>CAXKWD010000008.1:19436484-20906282 GCA_964059195.1 Ectobius pallidus
GCATAATCTGACAAGATCATTTTAACTTTTTTTATCACATTATGCTGATCATTTTAATATTTTAAAATAGTGACAAAATCAATCTAGTGATATATTTTTATAACTTGTAATTATACTTAGTAACTGATATTGGCAATATACATTCATCCTGGAACATCCTATAAGATAAATAGAGGGTATAAGGCAGTACTAAAAAACAAAAACTATTACTAGCAGTAGTATATTTCACTCTTACATAATATGCACAATGGAATGTATATTTAGTCTTAATTTTATTTTATTTTGTAACCTGTTTAAGTATGTTATTTTAAGTGCCTTAATTTATTGACTGAAATGAAACTTGTAATCATTTGGTATTCTTAAAAATAACATGATAAACTAGTGGTGCTTATTGTCAAGCGTAAATAATAATTATACAGTCATAAGAAAGCTTTTATATGAACATCATAATAATTCTGATATTTGTGAAATTCAGTAAAGAAATTGTTTTAAAAATACATTTTTCCTTCATTCATTGTGGTTGAAACAGATATTATTCTTGATTGAAAACTATATCTTTAGATTTTTCATATCTAAAGCTGCATGTGTGCTTAACACTAGAAACTGTATTTCAAAATCTGTTTCATCCATAAATTCTAATTCCGCACCCAACCTCATTTTTTGTCCTGTCAAATAAACAAATGAAAAAAATTGTGTTCAGTGAAGAGCATAAATTGCCTATATACAAGTTCTTATGGTATCAAATAAGAGGAAATGAAGCATAATCAACTAGCGGCAGGAGAACTTTCTGTATTCCCTTAGGACATTGACTGAAGCAAGGTCGCCAAAGTAAGAGGGGTAGAAAGACAGGAGGGAGAATGTTGCACTCAGGAGTAAGCTGTAAGCTTTTAATTTATTATAGGGAATGGTGCACATTCATTACAAAGACATGACATCAATAGAAAGACGTTACAGAACCCAATGACCAGGGTTGTAAAAAAGCCGGCTAAAATTGAAAAAGACCTGACCAGCAGCTTTTTTCAATTTTAGCCGGTTAAAATCATGATTTTAGCCGGCTAAAATCAAATTTAGCCGGCTAAAATCAATTTTTCCTGGTTGGGGGAGTGGGAGCGGGTTGAAATTTTGAAAAAAATTATATTTAGGGCCCTATGGGGTTTAGAGGGAAACTTAGTATGCATAAATTAGACACCAATGATACAGTGGTTGTGGGGGTGAGGGTGGAAATTAAAAATTTTAAAAACCATGTTTGTGGGGTATCGTTGAAAAGCTCTTGATGAGTAATCTCTAAATCAACAATTAGTTTCTCAATAGCGCTCATATAAGGAGAGATTTGAATTTTTGAAAGTCAAAAACACTTCAAAATGTACCTCAGCCAATAGGCATGCCGAAATGAATTCAGAGGACCAACTGAGGCTAAAATTACCAATGAAATAAAGTTTGAAATATTAAAAATAATAGTTAAATATCTTTAGAACAATAATCCTTGGCCAAATTAAAAATGAAATAATAAAAGATATAAATTAATACATAATTAACAACTCTCTTTTTATAAAAAAATATTTCAGTTTTTATTCTACACTTACCCCAATAAATTCATAAAAAGCACTATGAAATCTACCTCAGCCTGTGCCCTGTAGGCCTACCTAAAGGGATTTTTTATACTTATTTCTCCATCAATTACACAAATCTGAAGCGTAATCACCTATCGCTGGAATTTTGTCAAGCCATAGAATCTTTACATCATATGCTAGCCAGTTCTGCATCAGTCGAAAGAGTATTTTCTTCATTTGGGTTAATACAAACAAAATTGAGAAACAGACTAGGCAATGAAAAAGCCCAGAAGCTTGTATACATCAACAGGCAGAATAAAGCAAATATGCAAGAGTCTTATGATGAATGGTGAATTTACCATATTTACTTGAATATAACGTGCCCTATTTTTGTCCATTTGTAGATTTCAATACTGAGGTGCGCGTTAAATTCTAGTACAACTCCGTTTCGTAGGTCGGAGGTAATATTGATCTACATAACAAGGCACTGCTATAATTCTCGACTTCGTTCATTTTATCGTTAGCCTACACGATATGAAATTTAATTTCTGAAACATAATGAAAAAATAGTTTTTGTCAGTTCTATAGTGCAAATGTGGAATATTGTGCATTGTCGATTTTAAACTCATTTAAGAGTGGTGTCAGCTTTTATTGTGAAACATGCATTTAACATTTTGTTTGTCCATTTAGCAATAAAAACAAGCACCTCCAAGGATTCCAGTGATGAACACATTAGTGAATATTGATGAGCCATGCCTATAGGTCTACTTGTAGGCCTAAAACTGACAGTTAACTGTAAATGTTTATGTGTTGGTTCATTATTCTATAAATACTAAGACAAAATTCCAAATAAAATATCCTATTGATGTGCATTACATTCGCTAACAAACTCTTTTTTTATGATTTTAAGTTTCAAAATCAGGGTGCGCATTAAATTTGAGGGTGCATTATATTGGAGTAAATACGGTAATTAACTATTGCTGGGAATTACACAGTGGAGTGGTACAATGAGTCCCACGCAAGAGTTGGCCAATGACATGGGATTCTGTGAAGCGGCGGGCACAGCTCCATCTCCCGAGCGATCGGGTGAAATATCTATGCAAATAAAGCCGCGATTGGTGTAATGATTCAGGTTCTCATATTTACAGTTAAAATTACAATGAAAATAACCACATACCTCATCACAAGAGCTGCTGGAAATGTTCTTCTCTTGCATCCATACAATACTGGCACCTTTTCAGGAAATTTTCTTTCACGCGCATAATTTCAGCTTCCGAGACAGAGTTAATTTCTCTTGTGATATTGTTTTTAAGTTCTTCTAACAGCATGTGACTATTATTTATGGGGAAACTTCAAAAATAAAGTGTTTAGGTCAATTTCCCATACATTAGAAGAACTAGAAGACAATATCACAAGAAAAATTAACTCTATTACGGAAGCTAAACTGATGCGCATAAAAGAAAATTTCCTAAAATGGTGCCAGTATTGTGTGGATGCAAGAGGAGACCAATTTCAACATCTCTTGTGATGAGGTACATGGTTATTTACATTGTAATTTTAACTGTAAATGTGAGAACCTGAATCATTACACCGATCACGGCTTTATTTGCTGTGCCCGCCGTGACGCAGAAACCCGTGTCATTGGCCAACTCTTGCATGAGACTCACTGTATTAAATTACACTAAATACAATTTTAGGTTTCTGAGCTTGTATCTTTTAAATTTGTGATGTTTGAAAATAAGAACATGAAAGAAACTTAAATTATTTTTACTCAATTTGATTTTATCCAGATAAAATGCCTGGCATTTTTCAAGTGGATAAGACTGGTAGCTCTGCATTTGCACTCAGTAGGCCTACTACAGGTTCTGAGCTTGTAACTTTTAAATTTGTGATGTTTGGAAATAAAAACAAGAAAGGAACTTCAATAATTTTTATTCAATTTGATTTTAGCCGGATAAAATGTCTGGCTTTTTTCAAGTGGATAAAACTGAGGCCTACTACAGGTTCTGAGCCTGTAACTTTTAAATTTGTGATCTTTGGAAATAGAAACATGAAAGGAACTTCAATTGTTTTTATTCAATTTGATTTTAGCCGGATAAAATGCCTGGCTTTTTTCAAGTGGATAAAACTGGTAGCTCTGCATTTGCACTCAGTAGGTCTAAGTAGGCCTACTACAGGTTTTGAGCTTGTAACTTTTAAATTTGTGATGTTTGGAAATAAAAACAAGAAAGGAACTTGAATTATTTTTATTCAATTTGATTTTAGCCGGATAAAATGTCTGGATTTTTTCAAGTGGATAAAAATGAGGCCTACTACAGGTTCTGAGCTTGTACCGTAACTTTTAAATTTGTGATCTTCGGAAATAAAAACATGAAAGGAACTTCAATTATTTTTATTCAATTTGATTTTAGCCGGATAAAATGCCTGGCTTTTTTCAAGTGGATAAAACTGGTAGCTCTGCATTTGCACTCAGTAAGCATTACAGGTTCTGAGCTTGTAACTTTTAAATTTGTGATGTTTGGAAATAAAAGCATGTAAGAAACTTCAATTATTTTTATTCAATTTGATTTTATCCGGCCTGGCTTTTTTCAAGTGGATAAAACTGGTAGATCTTCATTTGCACTCAGTAGCTCTAAGTAGGCCTACTACAGGTTCTGAGCTTGTAACTTTTAAATTTGTGATGTATGGAAATAAAAACATGAAAGAAACTTGAATTATTTTTATTCAATTTGATTTTATCCGGCCTGGCTTTTTTCAAGTGGATAAAACTGGTAGCTCTGCATTTGCATTCAGTAAGCATTACAGGTTCTGAGCTTGTAACTTTTAAATTTGTGATGTTTGGAAATAAAAGCATATAAGAAACTTCAATTATTTTTAATCAATTTGATTTTATCCGGCCTGGCTTTTTTCAAGTGGATAAAACTGGTAGCTCTTCATTTGCACTCAGTAGGCCTACTACTGGTTCTGAGCTTGTAACTTTTAAATTTGTGATGTTTGGAAATAAAACCATGAAAGAAACTTGAATTATTTTTATTCAATTTGATTTTATCCGGCCTGGCTTTTTTCAAGTGGATAAAACTGGTAGCCCTGCATTTGCACTCAGTAGACCTAAGTAGGCCTACTACAGGTTCTGAGCTTGTAACTTAAATTTATGATGTTTGGAAATAAAAACATGAAAGAAACTTCCATTATTTTTATCCGGATAAAATTGCCTGGTTTTTTTCAAGTGGATAAAACCGGTTAAAACCGGCCGGTTAAAATCAGGCCGGCTTTTTTCATAACAACCCTGCCAATGACATGATCCATCCCAAACACAATAAGACCTCACAGAAGAGGAAAGAACTGTAATAAACAGGGCTCGGCATAGGGTCACAAACTTATGAGACTAACGTTTGGAATACACGGAGTATAGATGACGTCATGACTTGTGGGGTGAGGGCATGTAGTATATTTCGTAACACAGTTCACTACTTCCTCCTTGCTGCTTGGCTTGGGTCCATACATACTATACTTGCGATCCTGTAAATAAAGAATCCATTGTATCCTATTTCTTTTATTTAATTATTTCAGGGTTCTTATTATGTTAATTCTCCTATTTTGGAATTCACAGTGTACTGAGGAACATGCCTAAAATTGACAACACAAAGTGTTCTCTTCAGAAAGAACTTAGAGAAATTCAGAAAGGAAACAACATTGCATTTTGAAAACTGTGCACGAAAGATATACTGACAGGTAACACTCGATTTGTTTGAAAAACATTGTAAATAGCAAAAGGCACATAGGAAATATTAAATTACACATTCAAGGAAGGCCTTCAATATCAAAATCAGACATTGAAGATCAAACCGAACATTATCAACATATGTTGATACATACCGACATCACTTTCAACAAGGTCAAAAATAAATATTGTAAAGAGTAAAAATGTTTCTCAGGAGTTGATTCTAAGAAAAAATTCCTTAAGATCTTGTTTTGATGATACACTAGTTCAGATTATAAAAGTAGTGCAAGACCAGAAAATATGGGTTGTATACAGTGGCGGACGCAGAATTTTTTTCCAGGGGGGGATTTGAATAGGTAGAAAGAATACTAAAAAAAATTAATTAACTTACATATATAATATATAGCCTTTTTTCAAATTTCGGGGGGATATAACCCCCCTATCCCCCCCTCTGTGTCCGCCACTGGTTGTATAATTATATATTAGGTAGATTTCGAAGAAAAATCTACCTATTGCAATCGATACCATGTCATGACTTTCGAAAAATTCTTTCATATCTTTACGTTTCATGCCTCCCTGACTACGAAACCACCGCCTGTTCAAAAAATAAATTGTGAAATATATATATATACAGTCGAATTTGGTTAATTCGACTTTGGATAATTCGAAATATTGTATAATTCGAATAAATACTGATTCCCCTTGAAATTCCTATATAAATCTATGTTAAAAAATTGCAATTAATTCGAATTTTTTAAGCATAATTTGGATAAATCGAAGCCAAAATATGTCTCATGTTAATTTTGTAAGGATTCCAAGAGTTCATTGTTTCCACGAATTCCACAAGAATTCTCTATTTCGATGAAGAACCCTAGTCGCAAGCAGCCAGCAGGTACCGTACTAAAGTGTATTTTTAACCACCGTTATCTTCCTCCTGCTGAATAAATGTTCAATGGAATGCGAAGTTCACCCCCTCCGCTACAGTCTTGGAGGGATTCAACACTTCTATGAAAATTTTAGAGTTCATTCTATCCTCCAAGTGTGACTGTGTTTGAAAATGTCAAAGCGTAGAGCATACACCAGTTCCTTTATTAAATTTAGGGTTACAGTTTTAGTGTGGAAAAAATGATTTCATTTAACATCCTAACAACAGGATGGCAGTCCTTATGGTAAGATTCACTATACAATAATTATTATTTATTGCAATGAGTTTATTTTTAACATTTTTACGGCATTTTCGTTTAAAAAGTCACAGTTTTGATTAATTCGAAATTTGGATAATTCGATTTTTTCTAATTCCCCTTGGGGTTCGAATTACTAAGAGTTCACTGTATATATATATATATATATATCTTTACCCAATAGCGGTCGTAATTTTGAAGATATTTGAACCAAATTTTATTATGTTATTTCTAGGCCCAATAGTTCGGACAAGTTCGTTAATGAGCAAAATTGGCCCAAGGGGGTGATCGGGGGAAGGGGGTTGAAATTTTTAAACATTTATATTTTGGCCCCTGTGAAGTATAGAGGGAAACTTTGTTTGAATAAATTAGAGTACTTTCTGTGGAGTTCACAGTGACACCATCGATTCGGGGGTTTTTGGGGTACGAGTGGGGTGGTTGGTGGGGGGATGGAAATCCGAAATTTTTGAAACCACGTCTTGTGAGGTATCGTTGAAAAGCTCTTGATGAGTACTCTACAAATAAATAACTAGTTTCTCGATAGTTCTCATATAAGGCGAGATTTGAATGTTTGAAAAAGTGCACTTTCCTCTTTTTTGCAGTTATTATTGTGGGTTTGTCATGCCAAGGCTAAAGAAGAAGGTGTTGCGCAGCGGCAGTAATTTAAACCAAAAGCACTTCGAAATCTACCTCAGCCTGTAGGCCTGCCTAAAGGGATTTTTTCCTTTTCTTCTCAAGAGCTAAAATTATTTCAGATTATTAAAACATGTAGATTATAACATAAATTGAAACACATAATGCTAGGCAAATCATTTCTAAAGTACAGTGAGTCCCACGCAAGAGTTGGCCAACGACGGGGGTTCCTGCTGTGCGGCGGGCATGGCTGTAACTCCCAAGCGATTGGGTGAAATATCTATGCTAATAAAGCCGCGATCAGTGTAATGATTCAGGTTCTCACATTTACAGTTAAAATTACAATGAAACTAAACTCGTACCTCACTACAAGAGATGTTGGAAATGTTCTCCTCTTGCATCCACACAATACTGGCACCTTTTTAGGAAATTTTCTTTCATGCACATAAGTTCTACTTCCGAGATAAAGTTAATTTATCTTGTGATAGTGTCTTTAAAGTTCTTCTATTGTATGGGAAATTGACCTATACCCTTTATTTTTCAAGTTTCCCCATAAATAATATTCACGTAGTGTTAGAAGAACTTATTATGACTGAATGTTTACATGTTGAGGCAATGAATAACACAACGCTCCATCTCAAATTTGCCTTGACACACAGCAATGGTCTGGGTATTCTTAACTTTCTTGACTTGGGTACCCTATACCAAGCCCTGATTATGAATAACACATTCCTGGAAATTGTCAGCACAGAGGAAATTTCAGAGGCTTTCAAACGAATAGCGATAGACAGTTTACTAGATTGGGATCATGTTATAGTTTTGACAATTAAAAATAATCTGGCAACAGAAATATTAGATTCTAGTGCATCAAGTATGTTAGCAGCAGGATTCGTTCCTACATCTTTCAAGAAAGCCAGGACGATGTTAATTCATAAAGGTGGTGATCCTCTGAATATCACTAATTGGAGACCTGTTACAATTTGTTCTGTACTAAGGAGAGTAATCGAGCAGGTCCTGGTTAAACGACTATGGAAATATATCAGCTTCAATCAAAACCAGAGAGGATTTAACACACTCCCAGGTACGGTTATTAACACTGCAATACTAGATTCGTTATTGCAAGAAACTAACAAACAGAAATGTAGTCTATCTTTTATTTTCTTGAATGTCAGTAAGGCCTTGATGACTTAGGCTACAATCATCTCAGACAAAGATTATAGGAATTGCCAATTCCATCCTAGCTTTCCGGTTTGATCTATAATCTTCAAACAGATAATGTTAAGCAAATCCAATCTGCTAAAGGAAAAACAGAACCTATTTCAATTACAAGAGGTGTCTTAACAAGAGTTACCAATGCTGTTTAATCTCTTCATAAATCACATTTTAAATTAAGTGAATTGAGTGCGACCACCATAGTAGTCCGCAAGTAAATTCTTTAACAGTGATGGGATAAGCTAATGATTTAGTCATAATTGGAAAAAAAAAGTTTCTAGTATTGTCTTGATGAACCATGCCATTCAACAATTAAAAGAAATAGGATTAAATGTTAATAGTAACAGAAGCAAGGAACTAAATATTGATAAGGATATCTTGATAGAGGAAAACCTTTAAGAGTATCTTGATAAAGGAAATCCTTTGTATTTCACCAGAAGAAACAATACTCTATATAAAGAAGGTAACCACATTTGATAAGTAAGATGGAACTTTGCAGAGGAGAAAATTTTTAAATCTTCTGAATATTTTCAGAAACTTAAATCTTCCTTAGAGCTGTTAATCTCTTTCCCACTATTGTATGTAGATAAAAAATTTGTGCCAAATTCCTCAATATGTCCAACTCTTAATTTATTCTTTTCTGACGGTGCTGCCTAATAAAATCCCCATCCAGTTTCTTCAGGACACTGATATCATGGTACAGGTGCGCTAAAAGATATATTACAACTACCTAGTGACATTCCAATCGATATGCTCTATGCAGATTTGAAGTACAAAAGCTTGCGTCTATTCTGTGCATCTTGGGAAGTACATTTGCAGCATATAGACACCTGCAAAATATTATTAACATCAAACATCCTAATTCTTCTATCTACAAGACAATTGTCTCAGGCAATTTCATCAAACCTGAAAGTACTTAATGTTCCTGAAAGTGAAAATCTTTTAAATAAGCAAGGCTCTGTAGATATGTGCATGATACGCCAAGAACAAAGATTGGCAGCTTTTGAGAGCTGGGGTAAGAAACCACATAAAGGAAAGGGTGTGATTCTATTTAAAGAGTACACACAAGTAAATATATGGGTTCGGGATCACAGTGGTCTTACTGTGAGTGGCAAGAAGTCATGAAAATACTAGCCAATATATCTGCTGTGCAGATAATAATAGTGTGCATAGTGTACCAGACAGATCTCATGGCAATAACCTCTGTAGACGATGTCACTGAGAGTTCAAGACTCTTGCACAAGTCCTGGGTTCATGTCATTCTCGCCACCACACTGAAGTAATTAATACTATAAGAAATACTTCTAAAGTTGTATAATTACATTTATTCGTATTCTTTTGCTGGACACAAGCTACTGCGACTATTTCCGCCGTATCTTTATTTGCAACAATCTCAAGAGAGAAAAAACAAAAGAAGGAAAACAGAACACTGAGGGGTGAGTTCCATTATACATGTCTGTTTCCTTTGGGAGTAACCTGAATATTATGTTACACTACACAATACACTACACACTCCCCCCCTGGTGACAGCGATGGTGTCCAAGAAACGCACAGGGAAGTGGACCTTGTGTCCTGATCTAGTGAAATGTCCAGTTACATCAGTATGAGTTTCTTGTTGAGGGTTAGTAACAGTATGGGGACTTCCATCCAATAGAAAAGCTGGTTTCAGGCGGTCCACTGAGATTCGCTTTATCCACCCTCCGATATTGATGTCGAAGAACTTATAAGTTCGACTCTTTACTGGGTAGGGGCCGTTGTACGTAGGTTGGGGTGAGAATAATGGAGGTCCATGGTATAGGAAAACATGAGAGCAGTCGGAGAGATGTTTGGACACAAAAACAGGTATTTTGCCATGGGTTGATGTCAGACTTGGTTTAAGTCCTCTTACTGTCTCCTGGAGATATCTCATGAAATCAGACTATGTTACAGTAGACTGGTCGATGAACAGTTCTCCTGGAAGGCGGAGTGGTGTGCCATAGACCAGTTCATCAGCTGAGTAACCTAAGTCTTCTTTTACTACAGATCGCATGCCCAATAAAACTAGAGGTAATGAGTCTACCCACGACGAGGATTGTAGTAGATGGCATTTGAGTGTTGCTTTCATGGTGCGGTGTTGGTGTTCAATTAGACCATTACTTTGTGGATTGTATGCAGTTGTCCTGATGCTCTGAAAACCTAGGTACTTGCTTAGCGATTTGAACAATTGACTTTCTAACTGTCGACCTTGGTCGGTAGTTATTCTTACAGGAATACCAAATCGTGAAAACCAAGTGGTTATTAGTGCCTGTGCAACAGAGTCAGCTGTTTGGTTTACTATTGGTACAGCTCCCATCCATGTAGGGTATCTGTCTACAGCAGAATCCTTGGCACACAGGTAGAGGTCCAACAATGTCGACATTTATATGTTTGAATCTGTCGTTGGGAACTAGGGATTGTCCAACTGGAGATCTGGTGTGTCAATGAATTTGTTATCTTTGGCAGTCGATACATGCTCGTGTCCACTGTTGACAGTCTTTCTTCATACTGGGCCAGATAAATTGTTCAGTAATCATTTTGGTTGTTGCTCTGATTCCTGGGTGAGAAAGGCGATGCACAGATGAAAAGGCTGCTTGTTGAAAGTCGTGTGGAATATATGGGCATATATGCTTTGTTGATATGTCACAGTATAATTGCTTTCTACTATCCAGCAAGCTGAGTTTTACTATTTTCATTCCCGGATTATGTTGCAGTGATTCAAGGTCTTCATCCATTTGTACGTCTGCCAGCTGATCATAATTTAGAGGCGAGGGAGATTCTATGGTGGCTAAACGTGACATTGAGTCAGCCACGATATTGTCTTGGCCAGCAACATATTGTATTGTTGTCGTGAACTGTGCAATATATTGTAATTGACGAGCCTGTCTGGATGATGCCTTGTCCAAGTCCTGTTGAAAAGCATACACCAAGGGTTTATGGTCACTGAAAGTTACAAAAGACTGGCCTTCTAAAAGATGCTTGAAATGTTTAATGGTGCTATATATTGCTAATAGCTCACGATCATAAGCACTGTATCTGGACTGTGCTTTAGTGAGAGTTCATGAGAAGAAACTGAGGGTCGGGCTGCACCGTCAATATCCTGTTGAATAACTCCTATTGCGACGTCCGACGCATCTGTTACCAAGGAGAGTGGATCACCGGGAATAGGGTGTACCAGGGCCGCTGCATTGCAAAGGACTTCCTTCATTGCGGCAAAAGAGGCTTGTGCTTCTTTGTTCCAGTCCAGCAGTTTTGTGCTGTTCTTCTTGTGCCTGCTGAGTAATTTTGAGAGGGGTTGTTGCAGCTTGGTGCATTCTGGGATGAATCTGTGGCAGGAATTTACCATCCCCAAGAATCGACGCAATCCAGTGGCTGACTGGGGCTCTGGAAAATTCTTAATGACACTGACTTTCTCAGGTAGAGGCTTCAGACCTTGAGGGCTGATTTCGTACCCTAAGAATTTGATCCGCTCCACACCAAAAATGCATTTGACAACATTGATGCATAAGTCATTCACAGAGGTTGTGGATATGCTGAAGGTGTACTTTATCATCTGGAGAAGCAACCAGGATATCGTCTAAGTAACAAAAGACAAAATCTAACCCTTTGAGTACCATGTCCATAAATCTTTGAAAGGTCTGTGCTGCGTTTCTTAGTCCGAAAGGCATGAATGGAAATTCAAATAGTCCAAAAGATGTTGTGATGGCCATCTTCGGTATGTCCGCTTTGTGCACAGGTATCTGTTGGTACGCACGTACAAGGTCAATGGATGAAAAGATGGAAGCTCCATGCAGGATGTGGTTGCAGTCGGTTAAGAAAGGTATAGGGTATCTGTCGGGTACTGTAATATGATTGAGTTTCCTACAGTCCCCACAAAGCCTCCAATCACCAGATTTCTTCTGGGTTAAGTGTAAAGGATTTTTCGAAGGTCTAAATAACCCTTGCTGGAGCATGAAGTCAAATTCCTTACGAGCTGCTATGAGTTTTTCGGCCGAGAGTCTTCTGGTTTTGGCAAACACTGGTGGGCCTTTCGTTTCGATGAAGTGTTCAATGTGGTGGCTAGCGATTTTTGTGTTTACAATGTTAGGTCGCAGAACGTCAGGAAATTCATGTATAATCCGCTAAAATCGGTTGTTAATTTCCGTTAGCTGGACCTGAAGTTTGTAGTTGTGAGAAGAGGTACTATATGCAGTCAAGTGTGTGTTCTCGTCTATCAAGCGAAGTTGAGAACTATTGATGAGTAAATTGAAATGCGACAGGAAATCGACTCCTATTATAGGTTTACCTACTTCTGCGATTATGAATGGCCAGCTGAATGTTCGACGTAAACCAAGGTCTGCCTTGAGGGAGTTCTTCTTGTATATATATGAGGACCATTTTGATAAAACTCAACATCTGCATTTTTTGTCAAATTCGTTTTTTAATGGTTTTAGGTGCTTTGAAATGAGATCTTTAAGATGCTGAAAAAAGAACATAAGAAAAGTCAACATAACCAATTAATTTTGAAGCCTCAATATGCAAGGTTACTATCTTCTCTATGTCAATAAAAACTAAAGAAACCTTCTCCTGAACAGTTTATGTTTAGACACATGTTGAGTTTTGTATTATTAGAAAAATCATTACCAACACGAATTAAGGTATGTCATGAATATAATTAAGATGTAACACACTTAAAATATAATATATTGCGATACAAGTGCCGTAAGCGGTGCATATGGATCGAGGAAAGAGTTTTTTTCAATTTTTGAGATCCGTTATGCGCTTACGGCATGAGTAGACCTATTGCATGCTATTTTTTGCACAATGATTATTTATATCAATTTTATTTATATTAATTGAGATATTAGCTGAAAATATTATGTATATACACTATTGAAGATGGATGTTATATTTCAGAAAGTGATTCGCATGTGTTTGTTGTTATGGGAACCGAATATTTGTCCTGTTAAAGTTGCCACAAACTGGGGGGGCCTTGGTTCCAGTCTTCCATAAATGCTTGTATTATGATGATTTTACTTACGGCACTTGTGCTTTTTGTAATTTTTACCACATGGAGATTTCTTTTGTTTTCATAGCAACCAGATTGCATGCGGGAATGTCAAGTTACGATCCATGGCAACAATATTCGTAAGTACCACTAATTAGTTATGTCGTGCAAAAACATATTAACATTTAACACAATAAGTATGAATGTAGACATATGCCACAGTAAATTTCACATAGATCCTTATTGCACTAAGGAAGGAACCAATTGTGTATAGAGGAGTATGCAGATGTCTCGACTCTACTCTGTTTTACTACAATAGAAGCCAGTCTAACAGTCAATCACATTATTCTCCAATACTTTAAGTTGATGATAATTAGGACTACTAACTTAGTGTTACAGGTTGCATACAAAATCAATCCAAAACGAATGAGAAATGACAATCATAGAAAAATCTATCAGCTCATGAAAACATTAATCATTGTATAGGCTTTTGAAACAATTAGAAATGTAAGCTTCTAGAATATAATGATGTTCTTTATGCCCACCATATAATTAAACCTGTTTTAACCAAATGGGTCCACCTTGCATGTCTTCATGGGGGAGGACTGCCACCCAATAGGATTGCAAGGAATGCCTAAGTAGGCAGAAAATGTGGGAGTTACAAAGAGAAATTTCTAGAACATTGTATTGTCTTTCTATATCAAAGTTCTGAGTAAAATACCTTGTTCTTACATGCCGTTACTTCGAGAGCCTGCGAGGAACTGTATATATACTGGGACCTTGCAGTGTGCGAGCAGTTAATGTCAAGTTCAGTTCTGGATATATAGCGAAGTTCATGCCATGTTCAGATCATGTTGTAAAGTGACGTCATCATACCTAGTACAGATCGTCATACTACTAGAATTTTACCAATTGTGAAATTACTGTACAAGGTGTATGTGAGTGTTGTTCCTTAATAAAACGCAAATCACAATAAGATCAGCATCTAGTCTCCTTATTTCGAAGATAACTAGATTACTCCTTGTCCGGATGGAATATTAATAACAATAACAATAATAATAATGATTATATAAAAGTAATAACAACAATAATAATAATAATAATAATAATAATGTTAGGTTTGTTCCCAAAGCACTCAGAAACCATGAACACATCGTTTATGCATGCGCTCTTTCCCCACACGCGTTACCAAAGCGAGAATTCATGATTCTGATTTTCAGTCTTCTGTTCCGTGTGTTCTCACGGACAGTTTATGTAGGCCTACTATAAGAAAAATCTGCAGGCTCTACAATGAATTGTTATCAGAAACATACACAGTAACATATTTTCACGCGCCCGACTCCTCCCTCCAATAAGCTTGCACCTGATTTATAAGCATAGGCTACTTGTATGTATGAATAATGGAAAATAATTAAAGGTTTTCCATAATATAGTTTATAATGGCGATGCATATTGCATGTATAACATGTAAAAGGGAAATACATACTCTATTCGTATATCATATCGATTAAACACAGAAACTATTGATTCCAAATTCTTCTAACCGCTCCCAAAGTGCTAAATCTTGGATAAGTTATAGCCTGGACATGCGCAGTAGGCTACAGCAAATTCTCAACCAGTCGTGGGTTTGCTTTGGGAACAATAATAATAACAATAAGGAGGCTTCAAATTACAAAATGCTTGTTTGTATGCAGTTAAGAAACTCTTAGCTTCTCGTCTTCTGTCCAGAAATCTAAAAATAAAGATTTATAAGACTATTATCCTGCCCGGTTGTAATAGGTTTGTTCGCAAAGCAAATCCGTGACCGCTTGAGAATTGGTTGTACTGCGCATGTCCAATCTGTAACTTACCCGTGATTTGCACTTTGCGAACGGTTAGAAGAATTTGGAATCGATAGTTTCTGCGTTTAATCGATATGATATGCAAATAAAATATATATTTCCCTTTAACATGTTATACATGCAATATACATCGGCAATATAAACTATATTTTGGGAAACTTTTAATTATCTTCCATTATTCATACATATAAGTAGCCTATGTTTATAAATCTGGAGCAAGGATTTGGAGGGAGGAGTCAGGCGCGTGAAAATATGTTACTGCGCATGTCTCTGATAACAATTCATGGTAGAGCCTGCAAATTTTTCTTATAGTACAGAAACTGTCCGTGAGAGCTTTGCGAACAGAAGATTGAAATCAGAATCACGGATTCTCGCTTTGCGAATGCGTGTGGAGAAAGAGCGCATGCGCGAACGATTTGTTCCTGGTTTCTGACTGCTTTGCGAACAAACCTATTATATGGATGTGAGACATGGCCTTTCACTGATCTGAGAGTGTTTGAAAACAGGGTGCTTAGAAAAAAAATATTTGGGCCCAAGAGGGATGAAAATGGGGACTGGAGAAAATTGCATAACGATGAGCTTCAGGACCTGTACGCTTCACCGGATATAGTAAGGGTAATTAAATTGCGAAGGATGAAATGGGCTGGACATGTTGCACACATGGGGGAGGAAAGACATATCTCAAAAGTATTGACTAGGAAACCCGGAGGGAAAAGACCATGCGGAAGACCTAGATGTAGGTGGGAGGACAATCTTAGAATGTATTTAAGGGAAGTAGGATTTTCTAGGGATGATTGGATGGAGTTAGCTCAGAATAGGGTTGAATGGCGGACTCAGATAAGCATGGCAATGAACCTTCGGGTTCCATAAAATAGATAATAAATAGATAATATTCCTTAAGCTTGCTGAGGAATTGTCTATTGCCATTGAGAAAGAAGTATAAGGAGGCTTACCAGAAACAATGGAATTATAATGCCCTATTATTATTATTATTATTATTATTATTATTATTATTATTGTTAATTACCTATATTATTGAACAACGAACAACAACCTATTATTGTTATTATTATCATCATCTATCAACAACAATTATTTATTTATTTGATTAATTACAAGTAGCCTATGTCTAATATCCTAAATAACGTAGGCCTACATCAATAATTAGCAACCTAGTGCAAAATACAAGTAAATTATTATTATTATTATTATTATTAGGCCTATTATTATTATTATTATTATTATTATTATTAGGCCTATTATTATTATTATTATTGTATTGTTTTTTCAAAATAAAGCAAGTAAGCCTTACTGAAGAATAATAAAGATTAAATAACTAAAAAATAGTAGCCTATCCCCAATGGGATGACCAAGAAGCAGATGCCAATAGTTGGTATGATAAAAAAATACAGTTCTAGTTGACTAGTTAAAGCTGTGGTTAAAAGTGCCGCAATACAACCATGACCACTGAAATACAGAGCACCATCTTATTTTTTCTCTTTCTTTATCTATTCTTGGAGAGCTCATTCTCTATTATTGTGCTTGGGAGTCCGCGTTTAAAAATAATGCTCCGTGAAGTCTAACATATTGTAGTGTGTTTTCTTGCTTGTTCGTGAAAACAAATATAATCATGGGATTAAAGAAGTTTCAAATAGTGTTTGACAATCCCACTGCGGCTTACTATAGTGGCCAAACTGTCTCAGGACGCGTTATTTTGGAGATAAATTCGCCGAAGAAAATACGTGGTGGGTATGCTAGATTTAGAAAACGAAGACCGGTTCGGTTCATTTGGAGTCTTGAAGGGGGCGTGGCTGACAAACGCGTGCTTACATCAGGGAAATAGAATAAACTGTATATGTACTGTTGCCCTCTCGTAATAAAAAAGTAGTTTTCAAAACCCATCCCCTCCTTTTCTACTATTTTCTGCTGACAGATAATTTGCTATTTCTACAAGAGCAGTCAGAGTGAGGTTAAGCATCGTGCCTTATCGAATCGGCACATGCTCCCATACATACGTTGGGTTCTGAATGCCACTGCTAAGCTCATGTTTGCAAGAGAGACCGTATTAAGGTTCATTGCCTAGTAAACATTAGGTTTGTTCGCAAAGCAGTCAGAAACCAGGAACATATCGTTCGCGCATGCGCTCTTTCTCCACACGCGTTCGCAAAGCGAGAATCCGTGATTCTGATTGCAATCTTCTGTTCGCAAAGCTCTCACGGACAGTTTCTGTACTATAAGAAAAGTTTGCAGGCTCTAGCATGAATTGTTATCAGAGACATGCGCAGTAACCTATTTTCACGCGCCTGACTCCTCCCTCCTATACCATTGCGCCAGATTTATAAACATAGGCTACTTATATGTATGAATAATGGAAGATAATTAAAAGTTTCCCAAAATATAGATTATATTGTCGATGTATATTGCATTTATAACATGCCAAAAGGAAATATATATTTTATTTATATATCATATCGATTAAACGCAGAAACTATCGATTCCAAATTCTTGTAACCATTCGCAAAGTGCAAATCACGGGTAAGTTACAGACTGGACATGCGCAGTACAATAAATTCTCAAGCGGTCACGGATTTGCTTTGCGAACAAACCTAATGTGTCACAAATTTGCAATGAAGATTAATTAACTTATTGACCGAAAATCAAGATTCCTCAATTCTAAACTTGTTTGGAAATGGTAATATTAATTTTTACTTTTTAAAATTAATTTTTACCGGGGCCGTCCTGCGTCCCGATAGTGGGGCGGTATCCCCAGGTTAGGGTCAAATTTTCAGGAGGCAATTAAAATTTCAGGTTTCGCATACTTTTGTGTAGGCTTAGGCAATACCGACAGTTGCATTACGCCTGTCTGCATTGTTTAGACTACCTGCAAAACCTTGTTTGGCATGGTAGTCTAAACAGTGCAGACAGGCGAAATGGAATTTATATCTTATAAAAGCAGTGGCGGCTCGTGGCCGGAAAATTAGGTGAAGAGAAAAAAAATGCCACATGCTTATGTTAATAACGGAATTCACCTATGTCTTGTTATCCAAAACAATCCTTCAGTAGCCCTTTAAGGCTGCAAACTTGTTGGTGATATCATCATAGAATGGCTGCTTTTCTTCTAGCTGCAGTAGAAGTTCTTTCTGAATTGAAATATTCGCTAAACAAGATACTTGTCAGATTAGTATCTGGCAACATTTTTTATTCTTCATTTAGTAGGCCTACGTCGTGATCTGACAGCTGACACAATGATGATTTGATTTTAAACAATGCGGGTAAGAATGTAAGTTAGCTATTATTTATAAAATCTGATACATTTTATTAATGGAATACTCTTAATAAATCCCACTCGGGATTATGAATTTCATGAGATAAATTCGATCCTGCTTCTCTGCCGCGAATCTATCGATGTTTATCGTAATTATTATTCTCCTAATCAGATTATTCAGAATATTCCATTCATGCAATGCGGACTTGGTATTGACTAATAATCTTTAGCAATCGACCAATGACTGTTGTTTATCTTATAAGTTAATATGCTTGCGAGGGTCGAAAAGATGCAATTTTATCTGATGAAAACTTCAGCTCATTACTGGATACTTCAAGGCATTAATATGCAGTGATTAATCTGTCCCATGTCTTATGATTCCCTATGAAAAAAATATGCATTGTAGGAATGAAACGTCATGATCCACGTTCTCTTCGGAGTATAAATTGGCAAATGGAGTGGGATTAGAAGAACAATTACAGTGTAATTATATTTGTAGTGTTCAACATATTAACATCAAGGCTGTGATGGATAATATATGTACTTTATGAACCCTGTATTCAAGTGCAAACGTGCCCACCTCTTTCTCCGAGCTGACAGTGTGAGGTGTTGGCGAAGAAAATGCCTGAACAAGGGGGACTGCTTCATGGGTAGTCTGTTCTTGTCACCAAGTGGATGTGGGATAAGCGAGAAAACTGCTGCTTGCCATCCTCATTTTGAGTTGAACAGACTACCCATGCAACGGAGCGAACGGTATCCAGTTCAGCTTCACCACGGCCGACTTGAAGCACGCTGCCCTCTCAGGATCTCAGTGTCTCCTAGCTTTGACACCAGTTGGTGGCATGGCAGGCAATTAAAAAATACAGATACATTTATAGTAAGAACCAACATTCATGATATGGAAAATAAACTTTAAAAATACGTATTTTAAAGGAAAAATATTGGTGAAATGCTACTTCACCTACTTCCCCTGATTAGCCGCCACTGTATAAAAGTTGTTGTAATTTATTAACACAAAGGCGAGAGCCCTCTCTCCTCGACATTACAATTTTCCTTTTTTGGAAATCAACACGTCATTAAATGTGCTTACTTTTGTTAAAAGAATCGATTAAGAGGCGAAACTAGACCTATTTAAAACTTGTTGTGTATTTTTTACCACTTTCAATTCATCTTTATTTTGCATAAAACACGCCAGCCATATTATGGTTCTGAGCGAAGCAGGATACAACTGTCTTTCTTGCATTAAGGTAAGTAGTGGCAGGTATATTCGATTTTAGTGTGTTTCGCGAGATGAAAATGCATCGTTACTGTTTTGTCAGTATTTACTCTGAGATAATTTTGGTTCAACCAGTTTAGTGTTTCCATTGTAATTTCGTTTATTGATGCCTGCAAATTTTCCCGTGACCTATTTTCAACTGTTCAACAAACTTCCTTCTGAGATAAAAGATCTCCCACTAAAAACGTTTAATTGGAAAGTAAAAAAGTGGTTCAAATTAAAAGCTTTTTACTCACTACAAGAGTATTTGGAGTGTGATATTTCGGTTCTTGAATATATGTAATTTTAAATGAGCATCTCCTAGTTTTAGATTGTTATTATTTTATTTTTTAACTCTTTTAAGTACGTTTGTACATAGAACTATCTTGACGAAGCCTATTGCTTACGTAAGCTTAATGGTGAATAAAGATTATGATTAAAAACACTCTGTGCAGACTGCAGTCATATGCTTGCGACAAATACATCTATTATAGTTCTTGTAAATGGTCTTAGTCACCCTGGTCTTCCAGTGTGTGTGGCATAGGGTGCAACAAAGATGTTATAGACCCTTTTTGCATCATTACATAAACAATATTCATAAAAAAGAGCCATATTGACTTATTTCAATTAAAAAATGCAATAATTCCGCCTTGTCAATATTAAAGTTTTTAAATCAAATATATTATGACCAACTTGTGGTAATACAGGGTCTTTATTATACGTTGAGACGGGGCGACCGGTCTTTTCACTCTCCGCTACGGAGTCCGCATTAGCCGCGGGTGGCGCGCGGCTTCCCTGCTTAAAGTGTAGGCTATATAAAGTATTACATATCTTACCTTATAACATATGTTGGAAGTGTCGTCCTTCCTGTGTTATACAGGCATTGTATCTGGAAACCACATTCTGGCTGACGCGAGTGAGTTTATCGAACAAATCCTCACACATTGGAGGAGCTGAAAGAAAACATTACGAATGAAATTAGGGGCATTACAGTGGAAGAACTCACTCGTGTCAGCCAGAATGTGGTTTCCAGATACAATGCCTGTATAACACAGGAAGGACGACACTTCCAACATATGTTATAACTTATAAGGTAAGATATGTAATACTTTATATAGCCTACACTTTAAGCAGGGAAGCCACGTGCGCGCCACCCGCGGCTAATGCGGACTCCGTAGCGGAGAGTGAAAACACCGGTCGCCCCATCTCAACTTATAATAAAGACCCTGTGTTATATTAAGTCAAAATTAAACAATTTTTAGGTGAATTGATCAAAACAGTTACGAGTTTTGTCCCAATGTATCAGCTTGATACAAGAACCACCAAAGAACATACAATCTAATGGTAAAAGCAAAATTGAGCATAATATGAAAGAAATAAGGAAGGTATTTTAATGGAAATGCATCAAGAATGGAAATTTAAAAATTTAAGGCACATAAAAATGTGTTCAAGACCATGCAGACAATCTTCAGCTGAGGCACCCTCATTGAATATATACAAAGAACTGATACTTGTTGCTTGTAAAAGTGACCATACTTCGCTTTTACATTTTAAGAAATGCTCATATAAACTATATCTTATATCAAACATTTATGTAAACAAAAGGTGATAAAAATCAGGTTGTTGCACGTCAAAGCTTAATTAATGAAAAGGGCTTTTTTATTTATTTTTTTATCTCAAATGGGGCACCTCTGCACAGAGGTGTCTGAGCCTGGTTAGATCATAGAGTGTAGTTTCAGCTGCATGATGATTCATAAATGCATTTAGTATGTGAGTTACCAGTTCACCTATTGAGTCTGCTGTGCAATTGTTGGCTCTGAAACTAAACTCAAGGTATTGTGTTTTCATTACTTAAAAAAAAAAATGGCCTGTAATTACCTATGTATAACTTGTTACCGTTTTTGAATATTTGTATAAGGTGTATCAATAAATAACCGCACTAATTTTGTAATTAACACATAATGGCTTTATTTCATTCAAATTTACTTACGAACTTTGGAAGTATTCTCCATCTGATGAAATACAACTATTCCAACGATTTACCCATTGTTCTAAACACTCACTGAACCCCTTTTTTGAAAGACTGTTCAGTATACCCATGACAGCGTTGTTCAGTTCCTTATCACTTTGAAAATGGCGACCATGTAGCTCCTTTTTCACTTTAGGGAAGATGTGAAAATCGCAAGATGCGAGATCCGGAGAATACAGTGGATGAGGCATGATCTCAATGCCCAATTCTTTGATGGCATCTTGAGTTGCACGTGCTCGATGAGCCAGCACATTGTCTTGGTGCAAGATCTATCCTGTCCTGGCAAGATCTGGTTCCTAAAGACAAATTCATTATATCTGCAACCTTCGCAATTGTTATGTGACGATCTTCTTGCACAGTTGCATCAATTGTGTTGATGTTAACTTCCGTTTTTGCTGTTACGGGTCTTCCAGGGCGTGGAGAATCTTGAAGGTCTTAATAACCATCTTTGAAACATTTGTGCCACTCAAATACTTGTGTTCTGCCTAAAGTATGGTCTTTATATGCTTGCTGCACCATTTCTAAGGTTTCTGTCCGGAATTTTGTCTAGAAGAACACAAAACTTTATCGATGCACATTGCTGCAATTTCAGTTCCATGTTGGGTACAGTAAACACCACCTGCGGTATCCAGGTATAACACCCAAGTGAATCTTTCTGCATGATTGGGATTCACAGCACTACTAGACGAAGGATTCACCTTTCCACGGCTAGCAGCCATTGCGCTCCAGGGCGGTTTATTTAAATACAATTAAATCAGTCCGGTTATTTATTGATACACCCTCGTATGTCCTTAGCTGTTTTAAATGTTTGTTGGAATGTACCAATTATCAGATGTAGGTTGAAACAAAATATTAATGGGCAGGTACAGGCTATACAAATTATATTTTTAACAAAGTTTTTAGATAATCCATAGTAGTCAGCTGTACCAGAATTTGTCACCTGTTCAGGACATCTTCTTTTGAGCTTCTTTTTCCAATGAAAGGCCACTTGGTTGTTCTTTTTCAATAAATATTCTGAACTCAAATTTGGAAGAGTGGTTGTACCTTGGATTTTGTCTGATGTATTGATGCAAACATTTAAAGTAAAGTGGTTCCTATACAGGCTGAGAAGGCCCCTAGAGTTCCAAGATATTTAGGCTCCCAGATTTTTAGACAATTGGAACAAAGGTGGTAAGGTTAGCTGCCTTTATTTCTAGGATTGTTCCGATAACTTATTGCTCTTGTTATGGTACATAAATAACTTAACTGTTATAGTTTATTAGAAAATGGATCATGTGTATGGTTAGTTTATAACATTTTATATAGGGAGGACTAACCTATTTGTTAAAAAGTAAAATGTTAGCTTAATTTTTCTAATTATATACCGTATTACTGTCTTTCAGGTATTGAAATAAAGATAAAAGGTGAAGCAAATGTTGAGTGGACAGAGACAGAGTCGAGACGTAAAGATGATGGTACTTCTGAAGAAAATACTGTATATTTTAGAGGAAGTGAAAAATATTTTGAAAACAAATATTACTTGGCAGGAGGCATTCGTAAGTACAGAATCAGTCATTTCTTTTATCCCTTTTTGAGTGCTTGATTGTCATTTGTTGGAAACATTTCATGTGGCTTGTCTATGATTTCTGTATATAGATGCATGACCTCTAAATCTGTGTTATAACAATAACAACTGTGTAGACATTTTATTGTTGTATGTTGTAAAATAGTAAGATTGCAGCATTGTTTCATTTTGCAAAATATAATATACACTTTGATTTTCAGAGGATTCCTTATATTTGTTATTATTTACTGTAAGAAGAAGATGGCTAGTGATTATTTTGTTGAATTGGAATTTACTTGCAACACCATTATATACAACGGTACCATAAAAGATTTGTTCTTATACAGCAGTCTATTTAAAAAATAATTTAACATTTCCTGTTCTCTTCCTATATATTATCCATTGCTACTGTATAAATCACTAGTCGGTTACCCATCCTTTGTATGGACTAAAAAGTATTTTGCACAGTTTTAACCTCACCTGAGAAATATCAAGAGGAAGTAACCATACTTCATTTTTTAGTGCGCCTAACATTCTTCCAGAGTTTGAATCACTTTATACGTTTATTTTTGAAGTGTGATTTAAGCATGTGACCTATGTCATGTGTGTATTTAAGCTATTTTATATTTTGATCATAAGCCAGAGCAATGTTGCCTATGCTAGAAAATGACTCTGATTAAGCCAGCAACAGAGATTAGAATTACATGCTGGAAGACACTTTGCCCATCGCTCTAGCGAGACTGAAAAAAGTAGTGGGAATTCTTATTTTAAGTGTATATTTCTATAAAGTGAAAATATTTTTAAATATAATATTGAAATTGAATTTATGCAGGATATCCCAGAATATTCATAGCCAAAGGACATCATAGTTTGATGGAAGAAACTTATTTTTATGATTGTCAGATGTTATTGATTGACGGAGGCCAGAATTCACAACACTTGTTTAATGAGAAACAATGAGAAACAGTTTATACAATTGGTTATACACAAAGTACATACAAAAGAAAATAAACGTGGGAACTATTCAAAACAGCGTCCATTACATACTGCATCCCGCCAACAACTGTCCTTTACCACCTTTAACACTAGGGGGCAGCAGTCGCGCACAGAGCAGACAAGGTAGCAGCGCAGTTGCGCACACAAAGCGGGTAGTATGAAATCTATTCCATTAACACATCCCCTGATTGAATACACTCGCTCAAACATGAGTAAGTTCTCAACATGTCTTTGGAAAGCTTCTCTGGGTAGGGGCTTTGTAAATATGTCAGCAATTTGCTCATCAGAACTGATATATTCTGGTACAATCACACAATCTTTCCACTTCTCTCTGATAAAATGGTATCGTACATCCACATGCTTTGTGCGTTTGTGAAATTCAGGGTTTTTTACAAGACAAATTGTGCTTTGATTATAAGTGAAAATTTTAGTTCCTTGAACACATGGATGACCAATATCACACAACAATTTTCGTAACCAAATGATTTCTTTGGTAGCTGTACTCGCTGCAATGTATTCAGCTTCAGTGGTACTCAGGCTAATGCTGGCTTGTCTCTGTGCAGCCCAAGTAACAGCTTTATTTGACATCATTGTTACATATCCTGTCATCGAACGTCGAGTTTCTGTATCACCTGCGAAATCCGCATCTGAATAAAATGTGAGAGGATCAGCTTGTTTAGAACATTTATACAAAATTCCGACGTTTCGGGTTCCTGACAAATATCTCAAAATTTTCTTTACCATGAGCCAGTGCTCCCTACTGTGATGCACCAAGAAACGACTAACTACTCTCACAGCAAAAGCGATATCTGGTCGTGAAACAATTGCGGGAAAGTTCAGACTTTCAACTGCCTCACGATAAGGAACATTTTCTTCAAGTTGTTTTGACTGTGTATTTTGATTCAAATTAATATGTCTGTCCATGGGAATGTTAGTTGGATTTGCCTGAGACATGTCAAATCGTGACAGAATTAACTCAATGTAAGGAGATTGATGAACAAAAAAGTTCCCTTTTCACGATCTCGCTTCAAACACATGCCTACGAAGCAACTAGCATCACCAATTGTGATCTCAAATGAATCTGATAGTTCTGATAAAAAAGAATTCACCAAGTCTTTAGATGTAGCAAAAATCATACCATCTTCGACATACAGAGCTACATAGATTCTTTCACTATTCAAATCTCCAAAATACACACAGCTATCTGCATCGCTCTGTCGAAGACCGCAGCTTTTCAAGTAGGCGTCCATCTTCTGATTCCATGACCGGGAGGCTTGTTTCAAGCCGTAGAGTGGTTTGTTGAGCCTACAGACCAGATCTTCTCTCTTGACGTTCAGGCCTTGGGGAATCTTCAAGAAAATCTCCTCTTGATGTCGCCTTGTAGAAATGCCGTTTTTACATCAAATTGTCCAATTTCCAAGTTGTTTTGGACACTCATCACTAACAGAACACAGATGGAGTCGTACCGCACTACAGGAGAAAAAATTTCATTGTAGTCAAAGTCCTTTTTCTGGGAGAAACCTTGAGCACAGAGTCGAGCCTTGAAGCAAACAGCACCATCTTCAATAAGCTGCTTTTTCTTGAACACCCAAGTGAATCCTATGGCCTTGCGACCTGGAGGTAAAAGCATGAGTGTCCAAGTCTGGTTTTTCTCATGTGCCTCAAGCTCTTCAATGATGGCTTCCTTCCAATCCTCTGAGTTTTCACCTGAGATTGCTTCTTGGTAAGAATCTGGAACCTGGACTTTGGCGAAGTTGGACTCATGATAATAGTTATTCCAGGTGGAAGGTCTTTTGAACTTGCTTCGATCCCGCAAAACTCTAACATTGGTTTTTTCAGGTTGAGTTTGCACACTTTCATCTTCAGGATGAGCCTCTAAGGAATTGAACTCTTCTTCGTTATTTGCACCTCTGTCAATGTCGAAGCCAAGGAAATCTTCTTCGTCATCATCATGAACAACCTTTTCAGGAGCAGCAAAATCTGTGAGAGGATCTTGTCTATCAAGAGGTTCTTCTTTGAGTTGTCGCAAACCTGGTTCCAATGAGTTTTGATAGGTACTCAATTTGTCTGATTCATCAAACACAACATCACGTGATACATAGACCTTGCCAGTTTCCATGTCCAATAACCGATAGTTATTTGAATCATTTTGGTATCCCGTGAAGATGAGATTCCTTGCTTTCGGATCAAGTTTCTTGCGTCTGTCCTTAGGTACGTGCATATAAGCAGTGCACCCAAATACTTTGATGTGGCTCAGCTGTGGCTTTTGTCCATGCCATTTCTCAAAAGGAGTGGAGTTCTTCAAAGTCGTTGTTGGCGTTCTGTTCAGGAGGTAAACAGCAGTATTTACCGCCTCACCCCAAAGTTTTTTCGGAAGTCCCTTGACATGCAGCATAGACCTCACAGATTCTGTGATCGTCCTCATGTCCCGTTCAGCCTTGCCATTTTGTTCCGGGGTATATGGAGCTGTCATCTCGTGTCGAGTACCCCATTGCTTCAGGTACTCTGCTATGGATCCATTGCAGTATTCCTTTCCGTTGTCAGACTTCAATACCTGCACAGGTCGACCAAATTTGTTTTCGATAAGTTTGTCAACTTGTTTGTGACACTCAAAAACATCACTCTTGTGTTTCAACAGGAAGACAATTTGGTAAGCTGTAGCTTCGTCTTTGAAATTCACAAAGAATCTGCAACCTGACATAGATGGAGTTTCCATCGGTCCACACACGTCACTGTGTAGCATCTCTCCTGGCTTGAATGTCCTTTGTGAGGTGATGTCCTCGAATTTTAAGCGATGTTGCTTGCCAAGTTTGCATGCACCACAGAAAAAATCTTCTGTTGACGAAAATTTGACATCATCTACAAGATTCAGTTTCACTATGTTCTTGATAAAATCACAGTTGATGTGACCAAGGCGTTCATGCCAAACTTTCAAAGAATTTGTTGTTGCTAAATTTTCTTCTGTACTTGCAACTTTGAAGAGCATCATGAACAATGAATTACTCAATTTAAAACCTTGACCAGCAAGAGAGTTGCCTGCAAAAATTGACAAAGAGTTATCTGAAAAAGTCACTTTGAAACCACGTTGAGTGCATACGCCCACTGAGAATAAATTCTTTCGTAAATCTGATACAAACAAAACATGATCTATTTTGCCTTGGATCCACTTGTCGTTGACTTTCTTCAGGATGATGAACGAGCCCTCTCCTTTGATTTCGCATCTTGTATTGTCTCCAAGCGAAATGTGTTCTCTAGAGGTGGGGGTGAAGTCCTGGAGCCATTCCTTCCGAAAAGTCATGTGGCGAGAAGCACCACTGTCGACTAGCCAAATATCTTCAATGTTGTAGTCGGATGCTCTCAAAAATGGATTTTCAGCAACAAAAGCACTGTGACTTGTAATGTCAGAGTTTCCAGAACTTCCTCCAGAGGTTCTTCTAGACTCTTTCTCTTTCTTTTGTTTTCTGGCACGACATTGTTTTAATACATGTCCCTTTTTGTGGCAATAAAAACACTCGACGTCACGCTTTGGTTTCGATTTCTGGGCATCGTGTGTCTTTGATGGCTCTAAGTGTTTAGGTCTGTTGTCAATCTTCATGGCAGCAAGAGCGGTGGTAACATCATCACTGGCAGTCAGGCGACCTTCTTCTTTCAGCAACCGTTGGGTCAGGACTTGGAGAGTTTGGTCTGCTGAGGCTACGCTGTCCCATGCAGTGATGAGCGAGTTGTATTTTTATGGCAGGCTCCCGAGGATCTTCGCCATGATTGTAACGTCAGAGACAGTTTCTCCAACATCTCGAAGTTGATGGGCCATGTTTACAATTTGTGTGATGTGACGTGCAACTGAGTCATTCGGAGCCATGCGATAGTCGTGAAATCGTGTCATCAGAAGTAGTTTGTTTGACTCACTTTTCTGCTCGTAGAGTGTTGAAAGCTTTGTCCACATTGCAGCTGCTGTATCGCATGTGATCAGTTGTTCAAGTTGTGTACTATCCAACACAGTTGAGATCAGGAACATGGCTTTGGCATTTCGTTGAATCCAGCTTTTCTTTTGTGCAGCAGTGGCGTCTTCGGCAGGTCGAACTTCATCACCACTTACGACTGGTAGCAGGTCATTGGCTACAAACACTGTCGACATTTGAAATTTCGTAATGTTCCGGAAATCCATTTGTTCACCCATTGTAAGCACTGTGTTGTTCCCTTTGTTCTCGTGTGAACTTCCAACCTATATTCCTCGTGGCAACGTACCTGGGCCCATAACCTTTTATGATTGTCAGAGGTTATTGATTGACGGAGGCCAGAATTCACAACACTTGTTTAATGCGAAACAATGAGAAATAGTTTATACAATTGGTTATACACAAAGTACATACAAAAGAAAATAAACGTGGGAACTATTCCAAACAGCGTCCATTACATACTGCATCCCGCCAACAACTGTCCTTTACCACCTTTAACACTAGGGTGCAGCAGTCGTGCACAGAGCAGACAAGGTAGCAGCGCAGTCGTGCACACAAAGTGGGTAGTATGAAATCTATTCCATTAACACTTATGAATGTAATGGAAGGTTCTACCTTAGAAAGTTCAATCAATCTCTTATTGCCATTGAATCATTTCTAGAGCACAACATTTTTTCAGGAATGTAAGGCTCTAACAACAAATCAACAACTGCAAATTGCTTTAGGCTACCCTAGTTAGGCACTGGGGCACCTTATCACAGCATAGAAAGCACGCTTGGGGATTTAAAAGCAAATATAATGTCGAGTAACATAGGACATGCCTTTATATTTTACCAAATAGCATCCCCTACATAAGCTTAACTTCAATCTTCATCATAAAAGTATTTACTGGTATACCTATTGCTACAGTCATGGATTTCTCCCATGTTTTCTTCTTCAAATTTTTCAATAATAAAAGCTGAAAAGGCTTCAATCATATTGTTTTATGATTCTCTCTTCTTTCCTGACCATAACATTTTCACACAACAATACAAACTGAGCTTTTAGGATCAGACCTTAGGGTGGGAGACAGATAGGATCTTTGGTTTTACCATTAGGTCATGAAATATTGATGTGCTTCTCTTTAATGCGTATGTCATTGACTTGTGTTCATCTGGACTGATATTGAATGTTAATGATTGCGATATTATGTGAAATAGTGAAGGTGAGTGAAAGACTATAGGCTATATAAGGTATATACCTTATATATATGTACCATATCTCTTTGCTGACCCCTGAGTGGGGACACGAATCAAATGAAAATTGCCAGATTTCATTGAAAAGGTAACAGCAAAGCCAGGTGGTGTTGTGTTCATGCTCTGTCCCTTTTCATCAAATATACCAGCACTATTATGATGTTTATTCATTGACATCTCTCATCTTTTTTTTTTTTTTTTTTTCTTTCTTTTTTTTTTGGCCATAGCCTACATAAGATAAATTACAGTATTTTTTTCCCATAAATCCTAAGTAGACTTAAAAATAAAAACAGACATAACGCAATTCCTCAGCTTATCCTTAATTTCTTTCTTTCATTTATATGGTAGTAATGGATAAAAATGCTAAATTTTTATGCTAGTAATGCTAGTAATGCTAAATTCTATGAAAAAGTAACACCTATTGTAGATTTTGTTCACTTGTGAAAATTGTCAACCCTGCTGTAAAGTTGATGTTACAAGATCACTTGTGTTCTGATTTTACGTAATGCACAACTATTTACATTCAGCTAATTTTGCTAGATGATATGTCATAAAATACATTTGTCATCATAAATAAAGTACACTGAGTGGTATGATAAAAATATGAAATGTAAGAATTATAAAATATTTCTTGAAGAAATATTAAGTCATGTATAATTAAAATGTATTGGAAGTAACAGAGTGAAGTTATATAACATAATAATTATATATGAGTTGAAACTTTTACACTAGACTTCACTTCTGGTATAGTTTTACCTGTACATGTTTCGGCGCCTTTGCAACCATTTTCAACAGTCATACTTCAACTGCCGTGCTACCCTCTCCTCGATGTGGAATAAATCTCGAGATGAGGTCGTCATTGGTTGGGATGTCGAAGTTCATCAGCCGGTCCCCCCTCTTGTGTATGAAAATTCTTTCCCAAATAGAAAGCTCCCTGTGGCCTTGGACACATTTTAATAATTCTGGTTCTCTGATAATTTCATGTCCATCGTTCCAAAAGTGTACGGCTACTGCTGATTTGTCTGTATTTCCAAATCTGATGTGTCTTAAGTGTTCTTTAGTTCTAACTTCCAGTTTCCTTTTGGTTTTTCCCACATAGACTTTGATTGTGAAAAAGTCTATGATTGTGAAAAAGTCAAATGATTGTGAAAAAGTCTGTGTGGGAAAAACCAAAAGGAAACTGGAAGTTAGAACTAAAGAACACTTAAGACACATCAGATTTTGAAATACAGACAAATCAGCAGTAGCCGCGCACTTTTGGAACGATGGACATGAAATTATCAGAGAACCAGAATTATTAAAATGTGTCCGAGGCCACAGGGAGCTTTCTATTTGGGAAAGAATTTTCATACACAAGAGGGGGGATCGGCTGATGAACTTCGACATCCCAACCAATGACTACCTCATCTCGAGATTTATTCCACGTCAAGGAGAGGGTAGCACGGCAGTTGAAGTATGACTGTTGAAAATGGTTGCAAAGGCGCCGAAACATGTACAGGTAAAACTATACCAGAAGTGAAGTCTAGTGTAAAAGTTTCAACTCATATATAATTATTATATTAAGTCATGTATTTTATTATGATGACAAATGTAATGAAGCAAATTTTTCTGAATGTAAATAGTGTATAAGTTATGTAAATTCAGACTACAAGGGATTAGGTGCATCTTGTGATAGCAAATTTATAACATATCTCAGGGATAGATAGAAAAAAAGAAATTTTTTTAATACTGGGATGCTAATGTTGCCTCGAATGCTACATTGTGTATAGAAGCTACTTTTAATCTCCTTTTTTATAAATGACTTATATGCCTTTGTGCCAGTTAACTAATAGAGGTGACTCGTTAATCAAAAATAAATCTCCATTTGTCTTTTAAATCTTCATTGTATGCAATATTAATAAAACATTTTGTTCAAAAAGAAACAAAAGAAAGACTGAATTTCCTGGATCATATTTTTTAATGACACATTGCTAGGAAGAGGGGATTGTGAAATGATGAATTGTTTAGAAAACAAAAGGAATTTGGATAATCAAATTAGTAGAGATGATAATATAAAATCGTGAAGAATTGGACTTTTGAAGATATTCAGTAGGCTATTCCTCAATAATCTCAAAAAAGAGTATTTGAAAGGTATTTGAAAATTACTTTTGCTTTTAAGAATTGTTCACAGTTGATCAATTCCTGAGAAGTTGGGAAGCATGTTGTCACGTCAAACATCCCTTGTAAGACAGAGCCTGTTATCCAAATGTTGTGTCATTTGCCTCTTATCTTTCGATTTCATTGGCAGATGGCAGGATTGGGCCATGTGCCCAGTTCCATGTCACCCTAAATCATAAAAAAATCTGACTTTCTGTCAGGATTATATGAAAGGAGTACTTTTTATCTTAAACTTAGCAATCTTTATTTTATGTCTAGTTCTTTCGACACTCTTGTGTCATCTTCAGAGCATTATTTTATGTTAGCGTAGATGTATTATAAATAAAACATTAAAACTGCATTCTTGACAATGTGATAAAATAATTTTAACACCTTACTATTGGGAATTTAACCCTGACCTCCATTCCAGTAGTCAGCAATATTAACCAACAGTTTATTATCAAGACCCTAAAAATAAATTTTTAACATCACCACGAATTTCACAACTTGTATATCTTTTCTTTTCCTTGTATTGAAGAAGGAAAAAATTATGTTATTTTAAAATCACAGTATAAAATTATACAAGGTAATTAAAAAGAATTATGCAAAACTAAAGCACATTTTATTTATTCTTTACTGAAATGATAGAAGAACCTCATAAGTTTACATGTACATTTCAAGTGTTGGATGTGAGCAGCACGGGTGACACAGCAGACGTCTAACCGGTACTCCATTCCTTCCCAGACGTGAGCCAACATATCCTCGGTTATCAGGTCCACTGCAGCAGAGATGCATCGCTTCACATCATTCAGGTCCTGTGGTAATGGGGGGACACACACATTGCCACATTGAGTTCTCTACTATCTTAGTATGTCGTTCTTGGACTTCTTTCAGATAAGGCTCAAATTCTCTCCACTGTCTCCCTTGATATTTGTGGGCGTCCAGGACTTTTAGAGCATAAACATCAGTGTATTCAAACTTATCTACCCACCATAAAATGCAGTTTCTATGCAGTGGGGGGTTTGTTGAATTTTGATCTAAAGTGTCTCTGCACTACTGCAGTAGCCTTTATTCATGCAAATTCCATCACACAATACATACATTCCATCTTCGAGGCAAACAAATCCTAGCACCTCTAGCAGCTTTTGCATAAACTTCAAACAACTAACAGACAAGCAAACTTACAAAGTTCCTCTATCATTTCATGCCACTTTTGTTTCAGTATAACATTCCAGTAAAGAATAAATGAGCGTTAGTTATACACCATTCTTTTTTAATTGCCCAGTATAAGACGTTCAAAAACACTCTTGCTAAACAGTATAACTCTAAGGGCCGATTGTATAAACAGTTTGATCTTGGATCAGAGACTAAATTGAACTCGGAAATTTTTGTTGTATAAACGCTAATCTGAGATCAATTCGCACTGAACTTGGATCAATTTTGACTGGAGAAATTTCTGCGATCAAACTAGCTGATCTCAGTTCAAGGGGCTGTTTTCGTATTTGAGACATAAGATTAGCTCATTATAAACATAATATTAGGCCTACCTGTGTGGTTACGATAAATATAAAGAAAATACACAATAGACAACTTCATACATTTCTAGCTATAATGCAGTTGTGCGTACATTTGTAGCTATATAGTAGTTGTGCGTATATATGCTATGTTTTAGGCTCCTTATAATGCAGTGTAACATAACTCTACAGCATAACCTGTACGTTATTATTATGTTGCACTAATTACTATAATACGAAAATAACCCTTGAACCACAATTGCAACTAATACGAAATTATCAATCTTCGCAATTTCAAACAGCTTCCTTAACCTTAAATACAGGAATTCTCGCCTATCATCCCAACGTCCACTTGATGGCGTAGTGGTAAAACGACTGGCTATCTTGCTAGCGGTCGCGTGTTCGAATCACCTTAGGTTCAAAATTTTTATTGTAGGAATAGGTAGGTAGGGTAAAGGAGAAAAGAGATTGAATAGTAGAAAGGGGAAAAAATAAAAATTTTCCAAATTTTCAACGCTGCTAAACGAGAAACATAGGAGACTATGGTGGAACTGCTAGGAAATCTCGAGTGGGAGGATCCTGTTTTTTTTATTTTCCCCAAATGCTTTCTTCGTTATTTTTCTTTATGTGACCTATTAACTCTTTCAGAACTGATATTTTACATTGTAATAAGGCAGTCATGAGGTAAAAACTTCAGTGGGCTATTAAGTTTAAAATCGATAGAGAAAAATTCAGTGGAATAGGCTACCTGGTTTCCATGAATGACAAACATAACAGATGAACAAAAATTCCTTAAGTTTTACATCTCCGCTCTTATACAATTCATGAGACGAAGCATTTATTCGTCCTTATCCGTGAAAATGTTAAGCCGATTTATAACGCCAGGAATGAAATTACAGTAACATTTTTCATCACATTTTGCTCTTGCATGGATATTATCGCATCCGTCTTTTTGGATTCTATAATATCTTTATATTTTCTCAAGACAATTTCAATTGGGAACGATCCTTTTTCTGCTTAATTTCGATCATATTTACCCTTCCTATCGCATAACACAGTCTGAATACGGAGGAAAACAGAATAACAATGCTCTCGTCTTGCAATACTAAACTGTTTCTGCGATGTTGCAAGGGCTCATGTATGAACTAGGCTCAAAATTGAACTTCAATTTGTTGATCTTAGATCAGTGTTATACAATACGACTCGAGCCTAAACTCAGATCATTTTCTGAACTTAGATCATAATTGATCTCCAGTCAGTGATGTTTATACAATCGGCCCTAAATCTGCTAGTTGCAAGAATTAATATAGTAATTAGTCCCAAAATCAAACATTTCAAGTGATACACAAGTTACATTGCGTAGAAAGACTTTTAAGATAAAATAATCACATGATATAGGGCCTAGTATGATTGGCTAGTATTCAGTTCTCAAATCAATGTTCAATTATTTTTATTTTCTTTATTTTAATTTTAAAATTACATGAATAGATAGATATAAGGTCCTGAAACCCCAAAAGAGCAGGAGCTCATGCTCAGGGGCAGTTCCATGCTTATATTTACATGTTTTGAGACTTTTCTTAGCTGGCTGCAATGCTTGCTTTTTGTTATGGTACCGTACAGTAGTAAAGAATTCAAGTGAAGTACAATACCTAAAGCTTTATAAGCAGGAAAACAGTCTTTAAGAACCGATTAACTTTGAGTATCAGTTGAATGGTTTATTAGAAAGATTTAAAAATGTAACTATGAACCGGAATGATTTTAAAACACTCATGTTTGAATGAAGACAGTGAAGATAAAATTTAGCAATGAAAGGAATGAGAAAATGATCTTACTGACCTATAAAGTTCCTGAGAAAAGTTGAATGCATGATAAATAATACTTATCGAAAGTAATGAGCAAACAATCGCAACATAGAAACTTATGTAAAAAATGTTGCATCAAACCACAGAAATTATTTTTATTTTTTCTCTTATTAAAAAAATTGTCATATTTCTTTCTTCTAAATATATGTAATAAGGATGCTTTTTTTGGTATCTATTTATTTCATAAGTTTTGTCAAGACAATAGTTTTGGCAGAACAATACACTCACTAACAGCACAGATGTATTTATTTCATGCATTCATAATTACTTCATTTGTTTCATGGCTTTAAATTGCTTTTCAACCAATCTGAACAGATCACTTTGTAGTCCTTGAAGATCGAATCAAATCAAGGTGTAGAATAAATGTGGATATGAATATAGAGTAGTATGTTTTCTTTCTTAGATATACTAAGTGAGAGGTCAGTAATTAATTATTGTATTAATTTCTGTGTTATTTTCTTCCTTTCTTAACAATTTTTTACTTGAATTTGTTATTTGGAATGGACAAGTGCAAAAAAGTAAATTTTACAATAGACACAAAAGCTAAATAAATAGTGAATGATCAAACTATCAAATCATCATTTTAGCTTTTGCTATAGCAAGTGAAGTATCTTTCATTCACCCAAGAAAACTGTTCATAAGTGAGACAGGATTATTTTTCTTACAATTAAAAGGAAATTTCATTTCATTTTTTAAATTCTTTCTCAGAAATGTTGTGATCTTCAAAATTATATTCTCTTTCCATAATAACAACACTGCACTTCGCACTTTGATTTCTGATTACTGTGACTTGTGAAAACCTTTGATCCATTCTATTCCATAATGGCTATATCTAAATTGCTTTTCTATTTCCCTGCATAATATGTCATCAGCTGAGTAGGCCTATTTGGAGTATACTAAATACACTTTTTGCAAAAAGTGAGATAATGTATATTAATAACTCTTACTTGAGATATGCATTATAATGCATATACTGTATAACCGATTTTCCACCTCTGAATACTGAACAATATTTCAACTATCTTAGTAAATACCTTGTTCTTTGCAATGTTACATGAGTCTCCTCAGCATTCTTAACTACCTTCTTCGTTTTCTCAAACTTCACCTTGATGGTCATGGTACACTCCAGTACTCGCGTGATATGATAGATATTGTTAAACATCATTTGTCTCTAACTGCAGGTGAAATCTCATTTAGCAACATACTAGTGGAAAAGAAATTCATTGAAACTGTCTGTAATATGTTAGGGGTGGCAACAAGATCCCAATCAAGTTCCTAATCCAAAAATATGGGCAGAATCCGCACAGTGAACATCATTCCAAAACCTTTTTTGGCTTCTAGGCATTGTGAAACATATTTTCCAAGAGCTTGATTTTGATTCTTGTCACTATTACTATAATTTCTCTGCACTACATAAGATATAGGAGAAAGTAAAAGTGATGGTTAAAATCACCCTTCTAATCCATGTGCTCTCTTGAGACATGGGCCATATTCACCTGTGAATAAATGTTAACATTTTGAGAGAATAGCACAACAAAAATATAGCAGATACCAATCACAGCATTTATCATCCAATGTTGATGCTCATTACTTTCTGTATAATCTTGACATTTTGCAGCTTTCGTTGATACAAAACTGCGAGTTTGTGTCATCATTTTTAATAAAATGTGTAATATTATATCAGGGCAGATTCAGCTCTAAGAAGACAAGAAATCTAGGAGTTGTCCTTAACATCTTGAAGTAACATAAGAAGCTGAACCTCTGAGCTCCTTAAAGGTAGGTTCCTGAAAGAAAGGTAAATGTGATGAAAATTAGTAAATCTCTCTTTTTACTTTATAGTGCATTTTGATAATTTGAACAATTTCTGGAAAGGAGAAGTTTGGGAAAGGGAGAACACCATCTTCTCATATATACTGTAGTACAAAGGGGCTACATCTCTGAAGAGAACTGAAATTCTTAGAATAAAAACTAAAAAAGTACAAGCTCTTGATGGAGGCCTACTCACTAGAAGAGGTCACATGGCAATATTCAAACTGTTGAGTGACACCAAATTCTTAGAGGGGGTGGGGAAATTCATGTCTAAAGTTCAACAGCTCAGGGTAGAAAAGGATGGGAGGGAGAGGCAGAGAAAGCAATCTTCGTATATGTATTGTTTTGTATTGTATTTTTATTCTACTCAATTTGCATAATAATCATAATACCGGGTGTTTCAAAATGAATATCGGGGTTTTAAGGCATTGTAGAATTTAGTTCATTTAATAAACAATTATAAATAATGTATCAAATGAAAGAGCAACTCAAACAGTTTTGTTGGTACTCATGTGAGCATGCACTGTTTCCTCTGTATGCCATTAAAAAGTGCTAGTAGCAAAGATGGCGACTGTCGAGCAGAAAGTTTTTTTGTGTTACAGTATGCAAAGACGGAATCTGTAGAACAGTGCAACGTGCTTTCTGTATTAAGTTCCATTGTAATCCTCCAAGTGATAATAACATCCGTAGATGGTATCATCAGTTTGAAGACACTGGCTGTCTGTGCAAAGGGAAGAGTACGGGACGATCAAGATTGACTGAAGAACGTGTTGAACGAGTGAGAGAGTCTTTCACGTGTAGCCCCCAGAAATCAATTTGGAAGGCTAGTCGTGAATTAGCAATTCCAGTAACATCTGTGTGGCGAGGCTTAAGGAAACGCTTACGCCCTTGTCATTTGCAGCTGCTACAAGCTCTAAAGCCTCCATGTTCACCTGATCTGACGCCATGTGATTTTTACCTTCGGGAATTCATAAAGGATCAAGTGTGTATGCCGCCACTATTAACTGACCTACCCAACTTGAGACACAGGATTAAAGCAGTTGTTGCAACAATTACTCCAGACACACTGATCAAGGTTTGGGAAGAACTAGTCTATCAACTCGATGTGTGCCATGTGACGAATGGTGCTCACATTGAACACTTGTAGGAAAGACTGTTTGAGTTGCTCTTTCATTTTATGTATTATTTATAATTTTACTAAGTTGTACTAAATTCTACAACGCCTTAAAACCCCGATATTCATTTTGAAACACCCGTATTATGCATATTATGCAAATTGAGTAGAATAAAAATACAATACAAAACAATACATATATGAAGATTACTTTCTCTGCCTCTCCCTCCCATCCTTTTTCCATACATGGTGTATTATATAAAGAGCTAAAACTATTCAGTCATTTTTTCCCAGAATATTCTCTGAAGGGTAGTTATAAGCCACTCATTTCATACAAAAACTTAGGTATTAAGTCTTGCTTCGTGAATAATGCGACTTTGAATGAGGCTAAGGCAACTTGACTGAATATGCACTACTGCAATACAGCTGTGTACTATATGCTGGATTATATGAAGGATAGAGGAAGGTATGTTAGTGTTTTACATCAGACTTTTAATTATATGATATGTGTTCACAAAAAAATTGTATATGTTATGCTTTTGTCCATTATGGTAACCCTTCAAAATAAAAATAAGAGGTTTTGTTTAATGCTTTGCATGGTTATCTGTGCCTGTCTGCATAGTAGGTTGAGTTGTAATTTCATTTTATAACTGTAAATCTTTTTGAGGGAGTTTTTTGTGTTTTAGATCTTGAATCTTCTGTGTTTTGTTTTGCGTTTCTAGTTTTGTCTATTGTCTTCTGAATGGCACTGAACCCAGATTACAAAAAACAGACTGTGTGTCTGTGTGTGTGTGCTTCATTTAACTGACTACAGTTTACTGTTTGGACTTTTCATAAAACTTGCGGGATATGTAAATATGTAGGCCTATATAAACTGAACACGTGCAGTTAATGAATTTGGCTAATGAATTTTAATATGTGCTGACATATTATAGTAGCATTTGCTGTAGCATATTTTTGCCATTATGTGATCATAGTCTATGGAATCTTGGTAGAATAATTTGGTTTTCATTAAATTCAACTTCACCACAAAGCAATACATATTTTACAATAGTATCACTGTCACATCTATGGCTGAATAAAACAATAGACACGACAATAGAATATATCAGAGTGGAGAGGATATAAAGATTATAAAAAGAATACAGTATGATGAGGATGATGATGATGATGATGAATATTGAATGTTGAGTGCTAAGGATAATTGTCACCAAAGAATTTTACTAAGTTGTCTAATGGTTCTGAGCCAGGTCACTGTCCCATTCATTCATTACTAGTTTTTAGAGGTCATTCACCTTTGTCATTCTGGCCTGTCCTTAATCATACATCTATTCCAAAGTCAAGGGTTTGTTATATCCAATCTGGCATTCACCTATGTGGGTGACTGGGCAGTGGTGGGATTTGAACCCACAACCTCCCGAATGTGAGTTCATGATGCTACCGCCTCGACCACCTCACTCGGTCACTATTCCAATAGACATCTGTCACAACACACAATTTTATAAACAAAATGGTAAAATAAACATTAGGCCTGCCTACTCTTTGAAAAATTTCAGTTAACCTATTTTCCATGCTCCTTCCATTTGTAATAGCCTAATATTGTATCTCCTCCAAGTTTACACAAGTGATATTTCTATCTGTCAACCAAAACCATTTCTTCACTCCAATAAAAAATCCGCTAGTTTTATTATTTTCATTTTATTATTAAATATGTTCCTAACTGTTATCCCTTTTCTCATTTTAATCCTTTTTCTAGTATGAAGTTTGCCTGTTTGCTGACAATCTATTAAAACATGAATTTTGTCTTCTCCCAGTTCACCAAAAGCACTGTACAGCAGCTTTTCTTAATCCTGTGATCCCCAAACTCATAGTCTGTACCATGCAATACCCTCTACCTCTTGTTACAAACATCTGTATATTTTTCTCTTTGATGGTCCACCTCCACTCTGAAGAATACTAAGGAACTGTTTTCTCTTCTTTGTGCACGCATAATCTAGGTATTTATCCATGACCCTGTAAGTCTTGCTCTAATACCTTTCCAACTTTTCCCTTGTCTTGCCTCCCTGCTTAGACATCTCTCTTACAATTTTTTACTAGTTGATCTTTAATAATGTATTAAGACCTCCAATAGTCGAGCATTAACTTGCTGTGAATTCCCAGTATCATAACTACTGGTATATCTTTCCATCCTTGTTCCATTCCCCATATTTCAATCCCTTATGCTCTACTAGTGCTGTAAATATCCTTTCGTACCATTTAACCTGTCTTGAGGAATGGTCAGTTGAATTGGCCTGCAGCCTGCTAGATGGCATATGATGACCCTCTGACCTTGTGGTCCCTCTTTGTCGTACCACTTCTATCACTGATCTCTTCCACATGTGTCGTGATGTGATATCCTTCTGGAGAAGGCCTATGTTTCTGAGGACCCTTTGTCCTGAGCAACTTATATTTCGTGGAAACTTATCAGTTGAAGAAGGTACTATTTTTTTCATTGTTCCTAGAAGACTTCCACAGTTTTTGTTTCATCCAGAATTCTTTGCTAAGACTTTTCCATTGACTCAGCTGAACTTATCAATAATATTTGTCAAGAAAAATTTAGACCATTCATAGATCTTTCTGGTCCATTGGGATAGTACTAAGGCTTTTTACCATTCAAGAAGTGAGCAAGCAGTAGAACTGCTTCATTTATCTGTGTAATAATTGGCTTTGAATTTAGGGTGGCTACAATACTCAGTATAACAGTTATTAACCCTTTGTCATTGAACTGAATGATGAGTACAATAACGTTGGGATTTGGAGTCCTCTGTCACTTGAAACTGTTGTTATGACTAGACTTCGGATTTTAGGTAAAAAACTATTTTATTCCTTAAGTGATATATGGATGAAAACTTGTACATGCATGTTTCATAAGTGACTATGCCTAAAACTGATACTTTTATAGGACCTAAAACAGCCTATTTTTATGTTAGAGCCTAATATTGCCTTTTTGCTTGTTTTTCCTCTAAAGTTGAAAATAATAATTATAATAATCTTACAAGTTATTTTTTGTTGTAAATTCTAGCATTTATTTTCAGTTCGTGCTAAATCTTTTGTAGTACATGACACATTTGTGTCGTGATTAAATAGTAAGAAATCTTTCGTCTTGAGTAGAAAAATTCCTTGGAATTCCCAAGAAAATGTAGTGTTTTTCTCCCGACTCCCATATCCAGTTAGTTCTCTGAATCACTGAGGGATACAAGGGGTTGAATATGCTAGCTTGCGTAGCTTCTGGGCGCAGGGATTAGGTTTTCACTGTTATGGTAGTAATACAGGCCCTAGTAATAGGTCTATATAATTCTGTGTACCATAGGCCAATATCTGTGTTTTATCATGATTATTGATTAATGGTGACTTCAATAAATATAATATTCTGCATTGCAATTGAGATATTTCAGAAAATTGGCAACTTAATGATTTTATAAGAGACTATTTTACGATTTTTAGAACCTATTTTCCAATTTTTAGATCCTATTTTAGGTACCTAAAACAGCATTTTTAGTGACCTAAAAGTCCGAAGTCTAGTTATGACAAATCATCATGTGAGATTACTCTCTAACTGAACTCCTTTAAAATGTTGGGAACCCCTTCATAAGGTTGAACTGTATAAGTTATTGTGAATAGAACTTTAAGTTAGGTAAGAAGAGAGATCAGGTATCTCCTAATTTAGAATGTGAGGAACAATCAACTATATAAGAATTATTTATATTTTTTAAGTTTGTGAGTTTAATTAAATTACAATTACAATTACCCCAGATTATTTTTTTAACAAGACACTACCTAATTAAACACATGCTCATGGTCAGGGGCAGTTCAAAAATGGATATAAGTTCTAACTTATTTACTCAATGGCAATAGACAATTATTCCTGAGCAAGTTAAAGGAACATTATCTATTTTATGGAACCCGGAGGTTCATTGCCGCGCTTACCTGAGCCTGCCATTTAACCCTAACTCCATCTACACATCCCTTGCAAATCCCTCTTCTCTTAAAGCTAGGTAATTTTGTCCTCCCACCTACCTCTAGTCTTCCAAATGATCTCTTCCTTTCGGGTCTCCCAGTCAATACTTTTGAGATATGTCTTTCCTCCAACTATGCATATAACATGCTCAGCCCATTTCATCCTCCATGATTTAATTACCTTTATTATATTCGGTGAAGAGTTCAGGTTATGAAGCTTGCCATTATGGAGATTTCTTCAGTCCCCATTTTCATCTCTTTTAGGCCCAAATATTTTCCTAAGCACCCTGATTTCGAATACTCTCAGATTATGTTCTTCTCGAAGAGTAATTGACCATATTTCACATCCATATAATACAACCGGCAGGATAATTGTTTTATACATTTTTATTTTTAGATTTCTAGTCAAAAGATGAGAAGATAAAAGCAAGCATTTCCTGATTTCAGTTGACATTTAACTTCTACCTTAATATTATTTGTATCTGTAATTATTGCTCCCAGATATATTAATTTCTCCAGTTGTCTGAATGCTTTACTGGCTATTCTAATATTTTGTAGCACGTTATTTTAATGTTTCATGACCATATACTTTCTTTCTGTATTAATTTCCAACCCAACATTCCATCCAATGTAATTATGCCAATTACATTAATACTTTCAGCGTTTCTCCCGATTGTGTTTATGTCATCTCTCAACAGACAAACATCATCCACATAAGCTAGTATCGGGTGATTACCATTTAATTCTAGGCCTACCTTGTTTTCCAGAACTTTCCTAATGGCATTTCCAAAACGAAACTAAAAAGTAAAGGCGATAGTGCATCTCCTTGCTTCAAGCTGCTTTTAATGGCAAATCTATCTGATATAAAGGTTTCATTTTATTTCATTCCATTGTTAAAGATTTCATTTAGACACAGTTTTATCAATAATGTTCTGGACTAAGATTTATTAACAGTTTGATCAGCCTAACTAACTTTTTGGGTGTCCCAAACTGAATGAGGATATTGCACAATTTGTCTCATCTAACTGAATCATAATTATACTTCTTTAAATTCTGTGAAAAGCTGGTAAACAGATAATGTTATATTCCCACTTTTTCTTCAAAATTTGGAAAATACAAAATATTTTATCAATGGTTAATCTATTTTGCCTAAATCCATATTGGTGATCTCCAGTGATTTTGTCTGCATAAGGGATTAATCTTGACAAAGCATATTAGACAAAACTTTGTACAATGTTGATAAGAGAAATTCCTCGATAGTTATTACGATGGCTGTCCATAAAATAAGTTTCCCTGGGGTCGTTTACAGAAACAAAACACAATTTCATGGAAATGTTTATTGCAACAGATACAGCAAGTGTTCAGCTATTTTTAAACATATTTGCCACTGGATTTGAGACATTTTTCATTCCGTGGGACCAACATTAAAATACCTGTGTCGGAGAAGTCTGCCACCTGGGATTTGAACCATTGTGTGGCAACCATGTCCGCCTCTTTGTCATTCTCTGCCATTTCTTGAGGTGTAGGGAAAGATGGAAATCAATGGGAGCGAGATCCGAGCTGTAGAGTGGATTTTTAAACACCTCTCAGCAAGTCTCCTGCAGAAGTTCCACTGGGAAATGTTTAAACATTCACCCTATAGCCCAAACCTCGCTCCCAGTGATTTCCATCTTTTCCTACACCTCAAGAAATGACAGAGAATGACAGACAGGCAGAGATGGTTGTCACACAATGGTCAAACCCAGGCGGCAGACTTCTCAAATGTTGGTCCCACAGAATGAAAAATGTCTCAATTCCTGAATTGCTGAACACTTGCTGTATCTGTTGCAATAAACATTTCCATGAAATTGTGTTTTGTTTCTGTAAAGGCCCAGTGAAACTTACTTTATAGACGGCCCTGGTACATTTGGCCCTCTCTCCCTTTTTGTGGACTGCTATAATAATAGCTTCTTTCCATCCCCTTGGAAATTCTTCCTTTTTCCAAATCATGAGAATGAATTTATGGTTCTCTGATTTTAATATATGTCCACCTGTCTTAATTAATTGTGCTGGATTTTGGTCAACACCTGGAGATTTGTGCTTTTCTTAGTTTACCTATAGCTCGTCAGACATGTTAATGGTATTAAATTAAAAATTATCTTCGGTAAAGGCATTACAGTATTATTGTAATGTATCTTAAATTAAACATTTTTGCTAGCCATTGATGAGGCAGAAAATTAATTTTTATCTTATTGCACTCTTATAAGGTACATTAACTTAAGTGTGGTGAAAATACTTATCTGTACCCTTCTTTCATTGCTAGCAATGATAAAATTAAATATTTGAAACAAATATTTTTCTTCCATTTTGCTTCAGGATTTAAAATCCAAGACAATTAGGTGTCTCAAAGATTTTTCTTGAGACACCAGGACATTTGTGTGAAAACCAGAACTGTCTCTGCTAAAGTGGGATGTCTGGTCAGCCTATGTGTAGAGTGTATACAACATAGGCTATAGCATTGACCACAGCTATACTATTAACTTATTTGTTTTTTAGTAGAACAATTGTTGTATATGCATTAAATTATATTTTTCAGATGGGGACCTAACACTGCCAGAAGGAGAAAATTGTTATTCATTCAGTACTGTTTTACCACAGAAGCTACCTTCTTCTTTTGAAGGAACTCATGGACATATCCGATATACAGTTAAAGTTAAGGTTGATAGACCTTGGAAGTTTGACCATGAGACAAAATCAGCTTTCACTGTAATCTCTCCAGTTGATTTAAATACTCATGAAACAGCAAGGGTAAGGGTATGAGCTCTTCTTACTTCCTTGTCAATTAATGAACATATTACAACTATGCTCTGCATATCACTGATTTAATTCAGGTTTGGTGAAATGAAAACATTCCTCCCCGTTTTCAAGATATTAATGATTTTATAATTGGTTTCGTTCAGTTCAACTGAAGTTGTTCTTGGTAAAGCCAAATACAGTTTGTTCAGGTACTGGTCGCTCATGTGGTAAGGAATGGAGTTATGTATCATTTTACAGGCCTGGGTTTGAATCAATTGGATACATTTTTTCTTTAATTATTATAAAGTGAATTCTCTATTGTACACACAAATACTTCACAAGAACAGGTTTCACAAACTGTTGCTCCCAAACTCAGCTGATCCTGACTATTGGATGCTTTGTAGTCCCTCTGGTGTTGGATGAATGTATCTTCTGATTGAATTGTCTTCTGCTAGTATTTCAAAAGTCATTAACCTACCAGTATGTTTGTTTTTGGATGAATACATTTTCCCAGACTAGTAATTCTTGTGGCCTTTCAACTTGTTAGAATGTTAAAGTTATTACTATTCTAGCTTCAAGCAATGTTGTGAGCTACACTTATTATCTAATGCGATATTAATAGACTGTAAATAAATACTACTAGATTCGTCAGAATGCTTATTTTATTCTGAGTTTTCATAATCTCTATATATATAAAAGGCTTTGTCCTGACTGACTGACTGACTGATAGACAGGAATCAATGTAGAGCCTAAACTATAACAGGTAGAGACTTGGAATTTTGACAGTACCTTTGTTTCATAATGTAGGTGCTCACTAAGAAAGGATTTTGAAAAATTCTGATTTTAAATGCCACAAATCAAATGTTTTTGAGAATACCTAATCCCTTTTCACACAGAATTATCGAATCCGAATCACATTTGACATTAAAACATATTGTTGCCAGTGGGTTTCAGATGGGTTTGGAATTAAATTAAATGGAAGTTTGACAATTACAGTTGGCTTTGTCTATTTTTGTCATACCTTGAAATAAAACTTTCGCGATCGCTTGAATGTTGTAAGCCCTAATATGGTCAAACATTGTTTTATTTGGACGAAACTCACTATACAGGTGTTTTCTGGACCAAGGAACTCAAATCTGAGGTCGCCTTTACCAGGCGACGCTATCTAATCATGTTATGTAGTCCACGTGATTTAGGTGTTAATAAATACAATGATTTAACTATTATGCTCTTAATTTTTAATTTTTGAAATAATTTTCGCGGGCGAAGCCGCAGACACATGCTAGTCAATAATATAAGGGTTAAATCCTTTGTGAACAGAATACAGATATAACCCAGTGCAAGACTTTGAATTCCCTGTACTTAATTTCGAACTTCCCGCACTTTATGTCACCATATTGTGCCTAGAGAATGTCATCCTGCTTCTCTGGAAGCCATGTGAAAGTCTAAGTGCGAGAAATTAAAAATCTAACTCTGGGTTATATCCGTATTTTGCTTGCAAAGGGTTAAAATGGAGGAAGAATCTTTCAATGATAATCTGCAAACCAGATATCCATCCATGGATAATTGGAAGTTTGTTGTATTTTACACATGAGGAGTATTGTTGAAGACCGTATTATGTCCAGAAAAACAAAATTTTACAGGGGAGCCAAATAATAAATTATGCCTAAACCATGGGAGGTATTCACAAATCAAAATTCATAAAACTTGTCTTTATACATCCAAAATTGAAAAGTTTGACAAACAAAATATTTTTTTGTAAGCCCAAACCTTTAGTTTCAACTCATGCATATTATATAATTAAGCTTTTTGCAACAATTACCAACTTTATTTCTGGGAAAAAAATAGGCTTACAGTTGTGATAACACACAATGGAAATGTTATGAAAACAGATCAGTTTACTGCTTATTATCTTGTTCGTCAACACATATCTTTCCTCAGAATACAACTTCCTTGATGACTTTGTGCTTTGTTTCCTTCAGGACTTTTCTCCTACAATTACACTTTCAACCATTGTGAAACACAGCACAAATTAACAGAATCCTTCCTACTTAGCACTGATCAAGTCGTCAGCTTAACCAACATAATTCACTGTCAGGGTAACCATCATGACAAAAATAACTGTGGACATAATGTGGTTTGCAGTAGGCCTAATCATGAATGTGGACAAAATAGGGTTTGTAACAACAGATGCTTTTCGGATGTCATTTACACCCAGACAAAATGTGATTTGACGAGAACAGAGTTCCCAGCATTAAAGAACATGCTAGACACTGTGCGAATTCATGCAAACATTGATTTTGTCCAAGGGTGTACACTTATCTAGTAGCAAAAATATAATTGTTAATGTTACAGTTATACATTTTTTTTTTTGCAGAATCCTGTGAAACAAGAAGTAGAGAAGCGCTTTTGTTGTTTCTTTTGTGAATCTGGACCACTTACCATAGCATTGTCTCTACCTGTATCTGGTTATGTATCAGGGCAAAATATTCCAATCACAATTGAGATTGACAATGCCAGCAATGTTTGTGTAGTTGATGTTAGATGTAAGCTTAAAAAGGTGAGTTCAGAAGTCTAAAACTCTATTTACCGTAAGATATAGTATATTTCCTAATTCATCTTTTGTGAAAACAAAATATAGTAGAATTTTGTTAAAGTATCATTGGATAATTAAAAATTTTGTGTAATTATAATTTTTTTTATTTAAATCAATGTTAATTATTATGATTAATTTAAATTTTCAAAGCTCTAGTTTGGATAATTCACATTTCAATCTAAAGTTAACTTGGTAAGGCCTCCAAGAATTGGAGACTTCAGTGAATATTTAATAAAATTTCTCTATTTTTACTAAAGCTTCCTAGTTACAGACAAGTACTGGTACTATTTGTAACATTCCTGACTTAATTCTGTGTTTGAGTGCTGATAGAACCAGGACTGAATACCGCTTGTGTGTAGTGGTATGTGACCTTCCCATCTCCATTCTGTGGGCCTGGAAAGTCCACAATTTTGTAGAAGCATATTTTAGTGAATATTCATTTCTCAGGATGTTGAATTCACTTAGAAATGTTGAAGCACAATGTTTGCACTGGTTTAACGTTTGTTTAAGTTTTACAAGATGAGAAAAGAGGGGTGAAAAGGAAGTGTGATATCAGCATAGAATATGAAATCTTGCTGAATCCTTGATGAGAAAGAAAAAAATCTGATGTGAAAGTCACATAACTTCCTCTGCCCAAATAAAAGTTAACAGTATTCACACATCCTTGAACAGAATCGCAAGACACAATTTTACGCTAATTATCCTATAAATACCTCTTCTTTCAATGATGCGACTAAAAGTGCAGGCTATATAACAAACTTAAAAAAAAAAAAAAAAAACCAAGTGACTGCACACGTTTATTGAACTTTCCGCCGTAAAGAATAATTTCCGAAATTTATCGAATAATTTCCGAAATTTATCGAATATTTCCCTCAGATACTTCTTTACTCTATGCATGACCAACAATACATCTTTCTCACTTCACATTCTTATATAGAATAAGAGGCCGTGAAAGAGCGTGTATTCAGTTGTTCACCACGCAAGACAAACTTTCTACAATCAGTGGGTGAACAGTGGGTGGCTTGTAACTACCCTTCAGAGAATCATTTCGAAAAAAAGTTTCAAATAAAAATTTTAGCTCTCAGTAAAAGGAACACATGTGCAAATTTTAAAGAAAATCGTTAGAGCCGTTTTCGAGAAAATCGCGAAAAACGAAAATTTCCTCATGTAAAGGTAAAGTGATCCCTATACAGGCCATGGAGGCCCAGAGGGTTCCAAGAGGTTGAGGCTCCCAGAATTTGGACATTCGGCACATGAAGGTGGTAAGGTTGTCAGCCTTACGCACCGGCCGCCTTTACCCCCAGGATTGCTCCTGGTACTCATTTCTGTTAGAGGCTGAGTCGACCCCAGGGTCATAGTGCCACCAGAAGGATTAGGCCAATTGAAAAATCTCAACGACCTCATCGGGAATCGAACCCGCGACCTTTCGGTGCAGCGCCTCAACCACTATGCTACGGCGTACCCCATTTCCTCATGTAAAGTCCCCTTAAAAATAAGAGAAAATAGTCGCCAATCTTATCCTCACATCTTCAGAAGGTACCTGACCCAAATACAAAATTTTGTTTTCATACGATTTTCCGTTTTGGAGCTAGAGTGTTCACAGACAGACAGACAGACAGTATTTTTGGATTCAGGGGACCTTGAAACGTGTATATATGCTAAAAACTCAACTTCGAATTTTGGGGTCGAAAACAATACTTCCTCTACCTATAGTACCTATGGTACGGGCAGAGGAAGTAAAAATACAAAATATGTTACACTACACTACAATAATACCTGATTTTCGATACCAGTACACCACATATACTGGCATTATAAATTCACTACCTTGATAACTATGGTGAGTTTCCAAAAGGTAAACTGTGTGCTTTCATGCTGTGGTAACATCAGGATTATCTGTCATTCATAAGTTATATAATTCGCTCATAGATGGCTAGTATTTGCTTCATTTTGGTGAATTCAAAGGTGGACTGATCTATTCAAGGAGCATACAGGAAGACATTGGTCAAGCAGAGCGAGAAGTAGACAGGACTGGAAAGACTTAAGAAGACAATTGAACAGTGCCAAAACCAGTGCGTAAGATACTACAGTGTTTTACAAATGGAAAGCGTTTTGCCTTTCTCTTGCTTTGATACGCCGTCCAATCAAAGGTGTGCAATGTTGCCAAACTGTATTCCCGCAGGTTGCAGAGAATTCAGACTTCCAATATGACGTACTTAACATGTAAATATGGTAATTTCACTTCAGGAACTCAGTTTGTGGAAAAGAAGGCATATTTCTGAACACATACATGCAAAAATCATATTTTTAGCTTGACTAGTTTCTAACGTACTATCAATTGAGTGTTTGCATGCATTAGAATTACAGCAAGAGCTGAGTTACAATATCAGTGGTATTGAAATCTACTGTATATACCCAAACACTACCCACACCCAAATTTTTGGAAAGGAAATTTGAAAAGGAAAAAGAAGTCTATAGACCCATATATAAAATTATTTTACCAGTTTTATTCTTGATAAAACAGTTATAATTAACATTACATATCATAAAAGAATTAAATATGGTAGGCTAAAATGTACTTATAATAATAATGTGCATGGTAACAGTCAGCCAAAATCTCGCTGTCTTATATGCGCAGCATAACACTTTCAACAACACACTGTCCATTCATGAATCCAGCTGTGCAGTGGGAATTCACATGCGATGACATGCGTCCGACCCAAGGTCAAAGTCATGTGGAAATTCACCAAACTTTACCAAACTTTTTCCAAATTAGTGGTTCTACTTGTACTGCACTGTTACTTGCTTGGCGTCTCTAGTGTAAAGCTTTCTTTCACCACCAGTCATGGCGAACCATGGACATAAGAAAGCTTCTTCTTTGTCTGATTTTCTTTTCATTACACTACTGTTATACTATACTGTGATGCAACTACAAAGCATTGTGTTGTATTGAGCCAATGTGGTACAAAATGTCGAAATTCAGATGAGAGGAGTCCAATATTCAATAATATCCACATCCCAATTTTTAGTTCACGATTTTTTAAAAAATATGCAGGTAGTATTCGAGTATATACGGTAATTTATATGTTCTGTAAATTGTTACAAAGCTCTTATTGTGGTCCATCTGAAGACTTGATCTTTCACTCGTGAACAAACAACAATAAACACATGCATATTTTTTTCTATCGGTGATGTGCTCTGATTAAAAAAAATCACTGGCATAGCTTAAAACTGTTGTTCTATGAGGACTGCGAGAGGAGAGATTCTCTATGACTGTTAGTGTTATTTTAGTTTTCAGTCAGCAAGCATAGGACATGTCCTGGTGACTATTTCAATAGGCCTGTATTATATCGTTGACTGTCGGCTGGTCTTGTGGTTAGCATTGCTGACTACAGATCCGTTGGCCTGGGTTCGATCCCTGGTACCTCCTCGGATTTTTCTGAGGTAAGGAGGTCTGGTAGGGGTGCACTCAGCCTCATGATTAAAATTGAGAGCTACCATTAACGGCCGTGGGTGTCGGCGTGCTGACCACATGCCCCCAATCCTGCCGTCTGCCTATGGTAGATGACGCAGCGGTTGGGTGGTAGGCCTTGTCCCTTCTGGGATGTTAGCACCACAGAGTTGGTTAGTTAGTTTGTATTATATCGTTAAGTAAATCAACTGCAAATCACAGCTATTGCAGTTCAGATACTTCGGCAAAAAGAAATAAATAAGATAACCAAATTAAATATAATAAATGACAGATTAATTGCCCAAATTTATTCAAACTAAAATCATAAAATCTCATAGCCCGTGTTTGGTCTTAAAATGACCGTGAAAAGACGGAACATTCATTATAAATATTATTAACTAGAAATAAGGCAAAGGTAAAAAGTTTAACAACATCATTTAAAATGTTTATTAAAATGATATTGCAGTGGTGAGAATTGAATAGACAGAGAAGTTGGGAATTTCCCTAGCATACTTAACGGGTGTGGGACAAGGCAATGCAGGTACCCAGGTACAATGCGTCGGCATTCTCCCAAGATCTAAACAAAGGGTAGTGATACACTTAAGTTATTTTAAGAAGTCTGCTATTATGTTCAGGCCTAGCTTCTAATTTTGCTAGTGATACAACATGTTGTCCGGGTTTTTCCACTTAAACCTTCTTAGAAATCCGAGATGCTAAATTGTGGGTTTTGATAATAAGGGAAATCCAATTGATTTCCGTGGGCGACTAACATATTATTATTGGTCGGGAGAATCGCCAATAAGAACTGATCTATAGTACCACGTGCCGGGATTCACGAATAATAATTAAGAAGAGTAGGGATAAATGTTTGTCCAAGAAAGTTTTCCTTATGCCTACGGTGGCGATGTAAATTCATTCTGTTTTGGGGACTTGTGTCCACCGTATTACATTCTGTTTCGGGGACTTGTGTCCACCGTATTACACTCTACTTCGGGGACTTGTGTCCACCGTATTAAATCACTCTACGTCGAGGCCGTGTGCCTATAGCAGTCAAGTCAACTCTACTTATCTTTGTGGCCTCGTGCCCACAGTAATTAAATTCATTTAGATTCCGTGGCATTGTGTCCACCGGAACATATCACAATATTAACTGGACTTATAAAATTTTCGCTGGGGAATTAATTGACTTAGAAGAATTCTTACTTTCAATCGCGATTAGCTAAAATCATATACGGCAGCAAATTGTATCACCAGCAACGATCTACCGAGAACATTTAACAATATTAATTGTTTAACATCAAATTTTGTAATTATTGTCAACGGTTGTACTTGTATTTCCAATGTATTGAATAAACTGAAAAGTCCTTCAGTGTTCAAAGAAACTGCTTTATTATTCAAGTAATAATATTAAGGTGTTCTTCGCTTCCTACCCTGAAGCTAGAGGGGAGTGCTCGACGATCGACTGACTGACCGGAGGCGAGTTCGACAAACAAAGACAGAAATATTCAGTATATGCATTATACTGTGGCGCCCAGGTAATCATAAATCATCAACACCGAACCGCTGTACAGCAATAAAACAAGTGTTGCCAAGTCAGGCAGACACATAATTTTTAGAGTATGTATATATATTTTTAAAGTGTTCCATAGAAGAAGAAGAGAAAAACTTTATTTTTAAAAAATCTCGATATCTCACTTCCATAGCATGTGACGTAAACAGGGCTACTGTTTCACTCATTTTCTGACTCCAGTTTTCTTCTCCCCATGGAAGCATACTGGATGCCTGAAGTTACAGGTATTTATCATGTTTCATTTTAGGCACCTCAACAGGCTGTAAAACTGTTAAACTAGGTACTGTACTCAATATATTATTCAAGTAACATGTTTCAGTTGTTATAATTGTACTTATTAATACCTTATTTCTAAGGAACAGGATTGAATAGATGTCATGCAAAGCAATGCATTCATGGGCAGAAGCAGAGGAGCGACTGAGGGAGACGAAAGTATATATCAGAGAGAAGTGCAGGGCAGAGGGGGAACTCACACTTAATGGCAACATTTATCGTGTCCGCACACATCATTCGTTGTCAGGCAAAAACACTGTAGTTAGGTTGACAAAGAACAAAACAATACAGAATAAACCCAAGAACCCCTTATGTGGAATAGCTCATCATGAGACATGAGACATGAAAAGCTTTCCCTATTTGAGGAAGCCATAGCCCCAGAACCTGTTAGGCTAATCATTTTATTTCATTTCACTATATAAGCATAAAGGAAACTAGAAATTTACAATTCTCATGTTACCATCATATCTTATCTATAACATCATCCATATACAGTTCTCAACTCAACTAGGCCTATAGGCCTACTGTAGAAACAGTGCATATTTGAGTGTTTCAAATAAAAATTTTCATTTCATTTTATATTAATGAACATATTATATTTTCTTACTCCAAATATGTTAAGTTACAGGTATCTTCAAAATGAAAGTGCCGTCATATTTTACTTTTTAGTAAACTATGTTTTGTGAGTAAGAATAATTAGTAAATACAATTTATGTCCTTATGTTATTAGAATTCTGTCAGTTATTGAGATTTTACTTACATGTTTACAGCTCATTACATTTATTGCAACTTCTCCATATGGTAGCAAACGTGAAGAAGAGATCACAGTTGGTGAGACTGTCTTTGATGGGGTTGAATCCAATGGCTGTTACACTTCAACTAAATATATGCCTATACCATCTGTGCCACCATCTGAACTAGATAATTGTGATATTATAGACTTAATATATTATTTAAAGGTTAGTATAGCTTTCCACCATCAATATATTGATATCTTTTGAATGGAAGGTGTTCCTAAATTAACAGCAACAAACTCTGGAATCAGATAGAAAACCTTTTGTAGACAATCTTGCTAAGAAAGTAATGGGCTATATCATTAAATTTATTTTCAATTCCATTCAGTTAAAAATAATTTTATTCATTGTGCAAATTATTCATTATTTTACGAGGGGCGTTCGGAAATGATTTACAATTGAGTTGTTTTAAAAATACCACTCAATCTATGAGCACGTCCTCTTGTAGGATAACCTGATACTAGTACACCATGCAGATGCTAGATAGCAGTTGTGAACACATTGTATAGTGAAATAACAGTGCTTGTTTGTTGTCGAGTAGAGAAAGCTATGGACAAGATGGAAGGTGACTATCATGGACTGCATGGATTTTGTGGAAGGAAGGACTCAAAACAACAGATATTCATAAACGTTTAACTGCGGTTTGTGGCCAAGAAGCTCCTGCACAGAAGACAGTTTACAACTGGATTGGTGGGTTCGCCAGTGGAAGGGAATCTGCAAGCAAGAATGTGAGTACTGGTCGTCCGTCAACATCATGATCTCCGAGGAACATTGAGGTTGTGTCTGAATTGATTATGGGTGATAAGTGTATATCCTTTGATGAATTGAAATCGCAGACAGGGCTCGGCTGCGTAACCCTGCACACCATTTTCCATGACGATTGGATATAAAAAGGGTGTGTGCACATTGGGTTCCACGGGACTTGACATGGACTCAGAAGGAGAACAGAGTTGAAGTCTGTCATTGACTATTGGAAATGAACAATGATGATCCAGACTTTTTTGGGGAAACTGGTGACTGGTGACGAATCCTAGTGTCACTACCATACACCTGAGAAGAAAGTCCAATCCATGCAATGGAAACATCCTAGGAGTCCCCAGCCCAAGAAACTTCATGCTGCTCCATATGCAGGTAAGCAGATGATCTTGGTCTTTTGGGACACTTGTGGCATAGGCCTACTAATGGACTAGCTTCCACAAGGGACAACTGTCAACAGCAATATGTACTGTGACACCCTTACACGACTTAGACGCAGGATTCAGCAATGGCGAAAGGGAAAGTGGTCGAAAGGAGTGCTCCTTCAGCATGACAATGTGCGGCCGCACACCAGCAATGCAACGACTGCAAAGTTGACATCACTGGGGTTCATTGAGGGCCACACCCACCATATTCACCGGATCTCGCTCTATCTGATTATGCTCTATTTGACAGCATGAAGGATGCTCTGCAAGGGAAAAGGTTTGGCAACAACAAGGAATTGCAGGCAGCTGTCCACGAGCAGGTGCGTTGTGCCCCAATCAATGGTTTCGTGACGCAATAATGAAGTTGCCATGATGGCAGCGGTGTATTGACGTCGGTGGAGAGTATATTGAGAGATCCCTTGTACATTGATTCATGTTCATTAATAAATAAGGTACAAAAAACTACTATTGTAAATCATTTCCAAACACCCCTCATATTTATATTGTACGTAATATTTATGGCTTTGTCAAAAAAAAAATCATAACACTATTTCTGCAACCCAGTTCCGACAATTTATTATTAAACTTTCAGAGTTTATGATAAATATTTGTCTGATGTGTAAGCAATACCCACTTAACCCACATTTTGAATTAATTCAGATTGATGTCTTTTAAATGAATTCAGATTGAGGTCTTTTATTTTCCTGATGGAGCTTATTGTAGAGTATCACACCTTAGTTATGGTAAAGCTATTAACACTTTTACTTGTTCTATGAACATGTGTAGTTATCCTATGTTTATATGGATTATTTTTAATGTTCTACATTTCTTGTGTACGTACATATAATGTAGCCTATTTGCATGGGATTGGTAATATGATTAATTCACAGAATGTTGGTTTACTAGCTGAACGTACTCATGCAATGTTTCAAAGCTTTTAGAATTCTCTTTAACAATTTAAACACTTCTCCTAATTTGCTAACTGAACCCCAGACAAGAATTTTGTAAGATTTGTTTGAACAGACATATTCAAAGTACACTGCTATTTAAAGTTTCAATGTTTGCAATCTTACATAGAACACCTTTTGCATGGCAGGTCTGTTTTCGTATTTGGACATCCCAGGTATGTCACAAATCTTTCCCAATACCTGAAAATTTACTTTTAATTAATCCCATAATATTATTATAAATCTGAATTTTGAAAGATTCTAGTTGTAAATTTCTTTTATTGACATGAATGAATGCTGTTTTGGTAATGTATAACAATAGTGTTTCCATCATGAGAAGTGTGATGACTGTTGTAGCTTATGTGATCCTCCAAGGGCAAGGCATGTCTATAAATAGGGATGACTGCTTGTACGTTCAGGTGCACTGAACTTAATTTTTTTTCCCCATATATTAACTTATAGCTTATAATTTGCTGAGTAGAGTAATGAAAACCATTTCTCAATATATAAAGCCATTTTCATGTTCCTTTGTCTTGAGTGTAGAGCTCACAGATGGCTTTGGTGCTGCTGGCAATTACCATATTGTTTGTTAGTTCTGCTAGAAGGAGTGTATAAAAATAATCCTTTATCATATTCATAGTTTGTACTGTAATTTAAAATATGCCTTATTATATGATTTAGGAATGTGTGAACACTTCTGGTCATGATAAAAATGTGGGATATTTTGTTCCAAAATGAAAAAAAAATTCAAATCAAATACAAGAGTTAGGTGTTAAGAACAAAGAGAAATAATTTTATACCCACCATAAATTCTATCTTGATTGTTACGATTAATGATAATTCGAATTGATTTGTGTCGGTCAATCTTTTTCTCGTTGTGATATAGTGCCGAGTGCTAGAGTGTCGATTCCAGTAATAGAGACATTTCTATATTCAGTGTTTTTTAATTTAATTTGGTTAATATCATAAATATAATTAACAGTGTCATATAACAGCTCAATCGTAGATGGGGCCATCGGGCTCCAACCATGTATATCTGCTATGAACATATCATCAAACAGCATATCAATTGAAATTACTTCAAGCATAACTTCATACACAGTCGCTAACTTAAATATGGATACTGACATAATTCCATCTGACAATATACATAAAATTCAAGATATAGACTCGCAATCTAAAGCACCAAGTACCCAACTACTATATAGAGAGTCAGTATCTATACTGCGTACATGCAGGAAAGTAAAAATGGATTGCAGATCTGGAATCAGCACAAAAAAATTCTTTGGGGACGCTTAAGACTACAGAATCATAAAAATCATGTTGCGTAGTGTTATTATTAATATTTGAAGAGTACCAAAAAAGATCGAAGATACCATTCAATTATTGAAGCCAAACATTTAAATGCTGCAAAGTCGACTCTGGGATTACCCTCCACCAATATTTAAATGCCACATGCAGCTATAACACAAATTTTGCCTTGTAACTTGTAATTAGTGCTGTATTAATGTATAAGTTTTCAATTGTGTGGTCTGTCATGGAAGCAAGAATCAATACAAAATACCACTTTACAGTCTAGACACACTATCCATCCCATCTCTTTTCATGCTTTTTGTGTTTCTCATTTTTCCCCACAGGCAGTATTTTTTTCTATGAAATGCCTTTCTTTGATGGATTAGGGGAAGATTTATTGAAGACCTACTTTGTCTACATGTGTTTTCAGCCCTCCCATACATATTGAAAAGGGAAACAATTAGCTGGATTCTGAACAAATGGTTTGCCGATTTGAACCAAGAATTTCTTCTTTGTTGCCAGTGATTTGCTCTCTCATATTTACAATTAGCAGAACAAAAAATACCCTTATCATTGTTTCATAGGTTATATTATGTTATATTTTATGTTTAAAGCAGAACACTTGAGAGTTGTGTGATTTCTTTGTTTCTGAAGGTGGTTGCAGATGTGGGTGGATGTCATACTGCCTTAAAAACAAGCACTCCAATTATCATAGGTACTATACCACTGACTTCTTATCAAACAGCTTACTCGTCTCCCGACACAGGGATAGCTCCTAGTGGAAGTGGATTTGGATGGAATGTGCCTTCTGGTGACAATCCAATACTATATGCAGATACCAATCTGCCTGCAACGCCTGGGCCATATATACCAATTCATGGTCCTTCAGCTCCCTTCTATCCAGATATTCGTAAGTTCAGTAATCTTTATTTTTTATTGATATTGCCTATTCTTAAGTTTAAAATAGTATATTATGCAATGAGCCTATAAGGGCCATTTCACAGCCATTGCATGTATTCACATGAGCATTTTAATTGCTATTATAGGCAAGACACATACAAGTGTTTTTGTTCATCCATCATTAAATGTCTAATTTTTGAGTTTTTAGAATACTGTACCTTGTCTATATTAATAAAAGGAAGTGTCTGTCTATCTGTCTGTCTACTGTCTGTCTAGCGAAATCTACTGAACGCAGATATCTGAAATTTTAAACATAGGTGGACTGAAGGGTCGGAAAATGCACCTCGAAGCAGGAATTTTAATTTTCGCTTTCATTCGTGAGTTATGAGTGAAAAACAGGGGAAAAACGTGCATTTTTTGCGTTTTCGAAGCATCAGTTTTCAGTTATACATTTCAATGTCAAATCAATTACAGTTGACTTTGGCTATTTTTGTCATACCTTGGAAATAAAAAGCATCGCGATTGCTTGAATGTTGTAAGTCCACGCTGGGCGATTCATTTGTTTATAATGTCAAGGCACGCAGATATCTGAAATTTTCAACATAGACGGAAGAGGGATAAGGCCTATAGGCCTAATTGGACAGACATTGATCACTATGCAGGGGTTTTCTGGGCCAGGGAACTCGATCGCTTGATTTTGTAAGTCCGTCCTGGACGATTCATTTGTTTAGAATGTAAGGCCTGTAGACACATGAAATTTTCAACCTACACGGAAGAGGGATAGTCAATATAGGCCTAAATATGGTCAAACATCGTTCGATTTGGACGAAACTCACTATACAGGGGTTTTCTGGGCCACGGAACTCGAATCTGAGGTCGCTTTTACCAGCGACGCTATCTAATCGTGGTATGTAGTCCACGTGATTTAGGTGTTAATAAATATAATTATTATTTAACTATTATGCTCTTAATTTTTAATTTTTGAAATAATTATCGCGGGCGAAGCCGCGGGCACATGCTAGTAAATGATAAAACAAATGACTCTCTCTATCATGATGACTACTGGTAAAATGGCAAGCCGTCAAATCCGGTAGACTTTTGTAATTTTTCTTAGTGCAATAAATATCTGGTGACCATTCAGCTGTTATTTGTTCTTGTCTTTTGCGATAGATGACAGGCAACAAAGGTATGCAGGGAGTAGGGCTTAGCTTGGACATTTTAACTTCAAAGGAAAGCAGATTAGAACATATAACATGAAGTCAGTGTATTACAATATTAAAATTAGTATGAACATTATTTATTTTATTTTAAATACAGGTTGTTGATTGTGCAGCTTGGAAACTGTTCCACATATGATATTAATCAGTGCTTCTTTTCTAAAAAAAAAATTTAAGGGGTGCGTTTACTTTTGACTTGACGGAACATTGCCAGACTTACCCACATATTTAGAATGAAAGTAGAATCACACAATATGAATAGGGTTATACACATTTAAGGCCTCTGAGGTGGAGTCAATTCGTATATCAATTCTACCTGTAAGCTGCAATTTAGTCTATGATGTACTAACAGGGTTTCTTGCACCTTTCACCAGAAGATAGCTGTACCTCTATTTTCGAGAATTAGAGCCTGACAGGTTTGCAACCAACCTTGGAACTACTGCAAGATATTGCTGATCATCTGACATATTTATAAGCAGAGTCATTTTCACAATGGTATACATAATTTAACACATGAAAAATAACTGCAGAATAGCCAGAGACAGAATGTCATGTGCAGTAGCATTAATGCAAATAAATGCAATTTCAATCCAAGAGGAAAGGGATACAACAAATTCTTGAGTCATGTGCTAATGTTGAATCAGTAACATCGGCAAAGTAGTCATGGTTACCATTTCAGCGGTGCTGTAGCGCTCACTTGTTTTCCTGATTGCAGCACCAATGTCACCTCTTGAAAATCTTGGGATAGATAACACAGCCCAACAAAAAATAACTTTTTGTTTGGTGTCTCAGATGTTTTATCGGATTTTGGCTATATTTAGTGTGCTTATTCCAAATATGTAAACAGTTTTTCTCTACCAGCTCTACTTTAGATGGGGGGGGGGGGGATTTTATTCGTGAACTCTTATTCTAGCGAAACAAAATCTTGCTTGATAATATAGCTAGTGAAGGTTCTTGACCACACTTTGGACACGTAGGACGAAAACTGTACAAAGTACAGAAAACTAAAAGCTGGATTATTTTTTGGCCCTCAAATTGAAGCTCATATAAGTCATAAACGACCATACAGTATGTGATAATATCAATTTTTTGAAAGACCCCATGTTATATTGTTACTGTAATGTTAATGTAATGTTAGTGTGTTTTTTTTCTTCACATGATTTAGAAGCTAAATATAGGCACTGTATTTTTATTTATATCAAATGTAAAATGGGATAATGTGCATAAAGGTAATACCATATCTCCAAAACTAAAGCTGATAGGGCAAAACTAATGGCACGTTTGGCATCAGCGACCTAAATATACCCAAGAATAGGTATAAATTCTAAGGCACCAAAATGGCTGTTGGTCTGTGTAATGAATGTGACACTAAAAATATCAACTTTAATGCAAAGAATTCATATAATAACTTTAATGCAAAGAATTCATATAATCACTTTATTTTGTATGGCAGAAATAGATTTCAAAATTATGAAAATTAAAGATTTTCTCCTATATGAAACTGGAAAAAAATTTAAGGGGTATGCATACACCTGTGTACCCTCATAAAAAAAGCACTGATATTAATCAATGTCAGATATGCCTAGTTGGAATTCAGTACTTGGAATAACAGTATTTTAAAGGATGGCAGTACTTTAATGCGTGTTATTAAGATACTGTCATGTCACGAGTATAGAGATTTGGAAATCTCTTTTTGAAAGAATTTGTCAGTGGTAACAATATTCAAAATAATACAAAGCCTATTTATTGTAACATTGATTAATATTGTAACAACTTCAAATATAATAGAGTAGAGTCTCGATTATCTAACCTTTGCTTATCAAACATCTCGTTTTGTCCAACATGCTTGTAAAAAAATTGGTTAAAATTACACAGAAGATTTGACACAAATATTTAATCAAGTGTGATGTAATGAGATTCCAAACAACATGTCACATTTATTATTGGATGTAGTGATGTAGTTGATCCTGTAACTGCTTAGGTATGTTTTGTCTATTAGACAAATTTCCTTTCCATGAATTTCACATACCACATAAGGGGCTTACACAGAAAATCAAACTTTTAGTTTGAAGCTACTGCTTTCAGAACACAGCTGACTACTGAGCTGAAATATTACTGTACTTGCACATGTATGAAGGGAAATCCCTGTCAGCCGGAAGGAACTAGACTTGTACCCAGAACCTCTTTTACTTCATTAGTATAATAAATCCTTAAAACGTTCAATATACTTAAATATACTTTCAAGTAAAAGGTAGCTCTTGGTGCATACAGAATAGATCTGTAATGTTTACTTTTACTTTTTGTTTCAGTAAAAGATGTAGAATTTACTTAGCATTATGCATATGGGCCAGGAATTTCATAATTCCACAAAGTTATACAATTCACCTGGTTCTAAACTCAACTTACTGAAAATGATTTTTGTTTTTTACTTTTAGAGTTATAATTTTTTGTTGAGATTCATTTTAACGATTACATGTGAAAGTTTCTTTAGTTTTAAGGATTTGAGACATAGTCACCACACATTGAGACTTAGAACTTAGAAAACTGCATCAAATTATTCATTAGATAAAAAGCAATTTTAAAAACTTGTTCTGAGATAAAAAAAATCACACATTAAAATGCTTTTAATGGAACAATGATGCTGAAAATTGAGGCAAAGTTTATGATAACTAATGAAAGTGAAAAGAAGAGGAGAATTAAAGGGTGTATTTTCCAATGACATATCTCCAATTTTCTGCATAAAATATTTCAGTACATAATTTCTGCATAGTAGTATTAATAGCTTATGTCTTCTTATTCCTACACTAAAAACATAAACTAGTGTAATATCCAATAATTCTTGCGGGAATACACAGTGAAATGGTTAAATTAAAACAACACACTTATATAATCACTCAACTTCACTTATTAAGTAGATTATTACCCATAACGCGTTTCACAAGCTGTAGCTTGCATCATCAGATGGACACTGCCGGTTTCACTGGATTGCTGCTAGATGGCTCTGTAGGAAGGATCCATCTTGCGATCAAGTCGTTTTCATTTGGTATGTCAAAATTAACTAAATTGTTCTTGTTCCTTTGGATATAAATTCTTTCCCATACACTCAGTTCCACCGGTTTATTGACACCTTTTATTAATCTTATGTCGTCTTCAAAATCATGTTTTTCAGTCCAGTAATGATGGGCCACCGCTGATTTATCTAATTGCTTGTACCTGGTATTTCTTAAATGCTCTTTGTGCCTGACAGTTAAATTTCTTTTTGTCTTGCCGATATATGATTTGTCACAGTCCTTGCATTTTAGTTCGTAGATGCCCGAATTCTTGTTAGGAGGAATTTTGTCCCTTTGCTCTGATTTTAGTAGATTTCTTATGCTATATTGGTTAGAAGGAGCCAATCTAATGTTCACCTCTTTGAATACTTTTTTGAATTTGTGATGGAATTTGGGGTGATAAGTGAACTTCTTGATTAGCGAGTCCTACTTGATGCACCTCAGGGTTCTCTGATTCTCAATTAGTTTCTGTTTTTAAAATTTTCTAATTCTCTGGCGAACTAAATCAGAGCTGAAACCATTTTTCTGCGCTGTGCTAATGATTCGGTTGTATTCTGCATTGTATTCAGATTCACTTAAGGGTAAGTTCACTAATCTGAACGTGAGGCTATTTAACACTGCATGTTTGTGTTCTCTAGTGTAATGTTAAAAAACTTGCATTCTAGATATGTGACATATTTGAAATAAACCCTTCAATTGGTAGAATAATGATTGGACCATTCCCAGAGAAACTGAAGTAAATCTACCACGAACATCTTCTTTATCATAAAAATATATTGAAAATTTACACAGTGAAGCTATATTATTCAGGATATAATATTGAGTTGGGACTAGCGCGTATACTTCACTTTTTGTATAATTACCTGAACTAGTTTCGAAGACCATAGTCATTCATATTCTTCAGATTAACACCAACTGCCTGCTGGACGTTTGTGTTGCCCTCTAAGTTTGCTGCATTTGGCGATGAAAAATTCATCTGTTGGAATTTCCGGAAATACAGACAAATCTGCAGTAGCAACCCACGTTTGGAATGAAGGTCATGGCATCAGTCAGGATCCAAAATTAATTAAAAGTGTTGATGGTCAAAAGGAACTTTCAGTTTGGGAGAGGATATTCTTCCACAAACACAAAGAACACCTCATGAACTTCGACATTCCAATAAATGAATTTCTCATTGCCAAATGCAGCAAACTTTCCCGAGAAGGCAACACAAACATCCAGTCGGCAGTTGGTGTTATTCTGAAGATTATGAATGACGATGGTCTTCGAAACTAGTTCACTTATTTATACAATTTAAAGTGAAGTATGCATGCTAGACTCAGCTCAATATTATATCCTGTATCTTCTTTATCCATCACATTAAATTTGACCGGGTTGAATTTGATATTCCATAATCACATACAGTATTAATAAAATTTTGGTAACATATTATTTTCTTTTTTTGCAGCTCCTCCCTCATTTCAAGAATGCATATTTGGTACACAAGACATAAAGGATTCTGAAGATAACCAGTATATTCAAGGAAATATGAATTTTGTACCCAGATATCCTGTCTACAATTTTGTAAAGAATTAGAGACTTATGTTGAGTAGAGTTGTAATATTCGATCCACACTGTGATTGAAATTCTCTTCTCAATTCCAAGGATGTTAGAACATAAATCAGATGTGAAATTATGACAGGCTACTTATCAATTTAATATTAATGGGTTTTTGTATATACCTTCACCTGCAACAAGGGTGATCTTGGATATATTTTATGGAGGTGGGCAGGAAGAGGGTACAAAAATATATGGAAATATTTAAAAACATTATTTCTAAACGTAGATTATTTCACATCACATGTATTATCTACTATACATATTTTCATTCATTACAAATGTACACAATAACATATAACAGTGGAAATTCATTACCAGAAATGCAACAAACTATGGGATATAGAGCAGTGAATCATTAAATAAATCAGACAAACTCATTGCTCTCCAATTTCTCTTCTCCCATTGTATACTTAAAGAGTGTTTCATAGGTAGAACTCGCTTGGTGAAGACTGGAAAAAGGTCTCTTAATCAAATGACACTTGACAGTCTAGGGCCGATATTCATAGTCGCAATAAGTCGTACTTATATCCAAGTCAAACTTGAATCTCGTCTTAAGTTGAGTTTCTGACCCAAACAAGTCGGACTTATGACGTAGTTACTTTATAATGTCAGACTTCACAAAGTCGAGCTTATTGCTATTCATAGTCACTGAAGTACGACTTATTTGGTGAAAATGTGCGATTTTTCATATTATCATGTTCGATTTTAGTATGTAGAATAAGTAGAGCTTTATGAAGTCAGACATAATAAAGTATGACTTTAAAGAAGATTATGAATACGAAAAACATATAGGTCGACTTGTCAAATAAGTTCAGCTCTGTAAAGTTGGTTCTTAAGTCGCCGACTATGAATACCGGCCATAGTATCTGGCATAAATTTAAATAGTTGAGGAAATGCAAGTTTTTACAGCTCCAGCTATGTTAGAAATTGGCGTAAGAGTTGGCCAATTGTGTGGGTTTCTGCATCATAGCGGCCACGGCTCTAACTCCCGAGCGATTGGGTGAAATATCTATGGAAATAAAGCTGCTAAGGGTGTAATGATTACAGTTCTCATAATTACAGTTAAAATTGCAATGAAATTATCCAGGCACCTCATCACAGGGGATGTTGGAAATGTCCTCCTCTTGCATCCACACAACACTGGCACCTTTTTAGGTAATTTTGTTTCACGCGCATAAGTTCTGCTTCTGGGATAAAATTAATTTCTCTTATGATAGTGTCTTTATGTTCTTTTAATGTATGAGGGTGTGAACTTGACATTTTATTTTTCAATTTCCCCCCATAAATAATAGTCATATACTGTTAGAAGAACTTAAAGACAATATCACAAGAGAAATTAACTCTTATCTCGGAAGCTGAACTTATGTGCATGAGAGAAAATTTCCTAAAAAGGTGCCAGTGATATGTGAATGCAAGAGGAGGACATTTCCATCATCTCTTGTGATGAGGTACATGGTTATTTTCATTATAATTTTAACTGTAACTGTGAGAACCTAAATCATTACGCTGTTAGCGGCTTTATTTGCATAGATATTTCACCCGATTGCTCGGGAGTTAGAGCTGTGGCTGCCTCAATGCAGAAACCCGCATGATTGGCCAACTCTTACGTGAAACACACTGTACTTACAGCATACTTGTTCTTCTCATACCTTTCTAAGAGCTTTCACTTCACAGCACACCCGTAACATGTATCAAAATATAAAAAATTAATTCTTTCTAAATCAGACTAATACCTGTATCTGGCTAACAACTCATAGAATTTAATCACTGCCATTGAAACACTTTGTTTAATTCTGCCATGGAACAATCTTACATGAGTAGATATATTCTGTACCGGAAATCTTCCTATGTTGCAGTTTGTTCTTTTAGATATGTTCATAAGTAGTAGCAGGCCCAACATTGTATTTTGATTGAGGATGTCACTCACTGGTAACGTTTGTTTCTAAAAACTTATTTGCAGCAGACTGATATTTATGCTTGTGAATGGTTGTTTTCATATTTCAAGTAAGTGATTTATCTTTGCCAGAACTGTGGGGGAGACAAGGGGGGGGGGGACCAGGAATTTTCTAAGGGGGAAATGGTCTTGCCCCAGGTCCTTGCTTTCAGTTGTCACTGTCCTCCAAAGGAATTTTAACAGCAAATTTCTTTTGTTATTAGAGAAACTTTATACAATCTTTTTTCTCTTTCCAGAAAGGCCTTAACTCTTTCAGTGCCAGGCTGTTTGCCAGAGAACTGATTCTAAAATGCCACCCGCCAATCCACTCATTTCCTGATTCTCACTGATTAAACTACCAATGCTGATCAGAGTGAAATTCGGTCTTACAAAATCTACTCTTATACAATTCAACGACCCTAAATAGCGTGCTTGCTCGCCCGCTTCATGAGACATCGGGTATACTCGGCGATGTTCGTCTCTCGCAGTATAAACTTTCATGACGACTACAAAATTAGGAAGGAAAACCGTTTCTTTAATATATAAGGCCTAAGTGAAATGAACACAATGAACAAATATTCTAATTTTATTTTTACTTACAATTTTCATAGCTCTGAACCACAAACATTTTTAATAATCTACCAGTGTAATTTTCTTAAAAATCCTGGAGTCAATGAATAATGGCGGGCGAAGCCGGGGGCAACAGCTGTAAAATATTGATGGTTTTATCTCTTGAAATATAGCTGATAATAATAATCCAAACAAACCATTCCTTCCCTTGAAACATTATATAATTTCTGAAAATTACACTGAATCGATAAAATAAAATTCACATCATATTCATGTCAATAAACAGCTGAGAAACAATACGTATTATGTGTTCACAGGTTCTTTGGAACGGCATAATCGATTCTGATATAGTTTTCCCAGGGGGCGCTTTCATGTCGTGGAATGTACTCTAAAGCAGGAATTTTAGCTGTTTCATTAATTATTAATGGCTTAGTTTATGAATGATTCGCGTGCAAGTGTTAATAAATATAATGCTTTAATAATTATTATACTCTTAATTTTTAATTTTTAAAAGAATTATCGTGGCGAAGCCACGGGCACCTTCTAGTAATATACATAGGCCTATTATTTAGGAGGACATACCTTTTAAATAGATGACAAAAGGATTGGGTTTCTCCCTCTTTTCAAGGACATACTTTGTGAGGGCTTTGACCTTCAGAAGGGAATGTTTTTGTGAGTGAAATATATTACTGTTTCATTGCAATTTCTTTGTTTGATAATAACCATGGGAGAATGTTTGCAAGACATATTTGTTGGCAGAAAAGGTGATTAATTAGAGTATTTAGAACAGTGTGATTACTAGACTTCGGACTTTTAGGTCGCTAAAAATGCTGTTTTAGGTACCTAAAATAGGCTCTAAAAATTGTAAAATAGGTTCTAAAAATTGTAAAATAGTCTCATATAAAATCGTTAAGTTGCCAATTTTCTGAAATATCTCAATTGCAATGCAGAATATTATATTTATTGAAGTCACCATTAATCAATAATAATGATAAAACACAGATATAGGCCTATGGTGCACAGAGTTATACAGACCTATTACTAGGGCCTGTATTACTACCATAATAGTGAAAACCTAATCCCTGCGCCCAGAAGCTACGCACGCTAGCATATTGAACACCTTATATCCCTCAGTGATTCAGAGAACTACTTTTTAAAATTATTATTATCTTTCTTTTTACTGGGTGTGGGAGTCGGGAGAAAAACACTACATTTTCTTGGGAAATCCAAGGAATTTTTTACTGAAGACGAAACATTCCTTACTATTTAACCAAGTTAAAAATGTGTCATGTATTACACATTCCGAGCTAAAAATTTAGTAGGAACTGAAAATTAATGCTAGAATTTATAACAAAAAAGTAACGTATTTTGAACTTTAGAGGAAAAACAAGCAAAAGGGCAATATTAGGCTCTAACGTAAAAATAGGCTGTTTTAGGTCCTATAAAAATATCAGTTTTAGGCATAGTCACTTATGAAACATGCATATACAAGTTTCCGTCCATATATCACTTAAGGATTAAAATAGGTTTTTACCTAAAATCCGAAGTCTAGTGATTACAACACAGATGATTACCCTGTGATAGTGATATATCTGATACAATAACAAAGATATCATGATCATACTGATATTACATAACTAGACCTGGGATTTTAGGCTCTAAAAAAATTAGTTTTAGGCACCTAAAATAGGCTTTTAAAACAAGTAAATAGGCTTTTAAAATAGAAAATAGGCACTTAAAATAAGCTTTAAAAATTTGGAAATAGGCAGAAAATAACTTAGACTTTAAAATACTACAATGTGCTCTTCAACTATAATGTGATCTTTTTTTACTACAAAAAACGTGGTATACCTATTCTTAACAGAAATAATTGCAAAATTAAGACAGAATTAAAAATACATTTACCAAAAACAGTTTTGGATTAACTTATATGAAAAATTGACACAGTATGTCCCTTCTTACTATATACCTGCTACTTGTTGTTTTGAGCGAATCCTCCCCCGTCAGTCAGCATTCCTTTGGTGACAATTGTTTAGGAAAATCAAGTTTCTGTGATAAACCCACCTTCTGTTGCTCAACCCTTCATTCAGGGATGTGCATTAAATGATTGTAAAAGTTACAGAAGTTGAATTTTATTTTAAATGTACAAAATAGGCATTTTAGGCACTAAAATAGTAAAAATAGGCTCCAAAGGTCCAAATAGGCATTTTAGGGCACTATAAAACTCTATAAATATAAATGATACAGGGTGCGGCAAAACATCCTCCCTATTTTAAAGTTTGAATAAAAAACACATGGATCAAAATAAAGAAGCTGTATTAACATGAATGATTCTACACAGTGGGAAGTTTCATGTTTTGAACAATGAGTCACTCAAGTGGTGTCCTTCACTATCAATGCATTGTTGAATGCGACTTTGGAAATTCTCCATCGTTCTAACCGACATTTCTTGAGGAACAAGAGCAATCTCTTCCTGTATTGCATTTCTTAGGGCTGGCAAAGTCCTCGGCCGATGTTTAAACACCTCACCCTTAAGATATCCTCACAGAAAATAATCGCAGAATGTAAGGTCTGGTGATCGTGTTGGCCAGGAAATTTCGCCATGTAAAGAAATTAAGCGCCCGGGAAACATCTGTCTCAGCACTTGGAGAGAAATCCGAGCTGTGTGAGCGGTGGCTCCATCCTGCTGAAACCATACCTGTTCAGTCAGCAGTGCATTGAGTCTTAGTAAAAAAAAAGTGTTGATCATATGAGTGTATCTTTCAGAGATTACTGTCACAGTAGCACCACCCTCTTCAAAAAAAGTAAGGACCAATTATCCCGACTCTTCCAACTGCGCACCATACAGTAACACGGTCGCTATGCAGAGGTTTTTCATGAAGTTCACGAGGGTTCTGTCCACTCCAATAACGGAAATTTTGCTTATTAACACATCCAGATAAGTGAAAATGTGCTTCATTACTAAAAAGGACCACAGCATCTTCTGGTACAGCTTCAAGGATGTTTGCACATGATCTTACATGGTTTTCATAATCATGTTGACACAACTGATATGGTGAATCTTGCTATAAGAGCACGGAGACAGAATTAAGGTCTATTTACACTTCGCAGTGAGGTGAACTAATGTATTATACTGAAAACACTAAATTCCCACTCTGTAGATATCATTAATATTAATACAGTTTCTTTATTTTGATCCATCTGTTTTTTTATTTGAAATTTAAAATAGGGAGGATGTTTTGCCGCACCCTTTATATCATGAAATGTCAACATATTTAAACATTTTCGTGTTATTTCATAAGGAACAAAATAGGCATTTGCCTTAAAATCCCAGGTCTATACATAAATTATACATATCTCTGTTATAAAATTTACCCCCTGGGAGCAGTCTGTTCTTTGTATATATTTTCAACAATTGTGCATTTTTGTGTAGAAAGTTGTGGCACTCTTGAACAGGTAGAACCAATACAAAGACTGGCACACATATCAGCAAATTACACCAATAGGGTTAAATGGTAGGGCTTAATTGATGAATTCTATAGGATAGACTGTACTCCCGATTATCTGTATAGAAAATGATATGCATTATTTATGAAATGTGGAAAGTAGACAAAACCCTTCCTGAGCAGGAAATGGACATATGCGCAAATAGCAGACATGCACAGTATTATGTTCACTCTAATATAGAACCATCAGCCCTATCTGAAGCTTACTGAAACAAGCAGGCTTGTTCACTAGTGACATCTAAAGGCTTCTTAGTAAACTATATAAAAAATAATTACGCCTATTATGAAGTTAAGGAATTTTATTAAATTTCAAGTTTGTCACCACCAATATATCCATATTCCACTTACAAAAGGCTAAAATTTTCATTCACACTGAAAATTAATATGGTGATCTGTGAATTAAGGATTCTAAACAGAGCCCTGTTATAAAGAAAGGGGAGAGGACTCTGTTCCAGTAGTCATCCTACACTCTGCATTGAGAGTGACAGTAACCTGAACAATGTACATCAGTAAGGTTAATTTTTTTAAATTACCATAAAATAACGGAACTTTTATACAGTAAAGCAATATATTATGTTAATTAAGGAGTTTACCAGCAGTTCAAAATGTGGGCAAAGCCCATGAAACGTACGTTCTGCAAAAATGTAAGTAAAAGTGAAGTCTAAAGTGTTTAAATGTCAACCATCTCCCTTAATTAACATAAGGTCATTTTGCTTGTATTCTAAGAGTGATTTTGATTTTTAATGGTAAAAGCTTATGGGTTAGTATTATCCACACTCATAACAACACAGTGTGGGGAGGAAAGATTGTTTTCACTGTTTGTATGAAAAACAGGGTTTGAAGGTTCACTCAGAGACTATATTAAGGTGAATAAACATATTCAAAATTCTTGCACATAGGCTTTCTGAAAGCTTTCTGGCAGTGACGTAGCCAGCGGGTGGGCCAGGCCCACCCAAAAAAATTGTGAATATTCTGGACAAAAATTGAAATCATATTTTTAAATTAAGTTTCAGATTTTTTCAGGGAAAACATTCAAATAAACTCAGGAACCAGATAAATAGTTACAATTGGTTGAATTAAGATAAGAAGTAAAAATTGTGTTGAAAAGTGTAATTATGTTTTGTAGATTGTAGAGCACCTTAAGACATGCTCTTTGTAAAAGTTCAAACTGATGAAGGTTTGAACATTTTTGGAATTCCACAACATTGTGATGCAAGCTGGGTTTCAAAATATAATACCATTCTTGAATGGCAGGCTCAGGTAAGCTTGGCAATGAACCTCCGGGTTCCGTAAAATAGATAATATTCCTTTAGTTTGCTTAGGAATTGTCTATTGCCATTGAGTAAGTAAATATTAAATAGGACTCCCAATAATGACAGCTGATGGCAGCGGCGTTGTCAGAATATGGGTCAGGTACTTTCTAAATCTCGTAATATCTGGGCCCACCCAAAATAATTAGTCTGGCTACACCACTGATTTCGGGTACTTTTTTCTTCCATGCTTTTGGATGATTCCTTAGTCAAATTCTAGTCATTAGGCTAGATAGATAGGAGAAGGCTGTAAGTTGAAATGTAAGAGGCTTTCAAAACAGAAAACATGTCACTTTACCTAGTCCCCAGGCAGATTGAATAAAATGTGCTAGATGCAAGGTTCTGGAGAGCTATAACATAAAACAAATCCAGAGATACATTGTTCAATATGCATGTGCTATAATGGCATTAGCTGACTACATTCAATCAAGCTTCTGTTTTTGTATCTCTCATGTTCCTCTTTTGTTGCACAGTGGATCTCGATAATAATGGTGTGGATAGAAATTTACTATTAGTGCAAACTGATTAGTTTAATAAATATTACAAAAATGGCTCTCCTTTACATTCACAAAAGGTTTGAAAATTAAATATGGGAATACAGGAAATAGAAAAATACTAGAAGGCTTCAAGATGAAGTCTGAGTAGCTCAATGGTTGGACATGGTGACAAACGAAGAGGTTCTGAGTAGAGTGGGTGAGATTTGTTGGAGGAAAGCAAACTGGATTGGACACATTCTACGAAGAAACTGTTTATTGCATGATGTCATAGAAGGAAGGCTGGAAGGAACATCTAAACTCTGAAGAAGAAGAAGAAGAATTCAGTTGTTGGACGATTTAAGGGAAAAGCGGAAAAATTGGATGCTGAAATAGGAAGCAGAGGATAGAAAGCTATGGAAAAGAAAATTCGCATACCAAGTTTGAAAACCTGCCAAAAGGCAGAATACTTACTACTACTACTAAGAGAAAAACTATGGTAGTCTAATAATTTTGTCCAATGACCTTGTGTTCAGGGGTTCTGTAAAGTATGAATATTCTCTGCAGTGGGACTAGCAATTACTTCCATTCCAACAATGCCAGGGCCCTATTTCATAAAACTCGACAGATGTGACAAATACGACAATTATGTAAAGTCTGACAAATTTGTCAATATGTCACGACAATTGTATTTTTCATAAATATTACAACTTTTCCTTACTTTACAGGCAAATTAATGTAAATTGTCAGACTAAAAGAACCCATTTCATAAACTCAACAATTTTATGTCAAACCTAAAGATTACTTTAGTACATTGTAGATGGCTCTCACATACGTGTCTCAACATCGAAATGATACCTAAGCAATCGATTATTACTATAGAACATCGAAATGATACCTAAGCAATCGATTATTACTATAGAAAATAATTGAATTATATTTCTCTTTTAATACAAAGTCACTGAAATTGAAAGTTAGATTAATCCATTGCCTAAAAACACTGGGTGGTTTCATGTCTATTTCTTCACCACTTTCACCACTACCAATATCACTACTACTAGTGTTCATTATTAACAAGACAATTTAGCAAGTTTATTAACAAAGTTTAAATCACAAGAAAGTTTGCCAAGTTATGCCACACATTTACATAACCTACTCTGTTGGCCTACATATGAAAGATTGCCTGTCACTTCTCTAATGACAATTCTACATTTTTTGTAAATTTGTAAATATGTCAACAAAAATTAATGTTTCATAAATGATAGGTATCCTAAGATTTGGCATATTTGTCAGACTTTTACCTGTAAACTCAAAAGTTTTGAGAAACAACAATATGTAAAATTGTCATACAAATCTACAAAATTGTCATGACATTTATGTAAAGTTGTCAGCTTTTATGAAAAACACAATTGTCAAAATGTAAACCTGTAAGACAATTTTATGTCACCTGTCACCTGTAAAATTGTAACTTTTATGAAATAGGGCCCAGAAATCCCTACTTATTTTATTGTATTCTTACTGATGTATAAGAAATTTATTTATTGGATACTTATTCTTACCATACACCTTAACATTATAAAAACTGATTTGGTTATTGTATGTTGGCCTATCAGGGAATAGACTAGAAAATACTTAATGCTGTCATTTTCACTACACTAATTGTGTGGGTCCATGCATGTAACCAATAACCCACAATTGCTCTCTTCTGAGAGTTGTAGCAAAGTATTCATTTTTAAAAAATTAAATATATTATATATAATTTTCTATATATGAGTTTTCATGTTTATAAATGTAGATAAAAGGTAGATAGTCAGTGACTCTATAATTGATATTTTCAATGTTGTACAATTCAGTCAACTCTCGATTTTCTGTGGCCACTTTTTTCCCTTTTCTTTTAAGCTGCGTGGAATCAAAATCTGGTGGCTGTTTTCACTGTTTGAAGGTTATTAACACTACTCACTGTCTGATTGCAAAGTAGAGTGAGTGGGGATAAGACATGCCTTGTCAAACTTTATTAGGACCAAGTACAGTTCAGAGATTCCAATTGATGTGGTCACCTACTCCCCTTGCAGTTGGGATGTGTTACACTTACAGCCTTCTACTTTTAAAGGTCTCAATTGCAAAATTTATAAATTAACTCTTTTCATCGAAACGGAAAAATTGGTAGTTCAGTACCTTAAACAAAATTATTTGTGTAGGTTTATCAAATTAAACACAAGTCTTTCCTATTATTAAATTGTGAATGTGTGAACTACTGTTTATATTTTGTTACTGTTGCTATTCAGGTAGTTAATAAAGAGTTTTGTCAAGTTTTTAATCATTAATCATTAATTTTTTCAACTTCCTGTGCATTTCCCTTGTACATTTTTAGACTAAATAAACGGTGCAAAAATATGTTGCACAAACTTTCTCGCATATACGTGTTAAAGGCTAGCACAGAAAAAAGTAAATTATAGGGACAATTAAATTTTATTTATTACATTTTCATAAAACTAAGAAGTATCTAGAACGCAAACCATCAGAGTCGATCTTTATGTTCAATGCTTTTACCGTGAAATAATAATAATAATAATAATAATAATAATAATAAGTTAATAATAATAATAATAATGAATGACAGTAAAACTGCATATTATTAGTACTACTAGTACTACTATGGGAAAATTCAAATATAAGTCACACCTTGGGATGAATCGGCCCCACCCAACCCACCCACCGATGCAGTTTCTTTTATACCACGATCTAGCGAATTCTTCTCTCCTCGTATTATGAAGAAACTCGTGATTGGATGTTGGAGGTGTGACGTCATACCACTAGACGAGAGGTGAAAGGCTGACAAATCTCGCGGAAGATATAATATGCCACATTTTCGAAACCTATAAACAGTGTACCGTACATTATTCGAAAATGCAAGGGCGCTTCGCTACGGCTACCGCCTCCGCTTCGCGCACTTAACTATGTGGTTAGTGTTATGCATTATTTTTATTTTTTTTTTTTACAAATTTTTATTACAAATTAAAAAATACAAATTGATATAAAATTATTACAAATACAAATAATATACACACAATTTGTACAATTTGAAAAGAGTATTATTTGCCCCGCATGAGCATAGCATATTTAGCTATATGTAGAGGTGGATACAAGGCACTTGCGACAATACACAAGGACAGTGGGTACAAGGCACTTGCGACAGTAAACAAGGACAGTTGGTCACTCTGCTTCGCTCAGAAACAAAATACATCACACAGTCTGTGCAAATGTGAATATTGAATGGCGGAGCTTAAGGGGCGACTTATATTTTAATTTTGCCACAACTACTACTACTACTTAGGTTATATTGCACGCAACTGCATGTAAGTTATATCACGTGTTTAGTATGAACCATTAGTCTATAGTAGCAACTCATTCGTGTCATCTGATTCTATTGTTTAGTGATGTCTTCTTTTGTGATATTCAGTTTAAACGATTATAATATCCAGTGACATAGTGGCGATGAGTTATGGAAAGTAAGCAAGTCCTACAAACCCGGCGTTTGCCTTTGCGAATGAGGAAACCATGAAAAACCCAAGTCAATTTGGGCAGTCACAAGGTTTGATTTGAACTCAGGACCTCTTCCCTGTTAGCCCATAGGCCTACCACCTCGCTGTAATTAGTTTTGGTGTTTTCATTGCGACTGATCTAAACTGATTGCATTTCACAACAATAAGTACATTAGGCCTATAGTTTTCTTGTTACTAGGGGCAACAAAATGTCATTCATATTTTAATTGACATGACGTATGTTCTGAAATTCGCATTTAAGCCGTACTTATTTCGTTTTTATCTTGATATCTATTAAATGTATAAAGAAATGTGTTAAACAAAAAATGTTCATTTTAATTTTCTCTACAATTTTACTGTGGTAGGTTTACGTGTATCGCCTACTGTAATGGATATAATCTAGAAAAATTGAAAATGGATACGAGTAAAGTACCCCTTAAGTCATTTTTGCAGAAATACAGATATAGCCAGTTTATTAGTCATAGTCCAATTTTAAATTTTTATTAAAATCGTTAGAGCCATTTTTTAAAAAATCAAAATTTTTAAAAAAGTTTTCATGAAAAGTCCCCTCAATATTTCAGTTGTAAAACTAAATTTCTGCGCGGTTCGACAAAATTTCGAAAAAGTCCTTAATTCAAAAAATGAAGTAAATACAATGAACCGTTTACCCGCTGTGCTTGTCCACAGACAGACGGACAGACGTCAATCCAAAAACACGTTTTTTGGTTTCTAGTCATCATGAAACATGATTTCCCGGTGTTAACTCGATTTCGATTTGTTGTCACGATCACAATACTTTCTCTATACTACGTATATGCGAGAAAGTAAAATGTGTAGATGCCAGATTCTAACAAGGGAACTGTAAGAGGTGTCATGTCAAAACCTACCCTCAAATTTTGCATATCGATAGGTCTTTATTACAGATAGACACATGCAGAAAATTAGCTGCTCAAATGAACTGTAAGTGGGTGCAAACATGTTTATATTGTCCCATAAGGAAACATCAGCGGGCACTTGTACAGCTCGCTTGAGTAGCCTGCATGCTGGGGAAGATAAGGGATAATGGGTAGCCTACCGGGGCGAGAGATAGAGAAAGGAACTATGCCATTACTCGTTGAATGTGATAGTTCATGGGATAGTGATGGTATTTCCATATTTTCAAACTATTTAATCTGCATAGACATTGAAGGGTTGGTTACTTATGATTGTTATTGTGTGTATAGGTGTTATAGACCAGAAGTGTGACCACTCAATTTATGTGATAAAAATAAAGATTTTTCGCCATGCACAATACTAATGCTTCAAACATCCTGTTATCAATGTTGACATTTCTTGTGTAGACAAAACTATTTAGGTTTTAAGAACTTGGACTAACATATTATGTATTGCACTCGCCATTATAGGCCTAAGTAAAATAGTAATAATAATATTAATTGAACCAATTTAAACAGCACACGGGATTCATTTTACTAATCCTAAACACTTAAACAAGTACTAATTACTTCACAAGACCTACTGGAATACAAATGTATGTATCTATCTATCTATCTATCTCTATCTATTATCTCCCCGCTTAGGGGCAGAGGTGGGTTGGGAATGACCCTTAACACGTAGACCACATCTGCAGGCCCATTGTGCCAACCCCTTGGGAATGGAATGGTTGGCATGCCCAAAGGCCCCCCCCCAAAGCAGATTCCACCACGAGCCCCCATGGAACTCCCCAACATCCAGTGAGACCCAGAAGCCACACCATGTGCACCACACCCCCAGGGTCCCTGCGCTAGAGTGCATGCACCATGCCCCCCGGTCCCTCACAAAGAGAGCCCATAGGGTTTTGTTACACCAAAGAGCCCCCAGGTGTGTAGCACACCACCAACAACCACTTGACCACAAGCCACGGGGCAGGACGGGAGAGGCCCGCAGGGGATGCTGCAGCGGGAGATGGCCTGAAAGGAAACGGGATGATAATGAGGGGGAGTTTGAAGATGAAATGGAGAGTGTTGGCGGAATGAGAGAGGATCCCCGAGAAAAAACCCCAAAGGTCATGGTTTCGTCCACCATGAATGATACGCCCGCCTACCTCGAGATTTGAACTCGAGACCGCTGGCATGCCAGGTCCATATGCTAAGCATGAGCCACCGTGATGGCAATATATGTATCAGAGGAGGATATTAATCATTATTATAATGTTATTCATCCCTTAGTGATAAGGAAAGGAGGAGATATAATAAATGAAGGCCTACTCGGAAAGCAGGAATGGTGCTATGCAGCTCTGTGACAGCCATCGACTCATGGTACATAGAGGAGGCCCCAGTATCCCCTCCCACTGACAACTGTGTGAGGCTATTCAATATTTCAAATTTTCAAAATTTGCAATAATTTTCATCCATTTAAAATTTATATTAGCAGCTAATTTTTTTGCATATGTGTCTATCTGCAATGACCTACTGACATGGAAAATTTGAGGGTAGGTTTCGATATGACAACCCATACGGTTCCTTGTAAGTCCCATTCTTAAAACTTTGAAGCACTCAGAGAAACTGGATTCAGAGTATGCAATGTTATGATTCAGTATAGAGCCCTGCAGTAAATGCCTTGCACTAAGAAATACCCATGAAAGTTATCATAAATTAGTAGGTTACTATAGTAAACTGGTCCGCCTCCTTGGGTGAGTCGGTAGCGCGCCTGCCTTCCACCCCGGCGGCCCGGGTTCGATTCCCGGCCGGGTCGGAAATTTTTCAGTAGTGAAAAATTCCTTTCCCGGGTTCAGGACTGGGTGTATGTGTGTGTCCTTAGGTTTAAGTAGGTAGGGGACTGGCGCACCCCGGTAACAAATACGCTGAGAATATCCCCTTACGGGATCACCAGGGGTCGCTTGCGAACCTGAGGAATAACTTTATAGTAAACTGAGATTTTTACCAGAGTTAGTTTTTGTGTTTCATGTTGTAATTTTCACTATCTTAGTAAATATTTTACTCTAATAGATTGTCTGGTAGTTTGACATTCAGTATTACAGAACTCCATGGTTACTGTTATGACTCAAAATTATCACTGTTTATCAATACATCTTTATAGTGTACAGTAATGGTAGAGTAAAATTCATACAAGCTAATTATAATTATCATTAACGCTAGCCAAATTAAAATATTCTGCTTTTAAAGAGAAATCATGATCATAACATCATGGCCTACACTACAGGCCTACACTATGCAATGGGCTTATAATGGCATTTGTTAAGATGTGGGCATGTTTATGAAATGAGCGAAGCAAGTATCTTAATTACCATTATTGGCAAGTTGCATACAACTGTTTTTGTTTGGCTCTAATTAAATCTTTAAGTTTTGAGATTATAGAATAATTATCAAACAAACAAAAACATCTGGCCTCAGCGATTAGCTGTTAGTAAGTCCTTGTAGTTATTGTCTTGAACAATAGATGACAGCTGATGGCATGCTGTCAAGTCGAAGTTTCTTCTTGGCTGTTTTGTTGAAACCAATAGGTTTTTACAAAACAAAATGAACTCTTTTTAGTATAAGCCATACATTTAAATGCTGCAGAGTCAACTCTGGGTTACCCTCCCCCGGTATTTAAATAACACACTCGGTTATACTTATAACACAAATTTTGCCTTGTAACTTGTAATTAGTGCTGTAGAAATGTAGAAATTCTCAATATTGTGTGGTCTGTCTTTGAAGCTGATCAATTCAAAATGTCACTTGACAGTCAGGAAACAATATGCATCCTGTCTCCTTTTATTCTTTTATGTTTCTCATTTTTCCTCCCATGGGCGGTATTTTTTGTATGAAATGTGTCTCCGAGATGGATTGGGGGAAGATTTATTGAAGGCTGGCCTTGTCTGCATGTGTTTACACAAAACATGATAATCAAACTGTATTATTTCTCAAAAGTGTGACATAACTTAGAACATATCCGCCAAAACCTACCGGCAGTCAACAGAGCACAAGAGCTCATAGACAGAGGGGAAATAGACACTGCACTGGAAATAACCAACAAGATGATAAAAAACGCTTGCAAACTACAACCAAATAGAAGAGCCCAAAAATGGTTTGATCAACAATGCTACGCAGAAAGGAAAGCAACTCTCCAAGCTCTACACACAGCAAAAACATCGAAAACTCTGGAAGACCTCAGCATCTACGCCAATTAAAAGGAAAAATTACTAACTTCTCATAAAAAACAAAATGAACAAATATATCAAAGAAGAGGCCTCAAACTTGGCACAAAAAGCTAAGAAGGACCCCTTCCTGGCAATAAGAAAGAAAAGCCAAAGCACACCCAGAGCAATCCCAATGGAGGAGTGGAAGAACCATTTCTCTAATATCCTAAACAAGGAAGACAAAGAGTTAGCATACCCAATAACACCAGCAGAGGAAAGCCAACTGGATACAGAGACAGCACTTCAACTGACAGAGGAAGAAGTAAAACAAGCCATCACAGAATCAAAAGATAGGAAAGCAACTGGGCCAGATGGAATTGCATATGAGCACTTAAAACAATCCAAAGACGAATTAGGGCAGATGTGGACAGATCTAATCAACAAGTGCCTACAGAAAAAAACAATCCCCAGAGGAGTTGAGAAATGCATCTCTAAAAATCCTCTATAAAGGTAAAAGAGAAACGAACAATCTGAACTCATACAGAGGCGAAGCCCTTGAAAATACAACCTTCAAAATTTTCACAAAATTATTAACAGCTAAATTGACAGAGCACACAACCGGAAATATCCCAGATAACCAATTTGGATTCCGAGCAGGAAGAGGCACACTTCAAGCAGTTAAAGTACTCCTGGACCAAATAGAAGAAGCATTGAGGCACCCCAAAGGGAAATAGACTACACGCAAAAGCATTTGACTACATAAACCCGAAAAAGCTTATCACAAAACTCGGAGAAATGATTGGGACACAAAACACACTCACTAAAATTATCAAAACCATCTTACAGTACAATATGATACAGATCAACGACAAAGTGTCCACATCAGATATCAGACCAACGGAGTTCTGCAAGGGGATCCGATCAGCCCAGTACTCTTTAACATCATCACTGCAGACATAGGAATAGTACTAAGAGGAACCATAGAAACGTCATTAATAATGTACGCAGACGATATGGTATTAGGATCAACCAATAAAGACGAACTACAAACAGTTCTGAGCAGACTAGAAGAATGGGCAGAAGAAAACTATTTTAAAATCAATATAGGAAAAACAAAACACATGACATTCAGAAAAGGAGGAAGGACATCACCAAGAGACATTCTGTTGCTTCACGACGCCCCACTGAATGTAACAAACACATTTAAATATCTAGGAATGACTCTACAGACAACCACATCATCCTTCAGTGCCCACATTACCGAAAGAGCAGCGACAGCGATAAGAGCAAGTTACAACATTAAGAATCTGCCACTGCTAGACCTCAGGACAGCCATGATGCTATTCAAGACGACAATATTACCAATAATAATGTATGGACTGGAACTTATATGGGGGAAACTAAACACCACTGATATGAGAAAGATAGAGAATGTTAAAAACAGATTTTTTTGCATGACGTAACTAATTAGTGGTACTTACGAATATTGTTGCCATGGATCGTAACTTGACATTCCCGCAAGCAATCTGGTTGCTATGAAAACAAAAGAAATCTCCGTGTGGTAAAAATTACAAAAAGCACAAGTGCCGTGAGTAAAATCATCATAATACAAGCCTTTATGGAAGACCGGAACCAGGCCCCCTAGTTTGTGGCGACTTTAACAGGACAAATATTCGGTCCCCATAACCAACCAACATATGCGAATCACTTTCTGTAATATAACATCCTTCTTCAGTGTTTAAACATAATATTTTCAGCTAATATCTCAATTAATATAAATAAATTGATATAAATAATCATTGTGCAAAAAATAGCATGCAATACTCGTGCCATAAGCGCATAACGGATCTCGGAAATTGAAAAAACTCTGCGCAAGCACCTTGTTTTTTCAAACTCTCCTCGATCCGTATGCACCGCTTACGGCACTTGTATCGCAATATACTATTGAAGAGAGCATTAGGAGCAGGGAAATATGCACCTAACAGGATGATCTATTCGACCGCTGGCGTGGTCTTGTGGTTAGCATTGCTGACTACTGATCCGTCTGCCCGGGTTCGATCCCCGGTACCACCTCGGATTTTTCTGAGGTAGGGAGGACTGGTAGGGGTGCACTCAGCCTCGTGATTCAAATTGAGGAGCTACTTGATAGAGAAGTAGCGGCTCCCGTCATGGAAACCACCATTAACGGCCATGAGTGTCGGCATGCTGACCACATGCCCCCAATCCTGCCATCTGCCTATAGGTAGATGACGCAGCGGTCTGGTGGTAGGCCTTGTCCCTTCGGGGATGTCACGTCACGGAGTTTAGGATGATCTATTCACTAACCAGAGAAACCTTCTATATTGAAGACCTAAGTTACGAATTACACATCAGCTGCCAATGACCAGGTCATACGAGGAAGAACTAGACAGAAGAAAGCGGAAACAAGAACAAATTGACACAGACTTCTTCGGGACAGAGGCAATGTTAAACAGGGACTGGACCGGAACAAACCAACGCCAAAGATATGCAATAATAGGTCTAGCGATCCAAAGCTACCACCAAATGATCTGCACCAACAAAAGATACCACTAAGCCGGTGAACTGTGCATATGCCAGCTCTGCGGAAAAGTAATGTGAACAATACCATTACACAAAATGCAGAAAGAGAACAAAATTTCTAAACGACTACCTGAAGAACAGATAGGCATTACAAGACATAATATGCTCTTTCAAGTGTACCTTTCTTCTTTATAGAGCGTAGGCTACTGTATACCCCCCATCCCCCCCCCCCCGTGGGAATTTCCGACACATATATTTTTTTGTTGGTATTCCCATCTAGTTTCAGTTTTCAGTTGTTTGCCCCTTATCAATTACAGCATTTACCCGGAAACCCCGGAAATCCGGAGAAAATGAGTTTGTTTTAATTTTTCTTTGTTCTTTGCTCCTAGGAATTTCTGGCTCACATATTTTTTGTTGGTATTACCATCTAGTTTAAGTCTTCAGTTGTTTTACCCTTATCCATTACAGCATTTACCCGGAAACCCCGGAAAACTACGGAAATCTGGAGAAAATGAGTTTGATTTAATTTTTCTTTGTTCTTTGCTCCTAATATGCCCAGGGAATTTCTGACTCACATATTTTTTGTTGGTATTGTCATCTAGTTTAAGTTTTCAGTTGTTTGCCCCTTACAAATTACAACATATCCCCGGAAAACCCGAAAACCCACTTTTATACGGAGAAAATGACAAAGTTTTATTTTTTAAATCTTTGTTCTTTGCTTCTAATATTCAAAGGGAATTTCTGAATCATATGTTCTTTTGTTGGTACTTCCATCCAGATTAAGGTTTCAGTTGTTTGCCCCTTATCAATTACAGCAAATCCCCAGAAAACTCCGAAAACCACGGAAACTCGGAGAAAATGACTTTGTTTTAATTTTTAAATCTTAGTTTTTTACTTCTAGTATTCAAAGGGAATTGGTGACTCATATGGTTTTGTGTTGGTATTGCCATGTAGATTAAGGTTTCAGTTGTTTTTCCCTTATCAATTACAGCAAATCCCCGGAAAACTCTGAAAACCACGGAAGCCCGGAGAAAATGACTTTGTTTTAATTTTTTAAATCTTAGTTCTTTGCTCCTAATATTCAAAGGGAATTAGTGACTAATATGGTTTTGTGTTGGTATTGCCATGTAGATTAAGGTTTCAGTTGTTTGCCCCTTATAAATTACAGCAAATCCCCAGAAAACTCCGAAAACCTCGGAAGCTCGGAGAAAATGACTTCGTTTTAATTTTTTAAATCTTAGTTCTTTGCTCCTAGTATTCAAAGGGAATTGGTGACTCATATGGTTTTGTGTTGGTATTGCCATGTAGATTAAGGTTTCAGTTGTTTGCCCCTTATCAATTACAGCATATCCCCGGAAAACTCCGGAAACCTAAAAAATCCGAAGAAAATGAGTTCGTTTTAATTTTTTAAAAACCTTTGTTCTTTGATCCTAATATTCCCAGGGAACTTCTGACTTACATTTTTTTTTTGTCATTGTAATCTAGATTAAGGTTTTAGCTGTTTCCCATTATCAATTACAACATATCCCCGTAAAACCCGGAAAGCCACGGAAATCCACAGAATTTCTAGAACTCGGAACTTGTGATCTACGGTCACTGAAACCGTTATTGCGAGGTAATTCTTCTGCTTCAAGTGTGTCCCTTGCAGGTTCAAAAGGGTGAGTATATGGACTACGAGATATCTGCCATAATTGTGATGGTCACATGCAAAGAAAAGGGGAATCATATCTTCTAAACATGCCAAGTGTAAGTCAAAGTTGTTTTCTTTAGTTGCTCACTGAAATCTCAAAATCAATGACACTTTGTCCATATTACCATTCCAAAATTGTGCTGTTTTACCGAATGTCCCTTCTCTAACTTCTGTCAAGAAAGTTTGGTAGTGACTGTGGAAGGTTTGGTAAGATAAATTAATTATCATTCACAGATGTCAAATTAGAATATGAAGTGTGTTCTGTCAGGTTTCCAATCGCCTTCATTCCTTCAGCATCAGGATTTTTTCCAGTATTCTTTGTCATGCTGTAATTGGTAAGGGGAAAACAACTGAAACCTTGAACTATATGGCAATAGCAACAAAAATTATGTGATTCAGAAATTCCCTGGGAATATTAGTATCAAAGAGAAAATATTAAAAAAAAATTAAAACCATCTCATTTTCTGCGGATTTTCGTGGTTTTCAGGGTTTACGTGGATATGCTTTAATTGATAAGGGGAAAACAACTTAAACCTTAAACTAGATGGCAATACCAACAAAAAAACATATGAGTGAGAAATTCCCTGGGAATATTAGGAGCAAAGAACAAAGATTTTAAAGAAATTTTTAAAAAGCCAATTCCTCCGGATTTCCGTGGTTTTCGGAGTTTTCTGGAGATATGCTATAATTCATAAGGGGCAAACAACTGAAACCTTAATCTAGATGGCAATACCAACAAAAAAACATACAAATCAGAAATTCTCTCTGAATATTAGGAGCAAAGAACAAATATTTAAAAAACAATACATAGTAATTTTCTCCGTATATACGTGGTTTTCCGGGGTTTCCGGGGATATGCTGTAATTGGTAAGGGGCAAACAACTGGAACCTTAATCTATATGGGAATACCAACACAAAAACATATGGTTCACCAATTCCCTTTGAATACTAGGAGCAAAGAACTAAGATTTTTAAAAAATAAAACGAAGTCCCTTTCTCCGGATTTCCGTGGTTTTCGGTGTTTTCCGGGGATATACTGTAATTGATATGGGGAAAACAACTGAAACCTTAATCTAGATGGTAATGCTAACAAAAAAACATGTAAGTCAGAAATTCCCTTTGAATATTAGGTGCAAAGAACAAAGATTTAAAAAATAAAACATAGTAATTTTCTCCGTATATACGTGGTTTTCCGGGTTTTCCGGGGATATGTTGTAATTTGTAAGGGGCAAACAACTGGAACATTAAACTAGATGCCAACACCAACAAAAATGTGTGAGTCAGAAATTCCCTGGGAATATTAGGAGCAAAGAACAATGAAAAATTGAAACAAATTCATTTGCTGCGAATTTCCGGGGTTTTCCGGGGTTTCCGGCTAAATGCTGTAAATGATAAGGGGCAAACAACTAAAATCTTAAACTAGATGACAGTACCAACAGAAAAATATATGTGTCGGAAATTCCCACGGGGGGAGGAGGGTTTCATATTGGTAGCCCATGGTCTATTAATAAAAAGTGTGGTGAATAAAACGAAAAACTAGAAACAAACTGAATCAATGTCCGTGGTCATATAATCAAACAAATTACCGATTTCCTCACAACAATAGTAGAATTCATACTAGACAGCAACATCATTAAACTCTTTTAAAAAGTCCGCCACGCAACATCTGTATTTTGCCGATAAAACGTCGATTTCGCCCCATGAGAGAAATCACGGCCTTCCCGATAATACTCTCGCGGTCTCACCTCTCGACCTCGAGTCTCGAAGTGTTCTGTGTTCTCGAATTTCTTTATGTCGAAGTTAGAGCAAGGAAACAAGTGGTGCTGTCTGGACTAATAACGATAAAGTATATTGCAGTGCATTCGCAGCCTTTCAAGAATTTCTGCAGCTGTTCGCTTCATTGCGAAAATCCTTCTGTTATTTGGATATAAAAGGTACAGACTTTATTCCACTCCTATTGTAGAATTGAATCGTTAATTCCCTTTAGCTTGAAACTATTGTGTGCAAATAAAAATCGATTGAATGACAACACGTGGCCTAGGCTGCCAACACAGAAACACGTTTGACGAAGTTATAAGTAATCTACCAGAAAATCATAAGTATAGAGCTTTCAACCCATTTCTGGGGCATCCCCCTCGTCAGTCACATCCCCCTTGTAGGATCCCGTCGGATTCTCCCCCAAAAGAAACTTGGGATTTTATACAGCCTCATTTTAATTCATTATAATATAGTACCGGTAGTTCCTGTTTCTTTTCTGATTACCCACATCTGCTTGGTAGATGGGTTACAGAACAGTGGCACAAAGTGACAGCCAGTCATCAGTGACATATGCTCTGCCACTAACATTCGTGCTGCTATGAGCCATTGAAAAGAAAAGAGGAAAATTGTCACAGTGATGAAATTTCGTTACGCAGGAAGAGAGTCAATATGCCACACAACAAAACGCATGCTATTCAGTATGCTGATTCTAAACTAATATAACTGTTCCTAACCTAACATAACCTATCACTGGCACTACAAGTCACTGACCTAGAATCGAGCTGCTGGGTTCGATAATTTAACACTTAAGTGGTTCAAATCATATCTTTCTGATAGAACTCAAAAGGTAATAATAAATGGAAATGAATCTAACCTAGGGATTGTTAAGAATGGGGTACCTCAGGGATCAATACTGGGACCTTTGCTCTTTTTAATTTTCATTAATGACTTGCCCTATAACTTAAGTGACGAATCAAAGGTATTGCTCTTCGCAGATGATACTAGTGTACTTGTAACAGGAACGTCACAAGAACATTTATCAAGAATAGCTACAAAGGCTTTTCACGAGTTAAACACATGGTTTCTAGCTAATAAAATGACACTTAATATTGATAAGACCCATTTTATACAATTTAGGACAAAAAACAGATGTATCTCAAATCTTGAAATTAATTATGGAACACAAATCATACAAGAAATTAGCAATGTAAAATTTTTAGGACTGCAAATTGACCAAAATCTTGACTGGAAAACACACATAGAAATGATAAGTCCAAAACTGAGTTCAGCATGCTTTGCTTTAAGAATTTTGAATAATATATTAAAACACGATGCATTACTTATGGTATATTTTGCATATTTTCACTCGGTAATGAGGTACGGGATCATTTTCTGAGGCAACTCTACCCATAGGGAGAAAATATTTAGATTTCAAAAGCGGGCAATAAGAATAATATGTGGAAAGAAAAAAAGGGAATCTTGTAAACCGCTGTTTGAAAAATTAAGAGTCCTCACTCTTACAGGGGAGTATATATACTCTGTTATGTGTTTTGTAGTGAATAATATTGATAAATTTCAAACTAATTTTAGTGTACATGGACGTACTACCAGAAACATGAATGATCTACACAGACCAAATAACTCGTTAAAACTCTTTCAGAAGGGTGCGTATTATTCTGCAGTACAGATATATAACAAGCTTCCAAACAACATTAAATTATTATGTATTCAAAGAAAGATCAAACCTTTCAAAACAGCTGTCAAGGAATTTTTAATAACTCACACCTTCTACAATTTGGAGGAATATTTCCAGCTTGGATAAATTTGACAGCTTGCAGTTTCTGTAGACCTATATTATTGTTATAACATGCATGTATTTTTTGATCTGACGTGTTCTATATCCTTGAGCCCCGCTCAACACAGGATCTACAGGACGAGATATCTACATCTACATCTACATCTGCTACTAATGCCCACACCCTCCGTAAAACTTTGTTAGATAAAATCCAATATTGTAGAGGACCCGTAATTTAAAACCTATATTCTTGAAAACACCTAATATCACATGTATTGTGTTATAGATAGTTATTTGGATAGGTCTTGGCGAATGATTTGTTCCAATCCATTGAGCGTAACTAATGTCACTGCCTCCCTAATTATACGTCAGGTGCAGATCTCAGTGACACGTTGTGTCAGGTTAGGAACATTGAAGTAAATAAACTAAACTCAATGGCTCTACATCCCTGGCCTACCGCCCGACCGCTGCTCATCTACCATAGATGGCAGGCAGGATTGGGGGCATGTTGTTAGCATGCCGACGCCCACTGCTGTGATTGTTTCCGTGATGTGAAATAAATAAAGGTCTGTCAATCGACAGTACCTGATGTTCTAGTCTTGTGCTATGCTCCTATTTGGCAATCATCTATAAAGCAGGGTTGGTTACTCATGAAGGAGTTAATTAAAAACACCACCAAGTGGATATCACATAGTTATTATCTTGTAATGGAGGAAATGTGCTTTTTTAAATTGACGTATGTTAGGGAAAATTTTGGGATAGCATACCGCCTCTGAATTTTTCTCACTTCCTTCACTGGGCCTACACCATGAATGTTTTTGGAACTGTGAAGCGAAAATTCATCTGTTAAAGTTTAAAAATACATGAAATGAGATATAGCGAATTTACCAACAGAAACTTCTAATTGTGAAATATTAAGTTGGCTCTTAAAAGATCCATTTTGGTACAAGGGTTGTTTTCATCGTATTAATTAACTCGTCTTGTGGGTGTCATACCATTCAAATCTAAAACTCTTCGCTGGATAATATCATAATATCGATGGGTGAAAGGCAAAAATCTTAACCACCACTTTTTCTAAAATTGACTTTTTAACATGAATAGAAAGAGGCAACTGTGTTTTACGTCCTGGCAAAAGATCTTGCATGAACTCCTTCTGTGGCGGGAGAAAAATGCTGGTGTATTTTATCTTAAGAACCAAATAATTATTTTAATGCCCGGCAAAACAGCTTAAAGAATGAGTTGTTCCCGCATTTTTATCGTAAGTGCCAGCCCAAAGTGGCGCATAAGATAAAATGTTTGGCTCTTAAGATAATTCTTTCGGGACTAATTCTGAACGTTGGCGCTTAAGATAATTTATTATTTTTTATAATTAATGCTAATAGGGTGCTTAAAATCTCCTTGTTTCAGTCAAAATCAATCACATTAAGAATCAATAATAATACTAGGCCTATGTAGTAAATTATTTCTAATTATAACATGTAATGTGACGTAACAATGGTTTGGTTCGCTTTGCAGACCTCTGGATTCCATTTAGCATTATTTATTTTAGTCGTGTGCGAGATTGTATTGCTTATTTGATTGAACATTACATTCGATGGGTGAAAGGCTGAACATCTTAAGCACCATTTGCATTTTTTTTCAGGAGGAGCAAAACACGTTTTGCTTAATATTTATTAAGCCAAACTGAATAAAATTTTGTCAGTATGCAGCTGGGAGGAGCAGAGTTACATATACATCAGCGTTGTTTCTTGAAACTGATTATTACTTGCCGAAATGGTTCTTAAGTTGTTTTGCCGGTAACTAGATTGTTGGTATAAGTTATCTTACAGTTACTTGAGATGTTCTGGCGGGCATAGTTTTCTTCAGGCTAGTACTTAAGATGTTCTGCTGGAATACACTTAAGGGTATAATTTTCCTACGTAGTGAAACATTTACATGAGTTTCAATAGTCTGGGATGTTTGGTAAGGAATTTTAAGTTTCTGGGATAAAATAAGACTTATTAACCCCTTTTTAATGATAGTGTTCACATAACTAGCCTATACATATTTATGTTATATATACATTTATATATTTATTTATATTTAAGTTATTTATGTATACATTACTATGTTTGAAAGAAAAATTAATCAAAATTCAATTTAAAGTTACTTATTTATCCTCCTCATCGGTTACTGACTGGACATTCTTCAATCGTGATTAATGAAAAGTTTTTCGTTGCAAAATATTATAAAATAGGCCTACATATAACTTGTAAATAGAATGCAGTATGTTAACAATAGAATTAGACTACAGAACTAAGTTAATCACAATTCTTTTTAAATTTGCTTTTTCTTCCTCATCAGTTTCTGGCAAACAGTCTCTAACTGAGTGTTTGGTGGTCAATGAAAGGAGTTCGCTCTAAGGGTACTATACCAAATAAATATCATGGAGAACTTCATTTCTTAATATTGTCTGTATTTTGTAGCTTCTTGCTTTAGTGTTTTAGATTTTTTTTATTATAAGTTCAATCACTTAAATGTGTATAGGCTAGTTATGTGAACAGTATCATTAAAAAGGGTTAATACGTCTTATTTTGTGAATCACTAAATTTTGCATTAAACAAGAAAACCGAAGAGTTAAACACCGCGTGGGAAATAATCCGAATTCTCCAAGACGAACGCAGATATCCAATCGAAGCAGCCTCAGTAACAGCGCAGAACAGGGACGCCACCAACGCTACTCCATGGATTAGAACAAGTGATCTCAGGCGTAAGGGTAAGCCAACCTCTCAAGCGATCCCTCAAATTGAGGTGAAGAACAGATTTCTTCCTCTGTTAAAGGAGAGTGGTAAGGAAGAAACAAACATCCACCCAATTAGAATTAGGCCTACTTCAGCTCTGAAAAAAAACAAAAGTACTTGTAGTCGGCGACAGTCACGCCAGAAAGTGTGCAGCAGAATTGAAGTCAAGGTGGCGTGAGGCAGATGTACGTGGCCTGGTATTTCCTGGCGCCCCTCTGGAAGTCATTACTCAGGCAGGTAGTAGTGAACTATCTAAAATGTCAAAAAAGGATGCGGTGATCATGTGGGGTGGCACAAATAACATAACCGCAAACACTTGTGACATAGGCCTAAACAGTGTAAAAACTTTCGTAAAAAGAAACAGTCATACCAACATCGTAGTAATGACTGCCCCTGAAAGGCATGACTTAGATACCAAATCTCGAACAAGACTAGAGGTAAACAATTTCAACAGGAAACTGAAAAAAATTGTGAAGCCATTTGACCATGTGGAAGTACTTGATGTGGACCTCGATAGATCATGCTTCACTAACCATGGGCTACACCTCAATACCAAAGGGAAGGAAGCCATAGCAACACCAATTAGCGAAAAAATTAAATATCTAGTTGGCCTTAACAAGAATGTAAATTTAAAGGAGAAGGAAACCCCCATAATGCTATACTGGAAGGAAGACTACAGTGAACCCAAAATCAACAAGCCTACAGTCAACAGTGAATCTAATGCTGATTGTGATTCTAACCTAAATGTTGGGAATGTGGAGGCTTCACCAATAGACGGTTCATCTGCCAGCATTACTTCAGTAGCTCTAGAAACCACAGAAGAAGACAACATCAACCGGGTCCCTAGGTCATCTGGACACCAGAGCATAGGTGATCCCTCAGCCAGCACGACTTCAGCAGACCAAAAAACCTCAGAAGAAATCATAGACAACCAGGTCCCTAGGTCGTCTAGTTGCCAGAGCATAGGTGATCCCTCAGCCAGCACTACTTCATCAGCCCTAGTAACCTCAGAAGAAGTCCTAACGAACCGAGTCCCTAGGTCATCTAGTCGCCAACAACACAGCAACAACAGACCAGCTAGAGACAGGAAGCAGCCTTCGAAATATGAAGATAGTTTTTTAATATAACTCTTAGGCTATTTCATTTGAACATACAATGCCTCAGAAGCAAATCCATCGACCTTCACATAACATTAGATGCCCATAAACCTGATGTTGTATGTATAACAGAACACTGGATGAGAAAAGAGGAGATTGAACTTGTAAGTATTCCTCAATACAAACTAAAAGCATATTACTGTAGATCAAACAAAAAAAACGGTGGATCTTGCATCTTTACGAAAGCAGACCTCAATGTTAAAAAAGTGGAATGCTTCAGCCATCTTAATCTGGAGCAACACTTCGAATCATCCATAATTGAAATACCAACCCTTAAAACAGTTATTATATGCCTTTATCGTTCCCCAGACAGTAACATTGACATTTGCATAGAGAGATTAGACACTATCTTACATCACTACCACGACAATAAAACAATATATTTAATCGGTGACCTAAACATTGACTTCTCCAAAAATATTAAACCAGAACTAACTGAACTTATGCTAATTCATAACCTCATAGCATTAGTCAATGAGCCCACTAGATTAACCCCTCACTCACAGTCCATAATAGATCAATGTCTCATCAACAGGCCAGACTCAGAATGTGTAGTGCAAGTTTTTGACCCGGGATACTCCGATCACCTCGCTCAATTAATAGATACATATAACTCGCACACAAAAGTCTCTCAAAGTACAACTCCACCACCAATTAAATACAAATATGCCAGGAAACTTAACAAAAAAAGCATGGACTACTTGAACATACTCCTAGAAAAAGAATCATGGGAAAGCATCTACCAGCATGAATCAGCTAACTATGCATGCGAAGATTTCTTAAATATTTTAAAACACCAAATGGACATCGCATCTCCCATCACGAAGGTTAAAATACACCAACACAAGAATTCCTGGATAACGCCTGGTATTAAAACTTCTAGCAAAAAATTAAAGCAGCTATCAAAAATCTCAAAAACATCCCTTGACCCTAATATAACCCTGTACACCAAGAAATACAAAAAAATATACAATAAAGTATTAGTAGCAGCAAAAAAGAAGTACAATGATAACTATATAAATAAAGCTAGCAACAAATCCAAAGCAATGTGGGATGTAATTAAAAAAGAAATATCTCTCAGTAAAGGCAGTACTGACCCCAAACAATCCACATTATTTGAAGCCTTTAAGAGTCAAGTTTCCAATCCTACAGTACTAGCTACAGCCTTCAATGATCATTATTGCACCATAGCCAAACAAACTTTACACAACCAATCCCTAAAACCTATAGCCCCTCTTGCTAAACTCAACTTTAATCTAAACGATAAAACAATATTCTTATACCCTGCAGAAAAAAGCGAAATAATTACCATTATCAAAAACCTAGCTAGGAAAAACTCATTAGGTACAGATGGAATCCCTCCCTCCTTAATAAAATCATGTAGCAAATATCTTGTGGATCCCTTATGCCACTTAGCCAACCTATCACTCTCGACAGGTCAATTCCCAGATATACTGAAGACGGCAATCATTAAACCCATATACAAAAAAGGCCCTAAAGATATGCTGGAAAACTATCGTCCAATATCCCTTCTATCACCCATCTCCAAAATCCTAGAAAGAGTAATGCTAAATAGAATAGAGTCCTTCATGTCCCACTGTGAAATAATATCAGAACATCAACATGGCTTCACTAAAGGAAAATCAATCGAATCCGCAGTATACAAATTTATCGAATATGTCAGATACACTCTCGACTCCGGCCACAGCTGCATTGGTCTATTCCTCGACTTATCTAAAGCTTTCGACATAATAAACCATGATTTACTACTAAATAAATTAGAAAACTATGGTGTAAGAGGAACAGCATTAAGCTGGTTCAATTCTTACCTATCTAATCGCTTTCAAGTCGTCGAAATCACCCATTTCAACAAAACAAATCTAACACTAGAAAAATACACTTCGGAAAAAAAGCAAATTCAATATGGAGTCCCACAAGGCTCAATTCTTGCCCCTTTTCTCTTTATATTATTTATTAATGATCTACCTTTAAACAACGATTCAGAACTCACCACACTCTTTGCAGATGATACTAACATTTTGGTTGGAGGTAAAAATGAACATCAGCTTAAATGCAAAATAGGTACGGTGGCACAACAATTAATAGATTGGTTTAGAACAAATGGCCTCATTTTAAATGAAAGTAAATCAGCAGCTATTTCCTTCCACCACAAAAGAAATAACAATCCACCCAAGCCTATCATTACATTTGAAAATTCCATCAATTATACATCATCCGCAAAATTTTTAGGCATTACTGTAGATGAACACTTGACATGGAAACCCCACATCGAAGAAATTAATAGAAAGTTAGGAAAATTTACCTACGCAATGTTCCACATTAAAAAATTCACAAACTTACCCACAGTCAAGACCCTCTACTTTGCGCATGTTCACAGCATATTAAGATACGGAATCATATTTTGGGGAAACAGCACCTACAGTAAATCAGTCTTTAGACTACAAAAGAGAATCGTTAGAACAATAATCGGAGCAAACAGAAATGATACGTGCAGACCAATATTTCAGGATTTACATATCATGCCTCTGCCATCTCTTTACATGTATGAACTTCTGCTACATGTCAAAAAACACATGGAGGACTTTAAAAAAATCGAAGCAATCCATAATCACAATACTAGACACAAAACCAACCTATCTATACCTTCTCATAGTACATCCTTATTCCAGAAAGGAGTAATTTACACTGGAATCAACCTATTCAACAAACTACCTCACCATTTGAAAAACATACATTGCACAAATAAATTCAAGAAATCACTGAAAACGTTTTTTAATAATGCATGTTTTTATAGTATTGAGGAATACTGCAATCATGTCCGCACTACTCAATAAGTCACACTCACAACTCCTTCAGAGACTCATTAATTAAATATCTAAAGTTTTGCTTTTTGAAATATGTATTATGTGTACTATCTGTAGATAATTGTATTATTAGGTGTACTAGTTCTAGATCTCTGTATTATTTGTAGATTATTGTATTATTCTAATTTGTACTGGGTCGAGTATCTCGATCTCCACTGTCCCATATCAATGTATATTGATCACGTAGGACGTAAATAAATAAAAAAAAAAAAAATAAAAAAACATCTAGTAACTGTAAGATAACTTATACCAACAATGTAGTTACCGGCAAAACAACTTAAGAACCTTTTCGGCAAGAAATAATCAGTTTCAAGAAACAACGCTGATGTATATGTAACTCTGCTCCTCCCAGCTGCATACTGACAAAATTTTATTCAGTTTGGCTTAGTAAATATTAAGCAAAATGTTTTTTGCTCCTCCTGAAAAAAAATGTTAATGGCGCTTAAGATGTTCTGCCTGTCACCCATCGATATGTCTTCTTTCTCTGCTTTGGTCTTTGTATATTCCTTGGACAATGTCTATTACAACTGTATATGTTGATCTAATGACAATAAAAATGAATGAATGAATGAATACTTGCAATAATATTCCATAGTAGTTACATTTCATGTGTGGCCTCAACCTGGCTCTGATGATGGTATTTGTGGTACAAGGCGTAATTTGTATATGTGATTAATATTAGCGCAGTCACTATAACAGTCCAGTATAACAGTGAGCTTCATTGCCAGCAAGGAACTGCTTGATGGTAGAGGAAGGGTGCCAAGACCATAGCTGTTGCCACATGTGGTGACGATAGGCAGAGTTGAGCAGGGCAGCAGATAGCCTATATCTATCTTTCGCCATCCTTGTTTCCAATCTGTGCAGTCCAGCTGCGATAGCAGTCAAGGAGTTCTTCAGTTTAACGTGGATTACTAGATAGTAATCTCTAGATAGAGAACTCATTCCTCTCTGCTATAGGCCTATTCTGCAAGAGGTTTGGTTCCTACTGCACATACTCTCAAGTGATAGCACACACTTTTTGTTACTGGTACACAACTAGCACTTGTTTTACTGGTTTGTGCACTTTCTTCTGTTCGCAAATTTTATGATTGAAGCCATGGAATATCCCTTTTAGTTATTAGATACTCTAATTCACAGGCAGGCTGAACCTGTCCAGTTCTGGTTAACCATAGCTTCTGTGCCTCCCAGTTTTCTTCTTTTGTCTGTTGAAGACTTATCACTGTCCTGTAGCTCTCTGTTGAAGGTAGTCCATATTTCTATGATGTCTTCAACAAGAAAGGTCTCTTTTGTCAGTATGTAAACCAGTCTGCATCTTTTGCTCTTCGAAACCCTAGTGTGACACCCATTTAGGGAAAGTTGCTTTTATTGTTTCAGTTTCCTCCATCAGTTTAGTGGAGATCTGTGTATTTCCATGTTCATGTTCTGTTCTGCATACCGTATATGTTAGTTAGCTTATGTATATAACTTTGACTTTAAGCATATTAGGTGGCAAAATGAGACATATGAAAACATCGGTCCCCCAATCAAAACCCGTGTAGCCTACCGGTAGCCCTATTATCATTTTTTAATTAATACCTAACTTGTCAAACTAACTAGCCAATGTCACGAAAAAGGTTAGCTTGTGTCCTAGCAGACACTTTATGATTTAACATCTTTTTATGAAATAGACACTTCATAAGCCATTTTCCCATTTGGTATAGGCTACCTCAGTTTGTTACCTTGCCATATATCCCCCAATCCAGCAGGAGTCTGTTGCACAGCAGATAACAATCCCCTCAGTGGAATTGTGCCATATTCATCATGGTGGGATCTAGCAGTGATATACCGAGGGAATTCAGTCACCCTTTAGCTAAAAGATGGCCAAAACATAATCTAATTCCACCTCTACTTAATTTCAAGTCAGTTGCATAAGAACACATGGTCTATCCCTCAGAGTCCAACGGGTCCACGCACATGTTTTCAGGATAGGCTACTTGTGATGATAAAGGACTTGCCCTGCGTACAGTCTTAAGCTTTAGTTGATACGGCAGAGGCTCAAATTTGTAAGATACCAAATATGTTTTCATGCAGAGAGCTATTTATTAAACTTAAGAGTAGAAGATAGTTATTTGCCACCACTAAGCTCCGCCCACTGTCCACTCTGTTGCCATGGTAGTGGCTGGGCAGTGACTGCGGCAAGCTTGTCCATGCTGGCAATGCAGCTTACTGTTATACTGCACTGTTAAATTGACTCTTAAGTACTGTAACAAATTTTCTACACATCTAGTCTAAATAATGCATCCACATCCACATGGTTAAGTGGAGCGGAGGTGGCAGCCATAGTTGAGCATAAACATTTGAAGAATAATGGAAAGGTAGTCAGTCTACACATGGTTAGTGTAAAAGATTTATTATTCCCATTTGTAGAATTATGTTGAAATCAGTCTACAACTTGGTTTATACAGTGAGTCCATTTTATGAGGAAACCTCGCATCACTGCCGCAGTGCAGTGTATTACCGAAGCGGAATTACAGAAAGTGGCAAATAATTTGTTTAAACGATGTGAGGCATGTCTTACTGCTGACGGGGGTCGTTTTCAACAGTATCTCAAATAAATGGTGAGTAATAAGCCTCTACATGTAGGCCTATGTTATGTTAAAGTCTTGATTTGCCGGTAGTAACGGAACACGGTCCCCGCCGTTGCAAGCACAACAGCGGGGAAAGTGTGAGCAGGGGCAACGCTGTTAAAAAGTTTCCGCATAAAATGGATTCCCTGTATAATATGACCAAGTTCTTTCTGCATTACAATAATATAATTTGTTTATTATTATTGCCCGGTCATAGAAAACACCATTAACGGTCATGGGTGTCGGCATGCTGACCACATGCCTCCAATCCTGCCGTCTGCCTATGGTAGATGACGCAACGATCTGGTGGTAGGCCTTGTCCCTTCTGGGATGTTCGTGCCACGGAGTTAGTTATTATTATTATTATTATTATTATTATTATTGCACAAAGTCATCTAATTCAGGGCTGTGATGAGAAATGTCAATAAATGTATTTCTCATTTCATGTATTAAAGCTCTCTAAACTTAAATAGAAGAATTTTCACTTCACACCTCTCCAAATCCTCGAGCGTAATGGTCAACACTTCTGGATATGAAGCCAGAGATCGAAGTTCAAATCTCGGTTGAGGCGTAAAATTTAAGTTGCGAATAGATCTTCAATAGGTTGGTAGGGTGAAGAATGAGTGAGAGAAGGGGAGTAACAAGGAGAAAAGAGAACAAGTACTGGGTGTGGCATTTAAAGTTTCCCATTTTCAATACCATGTAACAACACATTTATTTAACAAAGAAATAAGCTACATTGAACATTTTTAAATGTCTTGCAGTCTTGGATTTTGGTCTTACTTTTTGAATATGGTTTCCTTGAGATACCCTCTATTAACTTTAACACATCGCTGCAATCTCCCTCGTACACTGGCCATTATACGGTGTGTGGTGTCTTGCGTAACATTTGCAATTCCCTACTGAATTGCATTGCTGAATTGCATTGTTAAGACTGTTAATGTCAGGGAGGGCATGAGCAAAAACTTGAGACTTCAGATGGTCCCACAGAAAAAAAAAAAAAAAAAAAACTGGTGCAGTAAGGTCGGGAGATTTGGAGGGAAATAATTTGGAAAGAATTCGGCAGGGGAAAGCAACATGAAGGGTGTCCATTGAAAGATGTGCAGTATGTGCTACCCTACAACATCATCCTGTTAAAACCACAATCTCTCAATATCCAAGTTACGATGTGTCAATTCTAGTAGGAAGAAAGTTTGCAGCATGTGATTGTAACGTTCAGAGTCGACAGAAACCGAAGCACCGTTATCACTCTCAAAGAAATAAGGGCCAATAATACCCTGTGCTGCAATGGCACACCACACCACGACCTTAGGACTGTGAAGTGGTCGCTTGTGGATTATGCATGGATTTTCAGGAAATTGCAAATGTTGCGCAAGACACCACACAATGCATAATGGCCAGTGTACGGGGAGATTGCAGCAATGTGTTGAAGTTAATGGAGGGCATCTCAAGGACATCATATTCAAAAAGTAAGACCAGAATTGCAAATCCAAGACTTTAAGACATTTAAAAATGTTCAATGTAGCTTATTTATTTGTTAAATAGATGTGTTACACGGTTTTGAAAATGGGAAACGATAAATGCTGCACCCTGTATTTAATTTTTCTCCATTTTCAACTTTTTGCTGCAAGATGGCATTGCTAGTAGTTCTACAAATGATCACTACATATATGATCCTTGCGGGACCCCTGCATTAATAGGATGTATTGGTGACAGTCCTGATCCTTCCTTTACTTGAAATGCTCTTCCATTGAGGTATGAAGCAATTAACTTGATGATAGTGTCTGGAAGTTCTGTTTGGAGTAGGCCCTAGCTTATATATTAGTCCAGCATGCCACATGGAATCATATGCCTTTGAGATATCCAAGTAAACTGTAGGAGTAAAGCCCCAGTAGTTGAAACTTTTTGTTGCACTGTTTCAACTATTTGCAGGAGTTGATAAGTTGTGGAACATCCAGGTCTAAAGGCCATGTGATGGGCTAATGATACTGCGTTATTTTCTTCTGATATTGATCAGCTAGACATCTTCAAGCTCATATTGATAAGTACGTTAAATGGTCCAAGAAATGGCAAATAAATATAAGCACCGACAAAACCCAAGCAATCTGCTTTACAAAGTTCGCTAAAATGTATACCAAGACTTCACATAAGTGACAAAGAACTACCTTATAGGCCGTGTGTGAAGTACCTTGGAGTGTTTATGGACCAACGCTTACTGTGGCATAAACATATCCAACAAACCAAAGGAAAAGCCATAGGTAGAATTCTGCATTTATACCCTCTGTTAAAAGCTGGAAGAATCCCCATATGGAAAAAAATACAGCCTTTTAAATCTTTAATTTTGCCAGTTGTAACATATGCTTCACCTGTATGGGGATATGGCACGGATTCCACCCTGAAGCCATTACAAGTTGCTCAAAATAAAGAACTGAGATTAATCCATGGCAGCGACGGGTATACTACTACAGTTCAAATTCATGAAGACCTCGAAGTGAAATACATCTACCAAGAAATCAAAGAGCAAATAAAGAAATTCTATCTCTGTCTTCAATTCAGCCCGAACCACCTCGTGCAAGAACTGGGAAATTACAGTGTTGAACAATATATTAGATACAGGACTCCAAAACATGCCTTATAATAATGTAACTTGACATGGATATGTACCCCCCCTGATATTTCAGGAAGGTTATAATATTGTTTTTCTTTATATCGTTATATCTCCAGTAGCGGCTTGTGGCTCAAAACGAGGGTATGCTGCAAATACCATTTCATACAGCAAACTTAAACAAATATTTTTAAAAAATGATTAGTAAGCCTATCTAAACTTCTCGTCTCTTAATCCATCTCTGGGAACTCTCACGCGATTTTCTCTGCCCTAATTTTTTTTTGCTAATTTCTCTCGTAGTCTATCTCTCCCAAACTCTTGTGAAATACAGGGTCCGCCAGAAAAATGTATACACACTTTAAGGAACGAAACTATTTATTAGGTTTGTTTTTTTAATTTAAATACTAATCAAACATCTACCGGTAGTACTTTCTTAGTTCAGTGGTTACATTAGATGTTCAAAATGTTGGCCGTTGGCGGCCAGACACATTACTGAACGATGAGCGGTCGCCGCAGCTACGTCGGTCAATGCTTCAATGGAGATCGCAGCACATGCTGCTGTAATCTCCTGGCGAAGTTCCTCCAACGTGCGTGGCTTATGTTGATAGACTTGATCTTTCACGGTTCTCCATAAGTAAAAGTCCATAGGGGTTAATTCTGGCGAACGTGGAGGGAACTCAATGGGCCCTCTTCGTCCAATCAGGATCGTCATGATTAATCACATGCAGAAATCGTGGAATGTAAGGTTTCCACTTAGCACCTTTCAGAATTCGTCGTACACTTCTACTGGTAATCCCTACTTCACGCGCACATTGCATAGCAGACTTTTGTGGAGAAGTAACAAACTTTTCCAACACGAGATCCGACGAAGCAGGACTTGTAGCTGTATGCGGTCTTCCTGATCTTCCTTTATGAATATCACAAATCGTTCCATGTGCCTCAAACTTGCGAATAATGCGTTTAATTGTTAGGCGGGTTGGGGGTTCTGTTTCAAACTCCCGCCTCCACTGACACTGCACTTCAACAGCATTATCAAACCTGATAAACCACTTCAGAATGCATTTTCGCTGCTCGAACGTTAAGCGTTCTCCAGCCATTTTGTTTTGTCACTATCGTGTTGAAAGTAACGACATGTGCTGAGCGTAAGACCATAGCCTACTACTACATAATGGTAATATACTGGTAATATCCCGATACAGTCTGACAAAGAGTGTATACATTTTTCTGGCGGACTCTGTAGTGTATACCATTATTATTCTTGTAGCCTACTGATTATTAAACCAATCTTTCTTAATTCATTCTTTCTACATGTTCGTTCCTCTCTGACTTTCTTCTTTATAACCAGTCACCAATGCCTTGTACTCTACACCCTTGCCTTATTTCACAATTCCTTGCCAAGTCCATTAGTATTCTTCCTATGGGTTTTCTTAAACACAAGCACCAATTAAATTCTAAATATAACTTTCCCGAGCTTAATGTGATTAAGTTCTTTCTTTTCTGAACGCAAAAATGTCTCGTTCATTGTCACTACAGTAGATGAACTATTTCACGAGAGTTTTAGAGAGATAGATTATGACGAGAGAAATTAGCAAAAAAATTATTATGGCAGAGAAAATCGCATGAGAGTTCCCAGAGATGGATTAAGAGACGAGAGGGAGGGCATAATCAGGTGATTACAGATTTTTAATTTTATTTTTAAGAGCATTAAGGACTGCCTTAATAGTGGCTGTGTTGATCCTTGAAGTTTTGCTAATTGATTTTACTAAATTATGGACTTACTTTTCAGAGCACAACCAGTTGTACCATGACTTCACCACTTGTTCACGAGAAAATTTGGTTTGAGAAAGGCAGATACGAAGATGCAGAACGACAATACTTTGAAAATTTAGCCAAGGTGAGCACACAGAAAAAACATAATCATATAATCATATTGCCAAGAATTAGTGATTATTTTAGCACTATGGTAGGCCTATTAATATTAATGAACTTATTGATTTACCACTTATTGAATATCAAGTCGACTTTAATTAGAAGTTTGCTGATTACGGACTCTGCGTTCCAATGGTATTTCAACATGGATATAGCCTCAATTAACTTAAATGGCATTTCTGTAAAACAGGCTTCAGTCGTCTGTGTTGTCAAATACCCTACTGACACTAATAATCATGGAGAGTTTTTATTTATTTATTTATTTTTTTAATTACATATAATGAGAAATACTCATAAGTATTTACCAATTCTTAGAGACAACAATTTTCTAAAACCTATAAAAGGACCTCAGTTTATGCTAAAAATTACGTATTGTGACTGGTTGACTGGAGCCAATCCATAGTGACGGGTGTGACATTTGGACAGATTTCATTACACTTATTTCTTTCTACCTCTGAACCATATTGCAGGAATGTCATCAAAGTTTTTTGTGTTAACATACCAACCCATTGGAAGTACAAAATATGATCTAATGTTTTTTTCAAGGCTGTATGCTTGAGCTGGAAAATATATTGTGCATGTGACGGGTGTGACCATAATTGGACAAAGGTTTTTTCTTATGTAGGTTTAATTGAAATTTCTGTGAATTGATTAGCTTCACTATATTTGTTTTATTTTTTCAAGTAAGAGGACTGATAAACATACTGAAATGCATAATTAGATTTAACAAAAATATTTATATAGTTATTGAAAATTTATTTTATCAGTGTGACGGGTGTGACGTGACGGGTGTGACATGTCGGATGGGACAACATCAACTTATATCCGAGACTTAAACTAAACTAAACTCCGTCCCTGGACGGACTTGGCCTACCACCCAACCGCTGCATCATCTACCTTAGGCAGATGGTAGGATTGGGGGGCATGTGGTCAGCATGCCGACACCCACGGCCATTAATGGTGGTTTTCATGACCGGAGACGCTACTTCTCTATCAAGTAGCTCTTCAATTTGAATCACGAGGTTGAATGTACCCTTACCAGACCTCCCTAACTCAGAAAAATTCGAGGTGGTACCGGGGATCAAACCCGGGCCGATGGATCTGTAATCTGCAACGCTAACCACACTTTGCACCTTCTGCCTCTGTACCATTTTGCATGAATTTCATGAAAATTTTTTGTGATAATATACCAATCCTGTGGAATCCCAGCACATGATCTCAGCACAAAAAAGAATTCCCTTGTTAGTCTTTTTTCTCACTCTGTCCATATTTTTAACAGGCTTGTGTAAAGTTGTGGTCAAGTGAAATGTTCCTCCGGTACTAGTTAGGCAGTTTTCGTTGTCCTCTACTCTAAAATCCTGGACTACTTCACAAACTTTTACTGAATTGATGTGGATCTGGTTATTCTTGTCACCAGGACATTTTTGTTGTCTCTCATACAAAAATAATATTGTGTAGCTATATTTAGATTGGCTGATTGTTTTTCTATCTGTTCTCCTTCATTTGTTTCCATGTAGGCCTACTCATTTCATCGGCTGTTAGAGGTATTGTCTGTCTGAATTTCTTGGCAGTTCTAAGAAACACAGTTACCAGTACAGAAATCAGGCACAAAATTAATTAGGCTATCACTCTCACTTCTTTATTGGGGTACAATGTCATGCTGCTGGTTGAGGCACTGTGCTACAAACCTGAAGGGCAAAGGTTCAATTCCTCTTGAGGTTTTTGAGATTTTTCAATTGGCCTAATTCTTCTGCTGGCACTATGGCCCTGAGGTCAACTCATCTTCTAACAGAAATGGGTACCAGAAGCAATTCTGGGATAAAGGCAGCCAGTGCATAAGACTGACAACCTTACCACCTTCATGTGCTAAAAGTCTAAAATTGTTGGAGATTGAACGTTTGAATCCTAAAAGCCTTCATGGCCTCTATAGGGATCACTAGATCTTTACCTCACTTCTTTACCACCATTAAAACATTTGTGACATTTCCACCGGTCATCTGTGTTATCCATAGCCAAAGCTGGTAGATCGTAGTTTCTTTGTCTTGCAAACTACGAAGTTCTGTTCTATACCACGGAAGTCCAAGAAGTCCAAGAGCCATTTAAAAGATAGTAATAATGAAAACATAGGATTTATTCAACATCTGCATGAAATGATCACTATACAAAAGCTACAAAAGGCATTTTCCATAAGTGTCACACCCGTCACACAACATATGTCACACCCGTCACGCAACATGTGTCACACCCGTCACATCAAAATTAAGCCAAAATAGTAGGCATTTCAAAATTATATTTTAGGTGTGTCTTCTGTATTGTAATATCTTAACTTTTACCAAGTTTCCATTTTATACAATGATTACTTGGCTTTCTACCCAAACTATTACATGTTTTTTGTGACGGGTGTGACAAGGGTACCTTGAAAATTGATTTGATGAATATCTTCACTGAAACTAATCTTAAAAATTTGTTTTATGATGACAAAATCTTCACTTATTTGTGCTTTTGTGGGTGAAATTAAAAATTGCAGCAAATCTACTGATTCCATGAGTATAATGCAGTACTAGCCAACATGTTAAATTATAAATTTCAGTCAACGAAAAAAATACACATTTCAGCAGTTGTTATTATATAGATACCTTTAATTTAATAGAATTGTGAATCTATTTTCAAATTCTACAGTCTTTTACCTTTACTTTGATATATAACATGTCTATGTCACGTAAAAAAAAGATGTAACCACCTTTGTCCACTTTCACATGGATTGGCTCACGTTGTTCTTAGTTCCTAGATTTTGCAAAACATGTATAAATTTCCTAGTCTCTTAATTTGTTAAGTATTTCTCAATTGAGTAATTTTACACAGTGTTTAAAACAGTAACAGCATGTGTCTGAACTGTAACGTATTTTTAAAATTTGTTTCTTAATTTTGCCATTTTTTTTGTAAATTTGATTTGACAACTCACATGTTTGTATAAAAATGACTTGAGTAACCATTTGTGTGAATCTGAACCATAACAGGGTACGTTTTATCAATTTCTTGAATGATTAATGTTGACATGGGATTAAAAATATATCAAAGGTCAAATACTGTTTAAAGAAAATTCATAAGTATTATTAACATTTTGAAAAGTATGTAAATGCTTATAATAGAACATTACAGTGGAATGGCTGGTTGTTAACTTATAGGCCAGTCAATAAGGGATGCTATAGGGTGGAATAAAGAAAAAACTGTGGAAAGCTGGAACAAATTTATTTCCTTCTCAGAAGTGTCCTTAACAACAAATTAATTTTGCACACCTCTACCCCCAAATCTGGCCGCCATCTTGGAGAAAATGGCGCCAAAAATTAGTTTCTAGTAAATATCTTGCTTAGAAAGCATTTTAGAGCAAAACATGTTATTACAAAAAATAATCTAGGAGAAATTCTTTGTAAGAAATGAACCGCTCGGGGGAACAAAATGGTAAGTGCCAAATGGGGTGTGTTGAAAAAGAGAACAAATAAATTGCTTATTAACCTAGAAATCTGAATAATTTTCTTTTCAGCTCAATTTTGTACTCAATACATTTGAACATATAGAGATCAATACCTATCACCTACCATTCTGTTACACCAAACAACCTGGAAAGTCAAAAATTACTTGTTTCATGGCAGTGGCACTTACCATTTTGTTCCCCCGAGCAGCTCAAATGTTCTCTTCACTCTTCTACTAGGATGCACCGTTTAGGTGCTATGGACACGTGACTAATTAAGCACATTGCTTTCAGCACCACTTTGAATCAGTGGAACTATCTATTTTTTTTATCTCTACAACAACGAAAGTCTCTTACTTTGTTATAAAGCATAAATTCTAAACCCAGTGAACGTGAAGGATTGTTTAATATTACATTTCTGTTTTAACTGAATAATAATCACTTACTAATCTGTATCTGGTACCCTATGATCCCCAGGTGGGGCGAAGGGGCCTCCAATGGAGGTTACTTCACATAAAAAAAATAAACCAAATGAACAAGGAATACTTCCTCTTCAGTAGTATTGCATTTGTGTGAAACTCTAAGCCAGTCTCTTATGGTTTGATCTTTTATCTAATACAAAGAATAATTTTTCAAGTTGTTTATCAGCAGGATCATCACAGTCTTCCTCTTCTAAACAATGTTAGAATTTGAGCACGACAATCCTTGACAGTGTTCACAGATCATTGATCACTTTAATTCAGATTTCCTACAACTACAATTGCCTTTTCTGCAACCTTGAAGACATTTACATGACATAATGTGGAGAAGCTCCTTGGGTGTATCTGTTGTAATACCGGTAGGAGCTAGTCCATTCATTGTGACTTTCCAACCACACTCGGTTAGTGGTAGGTCATTTCCCGTCTACTTCTGAACTTGGTGATAAGTTCGTAAACAATGATTTTGAAGAGCAGCATCTGTGGGGGGCACACAAGCATAAGTGAATTTACCTTTAGGGTCATTCCATGTCAAGTGAACCAATGGAAAAACGTGACCACCTCCGATTTTAGTCATACTTGGTTGTCATGAAGTACCACCTGAGATATGTTGAAGTACAAAATATCAGATTTTTATGTGTTGTAGTTTTCCAGTTATACCCTTCTGAAATATGGAAAAAAACCAAATTTTCTGCATAAGTGCAATCACAAAATGACGCATAAATCAAGCTGGAATTGACATAGATGAGTGGGAAAAGTATCAAAATGTAGCTTATATTATGAGCTTTAATTTGATACGTCACACGACTACTTTCGAAAAAAAATATTTTCAAGGTTACCCAAAAAAAATTTGAAAACTGAATTTTTCAAAAACCTATATTTTGAAAATTTTGAAACAATTCTCATAGAAACATACATATTTCAGCATCATGTCCTACAAGTTTTGATAAGGGATCGCAATGGGATCATATTTTTGTACATTTATAACAAATACTATGCACGCTGGGTAAGAATATATGACACAGGAATATTGCACTTAATTCTAAAATCCATTCCTTTGTCCAGGGAGTTGTTTACCAACATGCATATACCAACTTGTGCAAGTGGTCAAATGGGTATGAGTAAACACAGTCTGCAAGCATGTGAGTCAGCCAGGGAATGCAAGTTGTAACCTGTTGGACCTGGCTTCAGTTGTGCCTTGACTCTCATGCAGTGTGCTTCCTTTCTTCAAAGGCTGTACAAAGACTGTATTGCTGCATGTAAAGTAGTGGGTTCAGTGATTAAAATAGGCATTGTGTATTTCCCCAGTATGGCTGAAAAAGTAAGTGAAACAGCAAAGATTTTCTGCTGCAACCCTTTCAAGAAAGACAGACATCAGGGTGTGAAAAGAAGTGTGAGGCCTGTTACTGACTGGATGTGTGACATGTTTGACACCATTGTGGTAGGTATGAAAATTTGTGACAGTTGTAGGAAAGAACTATCAAAGCAGTAGCCAATACCACTAGGCCTACTAATGTTGATGAATCATTTGTAGCTTTAGATGTTACCTTAGAGTACCTTAATAAGTCTCTAAGCTCTCTAGAGGAGTCACCTGTTGCTAAGAGGAAGTTGCAAATGAAATCATACTGTGATAAAAAATACAGTAAAATAAAAAAATGTTTGACAGAAAAGGTACTAACAGCAGCAAGTACAAATACAGAGAAAACTGTTGACCATAAATCAGAATCATGTGAAGTCATTTGTCAGCTAAAAGAAAAGTTTCAAGAAGAAAATATAAGTGTTAGTGAAAAATTGCAAATTTTAACAGTACTACCTAAAAGCTGGTCATGCAGTGAAATACAAAATGAATTTCAGGTTAGCAACAGAATGGCAAGAAAAGCTAAAGCATTGGTGAAAGCGAAGGGTATTCTGGCAACACCAAATCCTAAACCAGGAAAGGTTTTAAATGAATCTGTGATTGAGAAGGTAATAGGGTTCTACAACAGTGATGATGTCAGCCGTCTTATGCCTGGAAAAAAAGATTTTGTTTCTGTGAAAACGGGTGACAGTAGTAGAATTCATGTACAGAAGAGGCTAGTGATGGGCAACTTGAAGGAAGTGTACGAGCTGTTCAAAAACAAAAATCCTACTGATAAGATTGGATTTTCGAAATTTGCTGATTTACGACCTAAACATTGCGTCTTGGCTGGAGGAAGTGGTACCCACACAGTATGCGTTTGTACAGTGCATCAGAATGTTAAATTAATGCTACAAGTGTTGAAATCCAAACAAATTACACTGAATGATGGCACAGATATAAGTAATTATAATTCCTGTTTAGCGAAGTTAATGTGTGAAGAGCCAGGCACAGCATGCCACCTTAATGAATGTCCTTCATGTCCAGGTGTAGATAATTTGAAAGATGAGTTACAGTTGCTGCTAGATAATGAACTGGTGGACAACATTACATACAAGCAGTGGGTTTCTGTTGACAGATGTAATTTAGTAACCTTCATCAAAACTGCAGATGAGTTTATAGAAACTTTGTGTGAACAGTTGTTGATTTTGAAGAGACATTCTTTTATTGCAAGAAGACAGGCAGAATATTATAATCACTTGAAGCAGAATATTGGAGTAAATGAAGCTGTGGTATGTATGGACTTTGCAGAAAATTATTCGTTTGTACTACAGGATGAAGCCCAGTCTTTTCATTGGAACAATGATCAAGCAACTATTTTTCCTATAGCAGTCTACTACAATGATCATAATATACACTACAAAAGTATTGTATGTATCTCTGAATGTCTACAGCATGACACCACTGCTGTTCATTTATTCCAGAAAAGGCTTATCTCTCATTTGAAGTTGGAAGTAATTAGAGATTTGAAAAAAATTTACTACTTCTCAGATGGTGCAGCTGCGCAATTTAAAAACAGAAAAAACTTTTCAAACTTATGCCACCATGTTCATGATTTTGGAATTGAGGCAGAGTGGCATTTCTATGCAACAGCCCATGGGAAAGGAGTATGTGACGGTCTGGGTGGTACTGTGAAAAGACTTGCAGGAAAGGCAAGCCTACAGCGGCCATACGAGCATCAAATCATGACACCAGCACAGCTGTTTACATGGAGTGAGGAAAACATCGACTCCATGCAGTTCTTCTTCTTCAATGAAGCACAATACAACAAAGAGGAAAAAATACTTGCAGACAGATTTCTGTCTACAAAAGCAATACCAGGCACACAGAAGTTCCACAGTTTCATCCCATTGTCAGATAAAGTGTTGTTGACAAAGGTATTTTCAAGAAGTGAACAGTCATCCACTTTTTCAGTGTTAGGACCACGTGTGCAACAGAGGCTGAAGCTAGCAGAAGTAAAAGGATATGTTACATGTGAGAACAACAATCATTGGTGGCTTGGTGTAGTTGTGGACAAAAATGAGACAGCACAGATAGTGGAACTGATGTTTCTGCACCCTGCAGGTCCTTCTCCATCATTTACTTTCAAAAGTGACTGTCCAAATAAACTGACTGTGCCTCTCTCTCAGATCCTCACCCTTGTGCAACCTACATGTCCCACTGGCCGTAGTTATTACCTCTCGAAGGAAGAGATGGATGCGGCAACCATGGCTCTAGAAAATTACTGTAGACAATAAATTCACGTTTTTGTCATTGAAGAAGGGAAGGTAACATGTTTTCTGTAAGTTTTTCTTTTTGATTGTAATGAAATTTTAGAATTAAGTGCAAGATTACGGTGCCATATATTCTTACCCAGCGTGCATAGTATTTGTTATAAATGTAAAAAAATATGATCCCATTGCGATCCCTTATCAAAACTTGTAGGACATGATGCTGAAATATGTATGTTTCTATGAGAATTGTTTCAAAATTTTCAAAATATAGGTTTTTGAAAAATTCAGTTTTCAAATTTTTTTTGGGTAACCTTGAAAATATTTTTTTTCGAAAGTACTCGTGTGACGTATCAAATTAAAGCTCATAATATAAGCTACATTTTGATACTTTTCCCACTCATCTATGTCAATTCCAGCTTGATTTATGCGTCATTTTGTGATTGCACTTATGCAGAAAATTTGGTTTTTTTCCATATTTCAGAAGGGTATAACTGGAAAACTACAACACATAAAAATCTGATATTTTGCACTTTAACATATCTCAGGTGGTACTTCATGACAACCAAGTATGACTAAAATCGGAGATGGTCATGTTCAAAATTGACAAAAAATTGGTTCACTTGACATGGAATGACCCAAGTTAACATTTTGGAAAACACTGATACTATAAGTCTCGAAGAGACTCACTCTTACTGCCACCGTAGAGTTAAAAAACAAATGTTCTTCCGGCCTCAACTATTTTCTTGTATTTAGCACCAGCATCTTTAAAAACAGATGCTGCTTCTTGTAGTTCTTTTTCTAGCAGTTTTTATGAACTTAAGCTTACCCTGTTTGAAAAAAGCTGAAATAGTATCAGTAGAAAAAGTATATTATCCTTTACTTTTGTGCTGTTTTTCATGCAGTTTGGTGTGTACACTTTTTTCTCAGAGACCCCTCAATTCAAATAATAGCTATTTATGTATCAAGCACGCAAAATAACGCTTTAGCGGCCGGAACGAAAGCCGAGGCTGAAATACTGGATGAGTCCGCTAAAGTTTTTGCGTACGTGGTGCATACAATATTTTTTAGTAAAAGTTCTATAAATTATATGAAATAAAACAAAAATACCGTATAATTAATTATAATGAAAGGCAGTCAGCCATTTGTTCTCATGGCCGTCTAGATCATAAAACAACAATGACTGTACGTACCAATACCAAGTGTGGTAGTATAGATGCATAATAGCCTATATGAGTCCCTTGTTTGTAAACAATATTGCATACCAACTAGTATTTATGAAAAAGTTGTGAAAATATAAATGATAATACCGAGGAAATTTCAATCCAAGCCAGAAACATTGAATTGGAGCTTCTGCCAGCAACTTCACGGCTGAAGTAGACTATGAGAAGGGATATATTACGGCATTTAAATGCTGTTGCTTCCATGGTAAGGAATGTTTTTCATGTGAACCAAAATGTGAAAAGTTGTTGGCTTATATTTGTTGTCATATGATGAAGTGGGCTACCGTGTTTTGCGAAAAATCCTGGTAAAGTTTCTGATTATCATAAAGAAACGTGTTGGCTTAAATTAGTTGTTTTATGACCAATTATATGCGTAAATCCATGTTAAAGTTGGTGTGACTGGTCAATGCCATCTGGGTTTTGTTTATAGATTGCCATGACGACTTTAAAGGACAAGAACAATAAAAGTGCATTTTGAATGCACTTTTATGCAATTTTAGCGGCCTTGGTTGCTAAAATGCAATTTTTCGGCGTGTTACCAGTTCGATAAGCAGCTGTTTTAGAGAGCGTGTACTAAAAAAATTTGTTCCAGCTTTCCACCATTTTGTCCTTATTCATTTCTTTATTGACTTGCCTCTTAATAAAGAACTTCAAAAGTGTTTCAATCAACATCAAAACACCTTCGTCTAGAGGACAACAAATGGATAGATGAGCTATCCATTCATAGGTAGATACATAAATATTTATTTGACAGATAAAACTTTATGATTAGAGATAAACACGAGCCATGCTTGTGCTGAATTGACATATGTGAATTTTGTTTACCCGGGTAGGTATCCTAATGAGCTTGGTGTAATGCTCACAATATATTTTAAAGGAGTTACCAGATGTAAACAGGTTAATATTTCTTCTCATTAGGTAATATAGGGTTGCATATTTTCAGGGAAATCCCACATTTTCACTTAATTTGGACAAAAATTCTGGGTCCATATTTTTCAAAATACTAGTATATCCTGTATTTCCAAAATTCCCGCCATACATTCTTATGAATTTGTTTTGGTATGATATTTTCATGGTCATATAAGAAATATGATTAATAGTTGTAATTGGTTAGATGCTCTTTGTCACTTCCTTTGTTTTCCTCTCCCCTGTGATCAAATACAGGAACAAAAATAATTTTTTCATTAAAGAACAATAAATGGAATGACACCTGAAATAAGAGTTTTGTAGACTGATGAAACCAAAACTTCAGGTTACTGTAAGTTTTGATTATAGTTCACTTTTAAAAAACTGACAAATGTATACAGAAAGAGGCATGATCTGTTGTCAAATACCATCAAGCCAGCAAGTATTTAACCTTTGATCACTCGTGCTATTAAATTGAAACTAACAATTACATCCACCTACCAAAATCATATGAATAACTTGCAACTGGGTTAGCGTACAAAATTTAATGACACAGATATTAAAAAAAGTTGCTCTGTAAAGGTGATCAACTTGATTTTCAGTGTTCCCTTGACCAAACTGTGAAGGCCCTTAGGATTCCAGGAAGTCAAGGGTCCCACATTCGACACACATGAAAGTGGAGACTTTGTGTTTCTTATGCACTGACTGCCTTTACCCCCAGGATCGCTCTTTGTACTTATTTCTTTAGAGACAGAGTGAACCCCGTTACCATATTTGCACCGTAAGAAAAGGACTTACCAGACTGCGACACATCAGGTTTGCAAGCAGGCACCGGGGAGAAGAGAAAGAAACAGACGCAATCATTATAGCTTGATGACGCCGACTACTTAGGCTAAAGAAGGAAACCACCCGCAGACTTAAATAAACAGAGAACCCTTTAAATAATACTATCCAAGCAAAAGGAGAGAGAACAACTGGTTTCTACGAAGAATCTACTAAAAATGCGATACCAAATCAATCCGAGAAACTACCAGCTATCAAGCACAGAAAGAGGGGGAGGGGAATTTTACAATTACATAATTACTAAGTTAAAACACAAGAAAGATAAACTAAAAACCTGTTGCAAACCTGAAGGATACTCTGGGACTACATTATCCCATAAACGAAAACAAAAACCCAAAGAAATCACATATAAACAGGCTAACGAATTGCAAATACGAAAACACGTCAGTACCGAAGGAAGCCATACCTGCAACTGACGCCATACAGACGACACACTCGCGACTAGGCTGCTGCAGGAAGGGAGGGAGAGTCCAGTGAACCTACGCCCGCCAAAGGCACACACAACAGAGCAGGTCGCGCCATCCAGCAACCAAACCTAAAAACATGTACCATTGTGCACGAAAAATAAATACAAATCAAAATAATGGTACAACCTGCACACTAAAAAAAATTACTATTCAGACTGGTTTAACATCACGGATCATGGCATGCTTAACAGTTGCTCCTTATATGGTGTTTTAATTGCATATTATCTACATGTTGAAGTAACAACCTAATTCACAGTATGTTTTTGCACACATATGGGATGATTTAAGCATCAGTGATCCTATTTTCCACCCATCATGAACCTTTCTTTTCTGGAATTTCTAAGAAATGGAACAGATATCAAGCACCCAGAAGACAGTATCAATGGCTGGGAAAGATAATGATATCTGATAACAGCTACCATCCATAGGAATAATCTACTGGTTTGCAGTAACAATTCAATCTCCATATATCGTTATAAAAGGGTGTTTCGGAAATATCTTTATCGTTATAGTGAGTTAAATTTAACATTTTTAAGATAGGAAATTCGCCGGGACCAAACAAAAATATTGCTATATCCGGGTTTATAGTTATATCAATCTTCATTATGTAGAGATTTGACTGTACATTTCATAAGGTTGATAATGCTTTTTAGTAAAGTGGTGAGGCCACGAGGCCATTGTCTTTGTATGACTACTAGTTTGAGCGGTGTGTTGTTAAATGTCACTACTTGGTCGTAATATTTGTTGAAGAACATAAAATAGTTCAATTATATTAGGACTGATTGTTTCAAGAGTGTTAATAAATTTGATCAATTCAATATCATTCAAATATGAACAAAACTTCATTATGGCATAAATTAAACCTTCCAAACAGGTTGGAATTCAGGTAGCCACAGAGCTCCAATGAACTGCTGTAATTTTTTTTTAACCAATCAAGCTTATTTGCTAGTTGGCAACTTAAAAATTACTGTATATAGGCCTACTAGATAGGGGTAGAGGATGTTTTCCCATTTTGTATTTCAAGAGAAGTCATAGAATATGTTTTTATTCTAATTTCCAGATAAGGGTACAATCTGCCTTGTATTTTACCCAGAGATTTATGTGAAGTTCTTGCCTTTCAGCATAAATGTTTCAAAATCACAAGTCTATTTTTTTTTACTTTCTTTTTTAAATTGCAGGATGCAAATGACTGTATATGCAAATTTGAATTTGATGGTTTTACAATAATCAGATTTAACCATATTAACTTTTTATTATTCTTTACAAGCTGCTTGGGATAAAGAGTAGTAATGCTACTCTTAGGACAGAAGTTTCAACAAAACTGCCTTGTAAACCTGTTAATTCTTCAATGACGTTAACAGATGATGATATTCCTCCACCACCACCTCCTCCAGCTGTCAACCGAAAGGATTTACCAGACTTACCACCTCTACATCCTTGTTCATCTTCCTGCATTGTAAAAGAGATAATTCTGACAGGTTCCACAAACCCATTGACACAGTCGAAAGAAGAAAAGCGTTTTAAACAAAAGGAAGCAAAGGAGAAGCGCAATAAAGCAGATAAGAAAGGCCGTGAGAGGAGAAGTATTAGTAAAGAGGAAAATAAGGTAACAAATTGTCCTCTAAATTATTGATATATATGTACACTATTTCACCGGCATTTTAATTTTGTTTTTGTTATGTTTTGCAAGGTATACAGTTTATAATCTTTTACTGCTGTGTGGACTAAGCTTATGCCTTTTTTTTTTGGGGGGTGTGTTTGGTACATATCTCCTTTAAGAAGATTCACTGAGTAGGGAGGCTGACATTTGCATCTAAATGAAAAAGAATAGAAAAGATGCAGAGGGTATATAATCAAGTAATAATGTACTACTTTTAAGTAGTGGTCACATGAATTCATTCTAGCATAGAATACACTTCTCCTATTTCAGAAGGGGGCCTATTATTAAATAAAGATATTAACTTGCAAAAAATTATATTATTTTTTATGTAAGGTAGCCCAAAAAAATGTGTAAATGTCTGAACGCTTAAACAAATTGGTGAATGCAAATTTGATTTTATTTGTATTGAAGTACACTGAACTTAACTTAACTTAAAATATAACCCTTTTAGGTCTACATAATAGGTTCCCCTCATGATAATTCCTGTGCTTGCTTGGTTTTTTTTTATTTGATTATGTATGTATTCAGGTATTATAGATTTTTGCTAGGTGATCTGTGTAACATACAGTAGAATCAGTGGTCATTGCATATCATATGGTTAATGTTGTAAAGAAGTATGCAGAGCTGCTTCATCTAATTGGAATCTAAGTTTTGCCAATAGGCTTCAACAAAAGTATAAAAAAATAGATATGATACTCTGGCATCAAGTATATACAGGATGTTAATGAATAACACCGAAATATTTTACCTGTGTATAGAGGGGACATAGACAAGCAACTTTTATTAGGAGATTTTTGCTCTATGGATTCAATTCTTCCTGTTATAACATAAAATATCCCAAGGATATGCACGCCACTGTCTTCTAATACTTGAAATGATGGGAAACAAAGGAACAGTGAATATTGTGCAGTGGTCGGGAAAATTGTAAAAAAGTGACGATCGATATCTTACAACTCTGAGGGAAAAAAAGACAAACGAAACATTTTTGTTAGGTTTGGAATTAGGAATAAAAACATAATGCAGTGGCGGGCAATCATGTGATTAATCAGTAAATTTTGCAGATTATGAAAATTCTAAATTATGGTATAGCTGTTGATGAATTATTAAGAATCAGGTTTTTATCGATCACTAAGAAGGCATGAAGTCAATTTAATGAAAATTTTAACCCTATTTCGCTCAATTATTGAGTTATGAGCACCAAATTTTAAGGACTTTAATGCCCTGTAGCATACACATTTTACGCCATAGAGCAAATATGTCCTAATAAAAGTTGCTTGTCTATGTCCCCTCTATACACAGGTAAAATATTTCGGTGTTATTCATTAACACTCTGTATATTGACTGAAACTGTGATAATATGTTAATTATATTTGTTTAGTTCCTAACATCTTTTCTTACTTTATACATTTTTACAGTGAAATTAAGATATTTTCAGCTATACCACTGACTGAATGTGTTTTAAGTTTAGTAGCAGAATATCTAATTGGGAATCCACAGATTGTTCAGTTAAACATTCATTACATGACAAGATTTTAGGGAAAACATTCCCTCTGATACTGGGATTTGAACCTGTGACCTTAGTTTTCCGTGCACCAAAGATCATAGCTTTGAATCCATGAGTCAGAAGGAAGTTTTCTTTTAAAAACTCTTCGTAGTAGAAGTTCAGAAGTTCACGGAGCATATATCTGAAAATAAGGCTCTTTTGTCTGTAGTACCACACAAGTTGTAACCTTACCATGATTACTTTTAGTGATGTAGTTTAAAGGGTTATCAGTCGAGTTCACAAGTTAATGACCGATTCTTTATCCAAACAGTAATTAATCAGTTATACAGGGTGGACATGTTTTATCTACCATTTGCAGAAAGTAATAAATTACTGGAGAATGCTTTATCTATCTTATTTGGTCATGGGATGAAGAGTACACATACAGGTCCAAGAACTGACCATAAGAGAACAGGATGACAGGGAAGATTGCAACATGAAGACATCAGTAATGAATTAAGTTATCAGAGGCAAAGGACAGGCAGCTGAAGGAGGTACCAAAGGTGAAGAGTTGGGTTTGCTAAAAACAGCATATCTTGATAATGCTAGGGGCCCTAGCATTCCCGGAATTTTTAAATTGAAAATTTACCAATGTAGAAATCTGGGGTTTGGTACAGAACAACTTTTTAATTTTGAGCCTGTGTTCATTGAAGCAATTGTGCCATTCAGTGAAGTTAGTCCACTTGATACCTTATTTAGGGGAGTCTACATAAAATCCTGTTCACAAGAAAATGGTATTTGTTTTTGAGTGCAAAAAATGCCTAGATTGAGTATATTAGATGCTTGTTGGAGATCCTTTTAAAAGCATTCACTGAGCCTAATATCTTCGTAATATTTACAAGTGATTATTATTTCTCTCATATGATGTCCATAATCAGTGGCTTACATTTGTTCCAGCATTACTTCATGGCATCCACATTCCTAAACAAGTTCTTATATTCAGATCATTCTTTACGCTAATGTTTTTTTTTTTGGCCTTTGCTTGTGTGCATGATATTTAGTTGAAACCAAATAATTTAGGTCTTATAACATGCTTCACAAATAATTCCCTTCCATGTGGAACATTACCTTTTATCTTTCAACTAATACTTGCACTTTTTTTATGTCTTGCTAACACAATTCTTGCTACTTTACATAACACTTCGTTATCCTTCCATCTCATTGAAAGATGTCCATTGAATTTCTTGTTATTACCACACCATGCTATTACAGTTCTCTATTATTTACATAGACTTTTTTTTATATGTTCACATATGTATGTAATTATAAAATGTAGTAGGTTATCTAGCTTTTTAAATTACATCTGCTCTGCATATTGCATTAGTGAGTTATCCTACATGTTAAAATTCCTTTTTTGAAACGCTTTTTACCATCAAAATAATATCTTTGTCTGCAGTTGCTTGCCTGTTTATTTGTGTTATCTGTAATAAGTTTACATTATAATTATAATTATAGTTTTCTTTTTTCAGATCAAACAAAACTATAAATAGGAATCATGATTCCTTATGATATATTAAACTTGTAAAACTCAGAACTAATTATCATCTAATTCATTGTCTATGTCCAGCCTTAACCATACATGGTTTTATTGAATTTAAATGAGAACTTTGCTGTATTCATTAGGAATTTCAGTTGGGAACCTATTTCAAAATCATTGTTATGCTTTATGTTAGCACTGTATTGCTTTCATACAATAGAATCCAAAGTGATAATTGAAGTTGAAAGTTATCACTGTTTTTTATTTGCTACAATCTATTTCTTCTAAGTTTTTATAATCTTAATCAGCATTATTTCAATTTGATTTTGACCAATACAAAAATATAGATGATGTATCGCCATTTAACAGTTACATTGTGATATAAGTATTTCATTGTGTGAAAAAAAGTTTTGTCTTTTTTCAAATCTAGCTTACAATGGGATGGTACGTCTGATCATGTGGGAACTTGAACTTTAAACCTAGTATGTAGCTAGGTTATCTTGATGGAAAACAGCTTTCAAACAATCAATTCCAACTGCAAGACCACGAAATTCCTGCTGGAATAATGAGAGAAAGTGCAGTTCAGAGAATCCTAATTGGTGCTTGCTTCATCCAGAAGGTTGATTTATGGTTAGCCTACCATCTCTTGAGCAACAGCCTCCCAGCATTGAAAATGCCAAAACCGCGAAGAGCTCGGGAAGGGTCATTCCATGTCAAGTGAACCAATGGAAAAACGAGACCACCTCCGATTTTAGTCATACTTGGTTGTCATGAAGTACCACCTGAGATATGTTGAAGTACAAAATATCAGATTTTTATGTGTTGTAGTTTTCCAGTTATACCCTTCTGAAATATGGAAAAAAACCAAATTTTCTGCATAAGTGCAATCACAAAATGACGCATAAATCAAGCTGGAATTGACATAGATGAGTGGGAAAAGTATCAAAATGTAGCTTATATTATGAGCTTTAATTTGATACGTCACACGACTACTTTCGAAAAAAAATATTTTCAAGGTTACCCAAAAAAAAATTGAAAACTGAATTTTTCAAAAACCTATATTTTGAAAATTTTGAAACAATTCTCATAGAAACATACATATTTCAGCATCATGTCCTACAAGTTTTGATAAGGGATCGCAATGGGATCATATTTTTTTACATTTATAACAAATACTATGCACGCTGGGTAAGAATATATGTCACAGGAATATTGCACTTAATTCTAAAATCCATTCCTTTGTCCAGGGAGTTGTTTACCAACATGCATATACCAACTTGTGCAAGTGGTCAAATGGGTATGAGTAAACACAGTCTGCAAGCATGTGAGTCAGCCAGGGAATGCAAGTTGTAAACCTGTTGGACCTGGCTTCAGTTGTGCCTTGACTCTCATGCAGTGTGCTTCCTTTCTTCAAAGGCTGTACAAAGACTGTATTGCTGCATGTAAAGTAGTGGGTTCAGTGATTAAAATAGGCATTGTGTATTTCCCCAGTATGGCTGAAAAAGTAAGTGAAACAGCAAAGATTTTCTGCTGCAACCCTTTCAAGAAAGACAGACATCAGGGTGTGAAAAGAAGTGTGAGGCCTGTTACTGACTGGATGTGTGACATGTTTGACACCATTGTGGTAGGTATGAAAATTTGTGACAGTTGTAGGAAAGAACTATCAAAGCAGAAACAGGTTACAGATACAACAGATGACTGTTTAGTACCAGTAGCCAATACCACTAGGCCTACTAATGTTGATGAATCATTTGTAGCTTTAGATGTTACCTTAGAGTACCTTAATAAGTCTCTAAGCTCTCTAGAGGAGTCACCTGTTGCTAAGAGGAAGTTGCAAATGAAATCATACTGTGATAAAAAATACAGTAAAATAAAAAAATGTTTGACAGAAAAGGTACTAACAGCAGCAAGTACAAATACAGAGAAAACTGTTGACCATAAATCAGAATCATGTGAAGTCATTTGTCAGCTAAAAGAAAAGTTTCAAGAAGAAAATATAAGTGTTAGTGAAAAATTGCAAATTTTAACAGTACTACCTAAAAGCTGGTCATGCAGTGAAATACAAAATGAATTTCAGGTTAGCAACAGAATGGCAAGAAAAGCTAAAGCATTGGTGAAAGCGAAGGGTATTCTGGCAACACCAAATCCTAAACCAGGAAAGGTTTTAAATGAATCTGTGATTGAGAAGGTAATAGGGTTCTACAACAGTGATGATGTCAGCCGTCTTATGCCTGGAAAAAAAGATTTTGTTTCTGTGAAAACGGGTGACAGTAGTAGAATTCATGTACAGAAGAGGCTAGTGATGGGCAACTTGAAGGAAGTGTACGAGCTGTTCAAAAACAAAAATCCTACTGATAAGATTGGATTTTCGAAATTTGCTGATTTACGACCTAAACATTGCGTCTTGGCTGGAGGAAGTGGTACCCACACAGTATGCGTTTGTACAGTGCATCAGAATGTTAAATTAATGCTACAAGTGTTGAAATCCAAACAAATTACACTGAATGATGGCACAGATATAAGTAATTATAATTCCTGTTTAGCGAAGTTAATGTGTGAAGAGCCAGGCACAGCATGCCACCTTAATGAATGTCCTTCATGTCCAGGTGTAGATAATTTGAAAGATGAGTTACAGTTGCTGCTAGATAATGAACTGGTGGACAACATTACATACAAGCAGTGGGTTTCTGTTGACAGATGTAATTTAGTAACCTTCATCAAAACTGCAGATGAGTTTATAGAAACTTTGTGTGAACAGTTGTTGATTTTGAAGAGACATTCTTTTATTGCAAGAAGACAGGCAGAATATTATAATCACTTGAAGCAGAATATTGGAGTAAATGAAGCTGTGGTATGTATGGACTTTGCAGAAAATTATTCGTTTGTACTACAGGATGAAGCCCAGTCTTTTCATTGGAACAATGATCAAGCAACTATTTTTCCTATAGCAGTCTACTACAATGATCATAATATACACTACAAAAGTATTGTATGTATCTCTGAATGTCTACAGCATGACACCACTGCTGTTCATTTATTCCAGAAAAGGCTTATCTCTCATTTGAAGTTGGAAGTAATTAGAGATTTGAAAAAAATTTACTACTTCTCAGATGGTGCAGCTGCGCAATTTAAAAACAGAAAAAACTTTTCAAACTTATGCCACCATGTTCATGATTTTGGAATTGAGGCAGAGTGGCATTTCTATGCAACAGCCCATGGGAAAGGAGTATGTGACGGTCTGGGTGGTACTGTGAAAAGACTTGCAGGAAAGGCAAGCCTACAGCGGCCATACGAGCATCAAATCATGACACCAGCACAGCTGTTTACATGGAGTGAGGAAAACATCGACTCCATGCAGTTCTTCTTCTTCAATGAAGCACAATACAACAAAGAGGAAAAAATACTTGCAGACAGATTTCTGTCTACAAAAGCAATACCAGGCACACAGAAGTTCCACAGTTTCATCCCATTGTCAGATAAAGTGTTGTTGACAAAGGTATTTTCAAGAAGTGAACAGTCATCCACTTTTTCAGTGTTAGGACCACGTGTGCAACAGAGGCTGAAGCTAGCAGAAGTAAAAGGATATGTTACATGTGAGAACAACAATCATTGGTGGCTTGGTGTAGTTGTGGACAAAAATGAGACAGCACAGATAGTGGAACTGATGTTTCTGCACCCTGCAGGTCCTTCTCCATCATTTACTTTCAAAAGTGACTGTCCAAATAAACTGACTGTGCCTCTCTCTCAGATCCTCACCCTTGTGCAACCTACATGTCCCACTGGCCGTAGTTATTACCTCTCGAAGGAAGAGATGGATGCGGCAACCATGGCTCTAGAAAATTACTGTAGACAATAAATTCACGTTTTTGTCATTGAAGAAGGGAAGGTAACATGTTTTCTGTAAGTTTTTCTTTTTGATTGTAATGAAATTTTAGAATTAAGTGCAAGATTACGGTGCCATATATTCTTACCCAGCGTGCATAGTATTTGTTATAAATGTAAAAAAATATGATCCCATTTCGATCCCATAACAAAACTTGTAGGACATGATGCTGAAATATGTATGTTTCTGTGAGATTTTTTTCAAAATTTTCAAAATATAGGTTTTTGAAAAATTCAGTTTTCAAATTTTTTGGGGGTAACCTTGAAAATATTTTTTTTTCGAAAGTACTCGTGTGACATATCAAATTAAAGCTCATAATATAAGCTACATTTTGGTACTTTTCCCACTCATCTATGTCAATTCCAGCTTGATTTATGCGTCATTTTGTGATTGCACTTATGCAGAAAATTTGGTTTTTTTCCATATTTCAGAAGGGTATAACTGGAAAACTACAACACATAAAAATCTGATATTTTGCACTTTAACATATCTCAGGTGGTACTTCATGACAACCAAGTATGACTAAAATCGGAGATGGTCATGTTCAAAATTGACAAAAAATTGGTTCACTTGACATGGAATGACCCGGAAATGGGATTTGAAACATGCATGGAGACGTTCTGTTGGCAGTTTTGATAAACCTAAGGTTCTATGTAGAAATGTGCTGGAAATGACAGCTCTATCTCAACCTTCCTCTAAATCTTCTTTTAATAATTTCAGTTAGGTTGTGGGGACATGGAATTTTCTGCATCAGGTACCACCTGAACTTTCTATGCTACACTTGAGCCTTGCATTTTTTCAATAGAAAGTGAAAAAAGCATCTTAAAAATGTTGTAAAAATTTATTTTATAAGAAAACCTAGACTAATTTTGTTCCCATATGCATAAGGAAACATATGACTGCATAGGCGTAACCAGGCCGACCATATGGGGGTGTTATAACATCCGCGGGGTCTGGGGGGTATGGAATATGGTCCGGGGATCCCCCCTGGAAAATTTTAAAAATCAAGATGCAAAATAACGAGTTTTAAGCTTCCGGGGGCCCTCCCCCGGAAAATTTTAAAAATTAAGACGCAAAATAACTAATTTTAAGCTTCCGGGGTCTGCCCCGGAAAATTTTAAAAATTAAGACGCAAAATAACGAGTTTTAAGCTTCCCACGCTTTATACTTGTATTAAGTAATTTATGGGCAGACTTAATAAATTATACAATTTTCCTTTTTTTAATCAATGGGGGGGGGGGGGGTTCAAACCCCCAAACCCCCCCCCCCCTCGGTAGGCCTATGTATGACTGAATAGTAGTTTAAAATAGGGACTCTTTATATAAAGCAAAATGTTGGTTAATTGAAATTTCCATTGAATTAAAATCAATTAATATAGAGGGAGTAAATGTTTATTATGTCTGATGTACCAATGTTCAAAATTTGACTTTAACTTCAATGACATGAAAGTTTGTAATTGCAGTATAATATCCCCTTAAGTGATTATTTAATGATTTATAAAGTGTCCATGGGTAGACTTTGGACTTGGTCTGCAAATTTTGCTGTCCATCATCTCATATCTTTCAGTAACCGTATTTTCTTTTTTCCTTTAAATTGTTAAACTGCTGGATTGTTTTTCTTCCAAGAACTTGAGTTTCCTCCAACTTGCTTCTTCTCTTTCACTCTTCTTAGGACTTCTTCATTTGTCACTTTGTCAATCCTATTTATTTTTCCTAACATTTCTGCGGGCTATAAGCTGAGTCGTTGGTTCTAAAATATCCAAGCTTTTGGGTGCTGTCATCTCTGTGGCCTTCCTCAGGGAACATAGTGTCAAGTTAGGATTGGAAATTGGGATTAGTTGGAAGAGGTTGGAGAGCATTGACCAATTAGGACGGAGGATTTAGCATCACTTATAAAAGGGGTAATTCATCCCTATGTTGTTGCAAGATCATCATTGTTATAATAATACAGCAAAAAAAAGACCGCTTTGATGTCTGATGAAAGGGATGCAAAAAACAAGAAACACCAGCTAGATCACTTCCAATTTCAAGATTTAGTGTTCCCGCAGTTCAAACTGGCAGCTGATTTCTTTTGGTAATAATCCATATTTGGATTAACTGTGTATATTTGAAATTTGAGGGTGGATTTTGACATGATCTGACTTACCACCTCTTGCTAAATTCACATGTCCTGAGACATAATCAAACTCACATTGATTTCAATGCTAACAATCAGCAAAAGGCTCCAAATTTACCTCTTATCTCTAACAGTCACATGTTTAAAAACTCACCGAATTACCATTCAAATGAGTAGACCTAGTTTAATTTCTTTATAATTACTTGCCCCTCCTCTGGTGTATTGAATTATAAAGTTATAAATTAGGCTTATTATAAAATAAACTTGTAATTAGAACATTTTCCCCATTTAAAATAGATAAAAGTCCGCCGGCGTGGTCTTGTGGTTAGCGTCGCTGACTACAAATCCGTCGGCCCGGGTTCGAGTCCCGGTACCTCCTCGGATTTTTCTGAGGTAGGGAGGTCTGGTAGGGGTGCACTCAGCCTCGTGATTCCAATTGAGTAGCTACTTGATAGAGAAGTAGCGGCTCCGGTCAAGAAAACCACCAGTAACGGCCGTGGGTGTCGGCATGCTGACCACATGCCCCCCAATCCTGCCATCTTCCTACGGGAGATGACGCAGCGGTCGGGTGGTAGGCCAAGTCCCTCCAGGGATGTAGCGCCACGGAGTTTAGTTTAGTTTAAAATAGATAAGAAGCTATGATCTGGAAAAGGTCAAACCTCATGTTCAGGCTGACATTGACTTACAGAATCGTATTGTGCAAACCAGTGTGGTTCATCTGTTTTCAGGTGAAGGCCCAGATGACACTTTTAAAATTAATTTGTGAGCCAGAATAATAAATTAATATTAAAAATTAAATTATTATAAGTATTAGAAAATTGAGCTACATGCTGGTTTACTACAGATTCATATCTACTTCCTTTTGAGTAATGGCAAGCCTTCAGAGACAATTTCGCTAAATCTTGTAACAATTTATTCCTCTGCTTAGCTTTTAACAATTTCATGGTGGAAAATGCCCACTCATACTGCCAAACAAAGTGCTGCCAAACATGGATTGTATTTTCAAAACATAATTTCGCAAGTTTGGATACTGCTCCTTGTTAACTAGTCTCTAAAACTTGATGGGCTGACAATTTCTCATTGATATAAAAAATTGTCACTCTGTAGGTCTCACAGCTCCATTTGCATATTTGGATCATCAGTCGGAGATCCCTTCGTAGGGTTGTTAAACAGAAAAAAACTAGATTGAAGTTCGTCAAAATCCTTGAAAAAATGACACTGAACAGTATTTGAAAATAGAGTGGCTGTCGATTACAAAGAAATGCAAAAAGAGAGTTCAGATGCTGGTTTATTAACGGACACAGGCCGGATCTGGCCCACAGGCTGCCAGTTGGACCACACTGCTGCAAACCATTAAATGGGCCATCGATGCGTTGTAGGCTGAAGGCATAATCCTATGACTGACTAATAATTTTTATTTATAACTTAGGTAAACAAGGATTTAAGTCTTCTACTGTAATAATTAAGTTTGTTTTGTCTGTCTAGAAAACTTCGGAAGGGTAACCATAAGGAAAGTAATCATAGCAGTGATAGACTGTGAAAAGAAACTGTATTTTATTTATATGAATACTAAAGCATGGGTATACATTTAATATATATTTTTAATGTAAGCAGATGGAAGGCTTCTATAACTTTATCCTATGTTTCTCTTTGGTGTAGGGATCTCCTAATACTCCCAACAAAAACTCATTGGCTGGAGAAGTTGCAAAGGCACGGCAACACATTAAAAATTCGTTAGAATGTGTGAGTAAAGATATAATAATTAATATACATACAACTTCTTTACTAAAAATTTAATGTAGTGAGTAGGACTTCACTATCACTATCCCTATCATTTCACTGTCCAGCAGTTCTAGAAAGGTTTTTAATTCTAAACAAGTGTGTTTTTATTTTAGTTTTTAAGGTCTTCACTTATGTATTTTTATGATCACATCAATTTAGATACTGGTAATTTTTATTAATGTATTTGGTGTTTATTTATTGTTTTTTCTGTCAGCATACAGTGATTGTTTCTTCTGAACTCCTTTGAAGAAATGTTCATTTCTGACTATAAATCCTGTATACTTCAGTTTTCAAGATACATGACAGGGCCGAACAAACACCGCCTGCAGGTTGCCATACTGTTTACAAAATTTATCTTGGGCACCTAAAAGTTCCCTTAGCTCACAATCTAATGGTGTGAAACGAAAGGAATGATACATCAACTGTCAATCTCAAGAAATGTACATAGAAACAAAGGACCGAATTTAACTGTCTCTTAGATTTTTTAACTGGCTTCTGGATCCACAAGAAATTTGATCTATCCTGTCATATGAGTATTTATTATGATATTCGATCTATGATTTGTGGTCAGTTTCATGGATTTGTACTTTGTACATTTTTTAAAAGTAATGTAAATTTTTCTAGTTTTCTATTCTGCTCTGTGTGACAAGTAATGAGATTGTATATAGATTAGAAGATGATTGATACTCTTCCAGTGATTTAATTAAATTGTAGTGTTTGAGAAAACATACTTTCATCTGTAAGGTACAGTTTATCCCTCCTAAAACAAAACATGATTGCATTTGTCGTACAAGTCGTTGGCATGATTACTTTGATTGACAGACATTAATGTACAGAACCTTAACTAATTTATTTCATTTTATGCACTGCTATCACTAAGTTGTCTGTACATTTGTATTCACACTTAAAGGCCCTTTTAACTTGAAATCTAGTGACTCTCAGAATAAAGATTTTGTTTAGTAAAATATAGCAGTGAAAACCTCATGATTCTATGATGCTTTGTTCTCGCAAATTCAAAGAATAACAGGTGCGACTTCCAACACAATGACGTCAGGAAATTCAAAATCTTGCAGTTGGTTTAGATTATCCATGTTTTTTTATTGTTCATGCATGTCAAGGTCCCACGGAACAAACAAGAAACAACATCATAAGTAAGGTTTTCCTTTTCCAGGAGGTAAAAGTTGCAAAAAGGCTTAAAATTCTAAATTCTAAAAATTCTTGCTTTAATTTTGGCTAACATCTACTTGAGTAGCTAACTTATTTTCGATGGAAATGACCTAGCAAGACCTGAAAGTCTAACCTGGCTCATTGAGCTACGCAGATATGTTTTAGTCTTACTTGTTAGTTTCAAAAAACTTCTTTCTGCGCTTGCCTCAGAGATCAGTAATGTCTAGAGAATCCGAAAAGCCACATATAAATAAGGGAACTCAGTTTCAAGTTTATGGCTGTAAATGTAGTTCAATACTACTTTTGACTGTAAATGTTGCTGCCCCTAAATTTTTCTAAAAATTGTCTTGCCTATACGGACAAGCCGGCACTGCTTTTCTTTTTTCTTTTTCGAAGGGCATCCAAGAATTAATCAAGTAGTTGAATTGTCTTTAAGCCACATATCCCTATTGTTCATTATTCATAACTCTTCCCTTTAAAAATTGGATTCTGCCCTCAAACAACACATTCACAACAGTAGAAACACTCATGATGAGTTGCTGACAAAACAGATTCAGTACTATTTGCTCGGTTTGGAGTCCCAATATTTTCTTCTTATGGTCTTATTATACCTTTCTTGGGCTTGAATTAATATGGCCTGTCTCTAGGCATGACTCGAGAACCTGATAAATGATATATAAAATATTAAGACACAATACGACACCAACATTGAACTAGCTAACACAGACTGATGTGTCGCTACGCATGACATTCCAATGCATAGCCATAGTGAAGAGGGATCTATGATGTCACATTGAATTATTGCCGGAACTTTCAACTTGAATTGCAGGTGTATGGATAAATGTAGAAAGCTTGTCTTTTCACAGAAACTGATCTCTAAATATCTTCTATTTAAATCAGTTTTTACCTGAAAATGCATTTTTTAAGTTAATAGAGCCTTTAAAAAACAGGTCTCAAAATATTGTTATAAAATAACAAATTTTTCACTTTAGAGATTTGTTTTATGTAGGCTGATGATTGCTTTTTTTTCCCAATAAATGTTAGTATTTATTACAGTACTAATGGAAACATGTGATCATAAACATGCTATTTTGTATCAGATTTTAAAATTTAAACTGAAATTTGAATCTCGATAAAATTTGTAAGTCATGGAATGTAGTCAACATTTTAGAGCTGTTGAACAGTGCTGCACTTTTAACGTATCCATATTATGAGTTATGGTAAGTGTAAACCAGCCTTTTCTTCCTTCATATTGCTGCATCATTTCAGATTTTAAAAGTTGGTTTGCTTTCTCACTAGTGTATGCATTTAACGAGTAATGCTAATACCAGAAGCAGTCAACATAGAAATTCACATTACATGTACAACCAGATTGCTCACTTTGGATTAAAAAAATACAGTCATGTGTAGGGTTACCATACATCCCATTTTGACCGGAACAGTCCCTGTTTAAAGGTTCTGTTCCCAGTGTCCTGCTGGTTTACAGTGTGTCCCAGTTGCTGGAAGTCTTTTTCTATTGCAAGATTTTAGTATTTAAAAAATGTAATGTTTGTATCTAATCAGTCTAGTCTATATGATTTGATTTTATAGTAGACAACTGTTTAGCTTGTAGTACGCTTAAATGTTGGTAGAGGGCGCCACATCATGGCTTACAGATTATTACACTTGAATCATACAGAGTGTCTATACTGAAATGCCCTAATTTTATCTCGCTCCCAATAGAAAAGAAAAAAAGGTACAGGAATTTTATTCACAAACATAAATCATATTAAGTATTAAGTTTATATAAAAAAAAGCTTCTGTGGTTACATGAAGAATGTCTGTCCTTCAAATAACATGTAGCAGTGTAGCCCTACAAAAAGAAATCCAACCACAATTTGTGCCTTCTCCCGAATTGAAGCAATTTGTGCAGGCTGATAACAGAGCCAAACACACCAAATGTTGGTTGTGAAAAAATGTAGGTTGCAATTACAACTCCTCTTGTACCCAACAGAAAAGTCAGGCCCGGGGGGGGGGGGGGGATTTTCTTATTGTTAAAACCAAAGACCCAATTTGTGCCTTCTCCTGAATTGAAGCAATTTTTGCATGGGCTGATAACAGTGCCAAAAATGCCAAATGTTGGTAATGAAAATTTAAGCTGCAATTTCAACTCCTCTTGTACCAAACAGAAAAGTCAGCCCCAGGGGAAAAAATGATTTTCTTATTATTAAAAAGGCCCCAAATTTGAACATTTCAGAGTAGACACTCTGTATTGTACATCTTGCAAGATCAACAAAAAATTGAACATGCCTTTCAAAATTTCTAAAGAAAATTGTTTGTAGTGAATGGCACAAAAAAGGTGAAGTTGTGTAAGTTGTAAACTGCATTTCAGAAATGTTTGTTTTTAAAAGGATAAGTTATTATTATTAATATCTGTAGAAAAACCCATCCAACTGTCCCAGTTGGGAAATAAAAATATGGTAACCTTAGTCATGTGCTATAATATGGAATACCCCTTGGTCCATGCTCCCAAGCAAGATGCAAAAGGCTGGTTTTCACTCTCCAGTAAATTCTTGTCAGAAACACATGACAAGTTTCTGGAAAGTTAAGTTATTAATGGAATAGCTATGTGTAGCAATGTTTTTTCCGAATTCTTGCTTATGTGACTTACAATTTCTTAACTATACTCTGCACTTCATTGGTTGCTGGATTACACAGCGTATTGGTATTGTTTAAGTATTCACACAAGAAGATGTGTCTTTGTCTCTGTCCATTGTCTAGAATGTGTAACCATTTTTTAAGAAGTTAATGGTTGAGTCTTCATAGAAACTTTATATATGTTAATATCATATCCAGCTTGAAAAATTTTATGGTAGAGCATCGGCGCGTTAAGCCGAAGATCCGTGTTCAAATCCCGGTTATGACATAAAATTTTTCAAGCTGATTCTTACTTGTATCATATCCAGGTTGATCAATTTCGCCATCTCATTAAAATTAACAAGCGTCAGACCATAGCCCACTAGTATGCTCTTAAAGCCTCTTCAATTCGCCTCCTCGCTTGTTATGGAGGAAAGTTGAGCATCTCCCCACTCTCACCGATTGACGCTGACGCTCAACCCTGGGGCAAGGCTATAGACATGGTCGCACCTTAAGCACCTTATGATTAAACTCGGACCATTTTATTAACCCTTGGTCGGATTACTGTGAAATTTGTGCAGAAATGATATACACAGAACAACCCTACTGATGATTAAAAGCGTCTCAGAAAAGGGGGCACAACATTTTTTCATTTGATTTTGTAAATATCGCCAATTACACAAAATTCATGTAGGGTGAAGCAAATTTCACTATGCAAATTTTTTCCCCTTTTTTTTTTTGAACCAAAAAACTTCAAGCAGAAAAGTTTTACCAAAATATTTGAATATTATTATAGATTAAATACTACCTTTATATCTTGAATGGTTTACGAGTAATTGATTGGTAATTATTCCAGATGCTGATGCTATTAAAATCAGTAAGACGATGGGTAAGTATATATTCCATACTGAGGTATTAGCAAGCCTCTTTTCCATATAATACCAGCAATAACGTAAAAATCCGACTCGCATAATAAAACACTTATAGCTCACCCTTTCATTATGACAATGACAATACGGGTTGAGTATCATCGCCTATATTGGCAGAATTTTGCCAAAGCTTTAAAAGCATACCAGTGGGCTCTAGTCAGACATAATTTGGGTCATATTTTATGAACTCATTATTTAGACCAGTATGATTAGCAAGATTACTTTTCACCTTGTAAAAAAACCTTGATCGTTATAAAGTCCATATTTTCATGAGCTTTAATTACTAGAGTTTTCAGACTTTCATTGTCTTCATTCTTTTCGTGGGTATTTATGATTTTTTTTGTGTATGACGTAATCAGACATTAAACTGAATCAACTTGAAAAACAGTGCTGTGAAAGTGGTTTCTAACATTTTTTCAATGATACCTGAACTCTGGCCATAGCTTATGTTTTGTGCCTTTAAGGTGTGCATTTCCAGGAACTTGCCATAAGAACACATTAACATATGGAATGTGGATATAGATTTTTTTTTACAGCAACATACAGCTTGGTACTCATTAAAGCGCTGCTGTATGTAACTGTAACTGTAACCAAATTCTGTAACTTAAATGCCTTTCAAATCAAGTTCATGAATGCATTGAGAGCACATTCTGTATCATGACCTGCGAGCCACCTGCTGTTGGTTTATGCTGTGAATACAAAGGGGTTTGCAGTAGATCTGCGAACATGACATGCACTAGTAGCGAATGTATACATTCTCTCTGTGCCAGAAGCATGGCCATTTGCCATGGAGTGGAACAGTGAGAGGTCATTGGTCTTAATTTACATGTTTTCTAGTTCTGTGGATCTGTTTGCTAGCAATTGGATACATGATTATGGATGTGACTACCAGTAAATAAGTGATTACAGGTATTGTTATGTTACATGCAACAGGTCTCTGAGTACCCAGCTTTACGTAATTTGGGTTGTGCATGTTTCGTACTGTCACTGATAATATTTTAAAAATGTTTTTGCATGTAATGCATGTTTGCAATAGCAGAATTCATAGTAAGTTAATCTGTCAATTAGTGATCTCATTAGTTTATGAAGTCTAAAACTAACAGGGTATTCTGGTAAAGCCTGGTAGAATAGAAATTACTTAATTTAAATGATTTTAATTATTGAATAAATGGTTGCCTCACATAAGAATAAGTGATTCTTTTTTATATTAGGTGTGAAGTTTGGAAGGCATTTTCTTAACTTTCTCAGTAGATTGCCACTGTTCTACAAAAAAATCTCCAGGTTACCTCATTCCAAATTCTTTACAGCCACCAAATATTTACTTTAACTTAAATTCAGCTTTTTTCATTGTTAAAAATGTATTAATAGTTCAAAGCAGCATTTTATAAAATCCTGCATCTCTATGAAAGAAAACTGTGATTTAGTGTCTGATCATGTCATACCTTCAGTTTCAGAGAACAGGTAAAGACAAAGATAAGAAAATGCCTTCTGCTACTAGGTTTCATTAGTCCAGTACAATTTCAGTCTAAAAGAGGATCATTGTAAGTTATGAGGGAATTTAAGCTACCTGCTTGATGGGGTCTTCAGGGACCCCATATCGTTTAACACTTGTGTACTTTCATTAACTTGTAGTTCTAGGATTTGCATCCTCTGAGACTTCTCAATTTTAATCTTTTAACACACAATTACATTTAATATTTTGAATTATATTGCGTAAAATCACAACACCCCAAAACGTTGCTGAGCTTCTTCGATATGCATATGGTTGTACTGAAGTTAATTAGATTAATCTCTTCTTTCCCATTTATCAGGTACATAGTACAAAATATTTCGGCAAGACGGTAATATGCACCATAACATGCTCCCCCTTCCATCGGCATGGCCGCTTTCCCCGCCTGGCCATTACCCCTCATGCCTTCCCCGCCTGGTCGCTCTGCCGGCTGCTGCTCATCGCTGGTAATGCAGCTTAATATTTCACATTTAAAAGAAAAATTACCCTTGCACCAATGCCAACATAATATTTCACTATTATAAAAAACGATTATAAAAAAAATATTATTTCACAACAAAAATGACCCTTGCACCATATATAATATTTCACCGCCGCTAGATGTCTACACTGTTTTAAGTTTCTCCCCACTCAAAACCCCTACTTTCCAGGCGGGTCCTGTTAGAGAGTTGGAGTGGGACTCGGTTGTGGTGTATACTACCATTTTCCCAATATTTCATTTTTCCATGAAAGTATATAGAAATAAATATTAATATCTGAAAATATTTGCTTCCAGCAATCTTTTTTTATGGAATTTATTGAAACTTCCATCAGGTACTGAAGTTAGTTACAAATATATTTAATATTTGTTTAATACAACAGACAAGATGCCTTACAATTGTAATAAACAGAACAATATTCCTCTTCCCATTCCTTATTGAAATGGTTACAAGAAGTCATTTGTAATGGTTTTTATTGAGATGTTTTATTTATAAAAGAATCTTAGCTAATTTTTTTTATTAGTCACTGAAAAATACAACAAAATTGAATAAAATCTTTGTTTTTTTATGATTCTCTAGATTTTATGTACAAAAATGATGCACTCTTTACATAATATGTGAAGTATATATCGTTACTATCAATATGTAGAAATATTTAAAATGAAACCCAACCATAACCATAGCCGACTTTTTTCATTTTTAGTTGTGTACAAGTAAGGGAACAGAATCCGGGCCCTACTGATCACACTCCAGGGAATCCTGGTCTCTCCACAAACCCACATCACTTCTTAAAACTTGCGCATGTACTGCAAATTAATTGAATACTTTATTTCCATGCAGAAATCATGTTCTGAAATATTTTCAGTACAGGCTTCTCGTCCCTATGCTAAAACAGAAAGAAGTGTCATTAAAATTCCAAATGGAAATAAATGCTGCAATTCAGTTTTCACCTTCCTACCGAAGATTAGTGAAATATGCCTGGAAGGTGATGATGGCCTGTATCTATTACATACTTCTTATGATTTGGGGTATACAAGGATGGAACTATTCATTTAGACTTCATACGTAGTTTATTATTAACAATTCAGTCTACATTGTTTAACAGGAAGTACCACTATAGTATGCTATTGAAAAAAGCACATGTAACGAGAAATGGCTGTTGCAGTTAATTGAAACAGTATTTCACCAGGAAATATATAGGGAATATAGGTAATTAATATGGGATGCATGTTATTAACTTTTTTTAATATCCAGTTATAGAGGTGAAGTCTTCCGTGGACTTCAGTTCATGAACTAGTAAAATTATATAGAACTTATCTTGAGCAGTTCTTTTGTTCATCTTGTATTTGTTTAAGAAATATTTTTGTGTGACTTTTACAAGTTTATTCCATGGCAATTCCTGTCTTATTTTAATCTGTATGATTCTGTTCATGATTAGTCCCAGGACCTGGTTGGTAAACATATTCACTAAATGAAATATGGCAGTTCATGTTGAGATATATCCTAAATATCAACCATGGCCCACCACATAAGTTCATGCACAGTATGTATGACTTAAAGGAGAATACGCAGATGTTTACCTAGTGAAAATCTTACCATTATTGTTATTTGAATCTCATACAATAACGAAATGAGCTGAGCATTGCACAGTACAAAACATGACTTCACTATTGCATTATTGACATGAGTTTATGGAAGGAGATGGTAGCTCTTGCATGGGTATCACTACGATAAACACCCGATTTGCAACTGGCCAGTTTTTGATTGTTCATCAGTGCAGTAGATTCATTATGAAGTATTGAATCAAATAATTTATTTTCAGATGGATGGCATTGCTGCCCTAGCAAATAATGCAAATGTAGAAGCTGTAAATAGAGAGATGTTGTTGTCATTAGCAAAAGAAAATGCTGCATTAAAGAAAGGTAAGACTAGGAAAAAAGAAATACACAAATGTCTGTAATTGAAATTTTTACATTCTTTACAAGTACTAAATTACAGTCAGCTGGAAAAAATTACACAAAAGGGGATACTTTGCATATATATAGTATCGGTACTAGTACTCAGTAACAACACATTGCTGAGCACAGTAGACCTGCTAGTTTTTTAAAATAATCAAATTATAAGTTATATAATTATAAATTTAAATATAAGTCTGTCACGCTGCTCATCCTGCACATCATTGTTGAGAGTGCATTTTGTTTCTCTATTTTATATGGCAACATATGACTTCAATTGTACCACCCTCAATTACTGCAGGATGAACTCCAGTAAACATAACAAAAAAATCCCATTTAACTCAATGCTTGCATGCCTATTTAAAAAATTATAGAACCCTCTCTGGCAATAAGTCTTTAGGAGTACTAAATGACACTGAGGCCCTATATTCAAAGATTACCTTCCTAACCTACAGAGAACAGAACATATCTTTCAGTCTGAACTTTTTAGTCACACTAGTTTTATTTCGTAGTGCTGGTGGCTTCAGTTTTCCTACTAGCAGTTTTGGAGCATTTGGAATTGATAACACCTTTGGTACAGCAGTTTTAATTAAGGAGTTGTTATAGGAAATCATAAACTGGCTGTTTTCATGTGTTAAAGCATAGTTGGCAATTTTCACGCAAATATTTTACATCTTTTGTTATTAATGAATTACCCATTTTTTATAGACCAGAATTCATTACGCAGAATGAAAGTTAAAATATTACATTAAAGTAAGTTGAAACATAACCACAACAGAACATGTGTTAAGAGTATTTTTGTTCTTGCCTTTCTGGATCATTTGGGAAAGTGAAGAAATCCAATTAAAGATTTCTTCTTTTATTATTACTACAATTTACAGCAGAACAATAAGGTTCTTCCAAAACACGCTTGTACCAATTAATACAACACTCCTATTTATTTACGAGGGTTGATCCAGAAATAAGGTTCCCAAAGAGCTCCAGCCGCACGGGAAAGTGCTACGCAAAATCTGGCAACACCGCTGTGCGCGGCTGTTCCCGCACTCTCGATTCCGCCTGGCCGTGCTTTGCTGCGCCGCTCAGCCTTGGCTCAGCAGCTGTCCGAGATGAAGGTGTTCATTGTTGCTCCCGCCAAGTGCGAGATTCGTTCCGTAAGGATTATTGGACTCCATTGTTACGGGAGACGAAACGTGGGTGTTTCATTTCACTCCCGAAATGAAAGAAAAGTTCAAACAAAAGCGTCACTCAGGGTCACCAGTCGCAAAGAAGTTCAAACAAACTCCTTCTGCTGGCAAAGTCATGGCCAGTGTGTTTTGGGATAGTAAGGGGATACTGCTGATCAATTTCATGGAACCTGGGACAATCATCAACTCAGACAGTTCTTGTGCAACACTAAGGAAACACGGGCGAGCTATCCAGAACCGCCGGCAAGGACGACTGACAGCCGGTGTAACACTGCTTCATGACAACGCCCGACCGCACGTCTCCCATCAAACCCAGGACCTTTTGACAAACTTTGGATGGACTGTCATGCCCCACCCACCGTACAGTCTGGACCTCGCGCCTAGCGATTATCACTTGTTCCCGAATTTAAAGGAACACTTGGGTGGCCAACGCTTCCGAAGCGACGATGAAGTCAAAGATGGGGTGAAATGCTTCCTCAACGGGTTGGTGGCGGAGATCTACGACATTGGGATACAAAAATTGGAGCACCGTCTACAAAAATGCCTAGAAAAAGATGGCGATTATCTCGAAAAATAGAGCAAAGTGTCTTCTTTCCAACGATGTACATTGCTATGAGAATAAACAATGTTGTCTATTTGTAAAATTGATGGGAACCTTATTTCTGGATCAACCCTCGTACATACTTCCCACAGTAGTTACTGTAGGGTGTTAGTTTATGGCCACTACGATTGCTAGGTGTATGCATACATGTTCATCTGGAAGAAAAACGAATTGACTTTCATTACTGTATTAATACGTATACTGTGGTAGTAATCTAACAACATACCCACTACTTACTGCTCTTCTTTAATTTTTCAGCTCTGGATGATATGAGAGCAGTGATTAGCAAAGTAGAAAGTAGAGTTGCAAAACTGGAAGCACTCAACAGTGCCAATCAGAAAACAACACCATCACCTAAACCTGTTAAAACAGAACCTCCCAAGAAGCCTGAGGAGGAAGATGATGATGATGATGGTGTGGACTTATTTGGTTCAGATTCAGAGGTACGTTTGAAGAATATCGTATAATTATGGTACAGTTAGGTACAATGTGCTATTAATGCAAACAGAAGCTTTTGACAGATATGGCTGTGAGGGATTTTTGTTATGTTTTTGTTTGTTTTAATGCCAGAATAAGAGCAAGTTTTCAGAAAGTTTTTGATCTTTTGTAGGACTTGTGCACTGTCCAATTAAGCAATTATAGTATTTATTTATTTATTTATTTATATTAAAAAATCTAAACTCCAGGGCGCTACACCCCTGAAGGGACTAGACCTACCACCTGACTACTGTCATCTACCATAGACAGATGGCAGGATTGGGGGGGGGCATGTGGTCAGCATGCTGACACCCACGGCCGTTTCCATGACCAGAGCCACTACTTCTCTATCATGTAGCTCCTCAGTGAGGCTGAGTGCACCGCATTCCAGACCTCCCTACCTCAGAAAAATCTGAGGAGGTACCGGGGATCAAACCCAGGCCAATGGATCATAAGACCACACCGGCAGTCATTTATTTATATACTTATTTCAAATACACAAACTTGCATTAAATGTGTACCCGAATGAGAGTTAGCTAATTCTTTGTTTCAGAAACACATACATACAGTAGAGAATCAAAATTAAAAACATGCAAGAACAAAATACTGAAGGTAACAAATGTGTATTATACAAAATTAATTATTATTCATTCTGAAACTTTTCTTTGTTAGTGACTCAGAACAATTTTTTTTTATCAAACAAAATGTTGTAAAATCAATTAAAAAAGCAATACATCGTTACATTGACACATGCCAAATATTAATAATAATAATAATAATAATAATAATAATAATAATAATAATAATAATGATGATGATGAATATGATGATGATGACGAGGACGAGGACGAGGATGATATTGATATTTTAATATAATAATATATCTTACACACTAGAAAATTCAGTATTGAATCTTCTCTACACACCAGAAAATTCAGTAATGGATCTTCTCCTGTTTAGTCAGTTGAATCGAGGGTGTTGAACATTTGTTTAGCAAACCATCTCCCTGAATATTTCTTGGTCAGAATTCCATACAGTTGGGAAATTCCCTCTAAACTGAAATCTGGCATCTACACGATAGCGTATAAAGACTGATAATGTATACACTGTTTAGGCGAAACAAAATATTATATCCAGCTTGGAAAGAGCATTTTAGAAATATTAGAAAAGAGCACACTGACAGGTGTGTTGTAGCCGCACATGTATGTAATTCTGACAACAACATACTCAAGGAAGCTGTTTTGCTATAACATTTTCATCATCCAATTGGTTTGATCATGTGGGACAAAATGCATTTACAGAAAAACATTTATATGTACTTAGGCTATTATGTTTGTTATGTTTCACTTTTGCAGGAAGAAAGCGAAGAAGCCAAAAAAATTAAGGAAGCAAGATTAGCAGCTTACAGTGCAAAGAAAGCAAAAAGTAAGTTCATTTTAATATCAATTCATACAAACCACGGTGAAGTTCTTATTTCATACTTCTACAGCTTTCATTGTATATTCAAGAAATAACATTAGGTAGAGGTATTTGAAAATGTTTTACTATGCGGTGTTCACTGCAGATCAGTATAGACTTCCAAGAACACTCGTAACTCGTAACTGAGTGTTCTTGGAAGTCTATACTGATCTGCAGTGAACACCGCATAGTAAAACATCTAACGCCTGTCCATTCAAGTCTTTTCATTTTACACTAGCTATCACTGCATGTCAACACTGTTATCTTCATAAATCAAAAGCTGCAGCTTAACTGAGGAGTGAGTGGGTGAAACGTGTTTATTGCTTAAAAGAGAAAGTTAGGTAATACCACCCCCTCGAATAGGTCATCCTGTGGGCTGGGAACAGTACCGCTACTTCCAATACAACACAATACAGTTGAGTTAGAAATGAAACCCTTAAAAACGAAATTTTGAATGACATACAGTACTGCAAACAGGGAATTGTAGATACTATCTAATTATATAATTTGATTGTATTACTTTATATGGTTCAATTTATATTTTATGTTTATATGTTGATATAAGTATACTGAGTCCCCAGAGGCTACCTCCGATGGGAGACAGTTTTGAAAATAAAATAAAAAAATAAATAATAAACTGAATCTTTGATCATGATAACATTTTTTCAATGCATCAGTATTAATCCATATGGGATTTCATAAAAATAACATTGCCAGATAGATAACATATTTCGATTACATTAAGCAGTGTTCACTGTACTGAGAAAACAGTGAGAAGTACATCCAAAATTATTCTAAAAAAAATTCAGCCATTTAGCCATTTGCAAACAGAAGTGCTAAGCTGATAACCACTTTCCATAAAATATAAATAGGAATATAATACAAATGTGTATTCTTGTCATCGAACCCTGTAAAGAACAAAAACTCATATTGCTAAGTTGACATCCAAAGTGCACAATGATCTTCAAAGCAGGAACATATGAGGAAAACAGAAACGTTAAACTCTTTCTTTGCACAAGAAATTAAAGATAATTGAAAAACTTGAAAAGTTGCCACAGTTGCCGTACAAAATTTGGAAGGCTGAAGAATAGCAAGCCTCACACACAAGCTCTTTAGCACAATACTGGGAGCGTACAAGTAATATGGGGGAAAGAGCTTGCAGGCAATCACACACACAATGAAAAAATGCAACCTAAAATGCATGCATATTCTTCCTCGCAAGATGGTGTGTCAACAAAAGAATATGCATGGAAAATTGTGTATGTAATTGCCAAACATGCGGGAATTCTCTCTCAAATGAACGGCACGTGGAGTCTCTGCATTGCAGACACGCCTGCTAAGAGTGTGCGGTTTTATTTAAAGTTTAGTACAGCGGAGTTGATGTGCTCTTGAAATGTTTTGTTTGTTTGTCTTCTGCCTTTACATACACACGTTTCCATGCGAAAGAGTGCAGCCTTGCATGAATGATTTACCACATGCTTTCTTTTGTTTGCCTATTGCCTTGACAAGCACATGTTTTCACGAGCATTTGAGTGCGCACCTGCCTAAGCCCAAATGAAAAAGCTTGTGTGTGAGACAGAAGCTAATATCCAATACAAGAAATAGAAAAGTGAACTTTTTGCCTTGTATTGTAATATGGAATAAGAAACCAGTTGAATTAAGTGAAAGGGATGTCACATAAGCATGTGCACAGTGAAAGAGACATATGAATGCTTTGGAAGAAGTCTGATAGTTTTTAAAACCAAAGTAAGGATTTTAAGAAAACTATTGTTATGAATACAGGAACTGCACCTTAGTTCTTACTCACAAAACTGTCTTGATTGCAATTTATTTCTTTTATCCAGTCCTTGGTTAATATGGACAACTCTCAGCTCCATTTGGTCTAGATTAACGATGTTGCACTGTTTTAAAATCCTCTTCCAGATGTCATAACATGACCTGGCATTTGCAGAAGTAACACGGAAAATATGTATTCCATCATTTACATCCAAGCACTTTACTGTCTAGAATTCTGTTGCTTTGTTCTACTTGCTGTTGATGTATTTTTTCAGTATATTCAGCTGTTCTGTATTTGTGCCTTTATTCTTTATTCTTTATTCTTTTTCAGAACCTGCATTAATTGCAAAGTCAAATATTATATTGGATGTGAAACCATGGGATGATGAAACAGATATGAAACTTATGGAAAAAGCTGTTCGAGCTGTTAGTACTGATGGACTTCTATGGGGTGCTTGTAAGTCTGTTTTATTATAATTACAAACTTCAAGATGCAATATACATAGCAGAAGGGGTGTGACTGTGCCGATTCAAAGAGTTGGTAGTTCACATCAGATTAAATATAAAATCTATTTTGAGTTCTGGAATTAAGTTTATAATTTTTTACATAATTCGGGTCGAATGTTCTGCAGAATTCTAACAGTGCATTTCCACATAGGTTGTATTATGCGGCAGTGATCACTGTCATGCATATAAAGATAAAGCATGAAACCCTCTAGCTCTAATGTTGCCCTACATTGTTCACAGATTTATGTGGTTGAGGTAATAATCTTTGTTTTTAGTTTTTGTGAAATCCGCAAACTTGATTAAAAACAAGAAAAGATGTGAATAAGTTAGAAAAGGAATAATATTTATTTCTTAAAGAAGTACTCACTTGAAACAAAAAATATGGTATTTGAATTTTTTGTTTTTAGTAAAGGTGTTAACACTTTCTGCACCACGCCATCTTTCAGCATTTTCTTCCGATTTTGTGATTTTTTTTTAAAACATACATTATGTATTACAAAATAATGAATTACTTACCCATGAAGATTGAAACTTCCTCTTTCTAGAAATGATATTCTTTATTGTATTCACTCTCATATAAATATATCACAGGCAAATAAATGGGAGGCTCTTTTTAGGATTTACTTTTTTCGGAAATAATTTTTCCAAGGTTTGGAGGGTTAAAAACCTATTTAATGCAAAAGTACTAACTAAAATTTCTGAAACAATACATAATATAGAATTCTGACAAAATTTTGGTTGCATATTGTCTAGTAATTAACACGTTTGTGATATTCTTGGACATCTTCACGAATTCTAACCTAGCTTCTTGTTGATGTTTTGGTAATCGCAGTAAGCCGATATAAATTCGATGAATAAAGTCGATATAAATTGATACAAGAATCGATAAGTGTATGAAGCACACTCTGTTGGGAAGTTCATAAACTAAGCTTTGTGTTTATCTGTTCAAATCCTGTATTACACCAGTATTCTCCCATTGCTTAGCATGGGATCGCGCGCAACATAAGGGATACGGTCTTGGTTCACACGGGAGTAAAATGCGGAACGTATCACGTACGGGCATGGTGCGGAAAGTGTTAAAAGGTGTGCAGTTATAACCATTCCACCCTGTATTTAATAAACACACTGTATTCAATAATATGTTTAATTTATTTGCTTATAAGCTACAGTTTTTACCCAAAGTATAAATAAGAAAATTTAGGTACGGCTCATACTCAAAATAAAATGAAATGGTTTATTTAAAACTCTTTCCAGTACACACCTTATAAACACTAACAAATTTATCCATGTACTTGTTGACAACACTTACTCATTATTCTTATTGCGACCTACTTATATGCTCTGTTGCATAATGCATCACTTGTAACTTAAATTTAGAAATATTACTAGCTCTCACTTGTCCTGTGTTTGCACAGTGAGCAGGCGAAAACACCGACTTTCAGAATCTTTGCTGTATGTGGCCTGCACAGAATGGTTTTGCAGTCGTCAGTTAGGGATTTACAACTCTTTTGTTATGAATGAATAATACAACACAGTTTGTAGGGCACATTACAAACATTGGAATTTACAATGTTGCCATACTAAATCTGTATTTTTGCGGTGATCTTAGATTTCAGATTTTTCCCCCTGAGATATTGTCTCTAAATTAGGATGCGGCATATACAGGGTTCGTCAATGAAACGGGATGTTGGAATGAAGTAATTGGTTGTTGACAAAACTTTTTAAATATTTTCTTACAAAATAATTGAAAGTACAAGAATAGCCATTATGGGTACATATGAAAAGAAATTATTTTTTGAACACATCTACCAAATATCCTCCATTGCAATTAAGGCATTCTTGGAGCCTGGCCTGGAAGTTTCACATGACCTCTCGCAGCATGTTGGCAGGTATTGCTGCAATCTCGTCCACAATTCGTTGTTTGAGGGCTTGAATGGTTGTGGGTGGATCTGCTTGAAACACTTTTGTTTTTAGGTATCCCCATAAAAAGAAGTTGCAATCAGTTAAATTGGGTGAGCGAGGGGGCCAAGGGATATTCCCGTAACGAGAAATGACACGACCCAGGAGCAAAGCATTTACAGCATTCATTGAAATTCTTGTTGTATGGCTTGTAGCCCCATCTTGTTGGAAAAGTGTCTGATTATTCACTGGAAAACTGTCAATTTGTGGTATGAGAAAGTTGTGAATCATTTCAACGTAATGCTGAGAATTAACAGTCATCGTGTTACCAGCCTCATCCTCGAAGAAAAATGGACCGATGATTCCACTCGACGAAATTGCACACCACACTGTCACTTTCTGTGCATGAAGAGGCCTCTCGTGAAGTAAACGGGGGTTTTCTCCCACCCAGTATCTGAAGTTTTGTTTATTGACAAAACCTGAGAGGTGGAAATGCGCCTCATCACTCATCCACATGTTGTTCACTTGGGCTTCATTTTCTTCAAAAGTCCTGAGCATAATTTCACAAAATTCAATTCTTTGTTGATAGTCACCCGGATTAAGAGATTGTGCAGTTTGAAGTTTGTAAGGGTGGAAATTAAGGTCCTTATGGAGAATCCTTGTAGCAGATGTGTCACTTATTCCAATGCGAAGGGCATGCTGTTTGGCTGATCGGCATGAACTTCTAACAATAGCCTCTTGAACAGCTACAATGTTTTCAGGTGTTTGAACAGTTTTTACACTCCCGCCTCTTTTTAGACGTCGATCCCATGTTCAAATCCCATTATCTGACGGAACAGGCTGGTTATGTAGTACGTTAAAATGACGTGAAAAAGCACATCGAGTTTGCACAAAACATTGATAATATGCATTGTTCACCCGTCCAATGATCCATTGCAACTGATGGTAGATTGTACAAGTAGTGATGCGCCTGTTGCCTTCCCTCCACTAACTCCCAACTTTACTGCTCTGTTACTTGCTTGGCATCTCTATTCTCTATGCGTAAAGCTTTTGTTTGACCACCCGTCATGGCAGACCATGTGGAAAAGAAAGGTTCTTCATTGTCTGAATGCGTAAATAAAGGCGAGAGAAGTTACGACATGAACTTCAAAATTCTGTTTTATGTGAAGCAAAATGTACTAATAAGCTATTTTATTTATTTTTTCGTAACTACCCTTAAAAAATTCAGGGTTGTCTTATATGCGAGGTCGTCTTATTTTCGGGTCAATAAGGTAATTGGAGTGTTCACACCAGGGCACAAGTGATGGTCACAGGATTTTCAGATTGCCAACACAGCAAAGTTGTATATATATATAATTCAGTTGTATAGTCGAACTCAGCGTAACTAGTTATCCAGCCATGAATTTAGATTTGATTAATACAGAAGATTTTGTAAGTGAATTGGAATGTCTACTTGCAATTTGGGATGTCAAAAGCGACAACAAATTGTTTTATCATATAGCAATTATTGGCAATACTAGCAGTGACTGTCACAAGTGACCCATGTGTGTTTGCTGCAAAAACTGGTTGTTCCCGTCACTTGTGTCCCAGTGTGGAAAGGCCCTTATGCTTTTGTAAATAATTTTCTAAGCTAAGTAAAAAAAAAAAAACATTTTTATTTTTTAATTGTGGAGATCAGTAGATAGATGTCCTATTTGTTAATCAATTGTAAATGCAAACTATTCCATCTTCAGACACTGTAACAGGAATTGTGTTTCTTGCATATCAGTGGTGGTTATTCAGGGGAAGTAGGTGAAGTGCATGCGCTCTTCATACGGTGCAATGCAATGCAATGCAATGGTAGACTTCCATTCCATGCAATCTACCCTTACCGGTGTCAGGCGTCTTCCTAGTTAGACCGCTCTCTAGCTCTTCACCTAACTTCCCAGCCACGAGCTGCGCCTGTTGCATGTACTGTTACACTATCACATTTGTTATATTTATTTTGTTTTACTAATTTATTGCAGCCTGATGTATCGTATCAAGAGTCATGGTCTTAACAGGATTCCGTCAATATTATAATATCAAATTTGGATTTAGAGTTTTGAATCATGACACAAAATTCAGAGAAATGTTTACTTATACTGTGGAAGTTCATATGGATTAGTTTTAATATTAGTAAGGTAATTATTACAGTTTTTAACATCTTAAAAAACAGATTTGCTGCTGTTGTTGTCATTTTCTAGTTCCAACAATAATATACTTATATCCATAATAATGGCAATATTCGAAAGTCTGAAGTTATTTACATGCGATGCACAACACTACTAAAATGTATGTAGTGACTCCAGTCACATCATATAATTTACCTATCAAATCATTCACATTTTCATTTACAGTTTCTGGGATTCCAAAAAAACATTATATTGTACTGTGTTGCAGATCATTTACCTCCTACCTTAGACAATAATTTTCTTACCACAGAGAATTCGGTTAAGCTTGTGTCTAGATTTTAGTTCTGATTTTGTCTCAGCTAGTTGTACACAGAAATCATCAAATTTTGTACAGCTCACTTATCCCTCGTGATGCCTAAAGGTGTGACCATGTTATCGTGAGTTGTCATTGGTCGTAACAATTGATAAATTAAATATTTGAGCATTGTAATGAATTACAGATTATAGTTATGCTTCTGAAATCACAACATTCATATTGTATTGCTTTATATAATTAAAATAGTATTGCTTTATATAATTAAAAATCATTTCTGACAAGGTTAATCTACTTTTCTGTTACAGCTAAGCTTGTTCCGTTAGCATATGGCATCCACAAACTTCAGATCTCTTGTGTTGTTGAAGATGATAAAGTATCTGTTGACTGGCTGCAGGAAACCCTGGAAGCAATTGAGGATTATGTAAGTAAAAATTATCCAGATTGTTTTTATTTATTTCTTCCTGTATATCAGTACTAGCTTAAAAGGCCTGACTTTGCTTGGGTTTTGTATTTTGACATTCAAAATTAAATTATGAAGGACTTTCGATTTTCAAACTCTAGGTCCTTAAATTGGTATGTAGAATTTGAAATGAGGAAGAACAACTTATCATACTCAAACTATTCCGTCAGAAAATGCTTGATATTTTTTAAGATGTTGACTTCGTATATACAGTAGAATTTTGTTATAACGACATTGGTTTCAGCGTCATTTTTGCTATAGTGTCATGTTTTCTGTGGTAAGGACTTACCGGTATTCCTCATAAGGAATATGTTTCTCAGCCTTGCATATTATGTCAAACCTTGCATATAATGTCATTTTCAGCCTCAGTTTCAAATAACATTTTCGAAGGATTTTAGGAAATCTGTTGTTAAAATCTGGCAACCTGGCACATTCTTTCCTCTCTCTCTCTTTACCCTTCCCTTCTGTCATTATTCTCTGGAATGCAGGTAGATTCCTTGCCTCATCGTAACCCTTGTGCATTCATAATGGAGGATAATAACCACAGAATGCATTTCAGTACACTACTTGAATTGAGTTTCCAGAACAATTTTTCATAGAGGGCATGCATGGCCAGTAAAAAAAAATAAAAAAAAAATAAAAAATAAATAAATAAAATAAAAAAGTTTTAATGTTGGAGAAAAGGTTAAAGCAATAAATGAAATTGAGAATGGAAATTAGAAAGCTAATGTGTGTCAATTTGGCTAAGTTAATTCCACGGTACAAACAATTAGGAAGAGCAAGGATAAAATTGTTCCTGCGTTTGAACAGAAGGGATCGAAAATTAAGTGGTTACTATTAAAAACACCATGTGGGAATCATATTAACAGATGAAATAAATGCTGGTGAAACTGAAGATATGTTTAGTAAAGTGATCTGCCATTATTTGCTTTGCTGTGAGAAACCAACTGTGATATTTTTGATCTGTGTGTCTGTGAAATGTATGCAACAATAGATATAATTATTATGGATAGTAAAATAATGAAAGTTATGATTATTAGAATTATAATTATTTACTTTGTATTAACATAACCTATTACCTAATTGCAACTGAAGCACAAATTGAAGACAAAATTGCAAGTGAAGTGAAGAATAAGAGCCATAGTGGCCATGATGTGAGGGAGAGAGAAGAAATAAGTCGAGTACGGTACCTAAGCCTACAGAGAGTGACACTTCAGAAGCAATTAGAATTGAAGTATGGACCCAAACAACACTGTATGGAACATTTTCCATTTTTTACAGGAGAGGAAAAAGACATAATCTTGTATGCTGTACAGCAGTGTTCCACTGAAGTGTTTCAAATATCTGACTATTACTCTTACCTGCAAATGGATTTTCAACCTTCCAGTGTTTTTTCCATGTTCAGGATGTGCCATATTTCGATGATCCAGTAAAAACTAAACTTCCCACAAAATATGCTATACAGCGTTGCTTGGGGGCATACTTAAATTGCGAACATGTAGGGAGCTATGAAATTGCAACCGGAATAATGAACAGATAGAGAATGTAATTTTGACAGTGTAGGTGGCAGAGTAAACTGATAATTTCACTCCTAAGTAAAGAAGTTTGATTATGTACTGTATAATTATTGTAGTGTATGTTATTGTGTTCGTGTAAGCTTAAAAGTGGGTATATAAAATAAAAGAAGGCTACTTTTGTTTCTCTTTTTAATTTTCCATTTCACTAGACTGAAAATATGAATCTTGGTTACAACAACACTTGTTTATAACTACAAAAATTTCCCGGTCCCTTGGATGTTGATATAACAAAGTTCTACTGTATATAATTATACTGTATAAAGATTATATTACCACTTATAGAAGCATAAATTGCAACACATAATACAATAATATCAAGAGCAAATTGTAAAAAATACCTATAACAGCTTATATACAAATTTCAAGGCAGTCCAACAAACATTACATTACATTACATAGGAAATTCTGTATAAAGAAATTTGTGACCTCTGAGAAAGTGTAAGAACACCTGAGGAGCATCGTTTCAAAACGTATTCAGTGCACTAAAATAAAGTTGTACATAATACGCTTTGAACCGTTCATTCCCGTGCACATAATATGATTTGATCCGATACGTCAACTTTGTCAGTGAATTAACACGGGATATAACATGAAATGTCCCATTCTGAATTGATAGCGTTAAAGAGCGCTTAAGAAATAGGGCAAAATCGTATCAAACTGTATTTTGACCAAGAGTGCACTTAATACGTTTTGAAACGATGCTCCTCATATACATTACAGGCCATTTAAGAAAACTCTTGCACTCTCATATTTATAAGGCTGACTGAGACATTTAAAAATGGGATAAGATAAAATTGGCCACTGTTTAATAGAAGAAGAAATATACCTATATAGCAACCAATATACTACCTTTCTGTGTATATTTGAAATTAATGAAATACCGGTACCTACGAAAAGGAACATGAGCACTAATCACCACATCCTGCACGATCATATTTAAAAGGCTGATTGAGACATTTAGAAATGCCACATGACAATAATTACCCTGTTGTTATATGGATGTGAGACATGGTCACTTACTCTTCGGGAAAAACTAATCTGAGAGTGTTCGAAAACAAGGTGCTAAGAGAGATGAAAATGGGAACTGGAGAAATCTGCATAATGACGAGCTTCACTGGATATAGTAAGGGTAATTAAATAATGGAGGATGAAATGGGCTGGTCATGTTGTGCGCATGGGGGAGGACATATCTCTAAAGTATTGACTGGGAGACCCGAAGCGAAAATAACAGTTGGAAGACCTTGATGTAGGTGAGAGAACAATATTAGAATAGATTTATGGGAAGTAGGATTTGCGAAGGATGATAGGATGGAGTTAGCACAGAATAGGGTTGAATGGTGGGCTCAGGTAAGTGCGACAATGAACCTTCGGGTACCATAAAATAGGTAATATTCCTTTAGTTTGCTGAGGCATTTTTTAACAGAGGAAGAAATTTAAGTTTTTTATTGACAGAAGTGAAACTTTCATTCTTTGGTCCAGAATTATGAAAACTTGGTATAGTGTTTTCTGAAATGAAAGAGAAAGGAAATAAATTTATTTAATATAAATGTGTGGTTGTGTTACAGGTTCAAAGTGTGGATATTGCAGCATTTAACAAAGTGTAACTTCATTATCAGATGGCTGTGTGTATAGCTCCATTCCAATATCATTTCCACCTCTACAAAAAATTAGCCTGGCCACATTAATGTTGATGTATCTCATTTTACCATTGTTAGGAATTCCATACATTTCACAAACTTTAGTCAAGCCATAATACAACTAAATAATTATAAATATAATAACTTTTGTGGCTTAGAGATTGAGCAAACTACCATTCAAATGTCATACTTAAAATTTCTGACTCACACATATATACCTAGTTTTGTAATTCAATTGCAGTAAAACTCTGATTTGAATTGTTAATACCAATGTTACAGCAGCAATGTCAAAATAAAGTAAATACTCACTCCTGAGTCTGGTCAATGTCTTCATTGTTATTCACTTCCAGATCCCTGGGGAAAATCTTTATAAAAATCTTTATAATATAAGAAAATGCAAGGGACAGATTTCAAAGAGTAATCCAATATGAAATTATCAAGCAGTACAAGATTTTGGTCCAGATTGATTCTGTATGAACTCGTGTAACCTTCTTCCTTGCCACCTCAGAAAAAATCTTTGTGACCAAAAATCAGGGAGGTAATTACGTAGTGACATAAAACTGTTGTAAACTGATGATAATTGCATGGGTTGGTGCCATTTTTGTTTTTTTCCATGAATGATTGTTAATTGGACACAGTCATATTATTTCATAATAAGATACAAGGGTGGATCGAAAAGTAAAGCATGGTTGCAGCTGTTGCCAGCTGTCCCATGTTGGTCCCATGAAGAAATTCCTGGCCGGTAAATGCTTTGCGTCAGATGCAGAAGTGAAAACAGCAGTCCGCAGATGGCTATACTCCAACCGAAGAAACTGGTATCACGATGGGAGAAATGTTTTGAGCAACCTGGTGACTATATAGAAAAATAGACAAAAGATGTCCCTTCACTTGTGCATTTGTTTGTAATTGTACCTACAGTAAACTCTCGATAATTCGGACCTCAGTATGCCGGACTTTGGATAACTCGGACAGATTCTTGGCGATCCAGACCCAGATCTACAGCCACTTCAGAACTGCAAGAGAATTAATTATTCAAAAGCAACAGAAACAATGTGTACACAGAAGACCATTTACAGTTTCTTTCGGCTTAAATCTTCTCAGAAAAATATGTTCATAGTGCCCCATCATAATATTGTACTAATAATTTAACTGTGTGTATTTCAGACTCCGACTAGAAATTTCAATATAGAACTGAAGTGTTATTCTTTTTTGTTCCAGTTGTAAGTGTTAATATTATGTTCTGCCTCATTTTCTATACATTTTGTTATTGCAGCTTAAATACGAAATTTCGTTACTTAAATATCATTTCCTAATTTACTCTCCATAAGCCGGACATTTCATAATTCGGACAGACCCCCGCCCACTTTAGTCCGGTTTATCAAGAGTTCACTGTGTTAAACTTTTTGTAAAAAATTTATTGTGCGTTACTTTTCGATCCACCCTCTTATTATTAATGGGAAACACAGTGAAGTAATGAAATATTAACATTGAATAGAGTTTTCATTCAACTTTACTGTTATAAGTTTTCACTTACACAGAACATGTTCTTGATGACATCAGCTGAGATCTGCTTAAGATGTAGTCAAGATTGTCCATGAAACATGTTACATGTAAATGAAAACTTATAATAATGAAGTTAAGTGGTAACATTATTCAGTGTCACATTGTTGCACGTTGAAAACATGTGTTCCACATTCGGAAGGGAGAAAACTCATCTTAGTTTGGAAGGGACAATAACCCAAGTTAATTCCGCTCACCTCCATAAGAAGGCACCCAAGAGATCAAGCATTCGCAATCATCCTATTGTGGACCCCATTAACTTTAAAAAGGTTAATTTTTTTAGTTTATGATTATTTATATATGTGTTAACTACAGAGGTTATATAGTAATTAGGATCTTTGGGTGTACCAGTAGGTCTCGGATGTCAGTGTGAAATGGCTTGTTTATTTTTTAATATTAATTTTAATGATTGTGATATTGGATGAAAAAAGCTGTGGTGAGTCATGGTGTGTAAATATTCAATCCATCATTTTCCTCAGCAACTGGGGTAGCAATGAAAAAAACCCTAGTGAAATTTGGCCAAATGGTTTGAACCCAAATGATTTCCTGCTCAGTATTTTAATCTTTTAACTTCTTAAGTTGTTACTTTGCAGGCGGAAGATAATTTTAAATCATTGAAGAAAATTTCAGTAGAACAGCTGTGTTTTATGAGTGATGTTTGTAAGGCAAGGTTAACAATCTGCACTTTTTAACATATTATTACGTACTTATATTTTTTATGATTGTTGATTCTATGTGGGCACATTTAAGTGAATTTTCCTTGTGGTCTCAACCAAAGCCGCAACAGTTAAAAGGTGTGTGTGTGTCAAATGCCAATGCCAGTCCCATTGTTCTGACACATTTGGGGCCCATCCTGAGGTGCATTGATGGCAATAATCTGGCCCATTTTTTAGTTATGCACCACTTGGGCCCTCCACATTAAGCCGATGTCCTGCGATCCAATTTTTGGTCTATAAACCATCAGATTGGATGCCATTGCATACAGTTTCATCCTATAGTTTCCATACAATTGTGTTGCAAGCAATGGAATAGAAACATTTAATTTTCTACCCAAAAATATGAAATCAACCAATGAGCGTCATTCTCTTCCCGCGTGACCAGCATGACATAGAAACATGGCAGCTTCTTCCATTCAGCTGATTTTCTCCTCTGCCAGCCAACTTTTGATCAGCGAACTCAACCAAAAAGATAAAATGATATATTATGATTAATAGATGCTAAGGCAGACTTGAGGTTTACAATACTAACTACAGTTTTACTGCCATGCCGATTGGTAGTAGCTATCGATTTTCGTTTTGAGAGAAGAGCAGATGCTATTTTGGACCAAAACTCACGCTCGTGTGCATAACCAGAAATAATTGAGTAGAAATACTACTTGATACAACTTTTTCAACCAAAAAATAGGATTGTGGGATAGCGGCTTTACATGACAAGGTGTAACTGTCAGGAATGTAAGGTGTGAAGAGTTGAGTGTATGTAGAGGTGTTTGTGTAGTTTAGTGTGAGGTATGAATGACGATGGTGAGGTGAGGAAGGGTGGAGGGGAAACCCGGTGCCAGCATTAGCATATTCTTCTCGAAAGACACCAAGGGGGCCGCCAGCTTAACGGTCCCATCCATGGATGAAACACCATAAACAGTGACATATGCCTCCTTTTCATACTCCCTGTGGAGATATTTGGAATTGAACCCAGAGGTACACAGACTAATGATCAGAAGCTGTAATCTACCACCCTACAATTTCTCCTAAATCCAGCCCTTGGAGTCAGATTAAAAAATCCGCCCCTACTGGGAATCGTACCCGGGCCACAGGGATGGAAAGCAAATGAGCTGCCAACCAAGCCACGGCAGTGGACCAAGCTGTGTAGCTGTTGTGTACTAGCGAATCAGAGAAATTACATGCCCCCCCCCCCCAAAAAAAAAGAAATCAGCTTAGGGTAGTTCTGTACACCTAACAGTTCTAGATGTTGTTATCCATGTTAATGTAATTTAAAATTATAATTTATAACTTTTAACACTTTCCACACCGTGCCATTTTTCAGCGTTTTCATCCTGTGAACCGGGCGTTTTCTTCCGATTTTGCGTTTTTTTTTAAACATACAGTATGTATTACAAAATAATGAATTACTTACGCATGAAGATTGAAACTTCCTCTTTGTAGAAATGATATTCTTTATTGTATTCACTCTCATATAAATATATCACAGACAAGTAAATGGGAGGCTCTTTTGAGGAATTACTTTTTTCGGAAATAATGTTTTCAAGGTTTGGAGGGTTAAAAACCTTTTTATTGCAAAAGTACTAACTAAAATTACTGAAAAAATACATAATATAGAATGCTGACAACATTTTGGTTGTATATCGTCTAGTAATTAACACGTGTGTGATATTCTTGGACATCTTCACAAATGCTAACCTATCTTCTTGTTGATGTTTTGGTAATTGCAGTAGGCCGATATAAATTCGATAAAAAAAGTCTATATAAATTGAACAAGAATCTATAAAAGTGTATGAAACACACATTGTTGGGAAGTTCATAAACTAAGCTTCGTGTTTATCTGTTCAAATTCTGTATTACACCAGTATTCTCCCATTGCTTAGCACTGGAATGCACGCAACGTAAGGGATACGGTCTTGGTTCACGCGGGAATAAAATGCGGAACGTATGACGTACGGGCATGGTGTAGAAAGTGTTAAACTAACATTTTTACAATGTTATTTTAAGCTAATTTTTAATTATTTGATTATAACAAATTGATTTCTTGTTACTTACTATCCGTGCATTTAGACGAGAGCACTGTAAACACAATGCGCAGTGGTATCAGTCTCATGTGATCCATACTAGCAACACACTCCCCTTCCGTTCCGCCCTATCTCTGCGGCACATGCAAGTGCTCACGTCTAAATGCACAGGCTGTACACTGTGGTATTCTTGTCAGCTTAGCTCCCATATTTGTTCACCAAACTGCATGAATGAATCATATTTTTCACTGTGCAAACTGGTGGTGATGAATTAATTTGCAAATTTCTTTTGTAATCATAAATGGACAAACAATTGCAAATAATTTGTTAATTTCCTCCGAAACAAGAGTACACACATATTTCTTGAAGTTCAGAGTGATTATGTAACCCTGGGGTAGTAACCCTAGTATCATCAGCATAAGAGTATAAAGAACCATGTCAGAATTTTAAAAAGTCATTAATACAAGCCTAGAGAAATTTGCATTTCCATGTGATACAGATTAGCTGTTTGACTAGAGTATAGATGACGTGACAGGTACATCTCAAACATCGACAAGAACATGACGGGAGGCAGTACGCAAATGTGCAAATATACCTTGGACTCGCATGGAAAAACAAACCCAGGCCTTCGTATTATTCATTATTAAAAATGGTCAATTTACAAACACTTAAAGCTCCACTTACGTCTCATTTTTATGAACTAGTTTTGGAGAAAACAATCATCCCCATCCTCGACTAATGAGACAACCATTATAAAAATGAGATGTAAGTGGAGCTGTAAGTATTTATAAGTTGACCATTTTTAATAATGATTCAATAGCTTTACTGTGTATATCATTCCTTCGTTGTCATATTATTGTTTTCTATCGTGCTGAATGCAGGTGCATTGGTTGTGTTGTTTAGTATTTCAAGCGATTAAAAATGCCGAAATCAAAGAATTCATTACTTTAATGATAATACAGTAATACCTAGAGATATGAGTTTAATTCGTTCCGCAACCTTGCTCGTATGTCAATTTGCTCGTATCTCAAAGCAATTTTCCCCATTGAAATTAATTGAAATGCCATTAATCCATTCCAGCCCCAAAAATGCTACCCCGAATTGTTTTTGTTACGTGTTTTTGAATAAGAAAAATGTATTTATAAATGACAAATATTGTATAAAAACATAATAAAAGAGAATGTAAAGCAAAAAAAAACTGGTTTTATAAAGTGTACATACATATTTGTACACTTTCTTCGGACCCATGGTTATAAAAAAAAAGGGATAAAGTATGTAAATGCCCAAAAAGCGCAAAGCCCTAGAAAAACTTAGCAAAGATGCTTCAACAGCGAGGTAAACACGCACACTGGGGAATACGTGGGATAATGCACGAGGCGCAGTAAACTGGTGGGCCGTGTGCAGCGTCGCAGCTGGTCGTTCCTCGTATCTCAAATGTCGCTCGTATTTCAAAACAAAACTTCGCTCGCTCGACAGCTCGTATCTCAAATAACTCGTATGTTAGGGCACTCGTATCTCGAGGTACCACTGTATGAGGTGTGATCAAAAAATGTAGTGAATGATTTGTTATAGCAGCAAGTGCTGATGCTACATCCATTTGATCTAATATGACTGATAGCCTGATCTGTTGAGACAGGCAGTGTCAAGTTTGGACGCATTTTGACATGTTTTTTAATCAGCTTCCAGAGCCGCTAGAATGAGGGCGTTTTTATCGTGTCTGTCGCATATCATGGATTTTGAACAATGCATCAACATTTAGTCTTGTTTTAAGTTATTAAAAAAGTGCCAGAGAAACTCATGAAATGTTAGAATCAGTGTATGGCGATGATGTGGTAACTCTGAAGACTCTTTACAAGTGGTATGAGCAATTTAAAACCGGAAATGAGTTGGTTGAAGACTAGCAATGGTCGGGATGTCCACCGACCTCAAAAACAGATGAAAACCTGCAAAAAGTGGCAGCACTTGTTCGTTCAAACAGGTGAATGATTATTCGAGAGCTTACTGAAGAACTGATGTACGAAGAAAGAGACCAGAAAAATGGGCCAGTGGATTCCTTCTTCAGCACGACAACTAGCCGTGCCACATGTCACTTCTGATTCGCGAGTTTTCGGCCGGAAAAAGTATTCCTATCTGTTCACATACGCTATACTCAACAGATTTATCTCCTTGCGACTTCTGGCTCTTCTCACAAATAAAAAGTGTGCTAAAAGAAAACTTTTGACACCATTCCAGACATTGAGATGACCACAACACAGCAGCTGAAAGTCGTTCCAAAAGAAGCTCTCAGAAATGCTTCCAGTCATGAATTCAACGTTGGGACAAGTGCATCACTAGCCGACAGTACTTTGAAGGAGATTAATTCAAATTCTTTGTAAGCTTATTACTCTGTTTGTAATATAATTATTCAGCGTATTTTTTATCACACCTCGTACATATGGTAGAGATATTTTGAGTCTGGGAGGGAAGATTAATTTTTGTGCTGTGTGTAAATATGTAATTCAATAACTAGTAAGTACCAGAAAAGCATTTTAACAAAAAGAAACATAATGAAAATGTAGGAAGTGGCTCAACAGCAAATATTCAGATATATACAAAAATCTAAATTTGATAATGATTTATGCAATTTGATGGTTTATTAAAATATTCCTTTCAGTACACTTTTAATTTAATTAATATATTTCTCGTCATGAAATCCAGGTGGGCTACAGGAGGCTAAAAATTCTAATCGTAAAGAAAATAGCTAGATGTTCCCTTTGCATTATTAATCTGAGACCCCATAAAACAGAGCTAGGAAAGTATGCCAATGCTAAACAGTATTGACAGAATCTAGCTAGTCTCAATTGAATAAAAGAAGCTTGAAATTTTTGGTATTTGATTTTCTTAGTTCTTGAAAATATGAAGTGATATTTTTAAGTACAAAGGTATGTTAACTTCCATACCGTTGATGAATATTCATAAATAATGATTGTTGCACTTGTAATTTGCAGAAAAAAAAAACTCTTTGTACAAGATTGTTCTTAGGCCTGTACTTTTTCAGGTATCACTGCTGTATCAGAAGAAAGAACAGTCTTATAATTAGAATTGAAGCGATTGTATTCTTCAGTATGTACTACCATTCTAGAATTGGGCAAATATTAAAACATTTTTGAAAAGGGACTAAATTAGAAAACATCCGGTAACATTGAACGAAGTGTTCAAAATGTATTGTGTCCGGCTTTGCTGACTGCCCCTCCCTTGAAAATTTTATTAACAAATAAATCTCTAAAGTCTAAACTGAAGCAACTAATGTACCTAGGTAGAGTGTTTCTTTAGTTTCTGCATCAGTTATAGCAGTTAGCATTGTTCATCAATGAAGAGGTTGGATTTATGTAACAGCTGTCTACCTTTCATATGACCATGTAAGATGTAACTATGAAAAAAGTTAATTCCACTAAACTTTAAGTAATTTCTAGCCAAACATTTTACTGTAATGAAGGTAAATATTCCTTGAATAAGGTTATGGAGGTAATGAATAAGTTAGTATCTGTGAAATTGTAAGGGGTAGAAAAAGTCATGTGATTTTTTTTCTTTGTATCCAAAGCCCAGCTTCAGTAAACCAAGGATGTGGATTATAATTGTAATAATTACAATAACAAAATGATTGTAGCAATAATAGCATAGTGATGGTGGTGGTGGCAGTAATTTGTTAATTTGCCTCCCCCCGACAAAATTTCTGCTGACGACCATGGGTAAGGATGATAAGAACACACTCCAATGGTATTCAGGATGTCCTTACATGTTTGTAAATAAAGAATCCCTTTGCATTGCTTGAACTTTGATGGCAGAGGAGTTTTAATGAGATCACAGAGACTATCCAATGTTTGGAATTATTTATAGAAACGTATTTTGTAGATGGAGTATTTGGGTTGACTTTTATTTGTAGATTTCGAAGAAAAATGTACCTATTGCAATCGATACCATGTCATGACTCGATAAAAAAAATTTCATATCTTTACGTTTCATGCCTCCCTAAGTACAAAACCACCGCCCGTTCAAATTTTTTTTGGTGATATTTATATACCGGTATATATATTTATATCTCTACACGCTAGCGGCCGTAATTTTGAAGATATTTGAACCAAATTTTATTATGTTATTTCTAGGCCTAATAGTTCGGACAAGTGCGTTAATGAGAAAAATTGGCCCAAGGGGGGGTCGGGAAGGGGGTTGAAATTTTGAAAAATTTATATCTCGGCCCCTATGAAGGTTTGATTAAATTAGAGTACTCCCTATGGAGTTCACAGTGACACCAACGATTAGGGGGTTTTGGGGGTGGGGGATGGGGGGATGGAAATTCGGCATTTTTGAAACCATGTCTTGTGGGGTATCATTGAAAAGCTCTTGATGAGTACTCTTCAAATCAATAACTAGTTTCTCGATAGCTTTCATATAAGGCGAGATTTGAATGTTTGAAAAAGTGCTCTTTCCTCCTTTTTGCAGTTATTATTACGGGTTTGTCATGCCAAAGCTAAAGAAGAAGAGTGCTGCGCAGCGACAATAAATTAAACCAAAAGCTCTCCGAAATCTACCTCAGCCTATAGGCCTGCCTAAAGGGATTTTTTTTATCCTTTCCGAAACAGTAACTTTCCGATCAAGACTTGTCCAGTAACGTTCTTTATCATCAAATTCGTCATTGTTCACGCAAGCTATAGGTTCTACTAGCATTTTTCTACGTGTCTAGTATGAGTGTCTATTCAAATGTTCCGCTCAATGTAATATCGCTGAATCAGCTCTCTCAGCGCATTGATATGAGTATAAACCCTCCGATTTCTGTGAATCCCCTTTCATCGACAGGTGCAGATGTAGAGGCAGCATGACATCACAGCGTCATGTTAGAACGTTAGTTAGCGTCGAGCCTCCACGCATGAGAGACGTGCTGGAGCTCAGTCTAGTATCCCGCCTAATTCAGACAATAGAACAGAGGTTTTCTATTAATTAGCGGATAAATACATAATACTTCTATTTACAAGTATTATCGTGTGATATTAATTAATCTATACTAGTTACAGTAGATTCAGTATTAAGCCGGCAGTTACACGAACAAGTCGCGTTCTGACACTGCTCTGATTTACTAGTAACAAAGGCCTCTTCGCGCCCTTTGTATTTATACTAGAAATCGTAGGAATAAAACTTCATTTCAAGTTTTATTCAATCCAAGTAAATTATTCAATATAATTTACGCATTTTAAATATTCAAAGTGCATTAGATTCACTTGCAAGCTCCACGTAAGTACATAGCGTGTGACGTCATCAGTTAACCAAGAAGCTATATTACGTGAACAGTCAAGTGCTAATAACTTTAAATATATTCAATTTACAGTAAATTTTATTACCTTTAATTTGAGATATAACTCATTGGTAAAATACAAAGTTTACTAAATTACTTCCAGTGGTGCAACACTATTCGCGCCATTTTTCCAGTTCATTGTTTCAACGTGTTTCTTTAATATAACATCAGTGTTCATATATTATTTCTTCAGTTTTACAAGTATTAATAAAGTGCAAAGTTTTTCATTACATGTTAGATTGTTAAACCAATATGATTCCTGGGATCTCTGTATCCAGTGTCCTCGTGATATAGTCCACTCTTGCTCTAATTGGTCCTCCGCTTCCCAGAGAAATTTTCCTATGTATTGCACATACATTGTTTCACTACGTTCCTAACATTCTCCCTTTCTTGGACCGGATATATTTTCCGTCCAATCCCGAACATTTGTTCCTCTAGAACCTGAACCCCAACATTTGCTCCTCACGGACCGGGTTTTCGTTCCAGTCCCTAACAGTCATTGTTCTCTTCTCTGGACCAGACAATCCTTCAGAACCCAAACCAGAGGGACCTAGATTTCAAGGTTTTAAATCCATTCATCGTCTTTGTCCTAGTCAATGGCATTAAAATGTAAAAATAAGGATTACAATTTTTATTTTAAAATTATTTTAAAACTATAATTTTATTCAAAACCTTTATATCTTAACAAACGTTGCTAATATCCAAAAGATTAAAGTCGAAACATAATAATCACAATTTAATATGGTAATGTAATGAATTAGTAATTTGATTGATGTTAAAAATGAGACCGGTTCATTACTTAAAATACTGTATTGAAGGAAAAATTACTTTACAGGGAGAGCATTTACTAATAAAAAAGGATTTGTACTAACGCGAGTTCTAAGCGCTGGCGCTGGACGTTCGATTGACAGCAAATTTTAAACATAACAACATGGCCTTATAAGCCAAAACGTGCTTGAGCCCGATTGTTTATTTTCGAAAAAGTCTCATAAAATTAAAGTCGAAGTTCATCCGAACTGGCTTCGCAGCTTTGCGACTCCAGAAACTAAAGGAATTCAAAATATTGGAAATATAGAGAAGTGGCAATCCTCCCAAAGAACCGGACAAGCGGAGTGAAGTCAATTAAAAAAGCATAAATTTCCATAGAAGAAGTCGGGAATATTTTCCAGTTCCTCCTCCAACATTCCTTTCTTAACAGAGTCGCAAACCTGAGTACTCAGTACAACAGTAGGTTGTAGCCCAACCTACCCATGACGGAGCAGGCATGACGAAGAGCTTGTCGGTCTCCTTAGCCGTGGTAGCTAAGGCATGGTGCTTTTGGAGCCGGGGTGAAGGAGACTGTGGGTTCGAGTCCCGCCTCGGGGGATGGGTGTTTGTGTGTGGTATGGAAAATAAGTAAAACATACGGTAAAACAAGGTAAACAAACGATTAAACGAGACAAAAAAAAGTTCATGAAAATGGCTGAATTTATATACGTATATATAAACCTGCGCGAGGCAAACTTGTGCTCAACTCGTACGAGGGGGGGGGGGGAGTCGTCGTTAGGGACCAAAACAAAGTATCCCACTATTCCGAATTCCGACCTCAGCGGGACCGGGAGTATGTCGGAACACAAGAAAGGTCGGATTATCAGAATAACACTTTTATTTGTGTAAAAAACATGGTAAAAAGTATGTTTTACATAATTTAAAATGACATTAGGCCTACTATATTACATATTATGAAATAAACATAATTTATAGTCCGTGCATTTAGACGAGAGCACTGTAAACACAATGCGCAGTGGTATCAGTCTCATGTGATCCATACTAGCAACACACTCCCCTTCCGTCCCGCCCTATCTCTGCGGCGCATGCAAGTGCTCACGTCTAAATGCACCGGTTGTACACTGTGGTATTCTTGTCAGCCTAGCTCCCATATTTGTTCACCAAACTGCATGAATGAATCATATTTTTCACTGTGCGCAAAGCCCTAGAAAAACTTAGCAAAGATGCTTCGACAGCGAGGTAAACAAGCACACTGGGGAATACGTGGGATAATGCACGAGGCGCAGTAAACTGGTGGGCCGTGTGCAGCGTCGCAGCTGGTCGTTCCTCGTATCTCAAATGTCGCTCGTATTTCAAAACAAAACTTCGCTCGCTCGACAGCTCGTATCTCAAATAACTCGTATGTTAGGGCACTCGTATCTCGAGGTACCACTGTATGAGGTGTGATCAAAAAATGTAGTGAATGATTTGTTATAGCAGCAAGTGCTTATGCTACATCCATTTGATCTAATATGACTGATAGCCTGATCTGTTGAGACAGGCAGTGTCAAGTTTGGACGCATTCTGACATGTTTTTTAATCAGCTTCCAGAGCCGCTAGAATGAGGGCGTTTTTACCGTGTCTGTCGCATATCATGGATTTTGAACAATGCATCAACATTTAGTCTTGTTTTAAGTTATTAAAAAAGTGCCAGAGAAACTCATGAAATGTTAGAATCAGTGTATGGCGATGATGTGGTAACTCTGAAGACTCTTTACAAGTGGTATGAGCAATTTAAAACCGGAAATGAGTTGGTTGAAGACTAGCAATGGTCGGGATGTCCACCGACCTCAAAAACAGATGAAAACCTGCAAAAAGTGGCAGCACTTGTTCGTTCAAACAGGTGAATGACTATTCGAGAGCTTACTGAAGAACTGATGTACGAAGAAAGAGACCAGAAAAATGGGCCAGTGGCTTCCTTCTTCAGCACGACAACTAGCCGTGCCACATGTCACTTCTGATTCGCGAGTTTTCGGCCGGAAAAAGTATTCCTATCTGTTCACAAGGTAAACAAACGATTAAACGAGACAAAAAAAAGTTCATGAAAATGGCTGAATTTATATACGTATATATAAACCTGCGCGAGGCAAACTTGTGCTCAACTCGTACGAGGGGGGGGGGGGGGAGTCGTTAGGGACCAAAACAAAGTATCCCACTATTCCGAATTCCGACCTCAGCGGGACCGGGAGTATGTCGGAACACAAGAAAGGTCGGATTATCAGAATAACACTTTTATTTGTGTAAAAAACATGGTAAAAAGTATGTTTTACATAATTTAAAATGACATTAGGCCTACTATATTACATATTATGAAATAAACATAATTTATAGTCCGTGCATTTAGACGAAAGCACTGTAAACACAATGCGCAGTGGAATCAGGCATCACGTGATTCATATCCTAGCATAGCAACGCACTACCGCCCTTATCTCTGCGGCGCATGCGAGTGCTCTCGTCTAAATGCACAGGCTGTACATAATTCTACAACAGGATTGAAATCTATTTTACAAAACACACAGACATCAAAACACACCATAAACTGTTTGTAAAGACGCAATTTTATCAGTAATGAATAACTCTACTATACAGGTTTTGTTTTGGGGTACACTCTTTGCTGTTTCCTAATTGGCTATTTCTTTTCTTTGTGATTTCTGTATTGTAAACATTATTGATCTAGATATAGATATTGGAAGTCTGGTCCTCGCGTCGATAAGCTTCTTTGTACTGCAGTTAAAATAGGGCAAATGTTTCCTGAAATTGAGGAAATTAGGATCTGTCTGCTTGCAACTAATTGAGTTGTTGTGTCTTGATTGACGGGTCTGGAGTGAGTAAATAGTGTAAGCAGCAGTTGTAGTAATCTTAATATGAAAAATTCTGTAGTCTGTGGGGGATCATCTGCACAAACATGATTCGCGGATCTATCCTGATATAGTCTGTGATTTGCAAGTGCTTTCCTTGGCATGACTTTCTTCTTTTTCACACATAAGTAGTACCGGTAATAGAAAGCCTCCGATAATTTTGTTGTTAACGTTCAATTATTGAAAAAGTGTTATTTGGTTCAGCCCGTAAAAGGTAAATTTACATACATGGAGAGAATTGTGTTAACAATGTTCACTATCAAAATTCCATGCCAACTGTAACGCCAATGTTGTTAGTGTTGTTACTAAATTACAGGTTGATGCATTGATTTAGGGGAGGTAAACAAACCAGAAACGCTAGGCTTAGATCACGCGAGGCTGTCACTGACTTAGTCATGTCTGAACACTGTTCATGAACATTTAAAAAAAAATAATGTTCAACAGTTCGGTGATGTGTTTCCTATTGAAACTTGGTTTAATTTCGTTGATTATTAAGAGGAAAGATACATTTTGCCAATAATTTCGTCCCGCATTTTAGTCGCTTATGTGTTCATAAAAAAGACGCTAATATTGTGCAATTTATAGGGTAGCCATATTTCCAAGAGTAAAAAAGATACCTATCTACACAATAACTAAATGAGGTTATTTTATAGACATTATTATTCATAGAGCAAAGGAAATATAATGTGTTGGTAACAGCATTCAAATTTTCAATTATATAGGCCTATAATTATGTAACTGAACTTATTTAGTTTACATTTAACAAGCAATTATAATATTCAAGTACTGGTATGTTGACTCAAAAAACAAAAGAATGAAATACAATGTTTCAATACATTCAGTAGGGCTACTCTACATGCAACTGTAGCCTAAGTGCAAGTGGAAATACAGTAGCCTCAAGATTTTTCACTTTTAATGCACTTTGACCTTCGTTGGACCAAGGTCTGTAGGTCTTATCTTGTTCAGCAAAGGTTTCTTACTTAAGACATAGGCATGGAATTCCTTACAAGTGAAATGCTTTTAATTATATTGAACTAGCAATATGCTCTGCTCGGTTCGTGGACCGTTGGCTCATGTAAAAAAGAAAAAGTCATTGAATTTATAGTCTGATAATGGCATCCATTCAGGAAACCCGGATATTTTTCCGAAATTAAAATTTCCACCCGGACAGAAATTATAACCCTAAAAAAGAGGACATGTCCGGGAAAAACCGGGCATATGGCAACCCTAGCAATTTTCAATTCCGACAATGAATATTAAGCTATTTCTATCATAATAAACTAAAATGGAATGATTTTTTCTATCAAATAAAAACGCTTTTATACAATTCTTTGGTGGTGTGGTTTGTCAGCTCCCTTTTTGCGACTCCAAATTTAACAACAAAAATGATTTTTATATTTACAAGTATGAACTAAACTGCTGTTCTGTAGTTTATGCAGGCGAACCACTGAAAAAATAAATTTAACGTTGTACTGTTCTTTCTGGCGACCTTTTTATATTGTTTACCCACCGTTCCCAATATTTCATGACCGAAGAATCCTTGGTTGTGATCTCACTTCTCCGTCTTGGATTCTTGTTCAGGCCTAATCTTAGTTTATTGTACTTAGCTTTAACTGCAAACTGCTGACCACATGTTCCCAATCCTGCCTCTGCCAACGCAGAGGTTGAATGATAGGCTTATTCCCGCTTATTGTTTAAATGTAATGATCACAAACTTTAGTATGTTGTTCATAAAATATCCAATCTGGCATTTACTTTAGCAACCAAGATACGAGACTACAAAAACATATTCAGTAAAACTGGTCGGAGAAGATATCCGAAGTAGGAATTTTTAGAGGTGAATTTGCTAACTTCTACAAAAGTTTGCATAACCTGTAATTTTTGCACAGATAGGCCTACCACTCCTAGGCAATGAGTAAATCTTGATTTGTGCCTTTTATTCTTCGAGCTACGAGATTTTTTATTCAGAAAGGTTACATACTTTTCAAAACTGCTCTTTCTCAATTAGCCTATATAAAATATACAAAAAATAGAAAATATGCTATTCGTTTATGTAAGCCTACATAAGTGAATTGTACGTGACCTGCATGTCGATAGCTTAGGCGTTATGGGTGTTCTTCGTGACGAGCCGTTAAGCCATTTGTCTTTAGGAGACTTAGTGCACTTCGTCCCAAGCATGAGAGAGAAAAAAAAGTGGTTTGAAATTTCAGAATTGACCTTTTTGTTGACATTTATAAGAGCCGTAGCACTGAAACTTCGCAGGCAAAAATATTAGAATTCAGGGTGGTCAATTTTAGTTATAATTAAAAATTCACTTTTTAGCCTAAAATAACAAGAATCAAATATTCTCATGACTTTAAAGCAAATAGGAAACATCATGCCAGTATAAGTAAACTGCAATTTTTTTTACTCTAGAGAAAACCTATCGAAATTTTGGGACAGAGTAATTACGAAAAACCGATCAACCGAGTAGGCTACGTAAGTTAGTAGTGACCTAACTTATTTATAAGAACTATCAAACCGTTAGAAAATTGCTTGTGATCGTATAGCATAGTATGAGACTACACATTTTCATAACTGTTTATAAGTTAGTAACTATTAATAATATAGGCACATAATAAGAAAATGCAATATCCTACTTAAATTCTCCTGAGACTTAAGCCAGTGCTCAGGAACTTGATTTAACGGTATGGAATTTTTCCTAAATGCTTTTAGGTCGGCATTCACTGAGTAGTAGGCTACAACTCTCTGATAGCCTCTGAAGGTCAGGAGGAAGTAATTAACGTAGGTTACTCATGCTTATTTCAGTTGCTGGAACGAAAACCACCCCGTGCGTCTAGTTGTTCGCGCATCCGCAGTACCAAAAGGCTGAATTCCATGCGCCAACTCCGTTTACGTTCTGAATGAAGAACATGGCGTCGTGGAATGACAAGCAGGTGCTCTAAATAAACCGTCCGTGAAGAAACATCCCTAGCAGTTGTGATTTAGAGCCGAACTGTATACAGTTTCAATTTCAAAACGCTGTGCAAAGTATATCCTAGCCCGGGCACTGCCCGCAGTGTCTGGGGCTTACCAACTACAGGGCAATCCTGCAACATGGTGGCTGAACATGTTTCTGCCACTGTCACGGAGGAAAAAGACAGTAATATTCTATGCTGTTCAGACAGCACAGAGTTTCATATGGGCCATTCCTGCAAATCGATTTTTGATGTCGTCCGGACTGGGTAAGGTTATTATAACGCAATGCTTAACATATTATCTTGCATGCAAAACATAAGTGTGTTTACATGTACTGTAAGTCAAGTTTGTTACTGTATTATGTGTCATGACTCATGACGTCCGATACCGATTTCATTTTATTATTAATCTCTATTAATCTAAGCTGCTAAGATTGTAAGATTAAGCTTGTACGATAGTTTTTCCTGGTTTAGATTGTAATAGTCTTTCCTTCTTTGTTTAATACAATATCCTCTGTAAGACAGTACGGTACCGGTAAATACATTTCGGCAATAACTTATAATGGTAGGCCTATTACGAGTACCAGGGCATCAGTAACAACCAGTGATTCAGGAAGTTGACGGAGGTGGTAGCATTGCCAATTTTTATTCGGTTGGTCGCGAGTTCAAATCTCGTGGCCGCCCAATCTGAGCTGTTGTTTTCGGGAATTTAATGTTTCCCATGTCGTATTTTCACTTCTTGAAGTGATGAAAATGTTAAATTGTAGGCCTAGTTCATATGAAAGTATAATAAGTAACATACTTCTGGGGGAAAAATAAACTGTACTGTTTTTCAAGAGGCTTCTAAATTTTGTTTAGATAAATAATTATGTTTATTACAAATTACATTAAGAACTATTATAAATATGAAAAAAAACTAAAAGCAACATTTTTTTGTTCGGGAACAGTTCAATTCAATACACCAATTACACTAAACAAAGTATATTATCATAATGTTGAAATAAAAATGTATGCGGGTTATAGGTAGAGGTGTACATATTCTGATTTTAGCTTGCTTGCCCCTTTGAAATTCTGCAACCAGTCACAGCTTTTAACTTGCTTGACTAGAAAGCAAGCCAGATTACAACGATGATAAGAAATACTGTCGCTATGAGTCACAATCTCTTCATAACTTGGTGGGTTGCACAGGACCTAAGGAAACTGCAAGGCCTGGCGGAAAGAATATGAAACTGGGTATAGCAGTGCACTGGTAAGTCGTGCAGTTACGTAGTTGAGGAACTTCAGATGTGTTTAGAGAATTTTACCCTGAAGGAAGCCGAGGAGAAACTAAAATGTGGACAGTTTGAATTATCAATGAACAAAGGTACTAGTCCGGCATGGGAAAAATTTTCAAACATTTTCGAGAAAATATCATAAAATCATTAATAACAATAAAAAAAATCCCTTTAGGCAAGCCTACAAGCTGAGGTAGATTTCGAAGTGCTTTTGTTTTAATTTACTGTCGCTGCGTAGCACTCTTCTTCTTTAGCCTTGGCATGACAAACCCGCAATAATAACTGCAAAAACGAGGAAAGAGAACTTTTTCAAACGTTCAAATCTCGCCTTATATGAGAACTATCAAGAAACTAGTTATTGATTTGTAGAGTACTCATCAAGAGCTTTTCAGTGATACCCCACAAGACGTAGTTTCGAAAATTTCGAATTTCCATCCCCATACCCCCACCCCCACTCGTACTCCCAAAACCCCCGAATCGTTGGTGTCACTGTGAACTCCATAAGGAGTACTCTAATTTATTCAATCAAAGTTTCCCTCTATACTTCATATGGGCCGAGATATAAATGTTTTAAAATTTCAACCCCCTTGGGCCAATTTTGCTCATTAACGAACTTGTCTGAACTATTGGACCTAGAAATAACATAATAAAATTTGATCCAAATATCTTGAAAATTACGGCCGCTAGCGTGTAAAGATATATATATGTATATATATATATAAATATATATATTATATATATATATACATATATATACATATACTGTATATAATTAAATATAAATATCACATTTTTTTTAACAGGCGGTGGTTTCGTACTTAGGGAGGCATGAAAACTAAAGATATGAACGAATTTTTTGAAAGTCATTAGGTAGATTTTTCTTCGAAATCTACCTAATAAAAATAATAATTGTGTTAAGACGCTAAAACGATTTTTAATACTTGATCCACCTTTTATTTATCTGCATGGTGAATTTCTTCTACCAGCATGTAGAAAAGCAAGAAAGTATTACCTACACTTAGCAACTACAGTTGTTTAGCTGATAGGAATGTCGCAAGCTTATTCTGGCTTGCCTAGGTTGGGTTTGGCCTGACTCACCAAGCTTAAAGAAACCTGCCTGTTTCCTAGCTATGACGCTGGCAACTTGCTTGCCTGGCGTTCAAGTGGGTATGGGCAAGCTAAAATCGAGATTTGTACACCTCTAGTTAAAGGTATGCTATGCTATAGCATGGATGTCCCTTGGGCATAACCACCTCGGGGATTCTTAGACACCTGCACGCTGCATATGTTTTTTGTTTTATTTTAAGAAACACGAAAACTACGCTATTTGAGGGGTTCTTCTTTAGAACCTATAGAATTCATTCATAAACTCAGTTTAAATATGCAAAAAAAAAAAAAAAATGATATGCAAAGAAAAAATCGTGAAAAAGTGGAGAATTACATAACGTCACCTATCTGCCAGAACCACGAAAGTGCATTTTACTCGTTTTGAGAAAAATGCAATTGAAACTTTAGAGCTTAACTAACATTACATAATTAAAAATAAATGAATATTTGTACTGGAATACGTCATACCGGCAGTTAGAATATTAAAATGCATATATGAATGTTCATTTAAATGTGATCACAATCCTCTCCATGGTTGATTGTCACATTCGTTATTACGTGAATTTCTATCTCTGTTACTGATTGATTGGAATGAACTCTATGGATAGCCTCTCTAATGTAATTGATTCTGTCAAATCCCTACATCATGCAATTTCTCAAGCCAGCTGTGTACAGTGAAAACAATAGTATTTTCATGGAAACTGCACATTGGCCTCATTATTATTATTACATTGTGGGAGCTCAATGTAAGATTTTAAGAAAATCTGCGTACCGTCACATATATTTACATACACATATAATATATAAACCCACTTTTATCATGCAGCACGCCTAGCTCAAAATTTCACTGGCTGCCACTGGTCACGGCTATCCAGCCAGTTTTTCCATACTTATGGGGCAGCTAGAAACACCAAATTTTGCATGCTCATGGCTGCTGTATATGTAAATATTCCTGCCACATTTCAGGGTCCTATCTGTCCTATGTGTGTAAAAAATTACATAATGTGAGGAAAATATACAAGATTTACTTTAAAAAATAAAAAATAAATAGCTCAATGTAAGATATAACAGATGGAGGCACTTCAAAAAGTCATAGGACTAAACTTGTAGACTTTTAAAATCTATTACTGCTGCTTCAAATGGATTTTTATGTGACTTACCAATTAGCTATTTTTTTTTTAATTAATTAATTAATTTATTAACATCATGTCCCATTACATTAGTAATACTACATGATTGATTGTTACAACAATACACGTTCTAGTACACCTTACTACAATAGTTATTTAAGAATTTAGAAAGATAATGTTATATACAATACAGCTATTAATAATTAGATAATAATATGTGTACAATCATTTCGTGATTTTTTTACAGCACTTTTGAATTATTACCTTGTTCTATTTTTTTATATTAAAAAAAAAAAAAATTTATTAGATTGATGTAACATGCATCTTATCCTTCTTAATTATAGAGTAGGCCTATTTTGAGTCAACATCATCATGGTATTTGCAGTCTCAACATTTAAAATTGTTCACAAGTCATCAAAATCTACCGAATTTACAAACTGCAAAAATTCTTTATAGTACAGTTGTATCAGGTTGCTGTTGGTGACCGGCCATTTACCCTTCTTCCGTGTGATTCCATTCCTTAGTATCGCTCTTTGTGAGTTCAATTTAGGACACTCATACATAAGGTGTTGTATTGTCTGGTCACTAGAAGTGCAGGGACATAATGGAAATTGTATAATTTTAAAACGATGGAAGTATGTCCGTATTCTGCCATGGCCCATGACAAATGTGGTGAAATTTCCAGTTAAATGCAGTTTAACTTGCAGTCTCGATTTTACTGTTGGAAAGAACGATTTTGTTATTTCTCCCTTTGAAGTATCTCTCCATAAGTTTTCCCACTTCGATAAGCTGTGTTGTCTAATTTCCAAAGATGCTGCTGTTTTGGGAATCCTCTTGTAACAGATTTCCAGTTCGCTGTCTTGTGATGCCTGCTTCGCTAATCGGTCTGCAAGTTCATTGCCATATTCTCCCACATGCACCTTGATCCAGTCAAATTCGATGGACCAGTATTCTGCTTTAAGTTGGCTGAGTTTCGTCCTACATTGCTCTATTAATGAAGTATGGTTGTTTTTGTTTTTAAGGGAGTCCAGGGTTATTTGACTATCAGTATAGATTGCAACTGTCTTTTCTTCATTATTTGCATTTGTGTCGTTGAGTTCGTTAATGCATCTAAGGCTTTCAGAATTGCCATTTGTTCGGCCTGATTATTGGAGCATTCGGCGTCCAGTCTGAATTTTAGTTGGGGTGTAGGTGTTCCATTTGTAAAAATTGCTATTCCCGATCCCACTCCTCTCTCACTTTTACTGCCATCGGTGAATATTTCAAACTTGTGTCGTATACTTTTATTCACTTTCTTAAAAGGAACAACATCAGCTGGATGTAACCATTGGTCTATTGTACATCATGATCAATATTTTCACCTCTTGTTGTATTGTATATCTCGGCAATCTCCTGTATTTTCAGTGTAATCGGTGTTAGTCCTGTTAAAATGCACAATGATTCAGAAGATATGGTCCGAAATCCTTTTGCCATTCTAATATTAATTAATCTCTGCAATCTTTGGTATATTCTTTGATTTCTTTGTCTATCCAATGCTTCTATCCACACCAGTGCTCCATATGACATAAGAGGCAGTATCGCTCCCACGTATATTGTCCTTAAAACTTCATATTTGAGCCCCCAGTTGATCCTAGCAGTCCTGGATAAAGAATATATCAATTTTGTACATCTCTCTGCTACATAATTAATGTGTTCATCGAATTTGAATTTTTTGTCAATGATTATACCTAAGTATTTGATCTGTTGTTTTTGTTCTAGAATTTTATTATTTAGATAGATGCAGATATCTTTATTTTCTTTTCGTTTTTTGGATACCAACATCACACAAGATTTTTCTTCATTAAATTCTATTTTGTTGTTTGTGGCCCAAGTCTCGATCTTTTTTAATTCTATGTTAGTGTAGTTCTCTGCTTCCACTGCACTTTTCCCTTCAGTCAGCAATATTACGTCGTCTGCAAATGCTACAATCTTTGTGTATTTAGTAAACTGGATATTGAGAAGAGAATCATATTGTAGATTCCAGTAGCCAGGGCCACAACAGGACCCCTGTGGACATCCTTTACTCACTTCTCTTTCTACCAGGAAGTTGTTAGCTGATAAAACCGCAGTCCTTTGATTGAAGTAATTAACAGTAAGATTGTACAAATTCTTCGGACACTGGACCAATTAGCTATTATAAGCCTTTAAGAAGGTCTACACAGATCTTAAAGTTGCACCTGCCATGACATATTTTCAAATGGCAAACACGAAAACTGGATGTGATAAAAAAAATTGTGAAATTTCTAAAATCAGGAGACCTCATTTAGTTAAAATCACTTATTAGATGCTTTGCTGCAAAAATCGTGCTGGATAGTGACATCAATGATTTAAATCTACTCTTAAAAAATAGTTGAGGACTTTCCTGGAAGAAGGGCCTATAGATCTGTAAGCCCTTTTTCAGGAAATCATTTTATTTGAACTGCAGTGATGTATAGAATATTCCCCCAATTTTTGTTTCTCAGTATCACCATTTCAGTCCATGCCAGCATGACATTGTTTAATGGTTTTTTGCATGATTTACAGTGATCAAAATCATAATTCCCTTTACCGTATTTTTCGGACTATAAGACGCTCTGGACCATAAGATACACCTTGATTTTAGCATGGAAATTTAGTGGAAAAAGTTTAATGTGACGCTAAACGAAAATTCATGAAAGACTGAAAATATTTTACACCCTCTCACAATCTATACAGCATATGGTAAATGTAATGGAACAAGGCTGTTAGACCACCGAATGAATACATACTTCTGTATGAAAGAACCCAACATTTCTTTCTTTTCGCGTTCTATACCTGGCTTCCCACTACTCTCATTTTATGATTGTCACAAGTAGCCTACACTGAAGTACAGTCTGTGCCACAATTTGGAACTAACTTATTGTATACAATATGTTGTTTATGATTATGATTATGGTTAACGTCGATGGTGTGCCCGATCTTTTGTTGTCACATAAAGAAGTTCTTCCCTGTTTGAAGTGCTCCATCCATACGTAGATCTTGCTTCACGATAATCAGCTATCACCATACTGTTCTTGCATTCGACGAATAATTTCCACAGGTTTAACACTTTCCGCAAACAAAAAGCGAATCACTGCCCTCATTTCCTCCTTGGTTCAGATCGACAATGGAGCTGCCATGTTTAACGGTTTGCTATACTCCAACAACTAACACAGGAATAAGAATGACACGTTGATTAGAAGTGTTGCCGACTACACTACTTCAGCGCTGGATACTAGCAGTGTTACCAAACCCTGAAAAGAGAAATTGCCAAAATCCCTTTACTTTTTTGACTTTCCCTTGTATAAGACACACAAGGACACATGACATAAGACAATTTACAAATAAAGGTTAACTAACACCCGGATATGACTTCGTGGTGCCAGGATGGCCTACTGCTTGATGCCAATGCCTGAAGTCTAGCTTCCAGACTAAGGATTCCGGTGATGACTGGTACTTACCAGGTTGATGATGAGATGGTAGTGAGGGCACGGGAATGTTCTGCATCTGTGAAAGGTGTGGTATGCTTAGGCACGACTTCCCATTCATCATCACAAACCCACAAAAATCCTGGATTCAACACCTACTGTAGTTAGTGTAGTTGGTTTATTATTAAGTTATCAATGTTTTTGTTTTTCTTCTTAAATTGTAAACTTTTCTCTCTCTTTCTTTATATATGACAAAGGCCATATGGCTCGAGATGGCATACACCTTAACCGTCATGGCTCGTGGGTATTTGGAAACTTAATATGTAAGGTGATAAACTCGTGTTTTCAGAAAAACTAATTTCATCTGTGGTGGAAGACAGTCATTTAACCAATTTCAGGATTTTACATCAAAATGTACAATATTTGCAAAATAAGGTTGCTGGGTATGAAATCTTTTTAGATGAGCTAAATCCTGACTTATTTATTATAACTGAACATGGAATGTGTAAACTAAATCTTGAATACTGCAAAATAGGAAACTACAAATTGATAACCAGCTATTGCAGAACTCTTTATAAAGGGGGTGGGGTAGCTATATTTGCTAAAGAAAATACAAAATTCAAATTAATTAACTCTATATCCAGTATAGGCCAGGACAAAACTCTTGAACTTACGGCAACTAAAATAAATATAAATTCTAAAAACATTATAATTATAGGGTTATATAGATCCCCTAATTCAAGGATTGACGATTTTTTACCTCTATTAGATGATGTTTTATTAAAGATTAAAAGTAAAAACACAAATATTGTATTACTAGGGGATCTGAATATTCACTTAGACAATGAAGATACTCAATACAAAAAACTTAAAGACGTTTTCAAAATGCACAACATCAGAGATACCATTTTTTCCCCTTCAAGAATCACACCAAGCACCTCCAAAATTATAGACCACATAGTGACAGATCTAAATGACAATGACTTTAAAACATATGAAATAGAAAATTACCTATCTGACCATAAAGCTCAGTACATTGATATACATTATACGCCCCCGGCGGTACAACATACAGACTACAAAGAATATCGAAAGCTAACATCAAAAAATATAGATAACCTTACCTCAGAATTAGGTAATATAGACTGGTCTGAAATTACAGAAATAAGTGATATTAATGAAAAATGGAATATATTTTATAAAATATTTAACAAATGCCTCAATGGCACATGCCCAATTACAAAGAAAAAATGTAATAAAAAAACTTACAATCGAACATATTTCAAATTACCTCCTGATGTATTGAAAACTAGAAAACAAATGAAGGATATGTACCTACTACACAAAAATACCGGGGATCTATACTATAACACTAGATATAAAGAATTGAAAAAACTATACATAAAATCTATTAATGAAATTAAAAAAAGAAATTTTGAACAAAAGTTAATTACATCTAATAACATGATTAAGACTGCTTGGGGGGTCATAAATGAAGTAAGAAAAACAAAGAACAATACTATAGGAGAAAACATCGAACTTTCCATAGATAACAAACTTGAAAACAAACCTGAAACTATCTGCAATCTATTCAATGATCATTTTATAAATATAACTGAAACACTAACTAAGGATACATATCCAAACTACGAGGGTGATATCCCCTCAACACAAAATTCTATCTTTTTAACACCAACTACAAAAGAAGAAATACTAAACACTATAAATAATTCCAAAAATACTTACTCTTCTGGATGGGATGACATCAATTCTGTTATATTAAAAAGTTGTAAAGAACAACTGGCAGTTATCCTCACACATCTATTTAATGAATCTATGGTATGTGGCATTTTCCCAGACAAACTAAAAATTAATACAGTTATACCAGTTTTCAAAAAGGGTGACAGAAAGGACATCAATAACTACAGGCCCATAACCCTGACTTCTGCAATTGCCAAACTATTTGAAAAAATTATACTGAAGAGACTAATTGACTTCTTAGATAAGTATCACATATTGGGTGATCAGCAACATGGTTTTAGAAAAGGACATAGCACAATAACTGCATTAATTCAATTCATTCATAATATCATCCAAAATCTAGACAAGGACTATAAAGTAATAGCTACCTACCTTGATCTAAGCAAAGCATTTGACTGTCTACATCATGATATATTATTAAAGAAGCTTGAGGACTATGGGATAAGAGGCATAGCAAACAATTTAGTATGTTCATACCTAAAGGGTAGGGTACAAAACACTGTAATATATAATAAAACATCATCTAAAACTAAAAAGATCGTGTCTCAGACGGAAACAGTAAAATATGGTGTTCCTCAGGGAACAGTATTAGGTCCATTGTTATTTATATTATATATAAATAACATACCATGTATGCAAAACACAAATGTCATATCGTATGCTGATGATACCACAATTGTCTGCACCGACAAATCATTAGAAAGGGTAAAACAAATGATACCAATTAACTTGACAAATCTACTGAAATATTTCTCAGAAAACAGACTTATAAATAATATACAAAAAACTAAAATAATGCATTTTCAATTAGATTACAAAAGAGAGAATATCGTAGTAAATTTTGAAGAAAATACAATAGAAGAATGTAATAGCCACTTATTCCTGGGAATAGTGGTAGACAAACACCTGAGTTGGACAAACCATATTGATCACATATGTAACAAGATATCTAAATTAATATACTTAATTACCCACCTATCCTCAATAGTAGGCAAGGAAACTTTAAAAATAATGTACTATGGCCTAGTATATCCACAATTAACATATGGGATCGAGTTATGGGGGGCAACTGCAAAGACAAACCTCAACAGAATATTCATCCTACAAAAACGCTGCATTAGAACAATATATAATTTTGGTCTGAAAGAATCTTGCAGAGACACATTCCAAAAAGAAGAATTTCTAACTGTAGCAGCTATTTATATATACAAAGTCATATTAATGGTAATAGCACAATCACAAAATAAGAGAAATAAAGATGTACACAACCATGTAACTAGACAAAGAGGGAATTTCCATCGCGTTGTTTTCAACAAGAAATCTATTAATAAAGATCCATATGTAGCAGGTGAATTTTTTTATAATAAACTACCCAGCAATCTTAAAGAAATTAGCACTAATAAGGGATTCAAATTACAACTAAAAAAATATCTAATTCATAAATGTATTTATAACTTAAGTGATTTCTGAAAAACTGTTTCATTAGTTTCACTGAAAATCCACAATTTATATTATAGTTATGTCTAATACCTTGTAATTAAGGTCAAAAGACAATAAAGATTATTATTATTATTATATATATTCTTTAGATTAAGTTATAAATAATTTAGATAACCTATGCAATTCTAAATTAGTAACTTGCAAATTGTATAGGAATCCAGGGCAGGGACCAATAATTATTAAAGTATTAAATAAATAAATATATAAATATCTAAATTCAGCATTTCTAATCTGACACCATACCTACCATTGCATTACAGGGAAGTTTGTGACATTGAAGCACTGGTTGAGAAGCTTGGTCCAGAAGCTCTGAGTGCCCGAGATGAGTGGGGTTATACACCTGCTCATTGGGCTGCTCTTGATGGAAATGTAGAAGTGATGAGGTATTTGGTGGAGCGCTCAGCCCCAGTGGATCTATCTTGCCTTGGAACACAGGGTCCCCGTCCAATCCATTGGGCATGTCGCAAAGGGCATGCAGCAATTGTACAGGTGTTATTGCAGGTATTTTCCTTTCATTTAACATTTTTATTTAGGGTAAAAGCTATTAAAATATTTCCTTCAATTTCTGCTGAGGCCTTCAAAATTTTTTTTCATTATAAGTTTTACAATTGTGTCTCGGTATGTTGAGTTTCAATAGTTCAATATTCCCATAAATCCCAGCTTAAAAATTAGAATTAACCATTCATAAAAAAGTTAATTAATAGTCTGTTGTCAGTGCACAAGTGCCTTTATATGAGGATAGACACAAAGATGTGACACGATTGAGACGAGAAATATATCTTTGAAATTATGTGTTTTTAGGTTAGAGTTATGAAGTATTCAGAAAAGAAAACTGTTTCTGGTCAAGCCGCATATGCAATCAATTGGTATTATCGCTGTAATCAATTGTAGTGTTAAACTGGGAGATTCAGAAATCTTCTAATGAAATCAATTATTTATAAATTTCATTTTTGTTGTGGGTTGTGTTTGATTTGTATATTATTTAAATCCACCTTATTCCCCAACTTTTAGAGGTATCAGTAGGCTACACTTACATATAAGATCTAAAATCTATTTGCTTTACATTGGTAGGCCCTATAATAAAATGTGACATAACCTCACTTACAAAGAGTTGTAAAGTCAATTGATATGAAACAAATCTTATTTCCTAGCCTACAGTATATTCAAGAAAGAAATAAGATATTAAAAATTACAAGTCTTTAGTTTATAACACTTTCAAAAAATTAAAATGTTAAAATCTTATGCGCCTGTGTAGCTGGATTAGATTAGATTAGATTAGATTCGATTCTTTATTCATCCTTAGGCATAGAGATGCAATGGATTTCGTCAGGGTTACATCTATATATATAAAAATGAATGTATGTGTGTATGTGTGTGTGTGTGTCCTTTATGCATTACTACACCATTCATCCGATCGCCATGAAACTTTGGGAAGTTGTTGGGTACATTCCCGGGAAGGTTTCTGTCATACTACATTTTTAATTTTAGCCTTCATTCGCGAGTTATGAGTGAAAGACGGGCAGAAAACTTGTATTTTTTGCGTTTTTGAAGCATCAGTTCTCAGTAATACATTTCAATGTCAAATCAATTACAGTAGGCTTTGGCTATTTTTGTCATAAAACCATCACGATCGCTTGAATGTTGTAGCTCACGCTGGTCGACTCATTTGTTTATCATGTCAAGGCACGCAGATATATGAAATTTTCAACCAACACCGAAGAGGATTATTATTATTATTACAGGTATTATTATTATTATTATTATTATATGAGGGATAATCAATATAGGCCTAAATATGGTCAAACGTTGTTCGATTTGGACGAAACTCACTATACAGGGTTTTCTGGGCCAAGTACCTCGAATCTGAGGTCGCTTTTACCAGGCGACGCTATCTAATTGTGGTATGTAATTCACGTGATTTAGGTGCTAATAAATATAATGATTTAACTACTATGCTCTTAATTTTTAATTTCTGAAATAATTATCGCAGGCGATCGCTTGATTTTGTAGGTCCATCCTTGACGATTCATTTGTTTAGAATATCAAGTCCCGCAGACGTATGAAATTTTCAACCTACACGGAAGAGGGATATTCAATATAGGCCTAAATATGGTCAAACATTGTTCGACTTGGACGAAACTCACTATGCAGGGGTTTTCTGGGCCAGGGAACTCGAATCTGAGGTCGCTTTTACCAGGCGACGCTATCTAATCGTGGTATGTAGTCCACGTGATTTTGGTGTTAATAAATATAATGATTTAACTATTATGCTCTTAATTTTTAATTTTTGAAATAATTATCGCATGCGAAGCCATGGGCACATGCTAGTATTATATAAACTTAAAAGCTAGAGACCTTAAAACTAAATGTTAGAGGCATAGAGACTTAAAATGCTAGAAGCTTATTCTAAAATCAGAATTCATACACTCATCCATGGTATAAAAAGGGTTATTTACAAGGTACTCATGAATTTTACGTTTGTAGGTACTGTCTGATACATCTTGTGATTTGGTTGGGAGTTTGTTAAACAACCTGATGCCCATGTTAACGTGGTTTGACTGGCTTTTTGCTAATCTACAGAAAGGTGCATCAATTTTGCTCTTATTTCGAGTGTGATAAGTGTGTACATTTTCTCTGTGAACAAAAGAACTCAAGTTTTTCTTAACATTAACTAGCACATCCAACACATAGAGATTAACCACTGTAAGAATACCTGTATTTACAAAGAGCGGTTTGCTGGGTCCTCTTTACTCTTGATAAAATGGATGTAGCCTATACATTTTTGACCTCAATAGGTCACCTTCTGTTCTATAGATATTACAAATAAAAAAGTTTTAAGTTGGTATGTTAACATCATATGAATATACAATAAGATGCAGTTGTAAATACTAAGTTTAACTTTCGTGAAACTGGGGCTGTCCTTACCCCGTTGTTTTCAGCCTGAGAACTAGTTTGATTCGATTTGAAGTCCCTCTAGAATCACACAAAGTGACACAGTTGTCAGTTACTTATTTATTTATTGAGTGGCTGACACTATCAAACAATTCTTGCATATTATTGTAGGTCTTGTCCAATAAGTATTGCTTCAGTAAATACTTAAACTTCTTAACACAATGTTCATTAACAATGAATGCTGGAAGCGCATTATATATTTTTACACCATTAAAATAAGGGCTCTTGCAAGCCAAAGCTGTGACAACTTGTGGCACATTCAATTTCTCAGAACTGCTAGTGTTGTAAGAATGTATCATTATTATTTCTTAGGAAAACTTTTGGATTGTGCCTTACAAGAAGGGCTGATTCCATAATAAAGAGAGACGTTATAGAGTTAGAACATTAAGGACTGATTGTATAAACATCATTGAAATAAATAAATAAGCCTCATTAATCCCATAAGGGCAAAGGCCTCCCGCCAATAGCAGGGTTAGCTTGGAGCGTTACTCGATAGGTGAGCTAGATCTAATGAGTTAATATTTTCCTACTACCGGTAATTTCATATTTCCATCATTGGAGACTAATCAAAACATATTATAACCTGAGCAGTAGATAGTGACTCTCAACTAAAATAACAAAAAGTACTCATTGTAGACTACTCAAAACACATTATAACCTGAACAGTAGACAGTGACTCTAAACTAATAAAATGGAAGTAGTACACCGTTTTGAACAACCTTATATGTCACAGTTTTTTTGTTTGTTTGTTATTGTCTTTCCTAACTGTTTCCACCTTCTCTTGTCTCTGGCGATTCTTGTCCACTGCTTCCTTCGACCATCATTGACTGGAGATCAATTATGATCTAAGTTCAGAAAATGATCGTGTTGTATACCACTGATCTAAGATCAGCTAAGTTCAATTTTGATCCCAGTTCGTGTATGAGTGTTTGGCAACATCTCAGAAACAGCTGAGTATCGCAAGGCGAGAGTATTATTGCTCTGTTTTCCTTCGTATTCAGACTATGTGCTGTGTGAAAGGAAGGGAAAATATGACCGAAATTAAGTAGAATGTATTGACTAAATGGCTTACAGATAATCTGCACTATAGTATAGCAGAATTTTAGGAGAGCATTTTAAATTATTTTAAAATTCAATCATTGTATAACTGAGAGAAATAGAGAAAGTTATTGTGCATATGTGTGTATGTATATATGCAATTTTGTTAACATAGCATTTATTATTCATAGAGTTCACATGTCTGATATCATTGTAATATGATCTATAAACTTGTCCCCGAAGGCAGGATTGGGGGGCATGTGGTCAGCATGCCGACACCCACGGCCGTTAATGGTTGTTTTCTTGACCGGAGCCGCTACTTCTCTATCAAGTAGCTCCTCAATTTGAATCACAAGGCTGAGTGCACCCGTACCAGACCTCCCTAGCTCAGAAAAATCCGAGGAGGCACCAGGAATCGAACCCGGGCCGACGGATCCATAATCAGCTACGCTAACCACAAGATCACGCTGGTGGTCAATATGATCTATAGACAATAAAATTCTTCTTCTTCTTCTTCTTCTTCTTCTTCTTGGCGGCATCTGCCTGCCAGCTCATTATGTAGGATATTTACTTCCTGTACAATTATTAAAATAGTGCAACGCCCTCTTTCCACACCCACAATCCACTACTGCTTTTATCCTGCTTATATAAAATTTCCAATAACACAACTTACACTAATCGATAAGGAAAAGATGTTACATTCAATTTCACTGACAAAAGGGTGTACAAAGTAACAAACATAATTAAAACGAGCAATGTTAATATATCCCTGAAAACAAACAACAATCTGAAAAACAAATTATATAATATAGACACATAATAAGACAGATAAATATGACTATAGTGGTGAATGCAAGTTGAAAATGTAATGGTTGTGGAATATTGTATATATAGGAGAAACTGGCAAAAAGTTCAGAAAGCGGTAGGCCTATTATATTGAACACGCACTAAATTTTAAATATAATAGAACAAAATCAGCTTTTGCCAAAAATTTTAATAAATACAGGTCACAAACTTTACAATATTGAAAATACAATAGAAATTCTACATAAGCAGGATAAAACTGTCATTTCTGTGTACATAAGTGTGATAGGCTCATGTCTGTAAACTTACAGGCAAGTAAAATAATTCATGCGGGACAAAATTCTGGAGCACCAGTGACGATCTGAGGTCTAAGTTACAGTACTGTTGGTAATTATAACCTGGTGAATATAATTCTTTTTACTTTAGTTATCTGGAATTGGCACATTCTGTATGTTTTTATGACAATCTTAGGTAAGCCAATGACTGCTTTTGCTATGACACAATTGTCGGAGTTTGCTTGTTTTTCTATAACATGTCATTTTCAAGACCCAATTAGTATGGGATATGGTAAAGTCTTTTGACCCCTCATTTAGCCTAACTGAAAATTCCATACTGGTATACTGTAATACTTAACTATTACAATAAAATTTTAGTTTTTTGAGTTAGACAGTTTTGCTGTGACACTACACAATTTGTTTAATAGGCTGGTGTGGCAGTGAATGCAGCTGATTTTAAAGGCCTCACACCTCTGATGACTGCATGTATGTTTGGTAGAATTGCCACAGCTGCCTTCCTCTTAGGAATGGGAGCATTGAATCACCTCACAGACATCAATGGTGATACTGCATTGCATTGGGCTGCTTATAAAGGTAAGCTCGTTCTTACTGAGTTTAGTATCAAAACATTAACTTATGTTGATGAATTTAATTGTTTTTACCTTTGAGGGTCAATTATAATAAGTTGACAAATATATCACCTTATACCCTCAATTTTACTTATAAATGAAATGCATAAGCCACTTGGGATACTCTGAAGTTAAATAACACTGCGTACTAGTGGAAATGCATTTTCCAAGACTACTTTGAATGCATAATGCCCTGGGGACTACATTGAACATCTATGAAATTCACAAAAGTGTGTTAATTAGTGCATAATGTAATTGTAACACATACACAATACTTCCCATAAATAACAAAATTGGGTCATTCTCACGATTGTGGGGATTTTCATCCACTGTTAAGCTGGAATTACAATTGTCAGAAAACTGTGTTTTATTGATGTCATCTCGTTTATTATGATGTTAACCTATTCCCAGTGAACTGGCCGAGCTCAATGTTAATCACTTTCTTAGATATAATTTTTTTAATATCAGTAGGTGCAAATATTAGTCAACTCCATAATGCAGCGTTTTGCAGTCCTAATATTAACAATTTGAAATATTAAAGCATTTTTATTTATTGTTTCTATAGGTCATTGGCTTGCGATTCACCTTGAATCAATATTATCTCAAATATTTACTATATTGGACCAAAAAAATCAAAACTTTTAGTACAGAATATAGAATCGAGATTTTTAATGCTAAATTTTGTTAGTATGGTCAGACTTTTTAATGTAAAATATTTATTTCCATATCCTAAGCATATTAAGAATAGAGTGCATAAATGCCTCCTCATTAAGAAAAAGCATTTAAAAATTAGTGCTAACTATTGCCATTTTACTTATTGTTACGGGGTGGAGACTGCGTTACGGTGTGGATACTTGCGTTATGGTGTGGACATTCATTTCAAGATGTGGACATGTTTCCGATAATGTATTCACATAATGAGGTAAATACAATTAATAAGTTAAATTAAAATTAAATTAAACATATGCAAGCCAATAAAGTCACCACTGTAACAGTGTTCAACACCGTAACGAATTTCTTCGTGACGGAGTTGACCGTTACGGAGGTGGACTTTTTTTGTTCATACGTTTTTGAAGTTAAGACTGAAAAGAAACGGCGATTCATCACATGTTTTATCTTCAAATACAGCCAAAAATTCTTTGCTAGACTAAAAATATCTATAAAAATCACAAAATCACACTTTTTTCTACGTTACGGTGTTGACATACAATTAAGGTACTTTCCTTAAAAATCTGGGTTTTTGCACTTATGCTTCCTACAATCACACAAGCAATATTTTTGTGGTTGCCACATTGTTGCAAACGTTCTGCCGAATTAACTCATGGGTGTAGGTAAGGCTGCTATAGCATATTTGGCGCAAATTTAATTCCTACGTGCATTACGGTGTTGACTATTCTAATGCAGGGACACTCAGTTAAACACTTAAATAAAAATAAATAACACAGTATAAATAAGATTTAAATTACTATTGTAATATCATCAATGAGAGTAAGAATACCTTCTGCAGTTCCTGTATTTACAATTTTTTTTGAAGACTTCTCGGTCAATTTCTTACCTTTCGTACATGCAGTATTGCGAGCTGGGACTTTTATTTCATGGGTGATTTGTAGTTCCTGTCAATATTTCAAGCTATTAAATACCACAATATATCATAATAAAAATATACTTCTTTATATTTTAACCAGATAAATGATGATTACATACGAGTAAATAGTAAAAAGGGAGGAAATTTCTATTTTACGAGACTGGCAAGGTTGGGACACGAAATTCCCCACAATCGGAAGAATGACCCAATTGTGCAACTGCTGTTATTGTAATCTTTTTTTATATATTACGGCTGTTGACCTTCTACATACAACTATTGGGAACTAGTGCTGCAACTGATGCTTGTGATTTTATATACCACAACTAGTACGCAGTGTTATTTAACTTCAGAGTATCCAAAGTGGCTTATGCATTTCATTTATAAGTAAAATTGAGGGTATAAGGTGAATATATTTGTCAACTTATTATTAACTTAATGTGTTCAAAAATTTCAAATAGGGAATATCCATTAAGACTATCCTATACTAGATATACAGGACTTTTATTAATTTCTATTATGATGATAATATTATGAATTTTATCCAAATACTCTGTAAGAAATGTTAAAATGTTAATTTTGTTGTAGGTCATGCAGATTTAATTCGTTTGCTGATGTATTCAGGGGTTGATCTACAGAAACCTGATAATTTTGGTTCAACTCCTTTACACCTTGCATGCTTATCTGGAAATGTTAGCTGTGTAAAGATTTTATGTGAAAAGGTATGTAAATGTTTAGTATGCAAATTTAATTTTTAAAAATTATTTATTATATATTAAGGTTCTGTAGATTTTATACTCAGAAAACTTATTGCTTTTGCTCGCTTGTTTGTCTGCAGATAAAGGGTCCTCCCATTTAAACTATGCATGCTAATCATATAATATTTGTTCAGATTATGTAAAGTTGTGTGAGGTCCCATATTGAAAAAAATAAAATAAAATAAAAACATGTAAAAGTCTCAATGGGGAATGTATGAAAAGGTGAATTGGCTCTTGTTACTGAGTATTGCCAATGAAATTGTAAGGTGATGCAGCATCGGTTGTTAGGTCCTGTCCCTTCATGGGATATAGCAGCACATTAGTTTAGTTTTTATGTGTCATAAAATTGTTGAGAGCGAAAGGGCCCAGATTTAGAAGTACTATAAATGTTTGAAAAATGACCCATAAAATGACTCTAGATTTAAAAAAAAAATGATGTAATAATTTTTAAAAATGACCTTTCCACTTCTGTATCTACATACTGCTTTTTGTTTTTTATTTGTTTACCTGATTGTGAATTTGGGCTCAAACAGCTCATGCACAAAGTACAATAGTGGTTTGAATTTTATCCCCCTCTGATATCTTGACACTGAAGACTGAGGAAATGCTGGGAACTTCCTACTTTTTACCAGCACCATGTAAACATTCATCAGCTAGCCAGATATTCGCTCTGGAAAAGTATTACAATAACGTCAAAAGAAGCTAGTGAGTAGCGTCAAAAGCAGCTCCATGTAAATCACCCTTAAGGCAGAAGATTGTACAATAAGTGTGTATCAAATTGCAACCAGCTCAAATGATATTGTTATGCATGCATCATCTTTTTTCTAATTTATTTTTATTTCATTTTACAGAGTAAGATTGAGTTAGAACCAAAGGACAAGAATGGAAAAACACCTTTACTTCTAGCTAAAAGCCACAGACATAGTGACATTGTTCAAATCTTGGTAGCAGAACAGAAGAGACGTGCACGCTGGATGCCCCCTCTGTCTGAAATATGGTTTGTACATATTTTTATTTATTTTGATTGTTAGAATTCTAGCTGATCTGCTTTACATGATTATATTAAGCCTGGGTGTCAGCAGTCAGCTTTCTGTTCTCAAGTGTTCAGGTTTGACACCTGACTTTTATTTATGATTTCATTTATGTATGATGTATTTTAGAGTTACAGACATTTGAACAAACTCTTGCAGGACAAAACTCTTGCTCTTATACAATGATTACAGGTTAAACATCCAAAAGATACAAATTTTATATTAAAATTACTTAAAGGTGAAATATACAATAACAAATTTTAAAAAGCTATCTACCAGTACTTCATCAATCTCATTACAGTAGAAAATCATATTTATACACTGTTGTCATATTCAAAACAATGTAATGGTTCCTGTCTGTTTCAATTTGTCTCGAAAAGCCATTTAACCAATAGAGCTGAAATTTTGCATGGACATACCGAATTTTACAGACTATAAGACGCTATGGACTTTAAGACGCACTTTAATTTTAAAGCAATTTTTAAAAAATAACATTTTTACCATTTTTATTATTAGATTGCAAAGCCAGACTAAAAAAAATTCTTAGTTTATAAAACCAAACTGGCCTTTAAAATCCCTTTCAATTCAAGTTCACTGGCACCGTAGACAGTGTTCTGGGTTTGTGATGGGGGGCAGGAGGGAGCAAGCTTGTGAATACCCGCAACTCATGTTCGTCGCATCTGTGCACTGCTGCTGCCAGTTGAATCCAATGTTTCCAGGTAGAGATAGGTTTCCCGCAGCATCGAATATATGGCCATTTTTGAGACTGGCGGGAATTTTAAATCAAACATCGGACATTTTTATATCAATTTCCAGTATAAGACACATCTGAATTTTGGAGGCAATTTTAAGAAGAAAAAAATGCGTCTTATAGTCCGTAAAATACGATAATTTCTATACCCAGAAAGAACATAACCCCAAAGACAATGCATCATCTTAGCTAATTCATGTAATATCATAATTATTAAAAATTCAATGTCAGTTAAACTGAAGACAAATCTTGACACAACAGATGCATGTCAATATTTTACAAGTTACCAGTGAATCAGTAAAAATTTAACATAATTATTTTGTTTGAAGCATGCAGTAGAAGTAAATATGACTACTTAGTTACAGCACTATACACAACTATTGTATTGAAATAACGATCAAGACAAGAAACCTTCATTAAGAGCAATATATTCTTGTTTGTCATGTAATTTTCAGCTCTTATGTTATTACTCTTGACCAGCTGGTTTTTGTCCTTCATACAGATGAAAAAGTATTTTGTACAGTTTTTAAGCCTTACCCGAAAAATATTACGAGGAAGTAACCATACTTCATTTTTAGTGCACCTGACGTTCTTCTGGAGTTTGAGAATGCATCTAACTCCATGCAAACCTAGTGCTCTTGTGGTGTCTCGCTAGAGCATTGGACAATGTGTTTTTCAAAAAGTAATCCTAATCTCTGTTGCTGGGCTTGATCCAACAAATTTTCTTTCACAGATGACATTGCTCTGGCTTTTTATCAAATGTTTGATATATGCATACACACATAAGTAAAATGTTGAAATAATACTGCACAAATAAAATATAATCGTACAGACAGGTGTCATTCTCAAATTCTGAAGAAAGTCAGGTGCACAAAAAACTGAAGTTTGGTTTTACTTCCTCATAATGTTTCTCAGGTAAGGCTAAAAATCATGCAGAACACTGTTTCACCCATCTGAAGGACAGGTAACCAGCTAATAAAAAATTAGAAGATCTTTTTTACTCATTGTTGTTCTGTATATATATTCAATTCAACCTTACTGTTGTTGTAATTATGCTGTAGAAAAATATAATTATTGTTTATATTTTGTGTTCACATAGCATATTGTAATGATATTGGCACTACTCTAAAGACAATAAAACTATTATAGTAGTTAAAATAATAAAGTTCTCTGAACACGAAGGGGATAACTACTTTAGAGCAATGGAAGCTGTGCTTCCCTAAGATTTTGGGCTACAATAAATGAACTTTTAAACCTGAAATATATTGCAACACAAGATTATACTTACGTTTTGCAACAGAAACATGGGTGCAACATTACTGTTACACTATTTGATAAGCAGCAGACACCCAAAATTGGTAGCAGACTTTGAACCATAGTGTTCATCCCCAATAGAAGTGACATTTTCCTGTCACTAGAATGTTGGTGATTCGAAATTGTTCTATTTTTCACTGATTTAAAATTCTTTTTAAATGCACTGTATTTACCCTGGTAAATTTCTAGAAGGCCATTTCGCAGGTAATGTCCCTGCATCTTCAGGCGAGTGTAACTCTGATTGTACAACAATGACACAGAGTCTAACTCTGATTGCACAATAATGACACAGAGTTGACACTCTGGTGAAGATGCAGGGACACCACTTGAAAACAGCTTTCCAGAACTGTAGCAAGATTGAGATCGGAAATATACACAAAAAACTTCACTAAAAAGGTATATTTACCCAGATTGATCATTTCAACGGGTCTTCCCGCCATCATCAGCTGATTCCAACTCTCGGACAGTCGGAATCAGCTGATGATGGCGGGAAGACCCGTTGAAATGATCATTCTGGGTAAATATACCTTTTTAGTGAAGTTTTGTGTGTATATTTCCGATCTCAATCTTGCTACAGATTTGAACACTTCACTGTAAATTTCCATCTAATATTTATATTGAGCTTTCCAGAAGTTTACCAAGGTAAATACAGTGTCTTTAAACAGTATTTTAAATTCAGTGATTCTACTCTACAATACTAAAGTCGGACACGAGAATGAAGGTTCTATTTTTGCTTCCTGCCATGAGTGCTGCCATCAGTACAGTCTCAATATAACAAGTGTTGTACATTTTGTTATGTATGTTTTGGTTTCCTCACAGTCTGAGTCTGACAGTGGTGGTGAAATGCAAGAGCAATTTCTGCGTTCTTCTTACCAAAAGGTTGAGTTTAAATTTTGTACTGGAAGTAAACATTTTCTAAATAAAAGCAACACTTTCAAAAAATGTCCGTAATCACTTACTTTAAAAACTCAATGAAACTTTAATCGAAAAAGGCACAATCAGGGCAAATCCATTAAAAATAATAGGTTATTTACCATTCTAAATGTTTTTAAAAGTAAACACATTACTGGTACATAGGATCTGAGCCTTTTTGTTTGCTCTTGGAAAGTCTTTCCCGACCTGCTGCCTTAAGGTTAAATGGTTTTATTTCATCTTAAATAGATTTGAGGTATTTAATGATTGATAAATCTGGAGCACAGTAGCAGATAAAAGAACAATCCTTCATATATCCTCCTTTTATTTTTGGAATCATTTCCTAAATTATAGTTATCTTTCATTTTAGGGCTCTTTTATTTGGAGGTGCTGGAGATTCAAAAGGCCCTCTACTTCTCTTTATGGGATCTGTCCTTCTATGGGGTTACCCCATGTATCTACTCAGGGTATAGTGATATAATTATATAATTAGTCACAGGAATGCTGCATGTTTATTATGGTGCTGCATGCTTTCAGTTGAATCGGCAGTTGGAAAAAGGCAATTAGAGCCAAAAAATTTGAACACTGAATTTTTTATAGTTGACATCTTGAAGGGAAGACACAACTGTAGTGTCAATAAAAGAAATAAAAACCAACTATAAAGGCTTAAAAAATTGAATTTTTTTTAAATTGGAAGAAGGAAACAAATCCAAATACATAATAATGCTGTTGATGATGATGGAGATGAACGACTCTCATCTCAGGAATGTTTGTTTATAACATATTGTTGTAGATGACATCCATTTGAAAGATTTCACTATATTTCTTCTTAATTTTTCCAATTCACTTAGTCACTATAAGTCTCCATCAGTTGGAAGAAGGAAACAAATCCATACTCTTTTTCAATTTTATGAGCCAAAACAAAACACTTAAAAACTGACTGAACATTGGTATAGGTACATTCAGAATGACATTCTCAATGTTGTATGTAAAATGATTACGTTTCCAATGAATAGACACATGTTATACACAGGGCCTTAGCAAAGTCCTCCTGCGCCCTTGGCGAGTTTGACAAATCTGCGCCCTTCAATACTGGGGGGTCTGAATAAGTTTTTTAAATTTCTGTAAAATTGTTTATTATTTTATTATAAAAACACTGTTATTATCAAAGAAAACCTAAACCTCAATTTGAAAATGAATTAAGTGTTGGAATTTCAAGGTACTGAAACTTTATTTTCAGACGATTGAGCTACTTAAAAAAATTAAATAATAAAATCTAGTATCAAAAGTAAATTACATAATAGGCCTGAGGCCTACTAAAATGTTTAACACATTAATATAGTTAAAAGTATTTTTTTCCGAATAGTTGAACCACTTTCATCTCAATAATAACGTACATTTTAATTTTTATTGTTATGTCATTCCATACTGTTCATGATTTATGTTATACTCTGTCAATAAAAAACCAGTTAAACTAAAGAATGTTGCATGACTGCTTTTTGTTTGTAGACAATTGGCATAATACTACAGATAGTTCACGTGCAGTAATTTTTAATAACCATTCCATTAACGTGGAATTTTTATTGCTTGATAAATTGCACCAGTCTAAAAATGGCGGAATTTTTCATGGTTAATTTTGCGCCCTCTCTGTACCTGCGACCTTGGCGGGGGCCCATCTCGCCACCGCCTAGCTACGGCCCTGGTTATACATTTTTGTTTAATTTCCCAAAACAGATTTTACTATGAGGGCCATTCACAAAGTAAGTTTCCCTAGGGCTGTTTACACAAACAAAACAAAATTTCATGAAAATATTTATTGCAACATATATATCTAGTATTCAGCTATTTTTCAACATATTCGCTACAGGAATTGAGACATTTGTCATACCGTGGGACAAACTTTTGAACACTTGTATCGTAGAAGTCTGTTGCCTGAGATTTTAACCCTTGTGTGATAACCTTCTCCAGTTCTCTGTCAATCTGTACCATTCTCTGTCATCCACTGTCATTTCTTGAGGGGTAGGAAAGGATGAAAATCTCTGGGTGCTTGATCCGAGGTGTAGGGTGGAGACTTCAACACCTCCCTGCAAGTCTCCGGTGAAAGTTCGGCTAGGAAATGTTTCAACATCCACCCTACAGCTCGAACCTTGCTCTCAGTAATTTCCATCTTTTCCTACACCTCAATAAATGACAGAGAAAGACAGAGAAGCGGAGATGGTTGTCATACAGTGATTCAAATCGCAGGCAGCAGACTTCTATGACACAGGAATACAAAAGTTGGTCCCACGGTATGACAAATGTCTGAATTCCAGTGGTGAATGTGTTGAAAGATAGCTCAATACATCCTGTATCTGTTACAATAAATGTTTCCATTAAATTGTGTTTTGTTTTTGTTAAATGACCTTCGGGAAAGTTACTTTTGATGTGCCTCCTATTTATTTCCTTCCAACTGCCTATTCCATTGCTCTTTCATTTTGCACAGTCACCTTCATATTTTCAATCTATACACCATACACTTACTATAGATGCATTGAATACATTCATTGGTGCATGTCCTGTTACTAAAATACTATTACTTTTTATCAGCATTAAGATTTATGTGCAATACTGTAAGTTTTTCCTCTTAGGTATTTATTAGACAACAAACTTGATCCACAGTATATCTTGGTCAGTTTTGACCAGGAGTCATTGTTTACACGAGTTCCACTGATTGACACAAGTTCTCTTCTAGAACCAACAGGTTCCCAATGAGTGAAGTAAGTTAATACCTACAACGTTTTGTATTTAGGCCTACTTTTGCCAGATTTATTGAGTTACTGATACCGGTAACAATTATAGCAGTCTTTTATGTTCTTTGTTAAATTTATTGATACTATACATAAATAAAGAGAATATATTCAATTAAAAGATGCCAGCTGTAAACTATACAAATGCTGAACATTTTAATCTTAAATCTAAACATGGTCAGATTCCTTGCCTTCTAGAATGTCACCATAGAAATCCTTGAGCATTTCAAATTACTATTAGAGATATATTCATGTAACTTCGGGCATGGCCCCCCATTCCTAGTGAGAGTTTGCGCATAATGATAGGAAAAGGGCGGGGTTTACTACACCCGCTAGACAACTTTCACTCCCCCCTTGTTAATGCTGAGACTACTCTATGCTTCATTAGAAAAACGTAAGCTTAGTAAGAAATGTCCTGCAAATACCAAACAAATTGTTTAATTGAACTTAAATGTTTCACATCTGCAGGTCTAAAACACAACTCTAGTTTTGTCTCAGATTATACAATTCCTCTTTTAATTAAGAACAAATTGTAGACTATGTGAACACAATGTTTTTACGAAGGTTGTAAATTGCTCGGACAGCTCCTGTTAAGAGGGTGGCTTAGTTGCAACTGGTGAATTCTTACCCCACGGCCCACCTCCTCCACACCCTAATTTTCTGCGCATCTAAGGTCAGTCCAAGGACATGCCCGAAGTTACCTGAATATGTCTCTACAGCTTAAGCAGAACTGAATACTGAAAGTAAGTAGCCTACTTCTTACTGGATGTAGACGTTGCATTGTCTTCTTTTACAATGATACATTGACCATTAGTTTTAAATTACAGCCTAAATTTTAGCCATGAATTCTTTTAATATTCTTTTGGAGGCAATGTGTTTTCCTGTCTTTTGTGTGAAATCTTAATTCTAAAAAAATATTAGGTCTGGAGCCATGTAACTATGACCTCAAAGTAGAAACAATGAATTGATAAAGTGGACAGCTTTATGCGAACCAGCACTGCCAACTGTTTGGTATAGAACAGACATAATCACAGTTATAAATAAGAGTTATTGCTTTTGTCGAATTTTGCTGTAACCTTCGGTGTTCATATATCCACTTCTTCAAAAACTTAGTGATGTAAAATACATATACACAGATCATATGTCTACTTTTGCTAAAACTTGAATTACAGGATGATGTAGAAGTGCAACATTGTGCTAATGGTATGTTTAATTCAATTTTTGAAAATCACAATTAGGCCTATTGAGTTTGAAAAAAAAAAGCTCTCAATTATAGAAGAGGACTTGGAAATATAGAACCAAGGCCAGAACTTCAATAGGGAGGTGGTCTACAGCTTAGCCAGGCCTGCAAGCCCAATCACACTTTTCCCAAATGCATTGGTTTTGAAAAAAGAACAACCGGTATGTTACAATCTGTGTATAACTACTGTCCACTCCATTTTCCTTCCCGATCAGTTGGATATCTCTGCCTATATGGTCCAAATCCTGGATCTTCTATTGGCTTCATGAAGTCTTTTTCTGTAAAACATAGGCCTATACCTTTTCCTGAACTAGCTTATTTCTCCCAGAAGGTGGAAGCAGTCCCAAGCTGCCAAAAGCTCCGATATCATTGTTCCACTCATCCAGTTAGAAGCCTGGGAAACTATTATGCATTCTTAACACTGGGAAACATCATTATTACATTGATTCTAAGTTCCAATTTATAGTGAACTGCACTTTTCTCTTATTTCTTGCTTTCAACTGGCTTGGTCTTCCTTGCACTCTGCAGATTTTTCTAAAATTTGTTGCTGGTTTTTTATGCTTTTGCACAAGGAATTGTATTGTTCAGGAATAGGAATTTTGCAGCATGATTTTATGCAATTCTTCAAAAATTCTCATTCCTTAACACTTCAGAGATTAAAATATTTTTTAGATCAGATCATAAAGCATTTAACTTACGATGGGCAACATATTTTCTATAGCATCATTGTTCAGTTTTAAAGCGATTTTTGCATCATTGCTGAAAATGAAAGTTGTAGCCTCAATTACGAGGGTCATTTCAAAAGTTCTGCACACTGTAAGATAGAATGGAAGAAGATAATTTATTTTGCAAAATACCTTTACAGGCCTGTCATTCTTGCTTATGACAGCTTCCCAATGTTTTGGCAAATTCTGTATTATGGATAGGGCACCTTCATTGTTGAGCTGTCTGATTACTCAGGTCACCTCACTAGAAGCTTCAAACCTTAAAACTTTTTCACGTCTGTGGATGGGAAAGACTTTCCCACCCATCATACAGTCCTGATTTGAGTCCACCAGGCTTTGATTCGTTTCCGAAATTGAAGGAACCACTCCGTGAAAAACATTTTGTTACAGTTGATGAAGCTTCCAGTGAGGTGACCTGAGAAATTAGACATCTCAACAATGAAGGTGCCTATCCGGAATACAGAATTTGCCAAAAGTTGGGAAGCTGTCATAAGCAAGAATGAAGATTATATTGAAGGACTGTAAAGGTATTTTGCAAAATAAATGATTTTCTTCAATTTTATCTTACAGTGTGCAGAACTTTTGACATGACCCTCGTATATGTTTTTCTTGAGTAGGCCTATAAGTTCACAAGTTACATGTATTGTTTTTCATAAAAAAAGATCTTAAAGTGTTGCACAATATTATAATGTTATTATGGAAAATGTATAAGGTTTATTTATGTATGGATATGTTTGTTTGTTTGTTTTTGACAGTGTGTTCCCATCACATGGAACATTCTTCGTGGTTCACATTATTGCTTCATTTACTGGAATCTGTTGATGTGGCTGAGCTGGGTGGTGGGCAATAGAAGAGATCCAGGCTACATTCCCCTCAACACGGATAGTTATTATAGAGCCATCAAACAAATTCCTTATTTTGATAAACTGAAGAAACGGAATCTTGTTCTGTCCCGGCTCTGCCATACCTGCCGATGTTTACGTCCATTGAGAGCCAAACACTGCCGCATTTGTAACAGATGTGTGGAATATTTTGATCATCACTGCCCATTTATCTATAATTGTGTTGGATTAAGGAACAGGTATGTATTAAATCAGTTTTACTTTTATATTGCTAGTTTATTGGAGTGTTCTGATTATTTTCCAACTTGATAATATATTTTTTTTTTTTTTTTTTTTTTTGATACTCCAATACATGTGACCCTATTTTACCTTGAAGGCATGTTAGGGTGTTAAATAGAACAATTTAACAAAATTAATATTAACAAACTATCTTACAAGTAACAATAATAAACAGGAATGGACATAATTTACAAAATGTATAAAATCTTGCTTGCATCACTCCCTTCTAAAAAACTGTCAGTGTGCTGAAAGTGTAGTGTCACCACCAATTAGTTTGCAAATCTGGGACAATCCAGGAAAAGATGTTTCACTGACTGTTCAGATTCTCCACAAATCTTCATAAATAGATACCAAATTTACCATGTCCTAATATCGTGTAGCTGTAATAATCTGTTGAGTTATGTGATCCAAACATTACACTGCTGCAATTAGCGCCATCACTGCTCTAATGGTGCCATCCTCGCCAAAATCCAAATCCACAAAACTCCATTATCTGAAGCACTCGGCCCCCGTACACAGAGGACCTTAAACTGTGCCGCATATAGTTGTTGTATTATCAACTGCATTGGACTCTGAATCAATTATCAGTTCCCGTGTATGAAAGAGTCATATACATAATGTTGGTAGGGAATTAACTCATCCATAGTTTATTTTAGACTTTATTATATTCAGTATTTTTTTGTATATTGAACAGTTCATCGAATCTGCCGTGTGGTTAATGTCATAAGGCTGAACATTTTTACGGCATCCCATTTTAATATTAAACTGTTTGCAGTTTATGCATTCTAGTTTGGTTTCTACACAGTCCTTGACATTACGTTCTTCAGAACAGCGAGTACATCTTTTCTGGGATTTACAGTCGCTTGCCACATGTCCAAAGCCACAGCATTGAAAACAGCGTGTGACAGGAATATAGCTTTTCACAGAGCATCTACAATAACTGACGTAAAGCTTGCCAATGATGAGCACGGCCTTGTATATCCTAGGTGTTACCTCAATCACAGCAAAATTGGATAAACCATCTTTTGTTTTCTTCATAAAGCGCTTTTCAATTTTTTCAGTAGGTGTAAGCAAACATTGTTGAATAATGGAATTCTGCTCAATGATAGCATCTAAAAGCTCATCTTCAGAAAAATTAACATCAATACCATGAATGATTAATCGAGGATTCTTTTTAGGTGGTATGGTAGCTACCAAATGCTTGGCATTAGCCTCAATATGACTGATAAAAACTTTACATTCAGAATCATTTTGTAGTTCCAGTATGATACCATTGTTACGAACCTTTTTGATCTTGTTTACTCCCACACGCATGACACTAGCTTTAGCAACTTCTTGCACCAGCTTCAAAGTTTGTTCTGAATTTATAACATCACAATTTTTTGGTTTGATATGAACAACATTACTTGTTACAGCTCCTTCCTTTTGTCCTTTTACAGCATCACAATACGTAGGGACTGGCGTTGCGGAGACGTGAGCTTGCAGTTTTGAAAATTCTTCATTATATGAAAATAATAATCTCTTAATTACACTTATCGAGTTAACAATATGTTCACTCCACTTTTTATCCGTACGTTTGTCCTTATTTAAACATTCTAAAATGTTATTTAATTCATTTTCGGCAGACTTGTGCAAGTCTGAAACTGTTATATTCACAGCCATCTTGATAATGTTCAATATATTTATTTGTGCATATAATCTTTCCTACTTATTCACTGACCTATATAGAGAATGAAGGAAAAAATGTGCAGTCACAAATTAATGTAGTATGTAGCTTAGTATGGTTGTCTATAATATTTGTAATGCCATGGTATATGCATTTATAACTTCCTATGGAAGAAGCCTATTGATATTGGACCAAATCGGCTGACCGGTACCAAAGTAATGCCTAATTTAGTGCCTATTTTATGGTAATATATTAGAAAGAATTTATCAATTGCAAATCAGTTCTCATGGCAGCATATTGTTTTACAGTGTTCATACATGGCTTTGGAAGTGCAATGCAGGTAGCTTTGACAAATAACACTACCCACACATTTCTTCTCATATGCTTATCAAACTTTAGAACTTTGTTTTTCCGTAAGCCCTGCTTAATGAATTGATCTGAAGCTTAACTCTGAAATCGGTTAACTTATAAAAATAACTTATTTTCTGCATACCGCTATCTTAATTGCAATTATCACTGATTAAACAAAAACATTCTGGCACTTGGTTACATCAGATAACCTGATTTTATTTATTTATTTATTTTGTTTATATCATTGCTGGTCAGATTTCTAAAAGAATGTTATTTTATTTCAGGATGTGGTTCTTCCTTTTTGTGATGAGCATTGCCATCAATTGCTCCTTCACGATTTACTTCGCCTGTTACTGTGTTGCAATTGAAGGTTTTGAAATACTCTACATTCTTGGTCTGATTGAAGCGCTTGTTTTCTGTGCTTTGGGATGGATTCTTACTTGCACTTCAGTACGTATAATACCTCAGATTAGCGGTTCCCAACCTATGGTCTAGGGACCCTTGGGAGTCTGTGGCCCTTGAAAAATACTGATTAAGTTACCATATTCTTGTTTTCATAAATTTCATCTTAGGCTGTGCCAGGAATGTACGATATATTAACAGGCTGTAGACTCAGAGCAGGGATGCTCTAAATCCCTTTCCAATGGTGGACATGCTTTTATTTCAACCCTTGCTTAGCTCCCACTTTTTGTTTTAGAAAAAGAGGCAATTTCAATATAGTTTTTTCTGTTCCTTGTGCACAGAAAAAACTATATTGAAACAAGGTACTCTGGCTTGCCTTTTTCTGGCCACTGATCTCAAATATTACATGTTAGTCTGGATACTTTCAGAATTATATTGCTTATTCATATATGATAATGACTACATTACCGGTACCTAGTTAAAATAAAAAATAATTTTATACAAAAAAGGAAGAAAAACTTGTAAAAATCATGGCCAAGTTTATGTTCCCTGATCTCTGAAAGCAATTTAAACATTAACATGTACATACTTTCCATGTATATCCTTTATGGTACTTAACTACCATTCGGACAATTATTTTAATTTCATGGATCATGACATCATGACAAGTAGCCTATACTACAAGCCACCATAGCAAGTGGTAGCTTCCAGCAGGAAACTCTTTCTTAACGTTGACTGAAGATGATATAAACATGTATCAAAATGCATATAATTATTTGATTTGACTATAACGACATTGAAATTACTGAATACAAAGAAATTACAAGAAATTCCATGCAAGGTCAGTGATATAATTACAAGTGTTATGTGAGAAAGAGGAAATCTCAATTCATGGAAAGTGTATCTAAATATAATAAAATTAAGACTCATATCAAATCATCTTCTTCAACATATACATTTAGAAAGAAACTTAAGAGTGCAATCCAACAAGAGTATTAATGTTCATACGAGAAGACTGATTTTTATTGAATAATGATGTTTTTATTATTAGCATTAATTGCTATCTAAAATACAACAACAACAACAACAACTGGTTTTCAAGAATTTCCTTCAAGATAATAACTAACTTATGGTGGCAAGAAAGAAGAAAAAAAGCCTTGCATACCCCACATTAGAGACTTAACAGGTATATCGCAGTAAATTTAATTTTCAAAATAAACAAGTGACTAGAAAGTGAACATATCTTTTCACAATCTGTGTCAATAAGAGAGGGCCTATACACACTCACTTTTTTAAAACATTTGTATTTACAACAAAATTTCATTATAGAAGTTAAAACAAAAGGTTTTTTAACAAGAAATGTACATACTATACATTTGGTAATTACTGTAATTTTATCATTTGTATTAGGAATTTTATTCTCATTTATATAAATGTGCTTTAATCTTACTAACAGTTAATTGCAATATTGAATTTGTGTACATGATATGTTGTTGTAAGAACCTGACAAGGTCACAGTAAGGTGACTGAATATAAACAGACCATATCAACACAAACATTTTTCATTTAACGGTAATAGATTGTATAATTGTTTGTTTAGTACACGCTCTCTAAAACAGCTGCTTATCGGACTGGTAACACGCCGAAAAGCTGCACTTTAAAGGACAAGTCCGCTAAAATTGCATAAAAGTGCATTCAAACTGCATTCAAAATGCAATTTTAGCGGCCTTGTCCTTTAAAGTCGTCATGGCAATCTATAAACAAAACCCAGATGGCATTGACCAGTCACACTAACTTTAACATGGATTTACGCATATAAATGGTCATAAAACAACAAATTTAAGCCAACACGTTTCTTTATGATAATCAGAAACTTTACCAGGATTTTTCGCAAAACACGGTAGCCCACTTCATCACATGACAACAAATATAAGCCAACAACTTTTCACATTTTGGTTCACTTGAAAAACATTCCTTACCATGGACGAACAGCATTTAAATGCCGTAATATATCCCTTCTCATAGCCTATTTCTGCCGTGAAGTTGCTGGTAGCAGCTCCAATTCAATGTTTCTGGCTTGTATTGAAATTTCCTCGGTATTATCATTTATATTTTCACAAGCTTTTCATAAATACTAGTTGGTATGCAATATTGTTTACAAACAAGGGACTCATATATTATGCATCTATACTGCCACATTTGTTATTGCTACGTACGGTCATTGTTGTTTTATGATCTAGATGACCATGACAATATAACTTAAAGAAATGACTGACTGCCTTTCATTATAATTAATTATACGGTATTTTTTTGTTTTATTTCATATAATTTATAGAACTTTTACTAAAAAATATTGTATGCACCACGTACGCAAAAACTTTAGCGGACTCATCCTTTATTTCAGCCTCGGCTTTCGCCTCGGCTGCTATACTAGATTTGTCCGCTAAAGCGTTATTTTGCGTACTTGATACATAAATAGCTATTTTATAACATAAGCTTCCAGTAAAAACCATATTATAGATTTATATTCCAGTTTGTTCGTATTCAGCACACAACGTCGTTATCCATCTATATTTGTCACTAGTATGTACTAGTGGCGGAAACTTATTTTACAAATATTTTATACAACGTGTACTAGTTGAAAATTTACAAGATTCACAATGAAGTTCATCAATGACCACACTGGTATTCTTCTACCTCATAGAAAACTTGTAACTTCTTTAATACAATATTAGAAAACTGTTCAAGATCATAATTCTTGTGTAGTTGACACAAATATACTTATCTCTTTTCTTGTAGGCCTATATGGGAAAAATGATTTCCATAATCCACTGTAACCAAAATGTGATACTCTCTAATCCTTTCACTGTGGAAAATTAGGGGCTGTTTTGGAATTTCTAAATCTGTTACAACATAAGAGGGATAACTAAAAATGTGTCTATAACATTTGCTATTACCTTGCCCAGAGCCAAATCCCAAAAATCAGAGCACAGAGAATTGAAGGCATCAGAGTAAAATTGACTTGCAAAGGAAATAAGTACTTACCTAGACAAACCATTTCTTTGGGAGATTATAGACCATGAAACAGATTTCCTCCTAAGTTAGAACTTACCTCCTGAAACATATTGTATTATGGTGTGTTTCAGGGGTGCCCAATTCATAAAATGTAACCACCCAACATTGTATCACACTGACCCCTTACAAATAGTGGAATAAAAGTAGACCTGCTCTAAAACATCTTCCAAAGGAAAACTGCAATGATATTAAGCTCATTCTTTCGATATACAGTATAATAAAATAGTATAAATTGAAAAAGTAAGTTTAATGGGGCAAATAATACATAAGTGATAATAAAAATGATTACAGAATATACTCTTAAGACAGAGATCGTGACTGGAAAATATTTCTTTTTTTGGGGGGGGGGCAAGAATTGGATGTTTAGTAATTATACATAGGTCTTATATGATAACAAACTCAAATGTTTGGGGGACAGAAAGTACCTTGCCCCCTCCCTCCAAAGACAGTACTTATATTCTAAGAGAAGTTTAAAAAGGATTGATGTTTTTAATTGGTTACAAGTAATACCTTTTGAAGTTATAAAACTTAACCATTTTTATTTTTAACATATAAAATGCTAATTTTGCAACAATTTTCACTGCCCCCAGAAATTTAAATAATTTAAATTGCACCTTAACCCCCCTTAAGGGCACCCCTGTGTATTTCATCCTTGGTGATTCTCTTCTAAATGGCATGTTTTCTGTTACAGATACTTCATGCTTGTATGAACTTGACTACAAATGAGATGTTCAACTACAAACGCTATTCATACTTACGAGACAAACGAGGTCGATATCAAAATCCTTTTTCCAGAGGACCCATACTCAATTTACTCGAGTTCTTTGTTTGCCTTCCTGATCATAGCAATGAACACGATTTACTTGAAGAAGAGTCTTTATAAGAGAGCTTGAAATTTCCCCTCATGCAAATTTCATTCACTATTTCACAATCATTAAGGACAAAGGGATGTTTGCCAAGATGGCGGAAAGCTACTAAACCGAGTACCGCACCGCTCAAGTTTACTAGAAATTATAGTGTTTTAAGTGAATGTGAGGCAACGCCAACGACAAAAGGAAGGAAAGAACTACCCATAACACACGTGAGTAAATAAAGTAATATAGAAAACTATTATAATTGATCAGAATAGTGACATAAAAATAGCAAGAAATCAAACAACAACCATCGACGGTGCGCTACTAGCGGCATTAGAGTGACTCGCCACGAAGTTCAAAACACACAACGACACCATCTACCGCAGAGAGCACAAACCATCACAACCGGCAACCAGGCTGAGTCAGCAAAAGCAGAGCGCCGTCAAATACTGACCTCTGTCGACAAGAGCTACCACCAAACCAAGGGAAATTTCCAACTACGATGTCGGGGAGAAGAACCAATAGCACAAAACCAAAAATAAAAGAAACCCTACCAAATACTCCAGCAAGTGAAGGGAGTAACGATCGCAATAAGGACAATGACATAAAGAGCATGTTTAACAGTATTCTCATGGAAGTAAAGAACCTGAAAAAGCAGAATGAAGAATTCATTAAAGAAACTAAAAATGATATTGCCGAACTAAAAGGAGAAATAAGAGGCCTAGACAAGAAACTAGACGAGAAGTACCTCAACCTAGAAAACAAAATAAACGCAACAAGCAGCAACACAGATGAACAAATAAAAAAAAACTAGAGGGAAAAATAAAATGGCTAGAAACAAATGAAGAACGTAGACAAAGAGCAGAAAGGAAAAACAACATAATAGTGAAAAGCCTAGAAATGGAAGACAACACAGCCCCGGAACTAGCAGGCAAGGTTAAAAAGTTACTAGAGAAAATTGGATGCAAAGGAGAATTCAGGAGAGCAACATACATCGGGAAGGACAGCACTGGAAAAGGACTAACGAGGGTGGAATTTAACAGCTTTGAAGATAAAATTTCCGTAATGAAAAACAAAAACAAACTGCAAGGCCAAGATTGTTACATAGATAACGACCTAACAAGGCAAGAAAGAGAAATTCAGAGCTTCCTAAGAAGACGTGCAAGAGAAGAAAGAGAGAAAGGAAAAGACACAAAGGTAGGATATCAGAAAATTATGATAGATAACCAATGGTTAAACTGGGATGCCCTACCTCCGACTCAGAACACATAAATCAGAACGCGACCCACAAGACTCCCACAAATACAAGAACTGAACGGGAACTTACTATAGGCACATTAAACGTAAATACACTAAGAACACAAGAAAGAGAAGAAGAGTTACAGTACGCATTGAAAGACATCAAATATGACATACTCGGACTAAGCGAGGTTAGGAAAGCAGGCGAAGCCATTGTTGAAAATGAAAACGGAGATATATTTTGCTATATTGGAAAAACGAAAGGACAAAGAGGAGTAGGATTCTTAATAAAAGAAGATATGAAGTATATGATAGAAGAAATAATAGGAATGTCTGAGAGAATAATAGTACTAATAATTAAGATGAATAAGCAAAAAATAACCATCATCCAAGTATATGCACCAACAGCTAAGAGCAGCAACGAAGACATCGAAGAGTTCTACCACCTTCTAGGAAATGCACTGATAAAATACAAGTCGGCTCGTAACTTCGTTATTGGTGATTTCAATAGTCAGGTAGGAAAGCAAGACCACCCAGGCGAAATTCCAGTAGGTCCCTATGGGTACCAAACCAGAAACGAAAGAGGTGAAATGCTAGTGCAATTTGCCATGGAATACCAACTGAAAATTCTAAACACGTTCTTCAGAAAACCACCAAACTCCAAATGGACATGGCGACATCCGAATGGATCCACAAAGAACGAATTGGACTATATACTAACTGATAGCCTAAATGAGATAAGAGACATCCGAACCATACAAAACCTCAAATTCAGCACAGATCATAGGTTGGTACAAGCCAAACTAACACTAAAAAGAAGAAGATATCAAAAGAACACAACACAGCACAATATCGAGGAAATAGATATTAAGAACTTCAATAATCTACTACAAAACCAACTGAGAGATGTCAAACCTCAGTCAGAACAGGATGTGCAAGAATCATATAACTCACTTGAAAAGGCCTTGATCCAAGCGAGCAATAAAGCCCGAAAAGCTTCACGTGGAAAGAGGACAAACCACAAACTAAATCCCAACACAATAGCACTAATAGAACGGAGAGAATACCTCAAACACACCAGGGACGAAAGCGAGAGGCATAAGCAAGCATACGCAGAAATTGATAAAGCAACAAAAAGGGAAATACGCAAAGATCTTCGCGAACACCGCCACCAAAAAGTAAAACAAACTCTAGAGTCTACTAAATCAACCAGGAAAGCAAAGAAAGAACTGGGAAACAGAAAACAATGGATCCTAGGTACACAGGGCCCACAAGGTGAACGAATAACCTCTAGAGCAGACATCATAACAGAAGCTACGGAGTTCTACAAAACCCTCTATACGAGCTCCCTCCCAAACACCGACCACAATCAATACTGCCTACCAAGTAAGGACAACAACGAAGAAGTCTTACCATTCCTACAGAGCGAAGTAAGATCCGCCATAGAAGAGCTTAAACACAGCAAAACTCCAGGTGAAGACTATATATATAATGAACTCTTGAAAGCAGGACTAAATCATATATTAGCACCCCTCACAGAAATTTTTAACAAAATCCTAGACTCAGAAACCTTACCAACTCAGTGGAAAACCAGCAAGATAATTCTCCTGCACAAAAAAGGAGCAAAAGACCAACTAAATAACTACAGGCCAATAAGTCTGATGTCAAATGTCTATAAGTTGTTCTCAAAGCTACTAACAAAAAGGATCACGAGGACATTAGATGAAAACCAACCGGAAGAGCAAGCAGGCTTTCGCTCGGGCTACAGCACGGTGGACCATCTGCAAACAATCACACAGGTCATGGAAAAAACGGACGAATTTAACCTACCGCTATACATTGCCTTTGTCGACTACAAAAAAGCCTTCGACTCTGTGGAACACCCAAGTATATTCCAGGCACTGACTAAACATGGAGTGGAACATAAGTACATAAGACTAATAGCTAAATTATACGAGGACTCACATGCTACAGTGATGACAGAAAGAAAAGGGGAACCTTTCAAACTAAACAGAGGTGTAAGACAAGGTGACCCAATATCCCCTAAACTCTTCACCAGCGTGTTAGAAGAAATATTTCGTAAGATAAAATGGGGAAGCAAATTTGGAATTGTAATGAATGGCTACAGACTCACCAACTTACGATTCGCTGATGATATAGTCTTATTTGCCAGAACGGCAGAAAGCCTTCAAGAAATGTTACAGGAGCTCAGTGACCGCAGTAGAATGTCCGGACTACACATGAACATGGAGAAGACACAAGTCATGACAAACAGACAACCAACACTCATCATGATTAACGGATCAGATCTAAAATATGTGTCAGAGTACATTTACTTGGGGCAAGTTGTATCATTCCAAAACCATATGGGGAAAGAAATAAAGAGGAGAATCTCCTCAGCATGGAGAGCTTTCTGGGGACTGAAATTCATCCTGATGGACAGATCATTAAACAAAAAACTAAAATTAGCGGCACTAGAATCCTGCATCTTCCCTTCACTTCTGTATGGATGCCAGACATGGAGTTTGACATCAGCTCAGAAGAATAGCATAAAAACTTGCCAACGGAAGATGGAACGGAGGATAATGGGGATATCCCTCAGAGACAGAATTTCAACAGAAAGACTGAGAAAGATGTCAGGACTAACCGACGTGGCCCAGCGCGCATGCAGCCTGAAGTGGAAGTGGGGTGGTCATGTAGCGAGATTTCCAGGTACCAGATGGGGAAACATCTCTACTGTATGGGACCCTAGGATCGGCAAAAGGGAGAGAGGAAGACCAAGAACGAGGTGGGTAGATTTCTTCAGAAGGCGTGCCGGGGTACACTGGTCCAGCGTAGCAAAGAACAGAGATGTCTGGAGAAGCCTACACACCGAGTTGCTGGAAGAAGTTTAGTGAAAGTGAAGTGTTTACCAAGCTCATATGGACCAGCTCACCATATGAGATTCTAACCGAGCTACCCCCTCATCAGAGGGAGGCCCTAGCCCTGAATGGGACACATGTGGCTCATTCATTCATTCATTCAAGGACAAAGGTACGTATTGTACATTTCAACACGATGAAATCAGCTATAAAAGATATTAAAGTATTGGCATATATTTTAACTTGCTTAAATTATGCACCTACAGTTTGTTAAAATTCTATTACTGTACATTGTTTGAAATACCATTCTGAAAATTTGTAATTACCTCAAATATTGGAATACTCATTGGAGAATATAGCACATTGGGTGTACATATTTAATATGCACTGTACATAATGAAATTTCCCTCATCGAAAAGAAAAACAATATTGTGGAATCAATCGCAATATTGTTACCTTAGTTTTAGGAATTATCAAAATCAGCTATAAAAGATATTAAAGTATTGGCATATATTTTAACTTGCTTAAATTATGCACCTACAGTTTGTTAAAATTCTATTACTGTACATTGTTTGAAATACCATTCTGAAAATTTGTAATTACCTCAAATATTGGAATACTCATTGGAGAATATAGCACATTGGGTGTACATATTTAATATGCACTGTACATAATGAAATTTCCCTCATCGAAAAGAAAAACAATATTGTGGAATCAATCGCAATATTGTTACCTTAGTTTTAGGAATTATCAAAAAGTGTTTAAAAATGAGATCATTGACTAGGGTTGCCACCTTTTGGTAAGGCTAAGGCGGGACACTTATCGAATATTTGCATATCGGCGATCTTCATACCTAAATTTGTACATGGAACAATTTATTAATAAGAGAAAGATGGTATATATTCGTTACAAAGCCAAAACTGAATAGGCTATGTAACACTAACAAGAAGTATGTAAGAAAAGGCTAGCAAAATAATTTTAAAAATATATAATGAGTCCCTCTTAGGCATAATTCGGGACGCTGAAAATGTTCTTAAAATGGAGGATGTCCCACGAAATTCGGGACAGGTGGCAACACTATCATTGACTGGCACTGCCTTCATTCTTTTAGGAACCAAATTAATGTTTTGTTCAAAGGAATTAAAAAATCAAAGTCACAAAAATTTGAAGTAACACTTGATGATCCTAAATAATTACACTTGATGAACTTAGTGTTAATGCCATGTCATGGAAAATTGATACTTTTCTGGATATATTGTTCTGGAGATTGTCAGAAATTCCAAATTAATTTCTTTGTTAGTGTTAACCAAATCTCATTTTCTAATAACCAATTCAGTAGAGCGATATTAAATTTGTTTGCTTAATTATATAGATTGCTAAGCTAGATAAAGATAAGTGCAGTATTAATTGCCTTGCCTTTTTAACCCAGCCTGATATTGGAAAAATCAATTATTAGCCTAATGCTGTTTCAAAAATGGGACTAATCTTTAAGTACAAATTTTTAAAGCATTTTACAGAAGATAGATAACATATTTAAATGGGCAATAAAAGTTTTAACATTTTTTCCCCTTTGTTAAAAGCAGGTTAAAATTTAGCAGTCACTATGGATACTATTACTTTTGGATTACTTAAGAAGACTCCCAAGATTTGAAATGAGGTGTCTATTAGCAAACCTGGTAATCTCCATTTTGGTAATCTCCAAAAGATAGAGATTCTAACTTCTAATGAAAGTTTAATACGTTTCTAGCTACATATTTAGTTATGTGTTACAAATCTGACTTCCCACATAAGAGACGAACTCACATTTGCAAGTTGCAACACATACATTAAATACCAGGAAATGCATTAAACTTTCATTAGAAGTTAGCATCTTTCTTTTAGTTTCTTTTTTTTCAAAATGGAGATTGCTGGATTTTCCAGTAGATTCACTTTTATAATTAATTAGCTCTGCTTTCCTTAAGAAATTTTGGAATTCTATCAAAATCATGAAACTTGTTATTTTTTAGAAATAATGTTTATTTTTATTCGTTAATATTTATAAAAAATATGATTATCAATCAGCAGATTGTCAACAGGGCTGAGCACTGCACTGGGACATTTATTGTCACTGTTCTCTCTATATCCTGGCACATTTAATAAAATATTCACATCCTAAATTCAATTACACATCCTTTCAAAACCTCGAAATAATACTTCGTCATGGCTACAGTAAACTCCAAATAAAAACAAAATAATTGCTGAAACTTTTTCATCAGCTATTATACTGTACCTACGAACTTAATAATTGCTCACAAATGTTATCAATGTTTTTTTTTAAATTAATCAATTAATTAATTGAAACTTACTTTTTTAAGGCTAAATAAGTTAAACATATTGTATAAATGTCTTCTTCCTTCTTTACATTCTAAAATAAAAGGCTGTACATATAAGTGCACAAAGAAACACAAACAAATTGCATACATCTCATTCCTTGATAGATAGTAAGGGAAGGCAAAGATTATAAGTGGTAACAGTAGCATATTCAAATTGAATCCCATCTAATTATTATATTTAGTACCAGTATAGTAAATCCTGTGTTATGCAGTCAACAGAATTTTGTCTGAAAAAGTGAACTAAAAAAATGCAGTTTTGTGTATTCTTTTGTTGCAAGATCATAAGTGAAGAATATTGGTAATGTACCAGTAATGCATAACAGTGAACTAACTCCGCAGTAAATATTTTGCAACAATAAGACGATCAACAATACAGCATATACATTATCATTACTGGCAACAGAATAGTGATTTCAAAATTTAAATGTTTGATATAAACAGAAAGAATTACCCCGTATTGGCCCGAATATAAGACGATGTTTTTTCCCTGAAAATGTGTTTTTAAAAACTATACTCGTCTTATATGCGCAGCCTTAGGGTACGTATACATCTGCGCTCCTCTTGCGTGCCATGCGGCACGCGTGCAGCACGCGTGCCGCTCGTTGAAATTATTTTCACAGCGCTCCTCTTGCGTTCCATAGGAAAGCGACGAACCTACTGCGAACCACTAGCTTTCATCATTAGGCATTATTTTGTGTGTTGTCTTGCTTAGAAAACGAGTTTTGAAAAAAGTCCTCAATTGCAAAACTTGTCTACGGCTTAAATATCGAAACAAAACCATTTTTAAACAAGAGTTGAAAAGTGTGTAAACAGTGTTATTATTTATATTTTATAACTTAACTTTTCCTGTACCTTTGCTGGCGTTAACTTTAATTTTCTCTCGCCGGTTACAAGAAAGCATAGATAACATCTTCTTCTTGCACTCTTCTGAGGACGTATTTATTTCCATTCCTATTTCCCTCCATGCATCCTCCTTTAAACTTTTTTGTAGTGATCCTTATGTTTTGGGTTCCACAGTAGAGGTTTTGATTTGTAAATATGTTTCATCTGCAGTATCTTCTCCTCGGACCACTCCATGATTATATCACATACAAGCTAGCTCATTCAATCTTGACTAATGTCCTTCAGAGAGGGACCAGTGGGCTAGCTAGGCACGTCAGCAAAATAGAACATGTTACAATAAACAAACAGTCGAATTTCCTGTACTCTGTTTGGAGACGACAATTCACTGCTATATAATTCATGCAACACGGGTGCATGCAATTGTTTTAACGAATGCTATTTATTTAATAACGTGATAATGCCTCCTTTTCTGTCAAAACTAAAAGGGGAAACTCTACAGTCAAAGTAGCGAGATTATTGCTAATGTTTATGAGTAGGCCTGCATGAAGGAAGAAGCCAAACATAAAGATCGATTTTCTCCGGCGTATTTTAAAGAAATTCAGAAAGTGCAAAGTAACGTACACAACATCTGACTCAGCTCCTGCTTCTGTATACCTATCATTCCGCAAAAGGTGAGTAAGTGACTCGCATCAACCTCTCATATAATTTTTTCATTTGCCAATTGTACAGTAAAGCTTGAGGAGCGGAGCGCTGTGAAAATAATTTCAGCGAGATGCACGCGTGCAGCACGCAACTACCAAAAACACGTCCCAATATGAAATCAGAAATCCTTTGTGTTCGTCGAAAAAACCGACAGGAGACGGATCGTGGCGAGCAGCACGCGAGCGGTTCGCGTGCACCTCAAAATGCCGTACACATCTGCGTGCCGTGCGGCACGCGTGCCGCACGGCGCGCAAGAGGAGCGCAGATGTATACGTACCCTAAGACTCAACAACTCTCCAATCATGAATGCAGCTGTGCACGTGTGTAGCGGCCGGGGATCCCCACGCAAATGGCGTGCGTCCGATCCAAGGTCAAAGTCGCGCGGAAATTACCGAATTTTACCGAACTTTATTGTTCCCGAATTCGTGCTTCTCCTTGTACTGCCGTGTACTGCACTGCTTGGCATCTCTATTCTCTATGCATAATGCTTTGTTTGACCACCAACATAGCAGACCATGTGGAAAAGAAAGCATCTTCATTGTCTCAATGCGTAAATAAAGACGAGAGAAGAAGATACGACATGAACTTCTAACTTCTGTTTTATCTTAAGCAAAATGTACTAATAAGCTATTTTATTTATTTTTTCGTAACTACCCTTAAAAAATTCAGGGTCGTCTTATATTCGAGGTCGTCTTATTTTCGGGCCAATACGGTATACAACTTTAAGGTCTTTCTGTAGAAATAGGTCATAAATAAAATGAATTTGTTAAGCTGTCAGAATAATTTTAAAAATGAACATTAGTCCTACTGATAATGAAAGTTATTGACAGAAAAGTCAGCAAACTTCTCATATTGTCACCACCTGCATGTAACAAATGAATGAAAAGGAAAGAGGAATGTCAACAAATGTTTTAACTGAATAAATACTGTTTTTTAAAGAATGATAACTATTATTTTTAACCTGAAAAAATATTATAAAGTACCTTTCATAGGATTAGAATATGAGAATAACATAATTAACATTGTATTTTTTTTGTTTGTTTGTTCTGTATAATATGCTTATTATATGTGACATAACAGTATTATAACAATATCCATTATGATGCAGTATTTCATTATAACACTGTTGTCTAATTATCAATTAATATTGTACACGGAACAATCTTCAAGTCTTGAAAGCAGCAATTTGAACTGCATAATAAACAACCCGTATTTAATATATGATCAATTTTGTTCATGTTAATTCTAATATAATTCTAAATTGAGTTCATTTTTTATGCTTTAATGTGTATTGCTTTGAGGTTAAAAAGCTAAGAGAAGCTTTGACTTCCCTGAAAGCCGTCACCTGCCATTAGGGTGGCCAGATGTCCGGCTTTTGGCCAGACTGTAAGGCTTTTGGCTAAGCAGTCCTCCATCCGGCGCGGCTTTATGCCGGACGTTGATTTGTCCCCCTTTTTGAGACTGATGGATCGGTAAAGCGTATTAATAAAATTTGTATTTTTCCGTACGTTCCTGCCAAGGAATCTCTTCCTAAGGTTGGCTCGCTTGCTACCTGCCATCTATTACAAAAGACGAGAACTTCTTACTAACAGCTGTCTAGATCAGCCGAGATGTTTGTTTGATGAATTACAAGATATTCTAAAAACTGAAAACTTAGACATTTGATTATGGTCGAACAAAACCAGTTGTATGCAACTTGTCTATAATGGTAATTAATAAGCTCGTATGAAAATTGTGAAACTCACGATATTTGTTTCATAAACATACTCATGTCTTAATAAATGCCATTGTAGGCTCATTGCATAATGTATTATTATTTAAGGGATTATGGATTATCAGATATTAATAACTTTAGTGAAGAGTTATTTCATGCCTTAAAAGAGGAATATATACTATTTTTTTATTCATAAATTTTTAGATACCAGTATTAAAAATATCTAAATAATAGTTTTGTAGAAGAACATAAGTGGTCTTGTGGATAGCGTCGCTGACTACAGATCCATCAGCCCGGGTTTGATCCCCGGTACCTCCTCAAATTTTTCTGAGGTAGGGAGGTCTGGTAAGGGTGCACTCAGCCTTGTGATTCAAATTGAGGAGCTACTTGATAGAGAAGTAGCGACTCCGATCATGGAAACCACCATTAACAGCCATGGGTGTTGGCATGCTGACCACAAGCCCCCAATCCTGCCTTCTGCCTATGGTAGTTGACGCAGCGGTCACGTGGTAGGCCTTGTCCCTTCTGGGATGTTAGCCACGGAGTTAGAAGAACATAAGTATGATGAAGGAAACATTTAGCTGTGTTTCATGAGCGATACACAGTATTAAAAAAAAAATATATATAGGTTGGTGAAGTTGAGCATTGAATATTTAAAATTGTCTGTCCAGATTGGGAGACAAACCTACATTTAATACTTTTTTGGTAATGAATGCAGGGCTTTATTGGGCCAAAACTCTCAATATCATGTTCACAGTATAGAAATACCCAGATAATTATAATTTGCTGTAAATAGAGAAGATTGATTTTTACTCTTTTGCTCTGGTTCAAAGAGGCTAAAATAAAGCCCCCCCCCCAAAAAGCATCATATTCACACTTTGTTCCCCTAAAACACATTAGAAAATATTTAACAGTGTACAAAGACTTTGAGCTTTCCAACCGTTGTGCATATATAAGTGCTTAAAGGTTGATATTGGGGGAAGGGTAGACAAGACATTATCATTTTATGCTATATAGGATGAAGAAATCCACTTAATATAAGGTTTCATTGTATTACGGTTAATTAATTTTACTTGTGGTTCAGCATTAACCCCTTAATGATTGAAATAGAGGGAAAATGAAAACATATTCCACATTTTGCTCTTAAAAAAAATAGCAACAACAACTGAAAATCATTATATTTTTCCACAGTTCTAAGACTGCAATTTTTCAGCCTTTTTCTCCAGAGGCTTAATATTATTTTCATGCTGTACATTGGTCAAAGCACAAGAAGGTATTATTTTCTTAGGGATTGAAATAAGAGGAGTGGTTTATTCAAGGATCTGTCTGTAAGATTCAGTAAACATTGGTCAATGATCTGTAGATCTGTACAAAGAAAAATTACTCATTCATAAGAGATATTGTTTCCACATTTTAATTTTGCCTTTATTTTGCCTAGTCCATAACCAAAATTTAGTATAGTAACATCGGTAGATGCACTAGATTTGTGTAAATAGGATGAAAAGTTGTAAAGGATCTTTTTAATTTTTATATAGCTTAAATTTTTGGAGTGTCTAAAAATTCTATATGTAAAATGTGGTAAAAACTGTTCGAAGAATGAAGATTTATATAGTGATCAAATAACAGGGGATAAGAGCATCAATAGGATCAGTTGTTAGAATTTCAATATTTTTTACTTCTTCCCAGTTTCTAAAGGTATTTGGTATTCATCTGTCAAAGCATGTAGATTTGTTAGAGAACATAATTATAAAAGGATGAGAGGGATGTGAGTAAAATTTCATAAACATTGATGAAAGCATGTAGAATTGTACAGAAAACAAACCCATATGCACTCACTCACATTTACACTTTCTGCTTTATTGTTATATATTATAATAATAAATATATTTAAATGACCCCTTTCTTACCTATATAAAGGTGGGTTAAGGGGTGGATTTTGGTAAAATAATTCTAGAATATTTTTAGTTAACCAATGCTTCATTTGTTAATCTCTCCATTTGTTAAAAATGTTTCAATGAATGGTCCCCTTTCCTAACCATACTGTAAGTGGGTAAGTTGGGATTTTGGGTTGATTATAACCCTACAGTAACTTTAGTCAGCCAGTGAAAAATATGCATATCAAGTTTCATTGAAATTGCTCCATTTATTAAATTATTTCAATAACTCTATCCCACGCTAACCTGAAGGGGATACGTTAGGGTTGATATCAGCCACAGTACAGCTGAAGATCCGTGGAAGAGGTTTGATACGGGAAGTGCGGGACAAGAAAATGCAGGCAAAGCAGCAGGGATTGGAACGAGAAGCAGAAGACGTTTGCAATCTTTTATCGCGGATGCTAATCATCAGTAAGCAGTGAAATTAACGCAAAGAAATATGTGTCTGACTTTAATAATGGGTAGAGATCAATGTTCAACAGTCAGTGTAATTAAAGCACTGTGAACACAGTCCCAAAAAATTAAATTAAAAGAATATGCTAGTTAAAATAAATTAATGAGTGAAATGTAGCTCAGTGCAGTAGGTTATGCATAAAGAGATTTAAGTAGTGGCTAAAAGGCAAATATATTAATAAATACCAGTATGCTAAGGTTTATTTACAAGATTAGTTCATGATCCCGTAAAAATGCTGTTTATTTATTTAGTGAATTCCTTACGGTTACGGCAAGAGTAAAAAGTAAAAAGGTAAAGCGATCCCTGTATGGGCCATGGAGACCCATAGGGTTTTCGGGAGGTTAAGGCAGCCAGATTGTGAGAAATGGCACATAAAGGTTGTCAGCACTACACACCAGTTACGGCAAGAGTAATAGAATATAAAATGGTGACCTGATATGAACAGAAAAAAAGACGTACTAACATAACTTAAAGGGAAACAGAGATGAAAAGTATTACTTTTTTTCTTCTCCAAATTTTTACCTTAAAAAAGCTCAAGGAAAGAAAATCTGTTTATATTGTTTAGCCTTATGCTTACACCACTGCCTTCTAAACTGTATTAATCGTGTATACACTGCCTGTCCTATACGGCTAATTTTGCGTACTCTGCGACATTACAGATGGCAGCACCTTTCACACCCAGACTGCTTCTTGTTTTTTGCTACGACATTGTTGATTATGTAGTGCTGTCACCGCCGTCTCATAATCACTGCCTTCTAAACTGTATTACTCCTCGAGACGGCGGTGCTCATAATATAGTCTATCAATGCGTCTAATTAATTTACATTTATTTAATTATTGCTCCAAAATTTTATTTCAAGGTAAGTGTCATATACTGGAATAATATTACATTCTAAACAAATAACACAAGTATCTGTGTCTGTTTAATGCTTATTTTGATTAGTGATTGCTGCAATCTGGGTGTGAACTGTGTCGCCTCTACTGGATAAATTAGGCAATTTAACAATACTCTGAACTCCATGTTAAAATAAAGCATAGGACAGGCAGTGTAATTCTCGAGACGGCGGTGGCTTACACACACCTCCACAAAAATGTATTATTGTGTTTTAAGATGTCTACCTGTAAATTGACAAGCGTCAAAACTGGTAGACTCTTTTGTACCTTTTTTAGTACAATAACTATCATCATCATCATCATCATCACCATCACCATCATCATCATCATACATAGTACATTTTGCTGTCCAATGAGAAACATGTGTGCCAAGCTTCATCAACTAACAAACATACATGAGTTCTATAATAATATCTGCAACTATGCAACATAAGGAATTAAGACAGACTTCATTGTTATGATATCACACTACAATTAAAAATTGAATTTTATCATGCTATTCTGAGCAAAAAATGTGCTATGTTGTAAGAAAAGATGTTTTATGCCATCTACAGTCCTGTGTCTGTTCAATCTGACTGGCTGGTCATTACTAGTAGAACGTTAAAGCTTCTAACGAGATATTCAGTCACTATCCCTCATGGTCTAATGATGAGGGATCGAAAGAACACGATAAGATAGAGATTAGGTTTGGTAGATATATTTTGTTGGGGAATTTCTTTTTTATTTAATCCAGTGATATGCAACCTTTGGATTTGGGTGAAATTTGGGTCAGTCAAAACTGTCTTCTGCAAGGGTGAAAACTGCATCATATTGAGACTGCTATTTCCGACCTCCCCTGCTGTTATAATTCTTTGGAAGTCCAGAGGAAAAAGTGGCATTAGTGTGTGAGGAATACTGGGTAAAATTATCCCTTATTATTCGTGCAAAAGTGTAGGACCAGTTCCAGTTAATAGACACGCGTTTTTAGTTTTGTTTTATGCCGACATTCTTCTGTCTTTTTCTCTCCATAGACGTTCATATTTCAGGCAGTATGTAGAATAATAGGTTTGGCGGAAAGGTTTCCCCTGTTTTGCAAGGGGTTGCAATCCAAATCTAATTCCAAGCACCAGTAGCTTTACTTTTCTGCCGAAGGAAAGCATGATGCAGATTTAGAGACGTGCGAAACTCATGCCTTCAGCTGGCCCGTGCGCTATTTGATAACGTGACTTTCTAATTTAGAAGTTCGACCTCTCAGCCTACGAACATCTTGTGAAGCAATAAGGACTACACATTCTTGTAGCAAATTCTTCCTTAACTCGCGCATGTCGGCTCCCTTTATTCCCTTCCCGCAACTTTGAACCAGGACTTTGACTGTAATTGGATTTTCAGAAATTTAACAGACGAGAGAAGAGAAATATTTTACATCGTAACTGCTTTTATTTTTTGCGTCGCTATTCTACTCACGTTTTCGTTTCTTCAGAACCTGCTTCTATCTCCTGTTCCAATAAGCCTTAAACCCATTCCAGCAGCAACTAATGTATTACACACATCTCAACCCATTTCCTATAAACCATCCTTCCGAAAAGGATTTAGTGCCACCGGAATAAATAATTCGGTTGGAGGAAGAGCGCTGTAACGATTTTCTTCCACTTTTGTTTCCCTGCATTCAGTTGATTGGTGGAAGTTCTTTCGAAACCACGATGTGTCTACCCTTCAGAAGAGGGGCGTGAATGTTATTATTACTGTCATTGCATTTTAAGGGGGTTCCATAAGTTTCAGCACTAAATATTATTGAAATTATTTTTTTCTCGCAACTATTGAATCATTCACCTTAATTTCAAATTTACTAAAGTGTAAGCATTATGGGTAACTTGCATCACAATCACAATATAATTATGCATTGATAGGCTATGCCATTTATCTGATTAACTCCATGTACATCAGTATTGACTAGTGATTTATTTTTTATTTGTCCTTGATGTCATACGAACAAAATGAACCAAACTATTTGAAACATCTGTCATATAAATATTTTAAATAGCCTATACTGTGTTACGAAAAATTTAATTTTAAAATATTTTCAGGTAAAGATCAAGAAAACGATAAGTGTTAGAGCAATAAGCCCAGTTCGTAATTTTCACAATAATACGATAGACAGTTAATGCAAATGTTCGTCTCAGTATCTTAAAAAATATCGAGTTACGAGGAAAATAGTTTAAAAAAATACAGGGAAGTGAGTGATAGACGAACCAATGTGTGGATGGAAAGATATCAGTAAAAACATAAACTAAAGTAGAATTTCCATTTATCATAGCAAAATATTACTTAGAATTAGATATTTCATATTTCATACGCCGCGTGTTTGATACTGAGCAATAACGTTTAGCAATTCCTCGGATATAGACCAATCACGGTCGTTTATCTTACAATATTCTTGTAGGAATCGCGAGGATGCCGTTCTATCGGGTAAAACGGTTGCTCGTTATTGGACACGTAAGCATCAGTGATTAATACGTCACATGCTGCCATTGCGCAGTACCGGTACGAAAACAGATTATTTTATACAACATAACTTGTTTGAAAATTGAAATAATAGAAATATACATTGATTAAAAACACAATTTCGATTCGGTACAAGCCAGTTGGTGTGCTTTTATTCTGCTCTGCTGTTAGCTCACCTAAATGAAGTTAACTATATCTTATAAGCACCATTGGTAGCACTGGTCACAACATAGTAACTCGAATCAATTCATGGATGGTTGATTCATAGTATGCCGTGATCTCGCAGCTGTTAATTTTGTTTTTCTACTACAAAGCTTTAAAGTAATTATTATTTGTATAATACATTACATTTTTATTCGTGGAATAGTCTTAATAAATCCAACTCGAGTTTACGAGTTTCATCAGATAAATTCGCTCCACAGTCGAGACTCTATCAATAAACTCGTCAACTTTCGTGGGATTACCTACGATAAATTCTGCATTGTATCAGGACGCTGAAAATTTAAATGAGCCGTGCGTTTAGAAAATTAAGCCACAACTGAAATTCTTTCTCCATTTTTCGTAAATGAAAATTGTTAAGTTTTTTCAGCTTTCAAGGTGAAATAACTGAGAAGCTATTGAATATAGTTGCATGAAATTTTTAGGACATCTTTACGATGTTAAACCAGATGGGTTTTTTTTATCAAATTTACATTAAATTAGAAAATATGAGTTTTAAAATATTTAATATAGGCTTAGTATTCAAACGATGGCGATGCTTTTATTTCCAAGGTATGACAAAAGTAGGCAAAGCCACCTGCAATTGATTTGACAATTGAAATGTATTTTTGAAAACTGATCTTCGAAAGAGCAGAAAATGTACGTTTTCTTCCCGTTTTTCACTCATAACTCGTGAACGAAAGCTAACATTAAAAATGTATTATGCCAGAAACCTTCATGGGAGTGTACTCAACAACTTCTCTAAGTTTCATGGTGATCGGATGAATGGTGTAGTAATGTATAAAGGACAAACAGACAGACATACATACATTCGTTTTTATTTATATAGATTAGATAAGTGTGATATAGGCCTATACATAACTCCTTATATATACTAGAATTTCTTTTTATAGAAATAACTTTCTTTCTTCGTTCTTTCTTTCTTTCTTTGATATACCTGTGTTTATCCAATATATAAAATCGGTACGGTGTGTATGTGGGTATCGGTGTGTGTGTGGGTACGTGGGTATGTATGTTCCCTATACAAATCCACATTTTTTTTTTTAGTAATTTTACGAAATTTTGCACACACACCCAGTTCAGCCTGGAAAGTAACGCGGTCAACATTAAAATTCAAACTACTCGTTCCCTTGAAAAATTATATAATTTCTGAAAATATTACACTGAATATTTAATGCAATTCAGTTTTCATGTTAACAATGCATTGTTTACAGTGTCCACATAGGGCTTTGGGAGCTCCATGATACTGGACTTTAAAAAAAAATTCTGATGCTATCGACGTAATACATTGGCGTAAATAAATAATGAAAAATGAAATCCACGAAAATAATGCACAATGTGATGCAGTCATATAACTTTCTCTACCCTGGACATGGAGAATATAATTTTCTCACTTCACATCTTGATGTAGAATAAAAGATCGTATTGCAGGGACAGTATTTTCAGTTGTCTCAGCCTGAGTGTGCCAACAAGTATGCTCTATCAGAAGTCGGTAAAAAAAAATCCTATCCACGTTATTCATAGCTGTTGGCTTTGTATTAGTTGAGAAATATAGACCTAGATATTTGTCATGGGCCCTAAGCATCTAAAAGGAGACAAACTAGGATGGAACATGTTTGGTCCTATATGTTCCAGGGTATTGGGGAGGAAAATATGAAAGCGATATTGAATTTCTTTTTGATTTCAGCCCCGAAACGGTTGTATGGTAAAATGAGAATGAGATAAAATATTCCATAAAACATTTAATATATAACATATAATTTTATGTTACCAGAATTTGTTTTTATTTCAACCCCTCCCAGGCATGGAGTGTAGAAGCAATGGGGTGCAAAATTCTTCATCCTGTATGAGCCATAAAAACCTATATCAATTGTCTTCTAAAGGAATAGTTTGAGTGTGATAAGTCGTTCTTCCTCATTTAAAACTCTCCATACGTATATAAGGACCTAGAGTCTAACGTCCTTTATAAGTTAATTTCGTATTACAAAATAAATGGTGCAAAAATATATTGCACAAACTTTCTCCCATATACGTGTTAAAGGCTAGCACAGAGAAAAGTAAATTAAAGAGATAATTAAATTTCACTTATTACATTTTCATAAAAACTAACAAATATCTAGAACGGAAAGCATCAGGGTCGATCTTTATGTTCAATGCTTTTACTGTGAAATAATAATAATAATAATAATAATAATAATAATAATAAATGGCAGTAAAACTGTATATTATTAGTACTAATACTACGGGAAAATTCAAATATAAATCGCACCTTGGGATGAATCGGTCCCACCCAACCCACCCTCACCGATGCAGTTTCTTTTGTACCACGATCTAGCAAATTCTTCTGTCCTTGTATTATGAAGAAACTCGTGATCGGACGTTGGAGGTGTGACGTCATACCGCTAGACGAGAGGTGACAGGCTGACAAACCTCGCGGGAGATATAATATGCCACATTTTCGAAACCTACAAACAGTGTATCGTACATTATTCGAAAATGCAAGGGCGCTTCGCTACGGCTGCCGCCTCCGCTTCGCGCACTTTAACTATGTGGTTAGTGTTATGCATTATTTAGTTATGTAGAGGGGGATACAAGGCACTTGCGACAATATACAAGGACAGTTGGTCACTCTGCTTCGCTCAGAAACAAAATACATCACACAGTCCATGCAAATGTGAATATCGAATGGGCGGAGCTTAAGGAGCGACTTATATTTGAATTTCGCCACTACTGCTACTACTTAGGTTATATTGCACGCTTTAACTGCATGTAGGTCATATAACGTGTTTAGTATGTTTGCGTGAACCATTAGTCTATAGTAACAGCTCATCTGCATCTATTGTTTAGTGATGTCTTCTTATGTAATATTCAGTTTAAACGATTATAATATCCACTGACATAGCGGCGATGAGTTATGGAAAATAAGCAAGTCCTACAAACCCGGCGTTTGGCTTTGCGAACGACGGAACCATGAAAAACCCAAGTCAATTTGGGCGGCCACGAGATTTGATTTGAACTCAGGACCTCTTCCCTGTTAGCCCATAGGCCTACCACCTCGCTGTAATTGGCTTTAGTGTGTTCATTGCGACTGAGCTAAACTGATTGCATTTCACAACAATAAGTACATTAGGCCTATAGTTTTCTTGTTACTAGGGGCAACAAAATGTCATTCATAATTTAATTGATATTTATGTTCTGAAATTCGCATTTAAGCCGTCCTTATTTCGTTTTTATCTTGATATCTATTAAATGTATAAAGAAATGTGTTAAACAAAAAATGTTCATTTTAAATTTCTCTACAACTTTACTGTGGTAGGTTTTCCTGTATCGCCTACAGTAATGGATATAATCTACAAAAATTGAAAATGGATACGAGTAAAGTACCCCTTAAGTCATTTTTGCAGAAATACGGATATAGCCATTTTATTGGTCATAGATAAGAGTTTCCAATTTTCAATTTTTATTAAAATCGTTAGAGCCATTTTTTCAAAAATAAAAAATTTTAAAAAAGTTTTCATGAAAAGTCCCCTTAATATTTCAGTTGTAAAGCTAAATTTCTGGGCGGTTCGACAAAATTTCGAAAAAGTCCTTATTTCAAAAAATGAAGTAAATACAACGAGCCGTTTACCCGCTGTGCTTGTCCACAGACAGACGGACAGACGGACAGACGGACAGACAGACAGACAGACAGACAGACAGACGGACAGACGTCATTCCAAAAATACTTTTTTCGGTTTCTAGGCTTCATGAAACATGCTCTCCCGGTGTTATCTCGACTTCGATTTTTTGTCACGATCACAATACTTTCTCTATACTACGTATATGGGAGAAAGTAATACAAAACCAGGGCGACGTCGGGCCTTTTAAGCTAGTGGCTTTTGAAGCAGAGAAATCCGTTTCACACATATTACTACCAAATAATGACAGTGTTTCGATTGCAAATTTATGTAGTTTAGGAAAACGATATTTTGTTAACCGTCTCCTGAAATCTTCGGGAATGTCACATTTTTTGGCTTAGGAACAAATAACGCATTGTGGTTTACCGTTATGTTCGACAAAAAATAGCTTTCTTGCCCATTAGAATGAAACTTCCGTTTCTCATCTACAATGCGTCGTTTCTTTCTTTCCGACATTTTGAACTAACTTAAAAGCATGGGAAAAGGTATATAGATAAGGAGAACACAATTCAGAGTTGAGAACTGATTCTAACAATGGCATGACTTTGGAACTAAACGTCTTTGGTGAAAACAAGTGATACCATTACAAAGTGCTGCCATCACTCATGTGGGAAACGTACTATTGCTATCTGGTACTGCCATCTAAAATTTTAGTGGAAACTTCAAAATTAAAAAAAATAATAATAATAATAATAATAATAATACTGTGAAAAACTCTCAATTTTAAATTATGTCATTGGTTCATAATGAAAACTTTGGAAGAAGGCCCCAAAAATAAGCACTAGGGTCGCATATGGATCACATTGACTTAGAAGATGACCGGCACTTGACTACGATGCACCTGGTGACACTGATCAATGTCGATGTCCATAATCCTTCCAAACGATCCGCATCCGCAGATCGATCAGAGCACATATTCGACTGTTACGTAATGGCCGACCATGGCTTTCATCGGGAGTGTGTTAGTGAAAAGTTGTTAAAGTTTTTAACTTGTTAGAAATACGGACTGTGTGTCCATGTTTCGCATTCTTTTAGCGTGTGTTAATGTTTGTGTGCATGAGTGGTGCAGTGGACGGACTATTTGGCTGGGACAGATTACGCGTCAGTTGGCTGAGGTAAGCAAACAAAATTTACTGTGTTTGGTACAATATAGAGAAAGTATTGGATACTAGAATGGTAGGAAACGAAGGTGGGCCTGTAGACGTTTCTTTCTTTTGCAATGAAGTTTTCATGTCTACATAATGCATGGACGAGGAACTCGGTGTTAGAAGGGGAAGTGTGTGTTGTGTACCTCACTCCACCGACCTGAAGAAACCAAGCTGTGTGCCTGCTTGCTTGGGCTTGCAGTGGTTGACGTGTTTCGTTGTTACTAGCCACAATTTTACTAGGAGAATGAACATAGCAACAATGAATATAATACTTACTTACTTACTTAAGCTAAAGGAATATTATCAATTTTATGGAACCCAAAGGTTCATTGCCGCGCTTACCTGAACCGCCATTCAACCTATTCTGTGCTAACTCCATCCAATCATCCCTCGCAAATCCTACATCCCTTAAATCTATCCTAATATTGTCCTCCCACCTACGTCTAGGTCTTCCAGGTGGTCTTTTCCTTTCGGGTCTCCCAGTCAATACTCCCCATGCGCGCAACATGTCCAGCCCATTTCATCCTCCGTGATTTAATTACCCTTACTATATCCGGTCATGAAGCTCGTCGTTAAGCAGTTTTCTCCAGTCCCCATTTTCATCTCTCTTAGGCCCAAATATTTTCCTAAGTACCCTGTTTTCGAACACTCTCAGATTATGTTCTTGCCAACCGGTAAGCGGCCATGTCTTACATCCATATAATACAACCGGCAGGATAATAGTCTTATAAAACTTTAGTTTTTGATTTCTAAACAGAAGAAGAGAAAATAAGTTTCTGAACTGCATAAAAACAAGCATTTCCTGATTTGAGTCTCACTTAACTTCTGCCTTAATATTATTTGTGTCTGTAATTATTGCTCCCAGATATTTGAATTTTTCCACTTGTTCGAACGATTTAGCAACTATTCTAATATTTTGTAGAGCATTATTTTGACGTTCCATGATCATATACTTAGTTTTTGTTCTGTATTAATTTCCAATCCAACATTCCTACAGGCATCGAAAAGACTTTCGGCATTTCTCTCGATTGTGCTTAGGCCTACGTCATCGCCCAATAACCAAACACCATCTGCGTAAGCTAAAATCGGGTGACTGCCATTTCATTCCATTCCTATCTTGTTTTCCTGATCTTTCCTAATGGTATATTCCAAAGCGAAATTAAAAAGTAAAGGTGATGGTGCATCTCCCTGCTTGGTAAAATCGCATTGTAGGGGGGGCCCACTTTTGAAAACTAACTTTCTTCTCATAAAACACCTAATATCACACGTATTTTGTTATAGATAGTTCTCTGGAGAGGAGATGTTGCCTCGACGAATTATTTGGTCCACCTCCACCCGCCCTAAACGATACACTTTCTTTTATAACATGATCTAGCGAAAAGTAGCTTGAATTCCGCCATATTTTATATGAAGAAACTCGTGATTGGACGTTAGAGGTGTGACGTCACACCAGCTGAACATGTTTAATTCTGGGAAACTGGTTCACCAATACATCAAACCTCGCCTTCTGCAGAATTCAGAATGCCCTACTAAATTAATTGGCCTATCACCGTTCATAACCTAACAGAACCTGTCACTAATTAGTAAATCGTTCCGAACCTAACTGCCACTAAACTAGAATTTCAGAAGAATTCAGAATGCCCTACTAAATTAATACCACTGTTCACAAGCAATGTACAAGAAGCGTCATGTTCGTCAACCTGCCTCGCTGAGAAACAAAAAACATCACCCGTCTGTGGAAACGAGCGCACATATAGCGAGATGGGCCCCCCTACATTGCGACTTTCCCCCCTGCTTCAGTCCGCTTCTAATGGCAAACCTATCTGATGTAAATTTCCCTATCCTGACTCTGCTAAAGGTTTCATTTACACACATTTTGATCAGCCTAACTAACTTTTCTGGTATCCCGAACTCAATGAGGATATTGTAAATTTGTCTCGCCTAACTGAATCATATGCTTTTTAAAAATCTATGTATAGCTGGTGAACAGACATTATATTCCCACTTTTTCTCCAAGATTTGACGAATAAATGATCAGTGGTTGATCTATTTCGCCTAAATCCACATTGGTGATCTCCAATGATTACGTCCGCATATGGGGTTAATCTTGTCAGTTAGTAGAGTTGGATTACTCCCACAAAGTCTCTGGCCTTGAAGACTAACCCAGCCAGCGAGCTTCTCGTTACGTCTCGTTACCAAGATGCGCGAATTCGCTGCGCGTAAGATCAGTAAGCTACCGCTGGGCAGAGAGTAAAGATCATGCTGCATGTTGGCAGTGGTAGAAAAGACTGTAATAGTTGAGTGGAGGGATAATGCCGCAGACACAGAGACAGACAACACGTGGAGTGGGATAGCCAATCAGGGTGCAGCTACCTCCCCTACGCAAGAACTCTATGAACGGTGAGACTCGCTCCTAAGGTATATACGTAAAAACCCAGAGACTTTGTGGAGGTAATCCTACTCTATATTAGATAAAATTTTGTATGATGTTGATAAGAGAGAAATTCCTCGACAGTTATTACATTCGGCCCTATCGCCCTTTTTATGGATCGGTATAATGATAGATTCTTGCCGTTCCTTTATCAATTCCTACCTTCACCAAATCATAAGAATGAGTTTATGGATCTCTGAGTTTAATCTATCCCCACCTGCCTTAATTAATTCTGCTGAAATTTGGTCAATGCCTGGAGATTTGTGTTTTTTTAGTTTACCTATAGCTGTTTCTACTTCTGTTAGAGTTGGTTCAGCATCCAATGGCTCTGCTGTGAATACTTCACTTTCTGCATTTTGGACATCTCCATGTAGGCTACATTTAAAAATTGATTAAAGAAAATTTTATATCAATTCAAAATATTGTTCGAAGCCGTGAGTATAGTGCCATCATTGTCCATAATTATGTTTATTATGAATATAATACTACCACAGCTATTCCAAAAGTTCTGTCATGCAGATAAAAGTAGCATGTACTCTTATACAATTCAACGGCCCTAAATAGCGTGCTCACTCCCTCACTTCGTGAGACATCGGGCATACTGGGCGATGTTCGTCTCTCGCAGTCTAAACGAAGAGTACAAAATTAGAAAAACCGTTTCTTTATTATATAAGGCCTAAGTGAAATGAACGCAATGAACAAATATTCTAATTTTATTTTTACTTCCAATTTTCATAGCTCTGTACCTCAAACATTTTTAATAAACTGCCAGTGTAAATTTCTTAAAAATCCTGGATTCAATTAATAATGGCGGGCGAAGCTGCGTGCACCAGCGATAATATATTGATGGTTTAACCTGGAAGAATCGCGGACAATAAAAGTCCAAACAAATCACTCCTTCCCTTGATAAATTATATAGTTTATGAAAATTACACTGAATTTATCAAAATCAAATTCACATCATATTCCTCTGTCAACAAACAGTTGAGAGACAATACGTATTATCAGTGTTTACAGGTAGCTTTGGAATTGCATAAAATTTACGGTATAATTATTATACGTACTGGTAGGAACGAATTATATTCTAAAGGAAAAAGCGATAGTATGTGAAGCCAGCGCTGACTTTTGTAAATGTATTGTCTGTGCCTTCAGGATTCTAGACTTGTAAGTTTCGTATTTAAGCATAATTTTAACCGTGGCAAAGCCACGGGCTATTTACTAGAAATATACACTACAGCAGAGGTCGGCAAAACTGTACCGGTTGATGATGTGACGTACTACTACCGTCAGGGGCAATTCTCCTTCCTTTACTCATACCGGGCCGATAGACATGGCAAGCAAGAAATCTGCTTGAAAAACACTTCTACCATTTTCCTTGCCTACAGTACGTATCTCAATAATGTCTGCTGCTGTGATACATTCTCATCATGCAGCAGGTTCAGGATCTGTTCTTGGGATTGCTGGAATTTAATTATGGGGTAATTTTCCTAATTAGACCACAAATTATTTCACCTGTCCCTCACTTGTGCCGTTTAGTCAATTTTGAAGGAAATTAAAGAAAAGTTGCAGTAAAAGTACAACTCGTATTCAGAACATTAATTATTATGTGGAATGTTTATTTGACTGATTGTGGAATGGTCCAACGCTGTGACGTAAGGAATGTCTTTGCTGCCCTTGCTCAATGGGCCCGGTTATTATCTGGCCGACATTATTACTTTCTTCCCATCAACACCTTGTGCGTCTCTGCGTGCGACTGTGTGCCTCGTCAATTTTTGTAATTTACTGACGGCATGCCCTATACAATGAACGTAATACTATATGCCTTGCTCTCTATTAAATATTCTTATCGTATTTGTGGTGTTTCCCCCCCCCCACTTCTTATCAGATGGCTTTTGTCTTATTATCTTAACATATTTGAAGTGAACTCTGGCTTAGCTCAGTTGGTGGAGCATTGGCACGGAGAGCCAAAGGTCCTGTTTTCAAATCCCAGTGTCTGAGGAATTTTTCTCCTGTAATATTCTCATGTGATGTCCAGACAAAAATCACTAAATAGTGTGCCTCACAGTACTGCATATGAAATAAGTTGTCTGTCAGTGAGGTACACCATTAAGGGTAGTCAATCATAGGACAGAGGTTCCATCTGGCACTGTGAAGTGAACTCTGGCTTAGCTCACGGATAGCCAAAGGTCCTGGGTTCAAATCCCAGTGTCGGAGGAATTTTTCTTCTATAATATTCTCTTATTACTGCAGTTTTAACTACATACAGATTTTAACTTGTCTTATCCTATATTGTCTTAAGATAGGCTATAATGAATGTAAATAGTCTATGAAGCTTTTAGTGTGTTCAAGGATTAGTTTAGTTTTTGTAAATACCCATGTTTCATGTTGTTTCGGAGCTGGCCCCGGCAGATCACTCATCCCGTGAGGTCCTCCATGTTTTTTTATCTGGTAAAAATGCATGTATATGATGCTACGGCTAATCCCTCTTCTGAAATGTTGCGGTCCTATAGGCCCGGGTGGCGTGGGCCACATATTCATTTCCTACAACGGAAGAGGTCTAACTAGGAGAAATAGTAAATAAAAAGAAGAAATCCGGTGAATGTGTGTGATTGAATATCAATTGAGTCATTGCACCCTACGTAAATATTATTATTTTGATTATTAATATTTTACGCTTAAAATTGGCGCTGATTAATATGAATCTCTGATTACTCGGTATGGAATGTTAATAAACATAATACCAATGGCCATTGGCTCATGCCTTCTCCTGACGCACTACGTAGGCCTAAGATCTAAAGTTTGGAGTTTGCAAACTTACGTCCTTGCTTTAATGAAAGCAAATAAATGATAATTGTTATATTGTATACGATGATAATAAGCATCTATGTGTAAGCTCACTTAGTTCAAGTACCTCATATGATTTGCTTTTTCATTGCACGTGGTTCTTAAATGATGATGCCACTATGGTAGTCGTATTGGAGTTTACCAAAATCACCAACACACTTGATTACACAAGACGGTCTACAGTCTACAGATGAATCGCAAATAAGAAATACTGAATGGCTGCCAGCTTATCTTATCCATCACCCATCAAAGATCTTCCAGACTGTACAGTACGTCGTGAATTACAACATCGTTGATCGTAGTCAACCTCCTACTTGACATTTCTACAGATGTCTGATTAAATACTCTAAAATATTTTTAAAAAAATCTATAATATTTTTAAAATATAGTAACTGAGGATAAAATTGGCTGGACATGTTGCGCGCGTGGGGGAGGAAAGACATATCTCAAAAGTATTGACTGGGAGAACCGAAGGGAAAAGACCACGTGGAAGACCTAGACGTAGGTGGGAGGATAATATTAGGATAGACTTAAGGGAAGTAGAATTTGCAAAGGATGATTGGATACACTTAGCACAGAATAGGGTTGAATGGCGGGTTCAGGTAAGCGCGGCAATGAACCTTCGGGTTCCATAAAATATATATTCCTTTAGCTTGCTGAGGAATCGTCTATTGCCATTGAGTAAGTATTAACTGGTAGTTTAAATCGTAATAAAACTATGAATAGGTTGTAAAATGTTTTAAAATTATATTAGTAAATTAAGTAGTTTATTCTTCCTGGTAGTGAAATTTATCACTTGTCACGTAAGAGGTTATCAAGTGGATTAAAGAAAAAGAGATGGTGACAAAGATGACAATTAACTTGTGAGGATAATAATGGTAATAAAGGTAACATACTAGTAATAATAATGACATAAATAAATCACTGAACATTTATATATTTTATTGTTCATTTAACTCAGATCTGTGTTCAATTAATGTGTTTTGAAGCACCAAAATTATCACAATCACATAAGTACAATAATACATATTTATCCATGACTATAACAATAACATAGTTTTCTAAGTAGGTCTACTTTGCGTTTGTAAAATATGCCTTTATTCAACATTACTTGATTTCACTTGTGAGGTGTACCTGACAGTTCATAGCCTGCTAGAATCTCTTACAGTACAATGATCATGCACACATGGAAGGTAAATTGAGTTTTGTGTTTGGTATATTGACTGCCCGAAGTTAATGCTCTTTCAGAAGACGAATTATGCATGCAAATACAAAATTCGTGAAACCAATGAAGTATGCACTATCATTTAAATCATTTTAATATTTTACATTCTATTGTTAGCTGAATTACATTGTAAAAAACTAAGTATATGATCTTAAAAGTAAAAATAATGCGCTACAAAATGTTAGAATAGCCGTTAAGATGTTGGAACAAGTGGAGAAATTCAAATATCTGGGAGCAATAATATTACAGATACAATTAATAATATTAAGGCAGAAGTTAAATATCGACTAAAATCAGGAAATGCTCGTTTTTATGATATTCAGAAACTTTTATTTTCTCGTCTTCTGTCTATAGATTTAAACATTTATAAGACAACTGTCCTGCCACTTGTACTATATGGATGTGAGACATGGTCCCCTACTTTTCGGGAACAACATAATTTGAGAGTATTCGAAAACATGGTGCTTATGAAAATATTCGGACCTAAGAGAGATGAAAACGGGGACTGGAGAAAACTACATAATGACGAGCTTCATAACCTGTAGGTCTACTCTTCACAGAATATAATTAGTGTAATTAAATCACGAAAGTTGAAATGATTATATTGACAGGGAGGCCCGAAGGAAAAAGACCACTTGAAAGACCTAGACGTAGGTGGGAGGAGAATATTAGAATAGATTTAAGGGAAGTAGGAATTGCGAGGAATGGGGAGGAATGGGAGACGCGAAGGGGAAAGACCACTTGGAAGACCTAGACGTAGTTGGAAGGAGAATATTAGAATATATTTAGGGGAAGTAGGATTTTCGAGGAATGGTTGGGTGGAGTTAGCACAGAATAGGGTTGAATGAAGGGCTCATGTAAACGCGGCAATGAATCTCCGGATTCCATAAAGTAGATAATATTCTTTTAACTTGCTTTGGAACTCTCTACTGCCATTGAGTAAGTAAGTAGAAGTTGTATAAATTATATTGCAAAACTTGTTAAAAAAAACAAGGTCAATGCAACAGATTTTAGTAAAATTAAAAAGTAATGTGGTGTAACATTAGTTGAGAAAACATTAGGCTATGAACTGTCAGTTACTATTCTATAACCGGTTCTCAAAACATTAATTTAACCAAATATGCTTTAAGTTTAATGTGAGTTAACAAAGAAATTCATAATATTCCAAAACTGTCAGATATATGCCACAACAATGTGACAAATTAATAAAATATATACAAACTATATTTTAATATGACGCAAATATGATGCATTCTTGCAAACCTAACAAAATATACAACAATATGAAAATGAAACCATCAGTATTCTGTTATTTCATTCATATCCTGTACAAATTTCAACATTAGCATGTAATAGAATACAAAATTAAAAATGTGATTTTTCATAAACTTCCGGGCCCTATTTGTCATTTACATTATCAGTTGCCATTGTTCTCAGTTCATCTATCCGACAAGCACCACACAAATCTACTGTCATAATGAGTTACTTTTCACTATCCGTATTTTGTTATAATAATTATTATTATGTAATAATATTTTCCATTAAGTATAATACAATAGGCATTGTTAATTAACATGATAAAGAAACAGACAGTAATACAGTAAGATAGCACAACAGGCTAAAACATAATGATACAATACAGAGAATTCTAGTTCTTAAACAAATTACAAAACTAGCACTCCCCTTTCCAAAATAAACTCATTATGGTACCGGTATGTCACATATTATAATAATATACAACAAGAGTGAATTCCATCTCCAAGTATTTAAAAACAATATTAAATAGTGTTTAGGATACAATGTAAAAATTCATCAGTTTTGTACTTTGGACTGAATATCAACCAGGTTTTAGATTTATTTTAAAATCATTTTATAGATAAGTTTATAGAATTTTCAAGCAATACATTCAACAGTTTGCAGGTATCTTGCATTAGTCTGTGTTGTGGGAGAGCTATTTGATATGAATTGCGAGTGTTATGAGAATGTAAAAAGAGATTAATTACTATTGTAATTATTCTTTACATAGGCTATATAACTAATTCAAAATACTGTACACAGATTCACAACTGTCATAATTTTTAACTCTTTAAACATAAATCTGCAGGGCACATTAGATCTGCGTTTCTTATGACACCATTTTCTTTAGAAGTTATAGAATTCTCTATTTTGTTGCTATTTCCCCATAAAATGATCCCATAATTTATAATACTGTGAAAGTAAGAAAAATAAGACATTCAAACATACTGGTCTGGTAATACAAATTTAAATTTAATAATATATCAACTTCTTCGCTGACTGATTAGTGTACATGCCAGCAAGGAACGTAATGTTGTTCTACGTAAGTAGAACCAAAGATTTCCACAATTCTTGCAGAAAATGTTCTGAATTTGATGATTTCACACAATTTGAAGTAGATTTATTTAAAATTTTCATAGTCCCACATCAGTTCATTTTCATATAGCAGTTTTATCTATAAAAGGCTTTATTCAAATATTATGAAATTATTGCAATCATTGTAAAATTAATTCCACAATGTTCTAGAAAGGATTTTTATACATTTATTACTTTTCTATAGAATTATGAATTGTATACTTTGTAGTTTCTGGCAGTCCAAATTCATAGAAAGTATACAATGAATTCTGGATTTTTTCAATGCCTACTTACATAATGCTTTCCTGGTAGCCTTAACATAGTATCGATTCAAGAATCCATGCGATGATGTCTAATTATGCCTATATTAGGACATTTTAAAAATACATGATTTTATTTTCTGAAATCGGAAGTCTTTGTTTTATTATGGATAAAATTACGTATGGTACTTGTAAGCAAGATCCTAATTGCGCTTATATAATTTAAAATTTTCCACTTGCACAATAAAGATACCTGCACTTAACCTTCCTACTTGCATTGAGTACATAAAGACCCCAAATAATTCACATGGGATATGTTGGTAGTTTTGCAATTATTTTAATGAACTGGAGTATACATATAAAACAGGAAAACTGTGTATATCAGCATTTTTGTATAATGTTACATTCAAAGAAAAAGGGTCAATTTTTAATGGAGTCATTTACACCCCAATGATACTCAGTGCAAAAAAATGAATACATTTTAATGTGTTGAAAATATAAAAATTAATAAAATATTGTTCGATATATTTGACTCAGAAGCATGAAGTCATGAATTTTGAGAACCATAGTTTTAAGGACATTGGAGATTTTTATTTTAAATATGAGTTTGGGGTGCCATAAATAACTATTAGTAACAAGAAATCAACATTATTATATCCCTCCAACTTTTCATTCTAGACTAATGACTAACTTATGCTGTCTTTGTATAGTCAGAATACCCCAGTTATTAGCTACACTAATATTAAATTAGAAAATTTCACAGTCTGTTGGTTATTTTAACGAAGAACTTCGTTCAATCCATACACTCTTTTTCTAATGGAAACTCGCTAACATTCTTCTCTTTTAGCCTATTCGACGACAAATCAGTTTTGAATTCATGTAGCATAATGTAAACCTCATGAAACCAGAAGGAAAGCTTTAAACTATTTGGTGAATTCATAATTTAAGATAAATTACAGCTTTTTAAATGACAAACAAAAATTATAGTCATTTGAAAAATTGCTCTACATTTATAATGAATTCAGGAAATGTTTACCCTGTTTATAAATATACTAAAATAAAATCTTCAGGTTTCATTCATCAAGCATTGCAACTCCGCATTGTATTGTATTTATTGCAGCACTCATTCAATAAATTAAGATAAGGGAGGTATTTAAAAATTAAAAGTAATAAAATTTCTCTTTACATATCCCAAACTGACAACCAAAATATCCAAGTCTTTAGTTTCACCTTATGCATATTCTATATCCTATTTGCTTCAGTGCACAGCTTTATTTCCAGGGGAAAACATACAATTCAAGGTTTGTTCCATGTTAGGCGTACATTAGTGATGACACACAATGGCAATAGTATGCAGATAAATCAGATTACTACTTGTTATCTTGTTTTCAGTAATATCTGTCCTCAGAATTCAACTGCCTTGCTGACTTTTACTGCTTTTGTTTCCTTTGGGACTTTTCCCCTACAATTATGCTTTTATGAAACATAGCACAAATTAACAGAATCCTTCTTACACTTAGCATTGATCAAGTCATCAGTTTAACCAACATAATTCACTTTCAGGTAACTATCATCTTAAAAATAGCTATGGACAAAATACGGTTTGCAATAACCACCGCTTTCCGCAAGCCATTTACACCGGGACAAAATATGATTTGATGCAAATTGAGTTCTCAGCAGGATAGGGGACACTAGAAACATGTGAATTCATGTAAAACTCGATTTTGTCCAGGAGTGGACATAATACAATGCTCCTCAAATGTTTTATAGCTTATCAGTGATAAGTATACGGTAGGTCGGACCAGAGCCCCAAGAGTTAAGGGGTAAAATACTAAGTTTTTTCCAACAGATTAGCAAAATGTCTGTTCCTAAAGCTAAATCATGCATTGTTAAATACCATGAAGCCTGTGCACATTGTGAGTATGCTAAAAAATGACTTTGTGTGCATATGTCACGCAGCGAAACTGACAATGTGTTCATGCATGTGTGTTGTGGCACGTGACAGTACATGAACATTGACTTCGAGAACAAACCTTATACAATCCATTTTGTCAACTGCCTATGGCAGATCGCAAAATTGATCACCATTGTCAGATCGCAATTGAAGACCAGAATTCTCAGACCGTTTAAAGCTTACACACAATATTTAAATACTTTTATAATAATATTTGGTTTGTTTTTATGATTTATTGTGGACTAGTTGGCGACTTGCAGAAAAGACAAACAGGCATTCAGTCTTCTCTTTCATTAATATAGGGGGGGGGGGGGGGGTTACAACGCTCAAACAATTAGTAACAAAAATAAATGTGAAGATGTGAGTATTTCTCACCAGAAAAGCAAAGCACAAATACTGAAATTTCATCAGTGATGATAGTGTTGAGCATCCCAGTAGCAATAGCATTTAGTGCTAGAGTGTCCTTTTGCATTTTCATTTAAAGCATGATATTTAAAATGAATATAGCCTAATTATAATTCCGAATAAGCTGTAATACTTTACTATAAATTATGGTGCCCCCTCTACTTTTTAGCATTTAAAAATCATAAAAATCTATTAAACAATAACTTCGGGGACAAAATAGATTTTTTTTAAATGTACCTTGTGTCCTTAAAAAAAAAAAAAATTCTAATCCCTTACTAAGGGAAATATAAAGTGACTTGTAGCAATGCATGAACATTATTCTATTCTCATACCCGACCTCTACTTCTAGTAGACAACCTGTCCATAACTCTTAAATTTTACTACTTCTTCAGTTTGTGAATTGTAATAATAAATAATTAATTGCAGCAAAATAGCCATTTACAGTTTTCAGAGTCACATGTTTGCATATTCACTTATTGATTTAATTCTTTGTGAATTGTAATATGTCATTGTAAAGGCATGGGTCCAGCTGGCGACCTGGTTCTTAAATATATTTAACTATCATCATCAGTGTTCGATTCATTTAGTACCAAAGGCATCAGCATTTGTCTATCGAGTCTTTATCGATCGATTTACATTATCTTGTTTTGATTAACCCATGTAAAAGGATGATGGTGAGTATTCTAGTGTATGAAGCTGTATTTTATTTATATTTTATGTTATATATTCAGTAGTGACAGTGGTAAGACTATACGGTTTGTTGTTGTTTTTCTCTATTCACCTCTGCAGCTTGTTCATCTCCTTTCTCAAATCTTACTGTTGGATCGATGACGTATTCTTTCTTGTTTGGTCTATCGATGACTAAAATGTCAGCTCATTTTGTAGACCCAGTGCTGGAGATACAGTGAACCTCTTTAAAGACTTCATACCTGTGGGATTCCCAAAAACAGTTAGCAATTGTGTCTCTCCCCTAATTTTACTGTGGTGATTGATCCTAAGAAACTCCCCTTGACAACAGTAGCCAAGCACATGGGCATTGCAAAGTCTGCAATGGACTGTCTGACTTCTGCTGCCTGGGACGCTTCAAACAGCCACCAGGTTGGAATTCATTTTAATGGCAATTGTTCACCATGATGATGAAAGTCCTTTTTTGGTCGAGATCCACAAATTGCATTTTTTCCAATCAGAGTAAATAGAGACACCTTGTCCCTTGTGTGGAAGGTTCTTCCTTTTTTCAGACTGTTGTTCTCGCAGTGTTTGTCTTAATTTTCTTACATTTGAGGAATTTTGAGTGTCAAGTCCCAGACTTTGCAAGCTTTCATTGATTTCATTAGGAAAATTTCTGGCCAAGTCAAGATGATCATTATGTATGGCTTTTTAGACTGTTACACATGTTTCGAAAATAAGCCTCCCATGAAGCTTTCATCACATCCAGTCATCTAACTTTCCTTCCTGAGTATAACACCCAACGGGGTATCCATTGGCAGTCCAATTACTTCTTTGACTGCATTTTTTTATGATTTTGTCAATATCATTTAAACAATCTCTCTTAAACTTCCTTAAAGGTACACACTGCAATATACTATACGCTGCAATATACTAGTGTTGGCCAGATAGGCTATATTGATTCACATTGGTGCCAACTTTTGAAAAACATTGAGTAGGCTCAACAGATTTTAAAATTACCATACTCCCGCCCCTTATTTGGTTCATGAAATGTACTTATAATAGTATTGATATGATTCCAGATAAATGCAGAATTGCACTAGAAATGATTTCGTTGTTTGTAATAACTAATAACATTCACATTTTATAATTCAACTGCCTGAAAAGGGTTGTGTATCCTAGTAAATGGAAATTCTTTAAAGTTTATAATATCACAAAAACATTTTTACTTCTTCTGCCTGTACCACAGGTACTGTAGGTAGAGGAAGTATTGTGTTCGACCCTGAAATTCGAAGTCAAATTTTTAATGTAAATACACAGCTATTTTCAGAAACATATCTGTGTATGAGTCTGTGAACAGCCTAGCTCGAAAACGAAAAATCATATAAAAACACATTTTTTTATTCGGGTTACGTATCTTTTGGGGGATGTGACATGAAGAATGTCGACGAGTTTCTCCAATTTTCAATGTTATTTTACATGAAGAAAATTTAGTTGTGCATTTTCTCGGAAATGGCTTTAATGATTTTGTTTAAATTTAGTACATGACGTGCATATACTAAAATCCAGAACTTTTATTTAAAACATTTTTCTACAAAAACTCTTTGTTGCTCAAGGTATGAATAAAATATTGAATTGAACTGTAGAAACTCAGCTTTGTATCTTCAAAATTAGTCATATTTGGTCCTTGAATACCACTGTCTTCATGTATATACTCAGTGAAGGAAGTGAGAAAAATCCAGAGGCGGTATGCTATCCCAAAATTTTTCCCTAACATACCTCAATTAAAGAAAACATATTCCCTCCTTTACAAAATAATATTGTGATATGCAGGATATGTGTTTCTTAATTAACTTCTTTCATGAGTAACCAACCCTGCTTTATAGGTGATTGCCAAGTAGAACCACAACACAATACTAGAATATTATGTACTGTCGATTGACAGGTCTTTATTTATTTCACATCACGGAAACCATCAATAACAGCAGTGGGTGTCGGCATGCTGACCACAAGCCCCCAATCCTGCCATCTATGGTAGATGAGCAGCAGTCGGGTGGTAGGCCAGGGATGTAGAGCCATTGAGTTTAGTTTATTTACTTCAATAAAGATATTTTAAAAGTATTTAAGTATATTTTAAAAGTATTTAAGGCCAATATAAAAGTCACAACATTTTGTTCCCGAGAAATATTTTTAAAACATAGAATCTAGTGGTGTAGTCATTAAGATGGCAACGAAGACCATCACAAGTTATAGTGACAATGGCTACCGATGAAAGCGTACGAGTTGGTGAATAATCATGAAAAGTAAATTACGAACAATGTACATGAACAATTTGTATTAAATAGCCATTGTATTTCAGTGACGGTATGCTATTTCACCATTGAAACCAGTGTCGGTATGCCATTGAACCTTTAAAACCAGTGACGGTATTCCATACCGGTGCATACCGCCTCACTTCCCTCACTGTATATACTAGTTTAAAATACAATATAAAATTTTACTCACAATATAACATTTTTACTCTCAGTGAATAGTTAAAAGAGTGCTGCCCAATGTTTTGAGTCTTTCCTCGACCCTTCCTCAGGTGCCTCCTGAATCACACTGCTCACAAAACGAGGAATCTTCCACACCCCCTGTTGGTTGGTGACTATCTCCCATAAACATCATACACCGAGCATACCTATCAATCGATAGGTATGCTCGGTGTACGACGTTTATGGGAGATCATCACAACCATGCCAATCAGGTATGCTCGGTGTACGATGTTTATGGGAGATAGTCACCAACCATCGATCAATAGGTATGCTCGATGTACGACGCTTATGGGAGGTAGTCACCAACCAACAGGGGGTGTGGAAGATTCCTCGTTTTGTGAGCAGTGTGATTCAGGAGGCACCTGAGGAAGGGTCGAGGAAAGACTCGAAACATTGTGCAGCACTCTTTTAACTATTCACTGTGAGTAAACATTTTATATTGTATTTTAAACTAGTATATGTAGAAACTCAGCCTTGCCTGCTTTGCATTAGGTTGAAAGAATATGCACCGATTTTCTAAAAAAAAGGCGCCTTGTTCTACCTGAATATCATAATATAAATGCTGTATTATGTTATAAGGGTGCTTTATGTATTAAAATATATTACACTAATTCTCTTTTTGAGTGTAGAAAGTTATGTGTTTTATATAAGATTTTTTAAATGTTTGGTTTTAGGTAACTAGTATGAGGGGGAGTCCGGAAATAAGTTTCCCCTGGAAACACTTTGACTTTGGCTATATCACATTTCCTTGCCTTGTCCATTAATGTCCTTCCTGAGATATCACAAGCACCATCTAATTTTTATTATCTGACTTTCCCGTGCTCTCTTTTTGTATAGACCTAGTTATATAAAGAATGTGATTTTTTCTGAACGCAAACATTTATTTTGTCTTTTCAAAGTGTAATAAGATATTTCAGCAGTGGTTGTGAAAACTGTGATGAAAGTCGTCAAAATTTAATGAACTGAGGAACGATTTCAAACTATCGTGAGTGAATTGGAACATTAGGAGATTGTACTATGGATTTTAACAATAGCCTGATTTTCGTTGTACAGTGATTCAACAAAGAAACATGATTTTTAGTAATAGCAATAAATAATTGTGATAATATGGAAAATTATTGGGTGGGCTTGAGCCCCACAGGCCCATATAGGTTGGCACTACTGTTGATTCAATATATTTAGTTTCTGCTCTGAATTTAGAAGCGGGGAATGAACCAACTTCTTGATATTTGTGTTCAGATCAGATATCAGTTTATGCTTGTCTAGTACGATTTCATCAGTGAACAAGACCCTGAGATATCAAATCTTTTCATCTGGCCTATAAGTTAGAAGCAATAGTAAGTCCATCATTGTTGAGAATACTTGTATCTGCTAGTTTTCCATGATTAATAACGATTGCCTTCGACTTTTCAGCATTCAGCTGAAGTTCAATCATGTCTGCAGCAGATTTCTTATTTCGTGACAACAAAACAATATCATCTGCAAAGCCTAGAACAGACAAATTAGCTAAATTCTCATGTAAACTGTAGCCAAATGAGGAAGCTAATTCATTATCACTAAGTTCCATAAAAGGGAAGTCAATTGCCAAATTAAAAGAAGAGGAGATAAAGGTGATCCTTGAGGTACTCCCTTCTTGGATATCTTAATTTCCTTCATTTGGGTCACAGAATTTAATTCATTTTGTACAGAACCATCTTTAATTAAGTTCAATATTAAACATGTTACCCTACATTCTGAAGTATGGCCATTGATTTCAAAGTATTTTCAATGTGTTGGTGACCAATACTGTTGAAAGCCTTGGAAACATCCAGAAAAGTTACAGAGCAGTCTTTTTTCTTTGATTCGGCATCTTGCAAACATGCTTCAATTAATAAAGAATTAAGGAAAGTTCCAGGAGGGTTGACAAAACCCCTCTGATGTTCCGATATCTCATCAAAAGATCGTAACTTCCTTTCAAGTGCTCTTTCAATAATCTGCATAGTATGGAAAATATAGTTATTGGTCTCCACTTCTTTAGCTGATTTGTGTCAAGAGATTTATAAATTAATATGGTTCTACCTATTTTGAAAGCTTGTGGTACATAACCCCAAAGAAGCGTAACATTTGCTATTTTACTTATGATATTTGTACATTTCAATTCTTTAACAACTTTGAGAAGAACTCTATCAACGCCAGATGCATGGGCGTACGGTGAAATTCTGTTTGAAGGGGGTTTACTATAATGTTGTCCCAGCTCCATGTCATTGAGCACATTGTAACTTAATACACTATTTTTAGTAACTAAACAGTTGTATTGTGATCATTAGTACACTAAAAATATGTTATTTATGCTTTACAGTATTTTCAAACTGTTTTCTTTAGGTATCTGTTCATTTCTTGTTTTAAATAGTTTGTAAATAAAATCATTCTTTTGAGAAATTTCATAGTAGGCTACCGTAGGATGTAATTCACACTATGGGCTATAATTAGGCCCGACGAGAGGGAGGGACAGTCGGGGCTGTATCCCCGGGGCCCGTGCCCCAAAAGGGGGCCTGGCCGAACAGGTTTTATTTTTTACTTTCTAAATTTACTCTAAAATAAAATTCGTTATAAGTCAATAAACAGATAAGTTATGTTTTATGTGTTTATTTTATCTGCATTGTCCTGTCGTGTAATGGTGACAGGGAATTTATCAGTTAAACTGAAACGGATTATTCTCGAAGAAAAATTGCTATTTTTTAAAAGTAGAAGCAGAAATCCTTTTGGACTCAACAGTAGGCCTCACTAACGTTCGGCATTTAAAATCATAATTTTCAAAAGATTAAATTGGTACATACAGCTAAAATTGTTCCTAATTTGGACATTTTTATGTATTTTTCCGTTTCGTGCCCATTATCAGTTAACAGACTTGGTCCAAAATCAATAGGCTTCGTCCCATGGGAGTTATAAACGGCATACCAAGTTTTATGAAAATCCGATAAAGCGTATTTCAGTTATTGCGCTTACAGACACACGGACAGACAGACAGTCCTGTCTACCAGACAATCTCATAAAGTACCGGTACCATTCTGGCACTTAATAATGATGTAATATCATTACATTTTTTTTTGTTTCATACATTATAAAGGGCGAGTTCGGTAGTGAATTTAATATTTGACGGGGGACCGGGAAAATTTGTCCCTGGGGCCCTTGCTTTCTTTCCACGGCCCTGGCTATAATCCACATGATTTCGTTATGCGGAGCACTGTGAGTCATTGTATCTATATTCTGTTGTTTCTGTATCAGCAAGTTGATAGCAGACGTAGTAATTTTGTTTAACTACTCATTCTGGTTTCTGGAGCTCAGTCCATTCCAGAAAATTTGATTTTACGTATTGAAAGCTGATATTCACTGGAGTCCTGAGAGCCAACCGATCACACCACATAATTATCTAGGTTATCAAATCATTTATGAGAAATTCTGTAGGAAATTTTGTACTGTTTAATAACAATAAGCCTATGTTTTACTGTACAGTAGAAGTTATTTCAGATCATTTGCTCATTGAGATTAAATATGTGCATTATTATTAAATAAATTACGATAGCATAGTAGACTATCATTAATGAAAAATTGAAATTTACAAGAGTTTTTAATACTTCTGTGTTATGTAAGAGAATATAATAAAATAACCAACCAATGATTTTTTTCAATTATTGAACTTGATGTTGTAATCCTAAAGATCGCAGATATTTCGGGAGGAGTTTTAACCCCCTCAACCCTCCCCAACGTACACCCATGGCCAGGTGTGGTATCATTTTTCATGGGTTTCATAGCATTTCAATATCTTCTTTAGTAATAATGTAATTTAAATCTACATCAGGATTTAAACTATTTAGATTTTCAGGTTCAGGATATTTATGTAAAATACAAGAATTTTCTTCTCCAAACAGGTAGAAAAATATTGATATACATCCTGGTTTGGTACTGCACAAGATTTATTTTCAGAAAGGGACATAACGTTCTGAACTGTCCATTTTCTTCTATAGTAATAGTAGAATTGAGTAACCTCATAACAATATTTATTTTTATATTTTTCTCTTAAACGATTGTATCAGATCGTTGAGGTTTCTTATTTTGAGAAAAGTGAGACTGCTTACTATAAGTTCTCCAATTTTTCCTTGCTTTGTAATATTTTATTGCAGGGTGCTCTGGACCTTTACAGAGAGGTGTAGCTGTGTTTAAATATTCATTTTTAACTTTGTTGTCACTTATATCGAGCATTTCCCCAACACCTTTCTTCTAATGTCCCTGGATTTAATTCTGTCATGTTGTAAAAAAAATAAAAAAATAGACGGTGGTTGAAGAATGCCCCTATGGGAATTTTTTGGTACGGGTCGCGATCTTCATGTTTTTGAGCAGGGCCTTCTTGAAATGGACTGTTTTCAGCATTATGGAGCGTTTAGCTCAAGATAAAGTATGAGCACTATAAAGCTTCAATGTTTATCCTAATTAACTACCATAAAATATCAAGAAAGTAGTTACCATTATTAACTGAGCTTCAAAATACGGTAGATACGGAATGAGAAAGTATAGCAATATAATATTCAAAATACAGTGATACCTCGAGATACGAGTTTAATTCGTTCCGTAATCTTGCTCGTATGTCAATTTGCTCGTATCTCACAGCAATTTTCCCCATTGAAATTAATTGAAATGCCATTAATCCGTTCCAGCCCCAAAAATGCTACCCCCAATTGTTTTTGTTACGTGTTTTTGAATAAGAAAAATGTATTTATAAATGACAAATATTGTATAAAAACATTATAAAACCAGTTTTTTTCTTTATATTCTCTTTTATTAAGTGTACATACATACTATATTTGTATTTTGGTCACTTAAATGCAACTTACACACAACTTAAATGCTACTGTATGCTTAATTTTAGTCACTGCTTTTCTCTTCACTGGTCTTTGCCTTATTCGCCGGATTAAAAAAAAACTGTCCAAGGAGGTTTGTTTCTTCCTCCCTTTCAGAATGCTGCGGAAATGAGTTAGGCAAGTGTCATTAAATAGCTCCGATGCACGACCAGTTGCAACTTTTTCAGAGTGTTTCTTTTCCACGAACTGTGAAACTCTCTCCCACAATCCCAAGATCTCTTTTATCTCACTTGTAGAGATAACCTCCTGCATGTAAATGCACAAAAAGCGCAAAGCCCTAGAAAAACTTAGCAAAGATGCTTCGACAGCGAGGTAAACAAGCACACTGGGGGAATACGTGTGATAACGCACGAGGCGCAGGCGCAGTAAACTGGTGGGCCATGTGCAGCATCGCAGCTGGCCATTCCTCGTATCTCAAATGTCGCTCGTATTTCAGAACATAACTTCGCTCGCTCGACAGCTCGTATCTCAAATAACTCGTATGTTAGGGTACTCGTATCTCGAGGTACCACTGTAAACCTTTAGATCTTTATATAAATTCAATTAAATTAAATATCCAACTTACTCAAGCTGTTCACCTTATTATGTCATGGGCTCCTATTATCATTAATACTTAATGCATATTTTGTTCTCAAATGTATAAATACTCTAGATAAAATCTAAATCATTCGTCATAATTCGTCTTTAAGAATACAATACACATCTCATTATTTAGATTCTCAGTGGATGTGTGAAAAAGCAAATTAGAACATAAAGAAATGGTTAATAAAGTTATTTTGATTCTGTTAGGGAGCATTCACACCGAAGTAGCATGCCACTTGCAACATGCTACCTGGATGCACACTGCACGTTACTCATTTAAAATGCCAAATAAACAAGTTGAGGTCTTCACGTCAAAGTAACGTGACAATAGTGCACCTCGCAGAGTGCGACATTAATTTTTTCAGATATATCTGGACTTATTTCATGCGACGCTACTCGGGAAGACACATATGTATGAAAACTGCTGGAAAGAGGACTATTTAACACACAATTTATACATGCGTAGACTATACGTTATGGAATTGAAACTAGTATGAAAAAGCCTGGAAAAAAATTGCTGAAACTAGGCTATATCTTCTTTAGGTAAATGGTGTTCTCAATTCTTCAAGTGAAAATATATAATTTATGTTAAACTGCAGATCGCATATCTGTTACTTTGGTATGAATGCAAAACTGTGAACCATCCAACTCAATGTGCAGCCTGCATCCAAGTAGTGCGATTCACATGCTAAGTTATGCTATTTCGCTGTGAATGCTCACTTAGAAAAAAATAATGTATGTAAATCTCTTTCTTGTCACCACACCAACCACTGCCTACCTAATTTATTTTGGCAGGAATTCAATCGGACATGATAACAGAACTTTCATAGTTCGGTCCACTCTCAAGATCCAAGAACCATGGTTCACTTCAAATCTCCTTTGTACTAATATCAATCGAATCACCGGCATCGGTTGCAGTTGCATGTACTTACAGCGTTCGCTGGTAGATGTCAGCACTACTGTTCACTTTCTAGCGTAAGCAACGATGAGGTCATAGCGAACAGCTGTAACTTTATCTTCATTATTATTTGTTTCCGTGCATCTAATTTTCTCTGCTTCCTCTACGCAATCGCTAAGATACTCCTCTTGCAACTCTTCAGGAATACGGTCTAGAAAAGGGTTGACTGCTTTTATGGCATCTAAATAACAAAAGAAAAAGAAAATTTATTTCCTTTACCACCAGATGGCAATGTATATATAAGCACAAACTAGTAGACTATTATCAAGCAGGGGGTGTAACTCAGTGGTAGAGTGTCTGCTTCGCATGCAGAAAGTCCTGGGTTCAAATCCCAGCTCCTCCACTTTTTTTAAGTTGGATTTTTCATCAGATGAGGAAGCACCAATTACATTTCCAAGCTTATTTTATATTTTGTGCACGAAGTTCATTTTACTTATCTTTCGGTGCTTGCAAACGTTGCACAGAAAAGGCCATCATATTAAGGATCACTGATAATCATAATTTTTATTCACAAGTAGAATTTTTACAAATTTGTGGCCTCGTCGTTTAAATTCTAAAAACTTTAATACTAATATAGATATAATAAAAATAGTTTAAAAGTAACTCTGTAAAGAAAACATCTTACTATATTATACAACCAAAATTCTCACGAAATTTTTCTATTAAATACATAAATAAATAAAACGTTATACCTAACATCATATTGAGAGCCCATTGCACCATAAATATTGAATGACCCTAATAGGTTCCTAACCTCTTTGTCCTTGAACAACATAATATAACTTTTTTATTGTTCTTGGGTTACCAGTGATTAAATTATTCATCGTGGTTTTATCTTGTGATGTTCTGTTTTTATACTCGTATTTTTTAAATTTTGCTTGTAAACTTTCGTGTTTAATTTTTTGTATCATATAAAATTATGCAAGTAATTTGTAGGAAATGGTTATCATAATTAGACCTCGGAATTTTAGGCAATGTCTATATAGTTTCTTTAGGAAAATGTGCAAAACAATTGCAGATGTTTTCAATTTAGGAAAATAATACTCATTGGGAGCAGTTTTTAGTTCCTTAAATTACCTATATAGTGTCTACTTTTCCTTTTTGTGCCTAAATTTGTCTAAACAAATAATTTTCAAGGTTTTAAAAAAAGTAAGAGTTTGAAGGTTTATTTAATTTGTTCCTAGCTAGGGGATCATAATGATCTTATTTACAACTGAAAAATATTTTTTTGTCATTTAAGACTATATAACAAATAGGTATGAATTTGACTTCTTCTTTGTTAAGGCAGGCAAGCTGGTAATTAATATTCATTAGTGTTTAGTGGTGTTTTCAGATTATTTAAGGTTAACACTCGGCCACAAATCAGCCTGCCTATTGTTAAGAAATGTAAAATCGTAGTGATTTTATTAACAATTATTATTATTATTATTATTATTATTAACAAATAACAATAAACAAATAACAATAAACAAATAACATGTGAAGCTTATATTCATAAAAATAAATATGTAAAAATGATTATTTTTATGCATCACTAATTATTTTGTGGCCCATTTTAGATACCAGAAATAATTTGTTTTTTGCCTAAAATTAAATAGGAATGACTAATTACATAATTTCGTAACCTATTCTAGGTGCCTGAAACATCAATTTTTCTTCTCAAATATTCCGAAGTCTAATCATAATACTCAGTACGGAATGATGTTAAATCGTTGATCGTGACTGTTACAATAGAAGATCGACGTGTACAAGCAAAGAATTTGTAATATTCTTAAAAAATGAAATAGCTTAATTTCTGTCAGGCACATAAGAAATTATGACCACTGTGCTGTAACACATACACTATTAGGCTAGTAAACCGGATTCAACGTAACCCTAGACTGTTAAGGGAACAAGCGATTATAAATTATATTTGTAAAGAAAGGGGAATATAGTATGAAAAAAAATACAAATTAGGGATCTTTATTTAGGCTTCAATGGGAACAAGAAAGGCCACAAATCAAAATGAGTTCAGAAAATAGGGAGATAACTGCGTATAGGAATGGTATTTTAAACAGATAAAAAATACAAATGCATCCAAACGGCAGAATCTTGTAACCAAACCAAGTTTTATAATAAATAGAAAGAGTCATAGAGAAATTATTACATAATTATAGAGCCCCAAGTGCTGATTAAGCCTGAATCCCAGCAGAGTTAATAAAGATTGGGACAGTATATAATTCACAGGAGGTACGTATTCCCTTTTTATAAAAAAATACAATTCAGAGATAGACTAATAAGTATTGTTTTCAATATATGAAAATTTGCATTACATTAGATTAGAGATCCTGCATAAGGGTAGGACTATGTAAGCTATTGATATGCTCACCTTTGAGACAGTCAACTGTGTTGTACTTGAACATGTTTTCTTTACATTCGCATTCAATAACTTGAAAACCTACATCTAATAACAGTCTAGTGAAGTCATCTTTTGGATCAGGTGACTCATGATAAGGTGAAATATATCGATGTGCATCCTGAAAGAAAAGGAGATAGTGATATATACATATATCATAGGCCAATAATAATAATAATAATAATAATAATAATAATAATAATAATAATAATAATAATAATAATAATAATTTCATTTAAGTTCATTAATAATAATAATGATAATGATGATGATGATAATAATAATACAAAATAATAATCTTAATAATTTTCTTATTATTTTATGCAATTGTGAATATAGCATTATTAAAAAGTAAAGTGTTCCCTACAGGCCATGGAGGCCCAGAGGGTTCCAGGAAGTTGAGGCTCCCATATTTTTAGACTTCAGCACATTAAGGTGGTAAGGTTGTCAGCCTTACGCACCGGCCTATTCTTTTATATAGGCTACCTGACTACCGCTTAATAGTCTCATTTGCTTAGTAGCTATTCCATGAACATAACATAACCTATGGATATAACATAGGATATAAGAGTGTTTGACAAATTAGTTGACGTCTACTCCATGAAATACATTGACCTGTCGGGAGAGGGATTATCTTTGGATCACATACATACTTTTTTGACCAGATAAGGACATGGAAGGCCTCCCCGGATGAGTGATCAGCTTAATGCCGAAACCACCTCCGAGACAACACGAACAAACACACTCACTCCAAACAAGGCGAGGATGGTATGGAGATGATAATGACGGTCAGATGATATCCGGGGATCAAAAGGGCCTAAAGTTACCCGATATTTGTCTCACAGGTGAGGAAAATCCCGGAAAAATCCCCACCTAGGTAACTTGTCCCGACCAGGATTTGACCATTTGACGCATCCCCTACGCCACAGTGGTGGACAAATACATTGACAATAGAAAATAATTGACAGTCAATAATTCCATGGGCTACCCTACTGTATAGACACAGATCCCGAACTCCTGATATGGTCTTGCAGCTAAAAGGAATATAAACACAGATAATTTTTATTAAAAAAAATTATAAGTCTCTTTGATTGATAAAAGTTTAAACAAATGGATTTGGCAGCTTAAGGAACTTCTACATTTCAATTGGAAATCTACTACAAGTAGGCTATTTCAGCAAGAGATTACCAAACAAATCTGGTAGTTATGAGCCACCCATTCTGAATACGCGCTCTTCACAACGGCCTCTTGTAACGGAAAATCGTACGAAAACAACATTTTGTATTTGGGTTAGGTACCTTTTGGGGATGTGACACGAAGATTGGTAACGACTTTCTCTTATTTTTAAGGGTACTTTACATGAAGAAAATTTGGTTTGTTGCGATTTTCTCGAAAAGGGCTCCATACTAAGAGGCTGCCTTTGATTTGGGCAGAGGAAGTTATCAGATTTTTTAAAATGTAAGTTTAATACAAGGATTTATTTTATATGCAGCAGGGGTCTTCGTGTACAAATTATTTTAAACACCACATTTGATAGGTCTAAGTGATTTCCATGTTAATTTTATCATAAATCTGAATTCCTAAAAAATATTAGACTATTAGTATTATCACTTATTTAATTCCATCTTTCGACTTGATTGACAAAGGCAGGATTGAGGGATGGACAAGTGACAAGTGCCTTAATGACAGTCCTCAAAATCTTAGATGCTTCTTAAGTATGCATTCTAATAGCGCCTTTACGACGTTGAGTGCATCTCGTTAAAGACTTTTTAGATCAGAAAATTCCGGAAAGTGCCGTGAATCCCAGCCGATTCTTAGTCAATCTTCAATCTATATTAATAAAAGGAAGTGTCTGTCTTTCTGTCTGTCTGTCCGCGATGCCCAGCGAAATCTACTGAACGCAGAGATCTGAAATTTTAAACGTAAGTGGACTGAAGGGTCGGAAAATGCACCTCGAAGCCGGAATTTTAATTTTAGCTTTCGTTCGTGAGTTATGAGTGAAAAACGGGCAGAAAACGTGCATATTTTGCGTTTTCGAAGCATCAGTTTTCAGTAATACATTTCAATGTCAAATCAAGTGCTTTGGCTATTTTCGTCATAGCCTACCTAGGAAATAAAAGCATCGCGATCGCTTGAATGTTGTATGCCCACGCAGGTCGATTCATTTGTTTATAATGTCAAGGCACGCAGATATCTGAAATTTTCAACATAGACGGAAGAGGGATAATCAATATAGGCCTAAATATGGTCAAACATTATTCGATTTGGACGAAACTCACTATACAGGGGTTTTTCTGGGCCAAGGAACTCGAATCTGAGATAGCTTTTACCAGGCGACGCTATCTAATCGTGGTATCTAGTTCACGTGATTTAGGTTTTAATAAATATGATGATTTAACTATTATGCTCTTAATTTTTTATTTTTGAAGTAAAACTTCTTTTCTCGCGGTTGAGGTAAATCTGGAAAATCAGTCACACTAAAACGAAATCAGTCACGAAATCAGTCACAAAATCAGTCACACTCAAAACTACGTGTTTCGGAGCGGACTGCACAGAAAACAATCAACTCAATGATTAGGAGTAATCAAAGGAAATTTTTCAGACCTTAATTCCTCAAAGGCAATAGACAATTCCTAAGCAATCTAAAGGTAGCCTATATTATCTATTTTATGGAACCCGGAGGTTCATTACCGCGCAAATCCAAAATTTATAATCCAAAATTAAAAAATACAAATTTCCAAAATTAAAAAAAATAAAAATTAAAACATCCAAAAATCCAAAATTTAATAAATAATAAATTCCAAAATTAAAAATTAAAAACTAAAAATCGAAAATACCAAAATTGAAAAAATCTAAAAATCCAAAATTAAAAAAACTAAAATACAAAATTAAAAAAATCCAAAAAATAAAAAAATTAAAGAATCAAAATTGAAAAAATCCAAAATTAAAAAATTCAAAGATCTAAAATTAAAAAATCCAAAAATAAACAATTAAAAAATTAAAAATCCAAAATTAAAAAATACAAATTTCCAAAATTAAAACAACAAAATAAAAAATTATAACATCCAAAAATCCCAAATTTAATAAATAATAAAATTAAAAATTAAAAATCCAAAAATAAAAAAATAAACAACTCAAAGATAGAAAATTTAAAAAATCCTAAATTAAAAATTGAAAGAACCAAAATGAAAAGTCCAAAATCCAAAATATAAAAAGTCCCAAAACCCAATATAAAAAAGTTTAATAATGCAAAATTGGAAAAATCCATGAATAGAAAATTGAACTTCTGTCGCGTGGCCTTCCACGCACTCTTTTTTTTTATTTATTTTTTATTATTATTATTTTTTTTAATAATTATCGCGGGCGAAGTCGATGCTAGTATATATATAATAGCTTAATGCTTTGACCACAAGAGTAATAGGCCTACTTATATTATGCTTATTCAACAATTTTTTGAAGAATTAGAATTATAGTTAAGAACAAACTGAATAATATAACTCAAATTCTGACCTTCATATACTCGATCCACTTTGACTTCTTGCATTGCGAGTTGTAAACGTTAAATAACGGACACGTTGCCATCAAGACAATTAAGGCTTCTCCACCAGTTTTCAGCAGCCGGTATATGTTTTCAACAGCTCTTCTGCAAAAAACCATTTTTAAATAAGATATTTAACAACCTTCCTACAAATAGAGGTATACATTTAACTAATAACGTGCATAATAAAACCAATACACGACATAAATTAGCATAGAAACAATACAATACTTATTATTATTATTGAAACTCCCATTAGCAGAACCCTACGTGACCTCTCTGTATGTGGTATAACTGCAGGTATATTTTCATATAGTTCTTAGTTCTTACATACCAATTTCACAATAGCTGTGAAGTGAAGTTTTAGCAGTCAATTTCGGTTGTCATATAAGAAAAGTGGAAACTGCATGTCAAATCTCTAATGAAGGCATCTCAGAAGGGACAAGGCCTACCACCCGACCGCTGCGTCATCTACCATAGGCAGACGTCAGGATTGGGGGCATGTGGTCAGCATGCCGACACCCACGGCCGTTAATGGTGTTTTCATGACCGGAGTAATCAAATATCAAGTATCTCCTCAATTTGAATCACGAGGCTTACCAGACCTCCCTACCTCAGAAAAATCCGAGGAGGTACCGGAGATCGAACCCGGGCCGACGGATGTGTAGTCAGCGACGCTAACCACATGACCACGCCGGCGGTCCAGCGGTCTAGCTGATTGTAAAAAGTGCATGACCTGAAAGTCTTTTGAAAAAATAATGATTTCATAGGGGAAAATGAAATAACCTAGGGATTTTCGGAGTGAATAAATATCTTTCACACAAAAGAAAATCCTTTTCGGAAAGGACTCTTTCGGAATTTAAAATTCCGTTATACATATTCGCTATATAATTAGAGGTGTGAGTTTTTGTTAATCTAATATATAAAGTCGAATGTGTGTTTGTGGATATGTATGTATGTATGTATGTATGTATGTATGTATGTATGTATGTTTGTTCCTTATACAAATCTACATTTCTTCACCAATTTACACGGAATTTTGCACACATACCCAGTTAAGCCCGGGAAGTATAGCGGTCAACATTAAAATTCAAACAAAATACTCCTTCCCTTGAAAATTATATAATTTCTGAGAATTTTATACTGAAAAAAATGAATGTTGTTCAGTTCACATGACAACAGTGTATTGTTTACTTTGATAACATTGGGCTTTGGCGACTATAATTATAATGCTGGACTTTAACGAATTATGATTTCATCGATATATTGGCGAAAATAATTACTGAAAATGAAATCCACGAAAATAAAGCACAGTGTGATGCAGTCACATAACTTTCTCTACCCTCGACATAAGAAATATTTTCTCACTTCACATTTTTATGTCGAAGAATAGGTCGTATTGCAAGGGACAACTTAAGTGTGTGAGTATGCTATATCAGAAGTCTGTAAATAATCCTTTCCCCTTATACCTTATCCATAGCTGTAGGCTTTGTATTAGTTGAGAAATAGGGATGTTTATCATAGGCCCCTGCATGGGGTGGAACATTTTGAGTCCTACGCTCGCAGTATATTATGTCCCGGGTTTTAGGGGAGGAACGTATGAAAGTGGTACTGCATTTCTCTTTTATTTCAGCCCGAAACGGTTGTATGATAACATGAGAATGAGAAATAAAATTTTCCGTCAAGTCAATACAATCTTATTTAATTTATGTTTCTTCTTATTTCAACCCCCCCCCCCAAGCATGATGTGTAGAAGCAACGGAATGCAGCATTCGACATCCTCTATGAGCCATAAAAAGCTATATCTAGCGTTTTCTGATGGAATAGTTTGAGTGTGATAAATCTTTTCCTTCATTTCAAGTTCTACATACTGTACATAAAGTCCTTCATAAGTTAATTTCAAATTAAAAAATACAAAGCCCGGGCGACGCCGGGCCTATTCAGCTAGTAAACTATATAAATGCTGTATTTCGGGGTTAAAATAACATTTTCTTAGCATTTCAGGTGTTAGAAATTATTTGGGGGGTAACATTAAATCACCATATAGCTTCGGGATATAAAGGTGATACATAATTTATAATAAAATTTAATTACTTCAATAAAACTTTCTCGCTTGAAGATTATTCGGGACAAAAAATAAATAAATAAAAAAATATCGCGTAGTCAAATTAGCTTCTTTCTCCATGTATTTTGTGAAATGGGTGATATTTATAAATTATAAACATAAAATAAAAACATTTGTGTCAGCTTTTTTAAGGTTCTGTTTTAACCATCAGTCGGGCTGTTGTGTGTATATTATTTATGTACAAATTTCACATGAATCCAACCAAGGGTAAATTAAAGATTACGAGTTTAATCATACGATGTGAGTATTTTCTAGACTGAGTAAAAGCAGGGAATGGAAACTTGTGACGTCACACACTCAAGCACAGTGATTGGTTTATCCCGGAATACGCAACCTGTATACTTTACTAATCTTGTGGCGACGTCAGTGTTTTCGAACTAGCATAGTGGGCAGTAATGCCGAGTTGCTTTGTCATTAGTGCGGGACTGCTGCAGAATCTGTCGTGTTTTACATTATTTAAAACATGTTTATTAACATACAGTGCTATATAAGATTTGAAGACATCATGATAATGAAAGGAGAGTGTTATAGACAAATACCAGGTGAGTGACATTAAGAACAATATCAGATTGACAAGTTAGGGCAGTGTATGTGTGTGGAGGTGAATTAAACTAAAGTAGGGTAGAGCATTCCTTCCTGGAACTGGAAACTTCGGCAAAAGATAGGTTTATGCTGCACCCCAGCCAAGCTCCACCGTTTTGTTAGGATAGGAACGTTTATGTTAGTTTAGGAGCAATATACTGAATAGCACAAGGTTTATTATGTTTCACATTGAATTTCTTCTGTGACAAAACCCTAAACCCCACCTTCCCAGGCGGGCCTCATTAGAGAGGAGCCTAGGGTGCAGCATAAAACTATTTTTTCCCGAAACTTCATTAAATGTACTTACTTCTGTTTAAGAAATCGATTAAGGGGTGAAATTAGTAGATTTTAGAACTTGATTTTTTATTTTTACCCAATTCAATCAGTTCATTTTTATTACGCATAAAACACGCCAGTCATACTATGGTTCTGAGCAAAGCAGAATGAGCAACAGCGAAGCTGGATGACAACTGTTCTCCTTGCATTAAGGTAGCCTTATTAGTGGCAGGTAGATTCTATTTTAGTGGCAGTTAGGTTGGTTAGGTTTGTTAGGTTATGAACAGTGATATTAGTTTTGTAGGGCATACCGAATTCATGCGTTTTGGAAATGTGCCATATTATATCTCCTGTGAGGTTTGGTGTGTTGGTTAACCTGTTGACCCAGATAAAATGGCCGTCAATTATATGTTATTATCATAAATTACATATTTTAAGGTAAGAGAATTACAGGATGTGTTCTTATATATGAAAAACGTTGGGCCTAATTATAATCCAAACACCTAGGGACACATTTTAAAGTTGTTTCGTTTAGTAAAAATCTGATGTGAAAGTCACATAACTTCCTCTGCCCAAATAAAAGTTAGCAGTATTCACATATCCTTTTACAGAATCGCAAGACACAATTTTACGCTAATTGTTCTATAAATACCTCTTCTTTCAATGATGCGACTAAAAGCGCAGGCTATAATAACAAACTTAAAAAAAAGTGACTGCAGACGTTTATTGAACTTTCCACCGTAAAGAATAATTTCCGAAATTTATCGAATATTTCCCTCAGATACTTCTTTACTCGATGCATGGCCAACAATACATCTTTCTCACTTCACATTGTTATATAGAATAAGAGGCTGTGAAAGAGCGCGTATTCAGTTGCCATCACGCAAGACAAACTTTCTACAAACAGTGGGTGAGCAGTGGGTGGCTTGTAACTACCCTCAGAGAATTTTTTTCGAAAAAAGGTTTCAAATAAAAGTTTTAGCTCTCAGTAAAAGGAACACATGTGAAAATTTGAAAGAAAATCGTTAGAGCCGTTTTCGGGAAAATCGCGAAAAACGAAAATTTCTTCATGTAAAGTCCCCTTAAAAATAAGAGAAAATAGTCGCCAATCTTATCCTCACATCTTCAAAAGGTACCTGACCCAAATACGAAATTTTGTTTTCATACGATTTTCCGTTTCGGAGCTAGTGTGTTCACAGACAGACAGACACACAGACATGTTTCCAAAAACTCAACTTGGAATTTTGGGGTCGAAAACAATACTTCCTCTACCTATGGTACCTATGGTACGGGCAGAGTATGTAAAAATTAAAACTGTAATGCTAAAGAGATAGGGCTTGACCCTTAAAATACCTTCCCTATGATCCTGAACCTACTTCAACACTTCACTCAATTGGTAATTGCAGCGTAAACCATACCACCAATAATTCATTTGATGTAGTAGTTACCACCACAGTATTATCGAAATATATCATCTGTTGTATTGTGAACTTATTACTTCCTTCCATGGCCAGATGAACACAGTGTTTCGCATTATAGAACGGTAGCCGCCCTCTTCTCTCAGTTATAACATAGGCCTATTGCTTACTAGAATTTTACTATCGTTCACAATAAAAACGTAAAGTAACTAATAACACATTAGGGCGATATTGATGTTACAATGACATTGCGAATCTTATAGAAGTCGTACTGTATTGACAAATCATAACGCAACCGTGCTAATACTGAAGAAACTCGAGAAGATTAACTTAATTTACAAATAATATTTACATATTTACATAGGTCTTGCTTAGGTCATTAATAGGAATTTTTTTTCTTTCCAAGGTTTGAAATTCTGGTGGGGACCTCGACGTTTCCGTGGGAGGCAATCGAAACCTTGTCTATACCCGAGATGAGCTAAGAAGGAAACCTGAAATAAACAAAAACCAGTATGTCTGGCTCACTCATATACAAATCATACAAGTAATGTGATAGAGTGAGACAGATTTACTGGTTTTTGTTTACTTGAGGTTCCCTTCTTAGAACGGGCAGACTTAGTTAGTCTACGCCGTGGGAGGGTTGTGGCTCTCATCCTATGATTCTGTTCACGTTTCAGCCTAGGCGTTAATCTGGGCCTTTCTCCTTCCGTATATTATTTTTAAGAATTTTATAGGTACACCAGAAATAGGCGATGGCGGCGAAAGATAAGAGTAACTTGCCCCTTATGCTCCGAACAATGCGTTGCTATTGGCGACCACACGCTTGTTATCTCGGCACTCCCGACCGTTCCTCCTCTCCAAACTCCCGATCGTACCAAATACCAGCTACCAACCCTTGCACCTAAATGACAACCCGCTAGCTCACTCGGCACTCCCGATCAGACCACAATCACCTCTGCACATAGTCTAAATAATGCATAACACTATCCACATAGTTAAGTGCGCGAGCGGAGGCGGCAGCCGAAGCGAAGCGCCCTTGCATTTTCCAATAATATACGATACACTGTTTGTAGGTTTCGAAAATGTGGCATATTATATCTTCCAGAGGTTAGTAAGCCTATCAACTTTTGTTTAGCGGTATGACGTCACACTAACAACGTCCAATCACGAGTTTCTACGTAATATGAGGACAGAAGAATTAGCTAGATCGTGGTATAAAAGAAAGTGCATCGGGAGGGAGTGGGGGGCGGGAACATTCATCCAAGGTGCGACTTACATTTATTTTTTCCCCTGAAATATATTTTTAATACCAACATTTCTGATACCAATCATCTTGGAGTGTCAAAATACAAAGACCGTGCCTCAACAAATTCATTCTTATCTTTTGATTTAACACCCGAAATCAGCTGGTACTCTCTCCGTCTATGTGAAATTTCATTTTTCATTATGTTATGGTAAAAATTTAGGTCCTAGCACGTTATAGAGACTATACATGATATCACCAGATATCACTGTCATTCACTTCCCTTTCGTACAAATGAATAATAATTTAAAAAATCCTTCATTTTAACCACTACAAACACCACTACTATTATTGAATACCTATTAATCATGTACAATATTCAAAATAACATAAATAACTATTTTCCAATAACAATTTGGTTCATAAACTAGACAGATTTTGACAATGCACAAACGTAAGCCAACACACTATAATAGTATCGCTCAAAACATTACCTTTCTCCCCCATTCATTCAAAGTCTGCAATTCCACATCAAAGTGAAGGATTTTCCTGATTAGGTCTTTATTTACCTATTCTATAACTTGAAGATGTATGTTATAAATAAATATTCTGTACGAACAGATCACGGTTTAGTATTTCCAGGAAATGTAGAAGCTATGTTCATTTGTTTACAAACAAACTGTTGTCAACCAAAAGAGCCTAAATTTCGCCACATACGAAATTACCAAACGCTGATTTGATTACTATTCTAATAGTCCAGTCAATGAATCCTCAAAAAGAGGTGTAGAGGGAAATGGAAGGAACACAATTTTTGACTTTGGAACTTTGTTTGGACTAGTAAGTAGGTAAACATACTAAAAGTCCCCACTCCTAGGGGGTGAGCGGGGGGCAGGGGGGCCCTTAGTATGTCCCTTTTTTCGGGTTTTCGCTTATATCTCGGAAACTATGGATCCTAGCGATAAGATCCCTCTGTACAAAAGTAAAGGTGACAAAATGCTCCACAATATTGATTCCATTCATGTTTTCGCTATCTCACCTAGTTTTCGAGATATCTGCACTCAAAATTAGCTAATTTTGAAAAAAATAAAATTGCCTCGCGTTTTTTGCCTTATTTTGTTAACTAACTCTTCAGCCCATTGTCCTACGAAAAAGTCATAAGGAAGGAAGTTGTAGAGCATTAAATTTCCTTCAAGAATATATAACATTTTACTTTTTTATCTTCAACCGTTCAGAAGTTAGAGCAATTTTAACTTTATGTGTAAATTCCGGGATTTTGCAGAAAATCTTAACTTTCGTATTTTCCATGATTTCACTGCTCCAACTCTGTATAAAAGCCAGTATTACGTATTTATAAGTATAAATAGTATGTACTGTATATAAGTTGTACATAAATGAATCAATATAGCCTATATATATGTATTTTGTAATATACTTTCAAATAATATATATCCTTATGTACAGTCCAGTCAATGATTGATGCATAGAGGGAAATGGAAGGAACACGGTTTTTGACTTTGGTACTTTGTTTGGACTAGTTAAAAGTTAAACATACTAAAAGTCCCCACTCCTAGGAGGTGAGCGGGAGGCAGGGGGGGCCCGTAGAAGGTCCCTTTTTTCGGTTTTTTGCTTATATCTCGGAAATTATGGGTCCTAGCGTTAATACCAATCCATAAAAAATTAAACCTGATAAAATGTTCCATCAAGACTGATTCCTTTCACTTTTTCGCTATCGGAAAATCGGAAATGTGATCGGAAATTAATTTTCAAGAATAACAACTATTTTTTTCTAGAGTTTGAAAATAAGTATCAAACTGTCTCGGGAAGATTGAGCACTCCCACTTTCGAGTGTTAACTCGTCAATCAAGATTAACGACGAATGAGTGTCTGTGGATCCTTTTTTTGCTATTCCAGCGCAAATCCATAAGTAAGAAAACCGACGAAGATTTGAAAACTTATTTGCAATATGAATTAGCCCCTTTCCCTTTGGCCTTCTTCAATGAGGGTGGGATGAGGAAATCGACGAAGTCAGTTTTCTCTAGAAAGAGCTCAATCCAACTATCAAAGATGTACGTGTGACACACTTTGACATTGTTATGGATGGAGGACTTCTCCTGCACGAAGTTATTTGGCAAAGAGGTTCCACGATATCTGCCATTTGCTCATCCTCAAGTACAAAGGTCGCTGAGCAGCAAAGGCGGTACCGTTTCAGTAAGTCAGCGGACATGCATTTCAATCAGGAGACAGTCATAACTGTGAAGCAGGAAGACTTCCTGTCAAATGTCTACAAAAAAAAGTCTGGTGATTAACATGCTGAAAGTCACACTACAGGCACATGGAGTCAGAACCCTGCAAGCACGGAATGTTGCCGATGTCCTCATTGTAGACATGGCTATGGAGTTGTTACATACCACCGCTGTTGCAGTTATTGGTGAGGATGTCTACCTAATAGTCCTGTTGATGGCCAAAACACCTAGTGACCAGAACATAATTTTCGTCAAGCCTGGGCGTGGAAACATAAAACCTACATTGTTTTCTACCCAGGGGCTGCGAGACATAGTATTTCTGAATGCCTTTACTGGGTGCGATACCACCACAGCAGCCTTCCGAAAGAGTAAGCTGGGATTTATCAAACTGTATTTGAAGTCTCCAGATGTCCAGGGAACTGCTACAGTTTTCTCAGACCCTTCCTCAACAAAGGATGATGTAGAGGAAGCTGGGGAAAAGTGTATTTTGAGGTGGTACGGGGCCCCACCTAAAGAGAAATCTCTAAACGCTTACCGTTACCAATCCTATGTAAAATCGGTAGCCAATATCAAGCCGGACATCTCGTGCCTCCCACCAACTTAGGGGGCAGCGAAGCAACATTCTGAGGACATATGACAAAGTCGAGATGTGATTGGGACATGAGCCGCCTCCTCAGATGTATGGGTGGGAGTTAACTAACAAACCCCGGTGCACAGTGAGCAGCAGGCTGCACCGGATGAAATATTAATTTCTTTTTGTCGGTGCACAAAGGTTTCTGCCACCACCAAATGCGGATGCAGAAAGCCATCTCTCAAGTGTTCCCCTGCATGCCAAAACTGCCAAGGGAACTGTCTTAATGGAGGCCCCCTCTTGGTCAATGAGGATGAAGAACTCGACATTGTTCCTCTGCCAGTTTTCCTAGAAGATGTATCCCCTTTCTCAATGGATGAAGAAGAAAACGAAACAGAACAATACCCAGGACCAAGTTACCATAACGAGGAAGGACCCTCCGGCTCCAAGAGAGTCAGGAATTTATAATAATTATTGCTGTTTATTGTACTATAAGGTGTAAATATATTATTAAATTAAATGTAACACAGTTTCAAAAAAAAAACATTTACGAGTTAATGTATTAATAAAAAAAGTTATGTACAAATTGTTGTTGACTCTGGAATCATCCTACGCCAATGCCTTTCCGGAGCGAATGTGTAGTTAATATAGGCCTATATATTATATTAACTGTACATTATATATTATATACATTGAATACAAGTATTATTGAGTATGTAGAGGGCAATTATGGCTCCTAAATAACAATAAAGATTCAGCGATCCTCGATAAATTGTCAATTTTGAGTATTATCAAAAATTTCCATCATATATTATAGTAATTGTATTTCTGTGGGGTAAATGATGGAGCTCTCAAAGTGGTTCCACTAAGTTCGGGGTTCGAAATTAGTATTAAATGACACCAAACAATATTACATTTGAAGAACTCCATAATGTACTTGAAAATATATTATAAATACATAGCCTATATATATATATATACATAATTTCTTTATGTGCCATTTATATATATAGTACATACTATTTATACATATAAATATATATAATACGTATATATTGGATTTTATATAGAGTTTCAGCAGTGGAAGAACGGAAAATACGAAAGTTAAGTTTTTATGCAAATCCCGGAATTTACACATAAAGTTAAAATTACTCTAAGGTAAGGTAAAAAGTAAACTAACATATATTCTTGAAGGAAATTTAATGCTCTATAATTTCCTTCCTTATGACTTTTTTGTAGGACGAATGACCGAAGAATTAGCTAACGAAATAAGGAAAAAAACGCGAGACAATTTTATTTTTTTCAAAATCATCTAAATTTGAGCAGGGATATCTCGGAAATTAGGCGAGATAGCGAAAACATGAATTGAATTAATCTTGTGGAGCATTTTGTCAGCTTTGATTTAGTATAGAAGGGTCTTAACGCTAGGACCCATATTTTCCGAGATATAAGCGAAAAACCGACAAAGGGGACCTTCTAGGGGCCCCCCTGCCCCCCGCTCACCTCCTAGGAGTGGGGACTTTTAGTATGTTTACCTCCTTACTAGTCCAAACAAAGTCCCAAAGTAAAAAATTGTGTTCCTTCCATTTCCCTCTACAACTTTTCATTGACTGGATAAGCACAAGCGAACTGAAATTATTTTCCTCGCTAGCGCTTAACCTCGTGCTTATTTATAACGGTCTTACATCTATATAACTATAAAACTACATTTAACTTTAATGTGAGTAGCCTACATTTAACTTTAAACACTGTTTTACTTATTCATGTGCCAGTAACAATGTATTCGCTGTCGGATTGTTTACAGCTTGAAGGTGGTATCGTTGAATCCCTATCCCAACTGTACGGCCGTGCTAAAGCTACAACATATCAGTGAATCATAAGATATAATCATTAATTTCCTGTTTATTCTGTGCAATTTTCATAATGTATTTTAAAGCATTTCTTATATTATTATAAATGACTTTATAGTGACAAATAGTCTAACTTAACTAAATTCCAGTTTCCAGGCTTTTGTAAAAAACGGGGGAAAGTGCCAAATCTTCGCACTGGTTTACTAGTATATTACTAATATACAAGATTATCATAGGTAATCTCACGAGAGTTGGATTTATTAGGACTATTCCATGAATAAAACGTAGCGGATTATATAAATAATAATTACTTTCGTGCTTTGTTGTATAAAAATAAAACTAAAAGTTACGAGATCATGGCATACTGTGAATCAACCATCCATGAATCGATTCGAGCTACCTTGGTGTAATCAGCGGTACCACCAGGGCATATAAGATATAGTTAACTTCATTCAGGTAAGCTACAGCAGAACAGAATAAAAGCACACGAACTGACTTGCACGGAATCGAAATTGTGTTCACAATCAATGTACATTTCTATTATTTCAATTTCCAAACAAGTTACGTTGTATAAAATAATCTGATTTCGCGCCCCCTGGTGGCAGCAGTGACTATCAATCACTGCACACTGATACTTGCGTCTTCAGTAACGACCAGACGGTTTTATCACGATAAAACACCATCCTCCCGATTCCTACAAGAATATTGCAAGATAAACGGCCGTGATTGGTCTATATCCGAGGAATTGCTTAACGTTATTGGTCAATATCAAACATACGGCGTATGAGTTGAATAGTCAACATAAACGACAGCGTAGTGTGTTATACTTTCGGTTAATTTCCAGGGACATTTCAAAGAATTAAATTAAAATCACACCTCTTATAGGGCTATTACCGACGACTGTCAGGAGTCAATGACAATGTATCAGGTAACCATAAATTAAAATATGAGTACAAGCAGAGTGTTATTACTATATTGTCTATAGACTAAGGAAGCTGTGAAAGGTTTAAGTTTGCTCGTGACATTTTTCAAGATTCTGGCTATACGGAAGACAGTATAACTTTGCGTAGGCTTCCTCATTTCCATCCATACTACGATGCCACTTTTAATGTATTGATGTTTAATATCTGCGTTAGTGCGACATCCCTTTATCTGTAGACTGACATGCACGTAAACTCCTGCGAGACAAGATTTCGCTGGCACATTGGCATAAGTAGTTTGCACAGCCATCGCTAAATGACCATAACAAACAAACAACAAACTAAATTAATATTATATATTGAGAAATTATTAAAGTTCACAATTTCTCATTTTTTACTTTTAATAATAATAAATAATTAATTTGTTTTATTCTATGGTTTCAAACACTCTAATAATTGTTATATTATAAATAATTATCATTATAAGGGGAATTCTTATATTCTAATATTAAGTTTAAACAATTGTAAACGATTATTTTAATAGCTAATATCAAAATGATTTAACATTTTTACCGCCACTTAATGCAGAATATATCATATCACACCAGTTGAACCTATGAAAATAATTCATAGCAGTCAGCCTTTTCAGCTAATTGAGTACAACCATGCTACATCTAACCTTTCGGCCTGAATAAAGAAGACCATGCCTAAACCCAAAATTGATCGCTACGCGCAGATGGCTTTTTTCTTAGGCATGCCATATTTTTGTGTGCGCAGCAGGTATATTTTGCGATTTTATACGCTCTGTAGGTCTATGATCTTCGACGTTTCTGAACCCCTGCCACTTTGTTATAGAAGTTGAAAGTCTGTACAGTTTGGAACAGCCTTCGTTGTTACTGGGCAGTACCTATAGTTGCCAAGTTGAAAGGGATATGTCATAGTAAATAAAATTTTAGTGAAAAATTGATCCATTACACGGATTTGTGAAGCGATTCCCAACGTGAAAAGGAAAATACGTTATCAGTTGCTTTTCGAGTTACATATGGGACTCAGTATGTTAAAGAATAAATAATAATGTCGAGTGTCACCGTTCCTAGAGCTCCTGCCTAGGGGAGGTAGCTGCACTCTGATTGACTCAGCTCTTCTATCCCACTCCACGTGTTGTCTATCTCTGTATCTCTGCGGCATTATCCTTCCACTCAACTATTATAGTATTTCCTACGACTGGCAACGTGCTGCATGATCTTCACTCTGTGCTCAACAGTAGCTCACTGATTACGCGCATGCGAGTCTGCGCAAGCTGGTAACGAGACGTAACGAGAAGCTCGCTGGCTGGGTTAAGTCTTCAAGGCCAGAGACTTTGTGGAAGTAATCGTACTCTAATGAAGGTAAAGCAATGGATGCAGTCAATCCCATGTTATATGAATAGTAGGCGTATCTGCGAAATTGCAAGGGGTAGAAAAAGTCATGTGACATTAAATTTTTACTGTTTATCTATCGTCAACTAGGCTACAGGAAATGAAGGATGTGGATGATGATGCTGATATTAATAATAATAATAATAATAATAATAATAATAAATTGGTTGTAGTAATAACAGCATAGTGAGGGTGATGGTGGCAGTAATTTGTTCATGTGCCCCCCCCCCCCTGATAAAATTTCTGCGGACGTCCATGTATAGGACCGTACTCGTAGTATTTATTTCGAGTTAAATGAAGGATTCAGTGTGACAAAAGAAATACAACACTTTCGTATTCTAACCTAACCGTTAAAATAAAGGTTTCAATACGTTATGTTAAAAGCAACATATTATAGTGTCGTACTCTTAGTATCCTAGATATTTCGATTTCAGTAAGGGATTCAGTATGTTGAATGCAGTTATTGTTTCCTAGTGATAGTATCATACCATGTAGTTCGAGTTAATTAAAAAATTCATTATATTAAAAGAAAAATAATAGTGTCGTTTCCATTCAAAATTTTCAAGTAAGAATGCAAAATGTTGTATTTACTAAATACCATTGCTATGTAATGCAAGTAATACGATGCTCTTATTTACATAATAATAAATGAAATTTCCCAGTCACAATTTTTACGGTTAATAACTGTATAATTTTGGTTTGCCTTTGGTTAACATTTTATTTGGAAATCTGGAAGTAATTTCTAATTTTGAAACAGTTATTTTTACAAATAGACTCAAGCGTAAATTTAAATACTGTTGGATAACATTTTATGTAATAAAGATACAAAAATGGAGGTTCTGGTCTTGCTATGAATAAAACAATATAAAGACCTGTCACTTAGCTAAGCGTCCATAACTTACTGCCTGTCTTACGCCGGGTTTCCGAAACGTAAGATATCTACTAGATGGCATTATTCAATCCGTAAGCGTTTCTGAAACGTTCGATAGCGGCTAATCGTTCTATAAAACGCCCTACAAACTATCGCACCATAAATCACTAGATATCTGACGAAACGGTAGATAAACACGCAACATGGCGGAAATGCGAAATATTTATGTTGATGTATGTTTCGTTATTATGTTAGCATTTAATCTTACATTATGTTACTAGCTTGTTATGGTATTAAAATTAAAAGTAGTAATGAAGCTGACATTGGTTATTAATTTGTGTGTGAAATAATTCATAATACTGTACTAGAAAAATTGTATATTATCGGTTAGATGAACTTTGTTATAGCCTAGGCTATTGTATCCATCGTTTATTTGTATTAATTTCATTTTCTGTTGTAAGTTAATACTTTAAGAAAACATCGCGAATATTAATTCACATCATATTTTCTTGCTGGTCATTTTCAATGCCAGATCGTATAAGGCCTAGGTCTATACAGAAGTAAATATTCCCTGAAAGAAATACAGCAATCCTTTCATGAAGTAGCCTACGATGATATTCAGATTCGGAAAAAATGTAGCTTAAGTATATTAATTTTATTTTCTGATGCAACACTTTATGAAGAAAATATTGCCATTTTACAGCACGAATATTAATACATAATCATCATCTTTCTCGTCATCTTCATCCTGAGGCAATAATTAGGCCTAGAGATGTGTAAAGCAAAAAGTATTCCCTGAAAGAATTAGATCTTTGACGATATTGAGTTTCGGAAAGAATCAGGCTGTCAAAGCAATGACCTATGGATAAATAGGCCATCATATTAAATAAGGAACAACTGCAAGCATGCCTTTTTCAGCGTTAAATTGCCCATCATTAGAATTGGGAACAACCATCGAAGCATTCCTTTCTGTGGTAAATTAGCTATAACTTAATTAATGTGTTACGTTTTACTCATTATGTTGTCAGATTGTGATGGGTGACATTTTTCTCTAATGCACAAGTCTCGAAATCGAAATTACCGTAGTTTATCTCACGTTTTACATTCATTTTAGCAGAGAAACAGCAGACAAGAAAAAGCATAAAGACAATTCAGCCATTTTGAATAGAATAGCAAGAAGCGCTCCGATTGGTTGCTATTCAATCACGGCCAACTTGATATTAGAGTAAGCACCGTGTCTCCATCTATTGACAAAGTGCTCAACTCATTTATCTGACATTAGCTATTTCTTGAGCAAATTCGCTTTCGGAAATGGGAAGGTGTTTATCGAGTCTATAAATGTATAGAACGATTAGCTGTCTAGAAGATATCTGGAGCTTTTATGCAACCGGGCCTTACAGTGGGATCCGGGCTTGAATCCTGGTCCATCCGTGTAGGATTTGGGGTGAACAATGTGGGGTCCAGACAGATTTCCTTTGGTCTCTCTAGTTTTCCCCTGGCACACATTTCATTTTACTGCTTTCCTATGTTTTAAAGTACGGAGATTAGTAGATAAAAACAGAAACTCTTCAGAATTTGTACTTGATCCTTCTATTAGCATATTTTTACTATAGGCCTACTGTATATGAGTTTTGATGTTAGGCCCTAGTTGCAACAGTTATAGTAATTTTAAAAATATCAAACTAGTTCCGGGATGATGATGATGATGATGGTGATAATAATAATAATAATGATAATAAAAATAATAATAATAATTTATAGACAAAAAGGGCTCTAAGGCAATTATAATTGATGCTAGCATCCCAACCATTCATAACTTAAGGAAAACAGAACTGCACAAAGTCAGTAAATATTACCAGAACCTGGCATTAGAGATAAAAAAAAAATCTGGAAACTACAAACTGTAAAAATTGTACCAGTGGAAGGTGTTGTCTCAATATTCTTATCAAAGAACATTCAAGACATATATATATATAATGCTTCCTAGCTTGCAATTGTATGTATGAAAATAGAAACTACGAGATAATTTGTTTTTTGCAATCCTTAGCTAGTAAGTGGTACTTACGAACGTTGTTTACATGGATCGTAAGTTGACATTCCCACACAGTCTTGTTGCTATGGGCGGTTGCGATGCGGTTAAATTACTTACGGTGCCTGCGCTACGTCATAATTCATTGCGGTACACTTCATAATACAAGTCTTTATGGACACGGCCCCCAGGACAAATATTCGGTTCCCATAACAACAAACACATGCGAATCACTTTCTGAAATAAACATCTCTCTTCAAGAATGTATATACATAATATTTTCAGGTAATATCTCAATTAATATAATTAAATTGATATAAATAATCATCGTGCAAAAAATAGCATACAATACACGTGCCGTAAGCGCATTACGGATCTCGGCAAGCGCCTCGTGTTTTCAAACTATTTCCTCGATCCGTAATCATGCCTTACGGCACTTGTATCGTAATATACTATAAATTAACTGCAGATTTTTATATCAGTCTTGTGATCCTATTAAGTCTAAATTACCAAATTTTATGTAGGCTAATGATATGTTATGCAATGGTAGGTAGTAAATGATTTCAAAAAAATGATTCTTTTGAGGCTGTAATTTATTTACTATAAAAAATTCTTACAAACTAATCACTGCTTTTATAAGTGGAGTTTTATTACAACTGATAACCTTGGCTTTACCTAAAAATTCACATTGTCCTCAATTTTGATAAAACCTCTCCCCTTCAGTTTATAATCTCTACTGCATTCTCAGACTCAGACTTTACAGCAAGGGTTGTTGCTCCTACTAACCTTTGTTCTGGGATCCAGTGCAGGCAATAGAAAGAAAAGGCTTTATCGAAGCCGGGATGCCAGATTTCTGTGTTGATATCTTCAGCACTGATATCAAGCTGGGAGAACTTGAGCTTGGGGTGGATGTAAGTGTTGCTTGCATGGTCCACCATGGCGTGAGATACATCCGTTCCTACCAGAAGCCCAAAGTCGTGCGGCAGCCGAGGCAAGAGTTCATGAGCTGTTACGAACCCAGGACCACATCCTACATCAATAACTTTGTCCCCAGGTTTCCACTTCATCAAGGACAGATAATGTGACAATGTTTCTGCGGCATCTCTCTTTTGCAGGCCTTGTGAAGAAGAGTATAGTTCGGCCTTGTGCATCTCTGTAATAACGAATAATGAAAGTTAATGCTAACTGTATTGAAATGGAAAATTTGTAACTTGTTTTAAAAGTTAAAATCCACTCAACACCTTCGATATTGTAGTCTATGCCTAGGAAAGAACAAGATTACCAGGTAATAAAAGAAATGAGAGGATTGACCAAAGAAATAATCAATCGTTAATAGCCTATTCTTGTACAAAGTAATAAATTAAAAAAATTGACAAAAAATAATTGGTAACATAATGTTTTATGTACTACTGTACATAAAGACCCCAATAGATTTAGAAATCTCTTTTTTGTTTCACATGTTAACTCAAAATCGCAAGAAAACACTCCTATCTAAAAAGCATTGAATTTATTTAGTTAATTCAATCCTCTATCCATTGACTTTTTTAGTATGACTGGAAACCATTTTATAATTACAAGTAATAACAAGTTATTAGAAATTATAAAATGAATTATCCCTAAAATATATCAAGTAATTAAATAATGCAGATCCGTAACTTTTGCCATTTGATTTATCCAGTTCTATATATTTTTTTAGTTATAAGTGCTTTGCAACACAATTTGCGTAAGCGATTGTTGTTATTAGTAGCGTGTTACAAGCGCGCATTGTAATTGGACAAAATATGTCATGTTCGTAGATTAAAATAAAATAAAATATCGCACATTCGCAAACAACAAACACTCAAACAGTCACTATTTATTTGCTGGAACACACTTGTTGAAAACTGCTTTATGGATATTATGGTGTAGTTAAAAATCATAGTAGATTCTTAGTTCAAGTACCGGTACCGTAAGTAATCCCTTCAAGAATCAAACTGTTCAGATCCTATTTACTTCTTCCTAACTCGATTTTTGGGGATTCCCTGGGAATATTAGGATCAAAGAACAAAGATTTTTTTAAAATTAAAACGAACTCATTTTCTGCGGATTCTCGTGGTTTTCGGAGTTTTCCGGGGATATGCTGTAATTGATAAGGGGCAAACAACTGAAACCTTAATCTACATGGCAATACCAACACAAAACCATACGAGTCAACATTTGAATACTTGGAGCAAAGAACTAAGATTTAAAAAAATTAAACCAGTCATTTTTTCCAGGTTTTCGGAGTTTTCTGGGAATTTGCTGTAATTGATAAGGGCAAACAACTGAAACCTTAATCTGGATGGCAATACCAACAGAAAAACATGTCAGTCAGAAATTCTCTTTGAATATTAGAAGCAAAGAACAGATATTAAAGAAATAAAACATTGTATTTTATCCGTATATACGTGGTTTTCCGGGGATATGTTGTAATTGGTAGGAGACAAACAACTGAAACCTTAAACTAGATGGCAATACCAACAAAAAATATGTGAGTCAGAAATTCCCTGGGCATATTAGGAGCAAAAAACAAAGAAAAATTAAAACAATCTCATTTTCTCCGGATTTCCGTAGTTTTCCGGGGTTTCAGGGTAAATTCTGTAATTGATAAGGGGCAAACAACCGAAGACTTAAACTAGATGGCAATACCAACAAAAATATGTGGGTCAGAAATTCCCTGGGCATATTAGGAGCAAAGAACAAAGAAAAATTAAAACAAACTCATTTTCTCCGGATTTCCGGGGTTTCCGGGTAAATGCTGTAATTGATAAGGAGCAAACAACTAAAAACTGAAACTAGATGGCAATACCAACAAAAAAATATATGAGTCTGAAATTTCCACGGGGGGGGGGGGGAGGGGGGTATACAGTAGCCTACGCTCTAGTGGAAAAATTCAAATATCTGGGAGCAATAATTACAGACAAATAATTTTAAGGCAGAAGTTAAGTGTAGACTCAAATCAGGAAATGCTTGTTTTTATATAGTTTAGAAACTCTTATCTTCTTGTCTTCTGTCCAGAAATCTAAAAATAAAGATTTATAAGACAATTATCCTGCCGGTTGTTATATGCATGGGCGTACGGTATGGGGGGTTCAGGGGGTCGACCCCCCCCGAAACATCTTCAATATTTTTAAGATTATATCATATAACGAAACAAAATAACACTGTGATTCGGTTGTTATTTTAAAATTTCTTACATATCAAACATTATTTAAGAATGGTTATCATAATTGTTCAGCTTAATAACAGTGATGTATTACCCTACTAGTAAATGAAAACCCTGATTACACTGATAAACAAGCTGTAGATATCTGAGATGCTGTATACCTTTTCTAATGCAGTTTTTTGTATGCTGATTTCAATTCTGAAAACCGGTTTGCTCTATCACTTCAGGTTTTGAAGATATCAACAAAAATTAATTTTCATTGAACACCGTTCATCAAAATCTTTATGTAGTACTTAGTAATTTTTCATGCAACGTCATAGGCCTACATTGTTGTGGAATTTGTGAAATCAATTATACTTAATGCAATATATCATAATATTTTTGATGTCGCATTAATATACTTTGATGTGTTTATTTTTATTTTTACATTAAGTGGATATTATGGCGTCCAGAGGTTGCATAAATTCACCAGACCTGTTTTGTTATGTGTGTGGCTGTCTGAGAGACAAATCCCATCTGAAGAATTTTACACCGTTTTGAAGAAAGCATATGAACTATACTTTGATTCAAAGGTGGATACTGGTAAATCATGGGCACCACAGTTCGTCTGTTTGACATGTGCATGCAACTTGCGAGGTTGGGTAAGGAATGCGAAGAAGAATAACCACCTGGCTTTTGGATTCCTATGATATGGCGTGAATCAAGCAACCACACCACAGACTGTTATTTCTGTTTGGCAGATGCCACCAGATTTTCCTACAAAACTCGTACATCTGTGAAGTATTCAGATGTTCCCTCAGTTTTTTAACCAATTCCACATTATCCCATCACTTGTCCAATACCAACAGCGCCTACAGAATATACAGCAGATGAAGAAACACAAGAACAAAGTTCTCTATCACCTCCTAGCAACGATTCGGACTCTATAAACCTGGAGAGCATATCCATTTCATAAACAATGCTGAACTTTGTGACCTCGTACGGGACCCGGCACTAACAAAAGGGCAAGCTGAACTGCTCGGTTCACGCCTTAAAGAATTCAATTTACTTGGACCGGGTATAACAACTTCACATTTTCGGCACTGACACAAAGAACTTGTGAAATTCTTTGCAATGAGTAACACTCTTTGCTATTGTACGGATGTTCAAGGTCTTATGTCATGCCTCGGGTGGAACACAGGATTGGATTGTTCATTGATTGTTGTTCATTGATTGTTGTTCATTGATTGTTGGCGATTGTTCATTGATTCTTCTAAAACAAGTTTGAAGGCAGTGTTGTTACATAATGGAAACAGATATGCATCAGTACCGGTTGGGTATTGTACCCACCTGAAAGAGACATACGAATTCATGTTTTTACTTCTTGAAAAAATACACTTTCACAAGTATAAATTGTGTATCTGTGGTGATTTAAAAGTTATCCCTATTCTCATGGGAACGCAAACAGGATAAACCAAGTACTGCTGTTTTATCTATGAATGGGACAGCAGAGATAGAAAACACCACTACATAAAGAAAAATTGGTCGATCAGAGACAGAATGTAGCCAGGAAATAAAAATGTCCTTCGTGTACCGTTGGTTGACCGTGACAAAGTTATCATGCCACTGCTTCACATCAAACTGGAACTCATGAAGAATTTCGTGAAGGCACTAGACAAAGATTCAGATGCTTTTCGGTACTTGTGAAACAAGTTTCCGTAGTTTAGTTATGCAAAAGTGAAAGAAGGTGTGTTCACAGGTCCACAAATAAGGAAGATATTTGCTGACGGCCACTTCCAAGATTTACTGAATGGTACTGAAAGACATGCTTGGCTGGCATTCAAATCAGTCGTGGCCAATTTCCTTGGAAATTATAAATCTGATGACTATATGAATGTTGTGAAGAAGTGCATTAGTGCATACAAACAGCTGGGTTGCAACATGTCCCTCAAAATTCATCTCCTTGAATCACATCTTGACTTCTTCCCCGAGAACCTAAGTTCAGTCAGTGACGAACATGGTGAACGTATTCATCAGGACATCTCAGTGATGGAGTCACGGTATCAGGGTCGATGGAGTGCAGCAATGTTGGCTGACTATTGCTGGACGCTTCAGCGTGACATGCCAAATGCTCAGCACAAATGCAAGTCTACAGCCAAGAAATTCAAACCAAACACAGCTTAGATGAAGAAAGTATAGCAATTTGCTTGGATTTTATATGTGTATTGTGCCTTTAACTACATATTTATGTACATAATATGTGTCCTCTGACTCAATCGCACCATTTTCTTAGCTAACGCCATGTTCATTAGTACTCTCTGTATCAGGAAGTGTTCTAATGGAATATAAATAGTTGAAGATGTATATTAAAAAAACCATGGGTGATAGAGACAAATGGTTTGCATATTCTGAATCAGCACGTTTCAATTGTCTTAGAACAAGTGTTGGATACTAAGATATCTTCCGATTCTATTTTTTTGTATTTCAGTGTTATCCATGTGGTGTGCTCGTTAGGATATCAGGATTTCATTGCATTTCAGGTTAGTTCCTGCAATATTTGAATATATATATATATATATATCATATAATATAATTATCATATAATTATCATAATACTGTATGATATATGCACACCATGGGCTAGAATCCACACGAACTCTTTATGCTGAGCACTGAAATCAGGTAACATCGATATATATATATATATATATATATATATATATATATATATATAAAGTAAAGTAAAGTGTTCACTATTACAGGCCATGGAGGCCCAGAGGGTTCCAGGAGGTTGAGGCTCCCAGATTTTTAGACATCGGCACATGAAGGTGGTAAGGTTGTCAGCCTTACGCACCGGCCGCCTTTACCCCCAGGATTGCTCCTGGTACTCATTTCTGTTAGAGGCTGAGTCGACCCCAGGGCCATAGTGCCACCAGAAGGATTAGGCCAATTGAAAAACTCCAACGACCTCATCGGGGATCGAACCCGCGACCTTCCGGTTTGTAGCACAGTGCCTCAACCACTACGCTACGGCGTACCCCACATATATATATATATTCTGGAATGGACTTACGAAATTACTACGCCTGCAATCTACTTGTCGATACAGATATACTGATTCATTAGACTCTGTAATTGTGTAACTTCAAATCTGGTTAGAGCTTATAAATCTGCTAGTGTCACCACTACTTATGGTTCACACCTTGGATCTCGATGTTACCTGATTTCAGTGCTCAGCATAAAGAGTTCGTGTGGATTCTAGCCCATGGTGTGCATATATCATACAGTATTATGATAATTTTCGTCAAAAGAAAGTTTTTATTTAGGCACTCGCTTAAAGGAGAAATGGACAGAAACCTCAAGAAAAACAGTTTCAAGAACTATGCTGCATATTAATTATAGTGTATTATTGACAACAATACAACTGTTGAGTTAGTAAGTGTAAATATGGTACTTTATGAGATTGTGTGGGGGGCGGTAAAATGTCTGTCTGTGTCTGTCTGTCCGTCCGTGTGTCTGTACACACAATAACTCAAATACGCTTTATCGGATTTTAATGAAACTTGGTATACGCGTTTATAATGCCCATGGGAAGAAGCCTATTGATATTGGACCAAATCGGTTGACCAGTTAATAAAACCCAGTTAAGTGTCTATTTTAAAGGCACGGTAACTCAAATACGCTTCATCGGATTTTAATGAAACTTGGTATACGCATTTATAATGCCCATGGGAAGAAATCTATTGATATTTGACCAAATGCGTTGACCGGTATCGGAGTAATGCCCAATTTAGTGCCTATTTTATGGTAATATATTAGAATTTAACAAATGCAAATCGGTTATCCTGACAACATATTATTTTACACTGATTGACGGCTTTGGAATTTGCAATACAGTTAGCCATGACATATTCCTTTGCATTTGAATATCAAACTAGTCAGATGTTTATTTAATTGATAAAGTTGAATACTGTTTGTATACAGAAGGTATATTACTGTGAAATAATTAGGCCTACGTAAATTAAGTAGTGTTCTTTCCCAGTGTATTTCGTGAAATGCTGACATATGGTTTTTTTAAGAATTTCTTATATCAGTGTATAGGCCTACGAGTTTGAATATGCACAAGCCCTGCTTAATGAATCGATCAGGAGCTTAACTCGGAGACATTGCAAAAATAACTTATTTTGTTCATATCATAATTGCAATTAACTTATCACTGATTAAATAAAAGCATTCTGGCACTTTTTTATATCAGTTTACCTGATTTTATTTGAAAAGTATTGAGTTTCAGTGTGCGTAAGGATATGGAGCTGAGACGACCTTACATTGAACCCCTCCCGAACAAAATTTCACCGTACGCCCATGATTATATGGATGCGAGGCATGGCCGCTTGCTGGTCGGGAAGACCATAATCTGAGAGTGTTTGAAAACAGGGTGCTTAGGAAAATATTTGGGCCCGCGAGAGATGAAAATTGGGACTGAAGAAAACTGCATAACGACGAGCTTCATGATCTGTACTCTTCACGTAAGGAGGAAATCACGGAGGATGAAATGGGCTGGACATGTTGCGAGCATGGGGGAGGAAAGACATATCTCAAAAGTATTGACTGGTAATGTATTAGAAAGAATTTATCAAATGAAAATCAGTTATCATGACAACATATTGTTTTACAATCTCCATATACGGCTTTGGAAGTTGTAATACAGTTAGCTATGACAAATAACACTATTCCTTTACATATGCTTATCAAACTAGACCGTTAAACTGAGCGAGGTGCCCGAGATGGTAACGTCTTGGACTTGCATTCTCTAGGTCCTTGGTTCAAATCTCGAATTCAACCAATTTGACATTTATTTTTTATTTTTCTGTGAGTGTGCGATTGTCATTATATCACAAATCTGTAGACTATAGTTCTGCTGATGCTGGATGATTTTAATCTGATTTCTTCAAAAAATAGTCTAAGTTCAACCGCAAGCCCTGCTTAATTAATTCATCTGGAGCTTAACTTGGAAATCAATTGATTTAAACTTACTTTTTGCATATCATAATTGCAATTATATCTGATTAAACAAAAGCATTCTGGCACTTTGTTATATCAGTTTACCTAATTTTTTTATTTATTTAATTTAAAAAAATTAAAACAATTCTGAACTACTAAGACAAACCTGAAGCACTGGATTATAATAATTTGAAGAGTTTGTTTGACAGGAAAGTGGGTTTATCAAGATTAGTTTTGCCTGAACTTCCGTTGACTTTGAGGATAGGAAGAGATTGTTTGAATTAAGAAATTCAGAAATTCTAATAATCCCTGTTTATTCCCGAAAGCCGTTGATTCATGGTGGTTAAGGAACGAAATTATTCAGCATTGAAGTGGAAAGGGAATGCTATGTATTTAGTGGCCACCTCCCATTTAATAGGGCAAGAACCCTCGATTAGTTAACGCTCACATTTCTCCATGTCCGTGTGTCTAGTATGCCTACGTATTCCTCGGTATAAATATACTATATTATGTTATGGAATATGTATATATATATATATATATTAAAATATGACATAAAAATTGCCTCTTGACTCCAATTTTCGATTTTTTAGTTTTACGGAAAAAGTTACCTACTTTTCAGAAACGAGCAAAAAGAGTAGAAGTTTATTTATTTTCGTAGCCTACACGACTGACAGATATGAGCACCATTTTCTACTTTGTAAGTTACATTACATTGTTATATCGGTAATAAACAATATTATAAAACTTACATATTTTTGCTTCTATATACGTTGACTTCGAGCATAGTTTTACCTTACATTTTAAGAAATTAAATTTAATATTTAAAGGATAAGGTTCTCTATTGATACGGTAAATAAATTTAATTGGATTGATATCTGTAGCCAATGAGAGGTAGTTTGATTGAAGCTTTCACAACAAAATACACAATTTAAGGTGTGAACACAATTATTATAAAAATGCTGGTTGGCTTTGAGTCGAATTGTATTCGGATATATTACATACAATTAAGTAGGCAATTACCTTCCAACAGCAATTGAAATTGAACGATATTATTATCAAAATTCTGGTATTGAAAATGATGCGTGAAAATGTACTTCAAATAAACAATTTTTAGGATTAATAATTTGGAATGTTGTCACATGTCATAACTGGTCATTTTTTTCAAATAAATTAATTTACGGGTTGTGAAATTTTGGCAAGATAGGTTGCTGGCAAGTAACAAGACCAAGAATGAAACGTGAAATATTCCTGTTTGTAGATCGTACAATAGTCGCCAGTTATCTCCCATATTCATAATCAGGGCCGTCGCGTGGGCGGGGCGAGCGGGGCGATCGCCCCGGGCGCCGCAACCAGGGGGGCGCCGTGGCAACGGCAAAAATAAAACAACAACATTTGAAAAAATAAGTAGGATTTACTAAACGTATTTTTTAAAGTTAGGTAGAACTGAATTTTGAATATTGCGTTGTATGCTTTTATTGAACAAATAAATATTTGATACCAATAACTTTAGGCCTATATTTGCTAAGTTATCCCATAATAAATATTTGCTTATAAAGACATATTTACGATCAACTACGTCACAGAAGAGACTGAATTCTCTGGCCTTCTTGTCCATTGAAAACGATGAAGCACAAAAAATAGACTTAATGAAAATTCTAACGACATTTGCTCTTGCAAAAACCAGGCGAATGCCATTTAATGTTTAGTACCTTGTCTTAATTTGATAAACGCGGTTCCCTTTTCTATATTCTATTCAATGTATGTAACGAGGTTTCCCACACCATTAATTTGTAGTCCATTAATAACGCCTATAGTATTTTTTTTTATGATTGTTAAGATTTTCTTACATTACTAAACTTGTATTAATTTGATTTTCAATACAATCTTATTAAAAAATTTAAATAATTTTATTTCTTGTATTTTTGTAAGGTAATCCGATTAGGTGTCTCTTTTGGGCACAAAAACACAGACAGCGACGCAACCCGACGCGCAACTTTTGCTAACGAGCGACTGGACGCGATGCGGTTTGGAACTTGTCCAGTCCACGTCGCCCCAAGTCGCGTCGCCCATTGCGTGTTTAATCCCAAATGTTTATATGTAGGCCTATTTGATAGTGTCGCGTCACGTCGCTCGCTGTGTGTTTGTGTTTGAATCCCTACAGATAGGTGGAATGTCGGGAGGGTGCACGTGGGATTGAGTTTGGGGGGGGGGGCGCCTGACGAAATCTTGCCCCGGGCGCCAACAAACCACGCGACGGCCCTGTTCATAATCGTTAGTGTTTTGTGTATAAAATTATTAATGGAATGCTAGTTTCATATTATTGTAATTAACAGCTTAATAGTCGGCCTAGGTGGAACAATTGGTTAGCCACTCTCTTCTTAAATTCGCGTGTTCGATTACGACTCAGGTCGATGGCAATTATGCGTGCGTAATTGTGCCAGTTCTATGCCTAAATTTACAGACATGCAAAATAACTCTGAAAGACAATATTCGGTCACACTGTCGTCATAACCATAACAAACAAAAACAGTCGATTAAATTAAACTTTTACGAATCTTCTAAATTGTTGTATACTTTTGTGACAGAAGGAACATTAAAACGACTGTCGACTAATGAATGATATTCCGGTTTTTCTTTCCTGAATTAAGCATCCATAATATAAATCACTAGCTTAAAAGGCCCGGCGTCCCCCGGGTTTTGTATTTTGCGTGTAATTCAAAATTAAATTTCAGAGGACTTTTGATTTCCTTATAATTATAGGGATTTAGAGTTTGAAGCGAAGAAGAACGACTTATCACACTCAAACTATTCCCTCAGAAAACGCTAGATAGGGCTTATACAGGACTTAGAATTTTGCACTCCATTGCTTTTACACACCCTCCCTGGTAGAGGTTGAATTCTGAAGAAACAGAAATTCTGGTTAAATAGCATTTTCCTGTCTTTACTGTATATTTAATTTTCCACTTTCATGTTGTCATACAACCGTTTCGGGGCTGAAATAAAAAGAAAATCAATATAACTTTCACACATTCTTGACCAAAAATATAGGACATAATAATTTACTGCGCACATAGGACCAAAAATGTTTATCCTATTTTGTCTCTTTTTTTAACATGATTAGGATTTACAATAAACTTCCCTATTTATCAACTGATACAAAGCCTACAGGAATGAACAACGTATCAGTGGATAGAATTTTTTACCGACTTGTGATATAGCATACTCGTTAACCATCATTGGCACAGACTCAGGCTGAGACAACTGAAAACGCTCTCCCCGCAATACGACCTCTTATTCTAAATCAAAATATGATGTGAGAAAATGATATTGTCCATGCCCAAGATAGAGAAAGTTAGTGATGCATCGCACCCGATGTTTATTTACGTGGATATCATTTTCTATTATTAATAAATGGAAATGATTTCTATTGCTAGCATGTCTATTTGTCTCAGCCCAGTGTGTTGCAACTTCCAAAGCCCTATGTGAACATCGTAAACAATATTATCATGAGAACTGATTTGCATTTCATGAATTTATTGCAATATTTTTCAGAAATTAGGCCCCTTAACTTTTTATTATAATGGTCAAATTGAGGATTTCAGTAGCTTTAATCCTTCTCCACAGAACGCGGATCATTTTGCAAAAAAACTTAGCATAAATCGGTACAGTAGTTTTTTGGTCTATAACGGATACACATACAAACATTGCCTTTTATAAGTAGAGATTATACTGTAAATATCTTAACATTTATTAATACTGTAACAATTCGAGTCTGCTTCGTAACTTTAAAAACGTAATTAAAGAAATATTTATTTATTGCCTGTGGAAATGATCTCCAATCAGTGTGACTTTAAGCTTTTTTGACTCTGAGTCGGTGTGTCATTCTGCCATGTTCTTTTTTTAATCCGAGAGTTCGTGTTCCTGGGAAGATTTAAAGCTACAATTCATTGCATAGCAAAAAGTACGGAGTTTTATAAGGGGCGTGGAAAAACGAAAATATTGAGCTTAATATTAATTTTACCACAACATAAATAATTACTCAAATTACTTGGAATAACATATGAGAGAAACTGCTATTTACAAATTCGGTAGAAGGAATATTTAACAAGATATATGCCTACATACTCTTGACCAGGAATTGAAGTTTTGCTTTCGCAACATGTATTGTGTGCTTACATGGAAGATTTATATATTTTTTGTAAAACCTTTAGATCGAAATCTTGAGATAGACATCTGCAAACGTAAAATGTACAAATGTTATTACGTAAACTACTAGGGTCCTATTTCATAAAACTCTACAGGTGTGACAAATACAATTATGCCAAGTCTGACAAATTTGTAAATATGTCATGACAATTGTATTTTCATAAATATTACAACTTTTCCCTACATTACAGGCAGATTAATGTAAATTTCAGACTAAAAGTACCCTTTTCATAAACGCGACAATTTTATGTCAAACCTAAAGATTTCTTTAGTACACAGTAGATGACTCTCATATACACGTACTAAGTTATAATCGTTCTCAACATTGAATGTGATAGCTAAGCAATCGATTATTAACTTACTATCGAAAATAATTGTATTATATTTCTCTTTGAATACAAAGTCACTGAAATTGAAAGTTAGGTTAAATCTGTTGCCTAAAAACTCTGGGTGGTCTCATGTCTATTTCTTCATCACTTTAACTACTACCAATATCACTACCACTAGTGTTCATTATTGACAAGATAATTTAGCAAATTTACTAACAAGAAAGTTTACATCACAAAAAAACATTTTGCCAAGTTATGCCCCACATTTACATAACCTACTTTGTTGGCCTACATATGAAATATTGCCTGTCACTTCTGTAATGACAATTGTACATTTCTTATAAATTTTTAAATGTGTCAACAAAAATTAATGTTTTATAAATGGTAGGATTCCTAAGATTTGACAAATTTGTCCGACTTTTACAAAAGTTTTGAGAAACAACAATCTATAAAATTGTCATACAAATCTACAAAATTGTCATGACATTTATGTAAAGTTGTCAGCTTTTATGAAAAACACAATTGTCAAAATGTGAACCTGTAAAACAATTGACTGATACCTGTCACCTGTAAAATTGTAGCTTTTATGAAATAGGGCCCTGGTGAGGTTCTTTCAAATTATTTGTTATAAAAGTTATATTATTTTACCTAATAATTGTCTTAAAATCGCGGATTCGGTCTCGTCTAGGTTGATGACAATTATGTGCACATATAAGTGCCTATAATTTACAGGCATGTAAACGGACTCCTGCGGGACAGAATTCCGCCACACCAGCGACGTTCACAGGCTTAATAGTAGTAGTTCGATACCACTTATTAAATAACCATAAAACCAACCGACACATACCCATGTGCCTACTAGAACCCATAAACTGCTTTGCTAGAACCCATATGAAGAACGTACATACTTCTTAGTAGCCTATCTATTATGCAAGTTGTAGGATAATAGACTAATAGTTTAATACAACGTTGATCTCCCAGTTTAGAATAATAGGTTTTATTATTTTTATTATATTGATAAATTGGTTTTGTATATAATTTATACATATATTTTTAAAGTATATGACACCGGCTAATTTTATTTGAATCGTGTCCGAGTTTATAAATGTAATTATATATATATATATATCCATCTATGGCAGTATTATAGGTTATAGCTTCTTTTGTGTTACTAATATGATTTCATAAGGAAACTAAACGAAGCACTATGGGGAAATTTTCGATTATTCTTGAACATAAGATAATTTTATGAATGTATATTGCATTCGACTTGTTTTCATGACAACACAATAAAAGTCCTCCTACCTGAATGAGGTATCTTCTTCTGCTATGTAGGTGAGAAAGACTGTAGGAAATAATCGGTCTTACCAGTATTTATATTCCTTTGAAAAAAGTCTATGCACGAAAAGGTTTTTATTTTTAAAGTCCTTCGTATATTACATACTCAGTAGCTCTCTCCCTCCCCTCTCTGTTCCTTCCACCCCACTTCTGGTCTTTTAAATAACTCTTCTTTTATTTTGTTAGCGCGATAACCTTTCAAATGTCTTCATGTCGTTTTCAGTTTAGACAATGCTTTCAATACAGGGTATTCCGGAATACTGTTACTCTACTAATGACAATTGGACTATAATATCTTAATTAAAATTTATCACAGGAGAGGAGTCATTTGGAAGAAGTTTTTTGTGGAAACTGCTTAAGACTTTAAAATGCATCTTAGTCATTTTGTTTTATGTTTGAAGTTTATAGATCATCCACAGATACAAGCCGACCAACTGTTCTCTATACCTACGTAACGAGGCGAGATATTAATTTGGAGTCTCTTACAACTTTTGTTTTTTTTTGGGGGGGGGGGTTGCTTTAATAAAATATAACTAACATTTATGTAATCCGTAAACACGTATATTTTATCGAAGTTTATCTGGTGTACAAATATTCTGCCCCTGCACATTTATGTCTTCATCAACATCAAATTTGATTTGGTTTTGTTATCTAACGCCGGGGTTGTACTGCTACTTCGTCCTATGAAGTAGCCGGTGTGCCGGAATTTTATCCCGTAGGAGTTCATTTACATAACTGTAAATATACCGACATGGATCTATTTATTCACATATAAATGCCATAGACCTGAGCAGCATCGACCAGCTACCTTGGGTACAGAAAGCCAAAGCCATACTGAGTGCACCACGCAGGCTGACCCATCAAATTTGGTTATGAAGAAAGGATAAATTAGTTCGGCTCCGAACGTATCTAATGCATGATTTATTAAATTAAGAAACGTTAAGCAAAAATATTATAACAATGTAAATATTAAAATTAGTATAATCTTGCTATTTCTGTTGTGAATTAATGATCTCATCACACTGTGTCAAAGAAATTATACATCCCTGTTCCTGATAAAGAACAGTGAACTACCTGGGGATCAATTTATTGTTCTTGGGGTCAGATTAATGACACAAAAATATTACTAGTGCAGAAAATAAAAAACCCCGAGAACCTTCAGATGACACGTACCCATAAACCCATAAGTCGGGTTTTATGAAATGATATAGCTTATTAATTAGGTTCTTAAACGGACAGAGAGGTTCGGAATCAGTCTGAAGTCACTGTCAGTCCACTTTTATTGTCAGCTGTCTATGGAATGAGGCAATTTGAACCAAATAGTATTTATATATTTATTTTCTTGCACTAAAAGTGGGTCAACAACCCGGTGGCAGTGGTGCAATAAATACCAGTCATGCATATATACAAAAATGACACTACACATTAAAGATCACATTAAATACATATACTTTACACATCAAATAAATAACAGCCATACATATATACAAAAATGACACACTATACATACAGTTACACATTAAATATCACAACAGCTATCCACATACCTGATAATTTAAAAAAATCTCTTTCCATTTAAAACTATAGCATATAAAAATTGCATATTGAGAATATTATAGAAAAAAAATTATACATTATCATATACCCTATTCAATATATTTTTACAAAAATTGGCGTTAGCAGGAAACGTTTCGAAGATTTCTGCAGGTAAATCAATCCAATCCTGAATCCCTCTATTTAAAAATGAAAATTTGGCAATATTTGTTCTCTGAGATCTACCCCTTATTTTGTATTTGTGATCCTTCCTACTTTTTTAATCTGGTTCTTTAATTTTGCTGTGAAGCTCTTCCCATGCCGGTTGTTTCGTGTGTACACAATACATACATTTTAATCTATTTATTTTCCTTCTGGATTCTAAAAACTTCCACCATAGTGTTTTTATCATAGCCGTAACGCTGTCAGTCTGTTGGTGCTTATTCATAACAAATCTTGCAGCTTTTCTCTGCACCATTTCTGTGTTATTAGGCCTGCCTGATACGGATCCCATACACTTACAGCATATTCCAAATTTGGTCTCACCAATGATATATAAGCTAACTCTTTGGTTTTTAAGTTGCTTCCCCTTAATGCTCTAAATACGAAGTGCAATGTTTTATATGCCTTGCTAATTGAATTTCCTATATGTGTATTCCAGTTCAATTCCTTATTAAGAGTTGTTCCTAAATAATTGCACGATTCTACTCTTGTTATAATTTCATATCGAGATCTAGGGGCATGATGAAACCATTCACAAATTCTTTCCTTACAGTCGAGCATACCAAGCGAAGCAGCAGCCCTCCAACTTGTTTACCCCTACTAAACCCGAGTCCGCTGACCCGCCCAAATTTCTGGGTAGAGGCTTGGAACACTGAGAAGACGGATGTAGAATTCACATGACGGTACACTCATGTGACTGGATGGAATTTTGGAAAACGGGATGATTATCGAGATGTTGAAAAAATAAGAGAAGAGAGAGCCGGTAGAACGAGTGTGTTCCAAGAAAAACACAACTTCGCTACGAATATGACTCAAACTCAGGTCCCTGCTCTTTGTAAACCTGGAGCACCCGGTTTACCGTAAGGTTAGTTTTTATTCATTAGATCTCTGGGATGTCTACTTCCCTAATTTCTCCGGATTTTTAAAATCTGCTTGTTTATAATAAATTCGTTTTAATAGAGCATAAGAATATTTAGAATACATTTAGCCGACATTTTGAATAAGTCTTTGGAAGGACAGGGTCCTGAATTTTGTGTAGGTTCTGAGGCCTATATGTTTTAACTATTTGTGGTTAAGAATGGGCGTGTTGTGTTAGTATTCATGTTTGTGAAGGCATGGATATTTGCTTGACCTCTAACAATGACCCTCCTCAACGTAATATGTAGATTATACACTTCCTAAGACACAGTATTTTTAGTTGACCTCGGTTAGGTATAGGGAAGAAAACGAGGGAGAGTGGGGAGTAATGGAAAGAAAAAGTGCAGCGACTTGTTTCTTCGGATAGAAGCGGAAGGGAACTTCCCCTGCACGTACCTACTCGAATAGTTTACAGTTAAAACTGTTCTCAGAGCAGTGCCTCTTTATCACTCTCAATTGAAGGGCTTATTTACAAAGTGATGTTCCTCCATGAAATAAAAATGTTCACAAAAGAGGAAATTAATGTAACAACAAATTTAAAGCTAAAAACTTTATTGTTAATGAGATTCATAATGTCCTTTGGGGGAAAATTTAAATATTGAAAATTCCACCTTATAGCCTCAAATAAATAAAAATAAAACGACGTGTGTTGCATAATAGATTACAGTAATTTTATTACAATACTAGCTGAAAAGGCCCGGCGTCGCCCGGGCTTTGTATTTTTTAATTTGAAATTAACTTATGAAGGACTTTATGTATGTAGAACTTGAAATGAAGAAAAAGATTTATCACACTCAAACTATTCCATCAGAAAACGCTGGATATAGCTTTTTATGGCTCATAGAGGATGTGGAATGCTGCATTCCGTTGCTTCTACACATCATGCTTGGGAGGGGTTGAAATAAGAAGAAACACAAATTACATAAGATTGTACTGACTTGACGGAAAATTGTATTTCTCATTCTCATGTTACTATACAATCGTTTCGGAGCTGAAATAAAAGAGAAATGCAGTATCACTTTCATACTTTCCTCCCCTAGAACCCGGGACATAATATACTGCGAACATAGGACTCAAAATGTTCCATCCCATGCTTAGGGCCTATGATAAACATCCCTATTTCTCAACTAACACAAAGCCTACAGGTATGGATAACTTATCAGCGGAAAGGATTATTTATAGACTTTTGATATAGCATACTCACACACTTAAGTTGTCCCTCTTATTCTACATCAAAATGTGAAGTGAGTAAATATTTCTTATGTCGAGGGTAGAGAAAGTTACGTGACTACATCACACTGTGCTTTATTTTCGTTGATTTAATTTTCAGTCATTATTTTCGCCAATATATTACATCGATGGAATCATAATTCGTTAAAGCATTAGGCTATATACTTGCCAAGGCCCTATGTAATCATAGTAAACAATTTACTGTTGCCATGTGAACTAAACAGCAATTCATTTTTTCAGTATAAAATTCTCAGAAATTATATAATTTTCAAGGGAAGGAGTATTTTGTTTGAATTTTAATGTCGACAGCTATACTTCCCGGGCTTAACTGGGTATGTGTGCAAAATGTCGTGTAAATTGGTAAAGAAATGTAGATTTGTATAAGGAACAAACATACATACATACATACATACATACACACTTTCGATTTTATATATTAGATTAAATAATGAATATGGTACAGTATAGTGGAAAATCTTAAATTAGACCTGTGATTCTTGAACTAACTCTACTAAAACATTTCTGTTCGCAAATATCCATTGCAAGAACACAACAAATAAGTGACAAAGATTTTACACTGCATGAACAAGAGCACATAAGCTACAAAGTTCTTTTTTAAATACTGGCTGCTAGGATTAAAAAAACCAGGGATTTTATGTTTTTGAATATTAATCGGCCATATACACCAACAGAGTTCACTGTGGAACCGAGCTCTCATTTCAGTATTTTAAGATTTTAACCTAAACATTAGAATTATTTATTCATTATTATTTGTTTTTACAAGAGAGTAGAAAAGACCTCTGAAATGTTTTAGTAGAGTAAGTTAAAAAATCACAGCCCTAATTTAAGATTTTCCACAAGACTGTATCATATTCATTATTTAATGTCGTAATAAAATTACTGTAAACTATTATGTAACACACCTAGTATTATTTAATTTATTATTAGAGGGTATTAGAGGCGGAATAATATTTTGTGCACATAGCTATTTATAAACTGAAAATTAAAAACTATGCCTATGTGGGTAATCGCAAAACAATGGATTAGTAGATTGGAATCATATGATTTAGTATTTTAATTTCGGAATTAATCAAGCCTCATACATACGATTTAAGTACAATAAATTAAGAGTTCAATTGTACATTTGATATAAATAAAATATATCATCATAATGGTAGGATACCCAATAATGCCAATATTGAATAGAGTACTACATTTAATATAGTAAATATATATATAGTTGACTCCCGTTATTCGACCTGATTGGGACCGAACTCCGTTCGGTTTAGCGGGAATTCGGAATAGGCGGATTTCATGAATAATATCAACGTATTGACTTGTTAAGGCGTAAATTAATGTTCGGGGAATTGTATAAATGGAGCCGACATATGCTGTAAGTAACCAGCTTTCGGGGTACGCCGTAGCGTAGTGGTCGAGGCGCTACGCTACAGACCGGAAGGTCGCGGGTTCGATTCTCGATGAGGTCGTTGGAGTTTTTCAATTGGCCTAATCCTTCTGGTGGCACTATGACCCTGGGGTCGACTCAGCCTCTAACAGAAATGAGTACCAGGAGCAATCCTGGGGGTAAAGGCGGCCGGTGCGTAAGGCTGACAACCTTACCACCTTCAAGTGCCGAATGTCCAAAATCTAGGAGCCTCAACCTCCTGGAACCCTCTGGGCCTCCATGGCCTGTATAGGGATCACTTTACCTTTTACCAGCTTTCATTCCAATTTGGTTTCAGGCGTTTTCATCAAGCTTAGGCTATATGTATATCTCTATCTAACTTCTTTGTATAACAATAAATGCACGTCTTTTTCATTTCTCCTGTTTTTAAGTTTAAAAAATCGGTATTTTTCTGAACTCTGTTCGGAATAGCGGGACTCTACTGCATATATTAGTTATATGAGAGGTTTGTTTTTTCGGCTCTATTAGCCCCATAGTTCTATATCTTACTTTCCTAAATAAAAAAGTGAAAAAAAGCATCAGTAGATGCCTCTTCAATATGGGATTAAAGCAAGAAATAAGTGTTCATTATGTTGAAGTTAAGGCATTTATGAGCTACTCTCAAAATACTGAAAGATTAGAGATTCCTCATTTTGAAACCACATATTTCAAATCCTATTAGGTTTAGAAGGGTTTCACAGGGGAAAACACGCTTCAGGTAACGACTTACTGAAATCTCTTACAATGAACGCAGTTTTACACTTATGTAATGTATGTAGCAGCAGCGTCTCCAGGAATTTTATTAAGGGGGGGGCAAAATCAATTTCGGACCTCAATTTCAAACGATTAGGCTAAACACATTAATTATTCACTTAGTTAACGGGATCGTTATTTTGAAACCAAGCTGAATTCAACGAGGCTACAAAGTTTTTAAGTTAACAGAATACGCTCTTTTGAGCAATGGCCTTGGTGAAATATTATTATAAATACATATTACATTTATAATTAGTTAATACTTGCTAAACTCATTACAAAGTAATTCTATTTTTTTTATTCTCCATGCTACAACTTTAGGTTGACAAAGAGTACCACAAATAAATGAATCCATAAGGCAATCCAGAGGGGGGCAGTTGCCCCCCCCCTTCCCCCCCCATGCCGACGCCCATGGTATGTAGTCTAATATGCGAAAATACAGGAAATAATTATATTGCTTTCCTTTTAAGATATATGATGGGAAGTCAGTATGGCGCCGCCATTCTGTTCCCAAGTTTGTAGTTCTGGTTGATAGATGTCTTTAAATTATAGTCATTTAAATATATCTTGCGGGACAAATCTCAGGAGCTACAACGACTATTACGGGCTTAAATAGCAGTATCCAACCGTCGTTCAATGACTTCAATAAGTGAACGACTACATGTGATCCGTTCTTCTGTCGGTATTGGACACACAATTAGTTGTAACTAATTTAAAAAAAGTAATATCTGCTTACAGGTACTTGCTGTTGATTTTAAGCACCTATATACTCAGCATGTTGAAGAACGCTTGCATAGCACGCACAGTACAAAGGAAACTCTGTTCAAGCATAAATTAGACGATTACACAATTACATTATAAAAAAATACGGAAGTAAGAATGTAGGTCCTAGGACAACATATAAAAGATTTAACCTCTGGAACTAGTTTCGTTTTATTTGGTTTGTGACCGTCTGGAGATGAAGTAAACATGGCTCTCAGATAAGTAAAAGCAATAATTTATCAACCTACTCACGTTCTAGTCCTGTTTTGTAATAAAAAATTACAGGGAAAGTTTCGTTTTTGTCAGGGGTAACTCAAATCACTATCGTAATAGCATTCCATGCACGTCTAGACTTCGACTTTCCAATTACATGTATCCAGGTTCTAGATCCCAAGTCACCTTTAATTAATATTCATTTGTGTTTTTTTGCTTAAATATAAGCTTATTTCGAGAATAGCGGGCTTTCTTTTCAGTATAAAGACAAATACGACGTCAGGCACTCGTAAAAGGTCGATGATTCTTTGTTTTGAGATCAGAAGTTAATGGTTTTGTTCCCTCAGATATTCAGAAACCGTCACCATAATACTATGAGTAGGCACATTTTCAGCATACTGCGCGACATATGCACGTATGCGCACACGTATTAGCGAACTGACAATGTGCGTATGCGTCATATTGCGATGAAATTTCTGCATATCTGTAGAAGCAAATCTATAAACAAGATAGTCATGGACATACCTGCAGCTACACAGAGTCATAACTACATCCATGCGTAATATTGTTGCTTGCAATGGCTTTTTTTTTTTCTTTTCTTTTTTTTTAGTTAGTAGATCACTGAGCCTATAGGGGGTTTCAGGTTTATTGTACACAAAAATGGGCAAATTTTATAAAATTGTTGTGTTCAATCATGCAATAAATTGCACTGGCTTTTTCCAGAGCGTGTCAGGTTATTTATTCTATTGACCTTTTCAGAGCTGAATTTACATTAATATAAGCATTCATCGACTGCTATCAGCGGGTTTATAAATTTAAAATCATTGAAGAAAATTTTAATGAAATAGAAGGTTTTCATGAACTACAATTCTAACATGTGGATAAAATGCCTACTCATCATCATCATCATCATTAACAAACATGGTTTAGGCCATGTGGCCTGTTCCGTCTCAACAGTAAGAATATTTATTAGTGTTGAATTAAAACTGGTCTATCCAACGTCTTCTGGGTCTTCCAACATCTCGTCTTCCTCTTGCTTTGTAGTTGTATAATATTTTTTGGGATTCTATCTTTTGTCATTCCTTTTATGTGGTCATATCATCTGTTTACATAATCCTGTGTTTTTTCTGAGATGTTGCTTATTCCTGGTTTTTCCCTAATTTCTGTGTTTTGTTTGTGGTCCATTAAGGTATATCCTGCCAGCGGTCTCATAAATTTCATTTCCGCTGCTTCCATTCTCTTTTTTTGCTTTTTATTTAAGCTCCAAATTTCGGATCCATAAATTAACGTTGGAACAGCCATGACTTTATAAAATTTTAAGGCTGTTTCAGTTATTACTTTCTTTCCAAAAGTTCTTTTCACTGTCCCAATTAATCTTGGATATTTTGGTAGTTTACTGTCGAAATCATATATGTAATTATAAGATATTGTGCAGCCTAGATAATTGAAACTATTCACTTGTTCTATAATTTTGCTTTTAACTACTATTTTCAGTCTTAATGGCATTTTCCCTCTGAACCCCATTACTTTGGTCTTTGTTGAAGAAATTTTTAAATTAAATTCATTTGCAACTTTATTTAATTCATGGATGGCTTTTTGTAATTTATTTTCTGAATCTGTAAATATTACCTGGTCGTCTGCAAACATTAGAGTATTAGTGGAGGCGTTTATATTAAAACTAGCTGACCCATCAATGCTTCGCATTGTTAGATTTATTTATATATGGGTTAAGTGAGCACAATTTAAAGTCGATTCGATGTACTTCTATAAATCGATCATCAGCCGTCCAACCAACACGGAGGACGTATTTATATTCCACATAACTTACTCCTTCACCCGTAGTTTACTCTGATTATGTCTTAAAAAATTCAATCTTTCTCTTTCAATTTTGGCAAACATACAGTAAATAGCTGGGCTCCGATTCGAATACTGGTCGGAACAAGTTACCTAGGTAGAGTTTTTTCCGGGATTTTTCCTCACCTGTGAGACAAATGTCTGGTAACTTTAGGCCCTAGTGGTCTCCGGATATCATCTGGCAGCCATTATCATCCTCATCCCATCCTTGCATTGTTCAGAGTGAGTGTGTGAATGTTGTATCTCGTCCTATATGTTTGTGTTGTCTCGGAGGTGGCCCCGGCATTTGGCTGATCACTCATCCGGGAGGCCCTCCATGTCCTTGTCTAGTCAAGAAAGTATGTATGTGAGCCATAGATAATCCCTCTCCCGACAGGTCGCGGCCCGGGCAACGTGGGTCGCTTAAATGACCCCAAAAGGGAGGGGTAAAAACTAAGGTAAAGATAGATAGATAATATGGTAAATAGAAATTAATCATAAAACTATATCTATTGATACTGTATGAACTACCTGGGGGTAAAGGCGGTCGGTGCGTAACGCTGACAACCTTACCACCTTCACGTGCCGATTGTCTAAAAATCCGGGAGCCTACACTTCTTGGAACCCTGTGGGCCCCCATGGCCTGTAATAGGGAACACTTTACTTACTATCTTTTGCAATGCAGTCCTAGGCTAGCTATAAGAAAAGAGTTCAACTCTTAAGAATAGAACCCAGGACCTTCTAAATTTACTTCGTGTCAAAAAATAGTTAATAATAATCTATAGGAATTCTATTGATAGCCTTTCTCATAATTTTATATCTATTAGGTCTACATGAAATCACAGTGTCATGCCAAGCCACCTGTGTAGTTTAAAAAAAAATAATGTTGCCATGGGGATTGTGAACATGCAGTATGAATTCTTTTTGGTGAATATCATAACTTTACAACCCTATTTTGGCCCTTATATTCCCTTAGAGCCAAAGATTTTGAAATCCTTTCTTAGTGCACATCTAGAGCCTAGTAGCAATATGTGTACCAAGTTTCACGTTCCTAGGCTGTATGGTTTTTGAGAAACTGTGATCAGTCAGTCAGTCAGTCAGTGGGTTTTGACTTTTATAGGCCTATGTAGAGATTTTGTGCTAAATTTAAATCCAGTTTCCATTTTCTGGTGACTTCGTCAGTATGAAAGTTAAATAAAATGGGTGATAATGGACACCCTTGTCTTATACCTCTTGAAATTTCTTTTCCATTATTTGATATTCCATTTTCAGTTTTTATTTTAATTTTTGTATTTTTATACACACTCTGCAGAACTCCGATCAAATGGTTTGGAATACCTCTGTTGAATAACACGTCCCATTATTTGTTTCTGTTGACAGTGTCAAATGCCTTTTCGTAGTCTATAAATGCTATGCAAGTTGGAATATTATATTCTCTAATCTTTTATATTAATTGGCTCACTATCCATACATGATCCATTATATCTAAAATTATTTTATTCTTCTAAGAGAGTTTTTTATGCAATTGCAGACAGACGTTTTGCAACAATTTTAGCGTATACTTTATATCCTGTGTTCAATATGCTTATTCCTCTATAGTTAGCGGCATCCTTTCTGTCGCCTCTCTTAAAGATTGGGACAACAATTGCCTCTTGCCACCCTTCTGGGATATGTCCATATCTCTAACAAACATCTATAAAATTCAGAAATCGATGTAATAATTCTTCTGGGGCATATTTGATTAGTTCCATATTATTATTATTATTATTATTATTATTATTCTCCAATACAAAGGAGCCCTATTTCACCAATAGGTATGCTAGGGCTGTATGCTGTAATCTAGATTGATTTCATAAGCTTAAATACATACATGGATAATTAACCTGTTAGATTTGTGATACATAATCATCAAAAGAACACATAATGTTACGATTGCAGTCAAAGAGTTTTAAAAATGTGAAAGATGAAACTGAGAAAGGAAGATGCACAACATTTGCGTCTAAAAATTCCATTTAGTGGTGTGTTGTATTGAAGTCCACACGAATCTAGATGAGAGGTGAAGTAGATTCGCTCCTGCCGATAAATAGGACAATCCAACAGAAGATGAACTATTGTTTGCTGTTCTTCTTTGCAGGAGCACAAGTATCCCATCTGTGCCAGACGCTTTCCTATTTCTACTTATTTTTAACGCTCCTTTTAGTTCTTCCTCATATTGTAACATAATGCATTACTCTATTAATCTTACATCTCTGCTTTCATACCAAATTTTTCGGTGACATCTTTATACCGTCAGTAGCAGTGAAAAGGTTAAAAGTTAAAAAAAGATACTTATCTACGGGAAATATACATTTACGGGAAAAGACAGTCGATGTTCTCGGCGTGATACTTAACCTCTTCTGTTAGGTAGGCTACCACCAAATGTGGCAGAGTCGTCGAAAAGAATGTAATTTTATGCTATTGCCTTTTCATTGATTCCATAGCAACTTCAACGATTCCATAGCAACTTCAACGATATCACGTAACCTAATTACATACATGCTTGGCCAATTTTGCAGGTGGAAAGAAGTATAATCAAATGATGTTGAACTAAAAGTTAAATTTAAAAAAGTTCAATATTTTTCAGAGTCCCCATAAATCTGCACAAATTTTAAGATCCCAACAAGAATACCAAGCCATACTTTTTCTCAAAGGAATATCTCTTTAATGAAAATGGCGAATAATGTCATCACAACTACGAGGGTCATCCAGAAAGTTAATTCCGATTGCCGATAAAGAAAACAAAAATAAGAATAAGCAAAAAATAATTATTGCAATATTTACAGAGATTCACTGGCTACTTCCCTACGTAGTCACCACCGTTATCCAGACATTTATCGTACCGCCAACGTCTGGAGCCATGAAATCACTGCCGCCTATATCTCAGCGTCGTTGTGGGAACTTTTTTTCTGCCGGAAATCGCTTCATGAGACAGAAGAGATGGAAGTCACTTGGCACGAGGTCGGGGTTGTAGGGTGTATGGTCGAAGATCTCCTATCCCAGTGTCCGGCAGATGCTGCAGTTGTGACGTAAGAGCCGATCATCTCGGAAGAGCTTGAGAGAGCGAGCAGTTGACTTGCATTCCTGTTAATACGCACTAGCGCAGTGGCGTTCAGTGCAGCAGTAGGGTTAAGGTGAGCCGTGATGGTACATTGAATTGCGTGCATTAACCATGGCAAGGGTGCAGAGGTCAGTTAATCAGTGAAATGTATGGTAAATTTAGTGCATTCAGATTAATACTAGACTTACGGAAACGTCAGGTCACCCTCGGAGACACGCCACATTTTCCAAAGTTGTCTACAGTATGTCATTCAATTACAGACATTAATAATTATGTACAAATATTAGAAGAACTGGATCAGGATATTTTATTACAGATTTCAAGATTTTGCAAAACTCCAATCCGATATTTGCATATTTGCGACACCATTTTCTGTGGATGTTGACAGTGTTCCAACGTCATTGCAACTAGAAGTCATTGATTTGCAAAATAATATTGAAATGAAAGACCGCTTTCAAAACAAAAAGGATCTATCTATATTTTATAGAAGATTTCCCCAGGCAACTACATAATATATTTGCTGCTAGAATGTTGAGTATATTTGTATCGATGTATGTATGTGAATAGTTCTTTTCTTGTATGAAGATCTGCAAACCACAACATGGAAACCGCCTATCTGATCAGAACATGAAAAATGTTCTCGTTTATGTGTTAGCCAGACTATGTCTCCTAATATTGCAAAATTAGTGCGCGAGAAAAGAGGGAAAAAATCTCGACAATGCCTTGAGCTTGGGCACGATAGTGACACAAAGTAAGGGTGTGTATCAAAAGTCTGAATAGGCCTATACTTGGCATAGTGCTCACAAAGGTGTATAGTTTAATTTGTATATTTTGTGTATTTTGTATATTTTTATACTTTAACATTTTTCAGTTTCCGAGTAGACAAAGTTTTGCAGTACTCCTTAAAGTATTCTTATGTTTTATGTATTTGTATGTTTATAGTAGTTTCGGAGCCTCATTTAAATAACCTGACGCTTCCGCACCTGGATGCATTTCAGATTAGTGTAAGTAGGGCCTATATTAAATTTCATTACAAACAAAACTGTTCTGTTACATTGATTTATCACAGTTGTACTATTTTGTTTTCGTACAAATGCATTGTAATTGTGCTATTCCCATACTATCTACGAAGATCGGAGCGCACTCTGTCAATGCATAGGCGTCGTTCCGCCACTGGCCAGTTGAACCCTTCCTCCACGCTCAGTACGGAGATATTGCCGAGCAAAGAGCGCGGATGCTCTGTAGTATGACGTCACAGAGCACGGAACATGCCGGTCACTGTCCTATCCAAACTGAAACAACTGATTCCATGTGGCGTTGGCTGTATGGGCCGTGCATTGTCGTCCAGAAGAATAATGTCTCTTGTCAGCATTTTGCATCTCTTGTTTTGGATCGCCCTCCTCAGATTTTTCACCCATGTTTCATCCCCAGTTACAACATTGTCGAGAAACTTATCACTTTTCTCTGCGTACTGCAAGCGGCAGAGTCCTATGACACAGGCATACAATTGTTGGTACACCGCTAAGATAATTACCTTGATAATGGTGCCGACTATATGTAGAGAAGTAGCCAATGAATATCTGTAAATATTGCAATAAATATTTCTTACTTATTAATAGGGTTAGGATTTTTAGGTGCGCACCTTTTTTCGTAGGGTAAATTAAAGCTCTTCGGAAAGATACCACAGTGTGAGATTTTATCTATAGTCGAGAATGGAGACATTTTTGTAGCACCTTTTTTCCCTTTTTTGGTACCTTTTACCCCTTTTTTCTCAACAGTGCCCATAATCCCCTTTCTTCCCCTTTTTCATATACTGTAGCTTATCAATATTCTTCTAGAGTGCATTTTATCATTATAAAGCGTTATGAATGACTTGTGAGTTTCATTCCATTTTACTTCCAGTAAAAGCGGGACTGAAAGCACACCTGCAACAACAGAAAATAATACGTGTGTGCGTGCAAACCCTCTTTCTCTCACTTTGCCGAAACAAATAGCTCCCTACAATGGAAATGCATATTTCATTCCATCAACAATAATATTGTGTGTGCGCGCAAATCCTCTTTCACTTTGCCGAAACAAATAGCTTGCTACAATGGAAATGCGTATTTCATTCCACCAAATTATAATTTATTATAAAAAAAATCTCACTTCCATCTTCTTGACTTCACCAGTCAGTAGTCTGTTGATCGTGAGTGCAAATCTGTGATTAAATGAGTGTATTTTTGCCATGCCTAAGGTGTCCAGAGCCCGGTTATTTTCTCTGTCTCAGGAATTCAAACAAGATTCCGTAGAAACAGATGGAACTGTAATACGGTGTAGCATTTGCGATCCAGGAATTTTGTTAGATGAAAAACACCAGCGAGACCGCATCAAACAACACATTTCCACTTCTAAGCATCAAAAGAACAAGACACTTCAAGCAAATAAATCGCGACAACCTTTATTACGGAATGCGATTGAACAGTGTTCATCGAAAACTCAAAATTTGAAGAAATTCAACATTGATTTATGTGCTGCTCTTACACAAGCGGGAATTCCACTCAATAAGGTAAACCATCCGACTTTCAAAGGATTCCTTGAAAAATACACAAAGATGTCAGTGCCTGATGAGAGTACTATAAGAAGAAACTACATGGAGCCTGTTTACCAAGAAACCATAAAAACCATGAAGGAGAAAGTGACTGATTGTGATGTGGGAATCATATTGGATGAAACTACAGACTCAATGGAACGATATGTTTTGAACATTTTAGTTTTTCCCCTATCAGGGGAGAACGTTAAGCCCATGTTGTTTAAAATGTACGAACTGGAGAAAGCCAATGCCAGTGCAGTAATGCAATCAATCATGGACGTCTGTCAAAACCTGTGGCCAAGTGGTATCGCATTTGAAAAACTTCTTCTGGTGGTTACAGACCAGGCTCCATACATGGTTTCAGCAATTAACCAATTGAAACCTTTGTTCCCTAAGTTAAAGCATGTGACATGCCTAGTCCATGCCCTTCACAGGGTTTGTGAATCCATAAGGAATGAATACGACATTGCAAATGAATACATCTCTGCCCTGAAGAAGATTCTACAAAAAGCTCCGAGTCGTGTTGTTGCCTACAAGGAAATCACTGGCCTCCCCCTTCCAAAATTCCCGGTCATTACTCGCTGGGGATCATGGATTCAGTGTGCTGTTATGTTGTGTGAGAATTTTGACAAGATTAAGGATTTTGTGCTTTCATTGGATCCAGCAGACGCAGGTGCGATTTCCAAGGCCCAACAACTTCTGCTACCGGAAAAAATACAGAATTTGGAGACAGAACTATTTTGTGTCCATGGTTACAAGTACTTGACTGCAGCTATCAAACAATTGGAAGAACAAGGTCTCGAAAAGGAAAAACAATGTGATATTTTCACTTCAGTGAGGGACCAGTTAGAGGGCTTTGCTAAAGACAAACTTGTGTCTAGTCTTCAGAAAAATCCGGATGTTGAGGAATTTGCCACATGTGTAGAGTTGCCATAACGAGTGAATACAAAGTTTGCCCCACTGGTTTCTGTGGATGTCGAAAGAAGCTTTAGCATGTACAAAGACATTCTATGTCCTAATAGAAACAGGCTTATTTTTAAAAATGTAGAGATGCTCAATGTCTTGAAGTACAACAGCTTCCTGTATTTTACTGTTTCTGGTGAGTGATGATTCGATGTGTTTTTTCGCAACTCAATAACTGTTAATAGAAGATAGATTTTTTTGAATTACTTGAGTAAAATAGCACCTTTTTGACCCCTTTTTTACCTTATTTTAGCACCTTTTCCCTTCCTTTTTTCATATAAAATTTGCACCTAAAAATCCTAACCCTGCTTATTAATGTTTTTGTTTTCTTTATTGGCGATCGGAACTTACTTCTGGATGACCCTGGTATGTTTAAGGTTAGTTTACATGATGACACTAGGTTTTTATCTGCTTTCATGAAAGTGATTTCACGAAACTAATTACACCTATTTTCTTCAAAAATAAAATCAGGTAAACTGATATAACAAAGTGTCAGAATGCTTTTGTTGAATCAATTATAATTGCAATTATGATATGCAGAAAATAAAGTTTTTTTTTAATCAAATTAAAAACGTCCTGCATCAGCAGAACTACATATTTGTGATATTTTGACAATCGCACACTCAAATAAAAAAAAAAAAAAAACATGCCAAATTGGCCGGCTCCGGGATTGGAACCACGGACCTCCAGAATACGAGTCCAAGACGTTACCATTTCGGCAATCTGGCTCAGTTTAACGGTCTAGTTTGATGGTATAGTGTTGTTTGTCAAAGCTAAATGTATTGCAACTTGAAATTCTTAAAATATGTCAACATTTCACAGTGTCAATGAACTCTACTAATTATTTCACAGTAATGTACCTTCTGTACATAATAATATTCTTGTAGTACTCAATTTCAACTAGATCAACGAAGTAAACAAACATCTGACTGCATTGCAGACAATGCCTTCAATGATTAAAAATGCGGTATTGTAGTGTAGACATGAGTAAAAAAAATGTGACCTTTAATTAGTTGTTACTCTGGTACCGGTCAACCGATTTGGTCCAAAATAAAAGCTTCTTGCCATGGACATTATAAATGCGTATACTAAGTTTCATGAAAATCCGAATTATCGCGCTTTTTTATATATTACCATAGAAAACACTAAATTGGGCATTATTCCGGTACCGGCCAACCGATTTGGTCCAATATCAATAGACGTCTTCCCATGGACATTATAAATGCGTAGGCTATACCGAGTTTCATGAAAATCGTTTAAAGCGTACTTGAGTTACCGAGCCTTTAAAATAAGACACTAAATTAGGTTTTACTCCGGTCAACCGATTTGGTCTGATATCAATAGGCTTCTTCCCATGGACATTACAAAAGTGTATACAAAGTTTCATTAAAATCCGAGAAAGCGTATTTGAGTTATCGTGCGTACAGACGGACGGACGGACAGACATTTTCCCGTCCCCCACACAATCTCATCAAGTACCATACTGGATCTTAATAAAGTTAACATACAATTAAACTTTGCTAGTGTGTGGATGCCGTTCAGTATTAATTTAAATAAATACCCTTAGCATACATTAATAATGTGAATAGGTAACTATTAAGAAATAATATGTCTAGATTACAAAACAAACAAACAAACAACAAAAAAATGGAAAAGACGGAATTTGTAAGATTACAAATTGATAACTAGAACAAAAGTATCTGTAACACCAATATAAACTTAAAACTAGAAGAGATCATATAAATAATACTAAAAAGTGAATATTAGAGAACAGGAAAGAGTATGACAAATTCAGTTTGCACTATTCGTTTGATAAAGCATGGGCCTCTTATATTGACATAAGATGTGAAAATTTCCTTATTAGGCCTACTGAATTGTATAATTTCTGTCATGGTTTTTATGTTTAGTTGTTGGGTTGTATTCATTTTTAGTGCATATATATTTCGTCTAGTACTATAAAAATAGGGATTCAATTTTATTGTTTTTTATTTTTATGAATATGATTGATGGAACTTACATTTATGTAATAATATATTAGATAAAAAACTTAACATTTCCGAATATAAGACATTAATTGGATAATAAATTTGTTTCCTTAAACATATTCTGATTATACATTTCTGAAGTGTGGTCAATGGACAAAACGCAATTTTTGGAATGCACCCCTTTTGAAAATGGCCTATTGTATGGGTGGTTGAATTAGTTATATAATTCGAGACGAAATATAGTTGGTTGGATTAAATATACTTGTAACAAATTTTGTTAAAATTAAAAATAAATATGTTAATAAATTATGTACAAAACGTGATCGGCATGGATGTATTGATAAGTTTTTGGATTGTAGATTCTGAATATGGCGGGATATTGAGAATGGTAGATATTACTAATATGCAAATTAGAATGAGCAGGGTTTGTTTTAGTTCGATAGTGAGAATAGTGAAGCTCCCAGAGGGGCCGGTTTATTGGACAGGAGCAATATTACACACGGAGAGGAGGAGTTGCACTGTAATTAAGGCAGAGTCTTGGCTTCATGGTACTGTAGGGAAATTACCTGCTACTGCTTCTTGTAGTATTACAGTTTGTCGTCATCTTGAGTTCCTTTACAGTGCCTAATCTTTCTTCTCCTCACTATACGTTTCACGTACCTAATATGCATATTTTAAAATCTCTGCCATCCCTTAAATTTCTTTATTTCTCTGCCAGTCATTCATTTTTACTGAAGAGCTGGACCAAATGGATGGAAATTTGAATAACTATTTACAGTTTAATATGTATGTTGCTCTTGCTATATAATCGTACATAGGAAATTATAATGCTACTTTGGAAGTAAAGAGTTTTATGGTTGTGAAAAATTTGCGTAAAAACAGCCAGGTCTATAGGCTAGTGGCTCCTGTTGCTGACCGGGAGTTTCGAGTTCCACCTCCACATCTACTGCTTTCTTTTCGGGGTAGGTCTTCATTTCTGTTTGACTGCTACTTAAACGTTGAGAGTTTTTGCAGCAAATCAGGAACACCGATTTGCTTTTACCATAGCCAGCTAGTATGCTCTTAGGCAGCGTTCACACTGAGGCGATAAGCGATATACGATACGCGACACGCACTGACATATACTTGAAATCTACAGGGAGGCGATAAAAAAAGGTTCAGGCAGGGTTCACACTCAGGCGATAAGCGATAAGCGATATATCGTGAGCGATATACGATACGCGACACGCACGGACAGATACTTGAAATCTAAAGGGAGGCGATAAAAAAGGTTCACACTCACGCGATAGCGATATATCGCAAAAGCGATATATCTCTCGAAGTGCAGCATGCTGGTCGCCTGAGCGATTTGTTGCTTACGATATTTCGAGCAGTGAACGTGTCGGGAAGAAGAGAAGACAATTCTGTAATTTATTCATTGAATTCATTTAGTGAAAGCTCGTGAGTGCATCTGGAACTATTCCATTGCCGCATATAGTAAGAATTTGTGAGTGGTGGATTAATTAATTATGTGTAATAATATCCTAGATGTGTAAACAGTTTCATGTGTGGTAGGGACCATAAGATTCGATGCCACAACACTAGTTGTAAGGATATAAAAATAAAAAATAAAAAAAAATGTAAGACAGATGTGACGAGTGCCGCATGTAGCAAATTGCAGCAGAAGTAAAAGACACAGGTAAATACATTATTTAATTATTTATTGTGTAAGACAAGTAAGTAATCAAATTGTTATTATTTACTCATAATGTAAATATTTCGAAACTCTGACACAATAAATAAGTAATTTAATTATAATTCAGGGATCATCATGGCCCGGATTCTAATGACATGTCACCTTTTTATTGATGCTACATAGGCATTGCCAACTTGTGGATAAATCCTAATCATGACCTCTAGATTATAGGAATGCATTTTTATTAGGTCATTTTTTGTCATATTATGCAATCTTATATTTTTAGGGCATTTATTTCAATTTTAGGTCATTATTTTGTCATTTTCGTGTCATTTGCTTCCTTATTTAGTCATTTTCATGTACTGTTTTTACATTGAGTGTATTAACTTTTTTTCGTCGCTAGCAGTGCTGTCTTTGAAGTGTTGTTTGTTTAATGCAAGAAGGAAACATTCGGCGTTAAGTGTTGTCATGTCTCAGTCGGAAATGAGAATCAAAGAAACTCCAAAATTTTGTATTATATTACTATTGTTATTAGATTGACTTGGCACCAGAGTCTGTCACCTGCTTGGATTTGAGAGTGCAAACTACTGTTTACCCTCAATTAAATAACATAATCCAGCAGACCACAAAAGGAAATGGCGAATTTTGACTCGCCAGTGCCTCAGTGCCAGTATAAATTTCCGTGAGAAAAGAACATTCACAACATTACAGTTATTTACAGTTTTTATAATTATGTACAAACTAGTCTATAACTTTGTGTGTACAATAATAATTTGTTATAAATAAAATGTCAGTTTTTAGGTAATTTTGTTATAATTATTAAGTCAGTTTCTTTAAATTTAGGGTCATTTTTCAAACAATTTTAGGTCATCAGAATCCGGGCCCTCATTATAATACAATTTGACAGAATTAACATGGGGAGTATATTTTGCATAGCCATATGTGCCTGAGGAAATTAAATTTTCAGAATCCCGGGGATGTCATAATTATATTGTCATGCTCTTCTCAGGATTGTTTATCATTCAAGAATCGCTAGCTCTATTTACTTCTTACTATTTATAATCTTTCAACAATTGACACGAAACTTAACACCTGCTTAGCTAACACCTACTTCGCGGGAAACTGCAAGCGGTGCTTGTCAAGGGAGAATCTTTCCCACTTAAAACCAATGACTCCTGCCAAATGTATCCAGTTACTTACTAATGAGTAGGGAAAGGCATTTAATGACCATAAAATAATGAAAAAATGCAAAATAGAAAAATGCATTTATTACCTAAAATAGTGAAACAATGACAAGGAATTTTTTTTAAAGACCAATGAATTTTCCATTATTACTTACACTTATTAAACTTTTAAACTTTGGTATTCTTTTTTTCCCCAAGCATATAGGCTACAGGTATATAAAGTATTTGTTGTACTAAATGGCTGGGTATTGTAAACCGACACATCTCCAAAATTTAAAGATAAAAAAATAAAAACTTCAAAGATCGAAAATATTAACAATTCAACATTAAAAAATTCAAAGATTTAAAATTAAAAAATCCAAAATTAAAAATTAAAAAGTCCAAAACCCCAATTTTAAAAAGTTCAATAAGGCGAAATTGAAAAATCCAATAATCAAACATTGAAACAATAAAAAATTAAAACAAGTTTCACTTCTGTTGCGTGGCGTTCCACGCACACTTTATTTGTTCAACAGCCAAAACAGAGTTTCTACAAACAAATAAAATCAGGTAAACTGATGTAAAAAAGTGCCAGTGTGTTTTTTTAATCAGTTATGACTGCAATTATGATATGCAGAATATGTTTTTTTAATTGATTTACAAGTTAAGCTCCAGATTTATTCATTAAGCAGGGCTTAGGGAAGAACAAAGGTCTAGTTTTCTTTTTAATCAGATTAAAATCTTCCAGCATCATCTGAACTGTACAGATTTTTGATATCTTGACAATCGCACACTCACATAAAAATACGAAAAAGAAAGTGAAATTGGCTGCTTTCGGGATTTGAACCATGGAACTCCATAACGTGAGGCCAAAACGTTACCATCTCGGTCACCTGGGTCAGTTTAACGGTCTAGTTGGATAAGCGCATGTAAAACAATAGTGTTTTTGGTCATAGCTATCTCTATTTTAATTTCCAAAGCCGTATAATATAACAGTTAAACAATTGACTATGTTGTCATGATAAATGATTTGTTTTTTTTTTATACAAATTCTTTCGAATACGTATATTATCATAAAATAGGCACCAAATTGAGCATTACTCCGAAACAGGTGAACCGATTTCATCCAGTATCAGTAGACGTCTTCCCATGAACACTATAAATGTGTATACCAAATTCCATAAAAATCCGGTAAAGCGTATTTGAGTTACCGCGTTTTTAAAATAGACACTAAATTGGGTTTTACTCCGGTACCGGTCAACCGATTTGGTCCAATATCGGTAGACATATTCCCATGTACATTATAAATGGGTATACAAAGTTTCAGGAAAATCCAATAAAGCATATTTGAGTTATCGCGACTTCTCATATATTAACATAAAAGGCAATAAATTGGGCATTATTCCGGTACTGGCCAACCGATTTGGTTGAACATCAACAGACGTCTTTCCGTGGATAGTATAAATGCGTATACGAAGTTTCATAAATATCCGATAAGGCGTATTTGAGCTATTGCGCCTTTAAAATATACACTAAATTTGGTTTTACTCCGGTACCGGTCAACAGATTAGGTTCAAATTTAACAGAGTACTTTTCATGGACGTCATAAATGCGTATACCAAGTTTAATGGAAATCCGATACAGCGTATTTGAATTATGGTGCCTTTCTATTAGAAAGGCGCCATAATCTATTAAAATAGGCACTAAATTGGGCATTACTCCGGTACCGGTGAACCGATTTGGTTCAATATCAATAGGGTTCTTCCCATTGACATTATAAATGTGTTTTCCAAGTTTCATGAAAATCCGAAAAAGCGTATTAGAGTTAGAGCGCGTACAGACACACGGACGGACGGACAGACAGACGGACAGACATTTTTCGTCCCCCACACAATCTCATAAAGTACCATACTGGCACTTAATAAATCTTTGAAATAAGTTTTCAGGGTTTATTCGATAAAACTCCCTGAATTTTGATTCATGTTGAGACAGCTGTCGAGAAACAACAGCCGAGCTATGGTGCACGTTGGTAAGATTGTAGGGATGTACCCAATATTTTCTTTTTCTTCTCATTCTACGCCTGAACCAATAAGCCACTACAACGTCTTCCTCACTTGAGCTCATAATTGTAACTGAAGTAGTGAGGATTGTGTTCCACCATATTTTTATTGCCCAGGTCACGCCGATTTATCGCTCGCAGTAGGCCTATATCACCGCAACATCGTCCTTGCGATATATCGCTTATCGCCTCAGTGTGAACGCTGCCTTATAGTCTTGGAAATTTGCCTCCCCACTTGTTATGGAGGAAAGATGAGCTTCTTTCCAGAACTCACCGACTGGCGCTTATGTTCAACCCTGGCATACGTGGACTAGGCTATAGACACGCTTGCACCTTCAACATCTTATGATTAAACTCGGATCATTTTATTAACCCTTGGTCGAATTACTGTGAAATTTGTCCAGAAATAATCTTCACAGAACAACCCTACTGATGATTAAAATAGAGCCTTAGACAACCGGACACACTGTTTTTATTACATTTTATAAATATCTCTAGTTACACTAAATTCAGGGAGGGTGAAGCAAATTTCACTATGCGACAATTTTTCTTTTTGGGACCCGTAAAAGCTTCAAGCGGGATAGTTTTAGCGAAATATTTAAACTTTATTATAAAATAAGTACACCTTTAGGCTATATCTTGAATGATTTACTAGTAATTGATAAGTAATTACTCTAGGCACTAAAGCTATCGGAATTATTGAGATGACGGGCAAGTCCGAGGGTCGTCCAGAAAGTAAGTTCCGATCGCCGATAAAGAAAACAAAAGCATTAATAAGTAAGAAATATTTATTGCAATATTTACAGAGATTCATTCGCTACTTCTCTACATAGGCACCGTTATCGAGGCAGGTACCGTTATCGAGGCATTTATCTTAGCGGTGTACCAAAAATTGTATGCCACTGTCATAGGTCCCTTCCGCCAGCGGTATGCAGAGAAAGGTGATGAGTTTCTCGACAATATTGTCGCTGGGGATGAAATATGGGTGTCGCATGACACATCAGTAGGGACCGGATTTTTAGGTTTTTAAAAACACTGTTTTAGGTTTTCCATCAGGTGAAATAGTTTTTTTTAGGTTTTTTGTCCAAAATATCGTTTTTGGGTACAATAATTGGTTTAATGAATTTGAATGTGCTCCATAGGATTCAGTACATAATACTTGTCAAGTTTAACTTAACAAAATTGACTTAAATTTGTGTAAACTTGCTTTAGGACAATATTATACAATTGAAGAAAGAAAACATATACAATCAAAAAGAAGCAGTGAAAATAAGTTTGCCTCACATTTCCTGGTTACAGTATATCACTAAATATCTTTCAAGATTCTTAACTGTGAAGTTCTTCCTGTTATCTCTTCGTTAATAGTTAATACTGTATCTGGACACTACCCTTCTCAGGATTCGAATCCGATGCTTCTAATTTAGTGAGTAAAATACTTTATGGTTGGATGCGGATAATGTGAAACTGATTATTTTCCTTTCTTCGGTTGTTACTCATCCTAACCGCACAACAGATCAACTAGGGACGAAAACTTCCCCCTTTTCTAGAAAGGTAAATAATACGTATTTCTGGCAGGCTTGCCAGTGAAATTCCGGTCGTCGACAATCCACTGCCGTAATAAATTCGATTTCATTTGTTTCGGCATAATTAACACGTCTTCTTAAAACTCACAGTGTGACCACTAAGTATGAATAACAGGGCAGTACAAGCAAACAAGCGCTTTAAAACACTTCCTCTCTGGATACTGTCCATCCTAGACGACAATGGGTTGAACGAAACGCTGGTGGTATTAATTTCAACCCGACAAAAATTGTCTCTCCGCAAAATATCGATTTCTCAACTGGTGACAAACAAAAAATACAAAAAAGTAGCCTAAATTATATATTTTAGGTTTTATATCCCGTTTAGGTATATTTAGGTTTATATACCCCATTTAGGTATTTTTAGGTGCCACAGAATTAATGTGGATGAATCCTATGGACAGGATTCGAAAAAGTGTATGAGCGCTTTTTGTTTTGGAAGTAAGGAAAAAAATAGGTAAAAACCTAAGAATCAGGTCCCTACTCATCAGAAACAAAACAACAATCCATGCATTGGCGGCATAGTGGTTACCTGTGAAGATCAAATTCAAGCAGACAATATTTGCCAGAGAAATCTGGGATCGACGTGGTGTCCTCCTGCGTGAGTTTTTACCGCGACGGGAGACCGTAAATGCTGATCGGTATTGTCAAACATTGAAAAATCTGAGGAGGGCGATCCAAAACAAGAGACGTGGAATGCTGAATGAAGTGATTTCATGGCTCCAGACGTTGGCGGTTCATTTTAATTTACTGTGATGGCTTTTCATATATCATCTACATAGTTGAGATTGTTTACAAAAATCTAATATAGTCACGAGTAACTTTTACAGAAAAACAAATATAATCATTTTATTAGTCGTTGATAGAGGTATTGATATTGAAAGTTAAATTTTTATTGGAATCGTTAGAGGCACTTTAAAAAATCAAAGCTTGAACAGAGTTTTCATGAGAACTAACCTTAATATAATTAATTATGGAAGTCAAATTTTATGGATGACTATAAGAATCCAACAAGGTGCATAATCCAAAAATAGAAGTAAATACATTTCACTATTCACCCGCGAAGGGCCCGCGCAGACAGAGACAGACAGACAGACAGACGCCTTCCAATTTTTGTCGGCTTCTAGGCATAGTTTAAACAAGTTTTCCCGAAGTTATCTAGACTTCGATTTTTGCCACTAACACTATACTTTCCATATACTAAGTATATGCGAAAGATTAAAATCTTTAAGACTTTGAGTTAATTCACTTTGGAAATGCAACCTTCAATTTATTATTCCGGGAACTTAGAGTTAGTAGAGGGCTTCATATTTTTTTATGCATTATTAAGTGCCATTATGGTACTTTATGAGATTGTGTGGGGAAGGGAAAATGTCTGTCCGTCTGTCTGTACGTGCGATAACTCAAATACTCTTTATCGGATTTTCATACGCATTTATAACGTCCATGGGAAGAACCCTACTGATATTGGATAAAATCGGTTGACCGGTACCGGAGTAAAGCCCAATTTAGTGCATATTTTATGGTAATATATTAGAAATCATTTATCAAATGGAAATTAGTTATCATGACAACATATTATTTACAGTATTCATATACGGCTTTGGAAATTGCAATACAGTTAGCTATGACAAATAACATTAGGCCTATTCCTTCACATGGTTCAATTTCGTAGCCGGCCAATTTGACATATCTTTTTTGTATTTTTATGTGAGTGTGCGATTGTCAAGATATCACAAATCCGTATAGTTCTGCTGATATTGGACGATTTAAAGCTGATTAAAAAACTAGACCTTTGTTCTCCCTGAAGCTCTTACTTAATGAATGAATCTGGAGCTTACCTTGCAAATCAATAAAGAAAAAAACTTATTTTCTACATATCATAATTGCAATTACAAATGATTAAACAAAAGCATACGGGCACTTTGTTACATCAGTTTACCTGATTTTATTATTATATAAAGAATGCAATAATTCGTCGTCCATGGTAACCTATACAATAATAATACAGTTGTTCTTAGGATTGAATTTATAGTATACTAGCTGAAAAGGCCCGGCGTCGCCCGGGCTTTGTATTTTGTAATTTGAAATTAACTTATGGAGGACTTTCGATTTTGAAACTCTAGGTCCTTATAGCCTATAATATGTATGTAAAACTTGAAATGAAGAAAAAGATTTATCAAACTATTCCATCAGAAAACGCTAGATATAGCTTTTTATGGCTCATAGAGGATGTCGAATGCTGCATTCCGTTGCTTCTACACATCATGCCTGGGAAGGGTTGAAATAAGAAGAAACATAAATTACATAAGATTGTATTGACTTGACAGAAAATTTTATTTCTCATTCTCATGTTACAACCCTTTCGGGGCTGAAATAAAATAGAAATGCAGTATCACTTTCATACTTTCCTCCCCTAAAACCCGGGACATAATATACTGCGAGTATAGGACTCAAAATGTTCCATCCCATGCTTAGGGCCTATGATAAATCTCAACTAATACAAAGCCTACAGCTATGGATAACTGACTATTTACCGACTTCTGATATAGCATACTCACACACTTAAGTTGTACCTGCAATACGACCTCTTATTCTACATCAAAATGTGAAGTGAGAAAATATTTCTTATGTCTAGGGTAGAGAAAGTTGTGGGACTGCATCACACTTTGCTTTATTTTCGTGTAATTCATTTTTCAGTAATTATTTTCGCATCGATTCAATCATAATTCGTTAAAGTCCAGTTGCCAAGGCCCAATGTTATCAAAGTAAACAATACACGGTTGTCATGTGAACTGAACAGCATTTCATTGTTTTTCAGTATAATATTCTCATAAATTATATAATTTTCAAGGGAAGGACTGATTTATTACAATTTTAATGTTGACCGCGTTACTTCCCGGGCTTAACTGGGTATGTGTGCAAAATTTTGTACAAATTGGTGAAGAAATGTGGATTTGTATAAGGAACAAACATACATACATACATACCCACAAACACACATTCGACTTTATATATTAGATTATGCAACGATCTTATAATATCATTTATTAAGGAGCTAGAATGTTTATGAATTTAATTTTCATACGATCACCTTCATTACCATTATAGGTGAGATTCAATCGACTGATTTTGTTAGACCATAACGAAATATCTAAGTTTTGAGTTATTTTGTTAAAGTATTATCTGCTAAATCCGAGGACGTCTATTCCACCCTACTTACTTATCGCAATTCAGTGGTTCTCGGTTATTTTTTACATATTATCAAAATATATTGATACAATATCGGATCAAACACCTCTTAAAGGGTGCGGCAAAACATCCTCCCTATTTTGAATTTCAAATAAAAAACAGATGGATCAAAATAAAGAAACTGTATTAATATTAATGATATCTACACAGTGGGAGTTTAGGGTTTTCAGTATAATACATTAGATCGCCTCACTGCGAAGTGTAAATAGACCTTAATCCTGTCTCCGTGCTCTTATAGCCAGATTCACCATATCAGTTGTGTCAACGTGATTATGAAAATCATGTGAGGTCAAGTGCAAACATCCTTGAAGCTGTACCAGAAGATGCTGTGGTTTTTTTAGTAATGAAGCACATTTTCACTTATCTGGATGTGTTAATAAGCAAAATTTCCGTTATTGGAGTGGACAGAACCCTCGTGAACTTCATGAAAAACCTCTGCATAGCGACCGTGTTACTGTATGGTGCGCAGTTGGAAGAGTCGGTGTAATTGATCCTTACTTTTTTTTGAAGAGGATGGTGCTACTGTGACAGTAATCTCTGAAAGATACACTCACATGATCAACACTATTTTTTTACCAAGACTCAATGCACTGCTGACTGAACAGGTATGGTTTCAGCAGCATGGAGCCACCGCTCACACAGCTCGGATTCCTCTCCAAGTGCTGAGACAGATGTTTCCCGGGCGCTTAATTTCTTTGCATGGCGAAATTTCCTGGCCAGCACGATCACCAGACCTTACACCCTGCGATTATTTTCTGTGAGGATATCTTAAAGGTGAGGTGTTTAAACATCGGCCGAGGACTTTGCCAGCCCTAAGAAATGCAATACTGGAAGAGATTGGTCAATAAATGTTGGTTAGAACGATGGAGAATTTCCAAAGTCGCATTCAACAATGGATTGATAGTGAAGGACACCACTTGAGTGACTCATTGTTCAAAACATGAAACTTCCCACTGTGTAGAATCATTCATGTTAATACAGCTTCTTTATTTTGATCCATGTGTTTTTTTATTCGAACTTTAAAATAGGGAGGATGTTTTGCCGCACCCTGTATTATACAATATAATTGTTTGATATTTCGTCCCGTAAAATCTGAAAGGAGACACTATCTCTTTACAGACACTATCACTATACAGACCTAAAATGAGTCACTACTTAAGAGAGAACTTTAGACCGATTCAAGTAAAGCTGGTGTCCTGTGTTTAGAATAGTCCTTCACATTACAGTTTCCGACGTTCTTAACTATTGAGTTCTGATTCCTGTAAAACTCTTCAATGATTATGATTATTTTAAGAGTTTCCTTAATATATGGGATTTCTAAATCTTCATGTGTCCGCATTGTAATGGTATGTTAGTCATAGGCATCAATAAGTTAAGAGTCATCGATTATTGTGACAGAAGTCATAAGTGTTCCCGAGCAGTTCAACAGATAACAACGCATGAGCAGAGTTTTGGTTTAGAGATTTTAACACACTGTTGTAAGACATTCTTGCGTTAATATACCTTAAATAGAAAGATAGCTTACTTACATATTATAAAATAAATAGAAAACGGTTAACGAAAACACGAATAACAAATTGTTTCATTAATAAACTGAGGCTTCAGGATTGCTCCGCGAAGAAATTAATATCAGACATGCTAATCTGGAAGTCGATACTTGAAATTGCAGCAGTACTTTAAGGCATGCCATTGTGATACTGTCATGTCACATGTATGTCTTGTTTATTCGGATCGGATTGGCAGTTTGTAAAGCCACGACTGAAATTCATGTCTCTTCCAATAGTTGGGACGCTAATATTCCCGCCTATATTTAGTGATATCCATAGACAGTAATTTCTTAGATTAGCTTCATTTTTTACGTTATATTCACCATCCAATATCCACATTTTCATTTACACAGAGCGTCGTCTTCTACATTGAATGATACGACAAAAATGACGATGGTTTGCATTTCTTTATATTTTCTGAAAGGTAATTTAGAACAATATCTTCGTTAATACTTCTCACGTTCTTCTATTTCTCTTTTCGTACAAATATGCAAACTTTTGTGGAACCAACGATGTCACAACGTTTCCACCAAGACATCTTAAAAAATGAATACACTGATTTACACATTTTCTATGCACATTTTGATTTTCTACACTATAATGAGTGGTCAAATTATGTTTGATTATCCCTCTGTCTTTCAGACAAATAACATGTTGCCCGCGTCTACTGTTTAAACTTTAACCTGGGTATTGATAATAAACCATGGTATGACACACGAGAGTAAAATATATTTAAACTCTTGTGGAGATTTAAACTTTCCACATACCATTAAATATTACTTTACTCTCTTATACCATAATTATAATAAGGAAAATCGCAAGAACATGATTGCTGAAACTTACTGATTTTCAGATCGTGCGAGGAAGCTGTAAGTTTGAAATTAGGCCTATATACTGTATTGCATGTTCATCATCTCTTACAAGGCGTGTTTAAAAGTAAGTACCGTTTTAAATACGTTGCCGCTTCAGCGTTGCAATCGCGGTTTTGAGCACGCGCGATCACTTCCTCCATTCATTAGGAAGCCAGACGCAGTGTGAGTGATCGTCACTTTGTGTTTTCCTATTATCGGAGCGTTTTGAAATGTTCAAAACAATAGAAGGACCCGCCGATTGTGAAGTCAGGTCATTAATTCGTTTTTTGAATGCGAGGACGCCAGCAAACATTCATCGCCAATTGTGTATGGGTTTAAGGGGAAACATAATGAGCGATGGAATGATGAGGTTCATGACAATGACCGGCCACACACGGCCAAACAAACTAAAGATCTGATCTCATCATTTGGTTGGGAACAATTCGACCATTCTCCCTACACTAGGGATTTGCCACCAAACGATTCTGAAGAAATTCCTTGGTGGAAAAATGTCAACGACGTTTATGTGAAACAAGAAGTGCAGACTTGGTTTTCATCACAGGCGGCATCATTCTTTGACGAAAGCATACAAGAACTGATTTCCCGTTAAGTCAAGTGCCTGAATAACGGCGATGACTATGTGGAGAAGTAGTTTAATATGTAAGGTAATGAATGACGATTAAGTATTTGGAAAATAATGATCTGTTATTAAAACAAGCAGTAATTATTTTAAAATCACGCCTCATGTTGTTACTCATCCAGTTCCCCATCAGTACTTGTTTATTTCTGTGGTAGCTTCACTTTCACATCTCTTAAAAGCCGGGAGATGTGGCCACCAAATGACTTTCTTCGCGTTGTAATAACTTTCCAGTAACGTCAAGTGATGTCACAATAAACGTTGCACAGATAGGTAAAAAGTATGAGGCTACCTTACATAAATAGATTGTTTAAAAATCCGGTATTTTCATTAAAGACAACATAAAAATAACTAACTTCTTCGTAGGTTTGCTTGTTAAACAATATACTTTTTGTACGCGCAAAAATAACTTCTTTCTTCTTTTGCTTTCTGTTGACCACAGTCCACTTCCATGTATCCTTGCCGGTCCAAGCCTCGTTATATTCTATTAGATGAAATATAATAAATTATTAATATTAAAACAGTTGTATCTGTTGAGCTGTTGTTTTCTCATAAAGAACGAATGACAAGTTTCCATTTTAAGGTACTACAAGATAACTATTTTCTTTAACACCGTTCTCCTGGACCAGTAATTTCAGTAACGTATCTTGTGAATTGAATATGAATTTTGAGAGTCAGATCTAATCGTACCAATTTTTAAACCGCGTAAGAAATAATTACCCGTATTTCTGATAAACACTCTTTTGATCACTTCCCTTTAAGATATATCTTTCCGATGGGATGCAATATAATCCATCTTTGCTTACTATTAAAAACAATTATGGCTGTGGTTCTCTCTTAGAGAAGAGTTGTGAATCAGTATTTATAACCAACTCTTTGAGCGCCTTAACAGTGGAGCAGTGATGGCCAGAATGCGTGTTGTGATTATAGCCGCAATTACCACTTTCACTGCACCACACTCCTCGCTGAAACTCTGTCGTAATACTTCTCTTTATGCATTTCAAGATTAAAAAAACATTCTCCACACACCGGTTCAGCCTCATTATATTCTATACGTGTTGTTTGTAATCAACCAGTGCCCATTACTTCACTAGAGGGACCAATATGGACACTATTAACACCAATAATAGGATGACAGCAGTGACATAGCAGACATTACTGCACTAGAGGGACCAATATTGACACTATTAACACTAATAATAGGATGGTAGCAATGACATAGCTGACATTGCTACACTAAAGGGACCAATGTGGACACTACTAACACTAATAATATGATGACACCAGTGACATCGCTGACATTACTGCACTAGAGGGACCAATACTGACACTATTAACACCAATAATAGGATATCAGAAGTGGTATAGCTGGCATTGCTACATTAGGGGGACAATGTGGACACTAATAACATCAATAATACGATGTCACCGGTGACATCGCTGACATTACTGCCCTAGAGTGATCAATATGGTCACTATGAACACTAATAAAAGGATGGCAGAAGTGATATAGAAGAATTTACTGCACGAGAGGGAGCAATATGGACACTATTAACACTAATAATGGAATGGCAGCAGTGGTATAGGTGACATTACTGCAGTAGAGGGACCAATATGGGCACTATTAACACCAATAATATGATGGCAGAAGTGACATCGCTGGCATCACTGCACTAGTGGGGCCATATGAACACTATTAACACCAATAATAGGATGACAGTAATGACATATCTGACATTACTGCACTTGTGTAGACTTCTCTTCATTATGATCTTTTTAATAGTTATAAATTACCCACGAACATGATCCATCATATATGGAATTAATAAGGGAAAATGGAGACTTTTTAATATAAAAAAATGCCAATAATAAGTTTTGCCTACCAGGTCTCCAGACAAACTTAAGAAATGTTTATATTGCCGTCCATTCTGCGAGTGGAAGCTATTACTAATAGAGCAGTGTCGTTCAAGTCGCAGCTCTCTTCCAAAGTAAGGGTTGGGATCTAACATCTTAACCATATTAACTATTAACTACTGTACACAGTTTTTATGTATTTCCTTTTTTCCTCCAAGCTGTATGATAGCTTGCTTTTAACAACAGCTCCTCCTGGTGTACAGTGCGATATTTGTGGCAATTTATGGAGTGATATTCATTGCTGCTAATTTTCTCTAGTGCAACACCTCTTTACCGATTAAAACTGCACTGTTAACTGAAATAAAATCAAAATTAAATGTATGAACGCAAACTCGGCACTCGATAACCCGGCAATTCGGATTACTCGGCAACCATTGCTGAAAACATAAACGATTTTTTGGCAAGAAATTAGGCAAACTACGAGTATTTTGTTGTAATTTATTAACACATCATTTTTGTTTCATAGAAGAGTAACTATATCAGCATTAACATGTTTTATGATGATTTTTAATGGCGTTTGTTATATTTAAAGCCAACAAACACATTTTAAATTTTGCAGTAGCTTTAATTTTGAAGCCCTTGTTCCCGATAACTCAGTATTTCTGAAACTCGGCGCTCTTTTGGTCCCTATCAGGCCGAGTTTGCGGGACTGTAATAGCATTGTCTTCTGAAAGGAAATCTTAATTATGGCGATTATAGTGCCAATTTTATTATAAGGAAGTCGTCCATTTGTTCTTGAATTTTCGTTTATACGAACCGAATGTCATTTTTAATGTTGTAGAGAATGACGTTCCTACAATGATAAGAAATGGATGGTTGGGCAGGGAAATAAGAGAAGTGTGTGGAGAAAGGTTAAGAACCATTTGAAGAATATTGATAGAGAACAGACAAATGCGCGATGTCAGATTATGGTTTCACTTGGATTACAATCGCGGTTAAAATCGGAGTGGGGGAAGGAGCAATACATAGGAAAAGGATCGCTTGGATTAGACTCGGTGCGTGGCGAATGATTAAGATCACAGATTAAAACGGAATGAGAGTTTGTCCTTTATGTAAGGGGAAGAATCATGATTTCATATTTTGGTGAATAATTGTGAAGGTTTGGAAAATTGGAGGGTAAAATATCTACCAGTATCTTTTATGGAATCAAATAGGGAGCAACGAAAATGTTTGGAGTTATTGACGGACAAAAACGTTCAGGAAGGCATTGGGAAGTTATTAATGAAGGCGAGACAGCTCAGGTTTTGAAAAAGCGACAAATTGGAGAGCGGGTGGTGTGGAGGGTGAGGAATAGATTTAGTTTGTTTGTGTTATTTTGTATTTATATGATTTGTTATTGAGTTATTGACGGACAAAAACGTTCAGGAAGGCATTGGGAAGTTATTAATGAAGGCGAGACAGCTCAGGTTTTGAGAAAGCGACAAATTGGAGAGCGGGTGGTGTGGAGGGTGAGGAATAGATTTAGTTTGTTTGTGTTATTTTGTATTTATATTATTTGTTCTTATTTTGTGTGTGTGTTTTGCTTAAGCATGTACGGTCCACGCGGACTCATGCGACTGTTTTTATAAAAAATATTTACCATTGGAGGTAAAGCTTTTAAGGGATGACATCAAAAACATGTATGAATTTTATAAAGTGACAGGGTTTATACATTATAAAGAAAAATATAACGCCCTCAGAAAGCAATTTAGGCATACATTATTAGAGTTAAAAAGACGAAAATATGAAAAAAGTTTTATTGAATCCCCTAATAAGATAAAGTCAGTCTGGAGAATCATAAATGTACATAAAGGGAATAATAAACAACTGAAGAATATAGAACTTAATTGTCAGTCACAAATTGTAAGTGATCAATTTGAAGTGTGTAAAATTTTTAATTCTTTTTTTATTGATGGTGTAGCTAACAAACAACGAAGTTATGTGATCCATTTGAAGTGTGTAAAATTTTTAATTCTTTTTTTTATTGATGGTGTAGGTAACAAATAACGAAGTTATAATACTAATACTGCGCATTTTACCATACCAAATACAATGTATTTGAAGCCAACAAGTAAAAATGAAATTCGTAATCTGATAACAAGTTTTAAAACACAAACTTCTGTTGGATGGGATGGTATTTCCACTAAAACTTTAAAAAGATACTCTAGTGCATTGGAAGATGTCCTTGAGCATCTTATAAATTACTCTTTAAGTGAGGGTACATTTCCTGAATGCTTAAAGAAATCTATAGTTAGACCAGTATATAAAAAAGGTGACGAACATGATGTGAATAACTATAGACCTATAACGCTTACATCTGTATTTGCCAAATTGTATGAGAAAATTATAACAAAACAGCTACTATGTTTTCTGGATAAACATAATATATTAAATACTTTTCAGTACGGATTTAGAAATAAATTCTCAACTGTGACTGCAATGGTAGACATATTTCATGAAATATTAACGCATCTTGGAAAAAATAACAACGTAGTTGGATTATATCTAGATTTGTCTAAAGCTTTCGACAGTGTGTGCCATAAAACGTTGCTTCAAAAGTTACAACAATATGGGATGAGGGGTAAAATCTTAGAATGATTAACAACTTATCTAACGGGGCGTATGCAATGTACAGAGATAATATGTAAAATGGATAAAACCACGAAAAACTTTTTCATCTGAATATGACCATGTAAATTTGGGAATACCACAAGGATCGGTACTTGGTCCCTTACTGTACATACTGTATGTAAATGATATGCCCAATTTTAATAATGGCAAAGCAATAGCATACGAAGATGACACGTCCCCTTCACAATTTGGATTTCAAAAAAATAAGTCAATAAATGATGAACTTTTTGCTTTTATAAATAAAATACTACAATCCTTAGATAAAAAAGAAGAAACATTAGGCATTTTTCTTGACCTGACAAAGGCTTTCGACGTTGTCAACCACAAAATTCTATGTAAAAAACTGGACAGGTATGGAATCAGAGGGGTTGCAAACAATTGGTTTATATCTTATTTGCAAAACAGAACACAAATTGTTCAAATTAAATCAGCTAAGTCAAATGCCATGTTTCTCAAAGATGGAGTTCCTCAAGGCAGTATTCTAGGGCCTCTGCTTTTTTTAATATACATAAATGATCTTCCTTCTGAATTACCTCATGCTCATACAATATTATTTGCAGACGACACTAACCTGGTTTTTAATGACGCTGACTCAACTACACTTCTAAAAAACGTGGATTTGTCAATTTCACACTTACAATCATGGCTAAAAGATAACAAACTCCACCTCAACGTAAAAAAAACAATACTAATGCGATTCCACCAAAATAAACTTGGCAACCCTTTTGCTATTCATATTAACGGAACAACCCTTGAGGAAAGTATAAATACCAAATTTCTGGGAATTTGGTTTGAATCAAATCTTTCTTGGAATACGCATATAGACTACACAGCAAATAAACTGAGTAGACTTTACTTTGCCTTCCGTATTCTTGCTAGAGTAGTCTCTCTCGAAACTATTAAATCTGTATACTTTGGACTTATATACTCACAAATTACTTATGGTATCAGTATCTGGGGTACATCATCAAAAATAACAACCATTTTCAAATTACAAAAGAAAATAGCAAAAATTATGTTGAATTGCCAGTCCGCACTCCTAGTAGAGAAGTTTTTAAAAAGTTGAAAATTTTACCAGTTCCCAGTATCTATATTTTAGAAACTGTATGTTTCGTACATAATATTAAAGAATCTTTCACAAAAAACTCAGAATATCATACTCATAATACCAGAATAGCTAATCATCTTCATCTAAATAAACATAGGCTCACAAAATGCTTAAATAGTATAACACATCAAGGAATAAATATTTATAATAAGTTACCCGATGGGTTTAAAGCTCTTTCTAACAATGCTTTTAAAAATAAAGTTAAAAAAATCCTGTTATTGTATCAACCCTTTTCTCTCCATGAATTTCTTGATATACAGATGGTAGACTTATCAATTTAGTTATGCTTAATTATGCTTTTTGAAGGAGAGATTTCCTCTTAATCCTAATATAAGTATTTTATATCTCAGTGTTAACAAGTTGTATCATGTATTGTATTAGACTTAAGTGACGAAACCATGAATTTTGTAGCAAGATTCTTCTGGTGAATAAATTGAAATGAAATGAAATGAAATGAAATGATTTTTTGGGATAAACTTGAAATGGGTTTACAAAATAATCTTAATGAACACATAAATATCTTAACAGAATATTTCAATGTAAATAATCTAAAGGTGAATATAGGAAAAAGTAAAGTAATGCTATTTGAACTTACAAATAGGGAAAAAGTTATTAATTTGACTATTAATGAGGAAGTGACAGAGCAAGTAAAGGATATAAACTTTTTGGGTTTACAAATGAATAGTAATTTAAAATTTCATAATCAAGTGGATAAAATATGTAAAAGAATGAGCCAAACTATATATGTTATAAGGACATTATCTAAATATCTGATTACGGATGTATTAAAGCTTGCTTATTATGGGTTAATTCATACCCATATCACTTATGGAATAGAAATTTGGGGAAGTTCTGCAATAACTAACTTGAATAGAATACTCATTCTTCAAAAAATGAATTTAAGAATTATATACAGGAAAGATAGGAATGTATCATGCAGAAGTACTTTTAAAATCAAAATATATTAATAGTAATTTCATTATATGTGTTTAAAGTTATTTTATTGGTTTTAGACGAAAGATGCAATGTAACTCGAAATAGTGATTACCACAATTATAATACAAAAAATCAGGATAATATCTATAGAACATTTACTACAAAGAAAGCCATTGATAAGGATCCTTTTATAATTGGTGGAATGCTATATAATAAACTCGCAATGCAATTAAAAAAAATGAAAACGAAAGAGTTTAAGTCAGCTTTAAATAAATTTTTGATTGAAAAATGTTTGTATAGAAATTGATGAATTATAAGTTTAATCTGCAGTGTAAGCTTTTATTAATTTTATTTCGTTGTGATTGTACTGAAATCTACTATAATGGAATGCTTTGTATATCAGTATAATGTTTTAGAATTTGACGATGCTTGAAACATCAATGTAAGATGTAAATAAGTAAATGAATGAATGAATGAATGAATTTGTAAAAAGTTAATTGCTGTAATAAACACTTACATTTACATTTAGATAGCAGTGTGTACTGTGTACCAGTTGCCAGGGAGCAAGGTATTTCCAGTCATTACTCCGATGTTCGCAGCTCATCAATGCTGTACGGTATAGACTACATAATTTGACGCGGAAATGCTTTAGACAGTGAAACCGTTCTAGAGCCTGTCCTAAAGTAAACACGAATGTGTGCCTCACGCTTAATTTGATTCGAGTAACGTGCTAGAGTGAGACATACTTACTTGTTTCCTTTAGGACTATTCTAGAGCAGACAATATCTATCCATTACACTGTCTAAAACATTTCCGCACCGACTTTATACTGAGCGTAAAATGCAACCCGCAAAATGAAAACATTTAGCATCTTATGCAGAGAACAGTTGTAAAGAAGTACAAAATTAACTTAACTTAAAATCACGCTGAAGTTAGGCCTACATTATCTAGGCATATTTCGAAAGCGAAATGAATAATTTCTATAGTCCGCGCGGTCTTCGAAGGTACAGTCGGTCAAATAAAAAACGTCGGGACTCGTTTGCAGTTAAAATTGAAGTTTTATCGCATTAGTTCACAAGTTTCCTATAAAAACCATAAAATACAGGTCATTTTCGGAACATATGAGGCCATGCGACAGGAGGGAAGAAATGAACAACGAGGGAAAAATGAAAATCGCGGAAAGCGCAATACACGATATCCAACTTAATGTATTGTCATAATTCATTTTGCTTTGTCATCGCACAACATACAAATGCTAGCTTGAGAGAAAGTGTAGTTAGGGCTGTAATTGACCTGCATTTTTCGGCCTCTGAAGCAGCGAGAAGGTTCCATATTTCTTAAAGAGGTGGGTACTTCACTATAATGCGACCGGAAGTTTTCATAGGAATCGTGGATCTGGCCGGCCATGTATTTCAATGCTAGATTGGTGGCTGAAGTTGAACGTAAGTTATTGATTTTGCACTGCAAGTACCGGTATTATAAAATAAAATCTTTAAAAAATGCTCCTTGAATAATCATATTCCTTGCGAATTTATTAATTATTAATATTATAAGAATTTGCAACCAAGAATATGGCGGATTTGAGGCATATAGCCACAGCCTTCTATACATGTTCGTTTTGGAACAAAACTGACTAAATAATCAAGAAAATACATGGAGAGACAAGAGGCAGGTGTGAACCTAACCTTAAGTCTTCCTGTACATGCGCATATGCTCGTTCGTGATACTTAATCAAATACCGCCCGACATTTTTTATTTGACATGAGCTGAGCCAATGCATGCATCCAGTTGTATTTTTATGGGACTGAAAAATAGGAAACCCTATTGCTCACAGAACTCCGCGGCTGTGTAGGAGTAGCATGCCCGCCTCTACATCCGAAGGTCGTGGGTTAAAACTTGGCCGAGTTCGATGGATTTTTCAGGACGCAAAAATTCTGGACACGAGGTCTTCCGGGAGGGACTTTCAGTTGGGGGTTAGTGTAAAAACATTTACAGCACGATAAAGAACTCCAAGCCTAAATTAGAGAATATGGACAAAATTCCTCGGCCCTTTCATGTCAAAGTAATACCTTAATATCTTTTCGTTGAGGCGATGGACTTACCGCCTGTCCCTGTGTTTTATCTGGGAAAATAAGTGTAACTAAATTAGTTGTCGTTACTGAAACCTCCACTCGGAAAACTCCACCCAGCGCAGCGACGGTGATATATATATTTTAGATGTAAGTAATACGGTTAATTTCCCTCTCCTCTTATTGGAATGATAGAGCGTTACATCACAAGATTTTTTTTTAAGTCATTTTTATTCCTGCATGCGCCATTACATTAGTAATATTACATGCGGTCTTACTCCTTCTTAGATGGATCTATATACACATATTACAAGTTGATATTCCTAACATACAGTGCCATTGTAACTATATTCACATATTGAAATGAAATGATTAGCCTAAATGTCCCGTTAAGGGCAATGGCCTCCTCGAAGAGGGTAAGCTCGAATACACCTACATGTGGTGAGCTATTCCACATGAGGGATATTTGTGCTCTTGGGCTTTTATGCAATTCCTGGTCTTTGTCCACTTACATTAGTCTGGGTCATTGTGCACTTCATGGTAGTTTACGTCCTTACACTTGTTACGGTCCTATACACTTGTCTTCGTAAGACTTCGGTCGCATATGCACTGGTTTCAGTCACTGTTCACTTGTCTTCTTTATTAATCCTAACATGCAGAGCTATAGGCTATACATATATTTACAAGTTAATATTCCTAACATACAGTCCCAATTTGATTACGTCTGAAGTTTGTCAAAGTCAATTTTGTTTACAAAATGTTGAAATCTTTTACAATATTTGTCCATGAGTTCATTATTATTTAACGGCCAGCTTCCACCCATTTTCAGTACATATTTGCGTAGTTCTTGTCTTTCTTCACTCAACAAGTCGCATTCCCACAGTATGTGATGCACTGTTTGAATACTTGTACACACGCACATTGGGTTGTCTTTGATTTTAAATCTTTCCAGGTATGCACCGAATTTTCCGTGTCCTATGGTCACTGCTGTTATATTGTGAGTTAGCGTCAATTTTGTCTTCAGTCTTGCTTTACTAGTTGGAAAGAATGTCCTGGTTAGTTCTCCTTTGGTGGTAGTCACAAGATTATTGAGTTGTATTAACGACAAGAAATGAATAAATTGTATAAATATAAATAAATACCAATTACAGCATTAAGCTAAACTAAACTCCGTGGCGCTGCATCCCTGAAGGGACAAGGCCTACCACCCGACCGCTGCGTCATTTACCAGAGGCAGATGGCAGGTGGTCAGCATGCCGACACCCACGGCCGTTAATGGTGGTTTCTATGACCGGAGCCTACTTCCGTATCAAGTAGCTCCCCAATTTGAATCACGAGGCTGAGTGCACCCCATTCCAGACCTCCTTACCTCAGAAAAATCAGAGGAGGTACCGGGGATTGAACCCGGGCCGATGGATCTGTAGTCAGGAACGTTAACAACAAGACCACCCCGGCGGTCACAGCATTAAGCTACCTTTTCATAATTGCAAATTCTGCAATATTTTCACAAGAAAATTCAAGGCTTTTGAGTATCTTGTATTTAAACGGATGCCGAAAGAAGGAAAGATCATATGTGCATTTTAAGCTGCTACCTTCTCAAGCGACTTAAACATTAGAGCATGTGTTCATCCCTTGAAATCCAGGTTGTGAGGTAGCAAGGGCGTCTGTGAGAAGTTTTTGGAAGGCTCATAGTATGATATACATGTTGTAAGAGATTATACTTGTGGAGTATAGTCCTGGGTAACGGTTCCTGCCTCTCTGCATAAGCTAGAGTATTATCTTGTACAAAATTACCTCTACATCTTGCCAAGAGTCTCGTTCTTTACTCTTCATAACGACTTAACAAATCCCCATAACACTGTCTGATTAATCTTGAATAATATTGTACTTGATATTTTGTGTTTATTAATATCAATTATCTGAATCTTGTGAAGGAAGCTCATTTTTCTATCAAGTGATCTCACTTCTAGTCAAAAGTGTTGTGTACTTAAAATTCAATATAAGAGCTTAATTTAAACTTTAACGCCAGCTACATAATTTCAATGCTAAACTAAACTAAACTAAACTAAACTCCACTCCGTGCCGCTACACCACTGGGGGACTTGGCCTACCACCCGACAGCTGCGTCATCTACCGTAGACAGATGGTAGGATTGGGGGGCATGTGGTTAGCATGCCGACACCCACGGCAATTTCAACGCTAAAGGCTCAAATTAGACCAGATGATCATTAGATTCAAGAGTGCCCATTGCATAATCTTCTATTTTAAAAATATTCGTTGTTGTACACTCAGTTGAATTTCTTTACCCTAAGTAAAGACCGATTTTCTCGCTTCGTATTCCCACAAAATTGACTATATTGCGGGAGTACGCATTCAGTTGTCTCAGCGTTACCCAAAGCTGTATTAATAGCGAGGTGAGCCTAGTGTTTATCTAACAGGTGATTAAGTTATAAATATCCTTCATAAAACCTTTTCCAACAAAAACTGTACTTCTTTTAAATGCAGCTTTAGTTTTTTTGTTATATAAGAAGTCTGCCGTTTCGAGTAAATCACAAAAGAAAAAAAAATTCTTCGTATCAAGAGTGGTATTAAGATTATGAGAAAGTCGCTTTTTCTAGTCATCTACCCAGAAAATAATCAAACTAAATTAATACAAAAATTTCGGTTCTGCACATTTCGTCGAGCTATGCTATTCAGAGACAGACGCACAGAGACACACAAAAATGTTTCCAACAATGTGTTTCTGGTTTCTCGGGCTCTCAATGCGCTTATTAGAGCTGGAAACTCGACACTGAAATTCAGGGTCGAACACAATTTTTCCTGCTGCTGACGTCTATATGCGTCCCATAGCAAACGATTTCATAAAAGCCAAGAAATAACACAGGAGGTTAATGGTTGATCTTAAAATATGAAGATATTTATTCACGTAGGCTTATCAGAATTGTACGCAAGGGCCTAGAGCATACATGGGCATTTACTGGTTGGCGAACCACTTGTGGTTCTTGATCTTCCCGCATAACACACAAGATGGCATTGCGGACATTCGGTGTACGTGGTGGATTATTCCCATGCATGAGTCATACTCTCTTTGCAATCAGTGACGGGTCGCGACGCAGTTCAGATTGGAAAGGCGTTATGGCACATTCTAAGCCTTTGTATAATGAAATAATTGCACACGTAAAAGAATAATTAAAAATACAAGATTGTTTGTATTATTTGTTTCTTGTAGTGTACATTATAAAGTGAAATTAGTGTTTCCCTAAGAATGGACAACCGCCACTGCACGTATTGTCTGCTTGTGTCTCCATCTACCCGTTCTTTTCGAACTATGTGTAAGTTGACAAAAGTTTGCGGGTTGCGTGTCAATGGATAGGGGTTTGCCCATGTCTGGCCTAGAGAATCAGTAACTGATTTTATAAATGCTATACAAAAATTAATTAGTAGGGTCCTGCTCAAACTATAAAGACTATTCTAAAGAATGTGCGTCCTGATGCGAAGTTGTATATTAAACCTCAAGAAATTAAAGCTGTGTCTGATTTAATACTTAAGTGAAAGTGAACGGTATGTCCTTTGCGATAGGAGCACAAGGATGGGTAGGGAGGTTAGTAAGATTCTCTAGTAACTCGGAGGACCAGTCTGTTTTATGGGACAGACACCCAAAATAGAGCTTAGTGGACTTATAAATCTCAGGATGCTGGAATACAGGGATCACCGGAATGTAATATTGGAAACAAACCTTTTCATGTAATACACTATGGACATTTATTCTCACAACATATAGGTAAATAATGCACTTGAACGACTAATAGAAACACTTATATAACAAATGAATGAATCTGAGATAGGTGCACTTGCACTGCACAATGGAATGTGAGTTGGCGGGAACTTGGAAACACGTGGCGATAATTTCTCGTTAATTATGCCAGCAATAAGTTATATATTAAACTGATCGTAAGGATCGCTGTATTAATTCTAATATGATTTCACACTGAAATCTTGACTCTAATGAACTTTATAGCCGAACTATTGTGAACGCTTGGTTGCACAACGTTGCCGCACTGATACACGAACTTTTAGGATAATCTAAGAAGCCGATAATGATGAATCTACTGTAATTAGTGTAGATTAATTACTAGCACACGATAATACTTGTAAATGGAAGTATTATGTATTTATTCGCGACTTAATAGAAAACCTCTGTTCTATTGTCTGAATTAGGCGGGATTCTCGACAGCGATCCAGCACGTCTCTCATGCGTGGATGCCTGGAGCTAACTGACTTCTAACATGACGCTGTGATGTCATGCTGCCGCTAAATCTGCACCTGCCTATGAAAGGGGATTCACAGAAATAGGCGTAGACACGTAGAAAAATGCTAGTAGAACCTATAGCTTGCGTGAACACTTAAGGGTAGACAATATGAACAAATTTTGTCTGAATCTGAAAGATATGTACAGTACCTCCACCTACTCAAATGAGGTCAACAGTAAAAGAAACTGCTTATAAACCTCATGTACAGGTAGCTGTACCAAATTTAAATTCAGTCTTAGGAGTTCAGAGTTCTCAGGAGAATATTACAAAAGAACTTGATGTGCAGAAAAAGATAGTAAAAAGTTGTAGTTCTAAACCGATATGTCAGGCATTGAATCGTATGGAGTCACGTTCCGATAGGAAACAGGAAGCACAAAGTAGGGTCTCCTCCAAAACTTTTACAGGAATCCGATGTTGGAATTGTGACAAAATGGGTCATACACAAACAGAGTGTAGAGCCCCTTTGAGAATGAAATATTCAAAGTGTCCCAAAATTGGACATAAAGCAGTTGATTGTCGGGTAAGTGAGAAAGCAAGGATTAATTTTCGTAAGCCCTTATGACAGTTAATGAATAATAGGACTTCCACTATCTTGAATGTTAATCCAACTGATTTGATAAATGGAGATAGATGTTTTGTGGAAAGATTTGTGGAAGGTATATCATTTATAGATTTAGTAGATTCAGGATCGGATAAGTCATACGTAGGTGAAAAGAAGATTTTCACTGTAAAATGTTGGATTTAGAAATACAAATATCTGATACTGATGTAGTAGAGTTGGCAGATAAAACATGGAGAAAGAAACTTGGAGGTCAGGTTACAAGGAAAAACATTTCAGTTAAGATGCAAAATCATGCCAGATTTGATTCTAGGTAGGCCTATAGATGCTCTTAAACAATTGGGCATAGTGGTAGATCTGAATGATGGTACTAGGTTCTTTAAAAGTGAGCCAACTCAAGTTTATAAATTTGTCAGAGCGAAGGATCGGGATGAAGCTGATCAGCTGCATTATGATTTGACTCTGCCTAAGCCAGTAGAGAAACAAAGATTAGATACATTTTTGAAGCAACAATTAGTTCAATTTGAAAAATTTACAGAGTGTACTAAAATTATTTCACATATTATTGATACGGTGAATCTATTTCTGTTAAACAGCGATATTATCAGTATCTCCTGTTTTAGAAAAAGTTATTCATACAGAAGTTGATAAAATGTTGCAAGAAGGAATAATAGAACCCTCAAATTTTCCTGTAGTTTTAGTGAAGAAACCAGATTTATCTTTGAGGTTTTGTGTAGATTATCGTAAAGTCAACCGTCTCACAAAAAGAGATAATCCATAATCCACAGGAGAGCATCTGCCCCCCTTGCCTTCCCTGCGGACGTCCATAATTAGCTACACATAATGTAAATGTGACTACTATTATAACAATTATAGTTAACTTCCACTCACTAAAACATAACATTTTCTTCAAGAACAGCATATTTCATGATACTGACAAATTTTGACTTTTATTCCAAGACTGGAACGACAACAGATAGGGCATAAAATTCTACCTTGGGACTGTTTTCACTCCACTGAAAAGTCAGTTTTTTAAAAGTACAGTTTTCTGAAGGAACAATTTTTAAAGGAACAGTTTTTGTCAAGCATTCTTCATTTACTGGCAAATCCCCCAAAAAGCACCAGGAAATAAGTTACGGTAAATCATGCAGGTCGATTTAGAAACTTCTTATAAGAAAATTGAATGATTTCCCTAAGTAAGCCTAACACAGCGTGGGATGATGATGATAATAATAATAACAATGATATTATAATAATGTTTAATAATAATTATTATTAATTTTATTATTATTATTATTATATTACATTGCACATTACATAAATCATTTAAAATGAAAATGTATACCAGAAGATCACTAGTGGGATAAATTTAGTAATAGTTTAAACCTCAGTAAGTAGTAAACTATTTAACATACTTGTTTTTCTGTATTGTGTTGTTTCTAGAGAACTAGTTCTTAAGCCTTAAATGATAATAGTATAATCATGTTTCTGTGTATCTGTAACTATATTGTATACTTATCATACTTTCTATTATATTATTGTAAAGTTCAGTTGTAATAATCCTGGTTGAATGGAAGAGAAGGCGTAATGGCCTTAATGCCACCAGGTAAAATAAAACAATTCTAATTCTAAAAGCCGTTTAATCAGTTGAACCAAAATGACAGAACTAGAGCAAATTAGTGTAATATTGACATGATAATACGCCAATAACCTCCATTAACTCAAACAATTTAGGTCTATCCATAGATCAAGTATTGATGTAGATGAGGTTCTAGGCCAATAAAACACATTTTAACGTTAATTTCCACAGCTGTAAAACTTTGCTGTAATACATTCATAAATATTCCAAAATTGAGATATCAAATTTTCAAGGCAGAGTAGATGTAAGTTAGTGACAGAAATTACCGTTGTGACATCTTTCAAACAAAAAAATATATATTTGATTATGCATTATGTAGTGTAGTACAGTACTTTTAAAATCGTGGTTCCTAAATCATTTTTATAACATAAATTAGTCAATGGTTATTGAATCTGGAAATATAACTATTATTATTATGTTGCTTTCATGAAAATGTAAAAAAGTTTTGTAACATTCACCCTACGAAGGCAGACACATAACAACTGTAGAAAAATAAGTTCTTGATGAATGGAGATTGATAGCAATTAAGTGTCCACGTTCGATCATTTTTATAACATTAACTGCTGCGCTTCATATATTAGTTTTCTCAGAACTATGTAAAACATATATTTAGTACGTAGTGAAATGTAGAACTTACTTCAAAACAAATTGCTTAACTGATAGTTGTAATAATGATACATACTGTACATACCAATAAAGTAGTGTGTGATCCCCACAGGCTAGTAACCAAGCGAAATATTGATCAAACAACCTAGGTTTGCTGTATTTTATTTTTGTTTTGAATTTTATGTTGTCGTGTTACCCTCTCATTCTACATATTATTAATAAATATAAGCCTAAAGGGAACTAATTTTAATACGGTATAACGGTTCACACTGAGTACTAAAAGGTGATTCCTGGCACCTGTGGTTTAGTGATCAGGTACAATAGCGTAGCATGACCGAAAGTTTTCGGGGGGGGGGCACAATTAATCAAATGAAATCATTAGCTAGAACCATAGCATTTTAAAATAAATAGGAGGATTATATCAAAATCTAAGAATTTCCAAATTTAAGTCTTTTTGTACACTGTAGAAACAATAGCACTAATGTTTCTTTAGACATATTGTTTAGTTAGTGGTTAAACAATCTTGCTCATCAATAATTTCTTTTCAACAGAACTAATAAAGTAATTAAAACTGCCTGTAAACCTTAAAGACTAGCCTACGCTGGAACCTGTGCAAGAGAGCATAAGAGGCAAGGATTTCCTAAATATATCTTGCAGTCATGACTTGCTGTTACTGTATATCTTTGTAATTTCTAGTGACTGAATGGACATTCTGAGTTTAACATCGCTTTCCTAATAATATATTATAGAAAACTGAATTGAGGGTGATAATTTTTACGCCATTAATTCAAAATCGAATTTCTAACGAAATTATGGTCACCCCAAAGACAAAAAAATATGATTATGGTTAATTTCAGATGTTTTAGATTATTTTGTTCATGAAATGAAATTTGGGGAGGCACTTTCCACCCAAATGCCAGGTCAGGTATCTTGCTAATATTCATCAATGCTCCATCTTCTTTCGTGGGTGTTCTGGCAAGCTAATTGACTTTTATACTTTTTTAATTCCCCGTTTTTCTAATATCAATTTTTGCCTTATGAATCTGAAGATGAAAGAAAAATAAGCCAATCTTCTTATCCTCTTAAAATTACTTATAATTCTCTTGAATTTTTCTTAAATGTATTAACAATTACATTATTTGCTCTAAAGCTTGTGCACATGCGAATATTAAAGTGTCATCATAGGCTTATTCAAATTTTGATTGAAAATGGTCTAAAGCTGATAACGATGGGGTATAAGATGAATGGAACTGTAAAGACGTCTTGATCATTTCCAACATGGATCCCAAAGTTTAATTACTGTAGTTTTTGCTTCATAGTGCATACTGCGAATTCTGATTGATGTATCTTTTTCGCGAAACTTGAGGGCTTGATATGAATCAGAGTATTCTTTGTGATATGAAATGAGACTGGCTTGCAAGACAGCGAATGCTTTTCCATCGATCCACCTCTCTTTTACATAAAATTCTCTATAAAAAGACTTTTCTTTCGCTCTTTCTTTCAGCTTACTTCTGAGATGGATGAAAGTGGAAGAGAACTTGGCTACATCTCGAATAACCCCTTTCCTCTCGACACCCCACCAAACTGGGGCCCCGCCCATCGCGAGTTTCGGGGATTGGATAGCTGCAGAATTGGGAAGCAATACATCTTCTTTGCAGAGCTGTCCTATCCATTTCCTGGCTCCTACATTTTCACTAACAAGAAAAACGAGCTTGAAAAAATCTGCTCTATTGTGTCAGCTAAGAAACTTCAATAATATTTACTTCCCGGGCCCCTAAAATGAAGACATTTCTATGTAATTAATGATTGCAACTTTAATACCGGTAGCCCTATCAATTTATTACTACGCTAAACAGTTCAAATGAAATCATTACAACTATAGGCCTATCCGGATAAAATGCACGCATTAAATTTCGTAACATAATTAATTTTAAAATTAAATCAATTTTCCAGAATTATGGCACAGAGTGACTTCATAGAAACTAACTGCTTAGGTGTTCTTTCATTATCTTTACTCAATGCTTGGAATAGAATGCAGGCTAAGTTATATCGTAAAGAGAACAGAAATGAGAGGTGAAGAAATGCGATCACATGACACGACTGTGAAAAAGTTATAATTTTGTTAACATAATTCAATAGGAAATTCAATAAAAAGTAAATAATATAGTCCTCACTACATGCAGGTTACTTTGATTCGAATGTGGTGAAACAAATTACTACAGAGAAGATTTAGTAGACAAAGATATTAAAACTGAAGAAATTAATATATAAGAGGATCTGATCTTCGAGTGATACATTCCTTTTCAAAACGACTAGGCAAATTCTTGTTTATACCAAAGAAAAAATGGGAAGCAAAAGTTGAGGATTAAAACCGATAAAATTTAAAATATATATATATATATTTTATAGACGTTGTTTAAATGAAACTTTTGAGTTATTGATTTATTTGTTAGTAATATTTTGGTGTATTTTATAAATATGTTAACCTAGGATAAGCTGACCTCTGTAAAATAGAGATATGCATTCCATTTAAGAACTGAACGGGCTCATAGTGCTACCAGAAGAATTAGACCAATTAAAGAAACCCTAATGATCTCATCGGGAATCAAAGCAGTTCTTTACATCGGGATCTGTAAAGCAGTGCCTCAACGAACTGAACCACGTATTTCCTCTTCATTTGTCTCCGATTGTAGCAAACTTACTCCTTGGTGCTAAAATTAAACATTCAGGTAGTCCTACATCGCAAACTAACATGCTGTAAAGAACTGCCTGAGTTGGCGAATAAGCACTGAATCGCGATGCAGCATTTCAGATATTATGTTGTGAACTATTGCCATTTTAAACTTTGCGATCATTCTGATTGGGCGTCCTATACGAGCGTTCTGGTTTATTGTAGAATAGGAATATGAGTCCGGGGTTCGATGCTCGGGGTTATCGGACGTTAGCTCAGGGTAGAGACATGAGATACTCCTCTATCGTGGACAAAAATCGGTTTAATGGTAGTCGTATGTTAGTGGTGACAGATAAGCTGGTTTGGTTTTAGACGTAGGCCTATGATGAAAATGACTTTATGGATTAACTTAATACAATAATGACCGGCGCGGTGGCTCATGCTGTAGCGCGTGGGCCTGGCATGCTTGCGGTCCTGAGTTCAAATCTCGGGGCCGGCGGATTTGTCATTCGTGGTGGACGAAGCCGTGCTTTGGGGTTTTTTTTCTCGGGGTTCTCCCGTTTCCCCCTTTCATTCCACCAACACTCTCCACTTCATCTCACCTTTCCACCTTTTCATCCTCATCCCGTTTCCACTTCTGGCCTCGGGTCTGCTTCGGCAGTCAGAGCCCTTTTGGGGCCTCTCCCGTTCTCCCCGCTGCTTGTGATCAAGAGGTTGTTGGTGGTGTGTGTCACGAACCTGTCGGGGCTCCCGGTTGGTGGTATCGCAGGGGGTGGCGCACACGTGGCATGGTACTAGGCTTGTTGGATGTAGGGGAGTTCCGTGGGGGCCCACGGGGGGCTTTGCGGTTCCGGGGCGGCCTGTGGGTACGCAACTCATCCCATCCCGGAGGTAGGTACAATAAGTCGGTAACGGCTGCGGTGCTTAGGGGCGTTCCCACCCCGCCTTCCCGCCTTAAGGGGCACAAAATAGAATCGAAATAGAATAGAACAATACAATAATATGTTTATTTCACTTTATGTAGCTATAAGAGACCTTAATCCTTTTTACGGAGGTTTTCGGCACAATATGTCTTTCTTTACTATTTTACATACCATTTCACTTTCCGGGGATCTATAGGCCTCGACTACGCGCATAATTTCACACATTATGGTTAAATACTTTTGACTTCGTTCCCTCGCGATGCGTAAATTTTTATTTATGCGCTCGTGGAATAATAATAACTCATAGGGTTATTTCTTATAGGCTTTTCGAATTTAATTTATTTTTATGATATAATGTCCACCTATGCTCAGTATAGTTGGCCAAAGCAGAGAACTTCTCTGCGGGGTGCACTGCTAATTAGAGGGGCAAGAGGAGGTGGTAGTAGAGGAGGCGGTGAGGGCTGCAATCACAGGTGGCTAAACGATTGCTTATTGGCTGCCGTGCGCGTGATTGTTGCCGCCGCACGTGCCGAAATGCTCTATTAGCAAAGTTAAAAATATTTGGCAAGCACTTCAGTTGCTTATAATTTCTGTGCAGTTTTATTTTACTTTTCTTATAATTTCTGTGCAATTAGTTTTATTATAATTTCCGACTCATCGATTTTTTTGTTGGTATTATCATCTTGTTTCAGTTTTCTGTTTTTTTCCCCTTATCAATTACAGCATTTACCCGGAAACCCCGAAAAACTACGGAAATCCGGAGAAAATGAGTTTTTCTTTGTTCTTTGCTCCTGATATGCCCAGAGAATTTCTGACTCACATATTTTTTGTTGGTATTGTCACATAGTTTAAGGTTTCAGTTGTTTGCCTCTTACCAATTACAACATATCTCCGGAAAACGCGGAAAACCACGTATATACGGAGAAAATGACAATTTTTTTTATCTTTGTTCTTTGCTCCTAGTATTCAAAGGGAATTGGCGACTCATATGGTTTTGTGTTAGTATTGCAATCTAGATTAAGGTTCCAGTTGTTTGCCTCTTATCAATTACAGTATATCCCCATAAAACTCGGAAAACCACGGAAATCCGCAGAAAATGACTTTGTTTTAATTTTTTTACCTTAGTTGTTTGCTCCTAATATTCCCAGGGAATGTCTGACTTACATATTTGTTTGTTGGCATTGTCATCTAGATTAAGGTTTTAGTTGTCTGTCCGTTATCAATTACAGCATATCCCCGTAAAACCCGGAAAACCACGGAAATCCACAGAATTTCTAGAACTCGAAACTTGTGATGTACAGTCACTGTAACCGTTATTGCGAAATAATTCTTCTGCTTCAGGTGTGTCCTTTGCAGTTACAAAAGGGTGAGTATGTGGACTACGAGATATCTGCCATAATTGTAATGGTCACATGCAAAGAAAAGGGGAATCATAACTTCTAAACATGCCAAGTGTAAGTTAAAGTTCTTTTTCTTAGTTGCTCGCTGAAATCTTAAAATCAATGACACTAATTTGTCCATATTACCAATCCAAAATTGTGCTGTTTTACCCAATGTCCCTTCTCTAACTTCAGTCAAGAAAGTAGGGTAGTGACTGTGGAAGGTTTGGCAAGATAAATTATCATTCACAGATTTCAAATTTGAATATGAAGGGTGTTCTGCCAGGTTTTCAATCGCTTTCATCCCTTCAGCATCAGGATTTTTTCCAGTATTCTTTGTCATGCTGTAATTGGTGAGGGGGAAACAACTGAAACCTTAAACTATATGGCAATAAAAACAAAAATTATGTAATTCAGAAATTCCCTGGGAATATTGGTATCAAAGAGCAAAGATTAAAAAAAATTTAAAAGATATTAAAACAAACTCATTTTCTTCGGATTTTCGTGGTTTTCGGGGTTTTCCGGAGATAAGATGTAATTGATAAGGGGGAAACAACTAACCCCTTAATATAGATGGCAATACCAACACAAAAGCATATGAGTCACACATTCTCTTTGAATATTAGGAGCAAAGAACTACGATTTAAAAAAATTAAAGCAAACTCATTTTCTCCGGATTTTCGTGGTTTTCGGAGTTTTCCGGAGATAAGATGTAATTGATAAGGGCAAACAACTGAAACCTAGAACTAGATGGCAATACCAACAAACAAAAATCCCTTGGAATATTAGGAGCAAAGAACAAAGAATTTAAAGAAATTTAAAAAAAAATCAATTTCTCTGGATTGCCGTGGTTTTAGGAGTTTTCTGGAGATATGCTATAATTCATAAGGGGCAAACAACTGAAACCTTAATCTAGATGGCAATACCAAGAAAAAACATACGAACCAGAAATTCCCTTTGAATATTAGGAGTAAAGAACAAAGATTTAAAAATAAAACAGTCATTTTCTCCGACTATACGTGGTTTTCGGGGTTTTCCGGGTGTATGCTGTAATTGGCAAGGGGAAAATAACTGAAACCTTAATCTAGATGGCAATACCAACACAAAAACATATGATTCACCAATTCCCTTTGAATACTAGGAGGAAAGAACAAAAATTAAAAAAAAATTAAACGAAGCCATTTTCTCCGGATGTCAGTGGTTTTCGGAGTTTTCCGGGCTTATGCTGTAATTGATAAGTGGCAAACAACTCAAACCTTAATGTAGATGGTAATGCCAATAAAAAACATGAGTCACAAATTCGCTTTGAATATTAGGAGCAAAGAACAGAGATTTAAAAAATAAAACAAAGTCATTTTTTCCGTATATACGTGGTTTTCCGGGGATATGTTGTAATTTGTAAGGGGCAAACAACTGAAACCTTAAACTAGATGCCAATATCAACAAAATGTGTGAGTCAGAAATTCCCTGGGAATATTAGGAGCAAAGAACAATGAAAAATTAAAACAAATTCATTTTCTCCGGATTTCCGTGGTTTTCCGGATTTTCCGGGTAAATGCTGTAATTGACAAGAGGCAAACAACTAAAAACTTAAACTAGATGGCAATACCAACAAAAAAATATGTGTCGGAAATTCCCACGGGGGGGAGTGTTTCATATTAGTGGCCCATGGTCTAGGAGGAGAATGTTTTCATAACAGATAGTGTACTGTACTACAATGTTAATAATAGCACGGCACGGTTCCGACTCGTAACGTAACGGCCACATTCCTCGCATTCCTCACAGAGAAGTTCTTTGCTTTGGAACACAATATGTAAGAAACTTCAGACACCTAACCTGTTTTAAAAGCATAACTTATCCTATGACAGTTTACATAATAAGCAGCATAAGCTATTAGTCTAGAAATATATATAAAAAAAAACTTGTGTACATATGATACAAGAGTCATAAGCACATTAAAAATTCTTAACAGTTCATCATATGTTTAAGGTTCATAAAAATGCAAGTCTTATAATAAAAAGCAGATGTCTTCTTCTTACGACGCGTTTCGACGTTAATTCGTCATCTTCAAGTCTAGAAATCATATTATAGGCATTAAAATTTGGGAGTGGTGTATGGTATTTCTGTGATATTTAATACTTACGTATATTTTATTTGTGTAGACAGAATAGCTGTAGGCTACATGTTTCTCCTGGTGTTGTTGGAAGTGTACTGGTAGCTAGTTTTGGTGTTGTGCTTATTCCTCCTATTGACTAATTCAAATAGGGGGCTGTAGCCTATACTATTGGCTCTTCATTTAATATATTCTCATTCTTCCTTTTGTAAATTTCCAGGCTTTCCAGTGTATTTAGTTTCCTGCCTTTGTTTTGTTTTCGTATTTAAGTTATTAACACTTTCGCTTGGCCTTACAAATTTCTAAGCTTAACACTCACCATTATTATGGGTGTCACAATATATATTTTTCGTTATGGTGTCGCAATTATGAAGTCTCGAAGTGTACTCCCCTAAGTCTGTCGCAATGCTGTGTAATCGTCCCCAGCCAACCTCACGTTATCAATGGGTAGGGGTGTTTATACATTTTCCTAATTCTAGCCTCTATCATTCATTTATTCTATGGCCAATAATTGGCCATAGTTTCCCGGGCTCATTGCCTTCAATGACTATTTGATACCAACAACTCAAAAATATTTTATTTTATTCCTTAGGCCTTTCGACTTTTTTTCTGTCATCTTCAGGGCATGACTTTGTGCGCCAATCTCCTGGGATGCTAGACAGTCCATGAGGTGTAGCTGTGAAGAGTGAATTACTTTAAACAGCGTGTAGTTTGGGTTATAAAAAGGTAGTTAGGTTTGAAATGAAAGCAAAGCAGTTACTCGGTACTGAGCCACCGGAGACACATGGGTTCTTTATAAGAAAAACACTCAGAAAACATCCACGAACAATTTCTGAAAGTTTGTCGGTTGAGTTCTGATTCACTCTGTATACAGCATAAACTCTCCTTACAAAATTACACATATTAAGTAAATAAAAAAATCAGACAAACTGATGTAACTAAGTGCCAGAATGCATTTGTTTATTCAGTGATCATTGTTGTAATCGATTTCCGAGTTAACCTCCAGATCGGGAAAATGTCTGTCCCTCTGTTTGTTTGTCTGTGTGTCCGTCCGTGTGTCTGCACGCGCAATAACTCAAATACGCGTTATCGGTTTTTCATGAAACTTGGTATACGCATTTAAAACGTCCATGGGAAGAAGCCTATTGACATGGGACCATAAAAGTTAACCTGTACCGGAGTAGTGCCCAATTTAGTGCCTGTTTTATGGTAATATATTAGAAAGAATTTATCAAATGCAAATCAGTTCTCATGGCAGCATATTGTTTTACAGTGTTCATATACGGATTTGGAAGTTGCAATACAGGTAAGTTTGACAAATAACACTCTCCATACATTCCTTCACAAATGCTTATCAATCTTCAGACCTTTGTTTCTCCGTAAGCCCTGCTTAATGAATCGGTGTGGAGGTTAATTCGGAAATCGATTACAAAAATAACTTATTTTATGCATATTATAATTACAATCATCACTGATTAAAGAAAACCATTCTGGCACATGCTTACATCAGTTTACTTGATTTTATTTTTCCCATCTTGGTTGCCGAGTAATCCGAACTGCCGGGATATCGAGTGCCGAGTCTATTAATTTTCAATCCAAAGCATTGCATCACCTAACTAGCGTTGTAAATGCATCTTAATTAATAACATTATTCTCATCACACATGGTAGTGCATGCCCGTTTAACACCACTATTTTATACTTTGTAAGTTTATTTATAACTGCCTCTTACGTAATGTTCCATAGGGCACAGTAGGCCACGACCGTATACAAATTAGTAGCAATAAAAGGGGTGACTTAATGTCTGAATACTCGGAATGTAGAGAGGGAATATTAAAATGGCGAAGATGCTAAGATGACAGTCAAATAACTATACATTCTAGGTTATACTCAGAGGTTACCTAAAGACTGAGCTAATAAATTTATGTTCTGATAGCACTGTTCTGTACCTTGTTATAATTACTCCAATAAGTTTGCGTATATAGTAATACGAAATTATTCCATTAATATTACTATTCTAGGATATAGATAGAAATCAAAACTGGCAGAATGATTTAATATTGATGCGACATTGCTGGAAACGCTGATCAGCAGTTCTAGGATTTCTATGTAAATACATATTTGTTTTTTTAGCCTACAAACATTCCGAGGATTGCTGATCAGCATTATATACTTTTACAGAGTTATTCTATCCGACGTTTTGATCAATGATTCTGTTTTGGAAGTGGATTGCAAAGGCAGAGCATCTTCCAAACGATAAAAAATTAAGCTCATATAGAGTAATATTATGGTTGAAAATTTTGACTCTTGCCGTAATTTAGGTGTCAACTACAAAGCTGTTTAACAACGAAGCTAATTAATTACACTAAAATAAAAGAACTTTCACATTCATCAACCTACTTCTTTATTTTAAGGTGTACAAAGTTGATAGAAACTATACAAAAATTTGCAAACTGTTTAGTTAAGAGCCTCAGTTGTTGGAACCGTATATGAAAACTGAAGATTTGTCTCAATATCATTTTTCTTAAATTCTTATAACCACTCCATCCTGCTCTATCCTGAGCTGGTTTCACCTTCGCTGCTCTATCATGAGCTGCTATCTCCTCCGCTGCTGTAGGATGAGCTGTTATCACCTCCGCTGCTCTATCATGAGCTGCTATCTCCTCCGCTGCCCTATTATGAGCTGCTATCTCCTCCGCTGCTCTATCATGAGCTGCTATATCCTCCGCTGCTCTATCATGAGCTGCTATATCCTCCGCTGCTGTAAAATGAGCTGTTATCACCTCCGCTGCTCTATAATGAGCTGCTATCTCTTCCGCTGCTCTATCATGAGCTGCATCTCCTCCGCTGGTCTATCATAAGCTGCTAGCTCATCCACTGCTCTGAGATGGTAAATCCTCCGCTGCTCTATCATGAACTGCTATCTCCTCCGCTGCTGTAGGATGAGCTGTTATCACCTCCGCTGCTCTACCATGAGCTGCTATCTCCTCCGCTGCTCTATTATGAGCTGCTATCTCCCCCGCTGCTCTATCATGAACTGCTATCTCCTCCACTGCTGTATCATGAGCTGCTGCCTCCACCGCTGCTCTATCATGAACTGATACTTCCGCTGCTCTACCAAGAGCTGCTATCTCCTCCGCTGCTCTATCATGAGCTGCTATCTCCTCCGCTGCTCTATTATGAGCTGCTATCTCCTCCTCTGCTCTATCATGAGCTGCTATATCCTCCGCTGCTGTAGGATGAGCTGTTATCACCTCCGCTGCTCTATCATGAGCTGGTATCTCCTCCGCTGCCCTATTATGAGCTGCTAACTCCTCCGCTGCTCTATCATGAGCTGCTATCTCCTCCGCTGCTGTAAAATGAGCTGTTATCACCTCCGCTGCTCTATCATGAACTGCTATCTCTTCCGCTGCTCTATCACGAGCTGCATCACCTCCGCTGGTCTATCATGAGCTGCTATCTCCACCGCTGCTGTAGGATGAGCTGTTATCACCTCCGCTGCTGTAAAATGAGCTATTATCACCTCCGCTGCTCTATCATGAACTGCTATCTCTTCCGCTGCTCTATCACGAGCTGCATCTCCTCCGCTGGTCTATCATGAGCTGCTATCTCCTCCGCTGCTCTATCATGAGCTGCTATCTCCTCCGCTGCTCTATCATGAGCTGCTATCTCCTCCGCTGCTCTATCATGAGCTGCTATCTCCTCCGCTGCTGTAGGATGAGCTGTTATCACCTCCGCTGCTCTATCATGAGCTGCTATCTCCTCCGCTGCTCTATTATGAGCTGCTATCTCCTCCTCTGCTCTATCATGAGCTGCTATATCCTCCGCTGCTGTAGGATGAGCTGTTATCACCTCCGCTGCTCTATCATGAGCTGCTATCTCCTCCGCTGCCCTATTATGAACTGCTATCTCCTCCACTGCTCTATCATGAGCTGCTATCTCCTCCGCTGCTCTATCATGAACTGCTATCTCCTCCGCTGCTGTAAAATGAGCTGTTATCACCTCCGCTGCTCTAACATGAACTGCTATCTCTTCCGCTGCTCTATCACGAGCTGCATCTCCTCCGCTGCTCTATCATGAGCTGCTATCTCCTCCGCTGCTGTAAAATGAGCTGTTATCACCTCCGCTGCTCTATCATGAGCTGCTATCTCCTCCGCTGCTGTAGGATGAGCTGTTATCACCTCCGCTGCTCTACCAAGAGCTGCTATCTCCTCCGCTGCTCTATCATGAGCTGCTATCTCCTCCGCTGCTCTATTATGAGCTGCTATCTCCTCCTCTGCTCTATCATGAGCTGCTATATCCTCCGCTGCTGTAGGATGAGCTGTTATCACCTCCGCTGCTCTATCATGAGCTGCTATCTCCTCCGCTGCCCTATTATGAACTGCTATCTCCTCCACTGCTCTATCATGAGCTGCTATCTCCTCCGCTGCTCTATCATGAACTGCTATCTCCTCCGCTGCTGTAAAATGAGCTGTTATCACCTCCGCTGCTCTAACATGAACTGCTATCTCTTCCGCTGCTCTATCACGAGCTGCATCTCCTCCGCTGCTCTACCATGAGCTGCTATCTCCTCCGCTGCTCTATCATGAGCTGCTATCTCCTCCGCTGCTGTAGGATGAGCTGTTATCACCTCCGCTGCTCTATCATGAGCTGCTATCTCCTCCGCTGCTATCTCCTCCGCTGCTCTATTATGAGCTGCTATCTCCTCCTCTGCTCTATCATGAGCTGCTATCTCCTCCGCTGCTGTAAGATGAGCTGTTATCACCTCCGCTGCTCTATCATGAGCTGCTATCTCCTCCGCTGCCCTATTATGAGCTGCTATCTCCTCCGCTGCTCTATTATGAGCTGCTATCTCCTCCGCTGCTCTATCATGAGCTGCTATCTCCTCCGCTGCGGTAAAATGAGCTGTTATCACCTCCGCTGCTGTACCATGAACTGCTATCTCCTTCGCTGCTCTATTATGAGCTGCTATCTCCTCCGCTGCTCTATCATGAGCTGCTATCTCCTCCGCTGCTCTATCATGAGCTGCTATCTCCTCCGCTGCTGTAAAATGAGCTGTTATCACCTCCGCTGCTCTTTCATGAGCTGCTATCTCCTCCTCTGCTCTATCATGAGCCGCTATCTCCTCCGCTGCTGTAAGATGAGCTGTTATCACCTCCGTTGCTCTATCATGAGCTGCTATCTCCTCCGCTGCCCTATTATGAGCTGCTATCTCCTCCGCTGCTCTATTATGAGCTGCTATCTCCTCCGCTGCTCTATCATGAGCTGCTATCTCCTCCGCTGCTGTAAAATGAACTGTTATCACCTCCGCTGCTGTACCATGAACTGCTATCTCCTTCGCTGCTCTATTATGAGCTGCTAACTCCTCCGCTGCTCTATCATGAGCTGCTATCTCCTCCGCTGCTCTATCATGAGCTGCTATCTCCTCCGCTGCTCTATCATGAGCTGCTATCTCCTCCGCTGCTGTAAAAAGAGCTGTTATCACCTCCGCTGCTCTTTCATGAGCTGCTATCTCTTCCGCTGCTCTATCATGAGCTGATATCTCTTCCGCTGCTCTATCATGAGCTGCATCTCCTCCGCTGGTCTATCATGAGCTGCTACCTAATCCGCTGCTCTGAGATGCTAAATCCTCCGCTGCTCTATCATGAGCTGCTATCTCCTCCGCTGCTCTATCATGAGCTGCTACCTCCTCCGCTGCTCTATCATGAGCTGCTATCTCCTCCGCTGCTCTATCATGAGCTGCTATCTCCTCCGCTGTTCTATCACGAGCTGCATCCCTCCGCTGGTCTATCATGAGCTGCTATCTCCTCCCCTGCTGTAGGATGAGCTGTTATCACCTCCGCTGCTGTAAAATGAGCTATTATCACCTCCGCTGCTCTATCATGAACTGCTATCTCTTCCGCTGCTCTATCACGAGCTGCATCTCCTCCGCTGGTCTATCATGAGCTGCTATCTCCTCCGCTGCTCTATCATGAGCTGCTATCTCCTCCGCTGCTCTATCATGAGCTGCTATCTCCTCCGCTGCTCTATCATGAGCTGCTATCTCCTCCGCTGCTCTATCATGAGCTGCTATCTCCTCCGCTGCTGTAGGATGAGCTGTTATCACCTCCGCTGCTCTACCAAGAGCTGCTATCTCCTCCGCTGCTCTATCATGAGCTGCTATCTCCTCCGCTGCTCTATCATGAGCTGCTATCTCCTCCGCTGCTCTATTATGAGCTGCTATCTCCTGCTCTGCTCTATCATGAGCTGCTATATCCTCCGCTGCTGTAGGATGAGCTGTTATCACCTCCGCTGCTCTATCATGAGCTGCTATCTCCTCCGCTGCCCTATTATGAGCTGCTATCTCCTCCACTGCTCTATCATGAGCTGCTATCTCCTCCGCTGCTCTATCATGAGCTGCTATCTCCTCCGCTGCTGTAAAATGACCTGTTATCACCTCCGCTGCTCTAACATGATCTGCTATCTCTTCCGCTGCTCTATCACGAGCTGCATCTCCTCCGCTGCTCTACCATGAGCTGCTATCTCCTCCGCTGCTCTATCATGAGCTGCTATTTCCTCCGCTGCTGTAGGATGAGCTGTTATCACCTCCGCTGCTCTATCATGAGCTGCTATCTCCTCCGCTGCTATCTCCTCCGCTGCTCTATTATGAGCTGCTATCTCCTCCTCTGCTCTATCATGAGCTGCTATCTCCTCCGCTGCTGTAAGATGAGCTGTTATCACCTCCGCTGCTCTATCATGAGCTGCTATCTCCTCCGCTGCCCTATTATGAGCTGCTATCTCCTCCGCTGCTCTATTATGAGCTGCTATCTCCTCCGCTGCTCTATCATGAGCTGCTATCTCCTCCGCTGCTGTAAAATGAGCTGTTATCACCTCCGCTGCTGTACCATGAACTGCTATCTCCTTCGCTGCTCTATTATGAGCTGCTATCTCCTCCGCTGCTCTATCATGAGCTGCTATCTCCTCCGCTGCTCTATCATGAGCTGCTATCTCCTCCGCTGCTGTAAAATGAGCTGTTATCACCTCCGCTGCTCTTTCATGAGCTGCTATCTCCTCCTCTGCTCTATCATGAGCTGCTATCTCCTCCGCTGCTGTAAGATGAGCTGTTATCACCTCCGCTGCTCTATCATGAGCTGCTATCTCCTCCGCTGCCCTATTATGAGCTGCTATCTCCTCCGCTGCTCTATTATGAGCTGCTATCTCCTCCGCTGCTCTATCATGAGCTGCTATCTCCTCCGCTGCTGTAAAATGAACTGTTATCACCTCCGCTGCTGTACCATGAACTGCTATCTCCTTCGCTGCTCTATTATGAGCTGCTATCTCCTCCGCTGCTCTATCATGAGCTGCTATCTCCTCCGCTGCTCTATCATGAGCTGCTATCTCCTCCGCTGCTCTATCATGAGCTGCTATCTCCTCCGCTGCTGTAAAATGAGCTGTTATCACCTCCGCTGCTCTTTCATGAGCTGCTATCTCTTCCGCTGCTCTATCATGAGCTGATATCTCTTCCGCTGCTCTATCATGAGCTGCATCTCCTCCGCTGGTCTATCATGAGCTGCTACCTAATCCGCTGCTCTGAGATGCTAAATCCTCCGCTGCTCTATCATGAGCTGCTATCTCCTCCGCTGCTCTATCATGAGCTGCTACCTCCTCCGCTGCTCTATCATGAGCTGCTACATCCTCCGCTGCTCTATCATGAGCTGCTATCTCCTCCGCTGCTTTATCACGAGCTACTATCTCCTCCGCTGCTCTACCATGAGCTACTACATCCTCCGCTCATCTATTATGAGCTGCTACCTCCTCCGCTGGTCTGTCATGAGCTGCTATCTCCTCCGCTGCTCTATCATGAGCTGCTCTCTCCTCCGCTCCTGTAGAATGAGCTGTTATCACCTCCGCTGCTCTATCATGAGCTGCTATCTCCTCCGCTGCTCTACCATGAGCTGCTATCTGCTCCGCTGTTCCATCCAAAGCAGCTGCATCCAGAGCTCATAAAGCCTCTCTGATCTGATATTTGGGTTATGTAAAACAATCATATTATGAGCAGTGCTCTGTAGATGCGAAACTAGAATCTGTTTTCGACAATTCAGATCAAAACACTCAGAATATTCGAGAACAAGTTAGACCTACAGAGAAAAGTTTTCAGACAATAACGAGATGAATGAAAAGGGAATGAAGGACACATTTAGTGATGAAATCCAACTTCTATATAACCTAACACCTAATAATCATGTAGACATGGTTGGGCAGAACTCGTAGCTCGAAGAACACAGTTTCGTGCAAGTTATTGAGGACCTAGACACAGAGGGGAGAATTACCTAATATATTCAAAAGACCCGCCCCAGGGAGATCGGAAAGAGACAAGTAGCTTAAGCAGAAGAAACTAGGACGATGAATATATTTTTGTTGAAAGTTTTTTATTGTTCTACCGAAGGAATAAGCTGTAAAAATCTACATCCCATGTTTTTGGCTAAAGCCATGCTTTGCATACTAGATACATAAATAGCTATTAACCTCTTCTTAGAATTCTTGAAAGTCTGTGAAAGGGCCTTTATAATATTTATAATTGTGTAATATGGTATCATATTTGTCAATATTAGCAAATTATGTGCTAGCAATAAATCTGTGATATGTGACTTAGTTTCAGGTGAGTGAAATTGATGGTGGAATATGTCGTTGAGATTATCCCGAATAAACAGTTCTAAAATGCATTAAAACGAACTCTTCTTAAAGTACTCATATCAAGTATTGAGAAATCTCTCCAGGGTATTGACTCGCAGAAATATATACTTCCTTAGTTTAAATCAATGATAACTGAAGATATAAAGATATCTCTGCAATATGAAGGAAAGTCAATTTACATTGGTTATGTTGCGCGCCTAAATAAAATCAATGCATATACACTTACCTTGAACACTCATATATTGTATAGCCAATTGCGTAAAGCCAAATTTGTGCCTGCATGTAGAGGTTTCTGTAGTATCATTAATATAAGTCGTGAACAAAGTTTCAAATGTTTTTTACTTACCTTGTTATGGCATAGTGCTTCAAAAATAAGTTCTAAAACGATTAAGTTATTTATGCATAAAATATAACACAAATAAAAACAATTAACAACATTTAATGTTAAAGAAATTATTCTTCTATCTTATAAGAATTTCTATTAAAGCAGTTAATTTCATCACTGTCATTCCGTGAACACTAGCCTCGATAAGAAAACATATTTTGGTAATCCTTGGTCGCTGAAAAGCGTTGTCCACTCCATCCCATAATATGTTGGAAGCATGCACCAGAAAATCAAAGCCTTGCTGCACAAGTGCATACTAGGTGGCAGGACGACTGGAAGTTCCCAATATCGCTGCACGGCACGCAATAAAATTTGTATTTCACAAATTAACGTCTGTCTAAAACATATTGTATGTTACACATGGTAAAATGGTTTTAGTTTGCTCGTAGGATTGCTACACACGCTCTTACGGGCTCGTTTCGCGAACATAGAAAATCTCGTTTCGCCACTTGTTTCATAAATAACTATTGTTAACTCATTTTTTCATTATCTCTAACCCTAATATACCTTCGGGCGAAATAGGGTTTAATCCAATTTTGGATATTCAATAAAAATACGGTACATGGTCTAATCTAATTTCATTAAAGCTAATTATTTGCTGATCACCATATAGACCGCCATCAAGTTTCAGCCCTTGCCTGCACCACGTGACCCAACGATTCCCTCCCCCTGAGCAGTCGATTCTGTGAACACACATTATTTCATTGCGCCATTTTAGGTTATTTTTGTGTGAACTTCTTAGCGATTTTATTTATATTTACAATACTCCAAGAAACAGATGTAATAACATGGATTCTCCAAACATTCTCATAGTCTCAAACGCAGATATCTTTGTGCTCAGACTCTGATTTCCAATATATTTGTTTGCAAGGATGTTATAAACCGAACAAGGCTTCCTTTGTTGAACTTATTCCTTCTGGATTGCATCAGTTTACAAATGAGTGAGTCGGCTTTGGTACAGTCAGTATCGTGCTGGCTTTCTGTGCGCAAGATTGAGAGTTCGATCCCGGACCAGGTCTACTACATTTATGTATGCAGGTTGATGTTATCTTTGTTCGCTCATATCAACATTTTCGCTACGCTAAGGACCTGATCAAACTCTTCCGCGGCCGAAGTTATAAAAGAAACCAGGACAAAAACCACAGACTATAAATACCTGAATTCTAAGCTTAGCGAGTGTAGTTTCGGAAGTTGAAGTCTTCGGAGATTCCATTTTATATGCTTTTGAGAAACAGAAATGTTTCTCAAATCACTACTAATTTTGATCCACGCCGAAAATGAAGAACGATCTCTTAGCAACAAAATTCTTTGATGGCGTACAAGAATTTAGTAATATTTTGGCAACATGTACATAACTTATTTTTAAAAATGTATTTCTCTATGTGGGAAAAAATTACTAAGTGCTATTGACCGGCTTGAATCTGGAAATAACAGTTGGTTCGGTATGTTTTGAACAATTCTCTGGCAGAATATCAATATTCAGATTCCTGGGATGAGAATGAAAAATATATTCTATGTATGAACGAAAAATAAATTTCCAATGTTTTCTCTACGTATCTTCATGACCTAAGTGGTTTGACAGAAATATCCCATACTTAATGACCATTTCATTAAGAGTTAATTATTCGCAACAACATCCAAAAGTTTAAGCACATTTAATTAAGAATTATTTAATAAATCCTTTTGTTAAATCAATTATAATTGCAATAATGATATGCAGAAAATAAGTTTTTTTTCTTTAATCAGATTAAAATCGACTAGCGTCAGCAGAACTACAGACTAATGATATCTTGACAATCGCGCACTCACATAAAAATAAAACATAAAAAAAATGTAAAATCGGCCGGCACCGGGATTTGACCCATGGACCTCCAAAATACAAGTTCAAGACGTTACCATTCGGCCAACTCAGTCAGCTTACAGTAACTGTTTAGTTTGATAAGCATATGTGAAAGAATAGTGTTATTTGTCAAATCTAAATGTATTGCAACTTGAAATTCTTAATATATGTCAACATTCACAAAATTCAGTGACAAATAAAATCAGGTAAACTGATGTAACAAAGTGCCAGTATGTTTTTGTTTAATCAGTTATGACTGCAATTATGATATGCAGAATATGTTCTTTTTTTTTTAATTGATTTCCAAGTTAAGCTCCAGATTTATTCATTAAGAAGGGCTTACGGAAGAACAAAGGTCTAGTTTTTTTTAATCAGATTAAAATCTTCCAGTATCAGCTGAACTGTACAGATTTGTGATATCTTGACAAACGCACACTCACATAAAAGTACAATGAAAGTCAAATTGGCCGGTTTCGGGATTTGAACCATGGACTTCAGAATGTGAGGCCAAGACGTTACCATCTCGGCCACCTGGGTCAGTTTAACGGTCTAGTTGGATAAGCGCATGTAAAGCAATAGTGTTTTTGGTCATAGCTAACTTTATTTTAATTTGCAAAGCCTTATAAGATCACAGTAAAACAATAGGCTATGTTGTCAAGATAAATGATTCGCATTTTTTTTATAAATTCTTTCGAATACGTATATTACTATAAAATAGGCACTAATTTGGCATTACTCCGAAACAGGTCAGCCGATTTTATCCCATATCAATAGACGTCTTCCTATGGACATTATAAATGCGTATACCAAGTTTCATAAAAATCCGGTAAAGCGTATTTGAGTTACCGCGTCTTTAAAATAGACACTAAATTAGGTTTTACTCCGGTACCGGACAACAGATTAGGTTCAAATTCAATAGGGAACTTTTGATGGATGTCATAAATTCGTATACCAAGTTTCATGGAAATCCGATATAGCGTACTTGAGTTATGGCGCCTTTCTATTAGAAAAGCGCCATAATCTATAAAAATAGGCACTAAATTGGGCATTACTCCGGTACCGGTGAACCGATTTGGTTCAATATCAATAGGGTTCTTCTCATGGACATTATAAATGTGCTTTCCAAGTTTCATGAAAATCCGAAAAAGGGTATTTGAGTTATGGTGCGTACAGACGCACGGACGGACAGACGGACAGACAGACAGACGGAAAGACAGACAGACGGACAGACAGACAGACGGACAGACATTTTTTCGTCCCCCACACAATCTCATAAAGTACCATACTGGCACTTAATAATTGATCAGCTAATCCTTTTAGATGTTCGAGGTTAAAAGAATAAATCATACAAGACGGGGGAAATTCTACAAAGTATAAAAATTAGACCTAGACTTACTTTAATTGTGAGTTTCTATGCGTGAAGCTTTTTGCTAATATCAATGCAGTACTGCATCTTAATATTTTTCATTTCTTTGTATTCAAATTTGTTAGAGAAAGTATAGTAATCTACATTTATGTCTGATATATTTTTTGGGTTTATTACAACTCGGGCATACTACACCGACTTCACAACAACTCGCAATTTACTTTGTACTGCGTTTTCATAAACTAAAGAATATCGTTATTCATTGCTCATTGAAGACATTCTTGTTTGATGAATATCTCGATTACTGTTAATTTAAAAATATATATACCGTATTATGAGATTGGTACGTTTAACTTTCTCTTCAACTTGAGGTACAATCCTTCTTCTACAATAATAGAGATAACCAGCAATGGGCGTGTAAAATAGGCCTACCCAATAAATTATTTCTTTACAAAAATGAATAGATCTATAACTATTTTTACTGTAGGATAAAGGTTCCAGGATTTAAATTTTTAAAAAAGTTGTTAAAACCTACCTTTATGTAAATTATAAAGAGGTTCACAAAAGCTATGCTTTACGTTTTAGTAATAGATACAGTAACACCATTCTGGAGTGCAAACAAAGTTCATAATCCAAAATTATAATTAAACCTTTACTCACTATTTACACATACGAACAGAAGGACAGACAGATAGAAGGACAGAATTAATTCCGAAAGCACCCTTTTCAGCTTCTAGGCGTCATGGAACATGATGGTGATGATGACGAACTATGTACATTCAGTTTTCTACATAAGAAAAAACGGGACTTGCAGCATGTTTCTCCAGTTATTCTAGAGCAGGGGAAGTCAACTACGTCTTGTGATGACGTTTGTGGAGCAAGAGCATGCGGATCCCATGTGTGTGACGTCAGCAAGAGCGCGCGGTAGTAGGGGTGTTTAGAGTACGCTAGATTTAGGTACTAGAGGACCTATTCACTTTAGCTCTGTGGGTAGAACAACTTCTGGTTGGAAATACGGAGCATTTTTCAAAGTTAATGCAAGATGCGCTCCTGATAGTGTTCTCTCTGCAGAGCATGTGTTAGTTCTGCAAAACATTCTTCTTCAGTTCGAATCGAGGTTTCAGGATGTGGAAAACCTTTCTCCAATATTTAAACTTTTTGCTACCCCATATTTAGTTAATGTCAAATACGTTCCTTGCCCTTATCAGTTGGAACTGCTAAACTTACCATGCGACGATCTGTTAAAGGACAAATACGAACGTAAAGTGGTCTTGGGTAACTTTTACAGAAATTTCTCTGAAACCAGATTCCCGAAACTTGCCGCACGAATATTATGTAATTTTGGATCGACATATGTGGCCGAACAATTTTTTTCACTAATGAAATGTGCAAAGCTCAAATCAAGAAGTACATTGTCAAATTTTTATTTATTTAATAATAACGAACATTACAGGTATAAAACCCAATTACAATGTCCATGCCAAAAATACAATGCATACATACAAAATAATTAAAACATAAGATACAAAAGATAAGAATACACAAAAGATAAAAGTAAAAAGTACACAAAAAAAATTTACAAGCAGAAAAAGAAATTCCTAGCTACTTCTGGGTTCCAGCAGTTGCCAGGTTATAATCACAGTACATAATGCCTTTGAGAATTAAGATAAGAAAGAAAGAAAGAAAGAGTGAGGAGAATGTTTGGCATGATAAGTTACATTAAACCAATACACTAACTACAATTGATTGTAACTACGTTTAGTGATTTTAATTCAGTATTAAATCAACTTCAACTAAAGCTTTTTTGAATTCATTTTCGGACATGCTAAGTATATCAAAATTTAAAAAGTGAATTTTATTATACAAAGTGGTTACTTTATTTAAAGGTGAATTTTTATGAATATCAGTATTTACCCTGGGGGTAAAAAATAGCTTCCTGCAACCTAAATGTAGTCTTCGATTAAATATTGCTCAAACATTACGTCCCAACATTGATAAACTTGTTAAAGAAAAAAGAGACAGGAGAGTCAGAAAATTGTTACTGTAATCTTGTATCATCTAAGGTGCAGACGTGCTTGTATGGTAATTAATTCAGTTCATTTTTTTAATTATTTTTATAGTAGTGAATTATGTTAATTCAAATGATAGTATTGTCTATTTTTGTCAAAGAACATCGATTTTGTGGAAAGGCAATTGTTCTCACAGAATAGAAAAATAGAATCATTTATAATATGTTAAACTACTGTGCTGTAATTAACCGATAAACTATCAAGAAAATCGATTGATGTTTCATTAACTCGGAAACACGTATTACGTAAGTTCTAACCCCCTAAATTCCCCCTGCCCGCAATACTAATACCCCTCTCTTCCCCCCTGTTCACTGATGCCTACATTTCACATACTCCTCGCAGAGGTACAACGCGAGCAGTGAGAGCAGAAGCAGTGACGTCACAGAGCAACCTTCTGTCTTCCCCTGTTCTAGAGTATCGACAATTACTGTAACATAATTAGGCCTAGGTGGAATTAATATCCAGATGAATAATTATATGGAATTAATATCCAGATGAACTTTCTTATAAAGTTTTTACTCTCAAAATATTTGCCTAAGCCTTTTGGTAATAAACCTTCATCCGGGTCTTAGAATTGAACTAGTTAACAATATTTGTTATAAGATCATCCCTTGTTGACAGACAAATATTAAAAATTGGCCGATTTAATCACTGCAATTTTTTTTGGGGGTTTGATATAAGAAAAAAAATTCTGATTTATAAATGGGCAGGCTGGGCATTTGCCGAGGGCGGCATACCTAGAAAGGGCAGCAATATTTTATGGGGATTTTTTGTGCCAATTCATTTAAATTTGAAACAGTGAAACATTATTAGATTGAGTTTTAGATTTTCATTCTATAATAGAAATAAGGAAATAAAATAGGATTTCTGTTTAAAAATATGGATTTAATATACTTATAATACAAATTTTTACTAACATAATTAAATATAATTTAGCATATTATGTGTTAAAATAAATGTATTTTAAATATTTTTATAAATTGAAAAGACTGACTATATTACATACTACAGATATTTCTTTCAGGGATTTTAGACAGTTCATTGTAAATTTAATTGCAATAGCAATCATGCATTTTTCGTCAGAATTTAATTAGCTAATTAAGTTTATTTAAAAAGTGGCTTTATTTGTTTTTGTTGTTTAGCCTAGGTAGTGATTAGATTACCCGCAATAATAAAATACTGTTGTTACTTGGGCGAAATTCTAAACTTAACACTAAAACAATAACATTGAGGTGGAGTGGGTGGGAGGAAAGTAAACAAACGAAAAGGCGATTGTCTAAGGCATAGGCGTAACCAGGCCGACCATATGGGGGGGTTATAACATCCGCGGGGTCTGGGGGGTACGGAATACCCCCCAGGGAGAGGGGGGCCCGGGGGTCCTCCCTCGGAAAATTTTAAAAATTAAGATGCAAAATAACGAGTTTTAAGCTTCCGGGAGTCATCCCCGGAAAATTTTAAAAATTAAGATGCATAATAACGAGTTTTAAGCTTCCCGCGCTTTATACTTGTATTAAGTAATTTATGGGCAGACTTAAAAAAATCATACAATTTTCCTTTTTTTAATCAATGGGGGGGGGGGTTCAAACCCCCAAAACCCCCCCCCCTCGGTACGCCTATGGTCTAAGGTGCAAAATACCTGAAATCGGGACTCAATGAAAAATAATACTTAGAGAGCTCTGGACTACAACTGAAATCACCTACTTATTGGTTTCAACAGGTTTCAACGTGTATTGTAAAAATTTTTTTACTCTTTTACTGAATATGTTTACACCCACCCATTTACACCGTTCCTAAAATTGGGCGTGATTATCAATTCACTGCACCATGATTAAAAATATTCAAGGGGAAATGTACCGTTACATAGTTCAATTTTGCTGTTTCCTTACTGTGACACATGATCCACTATTCACAAGGGAACAGTGCCTTACAATTTTTTTAACAAGCTCAGATGAGGAGTTCTGGGGGGAGGGAGTAGAAGTGTCTCCTATTGCTCCTTAATGCCACTAGAGTAGCATTCATTTCGCATGCCAAGCTTCGCGATTGGCTGGGTTTCGTATCGAAATCTTTTGATTTTGAACAGGATAGGAGACAATGGATAAACCAGATGAAGAGCGAATGCTACCCTTCTTTTTTATTTAAACTCTTTTGTCTCTTTGTAGTACCTCTTCGTTCCCATGACTACCAGATGCGATTGTTATCATAGCGATGTCTATTTAAAAAGGAAGCATATATGTCGAATCTCGTTAGTGGACATGTGGTTACCATTTAAAATTTGAAGTGTTAAAATGCAGGTTTCATTTCCCGTAAAGATTACTTCTCTTTCTGTACCATTAAGAATTAAACCTAATGAAGCGGCACTGTTAATAACGACTATTCTATTTATTGTCCTATAATTGATTCACGAAATTGGGAAACCCAACACCTCTATCAAAATATTTTTTTTTTTAGGAAGGAAAATATGTTTATTTTCGAAAATAGAAAAGACAATATATTTTAATTCTTAATTTACCTGGAATCGTAAGGCTTTAAGGGTGATACGTCATATTTGAAGTAAAAAAAATTGTACATGATAAAATCAAATTTGAAAGTCATGGAGATGTGATATTTTTCAAATGCATGTTACAGATTTGGAAATATTTTATCTGAAGTTATTAAGGAATTTGTATAAATCTTAATTTGTTTAGTATTAAAATGAATTTCGTAATATTATAATAATATACGACGTGGTCATTTCAAATAGCAAGTAGTATGTATACATGAATCCAAAGAATATTGTTGAACATCACAAAGAGAATTGCCAACATCCAGTGATATCCAGGACATCTCAATTTCGTTATTTAATTCTACTCTACAAAGCTAAGAAGCTAGAGGTTTTTTCTCTGCATAGATGGGACTATGTTCCTATCAAAAACTGATTTTTTTCCAAAAAGTGGACATGTAAGGTTTCTGAATTTCGTTATGTAATTATGGACAGTAAACAGTAATAACCGCTCAGCAGTTATAACATGTTCATTATTGATCACAAATTCATGAAACATATGTGTAGCGAAAACAAGCGATTTTACCTGCAGTGACCAGTGTTTTGAGGTTAAGACATCGTTTATTGCGTTTCAAATAACACTGAATTATATGGATCTTATTTATAACTCATTATTTATTTTAAGTTTCTTATTTTTGGAATTAATAGCAAATATAACTCGTGATTTTCAACTTCTCTGGATAAAATTAGGCCTACCGCTTATCAATCAGCTGAAAAGCACTTATGCTAAAATTTCAGATTTCATTATGTCACTTATAAGTAGGGACCGGACTCTTAGGTTTTTACCTATTTTTTTCCTTACTTCCAAAACAAAAAGCGCTCATATACTTTTTTGGAACATGTCTATAGGATTCACCTACATTAATTCTATGGCACCTAAAAATACCTAAATGGGGTATAAAAACCTAAATACACCTAAACGGGATATAAAACCTAAAATATCTAATTGAGGCTACTTTTTTTTGTCTTTTTTGCTTGTCAGTTAAGAAATCGACATTTTGCGGAGAGCACATTCAAATTCAAATTCTACCCGAAAGCGATATTTTGGACAAAAAACCTAAAAAAAACTATTTCACCTTATGGAAAACCTAAAACGGTGTTTTTAAAAACCTAAAAATCCGGTCCCTACTTGTAAGTTAAGTCATACGAACAAAAACTTACTTCATGTAGGCCTATTATATTTTTCTATGCGCAGATGGGATATTTTGGGATATTTTTATTTTTAACTACTGTTGTTAGGCCTGTCAAAATCGCGGTGTGCCGGAATTCAGTCACGCATGAGTTCTGCAGCATGCCTGTAAAATTTAAATTTGCTGGAATGTATTGTCAATATACATTACGAGCATTAACAAAAACTTTGATAAGATTCACTCACATGACTTTCTGTACCAAAATTGTTAACAGTTCAATTCTCTCGCTTCACAAGCCGCGGGTTAATATGTCAAGTCAATTATATCAGCTTTACGCTTTAAGTCGTATTATTCACGAGACAAGACTTTTACGGACAGGACTTTTCATGCAATTTCTATAAAAAAGTTTCAAATATATGTTTTAGGTGTTTGTATAGCCATTGGGTGTTTAGAATTTAAAAAAAAAGTCAATTTTCGAGAAAATAGCGATAAACAAAATTTTTTGTCATGTAAATTGGCAGTACGAGTAAGAGAAAAAGCGGTCGTGCTTCGAATCACATCTACACACAGCATTGTTAGTTTATTACAGTAATATTTATGCAGCGAGCAGTTCAGATTGAAGGAGGTTATCTATAAAACCACCCTATGGAAACTGCTGGCAATTATAATTAAGAAAATGGAACTTCTATACAATCAAAAGGAATTATTTTTATAATTTCTTTATTACAACTAAATGATCGTTTATGATGAATGGAGTACGGCGCAATGATATACGGCAAGGGAAACGGGAATGCCCCACGGGAAATCTGCCGCTGCTCAACTTTGTCCATCAAAAATTCCGAACATATCCACCGAGATTCGATTCCGGGTCCCAGCGGTGAAAGGCGAGGAGTCTAACCACTCAGCCATGGGACGGTCACAATAAATAAAGGATTATAGGTCTATAAACTCTCTGTTGCTTTTTTAAGCTCAGAGTTGTTTTTAATTGAGTTATTTAAAAATCCACTAATATTAGCGTGCAATTGAAATTTACATGTTATTTTATTTTCGTTGCTTACCATGCAGATGCACAGAGAACTCCTGTTTTTCCCCGCGGTGCGTATTGCTTCTCAATTTGATACTGGCACCGAGATCATTGTAGGAATCGTGCATTCCCAACTCAAGTAAGGTTTATTGTAGCACCTGGGTTCTTGGAAATCGAGAAATGAGTATTAGGGTACAGGATATGGGGGAGGTGTATTTTATCATGTACGGTATGCATATCGATTAAACCCTTGGAACAATAACAACACATAATTATGGGAGCGCGGTTTAGGCTTCGTTATAACGAAGAGCTTTTGAAAATGTTTCACTTATGACTCAGTGGGCAGGGCATATTTTCGTGTGTGGGTGTATATATAGTGTATATGTTTCTATCTATCATAACTCTGTACATCCTATTCATCTTCATAGGCAAATAAGTTATAGGCTACATTAATTTAAAAATGGAGAAAAAATGTTTAAAGTAAAACGAAATTAAAAAAAAAATCATATAGAGAAACATTTAAGGTAATTACTTATATAATTTACACAAAAGTGAAAGTTAATATGGAGTATAAACTGAGAAGTATAATCATTGGATTTTGATGATTTTTCATTTTTTTTATGAAGAGTGAAAGATCGCTGGAATGTGTACAAAAACGTGTATCATAATTATTGTATGGCATTATTTAATATTTTTGGTAATTTTTAAGAGATAAGTAATTTTCTGGCGTTTAAAGATCACTTGCGGCATTTTTTATGGTTTTCTACAAAATTTTACATTAATACTCACTATGAATTAAATCCAGGATATATTGCTTATTTTCAAATGCACAGTTGTTTCATTGGAGGTTGAGAAGAGTTTTTCCATATACAAATCATTAGTTCCAGACAAAAAAAGTTTTCATTTGAGAATCTCCGCCAAGTCTTCATCGTTCAGTTCAATTAAAATTTATTTAAACAGCCACTGCAGTTTGTGTTCTAGCAATAGAGAATAAAATGTTTTTTATTTCATTTTAAATGGCACACGCTTCTTCATTTTCTCCTTCTTTGAGTTTCACCTCGCACGTTGTAGGGAGTTTTACGCAGCACACGTATTTCGGGCCTAACAGGACCGATATATTTCTATGGATCACATATTATTTGTTTGACCAGACAACGACATGGAAGTCTTCTTTAGATGAGTGATCAGCCCAATGCCGGAGCCACCTTTTAGACAAAAGACGAGACACACCAGTCACACATAGGGCTACATTCATTGCAAACTAGGCGCGGATGGGGTGAAGGTGATAATGATGGCCAGATAATATCGGGGATCATGAGGGCCTATAGTTACCGGACAAAAGTCTCACAGGCGAGGAAACACCACAGAGAAAGTCCCATTTAGGAAACTTTTCCTGGTCGGGAATCGCACCCAAACCCCTGCTTGAGGACTGCGAGCACATTTCCTACGCTACATTGATGGTCTGGCACATATTTGCTTGGGGCAATCTGAAGGGCATATCAGTTCTGAAATACTAGGTTTTTCTTCACAAAGGGTATCCAAGTAATATCTACTAAGGCTACTTTCTTAGTAACAAAATAATAAATTATTGTTTTACATTGTAAATTTAAATATAATGCAGTCATCTATAATATTCTTGTGTAAATTCAACTTGTTACTTCTAAAAAACTAATTAAAAATAATAATGGATAACTGATAGGGCTTTTTAAAATTCCGGGTTTTTTGCTTTTTAGGTCACAAATGCATTTTTGATGTTGATTTTTTCTCTAATTTCTGGTCATTAATTGCCTTGTTCTAATAAAATCATCAATAGTTAATTCCAATTATATAATATTAAGTTACAGAAGTTGTATATAAATCATGTAATAGGGCCTATTGGTTAATGTAAACGTAATGGGGCATGGTGTTGATAAAAATAAAAACGGGCATATTTTTCTTAAGTAGGTACAGAGTATAGAATTCCAAAGTTGTGAAATTCGATAGTCACATATAAATCAATACTACTTCTATCAGAATATCTAAAATGGAACCAATAGAACTATGTAGAAACAGGCAAAAATATGCAATGCTGTATTTTTTTGTCTGAAGTGAGTACCTTCCTCTGAAATAATTGATTTAACTCTAAACTGTAACCGTGCAATAAAGTTGGCAGTTTTCGTCGACGTCGCGTCGAGGCCAGAGTGTTTTCGTCCCATGGTACGATTGGCAGAAGTCATTGGTATCCAGAAAAGCTATCTGGTAATGCGCTGTTGCCATGCTCATCGACTGATTTTACCATTACTGTAATTTATGTCAGACTTGTATATGTGTTGTTGCAACATAATACCATAATATTTATTATATTACAGTTACTTATACAGATTTTGAAAGTTTGTTTGGATGCTTAATGCGTGAGATCTACATTAGACGTCATAGATTCGTCATAGTCCTAACATGGAGAAGATATTCCCCCCGTGAATGAATACGTCTTCTGTACTGAGGTCTTGCGACAGTCAATATTAAGACGTGAAAAAATTAACATTAAATTGAATTGATTTCAGAAAGTACAATCATAGGTAAAAACAAAAAAAAGGAAGAACCTCAAACCAGGGGCAATATTATTAACAATACCGTATTTCTTAATAAATTTTCCTATGAATGGTTGCAATTCAGCAAATATCAATCCCCGTCACCAGCCAAATAATAATAATAATAATAATAATAATAATAACAATAATCTTTATTGTTCATTGACGTTCTACATAGTAGAGTTCCTATTGAACATTGTCATAAATTTCCAAACAAAACGCTTCGCTTCAGGGAAGTTACAAATAGTTGATTGGAGAGATTAAGTTCAAGTCGACCCCTTGTTCTAACAAGAAGAAATGTATGTCAAGTTTATCTATTAAAAACTATTAACAGGGTTAAAAATTAAAAAAAAATATTATTATTGAAGTATGAAGTTATTTGGATTAAATTCATTCAAGGAATAATATGTATTAGTTACTAGTATATGTCGTATAGTTCTACAGAATTTGTTTTCGGACAAATTCTTCACCTCATGGGGAAGCTTACTCATATCGGCCATCTTGATTACTTGTGCAAAGTTTAACCAGTACTGACAAGAAGTGAAAAGCATTTGTAACTTGTCCATACTGAGTCACACATTGCATCTATTAATCAGGATTTATCGATAACACATTGTTCGCGTACATTCATGATATAAAAGTTTTATATAGATTATTAGTTTAGACTAATAGAAGTAAAAGACTATTAGAGCTGTCCAGTGATATGGCTGAGAATACGGGAAAGGAAATTTGCTGTTCATTTCAGTTTTCTTTTTCTTTAAAAATAAACACTACTAGATTTTCAAGATCCCCACCTCTGCTCTCCTTTTATCCACCTTTCCGTTAAGTCAACCCTATGTGCTGGTAAAATGTGTACTAAAATATTACAATTATATAAACTGAATTTCTAATTTTGATACTTGCACCCCTTGGGTTTGTAGACTGCACATTCGTACAGCATTCGTATGGCATCGATCGACTTTTGCTACTCCACGTGTACCATCTTCTTCTTCGTCTTCTCTTCCTCAAAGTTTTGAACAAGTACGAACTGAGTTCAAAGCCTATATTTCATATTAACGAGCCTCTAAACACATTTATTCTAATAAGCACTCCACACTGTCGATTATCACAGATAATGGCAGTTTACCTACTTTACAGGTGGTTCCTATAATGTATAACTTACAATGTATACCTCAAAGGATGAGTTGGTAGAGCTATATTCAATCAATTTTTGTTTGGTATTTATTTAATCATAATGACATAAATACGAGCTTCATGACCTGTACTCTTCACCAGATATAGAAAGAGTAATTAAATCACGGAGGATGAAATGGGCTGGACATGTTGCGCGCATGGGGGAGGAAAGACATATCTCAAAAGTATTGACTGGAAGGCCCGAAGGAGAAGTCCACGTGGAAGACCTAGACGTAGGTGGGAGGAAAATATTAGGATAGATCTAAGGGAAGTAGGATTTGCGAAGGATGACTGATAGAGTTAGCACAGAATAGGGTTGAATGGCTGGCTCAGGTAAGCGCGACATTGAACCTTCGGGTGTCATAAAATAGATAATATTCCTTTATCTTGCTGAGGAATTATCTATTGCCATTGAGTAAGTAAGTAAGTATTTATTTAATCATTTACCTATCTATCAGATGGATTCATTCAGTTTGTAGATCATGTAGCACAAGGTGGTGTTAATATTAAGTTAATAAGCTCTGTTAACTGACGCCAATCTCTTGATAGCAGAAAGCTATTAGGAAACAATTTTCTTATGATGTCTAAAAGTACATCACACGAATTTAATACTCGTATTTGCTAAGCCGTCGAAAGAAACTGTCGTACTTCTGTCATCCTCTACTCTACTAGGGTTTGATCCCTCGTGACTTCGGAAGGGTAGCCCATTTCTCTATTTGGGATACCTTTTAGACAGATCTATATTATCACGATGGGATGATATGGTAAGGTGCATCTTTATTTTTATATACATATTAAATACATTATCCATAGAATACATCCAACGCACGGGCCTAGACGGCCGTTCATGCTTTTACTATGTACAAGACAAAGAAAGAGAAATGTAACACTAGTAATACAAAACAATATAATACGATAACTTATAATATAGTAATGCTATACAAAGATAAAAAAAAATGCCAAGGGTTTCCTCAAGCATAAATCCTTAATAACTAACCAGACCATGTCGGCCAGGGGAACCCATCTAGGAAATATAAAATTCCACTTGCCGGACCGGTAATCGAATCCAGAACCTCATGATTAGTAGTCACAAATTCCGACCACTAAACTATCATATCTAAAACATTATAACATATTTATTGACGACGAAAAGTTAGTTTACTGATCGAATACCATTCCCTTATTACTGCACTCTACTTCTTTAATGGAGAGATTTACCGATAATAATTGGATTGGGACGTAGTTAATTTTCCCCTCAACTTTAGGGCTTCAATTCTTTCAAAATAAAGTAAAGGTGTCATGTATTATAATTTACCTTTCTTGTGTCGTCTAAGATTCCCTTACATCGTATTCTACGTAGAATCTCCTTATCTGAGCTACAAAGAACTATTTAGCCTAATATGGTAGCTGAACGGAGTCTCCATGAACGTTGATCGTTGCCTTATTTCCCGGTATTTCAAGTTAAATCCAGAAAAAAAGTTACATACCTACATGAGTCACATATTAATAAATATTATTTACTAAAGGCAGGGGTGCCCACCCCCCCAAACGTCATGACTCACCCCCCAAACTTCATTGCTCACCCCCCAAACTTCATTGCTCACCCCCAAACTTCATTGCTCACCCCAACCCAATTGACTGTCGACAAGGGCGCCCATATGATATTTTCTAGGGGGGGGGGCAATTTTTTAAATTAATTTATTTTTTGTCGCTTTAACTTCTTGGGCCACTTTGTAACATTATATTAATAATATAATAAGTGCAACAATGACGTAGCCAGAAAATAATTGCGGGGAGGGTCGGAAGTGCCGGGGGGGGGGGGGGGGGTTTGAATACCCCCCAAAAAGGGGGTCGGGGTCCATCCCCAAAAATTTTTTAAATATTGAACTAATAAAAATAACATTTTACGCTATTTTAGCACACAAAAACTAGTTAGGAAATTTGTTTACCATACTCTAAGACATGTCAATGTAAACAAGAAAATGTTACCTAAATCGGATGTCCACCCCCGGGAAATTTTTAAATATTGAACTAATGAAAATCACATTTTACGCTATTTTAGCACTGAAAAACTAGTTATGAAATTTGTTTACTATACTCTAAGACATGCCAATGTACATAAGAAATCATTATCTGAGTGGGGGGTCCACCCCCGAAAACGTTTAAATATTGAATTAATAAAAATCACATTTTACGCTATTTTAGCACTAAAAAACTAGTTAGGAAATTTGTTTACCATACTCTAAGACATGTCAATGTAAACAAGAAAATGTTACCTAAGTCGGGTTTCCACCCCCGGGAAATTTTTAAATGTTGAACTAATGAAAATCACATTTTACGCTATTTTAGCACTGAAAAACTAGTTAGCAAATTTGTTTACTATACTCTAAGACATGGCAACTTAAACAAGAAATTGTTACCTAAGTTATACTTATTACTATTTATAAGAAAAGTTGAATAACACATGGAACAGTGGACATAATAGGCCTACTCATTATGTTATGAAAAGAAAACAACTGCTACATCATTAGGCTTTGGCACACTAACAGTTGGCACAACTGTTAGGCTTTGGCACACTAACAAATCTTGTTTAATTAAATAAATATTAAAAAAAAAATACAAATATAGAATTTTAGGTTTTGACTTTTGGGGGGTCCAAACCCGTTGAACCCCCCTTTCCTAATCCACTGTGGATTCTGCTTCCATGTTGTCGATTTGGTAAAACTTCTGCAATTCAATTAATTGTCTTAAAAGAAAAACACCTGACTATAATAATTATTAATTTACATTTTTTTCTTGCGCCCCCCCCCCCCCCCCGCCCCCGGGTATGGGCGCCCATGGCTGTCAAAATTCTTCATCTTTATCTTTATAAAGAATTAGAAGAGACCTTTTGAAGTTATAGAACTTGACTTTTATATTTTTAACATATAAAACTCTAATTTTGCAACAATTTTCAACCCCCTCCCCAGAAAATTCATAAATGATAATATTTTGCCCCCCCCCAGAAATTTCAATGACGCAGTCTGCGTCTTAGCCCCCCCCCCCTGTGGGCACCCCTGCTAAAGGTGTCCTTTTATGTCGTATTATGAAAAATAAAAGATAACGAATTGAAGACATTCCAATTAAAGGAAAGTAGAGCGATACCAATGGAATTTGAAGGCAGACATTTATTAGGCTTGTGATCGTTGAAAGGTTCTGTGCACCCATAAGAGTACTCATAAATCGGGATCTGTTAATGCTGAATTCATGCTGCTTAATATAATTAAAATATATATTAATTTACCATAAAACTATTCCCTCCCTTCACTCCTATAAAATTCCGTGGTTCCACTTTTTGCGCCTTTTAATTATTGAATCCAGTTGTCTTATGTTTTTATGTCATTCCTTGCTAATGGTAAGCCGTATAAAAAATGAGCGAGTTTGACAAACCTATTTTTAATTCAAGCCAGGTTATGTGAAGATAATTTTATTATTACGTTTACATGGCAACATGAGCATCCGCAGAAATTTTGTTAAGGAGGTGGGCAAATGAAAGAATTACTGCCATCATCACCATTACTATGTTACTACTAAATCCATTATTATTATTATTATTATTATTATTATTATTATTATTATTATTATTATTACAATTACAATTACAATAATCAACATCCTTGATTTACTGTATGACTATGGATGCAAATGAAAAATCTGATTTAATACTCTCACAATACTTTTTAGGTAGATTTTCGAAGAAAAATCTACCTATTGCAATGGATACCACTTTATGATTTTCGAAAAATTCTTTCAGATCTTTACGTTTCATGCTCCCCTAAGTACGAAACCACCGCCCGTTCAAAAAAAAAATTTGTGATATTTATATCTTTACACGATAGCGGCCGTAATTTTGAAGATATTTGAACCAAATTTTATTATGTTATTTCTAGGCCCAATAGTTCGGACAAGTTCGTTAATGGGAAAAATTGGCCCAAGGGGGTGGTCGGGGGAGGGGGTTGAAATTTTTAAAAATGTATATCTCGGCCCCTATGAAGTATAGAGGGAAACTTTGTTTGAATAAATTAGAGTACTCCCTATGGAGTTCACAGTGACACCAACGATTCGGGGGTTCGAGTGAGGGTGGGGGTGGGGGTGGGGGATGAAAATTCGAAACTTTTGAAACCACGTCTGGTGGGGTATCGTTGAAAAGCTCTTGATGAGTACTCTACAAATCAATAAATAGTTTCTTGATAGCTCTCATATGACGCGAGATTTTAATGTTTGAAAATAATAACACTTGAAAGAATTATTATAATATCATAATTTTGTCTTGTTTAGCGGCTTTGCTAATTTTATTCATTGCTGATCTTGCGCACGGCCTCCCAGAATATTATATCCTATTATTGTTGTCAAAACAATTGATTGTAGGCTCTTCCTCTTTACTGCAGGTTTGCCATGCCAAGGCTAAAGAAGAAGAGTGCTATGCAGCGACAATAAATTAAACCAAAAGCACTTCGAAATCTACCTCCGCCTGTAGGCCTGCCTAAAGGGAATTTTTTACTTTTACGATTTCAAAGGTACCACCGGTATTCATGTAAAATGCGATACTTTCACTTACCTTGATTATAATAAAGAGTTTACCTAGAAATAATTTCAAGTTTAGTGGTAGTAATTATTCCTACATGTTCATATGCAAGGTAGTTAGGTGTTACAATTCCAACTGGAGTATGTTGAAACGTAAACCTCACTTTACACTGGAATGGGCAGGGCAGAGTAGGGCCCCTGGAAATTTTGTTACAGTGGCCCTTGCATGGCATATTTAAATCGATCTGAATAGGCTGATCGTATTTAAAATAGTCAACAAAGAGGCAAAACTTTTATTTGGGCAGAGGAAGTTGTATGTTTCACATAATTTTTTTCGTTGTGAAGGGATCAGTTAATTAATAAATAATTTTCTGGTTTAGATATTGTGTCTAAGATGGAAAAATATTTCTCGTTTACCTGAAGAAATGTGAAATAGTGAATCTCATTCACAAGATTTTGTTTGACTTAATCGGACTACGCAAACAATCAATACTTTGCTAGTATTGCCCTAATCAAGTTGTTAAGAGGAAAAATATATCTCTTGGTTTTCAATTTTAGTCGCACTGACACGATGGATTTATTAATCGGAATTTATCTGATTAACACCATTATGGAGACTGTTATAAACTTTATAAACTTTAACACGTATTTATGTAAATTACAAATAAAAGATGACAAACACCCGGATATGACTTCGTGGTGCCAGGATGACCTACTGGTCGACGACGATGCCTGAAGTGTGACTTCCAGACTAAGGATTCCGGTGAGACTGGTACTCACCTGGTTGATGATGAAATGGTGGTAAGGACGCGGGAGTGTACTGCATCTGTGAAATGTGTAGTATGCTTAGACCCGACCTCCCATTCATCATCACAAATCCACGAAAATCCCGGGTTCGGCACATACTGTAGTTAGTATATTATTAAGTTAAAAATGTTTTTTTCTTTTTAAATTGTTAAACTTTCTCTCTCTTTTTTTTTCTCTTTTTTTCTTTTTCTCTTTCTCTTTCTCTTTCTCTTTCTCTTTCTCTTTTTCTCTTTCTCTTTTTCTCTTTCTCTTTTTCTCTTTCTCTTTCTCTTTCTCTCTTTCTCTTTCTCTCTTTCTCTTTCTCTTTCTCTTTCTCTTTCTCTTTCTCTTTCTCTTTCTCTTTCTCTTTCTCTTTCTCTTTCTCTTTCTCTTTCTCTTTCTCTTTCTCTTTCTCTTTCTCTTTCTCTTTCTCTTTCTCTTTCTCTTTCTCTTTCTCTCTCTCTCGATTAAGTTATAAATAATGTAGATAACCTATGTAATTATAAATTAGTAAGTTGTAAATTGCACAGTGTCGGCCGCGGTGGTTTAGAGGTAGCGTGCCAGCCTCTAGATCCGCAGGGCGCGGGATCAAACCCGGCCGCGGTCGATGGATTTTTCAGGACGTAAAAATCCTGGGCACGGGACTTTAAGCTGGGGGTCCCGTGTCGTAGATTTACGGCACGTAAAAGAACTCCAAGCCTAAATTAGAGCCTCTGGACAACATTTCTCGGGCCTTTCACGTCCAAGAAATACTTAGTTTCCAGAGGGGGGTTGCGAGGCGATGGGCTTACCACCAGTCCCTCTACCCTCTCTCGGAAAATAAGCATATCAAAATTAGTATAGGTAATGAAACCTCCATTGGAGGCCCCTTCGCCCCACCTGGGGATCATAGGGTACCAGATATAGAAATTGCACAGTGAATAGAGGTCTCTGATAGGAATCCAGGACAGGGGCCAGTAAGTATTAAAGTATGTTTCTTTAATTTGGTTTTTAACTGATAAATAAAATAATAAAATAGTTTTATTCAAAGTCTCATTATAAATACAGGAGTTATAGATTAACAAAACCTAGAGTGGCCTTATTTGGACAAGTGGTTGTTATTGCATCAAACTAACATAACTAAGGATAAAACAGTTTTTATTTTTACTAAAAAACGCGATTTTGTGACATGTGCCCTTTTTAAAATTACCAATTCAATTTTTGTACAAACTTTAGTTTGTTTTATAAAGATCAAATTCTGAATTAAAAAATACATTTGAGCAAATATTAGAATTCCAAACATAGGCTTGTTCAAAATTAATTTTCCTTGGCCGTGTTCGGGCTTTGCTCCCAATGTTCATTTTAATTAAGACATACATCTTAATCGCAATGTCTCAAATGTGAGGTTTCGTGTACGGTCCATAGTACAGCTACAAATGATCTGGAATTTATATATGTGAGTAACTTAAGTTTTTGAAAGATAGTAAAGTTGTAATGTCTGCATTTTAATTATACTTATTGTATTCTGTATCATGTATTAATTATTTTTGATTTGTTATAACGAAGCTCACGTAGACATACGATGCTTGAAATGCTGAAAAAAAACTTTAATTCAGAAACGTTTTAGGAGTATTGCCAGCCAGTTTCTGCTTTTCCCTCAGCCACCTTAAAAAGTGGATTTTAAAAACTCGGGCTACAAGTTTGTTGGAACAACGTTAAAATATGTAATATTTTGTCACCTCGGGGGTGTAGTACTTAAATATTCCTGCAGCATAGATAAACCCAACTTTTTATTCATAAAATATGGAATATGATAATGTCTGTTAGGGACTTGGCCCGAGGACGATTCTTATCTTGCCTATGCTATTGTGTGTTTGAGTCGCAAATAAAGGGCGAGGGGGTGTAAGCTTGTGTCGTAATGCTTACGTCAGCACTGCTAGCAACCGGGCAAGGACGAGACCACTGCATAATTATATTTCAGTCCTTAAAAGCATGAGTAGCATATAAGTAATGCTCAAAGTTTTTATTACATCCTTTAAAAAGCTTTATTGTTCTCATTTAATCTCAGATATCTGAGCACTGAACTGACATTAAAAAAACGATGAGATCCAGTGATGCCTGAGAGAGGGTATAGATCTGATACGGCCGTGCAGAGAAAGAGAAGAGGAGGAAATACTTCACTACATTATAATGGTCATACGAAACATTTGACAATCCAGTTTTCTCTTCTTGGAATCTATACTTCATGATTACACTCATAACTCAGTATTACTTCCGGTATTCTATTATTATTCGTTATATCAAATGTATGTTGTAATTTAGCAGTTTTTAAGCTTTTTTTAGTGAGCAAAATTCCAGTATAATTTAAATCAGATTACAGATTTATTCATGTATTTACATTGTTTAATGACAAATTTTTAAATAAGGAAGTGCGAAGTAATGTAAAATGCTCGATATTATAGTGACCCAGGAAATTAAAAATCCCAAGTATTTAGAATTCGGCGTACTCAGGATTGGTGCTAGAACTAATTTCTGTTAGAGGCTGAGTCAACCCTAGGTCCATAGTACCAGCAGAAACATAAGCATAAAAAAAATCCCTTTAGGCAGGCCTACAGGCTGAGGTAGATTTCAAAGTGCTTTTTGTTTAATTTATTATCGCTGCGCAGCACTCTTCTTTTTTAGCCTTGGCATGGCAAACCTGCAGTAAAGAGGAAGAGCCTACAATCATTTGTTTTGACAACAAGAATAGGATATAATATTCTGGGAGGCCGTGCGCAAGATCAGCAATGAATAAAATTAGCAAAGCCGCTAAACAAGACAAAATTATGATATTATAATAATTCTTTTAAGTGTTATTATTTCAAACATTAAAATCTCGCGTCATATGAGAGCTATCAAGAAACTATTTATTGATTTGTAGAGTACTCATCAAGAGCTTTTCAACGATACCCCACAAGACGTAGTTTCAAAAATTTCGAATTTCCATCCCCCACCCCCACCCTACCCCCACTCGTACCCCCGAATCGTTGGTGTCACTGTGAACTCCATAGGGAGTACTGTAATTTATTCAAACAAAGTTTCCCTCTAGACTTCATAGGGGCCGAGATATACATTTTTTAAAATTTCCACCCCCTCCCCCGACCACCCCCTTGGGCCAAATTTGCTCATTAACGAACTTGTCCGAACTATTAGGCCTAGAAATGACATCATAAAATTTGGTTCAAATATCTTCAAAATTACGGCCGCTAGCGTGTAAAGATATATATAAATATCACAATTTTTTTTTTTGAACGGGCGGTGGTTTCGTACTTAGGGGAGCATGAAACGTAAAGATATGAAAGAATTTTTCGAAAATCATGACATGGTATCCATTGCAATAGGTAGATTTTTCTTCAAAATCTACCTAAAATACATAATTAGAAACAGCCTTGGTAGCTGATGTGATAATAATGACTTGTAAGGCACATGAAATACTGACATAAATAGAAGAGATCGAATCTGTTTACTTTATACTGAATATCCAGTTTCATAGTTCGCGGAATGTAACAAGAAGTGAAAGGCGATTATAGGCCTAAATTCGTAGGTTTTTATCGTTTTTATAGTTATTATTACAATTATTATATTTATCACCATTTAGATCATTATTCTTGTTAATAATATGGTCTAGGATTTTTTACTTCGACTATCCTAGAAGATCATTCTAACATTTACCATCGGAGTTATGTCTGTTTATAGAAGAGAAGAGAGATATCTCCCTATGAGTACAAGAATATTGCTAACTTATAGTGACAAGGAAGTTTAACAAGAATAACAGCTTTCATATTAGTTTCTGAGAATCATTCAAGTCTTGAATTAATATGTCTAAGTGTACATAAACGAATTAGTCTATGGTACCGAATTGCACTACTAAAATATGTTAGTATGAATAATAACTGGGTGTTATATAGGCCTAAGGTTATGCGTATGCGTTTGGTTAGGTTATGCGTATTTAGTGTTCCAGGTAGATGAAGTTTCAGATTTTGAGACTGCATGTTTACGAAACGTCATAACGACCTCATCGGGGATCGAACCCTCGACAATCCGGTTTGTAACGCAATGCCTGAACCAACTACACTAGAGTGCAGCTTATTATCCATAATGGCTGGATTATTAGGGGACACAACCATATTTTTGTTTCATTTTCTATATCAGTTTATGAAATTCTTCATTTTTCAGGAACATACTATACAAATGGAACTAATTTTTAAGTTATAAATAATTTATCTGATATACACGATTTATGATTTGAAATTACATATAGCCTAAGATAATTTTATTGATATTTTTATTTGATACATAATTGCTGCCTGAAAACTCAGCAGTCAAAATAAAGTGCATTCTGCTATATATATATATATAGCAGTGAAAAGCATAAATTCGTACAAGACTTATGTATGTTTGGAAGTTATTTTTTGCATTTATTGACTTATAAGAGTTTAACAGATTGAGAAGAAATTATCTTACAAATGAAGATAACTTCCCTTTCTCACAAATAAGCCTTTATATAAATAGAACCTACTATAGTTAAACTATAATGACCGTGAAAAGATCTAAATCGAGGTAACACTGAAAAACACTGCGTAGTGTCTTCAATCGGAAGAAAGTGTTTCTATGGCCATCTGTACATCTGTCATGTCCCGTTTGCTCGGTTGTCCGTCTGTGTAGGCCTGTAGCGAGTTAACGGTAGATTGTTTCTGATTATTAAAACTTTGTAACATAAATTTGGGTTCACTTTTCTTTCATCTTCTACAATTTTTTTTTTTTTTTAACTAAAAATTAAGTGTACTTTTCAATGCTTTTCTTTAAAATATTCATAAAAATAGCATAACAATTTCGACTAAAGGTCAAATTCCAAAACTTCAAACCATAAGTAATACAACGCCTGTATTCGATTTTCAATTAAAAAACTACTTGGGTAATAGTTTCATCACGCTCATTTTGAATTTTTCTCTGCTTTCTCGGCTATAGTAAAGGTTATATGGAAAGGTAGTAGACCTAGTAAAGTTGAAGAGACAATTACAATGGACATTATTTTAAAGAAACCCAATATTTCGTTATCAAATTCACGGTTATCAAAATAAGAATGTATTAGGCATAAGTATGTCTTCGTTGTATGAACAATTACTCAAGAATAGTCATTTGAAAATATGGATTAAGGTATTTTTTGTTGTTATTGAACTCTGAAGAACAAGGAAATTGCTGTTTCAAAAGTGTTCTGAAAAGTATATGCATATCATTATAAATCCTCCCATATGATTGTAGTCCTGAATATTTATAAATATGTTTTTTTCTAACGACTTCTTTTTATTCAGAAATTCAAGGCTGTTAGTATGTTTAAAGTTTTTACTATTTTAAAACGATTGTAGAAAAATAGAAGAACTTTTTGAGTATGTAGGCTTTCTTGAAATTCAGCTGCTAACTTATAAGAATGTATTTTATTCCCATGAAATACCAAAAGGGATATGTTGACCGAGTATGGTAATCAGTTATGTGTGATGGTCTAAGGGGAATGTTATTAATATCTAATTGGTTAGTTTTAAGACCCCTATTGCATCTAAAGCGGAATATTTAATATCAGTAGAATACAAGATACTTATCTAATCCACTTAAGAGCTCAATTATAAGTAAGTAGCCTATAATTCTTATGGAGTGATGGGTGAAATAGCCTATGCAACTTTTTAAATGCTCCTTTTTATAGGTTAGTTTGATTTTGCACACTTTCCTCCTGAAACATACATGGTTACGATTTGGCAAATACAATAATTCCGTCTTGACTTTTTTTTTTCTTCTTTTAATTTTAGTTAGCTCAAAAAACGAGCTACTGTTGGAGTGTTTGTTGGTCCGGATGGATTGATCGATTTTGTTGCAGATCTGCTCATCTTACTGTTGTAGAAGTGTGAAAAATGAATGGCTAGTTAGAGTATGCTTGGACTTACCGCTTCATAACAGGGACATCTAGCAGTTGGTTTCCTCCAGATTCATGATGTCAGACTGATTTGTCTCCACGGACGATGTAAGTAATAAATTGGGAAGTGTCAGTGTGGGGTATTATAATAGGAATGCAACCCCAGGCAATGGGGCATGTAGCTCCAACAAAAAGTGGTGCCTTCTATCATTTCATCAGACCGTTATTAAGAAATATCATGCATATAAAACAAGAGAATTAAATCTCTGTCTAGCCCAGACATGACCATACACAAAGAGTACTGCATTGATCATCTACTGCTCAGACATTTAAAGTGTTTGTAAGGAATTCTATCTAGCCTGGCCTATTTTTGTTGCCCAATTTCTCTTCTTAATTTTCTGTTTGGGTTATTTATGTCATTCACCAATTAAAAATCTGGAAAACTGTTGTACAGAATTAATCATGTTTTCATGGTGAGTATTTATATTCATGTGAACATTTTTTGTGAATGCTAAACCTTTATAATAACTAATGTAAAAATGCAAAAAAGAATAATTTTATTCTTAAACACTAATATTGATTTTAAATGCCGAAGGATAAATATAACTGAACGTAGTTTCAGACGGTCATGAAATCAGTACCTCATTTCCTAAATAAATAAAATTATTGAAATACATTCTCAGTGTCGTCCTCGTACTCCAAATTAACCTACTCCTTCTTCTCATCATTCTTCATCATCATCTTCTTCTTCTTTTTCTGCTTCTTTACTTTTTCTTATCCTCGTTCTCCGTCTCTTTCTCCTGCGTCTTCTCCTTATCCTCTTCGCCTTCTCTACCAGTTCCCCTTCACTTTTCCCTTTTGTTTTTTCCTTATTCTCATTTCATCCTTTTCCTCTTCTTTTCCTCTTTCTGTTCACTCTCATTCTACTTCTCTTTTCTCATCTTTTTAGGTCTTCTCCTCATTCCAAAATATCATCATGAATTCATAATCACCAGTACCTGAAAGAAGAACCAACAACAAAACAGTCATAATATCCCACTTAATCTACGTATTTTTCCTCCGTTACTCCGCAATTTTCATTCTGATTTTCACTAGTCTATACTTACTTTTGTTATTAATAAAAAACTAGTATAAACTCTATGGATTGATAGGCTATATCCCTTGAAGCAACAAAGGACATGTGGTCAGCAAACGATTGTCATCGATTGCTGCATAAGTTACATAATCTAATAGTAGAATTTTGGAACTCTTCTACTGCACGGAAGTCATTCAGTAGTCTATAGTTGTGTTTCAAACAAAATCAAACTCACTTATAGGCTACTACAAGCTGGAAAGAGACAAATATTTCCTGGAACTGAGGACATTAAGATCTTTCACGACACGAGGAGCAATTCTTTATAAACATAAACATAAACATAAACATAAACATAAAAACAAAAACATGACCAGCACTGTACAAAGTATCCTCTAAAATATAAATACTGCGATCTTACGAAAATCATAATTATGCCATCTCCATTCTTGATCTTCAGTATACATTTCAATTTGATGAGCAAACAGCTTAGCGATGATTTCTCGTATACAGCGGACTGTAAAAAATAAACATAGAATAATACATATTAGTTTAACATAGTAACATAAAATAAATTAACATAAAATGCTCTTGATTGCTTTACTAGAGAATGACCATGATTATCTTAAACCATATGGCATGTATCACTTACAAGAATTTCAAAAAAGGTATCGGGGACGCAGCCACAGGGTACGTGAAATGTTTTGTGCGTGCTGCCTAAATCTGTATGTCTCCTTGCTTCACTGATATTGAAATGCAATTCACAAACCTGCAATTAAAAATTCATAACAGATTAATATAACCTAACCTACATCATGTGTATGCTGCATATATAATATTGTCTTGCACAAATTGACAGTTTTGAAATAAAAATTTTCAACATTTTTACAATCACAGTCACAATTAAGAGTATAGAAGGGATTACTTATTGATCATTTGTAGAGGATGTTTGAAAACGTTGTTCTCTCTCATTTCATCGGGTAACATGTTATAACTAAATTTAAATATGAATTTATTGTGTTGATTAAGCTAGAATTAGGAATGTTAATGCAAGAATTTCTTCAAGTGTTGTACCACTGTACAGCTTTCCGAAGATTGTAATTATTAATGTTGGTATGGTAGTATACTAAGAGTTCTTCAGTTCTACGTGCATTCCTCCAAAAGAGTAATCCGTATTTTAGACTGACTGGAAAAAACCAAAATAAACAGATTTCATACATGAAGTTGGTAAGCACACTGAATTGCTTTAGTATCTGTGGTTACATTCACTAAGGCCTTTTTCTTTATCAAATTTATTACCTTTTCATAAAATTTCTGAGATTTTACTGACAATTTATATTGAAAATAGAGATCCTAGTAGTTACCATTCAATGTATATTTGGAATGAAATGCTCGCGCTGTATTATTGCAGAAGCCATTTGTTTTAAGAACGTCATCTTGAAGAAACCTAGTACCCATAGCTAACACCATGATTCTATTATACTTTGGTCAGAGTCTTTTGAGACAGTGGAATGGGTAGTAAATTTGTAAGTACTGTCTGACTGTGAGCTGAAGGCCGAGCTGGTGGCATAGTGGGGGAAAGACATAGACAGTAAATGCAAGCGCATGGTAAGGTAGTGGGGGAACGCTAGCTCGGCCTTCAGCTCGCAGCCAGACAGTAAGTCTGTCTCACTTTTGCACATTACTGCTATCTAGTATGAGTGAGACAGACATACTTGTTTACTTCAGACCCGGTTCTAGAGCGGACAATACCTGCCCATTGCACTGTCTCAAAAGACTCTGATCAATCTATAAATTAACCATAATTAAATTGACATTTTATGCTGTAGACTGGTTTACAATATTTTTACATTGGTTTCGAAAGTCCACGATTTATTTTAATCTCGTTCCCTGCAAGACACGGTGTTGGATGGAGACCGTAGTTTCTTCATTAACTTGTCCAGACTTCACGTATTACCGTTACATCTATGATAATTTTCGTTATATGTGGCGTCCCATAAGACCGATTTTAAAGATTTTATGGGTCAGAAGTATTGATGGCGATTTTAATTTCTTCAGTTTTCTACCAAGAATCAAATACATATTGGTACAATTTTTGATTTAGGTCTAGTGGCTCATTACACAAATCCTCCTATGTAATATGCAATTGATAGGCCTATTGTAATATGTTAGTGGAAGTTTTCTGGTTACAAGCAATGTAAGAATATCTTTATTTGTTGATTTAATCAGTAATTAACATTACAGGTATACACCCATTGCAATGTTCATGACTATGCTAGCAATACATCATGTACAACAATAACACAATTAGGAAATAGGAAACATAGGATAAATACTTATGTAAATGTACGAAGTAAAGAGAATAGGAGAGAGTCAAGAGAATATGAGAGATTAAGAAGAGAGCAAGCATGAAGAACGTAAAGAAAAAAGAAAAAAGTAATATGAGTAAGAAATGAAAATATATTAGTTGACAATATCAATTATGGGTCAATCCATTAGAAATGAACCAGGCCAAGTTGCTCGACATTTTTGATTTTCCTAATTTTTTACCAGTTATTTCCCAACTAAAGGTGAGTTCAAAACTATGGTAAAACAATTTTTGGGCTCATACTTTTTTTTTTTGGCGGCCATTTTAAGTTTGCTTTTTAACCACATTTCAGTCGAAAACATGTTTTGCACAAATGTATGTAACTCTGTTAATTGTATAGATAACAAGACAAAATAAACACCAAAATTATCAGAATGAAATGCTCTACAGTTTTGTCTTAACACAATTTTACCTAAGTAGTGAGGAATGTGAAGAAAAAAATTCAAAACTACAAATTGAAAATGGACTTAAAACGGGAGTTTTGGGACCGCAAAATTATTAGAAGGAAGAAAGAAAGACTCTCCCTTAATTTTTTTTTTGGTGTAGATCTACTATCGGACTACTCGCTGTAGAAGTTTATAGCTTGAGAACTTTACGCTTTTTTTTATACAATTTTTCAAAAATGCCCAAAACCGTATTTTGGCAATATTTGAAGTAGAATATCTCAAAAGGGACTGAGTGAAAAATTATGAAATTTATACAGATAACACCTCTTTATGATATAAAGATGTGTTAAAAATTTGGTGACTGAGACTCAACTGGTTCCCGAGTTCGAAGTTGGCCATAACTGCAAACTATGCACCGAAATTTCAACACTTCAAAACTTTGAGGAAAACAAAAATTTGTCATGCAAACTGATGAAATGTAGCCTACATATACAACTCTTTTGTGTAACAAACTTAGGCTCACAAAAATTTTATATTTAAAATTACAAAGTGAATTTTTACTATTAAATCACCGTTAAATTTCGTGTGCCTATAACGCAATTTTTGGCCAAATTCGATGCACTGTAACTCGGGAACCAGTTGAGTCTGTCACCAAATTTTTATCAAATCTTTATATCATAAAGAGGTGTTATCTGTATAAATTTCATAATTTTTCACTCAGTCCGTTTTGAGATATTCTACTTCAAATATCGTCAAAATACGGTTTTGGGCATTTTTAAAAAATTGTATAAAATAAACCGCAAAGTTCTCAAGCTTTAAACTTCTACAGCGAGTAGTCCTATAGTAGGTCTACACCAGAAAAAAAAATTAAGGGCGAGTCTTTCTTCCTTCTAATAATTTTACGGCACGAAAACTCCCGTTTTAAGTCAATTTTCAATTTGTAGTTTTGAATTTTTTTCTTCACTTTCCTCACTACTTAGGTAGGGCCTAATATTGTGTTAAAACAAAAATGTAGAGCATTTCATTCTGATAATTTTTGTGTTTATTTTGTCTTGTTATCTATAAAATTAACAGAGTTACATACATTTGTGCAAAACATGTTTTCGACTGAAATATGGTTAAAAAGCAAACTTAAAATGGCCGCCAAAAAAAAGTATGAGCCCAAAATTTTGTTTACCAAAGTTTTGAACTCACCTTTAGTTGGGAAATAACTGGTAAAAAAATTAGGAAAATCAAAAATGTCGAGCAACAAATTTTATTAAATTTGGTTCATTTCTAATGGATTGACCCTTATACATATATGAATATAATTAAGCAATAATCACACACAGATTCTTATGAATTGCCATTTTGAACAAGTTTAACAATTAAGGTATTTTAAGTTTATAAAGCAGCATCTTCAGAGTAAAACAGCCATTAGCCTACATTTATGGACAAATAAGATTATGATTTATGAATATTAAAAATAATAACTGCTGAAGAGAAAGGTGAAACGTAGATGCTAAATGTAGGCTTATACAAAGAAAAAGTAGGTCTAAACAGAGAAACACGTGAAACATTTATTTCATTCTTGGGACAAATATAGTTACTGTCTATTGAACATGAGAATGGACTTGAACTGGTGTTGCACTGAGGATACATTTCCACATTTGCACCCCGCACTCGCTTTGTTTGCGTCTTATCTAGCCGGACAGAGGTTACCAGTGCAAATATTGCTCCTGCTGCATGGAAACTAACTTCAGTCTATTATATCTGCTATCTCCACACTCGCTACTATTGTTCCTAATGACCCCTACCTTTGTTCCTGGTTATACATGTACAAAGGGGCTTTGATTCTCTCGCAATCTTCACATTCTCTACATACAGAGTCGAGGCCCAAATCTAATTGTTCGATACAAACTCAATTCGCAACTATATTCAGACTCTTGAGCAAATCTTCAGTTCACTCAAAAAATCCAGAAAGAGTAAACATTTACAATCCCTTTTATATTTCATGCAAGGAAAGACGTATTGCCAAAAAACAATAATTTCTAATATTTTTTTAGGATTCTGAACGAAGGTGACCGAAAGGCTATACAGAATGTTTATGAAATACCAACAGCTCACAAGGACATACTTTTTTTTTATAAAGAAAGAAATCCTGTCCATAAATGTTTTGTTTTTCCGTTGTGAAGCATCAAAATACTGTCTGGCCACGTTATGATTACCACTTATATCGTTCTTCAGCAAGAAAATGGTATGGCATTGATCCCTATTCAATAATCTGGAACTGATATTGTACATAAATGTTGAAATTGCTACTCTCAGGTCTCTTAATATTAAAAGTAAAGTGTTCTCTATACAGGCCATGAAGGCCCAGAGGGTTCCAGAAGATTGAGGCTCCCAGATTTTAGACATTCGGGACTTGAAAGTGGTAAGGTTGTCAGCCTTACGGACCGACCGCATTTACCCCCAGAATTGCTCCTGGTACTTACTTCTGTTCGAGGCTGAGTCTACCCCAGGGCCATAGTGCCACCAGAAGGATTAAGCCAATTGAAAACTCCGACTCCATCGGGGATCGAACCCGCGACCTTCCGGTTTGTAGCGCAGCGCCTCAACCACTAGGCTACGGCGTACCCCAGTTTTCTTAGTATTGCCGACTTTTATTTTCGATTCGATATCTGAAATATTGATTGTGAACAAAGTATAACCACCTTTTCTCACGATACTGCTTGAAATCATTATGTAGGCCTAGAGTTGTTGACTCCGAATATTATACTGTAATATTATACATTATGCTGTAAGTCCTAAGCTATAAAAAAAACGTGTTTTCTGGAACTGAAAAGATCAAGATTTGTCTGCTTATACGGTAGCTAATTGAGTTGCTATTCACTGATTGACAGGTCTAAGGGATGCTATCGGCAGCAATGGGAGGAAAAAGGCTGTTGTAACATACGAGGGCGAGTCAATAAGTATCCGCACATTTTGTTTAATATTTTGTAGGTTGGCTGCACCGCTTTGTGCTCGCGCACGTCGACTTGTTATCCATTTGTCTCCGCTTGTGGAATGTTTAACCGTTATGACTCCACTGAGTGTTGCGCTGTTGCACAGTAAACATGGCTGCACCGGTCAGCGTTTGCTCCATATAAGAACAGCGTGCTGTGATCCGCTTTTGTCGTCTGAAGGTATACTAGGTGCCGAAATCCATCGAAGGGTTTCCTCATAATATGGGGCAATGTTTTTTCAAAGAGAATATTTTCACACACTTTGTAGATTCGTTATAAAGTAACGACCTCTATTACCTCAGGGAACTTTACTACTTACCTTGGTCTTGTATCTGGGATTATTGCTTTGCGGTCGTTGTAGCAGCATTACGTGTGAATTTGTCACGAGCAATTGCATAACAGTACTGTATAATAATTGTATTTGAAATGGTACAGTCGTAGGATGAACTTATGTTGTTTTTCCTCTCACTATTTGCACCATGAGCTTGACCACCATATTTTCCTCATTATTTCACTTGATTATTAATTCACTTTATATTGCTAAAAAAATATTCAAAAGTTTCCATAATATATTGGTAAATTTGAACCCACAGTTTTATCCCACACAGATCCACACTTCATACACCTTTTTTAGTTTTTTTTTTCTCTGAACCACGTAATAGTTATCGTTTGGATTTAAAGAAAGTTTTTTACTGGGTAGATTATGATTATCTGCCGTCTGCCTATGGTAGATGACGCAGCGGTCGGGTGGTAGGCCTTGTTCCTTCTGGGATGTTAGTGCCATGGAGTTAGGTTATGATTATTATTTAATGTGTTATCCAGATGGAAATTTTGTAAAAATTAATATTGTTTTACTAATTATTGAAAAAAATTACCCTCTTAATGTAAAACATAAAATTATTTCATACTAAATTATTTTAATGTTGCATCTCTATCTGCAGAATCTCTATAATAATATCAGTGCCACACAACGATATTGCAATAATTTGTACATATTTTTTGTAACGTTAACTTAACTTATGAGATGATATATTATTACCCGGATGCTTACACGACCTGAAATGTAGTATCCTCTACTGGATTAATAACTTCATTTGTAGGAGTTTTTGTATTTATTTTTATAAATAATAAAACTTCAAAAAACATAAAATATATTGAAAATATAATTGATTGGAACAACTACAATTTTTTTTTACATAAAAATAAATTATGTGAAATCCAGTGGAAGGAATAACAATCGAGTCCAGTTTGGAAGTTTCTGAGATATTTTAATGTTAACAGTAGAGGACTCATTTCAGCACGTAGTCTATTTATAAAGAATACCACAATATTTTTCTTCTTCACTTTATGTACTGTATAATATATAATATGTATTTTAATAATTGAAAGCTCTGTTTTTCGCGGTCTTCATTTGTCGACCCGTTATCGTATGTAACTGATGACCGAAGCTGGCATATCAGGATCTTCTCATCAAGTTTTACTTTATGACCTAAAATTTCATTTCCTGTTTCGGAGTTTTACATAACTTTTACATTAGGTTCTAGTAAGACGAGTTGAAAGAAAGAGAGCTCTGATGTATATTATCATTCCTTCTTATTCTGTGAGTCAATCGATACAGTCTCAATACGTTCGTAGGAGGAGGCTTGAGAGGAAGGTTCAGCATTATAACCTCCCTCTCTATCCTATGAAAAATTTATCCAGATGAAAAAGTGTATCTTATTAGTGAATTTCATAACGTTCAAATAATGTTTCAAGCCTAAGCACATTCATTCGTGTAAGATGAAATTATTAATTTTCTAGAGCAAACTAATATGCATTTCAAGTCAAAAGATCGGTAGAAACAATTAAAAACACCTCTCTATATCCGATGCGTATAAACATTTATCATAAATTCACGACCTTGAAATTAATTATGACAATTTAACCGCACTTGCATAATAAAGTACCATGATATGAATAATTAAAACACAAAATTAATTAAAACACTTAGACTTCCAACGCTATTTGTGTCATTGTAAGCAACACCATCAATAAATTATAATATATTGATGTTTATTAAAGTAAAGTGATCCCTATACAGACCATGGAGGCTCAGAGGGTTCCAGGAGGCTGAGGCTCCCAGATTTTGGACATTCGGCACGTGAAGGTGGTAAGGTTGTTAGCCTTACGCACCGGCCGCCTTTACCCCCAGGATTGCTCCTGGTACTCATTTCTGTTAGAGGCTGAGTCGACCCCAGGGCCATAGTGCCACCAGAAGGATTAGGCCAATTGAAAAATCTCAACGACCTCATCGGGAATCGAACCCGCGACCTTCCGGTTTGTATTGATGTTTATTGATATTTATAATATATTGATATTCGATGACGGGACAAGCGATGTATTATGGCACGCTGCGGGAGGCAATTAACAACATTTTTCGTTATGGATATGAGCTGTTCTACTTTTAGATTGAACTCTTTGTGACTACTAGTAGCCTAATGAAGGGATGAAACCATACTAATAGAATGAACAATATTATTGAAAACACAATTATCGAAATTAAATGATGATGGAAGTCTCTATTTTTAAGATGTTATGAGTGTGTTGGATATGCAAATATGTTCTCATTGTTTCGATTAATTTTAGGTCAAACATGCTAAAAAGATATTCTGTACATTGGCACGAATTCGCATACTGTAAAAATAACCAAACGTTTGAGCGATAAAAATAAACTATACAAATTAATAAATCGATAGACAGCGGTGATTGGTTGAAATTTTACATGTCCGTTTACCAGATAGGTCACTGATTCATAAGCTAAAATATAATCATGCAAATGTGAGCTTACATTTCTGAATTTATACTTGTATTATACAAAACACGTGATATATCTTGTACGTATTGTTGACACCAACTAAAGTATTCAACTCCTATCTTGTACTTCGATCAATTCAGTGACTCCTTTAATGAAAGAATCACGTAATAATTTGTTAATCGAGACCTCCAGTGGAGGAGCGGTTATGCCATTTTCAAGTTGAGAGAGCGAGTGAAAGAGATACATAAATAAAAATAGATTGGTGATTAGGGAGCTATCTTTGGACACGTACCCATTTAGATTAATCTATCACTTACCTTGCAAACAAGTTTGTCAATTTATGATATTTATATATATATATATATATATGTATTTTTTTGAACGAACTGCGAAGAAGGTATATTTACTTACACTTGCGCTGTCAATTATTGCAACGTAATTTTAAAAAGACGTTAAATCACGGGACTAGTAAATTATGCCACCGTTGTAAATAAGAAACCATAAGAGCAGAGTGAACTAAAAAAAAACATTTTTTGAATGTTATCGTTATGATCTGACGTCTTCTATGCATATAAGCAGCTTTGTCCTGACTGACTGAAAATCAACGTAGAGCCTAAACTATAATAGATAGGGACTTGGAATTTTGACAATACCTTCGTTTCTACAGTGTAAGTGCACACTAAGAAAGGATTTTGCAGAATTTTGATGTTTAATGCCAAAAATAAAATGTTTTCGAGGAGATGAAATACTTCCATAAGAAACACACGAGCAATTCGATTGCTATTGAAAAGTCCCTATTAGCGAGACAGTTTTCAATTGTTAAATTAATTCAAGATGGTTGCTCGGTTGCTATCTTGATTCATTTGTTTACGATTCGCAGAGATCTTTTTTCTAACATAGGTGGACAGAGGGGATCATGAATGCACGCCGAAATGGGAAAACTTCTAATGATTTGGACGAAAAACACTATGCGGGTTTTTTCTGGGCTACGGAACTCGATTATGAGGTCTTTTTTTCCACCTTTGTTCGTGAAATGCTCCTCGAAGCCAGCCGGGTTTATTAATTATCAATCGTTATGATTAAACTTGTTTATGCATAATTTGGGCAAGGCTCATATATCTATGGTTTATATTAATAGTTTCATTTCGAATTTGTGTGCCCATATGGAAGCATAAGATTCGTTTTGTTCGTTTAATTATTTATATTTTTAACGTTAAACACTATAGTTAAAAATAAAGTTATGTATTTCCTGCAATTTATGTAAAAAGATGTCAGTGTTAATAAATATATTGTTTTAATTATTTTCTGTTAAATAAATGTTTTAAACAAAACATCTAGCAGTTGAGTAAATAATCGCGGGCGCTGTATACGCCTGAAAAGCGCAAACCATCAAACGCATGAGTCGGATGGGTTGCCTGGGCGAGGGGGCAATGCGTGCTCATGAGAACCCTGACCAGTCAGGCTCCATGAGTTTCTACATTCCTTAAGAACAACTTTAAACCAAATTATTCATGAGAGCATTTTTAATGAATTCTGGATATATTTACACGAAAACAATCATTATACTAAAAAATATATAGATAAATGGGCATTCCTGAGTTATCCATTTGATAATTAGGTTCAGACTCTGATTTTGAATTTTTATTTTTGCACTATTTTATTTCTGCAGGTATTAGCAAAGAACGGGAGACTAAATTGAGATTTTACTCAGTGAGGGAAGCAAGTTGCGAGTAGCGACATAAGAGCTGAGGGTCAATATTCAAAGAGGGTATATAATCTACAGTTCTTACGCTCGCATGACATCTTTTGCTATAATCCATTGGGGAAGGTTTCGGTGATTACATACTATTTTTAATCACATAAAAAGTGCAAACTCGGTGATCTTTAGCTTGTTGTATTCTTCATAAATCACAGAAACCATATAGTAATTTACTTATTGTGTAAAGTGTCCGTAACGTTGGTAAAATGAGAATGAAGGTGTAACTTTCATAGCCTATAAATGGCGGGCTGTGTACAGAAACTGGCTGTTGGAAGGTGAGAATTGCGACTGGCAGCGAATTGCGCATGGGTCACGTGATCCAGAAACAGGGTTGTAAACTTGATGAAGTTCAACACTAATATCACTGTTCCTAACCTAATTCACACCAACTTAGTTCTAAATGTCAGTAGGCCTAACACTAATAACAATATTCATTACCTAACTGCCCCAAACCTAGCTAACATGAGTCACTAATACTGCTCCATTATCATTATTCATAATCTATCTTTAAAGCCTAACTTGCTCATATTCGACTTAAAACGCGTAAATCAATGTAAAGTTTTGTTATTATTCTATTTATTCACATGCTCATACTTGTAAGCAATATTATGGGTAAGGTTTAAGATTAACACAAGGAAATGCCACATTGGGTGGAACGATGTATTTTCGACAAATACAATTTCAACAGCAATGCAGTATAATGGTTAATTTGAATGTTTTTTAGCCTCTTTCACTCTTATTTGTGTTGAGAAGTTTGAAGTGTTAAGTGATAAGACGTTATTCTCAATACGCCAAAAATTAAAGGGCAAAACGTATGTTGCTCTGGCAATGGCTAACAGAATTTTCACACTCCACTTAGGATGAAAAAATAATATTCTGCGAGATTTGAAGCAAACAGTTATGCAACAATAATTACAATCGACTTTCAAAATCTTAAAAAGTATATGTAATTTTTTTCAGTATTTTCAATTTGTGCAGCTGTATAAATACAAATTTCTTAAGTAATACGTTTTGTGTTATGTTTTGTATAATTTAGCATGCAATTTGTTAATATCAGTGAAATAAATTAGTTTTGACGCCTTGGTCATATGTGCCTAAAATGCCTAGTTTTACTGAAATGGGGCCTAATTTATTTCATTTCGGCCTATCTTAGGCACCTAAAGATACAATTTTTAGTGCCTAAAAATCTGTTGTCTGGAGATGACCCTTATTTTTATGCAAGTGTCCTGTATTTCATTCTTCACTGGTGGCACCTAGTTGGGGATGTTCACTTTAAGAGGTAGCAAAACCAAAAACAAAACAAGATAGAATAGTAAGTTATATTAATTAAAACCATGAAGTGGAGTAATAGGGGAATCCTTTGAGTACTCATTATTTTAAATAGTCATGGTGTTGATGGTGGATAGGAGGAAAGGAGTGGATCTTACATCTGGCCGTAATATCGGTTTCTATGGTAGCAGTAGCGGTGGTGGCTCTCTTGTTACGTCACAGAACGTCAATGTCTCTGCTGCTGCGCCGTTTCTCCATCTTTCTTTCTATCACATTCATAAACATAAAGACATGTCCGGTATTGATTTGCTACTCTGCCCTGTCGTTTCGTACAATTCTAGTGATTCTCTCTGCTACTAGAAAGTTCAAAATCAAATTGTTATTTAATCTAACATTGAACATTATGAAATTGTTGGCCTGGATGGAGCAGTCAGTATGGAACTGGCTTTCTGTGACAAGGTCGCGGGTTCGATCCCTGCCTAGACCGATGGAATTTATGTTTGTATAACTGTAAAAACCCATGCATGTAGATTTACAGGAATGTAATAGAACTCCAGCGGGACACAATTATGGTACACCGGTGACGGTCAGCATAAATAGCAGTACACAACCGTCGTTAAATAACCATGAACCAAAACAATATTATGTAATTAGATGATCTTTTAGGCTTATAAACCATTATAATTTGCGTTAATGAATTGCATTCCGATAGTGGGAATATATTAAAGAAAGTATTTCGTAAAAGGTCCGCCTCTAAACCACTATCAAAAACTAGATAGGGAAATAATTACTGAAAATGAGATATATATTCGTTTGAACAGTGTAGAATATATTGTGAACCAAATTAAATTAAAATAATATTGTTAATTATGTTGCAATAGTGTCCCCTAAAGTATTTATACAAAACAATTGGGGAATTTACAATATATGAGTGGCTTGATATCAAAGGCGGACATCTGACGAATTCATAAATCCTGAAAAATGCCAGTTCCTTATATACAAGTTATATTTATGTATTTTTTTTATGGCTTCTGTTTCATATTTCCGCTTAGAAGTCTTAAATAAACTGTGTTCTGTTTCTGATATCAATATCATTAAGAAAGTCAGTGAAAATTAGCTTTGAAAATACAGATGTCCTGTTTTGAAACAAAAATTGACAGATGTCCGCTTTTGATACAAATATGATGGTAGGTGTCCGTTTTCGATCCAAATGACTCACCTAAGAAATTCCATATCGGACCAACTCTAATAATGCTATGAAAGATAGGAGGTGAAAACTGAAATACAGTACGAATTAAATACCAATACATTGTCAAAATTCCTTGAACAAGATTTTGTTTTATAAATACTGCACGATTCTCGCGATTGCAACTGCTAGCAATAATGTTAATTCATTTTTATTCTATGCCCTGTTAACGAGGTTTTACCGTGTTACAGTATTCGTTATGAATAACTCTAACATTTCTGACATCAAACTTTCACCACACGATAGATTTTGACATATCAAATTAGCATTATCCGAAATGTGAGGTTGATGCTTCTCCACATTTCTTTTCCACTTTTCTGAATTGCTTTTCCTTCTTCTTGTGCTCCCTTCACTAACTGAAATATTATTCTCCATGGGAACACTTGCTCTTTTGAATAATACCTTAAATAATATTATTTCAAGGTCAAAATAACATTATTACAAGCACGCAAAATGAGCAAAACAGATCGTCACAATGGGAACAGTAGCAGCCATTACTAAAACGGAAGTCATGTGATCAGATTCTAGCTCCGCATTGGCTGCTTGGTAGATGTCCGATGTTGAAAACAACTTGCATAGCAGGAGTCCGAATTTGAAACAAACCTTCAACTTTGAAGCAAAAAATTACGTGCTTGCGCCCGTTTCTGACAGAAACCGATTTCACCATTGGAAAGGGGAGACAAAATCCTACAGGAATCCACTTCTAACTCAATTTCAATTTTTCCGACAGATGTCCGCCTTTGATATTAAGCCACTCATATAATATGCGTGTCCAGTATTCAGTAAGCTAAAATATTAAAATACTAAAAAATACACATATACCATTTACATAGATTTTCAAATATACAAATGTGACGGTAATATTGTTGCATATGTTAGCAACAGTCAATTCGTTAAAAAAAACAATTTTTTAAAACCATTAATTATATACTCTGTATATTAAAATCTAGAATTAAAACATTCTGTTGTCGTTAAAATATTCTTTGACATAATGTTCACAGTCTATATATATTTTTTTTTTCAAGAAGTGCAAAATTTGATGGCTTCACTATTGCGTTGGTGTTTGTGTTCTGCTGAAGTCTTGTCTATAACTCTTTTCAGCGACGATTTTCCTGTCTCAGTTGTTAGAGATGCATTTCGACACTGGTATGTGTCATCATCAGTCTGGACCTATATATTATAAGTCATTTTAGAAGTTGGCGTTATGATATAATAATTCAGATGAGTACACTGAGCAGATATCTCTCATCTGAAAACAGTAAGTAATTATAAACTAACTCATTAATAATATTTAAACTGAATTATTATATCATAACACCAACTTCTAAAATGACTTATAATATATAGGTCCAGACTGATGATGACACATACCAGTGTCGAAATGCATCTCTAAACAACTGAGACAGGAAAATCGTCGCTGAAAACGAGTTATATACAAGACTTCAGCAGAACACAAACACCAACGCAATAGTGAAGCCATCCAATTTTGCACTTCTAGCAAAAAAAAAATATATATATATAGACTGTGAACATTATGTCAGAGAATATTTTAACGACAAGAGAATGTTTTAATTCTAGATTTTAATATACAGAGTATATAATTAATGGTTTAAAATTTTTTTTTTTTTTTAAACTAATTGACTGTTGCTAACATATGCAACAATATTACCGTCACATTTGTATATTTTAAAATCTATGTAAATGGTATATGTGCAATTATTAGTATTTTAATATTTTAGCTTACTGAATACTGGACACGCATATTATATATTGTAAATTCCCCAATTATTTTGTATAAATACTTTAGGGGACACTATTGTAACATAATTAACAATATTATTTTAATTTATTTTGGTTCACAATATATTCTGCACTATTCAAACGAATATATATCTCGTTTTCAGTATTTATTTCCCTATCCAGCTTTTGATAGTGGTTTAAAGGCGGACCTTTTACGAAATACTTCCTTCATTATAATTTGATCAAGAATTTAAAAATAAACTTCTGAAGATTAAGTTTTGCAAATCTTGATAGAAAAGGTAATGTTATTGATTGTCAGATCATGAAAAACTTTAAAGATCGTATGTGATCTTTATTTCTCGACGTTAAATAATTAATTTACAACAAACTAAAGTAAGTTCTGAATTAAGTCTCTTGGTATACACAACAAAATCTCTTACCACTTAGGGTCGGTCTACATTTTTTAAATAGCATTTAATACCTTTTGATCTACTATTTAAGTCGAAAACAGGCATTATAATCTGTGTTACTTGTTGGCATTCTCAGACTATTATTATAGAACAAACTTAACACTAGCCTGACTGGCTTCACACAATCGAATAAGTGGACATCATTCAGATTATAGTCTTCTTGAGTAGGCTAAACAAATGTTTTGCAAATTTTCAAGGTCAAATATTTAGTTTAAAATGAACGTACATACCTTCAAAAATAGTAAGCCTACTGCTCCTAGTTATTTCTCGTCATCATCATCATCATCATCATCATCATCATCATCATAATATTACAGATGGGGTCATGCGAATAATTCTAACCACAAAATCTCCAACGTCCATTATAAAAAAGCAAAGCGCACAAATTGTGTTATATTACATGTTATATAATCTTTTACTTATTAAGAATGGGATGGTATAGTTCAGGGGCTGACGGGCTCGCGTACGGAGGCCACATAGGCGGGCCCATTGCACACCCCCTAGGAAACGAATGATGTGCATGCCCTAAGGCCCCCCAGTCAACAGACTCCACCACAAGCCCCCACGGAGCTCCCCTACATCCAACAAGGACCTGGTACCACTCCACGTGCACCGTACCCAGGGTCCCTCGTACAAGAGCCCCATAGGCGCGGCACAACCAGACATGCGCCACTAACCCAGGGTCCCTCTGAGAGCCCCAAAGGCACGGTACACCACCAGCAACTCTTGACCACAAGCAGCGGGGCAGGACGGGGGAGGCCCGCAGCAGAGTCTGCAGCAGGAGCTGGCCCGAAAACCAGTAAAGGGGAACGGGATGATAATGAGGGGGGAAAGGAAGTTGAAGTGGAGAGTGTTGGTGGAATGAATGAAGGGGGAAACGGGAGGATCCCCGAGAAAAACCCCCAAAGGTCACGGCTTTGTCCACCACAAATGACACGCCCGCCAGCCCCGACAGCCCCGAGATTTGAACTCGGGACCGCTAGCATGCCAGGCCCACGCGCTAAGCATGAGCCACCGTGACGGCCAAGAATGGGATACATATATTATTGTAGAAAATGGTATTCTTACTGTATGAAATACCAAATTAATTTTTAAAGTATGCTGCCGAAAAAAAATCATACCTGAAGGAGTTCAGGAATAAAAAATGTTACTCTATTGTTTTACTTATTACTTTGTTCTTCAAAGATATTTCTCTTTCGATTATTACGTTGTCACGATTTATTCCTTTTTTGCAACGTTTAATGCAAATGCTAAGCAGATTAAAAAAGTAGTTTTTTTTTGCTTATGAGTATACATTATTTAAAATTATTTATAGAGATATTAAATGTGTACGGTAAACTTAAAATAAAATGATCGATCACATCTCCTCTTACTCCACAACTTTACATTTACAAATTTCGTGCCTGATAGCTTTTTTTTCTTCTCAATATTGTATTAGATCTTTCTGAACGCCAATGTTGCCTTCCTTTCTCCCAAATAATTGTAATGCGAATGCAGAAAACTGAAAACTTTTGATTTTAATACTTGATTATTATGAAATTACTTTCTTATTGTAGAAGCAATTAATCTTTATCATCTCCTAAAATATCAGATCGGAGACTCTCTAGGCAGTGATTTATACATAGATCACCATTGTCGCGGAGCGTTAAGATTTATTCTGGAAATAAATCTGTTCAAGAATAGCAGTGTAATATTTTATGAGAAATGTATTTCATTGTTCAGCAATATTAGCATTTATTAACCACAACCTCAACAGCATAAATGTACACTATTGAAACGCGAGGGTGACGGGAAAACCATTCTGAGGTGGGAAGTGGGGGGCTATCATTCAGTCCCTTTCGGTAGTAGACCTGTCCAGGCAGCGGAGCTTCTTCCTACATGCGTAATATATTTCGTGAAACTAATTATCAGTATGCATCGCTAGGAACTTTAATAATAATATAACGATTATGCTTTTCTCAGGATATCTTCAATATTAAATTTCAGGGAACAACACTTGAATAAACAGATGTTTACTGACTGCCCGTATTTTGTGCAGAGAAAACAGCCACAATGATTATAATATATAATTAATGCCTTCTAATAGGTAAATTGTCTTAATCTAAAATCCTATTCAAATTTAATTTCAATACATTTTATTAGTTATTTATTACATATCACAACTTTCCCCAAAGTCACTCGTGGCACTACCTGGTCTACTGAACTAGGAGAAAAACTTACTATCACAAATATCGTTATTAAAAAATGCACTGAGAGTAAATGACAGAATCGCTTCTGAATAATGAGGGGGACAAAAGGTAATTGGTGCACTACATTAAAATGAAAGAAACGTGGGGAATATAAAAGCGCGTCGTAGGATGCTCCAGGAAACAAAAAATTGGACAGGCATGGTGGAATATGGAAACCTGGGGAATAAGAAAACAATTCTGTAAGGAGATGCTCATTATGTTTTAAATACAGAAACCGGAACATTTCATTTTATGGTGTCCGGAAATCCAAACGATTATCATTGGGCAAAATGAAGTTTATTAATAGAGATTAGATATACATTTTTTTCAGTAAACATTTTCTGGAAATAAATGTAGAAGTAGCATTAGCAACAAGAACAGCAACAACAACAACAATAATAAATAAAATAATGTTTTATTTTCGTACATTAACCGGTTAGAAGATAATAGCGACAAAAATAGAGACATTGAAAGAAATGGGGAAAAAAACTTTCTGTAGGCCTATGTAACCAAAACGAAATGTGGAAAACAATAACATTTAAAGAAATAATAGAATAATAGTAGTAGCAGTTAGATAGGCCTAGTTAATTAGACCTATAGACCGGACAAGAAGCATCGCATGTAGGCAAAGTAAGTTATAATATACAAAATCAGTACATTGATGGAACAAACTGCCAGAATGCATTTGTTTAATCAGTGATAATTGCAATTAAGATATGCAGAAAATAAGTAATTTTTTTAATCGATTTTCGAGCTAAGCTTCAGAAAGATTCATTAAGCAAGGCTTACGGAAGAAGGTCTAGTTTGATAAGCATATGTGAAGGAATATGTGGGTAGTGTTATTTGTCAAAGCTACCTGTATGGCAACTTCCAAAGCCGTATATGAACACTGTAAAGCAATATGTTGCCATGAGATATGATTTGCATTTGATAAATTCTTTCTAAAATGTTACAAAAAATAGGCACTAAATTGGTCATTACTCCGGTACCGGTCAACCGATTTGGTCCAATATCAATAGGCTTCTTCCCATAAATGCGTTTACCAAGTTTAATGAAAATCCGATAAAGCTTATTTGAGTTGTTCATGCATACAGAGATACGGACAGACAGACAGACAGACAGACAGACAGACGGACAGACATTCTCCCGTCTCCACACAATCTCTTAAAGTACCATTCTGGCACTTAATAAATATGTAAATTCGCAAATGATGATTATAGGGCTAGATTGTAGTACATCCCATATGGTGAAAACCGATTTGTAACGCCAGGGGTGTATAATAAGCGATACAAGAACAAATTACATTACATTACATTGGATGACATATTGCGAGAAGCAATGATTCCACTATTTCAAGATGTTAACTGTCTAAATCCTTGGTTCTAAGAAGTGAGTTTTTCTTGTGTACTGGTAAATAATAATTTTCGTTATTTGAACTTTATTTGGGAAAAGTATTTTTAAGAAATTCCGATGTCTCTATACAATTCAGGTGCTAAACAGGTTTCTTTTCTGTCGGAAAAGCTATTGATTGCAATAGCTGGCCATGCAATCAGAAACATTTTGTTATGTTCGTAACATTTAAAATTTGTTCCGTCTGAAAATAAAGCATTTTTCGAAATAGCTTGAATTTTCACTGATTGTGGTAGCCGAGGCTGTAATGTCTCGGACTCTCGTACGGGAGGACGCACGTTCAAATCCTGTTGTGATCATTCTGTGAGTAGATTATTTTCGGGGATTTCCCCACTCGCAAAGGTGAATTCTTGACATAACTTTACATTCCATCCACTCAGAATTTTGCTGTTTGTCGTCCTATACGTTTGTGTTGTGCTTGGAGAAGGCCTTGCATCAAGTTGATCCCTCTATGACCGTCTAGATCTGATCCAGAACGTAGTCCTTCTCCTACAGGCATTGATGTGAGCCCTTTGAAAGGGGAGATAAGGCCGGTTAAGGAAAAAGTTTGTATTATATTATAATATTTTTAATATTACCAATTAGTTTAATTATATATTTGTAGTTTGGAATATTATAGCAATGCTTCAGCATATCCAAATATATATTTTTATAAAGGTACAGAACTTACAGAAGCTTTATCCTTTTCTGAGGGAAGTTTGATTTTCCAACTAGATCTTAAAGGAACAAGTAGACCTAACTGTATTTTAATTTGAACAGCCTTTAACATCGTATTGTAGTATTTTGTTGTTGCATTCTGAAGATACGAAGAAGTGCTACTATGTATTCTGTATTTGTAAGGATGCCTACAGTTTATATAGTAAAGTATATCTAATGGCTATTTTATAGATGAATATAAGAAACATTGAATATGAATGGGATTAGTGGTGGGAGGACAGTTCAAACAAGGACTAGTCAGTAAGCTCATGATATTGTTACAGGTGAATGCGAAGTCCCCACCAGAATAGGAAGTAATCTCCAGGCAACGCATTACGTTGTGAATTCCTCTGTGTTCTGGATTACGACACAATAGGATTAGTATTAATTGCATCAAGACAATCGCTCATTGAACGCCTCATCAACATGTGAGCACTCAGCCCATATAAATAGTTTATCAGACTTCAGAGTCATTTCAGAAATTCTGATACATGTGTGTCAATGCAATATTTTTCTTAACTATTGGCTCTTAGGACTTAATTTTTTTCTTGCAAAGAATTGGATCTCTTTATTCTAATTATTTTTGCTTTCATATAAGACGTATGAACGAAATATTGCAATAAAAAATACTATGTAATCTTTCTTTCTTTCTTTATCGTAGTTTCACCTCTCCCTTTTAGGATTTAAGCGACCCAAGCCGCCCGGGCCTTTCAGGACCGCGACCTGTCGGGAGAGGGATTATCTTTGGATCATATACATACTTTTTTGACCAGACAAGGACATGGAGGGCCTCCCCGGATGAGTGATCAGCCCAATGCCGGAGCCACCTCCGAGACAACACGAACACATAGAACGAGACGCACCATTCACAAACATACTCACTCCAAACAAGGCGAGGATGGGATGAAGATGATAATGATGGCCAGATGATATCTGGAGACCACATGGGCCTAAAGTTACCCGACATTTGTCTCAAAGGTGAGGAAAAAGCCCAGAGAAAACCCCACCTAGGTAACTTGTCCCGACCAGGAATCGAACCCGGGCCCGCTGCTTGAGAGGATTGAACGCATCTCCTGAGCCACAGCGGTGGACTTACTATGTAATCTAACAGACTAAATTACCAGTTGCAGGATTGTGTGTTTCCAAACGAACTGTTTCGTGACGTCATAGGTCTATACACTATTGAAAGTACATGTTATCTATACAGGGTAGGCCTACTCGAAAATTTCAGCTTACAAACTCCTAGAACCAGGACAGGGGAATAAGAACCCATGCTGTTATAGCCTTTACATAGCGCCCTCATGGCTTAGTGGTAAGACCGCTCGCCTTCCACCGCTGGGACCCGGGGTCGAATCTCGGTGGATCCATGTGGAATTTGTCGTGGACAAAATGGGGTCGGGGCAGGTTTTCTCGGGGTGCTCCTGTTTACCCTGACATATTCTACCAGACGTCCGTTCTGCAAACTATGACCATTGGTTGCCATAAAGGAATTATTAGCCTTTACAATGTCTCGGGTGTTGCATTTAACGTTCGGAGATATATGAACTGAAGATTCGAGCATAGATGGATAGGCCGAGAGCTCCAACCGCGTGGCCCCTACTATCGCCGGATTTAACAACATAGGATCACATCTTCTGGGGTCGTATGAAGAGTATGGCGTACGAGACTCGCGCAGAGACACGAGTAATTATGGTCGCTGCACTGGAGACTGACGGGGGCACCAGGTGCGAAGGAGCGAGTGTACCGGAAAATATTTGGTCGTTACAATGTGTGGAAGGTGGTCGTCACATCCAGCCACTTTTGTAGTATGCGACACATCAAGTGCAGAAGACAGAGAAAAGTGTGCAAATTACGTTCGTTAGATGCATTGTAAGATCTCTGAAAAATAAACAAACTTGGCTTCGGCTCGTCTTTTAAACGTTTCCTCGATTCTCAAGTGATATGCTTACCGCTCTTGTATCACAATATTCAGAGTCAGCTCCCGTGTTCATGAAGAACAAACATGGAAACATACATTATATTGAGTCATATTTACAACTTAAAAGAGTGTCTTCCATTGAAGATTCCGTGACCTTGCAAAACTTGATAGCTTCTGGTCAGGCCGATCATATTGTTTTACTGCTGGAAGTTGGAAATTATTTTTTTTCTTAACCCTTTCGGAGCTGAATTTATATAAAGACATAAGTAACCATTATGTGAACTCTTCCGTAGGCATGTTTGAAATCGATGAAGAAAATTTCAGGGGAATAGCTTAATGATTCTACCAGCCTAATTATCTATCACATGTGGATTTTTTATAAAAACCTTACTTGTGAATTTTCAGTGATGTTCACAGGTCTTTAATTATAATATACCTTTCGATAACTTTCGATTAACATTCATTAACACCGCTTTGTCTCTAGACCTTCCATATTAATGCTTATTTTTAACCTATCGCCAATTTTAAATATAATTTAATACAAATTGGTTAATATAAGTTGTTTTTATTCTTTGGGACTTGTCTTAAAATTGTTTAGACATCCTTATTTTATATATTTTAGTGTCATGGCATTCTAACGTAACATACAAATGTGTTAATATACGATCTTATATTTCACAATTTAAAGTGAATTCTTCACGCTTAGAGAAAGTTAACTGTATAACAGGACTGAAATCATCTAATCTAGATATTCCACTCCTATTGTTTATCACTTCTTTATGTTGCTTTATTAATGAGGGCATAAGGCTAATACCAATACTCTTATTAAAAAATCGAAGGTTAAAATTTTCAGGTTATATTACAATAACTATTACGAGATCCCAGCTTGCAACCGAAAGACACATTCCAAATACGTCGTTTCGTCATCAATAAGTAGCATCTAAAACATAGGTGAGCAACTGAGGGGAAACGTTTTAGTCCCCCATCCTCCTGTGACGTAAGAAACCTGTTTTTCATGTTCAGTGTCACGTCGAAACTGCTTTATGCTGACGTCAAGGGCGACGGTAGTGGGAGAAATTCCCCTATCGCACAGTGACACGATGTGCCACAGATGCGCACCCATGATCTAAAATGTAATAAGAATTTAAAAAAAAACTTTTATTTTATTGAGATGCTCTGGAGGAATAAAACTGGTACATCATAAGGAAGAACTAACATAGTGATAATGCAGAGGCTGACTAACAATATGAAAATGCATGTGACTGAAAGGTAATGTTGTAGGCCTATGCCTACACATGACTATTCTTCTCATACGCCGGGTGTATGATATTGACCAATAACGTTTAGCAAATCCTCGTATGTAGACCAAAAACGATCTATAACTTATAAAATGCTTGCTGTTAATATGAGGATGGGATTTTATTGGAAATTGAAAGAATATAAATGTCCATTGATTGAAAAAATTATTTCGATTCGGTGCAAGCCAATTCGTGTGCTTTAAAGCGTTTTGCTGTAAGCAACTATTCCGAGGCCCTCCACCTTGTGATGCACACTATTGGTAGCATTGGGAATTCTAATCGATTCATTGAATCGATTCGTGGACTGTTCATTCATCTAGTATTGACAACAAAGTATGAAAATAATTATTTACAAAATCCGTTACATTCTTAGTCTTTCCTACCCGAGATTACGAGTTCCATCAGATAAATTTATTGATATAAATAAGATAAATCAATACATATAATTATAAATATAATTATATTTAAATACATAAATATATAATTATATATAGTTAAAATATATCAATAAACTCGTAATTTCTCGTGGAATTACCTATGATAAACTGCTTAGAATAATAATCTGTCAATGCCTTATTTTTATTTACAGCAAGACGTAAAATTGATAGAAGTGAAGAACCTGTACCATAGGTAGAGGAAGTATTGTGTTCGATTCTCATGAACCTGGTGTTTCCAGCACTAATACAGTTTTTAGGTCCCCTGAAATTTTCGTTTGTCCTGTGTATTGCCTGTTACAGAGCATAACTTAGTCTGAAAATGGACACTCGTATAGAAATAGTATATTGCGATACAAGTGCCGTAAGGCACGTTTACGGGTCGAGGAAACAGATTGAAAACCCGAGGCGCAGCCGAGGGTTTTTAAGTTTTCGAGACCCGTAAATGCCTTTACGGCCCGTGTGTTGCATGCTATTTTTTGCACGATGATTATTTATATCAATTTAATTATATTAATTGTGATATTACCTGAAAATATTATGTAAATACATTCTTGAAAATAGATGTTTATTTCAGAAAGTGATTCGCATGTGTTTGTTGTTATGGGACCGAATATTTGTCCTGGGGGCCGTGCCCATAAAGGCTTGTATTATGAAGTGTATCGTAATGAATTATGACGTAGCGCTTGGACCGTAAGTAATTTAACCTCATCGCAACCGCCCTTAGCAACAAGACTGTGTGGGAATGTCAACTTACGATCCATGTAAACAACGTTCGTAAGTACCACTTACTAGCTAAGGAGTGCAAAAAAGAAATTTTATAGTTGGTTTGCGCATCTTCTGGGAATGTGACGGCTTTCTCTTACATTAGTAGCACTTTATTTTATGTTTACGCATATTGCCCGAAAGGCTCGAATTTGAACTGTTATTGGGCTACTCGTTTTCCAAATCACTCACAAGTATTCTCACGAATCATAAATCTTACCAATTCTTCATTATCTTTTCTAAACAAAATATTCTTTAAGTTACATTTTTAAGAAACTTCTAGTTAATGAATTAAGTCTGCAATTTTTTGTGTGTATCATATCTAAGCCACATTGTTTTATTTCTGTTTCATAAGTGTATTAAGTCTGTATTGTTGTACTATATATCTAAGCCATCTTGTATTTTTATGCTTCATAAGTGTTTTTATTAATAACTAGCTTAAAAGACCCGGCGTCGCCCGGGTTTTGTATTTTGTAGTTGGAAATTAACTTTTGAAGGATTTTCGATTTTTAAATTCTAGGTCCTTATATAGGCATTTAAAATTTGAAATAGGAAGAACGACTTATTACACTCAAACTATTCCCTCAGAAAACGCTTGGTATAGCTTTTTATGGCTCATAGAGGATGTAGAATTTTGCATCCCATCGCTTGTACAGTGCACAGCAAGCCTGGTAGAGGTTCAAATAAGAAGAAACAGAAATTTCTGTAACATAAAATTGTAATATCGAGGCGGAAAATTTTATTTCCCACTCTCATGTTACCATAAAACTGTTTTGGGGATGAAATTAAACAGAAAGCATTATCACTTTCATACTTTTCTCTCCAAAAACCTGCGATATAATATAATAATATACACATTACCATACCTCGTTTTGTTTTCTCTATGTCCAGGGTAGAGAAAGTTAAGTGATTCCATTATTTTAGTGGATTTCATTCTGTAATATTTATTTATAACATTAATTATTTTGATAACTTCTCTTATTTGTCAAAAGTGCATTTCATTTGTTTTTTCCAATCCCACCTGATACCATTTGGCAACAATATATTCTGTGATTTGGAATTGATAATTCTATGTAAACAGGGATTAAGTATTTTCAAAAACATTTAATTTTTGGCATTTAGAATCAGAATTTTTCAAAATCCTTTCTTAGTGAGCACCTACATTATGAAACGAAGTACTGTCAAAATTCCAAGTCTCTACCTGTTATAGTTTAGGCTGTACGTTGATTCCTGTCATTCAGTCAATCAGTCAGTCATTCATTCAGTCAGTCAGTCAGGACAAAGCCTTTTATATATATAGAGATATGATATAAATGTACAAATTACAACCCTAATACATCACTGGGTAAAATAGGGCTCCTTTTGGAAAATAAATAAATATTGCCACTTTACTTATTTTTTAAAAAGTTGAACATTTTCTTCGAAAAGAAAGCCTTTACGATATAGTTTAAGTTCTGTATACCACTGCGAATAGTATGGGCTAAAGCTTTATATTGAAGTAATATTTCCCCGTAATTTATGCTCTGACTGGTATTCTATCTCGGAATATAAGGGTACAGCAACTCATGTGAATGTTTCAGATATGGCTTTTTAGAAACTTGATTTCCTAAAACGAATATAATATTTGAAGATAAGTTCATCTTAACGCTTAGCTTGTATAAAATCGATAGGATTGTTAGGTTAGTCTATATGAGATAGCATTAGAGAACCTTGTAATTGGGTTAGAAAACTGTGAAGAATGTGTTACACAAATCATCTGTGTGAAATTTTGGCAAAATTGTAATTGTAGAGCGCCAAATGTATTTACTTTTATCTTTCATTTCACTGTATTTATTATTGGAAGATGAATTTATAATAGATAATTAGAAGAAGGGCCAAAATCCACAATTCAAAATTTTTAGAGAGAGCCAAAACAGTAATTGTGACTTCTTGTAATTGGTACACGTCTATGATTTTCCTCTGATAGTATGTAGGGTATCAACACACATTCATGCAATGTTTAAATGTTCTTCTTCCTTTAGTTTGTTAATTTTTTGTAATCCTGCAAATTTGGGCTCATTTTGTACTCACTTTGTTTAGACGACCTAAAATAAGAAATTTTTGGAAACATACTTCTTTTTTCTGCTATCACTGCAACAAATAACAATAATTTAGTCACAAAATATGTACCAGATTTAGGTGTAAAGGAATAAAAATATTTATATGTAATGAAAAAGTATCATAATGCATCACAATTACTTACTCGTCTTCTGCAGTAAGGTTAGTTTGATCCGATTTGATATTCCTGTAACACCTACAGGGGGGCATAGGGCCTCAAATTGGAGGTTTCAGTACCTACACTAATTTTGTTGCGCTTATTTTCCATGAGAGGGATACGTGATAAACTCATCGCCTTGTAAATCCTTCAGTAAAGTAAGATATTACTTGGACGTGAAGGGACCGGACATTCTTTTTTCAGAGGCTATAATTTAGGCTTGGAGTTATTTTACATTCCGTAAATTTATGACACAGGCCCCTCCCGGAGGACTCCGTGCCCAGGATTTTTACGTCCAGAAAAACACTTTGACGGTGGCCGGGATGCAGTAGTGGTTAGTGCTAGCAGTTAAACTTGAAAGTAAAGAATCACTACATTAACTTCCCCTGTATGTGTTTCTATTTGTATAAATAGAATAATGTATTAGATCATAATATCCCCTTCAACATAACGATTACTTTCCCCATATCCTGGTCCATGCACCAGCATTCCGAAAGCAGAGCGCTTGTTCTGAAAGAGCCCAGCACCTTTAAAATGTGGAGAAGATAATAAAAGATGCGGTCGATGTTTGTGGATGTTGTAGTAGATTTAGCTATATTCAGATTATTGATGTTCCACTGCACAAGAAGAGTCTCTCTGGAAACATCGCCTTGTGTCACATCTTCTTGTGTGCTACCTCTCAATTGCTCTGAAATAGGTTTCAGCATTAAAATAGTAATATTTGCTTATGCTTTTAAGGCAAAGTGTTGTTGGATTAGTAGTTTACAATTTATTTGGAAACAAACAGTTCTCTCAGACTATTCCACTCATACACCGCGTGTTTGACATTGACCAATAATGTTTAGCAATTCCTCGGATATAGACCAATCACGATCGTTTATCTTATAAAATGCTTGCTATTAATATGAGGATGGGATTTTACCTGATAAAATCGTCAGCTCGTTACTGGACATGTGAGCATCAATGTGCCGTGATCAATACGTCACATGCTGCCATTAAGCAGCACGAAAGTAGATTATTTTATACAACATAACTTGTTTGGAAATTGAAGTAATATAAATGTACATTGAATAAAAACGCAATTTCAATTGGGTACAAACCAGTTCGTGTGCTTTTATTATGTTCTGCTGTTAACTTACATAATTAGGTTAACGATGTCTTACATGCACCATGGGTAGCACTGGTCACAATTTGGTAACTTGAGTCGATTCGTGGTTGGTTGATTCATAGTAGGCCTATGCCGTGATCTCACAGCTGGTAGTTTTGTTTTTATATATAGCAAAGCATGAAAGTAATTATTAATTGTATGATCCGTTACATTTTTATTCATGGAATAGTCTTAATAAATCCAACTCGAGTTGATGAGTTTCATCAGATAAATCTATCGATAAACTCGTAAACTCTCGTGGGATTACCTATGATAAAACAGCTAAATACTAGCTGACTTTTTAATGTTAAGCTAACAGTAACATGAGTATACATTTTTGTTAAAACATTCATTTTTATCACTTTTGTCCTCATGAGGTTAAATCGAGAAAAATCGCGAAGTAGCATTTGATCTACTGTCTTCAAATGCTTTAAACTTACTAAGCCTAATATTTCACACTTGATAATTTTTTCATTTAACAATAGTTTTATACAAGTGCTAAGGCTTGTAACCGTCGTCGGTGTGCCGCAGTTTTTTCCCGCAGGAATATTATTATATATTCCTGTAATTCTACAGACGTGAGAGCGCATTTTCTCGCACATAAATGCCATCGACTTGGATCGGAAAAGAACCCGTGAACTTGAAAACATAGAGCCATTGCCTTAACGATCGTTCCACAAACGCGAAGTTTCACCTGTACGATGATATATCTTTATGTTAGATCTGACCTACAGAATAAGTGGGCTTGAAAGTTAATTTTTCTTAAGTGATCGTTTGAGATAAATAAAATCACTGTTACTGCTATCAGAATTATAACGAAAATGTATATTAGTAGGGTACAACTTCTTAAATTTCCGGTGGTACCAGCCCACAAGGCTGAATGTGGCATAATCGACTTTCGAATTGAAAGATTGGCAAGTAAGTTTTGCCTGGGTTGAAAATTGTTACTAATTTTATCATGATTATTATTAATATTATTAGTAATGTAGTATTCTAATTTTAGTAGTGCGGTGCTGTGGATTTAATACTATAAAAGTACAAGAGATGGTAAAGACCGTGAATAAAAAAGGATAGAAGGTAAAACAATACGAAGCCAGTGTGTATGGTAGGTACTCTAACATCTTAAATTATTTAACAAAATATGTTTTACATTTTATGTGGAAATGCTTTATTTTTATATTATTTATTAATGATGGTCTACTAGTTAGATGTGGCGTAGTTAGTACTGGTAATGGTAACTTATAAATTACCTTATTAAAATTTTATAAAACAATTTATAAAAATTATTAAACGTAATAAGTGTTGCTTTGCCAAGACGAAGACTCATAGTAGACTATATTGTCCTCTTTTTTTGAATATAAAGAAAGAGGCCTTACTGAAAGAGGTCTAAAGTACAGCTCTAATTCTGGCCCGAGATTAGACTATATTATAATAGCTTAATTAAACAGCACCCACAATTATTGTCATCACTAAATAATAATTTATTTTAAAAATAAACCTTGAAAATTATTGCATATTAACTCGCCAAGCGATATGTAAAAAAAAAGCACATTTGCGTATTAAAAATTATTGAAACGTGTTTTTGTTATTTCTAAAAGGGATCAAAATTTAATTTTCCGTGGTGACTACACTCCCCACTATAAGCAACAGCAATGCTAGTGAGAGTGTCCAATTTGTGCTGCATATTATTTTGAAATTGTAAGCACAAATCAGTAGCTCATTCGCAGATATTTAGGCTGTGCTACTTTTTACCTAAGTAGGCCTAAGCATATTCTGATCATCTTCAGTGTAATTAGCCAATTCATATTTCAGTGATAGCACAGCATTAGTCACATCTGACGGAAGGAAGTAAGCAACTGAACAACCAGCTAACTCTCAGAAATCACATCTAAACTGTAGTTGGTGAACGAAAATAGTTATTTTGGAATCTCCCCCCGAAGTGCGAGCATTCAGTTTCCTCAGATCAGAACAATCAGAAAGTTGTTTGTAGATAAAGTAAAGTCTTAACAAAAGTGAATTTTAATTTTTAATTACTTACTCTTTCCTTGGCGATTATTCTATACAAAAATTTTGTTCTTTAAACATAAGGTATTAATTGAAAATATGAAAACCGTTGACCTGGGTGGTTGGAAACTGGTTTTCTGTTCCATGTTCATGGGTTTGATCCCGGGTTTGGTCAGAGGCATTGATCTGGGCATAAATGCGACAGTCCTATGTCTGGAGATTTACAAGATTTCAAAAGCATTCCTATGGGACACGATTCCGGCAGAACTTTGATGGCCGTAAGCCTAAAAAGCAGTAAAGAACCATAGGTAAATAACCGTATCAAACAAACAAAATATAAAAAATTACAGTTTTTATTCGATTTTTACGTTCACTATTATGATAGAACTATGACGAGGAAGTATCAAGGTATCAAGCTTACGGAGAAGGAATAAGTTATCACTCCAGGACCGGTCAGGTTATGGTTTTTATCGTTTTAATTTCCTTTAATACATTTTATGCAGATAAATTATAGTTATAAATTATAAATCAATGTGATTATGTAATAATGAAATTTATCAAATGTAACGTCATAACGGATTAAAGGGACAAAAGGAACTATTGTATCTTGGATTCCAATCAACTGGCAAATTAATTATTTATTTATTATTAACTAGCATTTCCTAACTACTAACCATATATTATACTATATACTAACTATACTAACTATTATATTATATCACTTATATCATATAACTAAGAACAAAGCAGTATATCTGATCTAGACTACTAAATTATTATATATTCATGAAAGTGATAAAATAACAGGCGGAGCTTATCGTGTGACGTCAAAGGAACGGCTTCAAAAGGAGCGAGATCAAATAAAGTTATAATGTGATTTTTTCTGCGTCTGTGCCAAAGCAGAGAATTGGAGTGAAAATGTGGAAATGTTATACGACCATACAGTAGCAAAACTGAAATAGACCCAATGAGAGATGAGATGAGAGTTTCTACTTCTGCGTACAACCAGCGATCGCCCTCCCGCCCACAAACAGTCGGACTGAAGCCCGGGCAAACGTAATACATGCCAACTGTGAAGGGGCGGGAATATCTGCAACTGCCACCACCACCGCCGAAAACACGACGCCGACGCCCAAACATTCGTATCTCTTCTATCTCTATCCCACTCACACTTCTCTAAAGCTACCAAATCGTACTACATAAGGAAGAAAGGGGTTTTCTGATTCGGTAGTTGGAAACGAAGGCAACCCCCTCTCTTGAATGCTACCAGCCACACCCAGCCAAAACTGGGAGGTTTCCGGGAAATACTAGGTTTCAAATAAACCAACGGAATTTCGAGTTCTGTGTCTTACGAATGGGAAGGGCTTGAGATCTGTGTGGGTGGGAAGGACCACACCTTGCAGCTGAAATATAGATCTCCCGGATGCGCCAGGCTCATATCTATATTCAATTTGAAAATAAATCAATACCGGCTCTATTTTAATGTGGCACTTTATTTTTTGGTTTACATTCCATGCTTTCAAATTTCTTTAAAGATAACCCATATTTTTTATAAGTGCAGCTAAATTTGGTAAATTTATGCATATGCACTCATGTACCACAGATTATTGTCTCTGTCGGATATTACATGATAATATTATAGGAGCAAAAATCCTCCGACACTGGGATTTGAACCCAGGACCTTTGGCTATCCGTGCCAATGCTCTTATCAACTGAGCTACACCAGAGTTCAAATTACAGCGCCAAAGGTTCTGGGTTCAAGTCCCAGTGTCGGAGTAATTTCTTCTTACATTCTTTTGCAGGAAGTTCATGAACCCCGTCATGTAGAACAGTGTAATCGAACTCCTTTTTCTAGTCATGAGCAGAGTGATTTTATTACTATTATTACTATTGCTGTTTACTATTGTTGTAATTGACTTCAAAGCATTAATGACTTTCGCTGTTGATACAGATTTTTTCTCCGGTAGAGTTCAACCTGCCTATACGGGACTGTTGTAGTCTGTTTATGCACACCATCGACCTGGGACGGGATCGTACTGCAAACTTTGGTGTAGAAGGCAAATGTTTTGCCAACTGTTCACTCAGGCAGTCTTTTAATTTTTTAGCCATATTTTTCCTACGTTACATAAACATTTCCAGAACCTTAAATAACCTATTTCCCTCGAACTAAAATATCTGCTTAATACTGAATGGCTAAAGTTATTAAGAGCTGTATATGTATCAGTGTTCAGGTATGTAAGTTATAGGACTCCCTATATTTACACAAAACAAGTAAACTAACTTGAAATGATCATGCATATTCATGAGAACATACTATGGGATTGAAATAGGCTCTAAGAAATACTGTTACTTTCTTATTGACCATGTATGTACCCTATATTCTGCTTGCCAGTTACAGCAGTTCTCATACAGCGACAGCGCCTCGTTGCTAGAGCAACATCTTTGACTGCAGCGTCATTAGGGAAGAATAAGCGTCAGGCGCTCAGAAATCTCATGCCGAACAGTCTGGCTCGTTTATTCCGTGACTTGAGGATCTATGAAAGAAAAACAGACTTGATAATTATAAAAGTAGCGTAGTTTTTATACCGTTTCCAACTGAGTAAATAACAACCAAATGCCTAGTTCCATCTGTACTTACACTTGAAAACTTCTAAGTGGATTCTGAAATGTTTTGTTGAAGTATTACTTCTTGAAAATATAGTATAAATATAAATTGTGTCTCTAATTGTGATTGCGATACTGCTCGATTCTTATTTTTATTTGAATGACGGAGGAATAAAAAATCATATTTCTCATAATCTGTTATATAATTTTATTGTTCAAAGCCATGTTCCATATAGATTATTTATAATTTATAATTTAACGTGTATAATATTTAACATGTTCGTTTGGAAGACTCTGCGTAATGAAATACCTATCTTGATCTGATTATAACTATCTAGAACTTGCAATGGACCGCCTTGCGTGGTCTAATGGTTAGAATTACTGACTATGGACCCGCAGGTCTGGGTTCGTTCCGGGAACCTTCTCGATTTTTATTAGGTAGATAGGGAGGTCTGGAACGGGGTGCACTCAGCCTCGCGACACAAACTGAGAAGAGACTTGATAAATAAGTAGCGGGTCCGGTTCAGTAAGCCACCGATGGGAATCGCCATGCTGACCATATGCCCCAATCCTGCCATCTGCCAAGGGTAAATGAGGCAGCGCTCAGATGGCAGGCCTAGTCCCTCAAATAGATGTAGCGCCACTGAGTGTATGTTAGTTTACTTTTAGAACTTTGGAATAAAGACTAGGTTAGTACTGTATTCACACTGGAATGTCTTCGTTTATAACGGAAACTTGGTGCTTAAAATAATAGTCTATTAAGTGCAGGTCTTAATATGGAACTTTTATGTATCGGAACATAGACTAATATAAAAGCATGCACTTAATAAATGTCTACGTCAAACTATTATCAATTTATTCACAACTGAATTTAATGGGAAGGATGTTTGCTTTTAGTATCGTTCTCTGCTGGGTGTGACGAGATTTTTTAACAAGTTTGTCTTATGGGTCTTTTAATTACTCCGTAAAGGATGTTTACACTCTGGTTGTGAGGCAATGACATTGTGGATCTTCTGTCGTAAGGAAACCGTGACGGTATAAAATATGTTAATATTATTAAACACAACAGGTTTACAACTTATTCTGTTTCCCGTGATACAAGCACGGTACTCATACATGAATATGTGTACACATAAACTACTATTCTTATGTTAACCGTCCACGTGCGGATATACAAGCCTGAACGTCCTCGCAACACTGGTCCAAACTTTGGGCACTATTTACAATAAAAATCATCAACACGGATTGGAAATCATCTACCTACTAGTTGGTGATTGACATAAGTTCGACAGGTGAGAAGCTTCACGCTCACAGACGGTCCACCACAGAACAGTGCCCCAGGTGTAAAACCTGCACAAAATGCGCTATTGCAATGGAGCCAGCGAGATTTGGCAGTGGATCGGGAGGAAGATTACGTCCCTGCTTCATCCACACAGACCACTGACAGTCCGACATCTCCTTACGTATCGGTGAGGATCACACAGTTGTACAATACAATTATTTGGTTAACTATAGGAACAATACATTGGATCTTGCATCACAGTGCCAATGACAAATTTGAAGTAAGTGACTTCCTGCAGTACATCAGAACAGAAAGGTGGAAATTAGTTCAAGCGGAAAACATTACAACCATTTTCATAATTACGGGGGGGACATTCTAGCATATTATGACAAGTATTTTCGTTCATTACATATCATAAATAATTAAATAGAACTCTTCAGTTCATTCTATGAAATTGACTAAACCTTCTCCTCCATACTACATGGAAAAGATTATTTAAAATGTATGTTAAATATTTAAAATTAGTTTTTCAAAATCTATTACGGGTGGGACAAAATTTGTTCAACGATTTTAATGGTGGACAAAAACAGTTCATTTGCTGTTCTGCTATTAATGTTAGAGACTTGATGTTATTAATAATGAAGGTATGAATGATGGAATAAAAATTATAAACTGTTTCCAGATTGTCAGAACATATATTTCACTCTTACAATAATAATTTAATAAAACTATCAGCATTACTGGTGGGAAAAATGTCACTGTTTGCTATTTTACATAGTAATTAACCACACATACTTTTTGAAGTTAAACTTATGCTAAATTGTACCTTAAGGCTTATTTTTCTCAAATAAAAAAAGATATAGCTGATGATTATTCTTGACTACTTAGTTCTAATGAGTGTTAAAATCATGCTATAAATGTCAAAAAAGGCAACTGCAACGTGATAAAATAACTTACATAAATGACAGATTTTACACATGAAACAACTTCAAATAGATATAATTCCTTAATATTCAGTGAATTTGAGGTTTTACATTTTTATTTGACTACCCGATTACACTCTTTTTATAACATCTCTCTTTGAGGGAAAAATTTCCATATTTTATGAAAAGGCTGATTAGTAACTTTGGCTTGTGGATTTATAGGATATAATGTATTGTTGTTTGATGTGTATGGGCTATGAAGATTCATTTGATAAAAAAAATAAAAAAAGCTTAATTTTATGTAGGCCTATTCTCTCTTTACGATGTCACACACTTATGTTTGTAGTCGCATATGTGCCACGTGTGGTTCGAACATCCAACGTATTCCGTAGTGTCAGTGCACAGCGACTATCCGAACTTACTTTCTTAAACTGGAATCTATTTACGTAAGAATGGAAGTAGCGAGAATAAGTTTAGATAAGGGAAATAATGCAATCATACTAGAAGTTTCGTAGTTTGGGTTTAAGACAGTGTAACCGGCATTAACATCATTGGTTGTACGAGAAATTAATCCGAAATTTCAGACAGGTTTGACTGAATTATGGAATCTCGAAGCTAGATAATAAGAGAATAAAGTAAATATCTCTAGTAAGTATTTTATTTTATTGGTGTTATAATATAACGTATAATATTAATAAACATAATTTTCTAAATTTCCAATCATTATATCATTCCATTCTTAAAAATATTGCCATTCCACATCTATAGGACGTAAGTTCCTTGTGCGTATCGATTTGTCTATCGTCACTCTGTTCATTTCACTCGCACAAGAGGATTGATGACTGTGAAATTACCCGCCTGATCTCCATCTCTCACATCACTATCATCTCCAAATTCCGCTAATGCAGCTTTATTGATTAATGTGCTAGTTAGTCACTACAATGCTAATTAATTAGCTTACATTTGTAAATGATCTCATTTGCGAGAAATTTGAGCACACATGTTACATCCATTTTGCTGAATGAACAATAATATTTGTTAAAGTATTGTCTAAGATTATGCATATTTCCCTTTTTCTCGTTTCTTTATGTTTTATTGTCCGCTGGATAAAAGAGAAAATTGCATTTTGTTATCTTATACGAGGGTGGATCGAAAAGTAACGCATAATAATTTTTGTCTGCGGTGGTATTGCGGCTGGAATGTTGAACTTTCACCAAGATGGAGTTTGAAACTTTCGCTAAGGACGCTATTTTGTTCCCATGTTTAGCTCTAGCGAGAGAAGCGTGAACTGTGCAAAAAAAGATGGCGCGCATGTTACTATCATCCACTTGTGAAGAGCAGTGAGGTATAGTGGAATTTTTATGGACTAAAGGGCATAATCCGAGTGAAATTCACAGGGACATGCGTGGCGTGTATGGGGACGACTGTATGAACCGTAGCAATGTCTCCAGACGGTGTGCATTCTTCGAAGATGGCCGTGATAACCTTTGTTGGGAGGTGCTCCAGCATCCTCCATATAGTCCAGGCCTGGCACCATCGGTCTTTCATTTGTTTGGTCCCATAAATAAATTCCTGGCCGGTAAACGCTTTGCGTCAGATGCAGAAGTGAAAACAGCAGTCCGCAGATGGCTATACTCCAACCGAACGACTTCTATGAACAGGGTATTTTGAAACTGGTATCACGATGGGGGAAATGTGTTGAGAATCTTGGCGACTTTATAGTAAAATAAACAAAAGATGTCCCTTCATATGTGCATTTGTTTGTAATTGTACCCATTAAACTTTTTGTAAAAAAAAAGATATATTATTGTGCTCTACTTTTCGATCCACCCTCGTAGTTATATTTTATGAGAGTTAGCCTGTAATTTATTTATATATGTGAGGTTATAATATGACAAGATTTGAAATTTTCCTGGAGTAGGGTATAAATGTATGTTTTTCGGACTGCCAGCCGGGTTTGAAAATCGGTGATATCGACGATTCAGAGGCTCACGCTGCCTACATCCTGAAGGATACTTCATGGAACCATTTACTGGTAGGGCTACAAGTCTTACAATTTTAAACTTTCCTTTCAGCTTGAACTTATCTTTCGGACACTTCCAGAATAATTCTTTAAATTGAGTTAATCGTACAGTATGAATTTTGCTTTCTGGTTTTGCTGAAGGTAACATGGTAGTGTTGAATTTCACAATTCCATAGCATAGCCTTCTAACGAAAATTGTATTTCTCGGTGACTGCATTGAAGGTCAAGAAACTTACAACAGTACTGCGTTCTTCCCGATAGCAGTTCGGAGATGGTATTACAGGAGTTTGTGAAAATATTAAATGTTGAGGGTTTATAAATCCATTAATATCTTAAACTTTCATTATGACCGACAAGGGGGTGAGAGAGAAACGAGAGACAGAGGGTAAGTGGTATAAGGTGTTAGACAACTTTTATAGTCTACTATTTTTTTACATTCGCCTACTTCTTTCTCACGTTCATAGGCCTATGTCATATCATTCAACTATTTGTAATGATTCAACACATGTAATACAAAATTCTTAAATTACATTTTTATAATTTAACTCATTATTATTATTATTATTATTATTATTATTATTATTATTATTATAATTATTATTATTATTATTATTATTATTATTATTATAATTATTATTATTATTTTAGGTCACCAGCCTGTTCACATCATTCATGGAGGACAGCCACAAATGATCGACGGGTTCACCTAGCGGTAAGCAAGATTCTACATCTTTTGGTTCACGATTGCAGAATTCATTTTTTGTAGTATCGAGGAGTTCCACTTTAATAGGTTCAAACGATAGTAATGGCCCTAGCTTGATTCGACTGAATAAATCATAGGCGAAGAAGGGCCTTGGTAGGCTGAAATTCTCGCTTTAGAAATTACAGAGAAATGACCTATACTCAGCTGCATGGAAATCACACACTTTGTAACTAGACAATGGACTCTGTAATTCTTCTTAAAGACAAGAATTTCCCGTAAATCTTCGATCTTTTGTAATAAAATTCCTGTATATTATTGCTATTTTTAGAGCACTATTGTCTGTATAAAATAAAAGTGTAAGAGCCAGCATATTGTGCTTATAGCGATGTAAATGTCAAGAATTCAGATCTACTCAACTTAAAAATACATGCCGTCATCAAGTTCTAATTCAACATTATTGAAAATGAAATATAAGTTTAGGGATTGTTATTTATAAGTTACATATTGGTATTGTAAAACATAAATATGTATATTATTATAACACTAAAAATCATATACACTTTTTAAGACCAGAAGTTTAGCTTCGATAATCAAATATGTATATTCTTGGCATTTTATGGCAATCCTTCTCCCCTACGGTTGACTTGTGGAAGAAAAGATAGTGTGAGTGTGCGGGCAGGAGCACTGTACTGTACTTCAACATTCCACTTTGCATGTGCGTTTTAGTTTTTCGTGAGTCGTGTGCAATTTTTAAGTCATTTTTATAGTCACTTGTAATCCATTTTAATGTCTTTTTTGTGTACTGCAATTTTAAAAGTATTTTTAGGTCTTTAATATCCGAGCCCTAGTGATGGAATACAGTGAAACCTCCGTATAACGATATTTGTAGGCCCTAGCAGGTTATTGTTATATTGAGGGGCTGTAATTTGCCACAGGTTATAAAAAATTGCATGCAGCAAACTGTGAAATCTGCAGGATAACTCTTGGAACTGGATATGTGACGAAGTGGAAAATAATGAATCACAAGTCCAAATAAATATTAGAAAACCCTAATTTTGTTACTCAACTCACTGACTTCCGTTGAATTGTAACCATAACAACTTTACACCCGCACACTACAGAAATTCTTCAGACTGGTTTAATATCACGAATCATGGCATGTTTTGATCACAGCCATAAGTCAGAAATTTCAAACTCATAGTTGGGGGGGAAGAGGAAAGAAAAAGACAAGTAAATTCAACACATATCTAAGGCAAAACTAAAACAATTTCTCCTTAAGGTGTTTTAATTGCACCTTATGTACATACTCAAGTAACAACCTAACTCTGAGTATGTTTTTGCACACGTAAGGGATGACTTTAGCTTCAGTGATCCTAATTTCCACCACGGGGCTAAAATGTCAGAGAGATTAGTTAGAAATTAATTTATCTTGATTTTTCAGTAAAAACTAAACAAAATCCATAACGTTACATCCCATGGTAGAATAGAACCTTACCATTAGACCGTTACTACCGTCTTTCGACGTCGGCAGTTAGGAAGACCTATTTTAATAACAACAGAAGAAGTGATAATAAAGTAAATAATAATAATAAATATTTATGTCACAAATTTCATCTGCAAAAACAAAAGCCTCATTGTTCTTGTTGCTCATTCAGGGAGAAGGGAAGGCGTTTCTTAGACGACGCTGTAAACTCGGAGGTCCAGTTAATAAGGCAGGGGAATCATCCGTTTTACCACTTTGTATTTAAGCAGAGTTTTAGCTTTGCCGCAGTTAATGACCTGGCTTATATTCAGAGTCACGGCGTACGGGGCGATTTTATGTGGTAAGCAGTGCTTCGTCTTATCTGTCACATTTGCAACCCGCAACCTGATGCTGAATTGTCGTTTGCTGGACTGAGGGGAGACTGTTGTGGTGCTGCAAGATAAACAGTCTTCACGCTCTCTAACTCGCAGTCTGTCGTTCTTCAATTTCCTGCTCACCTCTTCCTTTCCTTTCCAGTATTCAGGGGTAGTATATGTATTTGTCTGTGCTTTATTTACACTCCTGTATCGAACGGAGGATTCTCTAATGACACAGGTTTTCACATTATAAAGTGGTGTAACATATTAAATTAGACTATATCAGTTAATACAATGGGATAACTTTGGTTCTCGTAGTCTCGATGATCCTTAGGTTGATGAAAACAATTGCGAAAACATTATGATTCAACTCAATGTATCCGCTGTTTCTCAAAAGTTTTGACCGATAACTTTGACGAGAAACTTACAATTACAACAGTACTGCGTTCTTCCCGATAGCAGTTCGGAGGTGATATTACAAGAGATCTTCAAGTTAAGTTATCTGGAAGTCATGTATTGGGACGAATTGGCGAGAGGTGGTAATATATGCCCTAAGTCTAATACATAGGCCTAAATGGAAATGCCTTAGATATGCTGATGAACCATTTACTGCAGAAAGTGAACATGTCCAATTCCTAATTCCGGGGTGCGCGGGCAAAGAGAGTTAAGTCCACTTTCTTGTTACTGAGAATTAGAGTGACTTAACACACTATACCAGCCCAACATCGCTTTAGAGATGGATAAACCCATGAGGCACACATCCATAACTACCGTACAATTTTGGATATGAGTTACTGGACTTAACACAAATGTAGATAACATTTTTTTTCTATAACTCTATGTACATATCTCAATTTTTTAGGATGGTGGACTTAACTCTCTTTGCCCGCGCACCCCGGAATTATACAGTACAGACAGATCAGTTTCTTACCTGCAGTAAACGGAAAATTGAAGACCTTACCAGGGTTGTGCTATCAAGCGGAACACTTTCTCTCTGTGGTAAATTATCCATTGACTCTCTCAAAACTGTAATCATAAGAAAAAAGGAAAATTGTAAATTGGACTAATTGCCTTTCTACAGTAAGAGGTTCAGATATAAAAAGAAAGTGTTCTGAAAATTGGCAGTAATTTTCTGTCATCATTTTTTCAGCAATACGATGGTAGAACGTCGGCATGGACAGCCGAAGGTGCCAGGATCGATTCCCGGTGTCAGATTAAAAAAAAACTATTCCGATAATAATTTTGTGGTATTAAAATATAACCTAGGAATAGGAGAAAATACCATAGTTAAACTCGTGAAAGAACCGATGGATGTTGAACTTGTCTTTCCCAGTTCGTCTGCTTTATACTGTAAGGTACACGAATACTCATATTACCGCAATATATTTATTATTACTATTATTATTATTATTATTATTATTATTATTATTGGGTGGAGTCGCCTTAGTTCACACCTAAACTGGTGTGGCGTGGAGCCGCTTTAAGTTTTCCGGGCACGGGTCCCCGAGCAGCATCGATCCAGAGCTCAGACGTCAGCTAGGTTGTAAGAGAGTGAGACAGAGAGAGATAGAGAGAAAGAGAATGAGAGAGGATAGGATTAGAACTTGTACACGCGCAGGCACACTGATTCCACTCTCGCAATTCTTAAAGGTAGTGCCGGCAGTACACTCCGTGCCGCTTCGCAATCCCAAATTCCAAAGTGTCATATTATACGTAAAGTACTAGATTTTACAATAACTACATTTTCAATTCAGAAGAGATGTGTAAAATAAATTATTCTTGCTCCAGACTTAAATAGGACAGGGTTATTTTAGCTTAAAATCTATGACATAAATTGATTAGGCCCGTCTATCTATCCTTGATAATTTTAAAAATTATTTAAAATTCATCAGCTTTGGATGAAATTATAATCATTTATATGATTTTCGATTTTCTTGTCAGTCTCTTTTCAATCGCACCAAAACGGCTGAATGAATTAACGAAATTTCGAATTCCGAATTTCTATCCTCTAGAGAAAGTAATACCTAAAAATATCTCGCTTAGTGATGAACATAATAAAAACGGTGATCAGATTAATAATTATTATTTCTTTCAATTTTTATTTTTATTTTAACACTATATTACTTTATTGAAAATTTACACTGTCATTTCCGTGTAAGCTACAGGAATACAAATAAAAAAAATTATAGGCCTAAATACTAAACTTAGTATAATTTTACAATAATTTGTAGAAAGCTATACATCAAACAAAAAATTATTAAGAAAATTGTATAGGCACAAAGATTATATAGGCCTAATAAAACTCAATATTTATAAAACTAGTACAACACAGTATTTCTACGGAAGACGAAATTCTGATAAATGGGAAATTACAATTTTTGAAATCAAGTATTAAAATGTGAACGGTGATGTAGAATATATAAATAATCTTTAACAATAACATTCTTTAATAATATCAATACTATGATCTATGAAAAATTCAAGTAGGAATCCAAAACCTGTCAAAAATATATATAGGCCTACAAATTACGGAAGTCTTTCTCTTTCTCCATAAAGCAACCCAAGTACTTGCCGATTTTAGAGTAGGCGATGTTATATTTATTGTTTAAATATTTAAGACATGGTTCATAGATAGCTTTATTTTAAAGATCAGCATCATAGGTTTGTTATATATTCTCCTCTAACCTCCGATTAAAAATAGTAGTTTCTTTATGTTTTGTAACAATGACAATGACACCAATGACAAAGTTATTGTGAAAAGTTTATAAAAGAAACCAATATGACTTCATACAGTTTATCAACTCGCGACTTTCATTACTGCAGCAGGCTTAGCTCAACTCTTTACTCTTTACTAGTAATGTGCGTTATATATATATATCTCGAATCCTGTGCCCCCTTGTTGGGGCGTAGGGCCTCCAAGCGGAGGTTTCTGTACCTATGTGAATTTTGTTACGCTTATTTTGCTAGAGAGGACAGAGGGACAGGTGGTAAGCCCATCGCCCCTTAACCCCTCTCCGGAAACTAAGGTATTACTTGGACGTGAAAGGGCCGAGAAATTGTGTCCAGAGGCTCTAATTTAGGCTTGGAGTTCTTTTACGTGCCGTAAATCTACGACACGGGCCCCCCAGCTTAAAGTCCCTCCCGGAGGACTCCGTGCCCAGGATTTTTACGTCCTGAAAAACCCATCGACTGCGGCGGGGTTTGATCCCGAATGTGCGTTATATAGTCCTTCGATATTTATATTTTTTAGAATTATTCCACCTAATCTGTAATGTAAATTGTGTAATAAAAGAAAATTTCAATACATTTTGATCAACTTGTGATTATCATCAGTGAGTGGAAATTAAAGTGAAGCTACAAACATATCGGCCATATAGTTACATTGGTGCTAATTTCTTTTACTGGCACATCTGAACTTGTACTGAAGTGATCTTAGATTTTTTTATATGTAAGCTTACAGTCTTACTACTTAGATAAGACAGTAGCGTTAGAACAGTTTAATATAGAGATAGAAGAAATTTGAACATATGCATGATTCTGATTCCTCTTGTTACTTCCAAGCGTAATTAGAATTAGATTTTTTAATCCTCTATGAAACTGATATGTATTTTGGCTGAGAATTGCCACTGATTGGTTTAAACAGAGTAAAAATATCACATAGTCACGATTGCTGCGGATTTTTTTACGTTCTAAAGGACCCACGCTTTCAGCCGGTTAGAATACATGAACCTTGAGTCTGTTGGTAACAGATTTACCAACGGAAAAAAATATCATAATATAACGGTACAGTGTCATAACTAGGGATGGGTCCTCGATACTTTCGATACCTCGATACTCTCGATACTTGCATGGTATCGGCATCGAACGATAGTTCAGAGAACTCGCTCGATACTTTTTCGATACTTTTGTAATTCTGCAATTAAGTGAGAATGCTAGTATTTTTTAACAAAAACTTGTAAGTGAACTGTTTAAAAAACTAATTTTAGTTTTAATGTAGAGTTTAAAAATAATTATAGGCTACTGGTGATATTAAATTTTGTCTCATTAAATATGCAGACTTAATTAATTTAGTTGGTATTAAGCAGTTCTCTCAAATTTTAATTTTTAATGTACCTATTTATTGAAACTGAAAATGTTGAAGGTATCGAGTATCGAGGAAAAAATCATGTATCGGTATCGAGTATCGAGTATCGAGTATCGAGAAAATCTGGTATCGACCCATCCCTAGTCATAACTAGGGGGCGGATTTCTATGACATGTCATATTTTCCCCTTATCATTATTTCGGGTTTCCGACTAATTTAAACCCGATTCCAAGCATCTTGGTGAAAATGGAACAGCTTTTATTGTGCATATAACTACATATTTAGGAAATTTTCAACTATTGTAGCATATTTAGTATGAATATGCATATTTAGGTAATATTTCCGGCATATTTGTGTGCATATTAAAGAAAATTTAAAGTTTCATATCATATTTTGTAAATTTTGCATTCTACTGAAACGTTTTGAGAATTTACAGATATTTTAAATAATTAACATTATATCTTAATCAAATGAATTGTAATGAAACTTAAAGAAATATACATAATATGTAAGTGGTAAAGTCATATTATAAATTTTATTGGTCATATTTTAATGTTTTTTAGGTCATAAATGCATACAAATATCCTATTTTTTAGGTCATAGAAATCCGCCCCCTAATCATAACCAATTTATTTAACACATCTGTAATTGATTCAAATCGTGCAATCAAATCTATGCACATCGTATCCAAACTTAGAGGTTACCGTCGATTATTCCCATTATCTTATTTTAACATTTTACCTGTTGCAAAGATCAGGGGAAAATACTCGAGGTATGAAGTCACTGTTAAATTTTCAGTTTGTCAACTGTAGGGACGTTTGAACATTCCACGTACCGATTCTGAGATCCCTAGACTAAGTTATTTTCTTCCCAGAATAGTTATCATACGGAGATGGAATTAGGGAAAAGCCTAGGAAAATGGAATATTTTTCTGCAAGGTGGCAATACAAAAAATCAACAGATGTTGGACTAGGCCTACAGAGAGATAATAGTCTTGATATAAACATCCTTTAACTGTTTACATGCTATTGTACATGTACTGTATTTACGTTTGGCGTGCATGCAATGAGTTTAGAAAATACCCTTTAACTTTCTAAATAGACATCATTCATATGTTAGGCTATTTAACCCAATCTAGATTTATTAATTTCCTGCATTAACAAAACGTTTGTGCAATTTCTCCTTCTTCTTCTTCCTTCATGGTTTGGGCTTTGGCCTGTTCCAGTTTAATTTCTGTTGAGTATATCTTTTTTGTCCTCCAGTCGATTTTCGTAGTGTTGGTCTAGTGCTTGTCTAGGCAAGGAAGTCTTTAAAACATATTAATTCAAGACGATAGTGTAAGAGATCTCTACCAATCCCGAATGACAGTACCTAATGGGAGCTGAAACAGAAAAAAAAATTGAAAAAATAATACCATAATATAAGTAATATAACACTAAAAACGTCAAAAAGTTTCTGGGATGGAAGGAGGAAATGATTTAAATACTTGAACGAATAAATAGAAACAGTAATTAAAGAGAAAAGAAAAACTTGCAAATACCTAACCAGGAAAACGAACAAAATTATAAACTAAAGAGAAATGTAGCCAAAACTAAAGTAAGAAAAAACCACTAAGAATCATGGAATAAACTTATATAACAACAATCGAATAAGACATTTAACATGGAAAGTTTAAAATAAACAGAAATAGGTTTAGTGAAATTATTATGTATGCTGAAAGAGATACAGTTAAAGTACAATACAGAACTATTATGTGATGCAAATATGGAAAACCTATATGAGGAATTATTTCTGGAGATAACTTTCGATGAAATATGGGAAGCGATACAAAAAATCTGATGTGAAAGTCACATAACTTCCTCTGCCCAAATAAAAGTTTGCAGCATTTACGCTAATTATGCTATATTTATCTTATAGCCCCTTCTTTGAATGTTTCGACTAAAAACGCAGGCTATGGGAAAAAAAAACAAGTGACTGCAGTCGCCAATCTTCACAGCCTCAGAAGGTACCTAACCCAAATACAAAATTTTGTTTTCGTACGATTTACAAGAAGCCATATTGCAAAAAGCACGTATTCACAGTGGGTTGCTTATAACTACCCTTCAGAGAATTTGTTCGAAAAAATGTTTCAAATAAAAGTTTTAACTCTTGGTACAAGCAATCCATGCGCAAAATTTAAAGAAAATCGTTAGAGCCATTTTCGACAAAATAGCGAAAAACGAAAATTTCTTCATGTAAAGTCCCCTTAAAAATAAGGGAAATTTGTCGCCAATCTTCGAATCACATCTTCAGAATGTACCTGACCCAAATACGAAATTTTGTTTTCATACGATTCTCCGTTTCGGAGCTAGCCTGTTCACAAACTTCCACACAGACAGACAGACACACACACAGACATGTTTCCAAAAATAGTATTTTTGGATTCAGGGGGCCTTGAAACGTGTATATATGCTAAAAACTCAACTTCGAATTTTGGGGTCGAAAACAATACTTCCTCTACCTATAGTACCTATGGTACGGGCAGAGGAAGTAAAAATGAAAAATAGAAACTCACCGGGAATAGATGATATCCCATAGAGATATTTAAATGTCTGTTACAGTTCCGATTACTACATCTATTGGGTATATGCTGGAGAATAAAAATGTTCCACAATAATGGGAAACTGTTAAAGTTATATCCATTTCCGAAAAAAAAAAGCACTTTCGTAAATAAATTCATAACTGGTGATAGTGCGATATGTTTGAATGGTTAAAGTAAAGGAATCGATATGAGTGAAGCTGTGTAAAGGAGGTCTGGCAGATATTTGGCATGTGACTCGCGCCCGGGCTATCCTTTATAGCTAGAATGCCAGGATAACATTAATGCGGACACCCACTACTCGTTTCATAAGCAGCTGTGTTATATACACACGGATATTGTTGTGCTCTAATACATATAGAAAACACTTTGTGTCATCTCCTGCACATGTGACCACATACAGTCTGCCTTGCAAAATTCAACTCTTGGCTGCAAAGGCTCTTTACTGCTGGTACATGCACAATCTCATAAGTAAGGTTCAGATGTTTATGACCTAAAAAAGTGGAAAATATGACCTTAAAAATTACTAAATATGACCGAAAATCCAAAATATGACCTCATAAAGGAACACGTTTTCTAAAAATAAATGTTCCAAGTTAAAACGTTTAATGGTAGTAAATTATTATATCACATTAATTCAATCAGATAATCACTTTTTAACAATTTTTCAGGTGATTTACAGTTTTACTTGTAAAGAATTTATAATCTGTTTGGTTTCCAGATACCACTGCAAATGTGAACTGAAAATATTTTTAAAACAATCTATTGGAAGTTGTTAACAAGAGGAGGAAAAGGTAATTTAACTATTACTTGTTATTGTACCTTCATATTTCAGTTACAGTAAAAGCAAAATTTTCCTGACTCATTTTCGAAAAAAAAAAAATAATAATAATAATAATTATAATAATAATAATAATAATAATTCGACAATTTAGTGCACATACTGCATAATATTGTGCTCGTTTACCGAATTTATAACTGAAATATGACCAAAATATGACCAAGACCATGAATTTTGCCAAAATATGACTTTATATGCAAAATAAAAACGGTCCGATAACAAATGTGCAATTCATCTTTAATTTGTGCTTGTGGCGAGAATGGTGGTCAAAATAAAAATATGACATGTCATAAACATCCGAACCCTACTCATAAGTAAAGCCCGGATTTTTATTAACCTGTCTTAACTCGTTGGGCATTTCATCTGTCTGTTTGTAAATTTGTTTGTTACGCAGTCACGTCTAAACGCCTTGTTCGATTTTATTCCAATCGGCATGAAGTAATTCAAATTACGTATGTTATAGATTTTTATTTTTTTATTCCTTTTCAAGATGGTGGCCGTTTTATTAGTTCAGTTTAATGTTAATGTTCAGCTTCTTTAAACGATTGTAGCTAATCGCTTCCCTGGAATCAATGAACGTCGTCTTTACAAAGAAACGACAACATCTGCTAAATCTTTTAAGACTGCGATGAAGAACGTATACTAAATATTTTTCTTTGCACGCGAGGTCTATTCTTCATAGAATTACTAGTTACATATTTTCTTTAGTATATGTCACTTTCAAATCACAGAATTTTGACAAACTGGGATTCTAGGCTCATTATATTTAATTTTGACACAATATACTGTATTTTTACATTTTTTGCACAATACTTCATAATCATGTACACCGATATTCATGATAAATAACAATTAGGCCTACAACTCAGCAGTTATGTCGTGTTCTTTACTTTTCAAACATTTGTGAAACATATGTGTTCCGAAAAGGAATGATTTCATTATTTATTAACAATGTACTTGATCAAAGCCGCTGTGATCAGTATTGTAAGGCTAAGTTATCGTATACTGAAATTGTAAGTAGGCCTATTTGAAATATTGTCCTGTTCTAGTTCACTCCAGACATGACAAAAGCTTAACATGAACTTAATATTGTGCACAGGGATATATCCGTTTTTAGCTCAGGAAGGGTTCCGATGATAAAAGGTTTAGGGCATAAGTCATGGTAACTATTTTTTCTTGTGATGAACTGTTATCGGAGCGAAAAATGGTATGTGTATGTGTATGTGTGTGTGTTGACAACGTGAAATGGTGCTTGGATGGCCTGTACGAGCGCAGAAAGCAATGTGATATCAGTTGTCCAGCGACCGCCGTGCCACCAGGATATAGCAGTGCTCATACATCAAATGACCGTTCTCCGTGAGAGAACTGCCAGAGAATGTCACATGGATTTGGCGGAAGCTGTTGGGAATGATGCCCTCCCATACCGGACAATCGCGAGGTGGGTAGGAGAATATCAGCAAGGACGTGTAGCTACCTGTGACCAGCGACCTGTGGGACGTCCTGTGAGTGTGCGGACCAGATTGCGCGTGCACCTGCTGAAGGACGACAGACGATTGACGCTACTGGAGTTACAGAACGCAAGAGAGAAACGCACCATCCACCGGATTTTGCAGCAAGAGCTGCACCTACATCTTTTCAAGAGTAATCACAATAGATTAATTTTGGACCAGGACATACGAATCTGCTGAAGCAGGTACGATGTGGCGTTCGGGAGAAACGTGACCTGTTGAACAGTGCAATAATTCCATTATCCACGACACATAAAGAAGAATGTGTCAGACGGCTACTGCAGCGCTGGGGATGGGACGAATTGGAGCATGCACCAAACTCTCCTGATTCGTCTCCATGTGACTTGTATATACCTCTCACGCAAGGTAAAGGTACCATTACGTGTAGACGGTTTGACCAGATCACAGAATAAGGAGGATACAGAACGGACACTACTCTGCTCTTTTGATTTCGTTCAGCCAAGATTCGTGCCGGACTCAGCGCTGGCCGCTATATTGAAATGTATTAAACAACGGCTGGCTTACTACTGTCACACACGGTTTCTTTCGCTGTCAAGGGAGTTTTTACGTATAAGAATAAAGTTTTCATTATAACGATTAAAGAATCTTAACTTACCTGTTATAATTACGAGGTGTTTTTAAGGGAAAAAATCCTCGAATATAAAACACAACGTAGCAAAACACATCCTGGCTGATAAAATGTCTGCGTACTTTAAATGAACAATAGGCTATGAGGTTTACATGTCTACATTACTTCTTATTTATTGTTTACCCAACACACACAGAGTTAAACAAGAGCAACTACAGAGTACAAGTATCAATCAAGATCGAATATAAATACGAAATGAACTTTTACCTATTATTGTTGGTAACCCCAGTTTATTCACTAAAACTATAGACCTAATGATCAATTTGCATTTACATTAAATACAAAGGAAGGAAGAAAATACAAGGAAGAAAGAGTGTCATAAATATTATACAAGAGCTAGAAAAATTTTATTTGTAGGTAAATCATAGTTATATGGAATTATCCATATAAACTTAATATATACATTACTGTACACTGTATTATACTTAATACAAATAATCAGCATGAAGCACGTTGGCAATCCTTAATCACAGATGAGTGACTTTGATGAGTATCTCATTTTTCCTGCTTCTACTTTCTATGTCCCTGTTTAGGAACTTCAACAGATGGCTGAACGGTACAGTTTAACCTGATCAGATTGTTTCCAACATTTTATTTTGTCGTAACGTTCTCCAGGCATTCTACATACCTTATGAAGCCTACATTTGGACACTTTAAGTTTCCTAACATGTCCATATTAGTATTCTCATAAGCCCTTAAAATGACAATACAGCTTGGATGTGTCAAAAGTAGCTGCTTATTCTTGTGAATATGACAAGCATATGTCACATTCATGAAGAGTTAAGCACTTTTTGATTAAGTACCCACTAACATACTGAAGTGCATTTAGCTCAGGTAAATTGTCCCTGTAATCTACACAGTTCACTACAATACAGTTTGACATACTGTTTTTCATTTCACCTACATTCAACAAATTTTTGTCATTACAAACTGTTGAAAGTAGGACATTCCTCAGCTCAGTTTGCACTTACTGAATGTTAGAAATAATTCAGAGAAGCCAACTTCCTGATTACTCTGGTGAACTGTATTGGAGTTGGATTGGATGAATTACCTCCTTGCTGACGTATGATGCCAAAAAAAGTTTTCTAGACAGACCTGGTTTAGCCTACGTGTGAGGACCTATGAAAATGGCTGTGCCTTTAAATAAGACCACAGATGGCAGGAATTAATTTACAGTAATTGCAAATCCCTGAAAATATTTTATGTTATTTGTTACATCTCTGTTTTCTTTGTCCTTTATGGAAATTCAATTAATCAATTGCAGAATGTCATTTAGAACTTTATGCTGTACTTCAGAACCTATCCAAGCTCTAGCACAGAATGTATTTGAAACCTGGGAAATTGAATTTAAAAGATCAATTGCACTTTTCCAGGGACTGCAGAAGAGCGAAGAGCTCCTAAACTGACATATGTTAGCAATGAACTTGCAACTGTAGCTGAAGATTTGGACAGCTAACTTAACTTTCATTTTTTGAAAGCCATTGGGATACATTGTCAGGTCCTTGGCCTGTCGCAAGTTCTGTAGTTTGTCCTTATTATAAAATTAGACAATATCCTCCCAAGTTGAAAACAGGTTGATTATCCTTCGCCTTGTTTGGTCCTTGATACCAAACTATCTGAATGTGGTTTTTGTGAAAAATTGACCTCAAACCATATTTTTAAAGGTAAACTGCTGAAAAATATAAGATAGGTAAGCTATGCTTAATGCAATAAAAGGAAAGAGAGTAATTATAGGTACTTTTTTGATATTGTTTACATCGTTTATTAACACTCATTAATAACCGTATTAACACTTACTACAGTAGACTAATGTGTTTTAATTTTCGAATTCTTAGGAGGACTCTGGTACTACCTGCCCCTCTTTCTCTCTCTTTATCTCTCTCTCTCTATCTCTATCTCTCTCTCTCTCTCTCACGCTCTCTCTCTCTCTCTCTCACACACACACATATACACAAACACACACAGAGGCAAGCCTATTCACATGCTCACACACAAACATATGCAGTCGCACGAACTGAATGGCTATCCCCTTCTATGTACTTTATCTGTTCTTCTTTGTTAACTTATGATTGTGGGATATTTAAATGACAGTTCTTGGGGTGAATTAAAAAAGCATACCATAGCTAATAATTTCTGTGAATTGTAGAATAAAGAATGAAGACCAGCACAGTTCAAAGTTGTAAACTGTTACGTAACACTTTGAGCTTTAATTTTGAAATAAATCTCTTTGTCCAGATAAAATTCTTTCAGAATTCATTAAACATCTGGGATGAAATGGAAGATTCTCCTACAGACATAAAATCTCGCAAGGTCAACTTCAGTTCCAACATATTGGGGGAAAAAACATTGCTAATCCCAATTATGAAGAAAAATAAATAAGCAAACAACAATCTCCCAATTTCTCTCACCAGTGTCATCGGTAAAATCATGGAACGCAAGTTGTCTGCAAGATTAACCTGGTATTTAAGTTCTCATAACCTAATAACACCTAAAAAAGTTGATTTCAGAGAGAACCATTCAACAGAAGAACAGGTCATAAAAAGTAACCAAGACTTAAAAGGAAGGGTTCAATAGTCAAGAGGACCTAGCTGCCATTTTCTAGGCTTCCAAAATGCATATGATGGAGGTGTAAATTACTTGAAAAGCTACAAAACATTATTCTATCAGGGAAAACATGGCGATCTCGCTCTCCCAGTTTGTATCACTAAGATTCTGTGCTACTAGATATCATGATACACTATCCTCCCACAAACAAACACATCGTGGCTTACCCCAAGGTACAATCATTAGTACAACTTTGTTTAACAATTACATACATGATTTGCCTGGAATAGTAGAGGCAACCAAAGAGATATTTATTATTTATTATTTTGTAGTCTTTCTGCACAACGCAGATTGCCTTGCAGACAAAGAATATCTTTCAACAAAGTATACACAAAAATTACAAGCTTTCAGTAAGATCATAAACATAATGACAGGAAAATTCAAATAACCAGTAGTAAAAACCATTAAACTTGAAAAAAAAGGAAATCTGTCCAGCTTAATTGTTGTTATTGTACAGGTGGTTTCTTAAGATTTGGATGGATCCCTTTAAGTGATAATAACGCCACTTCATTGTACAGATTTTGTGACAATGAGAAACGTTTACAGAAGGAAATAAAGAACTTTGTTATTGTTCCCCTACTACCAACCATTAGTCCAATGACTTCAACATTTTTCAAATTATATTTGTTCTTGAAGTACTCAATGGTTGGTTCGTATATCTTCTTTTTTTCATTATCAACTGCTGCAGGTTGATCTTCTTCAGTCTCAAAGCGGACTGTAGGGTCTACTATTAAACAAGTTGATCGGTTTTTGTCTATTGCAATGATGTCTGTTCTTCGTGTTCCTCCATCCATGGCAATGCAGTGCACCTCCTCGTAAACGTCATAATTCTGCAGTTTCAAGGCAGCCGCTATCTTGCTCCTTATTTGATGATGGCGAGTGTTCCTTAGAAGCTCCCCATGATGACAAAAGCCTAGAACGTGTGCCAAAGTTTCTACCTCACTGCAGTGCCTACAGTGGTTGCCGTTCTGACTTCGTCCATGGAGGGCACGTACTGGAGTAACATTTGCTTGCAACTTAATAGCATCTCGCCACTCGGAACTAGTTAGCCCTTTTTGATTTACCAACCATTTGTTGGCTGGAGGGCAATCTTCATATAACTTTACACCTTTGCCATGTGTATGAAGCGAGCACCATTTCTTAAATTCTTGACCCCTTAAAATACCTCTTAGATCTGCAGCTTTTTTGAGGTTAAGGCTTCCGCATTCTGGGTTATTCCAAGTTCATTAATGCATTGTAACATATCAGCCTTTAGATCCCTAGTTATGTTAATGTATTCATAATGTATTCAACACTGTTTGCTGATGTCATCATTAACTGGTCATCAGATAAGTACAAAAAATACAAAAACCTTGAAAAGAACCTAGATGCTAGCCTATCAGAACTTCTTAAATGGACTGATGATAATTTAATGTGTATCAATACTATGCCTTGAGAAGACAGTCTTCCAAATCCTTTGATGGGATGGAAAGAGAAAAAAGTTAACTTATCTAAACTACAACGGGACCACGATTAAACAGACAGATTCCAGCACGTATCTAAGAGTTGTATGAGATTTTAAACTGACATGTGTGAAAAAGCCAAAAAGAAACTCAGAATCCTTAAAAGATTAACTGTTACCAAGTGGGCATTTCCAGAAGGACCCTAATTTAATTTACAATATATAACTTATATAATTTACACTTCAGTACTGTGGTGAAATTCTTATCACATCACCCAGAATGATATAAAAACTAAAAACAGTACAAAACTATTCCTTACGAGTACTAATCGGTGGAATAAAAACCACTCTAGTAGAAGCTCTGAGAATTTAACACAAAATTATCCCATTAATATAAAAGAGAAGATGCGCCCGAGTGGGCATTAAGACCGCGTCAATTTACTATATTTTATTATCCCATTAGTGTAACCGTAGAAAAATCAGTTCTTCAGTATGAGAAATTAGTAAGACTGCCGGAAGATACGTGGAGGAATAGAGCTATACAGGCTATAAAACTAAACACCCAAGCTACTTTTTTGGAGAAAGTCAAAGAATTAGAAACAACACTACAAGTACCAATGAACAGGGACATTATCACTGCAAGAGAAAATCTCCTAACTTTCAAGTATCCCTCATAAAGTTTTTTAATAGCAAAAATATATAAGTAGTCTAAAATTAATAACATTAGAATTTATTCCCACTCTTTACCCTTCCGAGGTCGTGGTTCACTCTCAGAACTCAAGACGGGTGCCGGAGCAGGTGAAACTTGCCCCCTGTTTTCCTATTACCAACATGTGGAAGAGGAACAACATATTTTGACCGCGAAATACATGCCACAAAGATTTCCCTCCAAAACCTACTAGCAAGAAAAGACATACTTCAGAAAATAGCGATCTTCTTTGACTCCAGATCAGCTAAACAAGAAATCTTTTGGCTAAGATCCTCTGACACAAAAGAATGCTGCAACATTGCTTCTCAACTCCTCATTTCCAGTATACTTGTTACACTCCATGGATACCCTCCCACTGAGGAATCACCGGCAATGAAGCAGCAGATTTCCTGGCGAAGAAAATATCCTTCATAAAGAAGTTACCAGCCTCTAAACCAACATCATACACTTCAGTAAAACGTTACATAAAAGAAGCAGTTCAAGTTGGGAACAACTACTAGACTCTGAGCAGAAGCAGAAAAACGTGGGAACGCCTGTTGCAAAATCCAGAATCCATATCACATTTACCACTGAAAACAGCGGTTGCACAATTCAGGCTTATAAGAGGACATGACTGCCTAGCAACATACCTGCATAGGATTGACATCTTTACACCTCCTAAACGTATTTTATGCAACAATACAGAAAAGGATATGAACGAACACCATCTGGACAAGTGGACTGCATTACTTAATGAAGACTGGAGGACAGGGACGTACTGGAGAGCTAGACTGCTAATGACATTGGTGTCAAATGCAGCTCATTCTAAAAGAACAATATGTTTTCTTAATCAGCTTATCATCTGAAAACGGGGTTTGTCATAGCTAGAAGTGATATTTTATAAGGAATCTTCCCCATGTTTTAAATTTCTTCAGTAGTTTAGAAAATACGTTTTGCATTCCATTAAACCCTTTTCTTTATGTTTTAGTTCTTTCTTAAAGCATAGCAAGGAGGAAATGACTTCTTGAAGGCATCATGTGTTTGTTTAAAATGACTTTCCAGGTTGTCGCTGAACAGATGAAACAAATCTGTTTCGAAGAATTTCTCATTTCTCATTTCGAAACTGTTCTTCCCATTCTTTGTTGAACGCTCGGACAACCATTTCACTTTAATCTTTCGCAAACCATGCTTGTTGAAAGCCATCTTAATACTGCATAACTGCAAAATAAGCTCCAGTACAATGCAGAAGCATCTCAAAGGAGCTATGGACAGACATAGTTTCACTGTTCTATCTGTTGCAAGTGAAGCCAATGAAGTAATTAGTTTGTAACGGTACTTGGCTTCACGTCGGATCTTGAGCTTTGTCGGGCAAATCTTATTGTATTCTTGAGCCATTGCATGACTGGCGGGTCTAAGGTTGGTCAACCTTATAGGCTATTGTGCCTTATATCTGCGGGAATGAGTTCTCATAGCAACTTCGCCTTCACAGTGAAACTTTTCTTCGAATAGAGCATTTTCAGAAATCCTTTGCACAACTACTCATATTATTTTTTAAAAAAAGCAAAGAAACAAACAAACCATGTTGCTGCTGATCAAGAAGAAAATATTATTGGGCCTAACAACCATGAAATCATTTAAAATGGTTTCTCGGGTAAATCAGCAGTGTCATTATTATTAAGTTCGAGCTTTCGGTCATCGTAACTATGTGGCCTTCCACACACCCCTGGAGGAAGGCCATAGAGTGACTTTGGCCGAAACCTCGAACTTAATAATAATAATAACACTGCTGATTACCCGAGAAGCCATGTTAAATAAAATCAGGTAAACTGATGTAACAGAGTGCCAGTATGTTTTTGTTCAATCAGTTATGATTGATATAATGATATGCAGAATATGTTTTTTAAATTGATTTCCAAGTTAAGCTCCAGGTTCATTCATTAACCAGGCCTTACGGAAGAACAAAGGTCTAGTTTTTTTAAACAGATTAAAATCTTCCAGCATCAGCTGAACTGTACATATTTGTGATATCTTGACAATCGCACACTCACATAAACATACAAACAAAAAAGTAAATTTGGCCGGTTTCGGGATTTGAACCATGGAACCCCAGAATGTGAGGCCAAGACGTTACCATCTCAGCCACCTGGGTTAGTTTAACGGTCTGGTTGGATAAGCGCATGCAAAGCAACAGTGTTATTAAGTGAAAGTATGGTACTTTATGAGATTTTGTGTGGGGACGAAAAATGTCTGTACGTCTGTTCGTTCGTCCGTCCGTGTGTATGTACGCACCATAACTCAAATAAACTCTTTCGGATTTTTATGAAACTTGGAAAACACATTTATAATGTCCATGGAAAGAACCCTATTGTTATTGAACCAAATCGGTTCACCGGTACCGGAGTAATGCCCAATTTAGTGCCTTTTTTAATAGATTATATCAAAAAGGCGCCATAACTCAAATACGCCGTATTAGATTCCCATGAAACTTAATATATGCATTTATGACGTTCATAAAAAGTGCCCTGTTGAATTTGAACCTAATCTGTTAACCGGTACCGGAGTAAAACCTAATTGAGTGTCTATTTTAAAAACGCAATAACTAAAATACGCTTTATCGGATTTTTATGAAACTTCGTATACGCCAGTGGCGGACGCAGAATTTTTTTTTCGGGGGGGGGGATTTGAATACTATAAAAATTAATTAACTTACATATTATACAATTAGTTTATAAACTGGCCACTTAGAGTGCATATATAGCCTTTTTTTTTCAAATTTCGGGGGGGATCTATCCCCCCAATCCCCCCCTCTGCGTCCGCCACTGGTATACGCATTTATAATCTCCATGGGAAGACGTCTATTGATATACGACCAAATCGGTTGGCCAGTACCGGAATAATGCTCAATTTAGAGCCTTTTATGTTATGTTAATAAGAAGTCGCGATAACTTAAATACGCTTTATTGAATTTTCCTGAAACTTTGTATACCCATTTATAATGTACATGGGAAGACGTCTATTGATATTGGACCAAATCGGTAGACCGGTACCGGAGTAAACCCCAATTTAGTGTCTATTTTAAAGATGCGGTAACTCAAATACGCTTTACCGGATTTTTAAATAGGTATACAAAGCTTCAGGAAAATCCAATAAGGCATATTTGAGTTATCGCGACTTCTTATTAACATAACATAAAAGGCACTCAATTGAGCATTATTCCGGTACTGGCCAACCGATTTGGTCGTATATCAATAGACGTCTTTCCATGGAGATTATAAATGCGTATACGAAGTTTCATAAAAATCCGATAAAGCGTATTTGAGTTATGGCGCGTACAGACACACGGATACACAGACTTTTTTTGGTCCCCCACACAATCTCATGAAGTACCATACTGGCACTTAATAAGCAGCGCCAGTTCGCGTACCGGCAATAAAGACAACAATGGTTGATCCGTAGCACCCTTAGGATCCCATGATTTTCTTGAAGGAAACTGGGAAAAATGACTAATTATTCTAGCTGATAGAATTAAATTACTAGACAAACGCTGTGCTAACCGCATAACCCCTCATTTCTGTAAGTCACAGAAACCTTCGAAGCGATCTAACATAGATTTTGGACCATAGAGTAGTAGCCTAATACTCAATAACGAACACATAAATAATTATAAATTTATAAACTGTATTTTTTATTATGATTATTTGGGCGTAATGACAGTAGATTATATTAACTATGGTATTGCATTTCTATTACGTGTTTGGAACTTGCTATATTCAGTTTGCTATATTCATATCTGCAGGGTTTATTGGAAAAAAAATCGGGTCTATCCAAAAGAAAATAAACCCCTAAAACAGAAGTATTCGGTAACATTTATTTAAATAGAAATACCAATAAAATGTATTACTGTCTTTTAGAGAGTTAAACTTTCTTGGAAATTTATGATACACGATATCTTAATATTTAGACAAAATAAAAATAAACATTCTATGAATATTTGTCACAGTTTTCAAAACGAAAATTACTGCGTACTAAATTTTTAAAATCAAATCTAATTTCAATACTTAATCTCAATATTTCTCATTTGTATTCTCTAAAACCAGAAATATCTTAGTTTCCATTTCACCGTAGTTTTCAATCACTGTTTTCATTCACGTCAAATTTAGATCGTATACCCTTTCCTGGGGCATATTGGTGAAACTGTATTTATTTTTTCTTGTATAACTCAGAAACATAGCAGCTTTCGTATTTGAATATTGCAGTTTACGTTGAATTGGGCATTCTTAGACACATTGAAATTGTTAGGGCATTTGTTCTTATTCATTTAGTCAATTTTATAGCATTTTAGTTCAATTTTGTACATTTTTTTTAGCTTCCTTTGATATTTTCTGCTTTATTTTTGCCGAAAATACTTTTCTTGTACACATTATACTTTTTTGTACACTTCATAATTTAATTTAACTTCCACCCCTATGTAATTGACAAACCCAGCTACCCCTTCAATATAGTTTTGTCCAGCTGAAACTTGCATAAAGTGCTTGTTTAATGTAATTCAACGTAAAACTGGACGGACATTTCGGTTTAAGGGATGAAAAAAGCAATTTAGGGTGGCATGTGGATCACTTAAGTTATAGTTGTTATTTAAAAAAAAGCAATAGTAATAAGAGCAATAGTAACACGACATCAAAATAATCATAAGACTTATTATTAAATAATGCATAAATTGTACACATTGAAAGTATTTTTTTTCCTTTATTTTATTTATTCATATTTATTCAACGCTATGTATAAGTAATACAGATGCATTACAACTAATAAGGATTTATTTTATAGTCATCGTCGTATTTACGTTTGTATGTTACGAGTAAAATATTTTTCTTGTTGGAGATAATTTAACTGCCACACGAGTTGGGACCGAACTTAATAGACTATAAGTTATAGTAAAAGTAAAGTGTTCCCTATTACAGGCCATGGAGGCCCAGAGGGTTCCAAGAGGTTGAGGCTCCCAGATTTTTAGACATCGGCACATGAAGGTCCTATATATTATTGATAAAGATTAGGGATGGGTCGATACCAGATTTTCTCGATACTCGATACCGATACATGATTTTTCCTCGATACTCGATACCTTCAACATTTCCAGTTTCAATAAATAGGTACATTAAAAATTAAAATTTGAGAGAACTGCTTAATACCAACTAAATTAATTAAGTCTGCATATTTAATGAGACAAAATTTAATATAATCAGTAGTCTATATAATTATTTTTAAACTCTACATTAAAACTAAAATTAGTTTTTTAAACAGTCCACTTAAAAGTTTTTGTTAAAAATACTAGCATTCTCACTTAATTGCAGAATTGCAGAATTACAGAATTACAAAAGTATCGAAAAAGTATCGAGCGAGTTTTCTGAAGTATCGTTCGATGCCGATACCATGCAAGTATCGGGAGTATCGAGGTATCGAAAGTATCGAGGACCCATCCCTAATAAAGATCTTAATAAAATAATACGCATATTAATGCAAGGATTCTTTTTGATAAACAGTACAGCGGACAAAGATATTTATTTTGATTCCTTAATAAATCAAAGAGCTCAGTTCCTAGGCATCCTGTACGATCCTACTTTGTTAAACACGGTTTGAACTGGCAACCTTTCAGCGCAGCATGGCGCGTAGTGGAGGGAATAGGAAATTAGATAGGCCTGAACACCTAGAGCTTCAGTTTAATAATGCACGGATGTTACAATTCATAACACTGCAACTTACACTTTAATTGCTCGCCATATTAACTCTGCAGGCCTGTTTCGTGAAATCACTAATTGCATACACTTTATATTTGAAATTCTTAAAATGCCGTGTAGATCACTTAAGTTTTAGTTGGTTATTAAGAATAATGGCAATTAAAGCAATAGTAACATAAAATAATAATAATCATAAACCATGTTAGTAAAATTGAATTGGTAAATTAATCTGTTCTTTTGAGAAGGGAGTATTAGTCACGGACCAGACTTTTTCTAGATATAATGAATACCGAAGTTGTTCTATTTTAGGATTTACGGGGTTAGTCATTATTATTATTATTATTACTGTATTATTATTATTATTATTATTATTATAAAACGCGATTTAGCCTTCTAGGAAATATGTTAACACAACTTCTTACATTTTCTCAAGTTCTTTCCTTCTACACCAGTTCTCATTCTAGCGCGATCTTATTCCGATTATATACATATATATATATTCTTCCTACTTCTTCGATACCAAATTAGGCCTACACACTTTTTTACATCTTGCCGAACATTCTTCTGTGCCTTTCTCTTCTCCTAGTAAGAGTGAATCTTATTTGCTAATCTTTCTGGTTCCGTTCTTTTGATATGTCCACAGCAAGCTAAGTTTTTTTATTCCATCTGAGATTTTCTCATACAACTCAAGGCTTAGTCGTAAGCGAAATGAACTCGCATGTTGTTATTCTTTGGCTCTCAGAATCTCCCTTATGAATTTCATTCTTGCTTTCTTTTATATTAGTTAAAGTCTCTGCTAAATACAAGCATTCAGGTTTTACTGCTGTAATGTCTTACTTTGACTTGATATGATGAGAATTTAAATCAATTATTACATTGACTAGTCTAAATGTTACCTCCAACTTTCCTCAACTTTCTTCAACTGCTGCTTTCTTATTAATGTCTGAAGTTTTGGACTCTTTGGTGTCAGAATTGTTAGTTTTCATTATCTATGCTTAATCTCTTTTTTCTATGTTAATATTATATTCTATCTTTTCGAAATATATTTGTAGTGCTGTCTTCTCTGTTATTTCTGTAAGGACTTCTGTCTATTTTATTTCAGATTTTATATCCTTTGCCAAGAATACTGTATCATATGCGTAAGCTAGACAGTCAATTTTATTCCATGTTTTTATATAGGCTGATTCCATTAATAAGTTTTGTACTCATTATTTCTTTCCTCCTGTCTCTGATTATTATTATTTTTATTATTGACTGCGGAGCACTAACAAAGCGTAACCATCCTAATTAAACAAATGCTATCACGATTCAACAATTTTGGCAACAAAAAGTTATATAAACATACGCACATGGGACACTGGTACCGGTATTAAGCTATAATATCGGTAATTTCTTTTACTCGAATAATGATTACATAAAATTTGTAACAACAATAAGTTATAAGCCTACAGTAAGTCTGTAGTAATAATAATGTAGTTTCAGTACCATTGAAGTAATATTTAGTTTATAATTTTCGAGTTTTGGAAATTTACCTCAGTCAAAAAATTAGTCAAATCAATGTGGTTACTTTTAATTCACATAATTTGAATAATAAATATTAACTTAACAGGCATGTTAAGAGTTAAATAATATAATACTATATAATACAGTGAACGCCACTTAATGTAATCGCGGATAATGTTATCAATCGGGTAATGTTATCACTTTTATGAAGTCCCGTACGGATTAATAGGCCTACTGATTCATTGAAAAAATGCTGTTTATTGTAATCAAAGACTTTGTTTATGTTATCAGATTTTCCTTTTTGCGGCTTTATTTCCAAGTACTGTACGTCATTCCAAATTTCGTTTTAAGGGTTACGTTTCTAACTCAACTGTACTGTGTTGTACCGGAGGTAGCAATACTGTTCCAGATCACAGGATGACCAGTTTGTGGGGTGGCATTACCTGGCATTATCTAACTTTCTCATTTAAGCAATAAAACATATTTTACCCCACAGTTGAGCTGCAGCTTTTGATTTGTGAAGATAACAGTGATGACATGCAGTGATGGCTAGTGTAAAATGAAAATACTTGAACAGACAGGCGTTAGACGTTTTGCTGCGCGGTGTTCACCACAGATCAATATAGACTTCCAAAAACACTCGTAACTCGTAACTGAGTATGTAGTGTTGGTTAATGGACTCCTAAAGGAAAGCAAAAAAACAATTAAAAACTTTGTTACTGGTTGAAAATATAGTTGCTTGCAGTCTATTAGTGTGTTAGCCTATGAGTGTTCAATGATTCACAGTTACGCACTCTTTATGAATAAATATTTATAATTCTCTTTTGTAGTGTATTATATTATAGTCTTAAATGAATAAATAGCCTTCATTTAATTCCTTCGGCTATTATTATCAATCGGTTAATATTATCAGATTTGCTGCGCCCCCAAATGATCATAATAAGCGGCGTGCACTGTATCCTATTAGGCCTATATCCCAATGATAGGACTATGTAATTATAATAATAGTAATAATAATAATAATAATAATAATAATAATTTATTATTATTAATAACAATTTCAAAGTCTTTTAATCATGTAAAACTTACAGCCATTACGAGTAGGCCTACAGATGAGGGCGTCGTCTGCCGCGTAGACTATGATCCCGGATGCCAGTTGGTCTGCAGTGATTTAACTTATCAGGTATCAATCTGGTTTAAGGATATGTACAAATTTCCCAATCACAGCTGTTTCCCATCACATATTTGTCGTTTTCTTTTGGTTGTTTTTATTAGAACGTATCTACGTGCTCTTGCTTTACCTATAACAATTTCCATTAATTTACTATCTATAATTCTCATAATACTACCAACATTACTTGCAAAAATATAATTAAAGACCGAGAAAAATCAACGCCATTCGAATTCGGTTTTGATTCTAAAAATTAAGCCCGCTTTACTCAAAACAATTCACTGAATTAAAACAATAGAAGAAAGGGGAAAAAATCTTTATTCCCCCCAAAAATAAATCATGCCTAAATGAGTCATTGAAAATAAAATTGTTCAAGGTGTTCACAAATTCAATGCCCAAACTGCTAGAGATGATAGAGGAGACCAAAACCAAAGCTCTTTTGTTAGAGAATCACATGTCGGAAACTCATGTTGAGTCGCTTTCTAAAACCTTGCATCGGCTCTGCAATGTGGTCCATTGTGGCCACTTTAATAGATTATTGTAATCTAACGCTAATTTTCACAATAAAGCAGTTAAACGCTTGTCACGTTACTTTTTTCTCAATCGCATCCGATGACTTACTCTGACCTCCTACTATCTGCACATATCCTGTATACAATCAATAAGAGATCCTCTGATCTCATACTATCTGCACATATCTTGTACTCAATCAACATGAGTTCGTCTGATCGCTACTATCTGCACATATCCTGTACTCAATCAACATGAGTTCGTCTGATCGCTACTATCTGCACATATCCTGTACTCAATCAACATGAGTTCGTCTGATCGCTACTATCTGCACATATCCTGTACTCAATCAACATGAGTTCGTCTGATCGCTACTATCTGCACATATCCTGTACTCGATCAATATGAGTTTGCGACCCATAGATCTCTGACACAATAAGTTTGTTTTGGTTTATTCTATGATCCCCAGGTTTGAATTTGTGAATATTCTGTAGGGCTATATTAAATGCCTTATACTATAACTATTTATCCTAAATCTTATGAGGGATTAACTAGATTTATTATGGGCATCTAAGACTGTATTACAGTATTACATGATATTTCTTTATTTTGAAACTTGTTATGCCCTACACGAGATTAGCCTACATAATACAATACCTGTCCTAATCAGAAAAATAACCACGTAAATAATGAATGAAGAAGAAATACAAAGAGAAATAGACAGACTGAAAGAGATAGATAGGAGCGGATGGCATACAAAATATTAGAGACGAAAACAAACAACTGAATAGGCTATACTGAAGATCACAAGCTTACAACATGGGTAGGAAATACAGGGATCTATCTACACGCGGTATTATTTCCGGACTCATGAATGAGTCATAAAATATATTTCTTTTATATGATATCACTTTTTCCCTCACCAATAATGCCACACCTACGGTAAGCACAACGGAATGCTGTGAACAGTTTTTCAGGTGTGATTTGCCCCGTAGAGAATATAAAATGCACGTATGTATAATTCATACCTACACTAGAGGGTATTATGAACCACCAATGCACAATTTCCTTCTTCCAATTTATTTTATTAAAGATGCTTTTGTTTATTCATTTTGGCTGACACCTCAAGGGATGCCTTTACACCTTCGTAGAATTACGCATCGTCGCCCTTATAAGAAACCGCGCCACAAAACCTTACATAAAACAGGGGAAACCGCAAGTTCTTTTATTTTAAGAGTTTTCACTTAATCCCTTTTCTTCCCTTCTCGTCTCTCCTACGCTATACCCCCTAGAGACATTTATAATACCCTGACTTTTTATTTAAGAAATTCTTCTCTCACTTTTCCTACCGTCGTCATGTGTAACGCCATTTCTCTGTTCTTCCCGTCCTTTCAATATCCGCTCTTGGAAACAATCTTTCTTTCCTGACTGCAAAGTTTCTTTAAATACCTTCTAAATGGGTTATAAGCCTATATTTCATAGCGTATCTCCTTGACACTGGATAGGCTACTGAACCTGTTACGAAAATTAACCTTAGCTAACTATTAAAGAATATAATTTATTGTAGGCCTACCTGTATTAAATAAATTGCTACTTTAATATCAATAACATGAAAATAATTTAAGAAAAAGAAGAGGCATACAAACAGATACTTATTGTAATAACCATATATTTTGAGTTATTAACAAGATATTCAGTACCATTTTATAATTTTTACAAAACAATATTTAAGGAAAATTTTTACGGGCCAGGATAGTTCAGGCATAGGTCTATAGCCTGAACATTATTAGGTATAGGCTTATAAGGTTCGGATCCGATCCTAGCTAAGGAAAAATCCTGCTATTTACAAATGTTTGATTCATATTTATGTAACTAACTCCCAATTTAGGAATAACTCAAAGATTGCTTCATTTTCCATAATTTTCCTCCAATGGCCTAATCGAAAGCCCACAATAATACTTTTTGTTCGACCATACTATAGTCTAATACATTTATTATACGTGACGTATCAGTATCTTAATGACATCCATTAAAGAACATATTTTGATTAAGTATCTTCCCAAAGCTTAGTCATGCGCACGTTGTCAATTCGCTGAAAAATGACATTGTGCGCAAATGTCGAGCAGCGAAACCAAAAATGAGCGCATGCTTCGTGGCACGTGACAGTAGGCTTATGTGAAATGACCTTGGGAACAAACCTAATAACACAGTGGTGTGATATCGATTACATTATTATTATTATCAAACATATGTAACGATCTTGAAACTTTGAGAGAAGAAAATGAAAAAAATCGGGTGCGTGGAACGCCACGCGACAGAAGTGAAACTTCTTTGGCAACGCTGAGAGTGAAATAGAGGAATACATATAATTATATCGAACGAAGAAGGAAATTATCTGAATAAAATAAGAAATTCACTTTTTCGGAATTTTAAATCGAATACGTATAAAACAATAACACAGTTGTGATGAACTAATACCCAAACTGTCACTGATCGTAGCCACTGTGTTTGTTTACATGAACGGGACGCTTTGGTTAAGTTTCCGAGAACGTTAGTGACGTGTAAACGATGCTCATGCAACGAGTAGAGCCATCTATAATGGTGAAGGGCTCACCACGCCACTAGCTCGAAGCAGTAATAGCCCCCCACTCAATGCCTGATACCTTTCCCCCGCGTGCTCCCGTGGCCCCTCTGTTTCGATAACAACTCTATGCTTGCTACTTACCCCCACTACTTTCGTGACGGTTTTGTTCGTAACGTTAGAGCGTAACGCAACTTTGGGTTAGCTCTCGATTTACTCCTAGCGCGCCTAAAGAAGTTTCACTTCAATATTTATAATAAAATCAATTCTGTTCGTGTTAATTTTAATATTATACGAAATTGAATGCATTTCATGTTGTAAAAATCCGTTGGTTTAAAGAAAACGGCAAAGAAGATGCTTCGACTTGACCGTACGCAATCAGCTACCATCTATCGCAGAAGGCAAGAACTACGAGAACAGCTGATTGCGAAGGGCAGACGTCTCCCTTTGTTTCAGTGAATCTAAAATCCCAAAACTTAAACATTTAACAAAACAGTCTATGCAACTTACCTATGATAAGAAACTAGTATGAAAGTTATGAAACATGCAAAGCGATTATAGGCTCGTTGCATAAAATACTATTATTTCATTGTCTGATTATCTGTCAGAAACAGCTGACAAAATTAGAATACAGTGAAACCTGTAATAAACTACCACCGATAGTTCCTTGTAATTTAGAGAGATGGGCGCTTAAAAAAAGAGATGTATTAGGAATAGGAGGTACCACGCAGCACCCTTTCTCCTTGTGCCACCTGGGTGTTATTGCTGAGGAGTTGCTGTAAGCAGCTTAAATGGGAATGTAGTGGCGCACATGTACATGGTGGGAATCTGACGGAACTGAGCTGACCTTGAAATGTATGAGAATAAACTAAAGAAATTGTTGTATGCAATAATTAGAATACTGAAATAACATTACAATAAAATAAAACAATAGAATCCTTTCTTATTTTTTCATTGACAAATAAAAATTTAAATATTGAAGTAGGCTGAATGTAATTTTATTTCCTAAGATAAAATGTCAGGATGGAATTAAACAAATAATAATCCCATTATTTTTCTAGCAGAAAGGACCATAACCAGAACAGCTTGTTGATTAGTCTATATCTTTTTTTGGTGTGAAATATGAAAATATTATAAATTTGGACAATGGAAAATAAACTACATGATTCGTGTTTGACGTTTCTTCGGGCAAGTCATACTTATAAATAAAGATGATTACATAGAAAAAACCCTCAAATTCGTCAACGAAAATAACATAAATTAAATTAATAAGGATCCCACTGAAAAATATTATAATCAAATTTAAAAAGCCATAAAAACAAATGATCTTGTTTTAAATGACAATGAAAGAAAATCTTGTTTAACCATGCATCCAAAACCTCCTAACTTAAAAGCTCAAATAAAACTACACAAAGAAGGTGAACCAATCAGACCAATAGTTAATTTCATAAATGCTCCTTCATATAAAATATCCAAGACACTAGCAAAATTATTACAACATAAACTAGAACTAAAGAATACCTACACACTGATGAATTCAATTGATCTAGTAAATAAAATAAAAAACATAAAAATTAATTACGATGAAATAATGATATCTTTAGACATCAAAAATCTATATACAAACGTCCCTATCCAGGAAACACTCAAAATTGTACACAAACGTTTAATTAATAATGGAGATAGTACACAATATGCAGACCAAATAACAAATTCCCTTAATATAATTTTGAATCAAAATTATTTCGAATTTAATGGAAAACTATATGAACAACCTATGGGCTCCCCCCTATCCAGTATTCTATCTGAAACCTTTTTACAAGAAATTGAAGAAACACTTATACATAATATAATCCAAAATAATGTAACTTTCTATGGAAGATTTGTAGACGATCTGATTCTAGTCTGTAAAACCCAACGCGTCAATCATATCTTACAACAATTTAATAATATGCATAGCAACCTACATTTTACTCTTGAAACAGCCAAAAATAAAGAGCTACACTATCTTGATATTAGCATAAAATTCACAAACAAATATCTAAATTTCAGTATCTATAGGAAACCAACATTCACAGACAATATTATTAACAATAAATCTAACCACCCGCAAAGTAAAAAACTAGCTGCTATAAGAAATTTAGTCCATCGATTACTAAATATTCCCATGAATAAAAAAGATTATAATAAAGAACTACAAACCATAATTCAAATAGCAATTAATAATGGCTACAAAAAATCTACCGTCATTAATATTTTAAATAAAAATAAAAAACGAATTCTAAGGAACAAAAATATAATTTCACATTTAGAACCTGACACACAAGAAAAAGATATTTCTAAAAAATACATTACATTTAATTACACAGACAAGAAAATACATAAAATTATCAAACCGTTAAAATCCGATAAATTTCAAATCGCATTTAGAGCCAATCAAAACACCCAAAAGTTACTACGAAATAAATTCAATAACAACAAATATCCTCTTGAACAATGTGGAGTCTATAAATTAAAATGTTCTGATTGCAACTTAGTATATATAGGACAAACTGGTCGAACGTTCAAAAAAAGATTTGCAGAACACGTAAGTGACTTTAAATATAATAGAGAAAAATCCGCCTATGCTAAACATTTAATGTCTAATAACCACTCCTTAAACACAATAAATTCTTCCTTAGAAATATTACATCTACAAAATAAAAGCCAAAAACTAAACACACTAGAAACATATGAGATTTATAAACACAAACATAACCTGATAAACGAAAACACAGTTGAACATAATGAACTCTTCGAAACCTGCCTACAAATGATTTCATCCACACACACTAGTACACTCACCGGTAGCTAAGCAGCATACTCAGTGAGCACATCTCAATAGTTCAACAAAACGTAAGTAATAATAGATTTTCATAATACTTAAAAATAGCAAATTACTAATAAATCTTTGATAAAATTAATACAGCAATAATATCACCTTTACCTTAGCAGTGCCTAGAATACTTAATACTTCGTCTACACTATTTCTTCAAATGAAATATACATATACACTAAGTTTTTTATAAATAACTTATTAACTTTCCCATTTCTAGTGTTGGCTATTGACTGATGATGGCATAACGGTTGCCGAAATGCATATCAAGAATACAGACTTCCTAAGAATCAACATACATTGAGCTGGAAACGAAGTAACTAGTTTTAAACACAACAATTCAACTTAACGTAAACTTCAATCACTTCAATAGTGAGAAGTAATATTTTAAAAAACAAAACAATTTTATCACAATCTTATTGTCTAATCATTTAATTGAATTCCTGATGAATCCATTAATACAATTATTATAAATGATAATTACCAAAATATAAGTATCAAAATTTTAACGATATCAATATTTTAAACGTATATTAATCTTATATGAAAGTACATCACAACTGGCTAAAAAGAAAATGTATATATAAAACTAAGAAAATGATTATACTCATAACTAAGGAGACTTGCTTTCTCAATTAAAGTAATAATTAATTTTATATCAAATAATTAATTGTTTAGCAACTACTGTTTGACAAATTATAATTAATTGTGATTAAGTGTATATGATTGTATATATTAGTAACTACCTTTTGACAAATTTTTAATTAACTGTGATTAAGTGTATATGATTTTAATTTTTAATGAAAAATTTTAATACATGACTTTTTGGTATAAATATTTAATATTTTATCAATATATGACGAATTAAAATTCAACTAATGATATTGTGATTTTAAAGAATGTACATATGACGTTACCATATAACAGGGACAGTTTTGAAAGCAAGATAGTAAAAAACTGTGTGTATTATGATATAATTTATACTTGCAAATATATTGTATAATAAGTCACTTATTTTATCAACTGTATCATATGATAGTGGCAGAAAAATAAATAATCTACAAACAGTTTTAAACTGTATTATTATATTATTTTAGTGGCAATAATATAGATAATCTATAATCATTCTACGTATTCAGCTCAAGTATCCGTTAGATTCTGACTAAATACTAGTGCGTAAGGCTGAAAAACTTGAATTCTCTAATTAACCTAGAAATAGTTTATTAGTAAATTGTAGTAAATAATGTATAAAGCTTTCTGTTCATCCTGGTATCAAGACGTCCCGGGTTCAATCTTTCACAACTGCCGGGAGTTTTCTTCTCGTGTGACCACCATAACTCTACGCTTAGGATCCTGGATAAGTTTAATTTCAAACGAACTCCAGGCGGTTCACGGAGCAGTGCTGACCTTACTGGCTCCATCACGTCTGAGTTAAATTGTCGAGAGTTCAACTTTCTGAAACCAGTATCGTAAAGTCAAAAAGGAACATTTTCAAGTAGCGAATTGGAAAGAGGTAATGCTACAAGAAAGTATCTCGAGTATATTAGCTTCTTCTTCTGAACAAAATCTTTTACGAGTCTTTTAATCTCTATAAATATTTTTTCTTTATTTATTTTAATCTTAAATCTTTATTTATATTTTATTTCTGAAAAAAACACATACAAGTGAAGTTATGTACTAATTTCAGAACAATTTTTAACTGTGAAACATGAAATAGAGTATGGCATGTGCTTCAAATTGATCATATAGGGCAAGGCATTTAATGACCATAAAATAGTGAAACATGCAAAATAAAAAATGCATTTATGACATAAAACAGTGGAAAAAGACACTGAATTTTAAAAGAATGACCAAATAATGTTCTATTATTACGTATATTTAGTTATTTTAAAGTACCTAATGAATTACTAAAACCAATTTAACAGAAGGCATTGAGTTATATATGAATTTACAATATAAAACTCACTTATTTTATTACTAAAAAAGTAAGTAAATCTATACTACTTGGACACCCGTAGTAAAAAAAATAATAATTCTGAACTGGCATGCCCATAAAATTTCCCCTAGCAAATATGTGCCATTTAAAAAGGAAGAAAAAATAATTCTTTATTGCTACAAGACAAACTGCTGTGGTGATTACAATAAACCTAAATAAAGCACTTGGCGGAGATTTTCAAATAAAAAGATTTTCTGTTGTGTGAAAGTATAGATTTTTACATGGAGAAGCCTCTCTACCCTCACAAACATGACCTAAAATGCCGAAAATGACCTAAAAATGCAGAAAATGACCTAAAAAGTGCCAAAAAATGACCTATCTCTTGAAAATGACAAAAATGCAAAATAAAGCAAAAAAAAAAAATGGTAAAACAAATCACCCTTATTTTATCAAATATTTCATGATACGCATTTATATTTATCCGAGGTATCTTTTAACTTTCGCATAAAAAGATGCAAAATCATCAAATGCTTTGTCCTAATCATGTATATTTAGGTTAACCAATATTATCAGTCAGATATAAAGGAATAAGTTATACCTCAAACGTTGTTATGAAAGTACTGTATAAATTATGTGGGAAAAAACACCACTAAACGGAGTCAATACGTCACTATTTAAAAAAAAATAAGACCAACTTTATTTTCCTTGTTTTTTGGTTCAACAACTTTACTGCAGGCTTATCCACTCCTTTAAAGTTGTATTCAGATCACACAGGTATAATGTTATTGTGACCATGTTCTTAAGGGATTTTCTCTTTAACTTTTCAAGGAGTTGCGTACTGGTATAGCCCAAGAGTGCAATTTTGCAATGCCGATACTTTCAATAGTTATGTGAGATAGTCAAGCTGCGCACATTACCCAGTCGTTTTGACCATCTTTTTTCTTGTATTTTTAAGTAGGGAGATTCATATTTCTTTATTTATGATTCATTCTAACTTCGTCCTTACGCTATACCCTTCTTACTATCTTTATCACTTCGAATTAACCTTTATTCCTTTCCCCTCTTTCCATTTCGTTCTCTTTTTATCCTTTATTTATTTAGTGCATAATTTTAGTTCTTTCTTTTTGTTTTTTCGTCCTTTATTTATTTTTTATTTATTTTTTTGTTATTTCTTTATATCTTTAGTTATTTCATTCGGTCTATCTTTGTTAGATAGTTTGGGTTGCGTTGTTTATATGTTGTTCTTTATTTATTTCATTAGTTATTTATTCATTTCTCTACTTCCTGATTTATTTTTTATTTTTTGTTATGCGTTTGTTAATTATTTCTTGTTTCATTATTCTTTTATTTTTTTCCTCATTGCTGCAATCTGTAGTCTTTTTAACTCACCATCGCTTACCTTCTCAGTCGTCAATACAATACTCTCTCTTTCCCCAGCGTTTCAGTTGACGTAGTTCGCATATTCACTGACAGATGGTGCTGAAGTGTTCTGTGGCTCATGCCATCACACACCAACCATTATCATTCCATCCATCAACTAGACTTTTTGCCCTGTTCTTTTCAGTATGCAGTATGTTATCTAGCTTTTACAATAGCAACTGAACCTTAGAATGAGCCAATCAAATCTCGTGGACATAGCACGCAAGTGTAGGTTACAGCCAATCGGAATAGGACGAATGATTTAAAGGTGGTGCGCCGACTCCAAGTTGTATTGGCTGCTGTTTTGTTCAAACTTTTTAGAAAAAAAAAGCCATTCCATTTGTTTATTTTGTATACTCTTGTATTTGAAGGTTCTTTTTCTATTTGCGTGAATATGATGCCAGTCGCTATTGCTCCCCTCCATTTACTGTCTGCCTGAACTGTTCTTTTTCTTCTTCTTATTCTTCAGCTGTCATTATACTTTTCTTACCGGCAGTCCCATCCTTTTGTCATCATCTCTAATGCTTTCTGATCCGAATTCACTTTTTATATAATTACCAGTCCCATTAAGAATGTAGGCCTAAGGTTACTTCTAACTTAATAACATTTGGTTCATTTGAAATCAAGTTATGTGTAGTAAGGTACTTATTCAGTTATGATTATAATTAGGGACCGGATTCTTAGGTTTTTACCTATTTTTTCCTTGCTTCCTAAACAAAAAGCGCTCATTTTCTTTTTCGAATCATGTCCATAGGATTCACCCACATTAATTCTGTGGCACCTAAAAATACCTAAATGGGGTATAAAAACCTAAATATACCTAAACGGGATATAAAACCTAAAATATCTAATTTAGGCTACTTTTTTCTTTGTCAGTTGAGGAATCGATATTTTGCGGAGAGACAATAATTTTTGTCGGGTTGAAATTAATACCATCAGCGTTTCGTTCAACCCATTGTCGTCTGGGATGGACTGTATCAAGAGAGGAAGTGTTGAGTACCAGCGTATTCCTTTTAAAATATTCGTATGAACAACCATTGTTGCCGTGTATGAACAAGGATATAGATTTCTGTGTTTTAAAGCATTTGTTTGCCTTAACCTTTAGTACTGTCTTGTTATTAACACTGGGTGGTCACACTGTGTTTTAAGAAGACGTGTTAATTATGTATTGAATCCTATGTAGCACATTCAAATTCATTAAACCAATAAATTATTCTACCCGAAAACGATATTTTGTGAAAAAACCTAAAAAAACTATTTCACCTAATGGAAAACCTAAAACAGTGTTTTTAAAAACCTAAAATTCCGGTCTGTAATTATAATATTATCTTCTATATATCTATCTTGTGTATAAGGGTTTAGAACATAAAGAAAATCGTACAAAAAAGTAATGAGTCGTAAATATACGAATAAGATCCAAACAATCACCCTTAAAATAAATTAGACTGTACAATTATATCCATACCTATACATAATGAATATTATTTTCCCATCAAGAATAGCCAGCTCAGATAAAAGACAAAAATATTAACTCCAAAATACGAATAGATAATATTTAAGAAACCTTAATGCGAAGAAATATTGTTCATGTATAGCCCAATAATAAAATACCCTGCACATGCACTCTTCTCATCGTTTACACACACCCTAAACGGATTTTTTAAAAAAAATCTTTGGCTTTAGCTGAATAGTCTATGCTTCGAAAGTTTTTGCAGAGAAGTCGTTCCAGTTTTGAATACCTCTATGTAGAAAAGTAAATCTGACAAAAAAATTTTTTGAGGCCTTGCCGATTATTTCTTGAATACATTATATAAAGAATTTTATTCTGTTTAGTTTTCTTCTGAATTCTGAAGATTCCCACCCTATTGTTTCTAACATAGGCCTGCCGTAACAATGTCAATTTTTATGTTTCTATTGATAATTTATTGATCTTGTAGCCTTTCCGTATTAAATTTTGAACTGTTTTATTTGACCTATCTGATTTGCGTCTCATACAGTAGTATTGGCCTATATTATTATTCCAAGCTTGGTCTCACTAGTGTTCTATAAGCTGACTAGACCTATTTTGCTCTTACGTTGCTGCTCGTTAATAGGCCTACTCTTCCTTACAAAGTGTTGTGTTGTCTACTAAATCAAGCAATTTCCTTACTAACGACGTGCAGATTAATATTATAATAATTATAATCATTATGCTTATTAACTTTTTGCATTGCGCCATAAGCCTATATTAAGAAATTGCTCTTAATTCCTAAAGTATCAGTGAGACAGGATTGTTTTCTGTGCGTGGGGTTTTTGGAATAGGCTAATTTATTCCTCTATTGTCCATAAACATTTCCCATTGTTTCATAGGCAAGTGTAGTGTTAAGCATAAAGATTGGAAGCATTGCTATTTATTTAGCAACAAAACTAAACAAAAGTAACAGTTGATATGAAAAGGATGACGATTTTATTTCGGGAACCATAGCCATGACTAACTATGTTCCTAAATTCTGTTGATCTATTAACACATGGATTGCGGATGAATGAAATGTACCTATAACCTAATCATATTGAACAAATGTTTTGTATTAAATAATAAAAATGTTGTAATTAATTTTGTCTGGAAAATGATGGTAAAAACTTAACTACAATTTAGATTCGATACAAATAATTATTGCTAAGGTGTAAAAAAAGCTACCATCAGTCATGAGGGAACAGGTTCCACAAAAATATGGGGCGTTGCACTCTGCTGCCATAATTAGGTTACGAGTGCTGAGGAACCCGAAGATTATGTAATTCAAATTAAAATTGCGCATCATCTTGATATTATCTCCTTAAATTAACTGTTAGTATCCATATGCTGGCAATATGTAGTTCAGTAATTTCATGTTACCGTCTTCACAACAAGAAAGGAGCATAGACCTAGGTAGGCCTATAACATTTCAAACTGGTACTTATCATAGTAGGCCTATGCCGGTAAATGTAAAAAAAAAATTGACTCGAGAAACGAATTGAATAAAAATCAGGGCAACAAGCTTCATATGTGAATTTTTGCCATAGCAATTAAATATTTGTTCGTGTTGTTTTGTGCACCATACTAAGATTTCAACATCTAACAGAAGAGGGTACGGGAATTCCAGAGGGATTTAGACGTATAAATGGGTGTATAAATTGTCAATAAACGTAGACATACGTTTCCGATATGCAAATATAAATTACAGCAGGTCCATGTTTCCATTTAATTTTTTTTTACAAACATTTCATTTGTCGATAAACTTGTTTAAATGAGAGTCGTGTTTCAAATTGTATTCATAATATGTTGAATTTTATTTATTTATCGTTTTAAAGCTGTTAATATAACTATGTCCCGGTCTCTACAGCATGAGAAACTTAATACTATTATACATTCAGATAAAATTGTGCGCTTGAGATTAAATTTGATTTACAAAATTATTTATACAAAGGATATGCAATATGTTTAAGAAGTAAAACAGCGTGATTTTCCTCTATTGGAAGCTCACAGTTAACATCTAAACTTTTGAACAATCTCCGTGAATAAGCTGTTTGTTGAATGAATGGTCCTCAACAGCGTCTTGAGTGGTGAGATCTCTACGTTGTCTGGATCATCAAAATCGAGATTCAAAACGAATAATCCCGTTCAATTTTAAAATATGACATTTAATTAAGATTTTCAACCAAAATATTAAACATACAGTATGTAAATAATTCAAACTGGAGTGAAAAAATAGGTTATCTCGATTGATACCTCATTTATGTGTATTGAACAAGAGATAATGGCCTAATTAACAGAATGAATGAATTGATAGTAATGAACTTTTAAAACTCATTCATTTTAATGTAGGCTTAGTGCAATTAAATTTAAGGAATAGCGAATTGTTACATATTCCTGTCATTAAGCCAAGAATTTTATAATGTTCAACTTTAATTCAAATATGTAAACAATGTGATTCTCTATCACTTCAAAATGCTCTACTGGATTTTGACTTATCATTAAATCAGTACATTTGATTACTTCATAAAATGTTATATATCCCATATGGTTTGGCTTAGTTTTTAGATTGTCTTGTTAAATTAATTGTAGTTATTACAAATCATTCATGTATCTTCTTCTTTATCCTTACATATTTATTGTATTGTATTTTTATATTGTACAACACGTATTGGCGAAACTACGCCTACTGTAATTGGGATTTATTCCTGTAGTTGGCAGAATAAATAAATAAATATAGCCTAATATGATGTGATCTCATTACTTTGCGAGCTTCTTAGCCACACAATAATTGTCTTTCTTGTTGTTATCAAGAAGATTTTGCCAAGACTACTAACATATTTTCATTTGAGCTTTATATGGCTACTAGCATGTGCCCGCGGCTTCGCCCGCGATAATTATTTAAAAAATTAAAAATTAAGAGCATAATATTTAAATCATTATATTTATTAACACCTAAATCACGTGGACTACATACCACGATTAGATAGCATCGCCTGGTAAAAGCGACCTCAGATTCGAGTTCCTTGGTCCAGAAAACCCCTGTATAGTGAGTTTCGTCCAAATAAAACAATGTTTGACCATATTAGGGCTTACAACATTCAAGCGATCGCGAAAGTTTAATTTCCAAGGTATGACAAAAATAGACAAAGCCAACTGTAATTGCCAAACTTCCATTTAATTTAATTCCAAACCCATCTGAAACCCACTGGCAACAATATGTTTAATGTCAAATGTGATTCGGATTCGATAATTCTGTGTAAGAAGGGATTAAGTATTCTCAAAAACATTTGATTTTTGGCATTTAAAATCAAAATTTTGCAAAATCCTTTCTTAGTGAGCACCTACATTATGAAACGAAGGTACTGTCCAAATTCCAAGTCTCTACCTGTTATAGTTTAGGCTCTACGTTGATTCCTGTCAGTCAGTCAGGACAAAGCCTTTTATATATATATAGAGAGAGATTACAGGAGTGAATTTAATTATTCCGATGATTGATTGATTTGGAAAGAATTGTGAAGCAGAAAAGTTGCAAAGGAAGTTTGTTACAAACAAAATTGAAGGTTCTTAACAAAGAACGGTGGACCACGGTGGGTAGGAGGTATCGTGCCCTCCTCTGGATCCGAAGGTCGCGGGCTCAGACCTGACCGCGATCGACTGATTTTTCAGGTAATAGTAGTCGTGGGCATGAAGTCCCTTAGAAGAGAGCATAAACCGTGGTGCCGTGTTGTAGTTTTCGGCACGTTATAAACCCAAAGTCTAAATTAGCCTACAGCCTCTAGTACAAATTCTCCGGCCCTTTCATGTCCTAGTAATACCTTAATCTTCTAGGCCAGCGTTTCTCAACCTTTTTGAACCCGAGGACCTCTAAAATGTATAAACATTTTTACGGGCCCCTAATTATACATCCCATTTTTAAAATTAGGCTATATGTAGGCCTATATTCGTAATATTTGGGGTATTAATTATAGGTCATTATAACGAAATAAATCTAAATACATTTTTTTTAATTCGACGAAAACACAGTTATTGAATTGGAAGTAAACTATTGACAGTAAAATTATATTTTGAACAGACTTTGATATTATTACCAATTTGATAATATAATTAGGAATTATAACACAGGATTACCGGTTTCAGACACTCGGGCACCTCCAACAATAAAACCCTTGTTAAAAGCGCGCCTCTAATAACAAATTCCGACAAAATATTATTTTTCAGGGTTTTGAATGAAACAGGAAACCATAGACGTCAGTGCATCAGGGGTTTCAAACTGTGGTTCATAACTGCAAAAGTAAGGAAACTTGCAATAGGACCTGTATTTTCGAAGATTTAAAAAACTTTGACATCTAGTGTCCATTTTATGTGAAAAAAATTTTACTTCTTCACTTGCTTTATGATATTTTTTAATTATGTCTGCGGACCATCTGGACAATCTTCGCGGACCACCAGTGGTCCGCGGACCATAGGTTGAGAAACACTGTTCTAGGCTATAGTTGGTCACTGAGGCGATGGCCTACCACTTGTCTCTCTGGCTTCTATGGAAGAATATTCGTAACAAATTTAGTCTTCAGCAGGGTTGGGCGAGTAAATTACCTATAGTCTAGGCGTGTTAGACGCACAACACATGTAAAATACATAATGTATATAGAATACAGTTTTATACACAGGATGTAGACTAATTAAATATTCAATTTATTTTGACTATTTAAACACGTTACTTTATTATTTGTTTGCAGTTTCAATCAATGCTTTTGCACGCGGAATATTCAGTGTAAAGGAAAATGGATTCAGCCACATTATCGTTAATACTGAACTGAGCTGGAATGTCACAATAGTAACTCATTATATAAATATGCAGTGGCTGCCGCCGCGATTTATAGAACTAGACTTCTCTTTCTTTTCCTGGTTCTGTTTTATCACTTAACCCTGAAACTTGTATTTATAATTCTCCTACAAAGTGAGAAGTCTATGGATTATAAAATGATACCAAATGACTTGTCTTTCATTTGAAATCTTGTAATTTTAATGTTATCGGCAAGAAGGAACAAAATATAATGTTTATTATCGATACACATTATTATCGATGAACTAGGCACATTGCCAAGTAAAAATCTGTTTGTTGACAGTGCCGACAACAAGGGTAGCCATTTGTCTACATATTGCATTTGCTAGATATAGAGGCTGTTCCGATGAGTCAGTGCAGAAATAGTAACGGAATAGAGCTTAGGGATGTTAATTTTTTCAAAAACAAATTGCGAAACCTGTTAAAATACTCGTTTATTCATATTATTGCCAACGTTTTTATTAGCATGGCAAAATGCTATTTAATAAAGAAATCGGCGATATTTCCAAAATTTAATACTGTATATGTAATTAATGCTAGAAATCAATACAGGAACTTTTTGCACTTTTGCTTCCCCTCCTTAAATTAAACCATTCATCAACAGTTATTTCATTTCAAAGCATTGAACAAGTTTGTTATTCTTTGTGCGGAAAGATGAGAATGGTTGAGATGAATTAAAAAAAAAACAGGAGACCTTTTATAATCATATACTTAGATAAAAATCTAAAGGTTCATCTCTGTCTATAATGAAAAAACTACTTAACTAGATAGAGGTGAAATTTTGCATAAACATAGTTTTTATACCTGGAAAAACATAATGACTATATGAATTGATAAATTTCATGTTTGCCGCAGAGGGAGGATTATTTTGAACATTATTTACTTCCTTATACCCTCTGATAGTCATTCACCCAAGTTCCGGCTCCACAACACAAGGATCTGAGGATGGCGTAACTATTGCGCCGAAATGCATATTCAGTATTTAAACAACAATACAACACACTGGACATCCAATTCTGCAAGAAATTCACAAAATAATCAAGAGAGGAACACTCTACAATCCTGAAGATTTTGACATCACCGTCATATATATGGTGCAAAGACTCCCGACAATAGGGAAATCCATTTTATACACATTTTAGTATTTTTACAAGATAGACGTGTGTAATTTGTGATTAATTTTTAATCTGTACATATATTTTTAATGATCTTTTTAGTGTTCTATACATAAATATCAATGTCACAGTGTGTTGTATGTTTATTTTAATATCAGAGGGTATAAGGAGGTAAATACTGTTCAAAATAATGACTATAGTTGTTGACTCATCTCCGCTATTTAAGCTAACATAATAATCATTACAATTCAGTATCATTTAAAATTGACACAAGCCATGATACCAACAACAACATAACAAAATCACGTCAATACTTTCACTGCCTGGTGGTAAATCCAGTGATACTAAAAGGAATAAAGTAACAGATTATCTATGAACTCAGTTGAAGCACGTTTTAAAATTATTTTACACTTACATAGCATTATGCACTTTAAGCATGGGAAACATAAATCTTCTACTTCACATTCTGATAAAAAAAAGGAGGCCGTATTGCACCTGGTGCGTTTTTTATTGTTCAGATTTCTGAGCCATATGCGAAGGTAGTGTTGTTCTCTACGCAAGTCGCCTGAGTTTATTACAATGATAACTGTCTTATAGCTACCCTTCAGAGATTTTTTTGGGGGGAAAAAGTTTCAAATAAAAGTTTTAGCTATTAGTATAATCACATTATGAAATGAGTTTAAATAAAAAATTTTGAGCCGATAAATTTGATAAAACCGAAAGAGGAAGTCGAAATGTAGGCCTACATTCTTAACTTGACGCATACACTCGCTAGGTTAGTAAGCAATAATCGAAGCTTACATTTCATAATTGTAAATATTTTAATTGATTAAAATGTAAAATAACCTTGCTTCTGGTTATTATAAGTAAAGTGGATGTAACTTGCTCGAAAGTGGTTTCTTTCTCATTAAAACCTAATGTGCTAAAGTGATTAAGTAGCTTAGACACGTTCTGTCATTCAACTAAGATATATGTCACTCAGAGGCCAAACTGACTAAATCCAATGCAAAAGAAACGGAGAAAACTTGGTTTAAAGTTGTTGCTATGCTGAAGTTGGGCCGGAACGGCGCTCCGGCAAAGTAACAATTTACTATTCATCGCTCCTGCATAAACGCAGGGAGGAAGAAAGTACAAATGAAATCGGCGTATATTTTGGCAACACTTAAAAAATAAAGAACCATTATTACCAGGGCCCGGATTCTGATTACCTAAAATTGTTTGAAAAGTGACCTATAAAATGACCCTAAATTTTAAAGAAAATGACTTAATAATTATAAAAAATGACCTAAAAACTGATATTTTATTTATAAAATATTATTATTGTACACACAAAGTTATAGACTAGTTTGTACATAATTGTAAAAACTGTAAATAACTGCAATGTTGTGAATGTTCTTTTCTCACGGAAATTTATACTGGCACCGAGGCACTGGTGAGTCAAAATTCGGCATTTCCTTTTGTGGTCTGCCGGATTATATTTTTGTTTATTGAGGGTAAACAGTAGTTTGCACTCTCAAATCCAAGCGGTGGCAGACTCTGGTGCCAAGTCAATCTGAACAAAATTTTGGAGTTTCTTTGATTCTCATTTCCGACCGAGACATGACAATACTATAGCGCCGAATTTTTCCTTCTTGCATTAAACAAACAACACTTCAAAGACAGCACCGCTAGCTACGAAAAAAAGTTAATACACTAAATGAAAATACACGAAACTGATTAAATAAGGAAGCAAATGACACGAAAATGACAAAATAATGACCTAAAATTGAAATAAATGCCCTAAAAATATAAAAGTGTATAAAATGACAAAAAGACCTAATAAAAATGCATTTCTATAATCTAGAGGCCATGATTAGGATTTATCCACAAGTTGGCAATGTCTATTGCAGCATCAATAAAAAGATGACATGTCATTAGAATCCGGGCCCTGGTTATTACGTTCATGATCTCCTGTTCTTGTCGCGACAGTTGCCTGTCCGCGGTTGTCGCAGATTCAATGCGTACGTGACGAATTTGGTTGCATTGGTTGTTGTTATTGTAGTGTAATTTCTATTTTATTAATTTAAAAAAAGGTAATTTGACTATAATGTTTGGTATCATAATAAATACCTGCTTATAAATTTGTGGGTTCATCCTAGGAAAAATTTCCAACTTCAACAGTGGTTAGTTGGCCATTGCAAATTCAGCTTGAAAGACAGCACAAATCTGGAAATGTTACAGCATAGCTAAGGTGATAGCAATATTGTGTGATTTATAAAATGGCTGGAAACAGAATCCAGGAAACCACCGAATAAGGAGATAATATTATGAAATGCATATTTTTTCAGAGGTTAGTCAGGATGTAAACTAATATATATAGTCTATACTTCACTTTAATCCACAATATGGCTGACAATCACAGTAAACAATCTCGTAATTCACTAACTCTTGCTTGACGTCTACCTAGTCGTAATATTTTTGTATTAATCATAGTGTACAGGTGAAATGTGCGAGGCGCGTTCATAAAGTAAGTTTCCCTGGGGCCGTTTACAGAAACAAAATACAATTTCATGGAAATGTTTATTACAACAGATAAGTCATGTGTTCAGCTATTTTTCAACATATTCGCCACCGGAATTGATACATTTTTCATTCCGTGGGAGCAACGTTAGAATATCTGTGTCGGAGAAGTCTGCCGCCTGGGATTTGAACCATTGTGTGGCAACCATGTCCGCCTCTTTATCATTATCTTATCATTTCTTGAGGTGTAGGAAAAATGGAAATCTATGGGAGCGAGATCCGGGCTGTAGGGTGGATTTTTAAACACCTCCCAGCAAGTCTCCTGTAGATGTTCGACTGGGAGGTGTTTAAACATTCACTTTACAGCCCGGACCTTGCTCACAGTCATTTCCATCTTTTCCTACACCTCAAGAAATGACAGAGAATGACAGGCAGGCGGAGATGGTTGTCACACAATGGTTCAAATCCCAGGCGGCAGAGTTCTACGACACGGGTATTCAAAAGTTGGTCTCACGGTATGAAACATGTTTCAATTCCGATAGCGAATATTTTGAATAATAGATGAACATTTGCAGTATCTGTTCCAATAAACATTTTATGATATTGTGTTTTGTTTGTAAACGGTTATAGGGAAACTTCCTTTATGGACGCGCCTCATAATTCTGCCGTCTTTTTTCTTGATGATTGGAGAGACGTATGGATATAGGACATTGAGATTGAAATCAGCAACTTTATCATAGCAATTACTGCCTTTCTTCAAGAGATATTTTTTCGCAGTATTTCATATTAGTAACTTTCTTCATTGGAGCATGCTCTTTCCTTAATAACTTTCCCACTTTTATGAACAAACCCTTTTCCTGACAATCTTTTCGTAGCCTATTTCTGGCCTCCCGCTGGGATAAGAATAATTATATCGCTCTCTTAATGAAAGTGCAAGTATTCACTTAAAATAAGACTACAGTAATGGTGAAACAATCACATCATTCAGCTAGGCCAGATCTGCACATTTTTTATTATTATTATTATTATTAAGTAGATGCATTTGCACATTGTTGTAAATTATTGTTAATTAAACAAAAATATTAAAGAATCTGAATAATGAAAGATAAATGGAGTTAGTCGTATTGGCGTCTGAAATATACTGTATAATCAGAATTTCTGTTATCATCTATCATCTACCATAGGCGTAACGAGGGGGGGTTTGGGGGGTTTGAACCCCCCCCCCCCCATTGATTAAAAAAGAAAAAAATTGTACTATTTATTTCATTATTGTGATATATCACTTTTTTTAAAAAATCTGCTTATAAATTACTTAATATGAGTTTAAAGCGTGGGAAACTTAAAACTCGTTATTGTGCATCTTAATTTTTAAAATTTTCCGGGGGGAGGACCCCGGAACCCCCCTCTCCAGATGTTATAACCCCCCATATGGTCGGCCAGGTTACGCCTATGTCATCTACTGGTGTAATAATGAATGAATGAATGGAGATAATCATATTGACTACTGAAAATACATGTAATCTGCGAGTTTTCACAACCAATAGAAGAAAATAAAAGAAATGGAGTTGGTCAGTTTGGCTTCTGAGTGGCACGTATGAGGGACTGAGGAGGATTTTTCGATTAGATTACAATTCACATATCGATGATTTTTCGTCTATTAACAAATAATGTTGGATCACAAATTTTAACCACACCAGAAGAGATTCTGTTTTATTTTCTGTCAATTCGCTAACCAGAAAAGTGGACGGGAAATTTTATTGTGACCAGAGGTTTTTATAATATGATGCCACTCTACAAATTCATGTTCTTCTGGGTGGCGTTAACACATTCTGGCGCAAAACTGACTTTCAGGGTTGAAGTGGCGCAAATGCTGTGGTCGGCTTCCAACCTGGCTAGAATCCCGAGAGCTTTAGAAAAATCTCAAAACTATTTTATTTGCATTGAAAAGCATTTGGTTATTTTCAAATACAGTGAGAATAATACAGTTGGTATTACGGAGCGGAGCGATTATGGACCCCCCAGTCATCGCTTAGTTTGCGTAGATACAGTATCACAGGTAAAGTTATTGTAAATGGTCGCCTTAGCGTTGCCTAGATGGTCTTTGGGAAGAACGGAAGTAATCGGTTGCAGATAACTGGTGGTAAAACATGGAATTTGATGAAAGTTGGACTAGGTTGATAACCAGTGATGAAAACATCAGTAGGCTACTAGTGGCAAGTTGTTCCTCACTTTACATATCGGTAATGGAAGAAAATATGTAAGAAAAACTGACAATTTTAGTGCAGCAACATTAATGTTATAATTTACATAATAAAGAATAAAACAAATAGCAGTGGGGCTTTTGAGTACCGGTATATAAATTTATACTCAAAAGGGAAAGTGATAAAGGGAAAGCACAAAGAGACACTTCATTAAAATTCTATAAAGTAATGGCCGTTCCACCTCTATTGTATGGCAGCGAGATCTGGACATTAAAAAAAATGATTACAAACGTATCCAGGCTGCTGAGATGAAATTTTTACGATCTTTGGCTGGATACAGATTGACAGATCGCATGAGGAGCGATGATATCAGAAAGGAATTAAGGATCTTCTCTATAAACGATAAAATATCAGAATATCGTGCAAATTGGGAAGAACATTTATGTAGACAGTCCAATACAAATATATATAAAAAAGTACTCAATTATACACCAAGAGGAAAGAGGGACCCAGCTCGCCCGAAAACATGATGGGCACAGCAAACTTTTGAGGCCGGAACAGGCGCTATTGATGCCTAATCCCTGTATGTAGATGATGGTGAAATAGCAGTGAAACTCAACATCACTGGCAAGATTCCGAAAATAGTGTTGAAGTAAATATTCTTTAGGGAAATACTTTAGGCCAGAGTGAAGTAAATTTTTCGGATTCTGCTGTTGCTTATCCTATGTTCTAATGCTTTTGTGTGTAAAACAGTCTAAGGCTACATACATCGCACAAGCAATAATTTCTTCGCCCGGATCCTTATTTTGTTTAGCAATGATCATTGTGGAAGACAGCATGAACATAGCGCAGTCTAATGTGAATAATTATTGATACTGTCACAGTGATATCCATGAGGAAGACGATGTTGACTGTGATAGGCTATAATTTGAAATTAGGGAACCATGGACCATTTTTACATAATACATGCACACATACGCAGACTAAACCCAATTTTGAAGTTTTCAAAATTACAGTATAATGTGTAAATGCTACAAAATGCAAGATTCGAATTAAAAATTAGAACATTTTTAAGAAAGGTAAAAATCAGCACCTACTTATTATATCTCTCCCTGCCTGCAACGTGAGTACTTTTCAAAAGAAAGTGAAAGGTGAAGATTTGCAGTGTAGTACGGTCTGCCTGATCCAAAATCCCATTCTCTTCCTCTCTTGTATAGACTCAAAATCGTAGTCTGTTGGTATTTTTCAAGTCCTTACACCCCGATGCCCGCTTCAGGGATCATTGACTGGAATCATGGCGTACTAAGCACGGTGATAATCGCTTAGATACTCGAACTCGGGACCCTTACACAGCAGGCATATGTGCTAGCTTTTAACTAACCGGGATCTCTGGTGTTATTAATAGTAGTAGGGCAAGATAGGGTGACGAGCCGAACTTTTCTGGAAATTCGTCTACCTCAAAACAGGATTGAATATTTTGAAAATTCTTTTTGAGATACCAAGCTATGATCTTCCCTCCCTGTATTTCAGCAACGGAAATATTTATAAAATAATAAATAAATGTGTAAATACAATTATTAAATTGAAAGGCAAAACGGGAGAGATGCCGCGTTACAGGGTGCTATGCCGCAAGTATGGGAGACATGCCACATTCACAATATCAGACTAAATTTACATCAATGGCACGTATAAAACAAAAGAGAACCTATCTGCACAATCTCTGAATATGGACGACTAGCCTTATTTCATTTTCTGAGCCAAGTACTCCTTCAGGCCCAAGTGAGGGTTTTCCCAATTTCCTGTGTCAATGCGCCTACGAATACTCCTCTCTGGCATATGATAGCAACGTTCGGCTTCCCGAATGGAAATTTCCCGTACCTTAATTCGCCGAATAGCGTTTTGTAGGTCACTGTCACTCCATAGGCCACATTGTTTAGCTCCCTCCCTTTCTTTATACCTAGTTGGCATAATTATTGCTGAAAAGAGCATAAAAATAATTTTGGTGTGTAATTATACTGCTAAACAGTGTGCGGCGTGCCACCCTTGAAAGCTATGCGGCAAACTCAGGGACACGTGCCGCACTCATCTGCAGAACTTATTGTTATTGTTGTTATGGCGAACTTCACTCACAATATCTTTACAACCTCTAAATAGTCTATTAAAAGTAGTACACGTAGAAAAAATGGAACAAATACAGATCAGGAAAGAATAAAGTAATGAGTCCAAAAACGTTTCGCAGTGAAACTAGTGTACTTACCTGATAAATACCGTTATAACAATGGCATAAACACCACAAACAATGAAAACACGCGGTCCAATTACTCTAGAGAGGGAACTGGAGATGGTATCACGACAACTAGCGGTATCTAGCGTCAAATGTTCGAGTTAGAGGGGGTGCGGCAACTCTCCCGGTGCGGCGCGTCATCCGGTCTTGCCCTAATAAACCAAACTCCGTGGCGCTACATCCCTGAAAGGACCGTGGGTGTCAGCATGCTGATCACATGCTGACACCCACGGCCATTAATGGTGTTTTCAATGGCCGGAGCCGTTACTTCTGTATCAAGTAGCTCCTCGATTTGAATCACGAGGCTGAGTGCACCCCGTTCCAGACCTGCCTACCTCAGAAAAATCTGAGGAGGTACCGGGATCGAACCCGGGCGATGGATCTTTAGTCAGCGTCGCTAACCACAAGACCACGCCGGCGGTCAATAGCAGTAATAGGAGTAATAATTATAATAATAATATTAATAATAATAATTTTAAACAAAACATGAAGAATGTGCTGATGATATCACTTTGATGTAGTTACATATTTCAATGATAAAGATGAATGAAGATCAAGAATGGATTAACATAATGATGGTAGTATACTTCACTGTATAATAAATGAAGCTGGGGTTACCTAATTTTCATATGAGGTTGCATTTCTTTGGAAGGTTTAAAATTTCATTGCTTTTCACTTGAGGCAAGTTGTTTTGTTGGAAGGGGGGCATACGCCTCTGAATCCTGCAAGACGTCTCTGCCTTCTCCTCCAGGGTTCCTACAATATTGATCCACCAGGTTAAAGGAAACTGCGGCTGTTAGCAATATAGTTCTCGTACACACAGTTACCCTCACAACTTGACACCACCCCCACCCACCCTCACACCCATCACTTTCAAGCCTTGCATTCTTTTTAAAGTTGACCTTTTCATAAGTTTGTCAGAGGTGTCAGAAGTAAGAGAATACTTATATTTCTGTCCTTTTAACTACCTCCATACAGATTCATATAGGCCTAGTAGGTCTATTGTACATGAACATAGGGACTCATTTCTGTCTCTGTCCATCAGCCATTGTGGCCTTGAACTTCAACTGTAAATTGTATAAGAATTATAGACCTATACATATTTCTTTTGCACAACTAATTTAAATGGGGGTTAGCTTAAGATGCCGTTGTTTTTTCAACTTCGGATGTTTTTCTCTCAGTAACTATTTTCCTGGACAGCTCGGTAGTGGAGAGGTAACCGCCTGCCTCCAGATCTGAGGTTAGTGAGTTCAAACCCGGCCTAAGTCTACGGGTTTTTTCTGAAAGTAAAAATCCTGGGCACGAAATCTTCTGGCAGGGACTACAAACGTTGAGTACTGTGTCGTGTATTTACGACAAGTTAAAAAATACTCTTAGCCTAAAATATAGCATCTGGTAAAAATTCTCAAACCTTTCACGTCCCATTGGCCTGTCACTCTGTCTTCGACAGGAAAATATTCTTTTTGTGAAATGAAGGCTCTCAGGAGATCCTAATGCTCTGGGCATCTTGGTCTTATATTTGTAGCTTTTTTGTTATTTTATTACTTCACTTGATTCGTTCTGTATAACAATAATATTATTAAAACCACAATATTTTTATATTTAACATATATATATTTGTGCCCATCTGATTTTACATCATACTGCACCATTGGTTCTTGTTCTTGGTAGGCAGTATTATAGCAGAAAAGACCGAATACTGATGGAGTCACGACTCACCAAGAACAATAACAGTAGTAGCCTACAGCACTGACAAGGATGAAATGATATTGTTTCATCTAAAATATGAAATATGAGTGAATAATATTGTTAATGACCAAGAATCAAAGGATATCGTTAGATTTAAAGCAGAAAGCTAAGAGTTTCTGAAGTCACCTTATTCCATAATGTAATCAGATACTCATGGCATCTATTGACTAGCATACTGTAATAGGGATTTATCAATCGACTCTCTTTTAATTAAAATCATTCTGATTGTTTAACTGTTTATTTGATGATATGAATAAGCTAACATTTCATTAGAGAAGTTTTTCGGGCTTGTAGGACGTGGTAAGTGGAGTTTGATGTTACCAACGTTTCGCCGGTGACTGCGTCCAGCACCCTCAGGGGTCCACTGTCTACAGCCGGTGGCAGTGAACTGACGTGGGTCAGATCAGACCAAATAAGCTGAGATCAGAACAAAGCCCGCGATGCGATGACCTCGACTACGTTCCATACCTGAATACGAAATGCATTGCTGGAAATGAAAACGGGTTCCTATACTATAACTTAAATTTGCTTACGCCAAAGGTGTTTTGCTTAGGGTTCGAACCTGTGCAGGGCAAGTATAATGAGAACTAGGGTTCGGCATTTCAGTTTTATATATAGTTCTGGTATTTACGTTACAACCATGGAAAACCACGGAAAACCCTGGTCGGAATATGCAAAGGGGATTTGGTCATGGTCCTCCATTCTATAATGCTTGGTTGGAGTTGAACCCACCAGCTGGGATACGTATCAGCTGGACTGATCTCTTTCAGTTCTTAAACTGTATGAGGGTTATTCTTGTACACTTTACTTTTTAAGTTCCCCCCCAAATAAAAATGACGTAAAAGAAACTGCAGCAATTTCACAAGAAGAATTAATGTGTGTGAATGCAAACTTTCTTGAAAGATGTCAGAAATGTGTGACTATGTTCTTCATCTGACAAACCCAGAATTAACATTTACGGAAGTGGGCGTTAAGACCTTACTTTGCTGCAGTGTCCTCCGACATAAAATATTCAATAAAATGTGACGGACTTGCTTTTAAATTATCCAGTGGTGCTGGTATTTAGTTATATTATCATCTTCCTATGACGAAAGCTTGGAATCTCATCTCCTGAGTTCTTTGGGCTCGTATAGGGAACCAGTGATTTATCATGTCGTTTTATTTCTGTTGTATTTATATAAAATAGGCTTATTTAAAACATGCACAATTATGTTGCTAATAGTCGTTAGTGAGCTAAAATAGCTTAGCAATAGATATATGTCAACAATTCCAATTAAGAGCTCTTTGCTTTTATCAAAGTCTGCATCCACCTACGCATTCTAAACAACTTTCGGTTTTACTCCATATCGTACGAAAAAAATACCAGAGTGCGTGTGTTTTAGTAGACGATTTTCTTTTCAGGCAAATCTGGTTATTTCGAATAATATATTTTCTAACTCATAAATCTCATGAGAAAATTAAGATGAGGAAATTGCAGACCTGTTGTATGCACGCGAACGCCTATTAAAACGCGAGCCGAGTTCCTTTGTTCCGTATTATTCTGTTATCAGAGATATTTCAGATTCACTGGACTTGCTTGTTAATGTCGAAGAAAAGAAAGTTCTGTCTTAGAACCTAATATCATAACTCTGGGAAAAAGGTGGGAGGATTTATAACTATATAAGCAACTAAACTTTAATACTGAGCTAAATAATTGTTTTAATAAATAACTTCATTTAATAACATTTTAATAAATTCAGAGATCTAAACAAAACAAAATTAATAAGCCTATTCACAAATATAAGATGTACAGTAATATGGATCAATTTTTGTGTCTTATAACTTTGCATATTGAGAAAAGGTTGTTGTGATCGGTTCAACTTTTATAAAATAGGATGATAACTTACAATCTGTTATACGAAGCCGATGTCTATGTCTATTATGACCAAATGTATATCCCTATAGTATAAAGCCACACGGCTGACTCACTCACTCACTCACACACTCACTCACTCACTCACTCACTCACTCACTCACTCACTCACTCACTCACTCACTCACTCACTCACTCACTGACATTAATGTTTGCCCACTTCCAGATGAGCTACAAACTTGAAATTTGGTATACATATAGCTTTCAGGCTGTAAACCACAGGCAAATTCAAAAACGTAATGCTTTTTAATTTTTAGCCCTGAAAACCCCCGAAAAAGGACTCACTCACTGACATTAATGTTTGCCCACTTCTGGATGAGCTAGAAACTTTAAATTTGGTACACATATAGCCTTTAGGCTGTAAACCACAGGAAAAATTTCAAAAACCTTTCCCGAGAACCTCAGCGGGGGTTTGGGGGCGGAGCCCTCAATGAGCGAAGCGAGTTATGTATATTATTGGTTGTGTGCACATCGGCACAGTCGCATTTTCGTACACATCGGCATAGTATTTTTATCTTACAATATCATCGTGATCATCGCCACACATCCTTCGTACGGGTGGACATAGAGACGAAGTTGGAATTACATTATCGTATTGAATGCAATGAAGTTCACAGTAACTGCTAGGCAGAAAGACAAACACTTCCTTTTATTATTATAGATACATACTGTGTACATTAATATTATAACTGCATTATTTAGAAATCATTCATAACGTATCTGCCTGAAATTAAATGAGAGTTTGAATTAACCTAACCTAAACTGACTTAACCTATCTACGATATCACGGCCGGTTTCTTTAGCCACGGTAGCTAAGGGATGCTGCCTTGGAGCCGTGGTGAAGGAGGCTGTAGGTTTGAGACTCTATGTCCACCCCTACCCCCAACGTGGTGTGCGGTGATGTGCACGATAACCATTACAAGATAAAAGTACTATGCCGATGTGCACGAAAATGCACGACACACCATAGTATTACCGAATTCATGTTAAAACTGTTAAAGCAGCCTTTTTGTTAAAAAAAATTAACTAAACAAGTATTACACTTTACACAGCAATGAATAACGTCAGAATAGATTAAATATATAGTTTTGAAATAGTTCTGTTTTTGGTTCTAGAGAAATAACATCCTCTTTGCATCTAGTTGATACGACTGTACTCCTTTTCTGTTCTTATCTGTATTGTTCATAAATAGAGCTGGTCCAACGAATAGTAACACCTCTGCATAACGATACTTGTGGACCCTGGTAGTTTATATTGTTATATGAGGGTAATCGTTATAATGAGGGTTTGTAATTTACCACATATTAGAATAATTAGAAAGACTGCATGCAGAAAACTGTGTAATGTAGGCCTACAGGATAATTCATGAAACAGACATGCGAAGAATACAACCTAATTTTATTAGTTAACTGACTTCCGTTGAATTGTAACCGTAGCTACTTTACACCCGCACACTAAAAAAATCACTATTAACACGGATCATGGCACGCTTTGAGTGTAGCCATGTGTCAGAAATTTCAAACTCGTAGTTGATTGAAAAAGAAAAGAGAAAGACAAGCAACTTCGTCACATAGCCAAGGAAAAAGTAAAGCAGTTGCTCCTTATGGTGTTTTAATTTCACATTATGTACAGTTTGAAGTAACACCTTAACTCACAGTACTTTTTGCACAGATAAGGGATGATTTTAGCTTCGGTGATCCGATTTTCCTCCCCTCATGAACGTTTCTTTTCTGGAATTTCTGAGAAATATAACAGATATCAGGTAGGCCTACCCAGAAAATAATATTGGTGGCTGTGAAAGGTTACTGATCTGATACCAGCTACCATCCATATGGCTAAGCGACTGGTTTGCAGTAACAATTCAACCTCAAAATATTGTTATAAAAGAGTATATCTAAAATATATTCAACGTTATAGTGAGTTACATTTAACATTATTAAAATAGGAAATTCGCCAGGACTAAACAAAAATATTGCTAAATGCGGGTTTATTGTTACATTGATCTTCGTTATACTGAGGTTTGATTGTATACTCCTTTTCTGTTATCTCTCTTGTCCATATCTAGAGCTGGACCAACGAGATGGATATTCTAGACATTATTTTTATAACGCACTTAAGAAGTTATGCTTTCAAACAGAAAATCAAAGCACCCTTCATTTTTATATAAAAACTAGCTTCGATCGTTGGGGGCTCTGTTCCCTAACCCCCAGTGAGGTTTTCGGGAAAAGTTTATTTTTATGAACTGACACTGCATCGGAGATGGAGTCCGTGTATGTAGACTGCTGTAGCCTATATTACAGTTTAGCCTTAATAAACCTAAAAAGTGCGGATTTTCGGGGGTGAAAGATTAAAAATTTAACTATTTGGAATTTTCTCGTCCGTTATAGGCTAAAATCTATACGACTGTCAAATTTCAGGTTTCTAGCTCATCTGGAAGTGATAAACATTAACGCCAGTAAACATTTTCAAAGTTTTGTGGGGGATTAAAATTAAAATTCTGAACTTTTTAGAACTCTCCCATCTGCTATAGACTATTAGCTATAGGGCTGCCAAATTTAAAGTTTCTAGAAAACAATTATGCCAATGAGTGTGTGATTTACACTGTAGTAGATGTGAATGACGTTAGGCTAAACATTCAGTTTTTCCCTACTTGTAGAGCAGCTAGAATCACCAAATTTGGTATGCTTATGAAAGTTAAAAGTTCCAACATTTCTGTGAATTGTATGATTATAGCTGTCCTATAGGTGTGTGCAAAATACCATAATGTGTGGAAAATGTAAACAATTTTGTTAGAAAAATCTAAACCTATCTAAGGCATAACCGATAGAGATGCTACGAAAAGTCATGGAAGCAAACTTGTAGATCTCTCAAAATCCGTTACTGGAAGTGGAGTGGGTTTTATGAAACCACTTATCGGTTAGCTAATATAAGCTTCCAATAAAGATCTGCAGGGACTTTAAAGCAGCAGGTTTTTTTTGGGACAACAAATTAAAAATCTCAACTTTTGAAATTTTTCCAACAGTTACAGCTAAAAGCTATAAGTGTGCCAATGTCAAGTTTCTTTCTCATCTGGAAGTGGGTAAACATTAATGTCAGTGAGTGAGTGAGTGAGTCAGCCATGTGGCATATTATTGGGATTTATTATACTCGTAACATTGATAATTCTTTGCGTGCTATTATAACAGAATAACCACAGTACATTAACGTTACACGGCTGGAGCGAAATGATTCAGCTTCTTATCACTAACTTCCCATAAAATAAATTCTACATTGAAATAAAATTATAATTTTTACAATTTGTAAAAATGAATAAATTTTTTAAATATCTATAATTTATAAATTAAGTGTAACAGTTATAACAAACCAATATTTTTAATAACCTTTTAAAGAGTTTGCTTGTAGCGAGGAAATCAACATTATGGAAGTACAAGATGTGATCTTTCTTGAAATGGGGGAAAGTCATCTACAATGTGTGGCAAATAATTTCATATTAACATGTAATGCTGATCTTAATCGAAATAATTGTACTGCTTTCATTTATTTAATTAATATTCCATCAGTATTTAAACAAAAACAGCTGAAAATAAGTGGTAATTCATTTCCCCTAACTTACTGACTACTGTACAGGATATTTGTGAATATGAGGCTTTCAGTCCATCTCACATATAGGTCCCTGTGAATCTCTAGAGGAATATTTGTCCTGAGCTGGAATCGAACCAGGGTTTTAGCTTTGTAAACTGATGCCTATACCACTAGGCTTTTTTTTTGTGCCCACCCTTACCCCCGGAGTGCCAAGCAATTAAGCCTAAACCTCCGGTCAGACCAAATTTTGGTAACCATATGTGACGTGTGTATACCTATTGTGCCCTTATGTACATCCGTAGAGGATGTTGATGGTGTGACGTGTTTGGGCTGAGTACTTGTGTCTTTGTACTTTGGCGCAGGATAGACCTAAATGCGGATAGGTCTTATGTGCAATATCTCCCCGCGTGTGTTTTTTTTTAGTGACATGTATTCTAGAGATTTGTAGTGCGTGTATCTGTTTGAGGGAATTATTGACCAGTCCAGCATTCCCCTAAGAACGAGGGAAACCACTCAAAAACCTCGTTCGGACTGGAGCAGTGGCCAAATGACCGTCTACTTTGGTGTGTTAATTTACTATAGACTTTTCGAGAAGTGCTGTTTTTGCAAAGGTTTTAAGGGCTGGGAAGGTGTTTTTACGCGTCGAGAACGTGAGGTCCGGTGCCCAGGCTTCCTCTTCGGCCCTAGCGGCTTCGTGGAGGAGTAGTCGAGCTTCTCGATATCGAGGACAAGTATACAGCATATGATACATGGTGTCTGGTTCTCTGTCCTCACAAGCGCATAGATCGTCGTCAGTGAGATTAAAACGGATTAAGTTAGCGGCAAAGTTGCCGTGGCCAGTTAATACGTGTGTGACGAAGTGGTCCAATTTAATCCATGGCATTTTAAGTCTATTTCTGATATTTGGGAAAAAGTCACGAGTGATTCTACCATTTTGGGCAACTACCCATTTTTGCTGCCAAATTCGCAGACCCATTCCAAATCCCCTTCTAGACCACCATTGACCTCACTGCACATGTTAAACATTTAGAGTGTGGCGAGGAAGCATCGCTCAGGCTGATTTAATTACAGGTTTTTGAGTTAATCCTACTTTCCGTGGCTTTAGTTAATGACAGACTTTCAGTCTATTTCACTGAAGAGACAAATATGTAAATGTGTAGAGGATAGCTGAAAACCCGGTTCAATTCCCGCTCAGGACAAGTTTTCCTGTGTAGATTTACATATATTTATAAAATAAAATTCCAAATCAGGACTGAACAATTGGAGGCTTTATTCTCCTTCGCTATTCACTGATGTGAAAAATCCTTGTAGTCACAGAGCCTACTGGAAGATGTAAATTTTCTATTATTGCATGTATAATTTTAATTTTGTCTTAGCAACTTACTTAATATTCTCTCGCAAACATCTTTATTATTATTATTATTTATGGAGAAATACGATACATACACTTACTTGGGATACCAACAAGCTCAAGGCATAGCGTACCAAGAATGCAAGGAACAAGTCACTAAAATATACCTAACACGGCTGAAGTCCATTTTAAAGACAGAACTCACAGCAAGGAATACGGTGAAGGCAGTTAATACTTATGCTGTACCAGTAATAGAATACAGCTTTGGTGTATTGACATGGACAGCAACTGAGTTGAAAGCATTGGACATCAAGACCAGGAAGGAATTTATGAAGCACAGAGCACATCACCCCCATAGTTCAATTGAACGTTTTCACCTGCCTAGAAAACTTGGGGGCAGAGGAATAGCCAGCTTCCCTGATAGACACGCCAAGCAAATAAGCAACCTGCGGAAATATTTCTATGAGAAAGCAGACTGTAGCAGGTTACATGAGATGGTAGTGGAAAAAGATAACAAATTAACTCCATTGAAGCTAAGTGATAGAAATTATGAACCCGGAGAGAATGTAGCGACATCAGATAAACTATTAAATCAGTGGAGATCAAAATGCCTACATGGGAAGTATAGGGCTTGCATAGAGCAGCCACACATAGATACTGAAGCATCGCAAAAGTGGTTAATGAGTGGAAACTTATTCAAGGAAACGGAAGGTTTTGTAGCAGCCATACAAGATCAAGTAATACCAACGCGCAGCTACCAAAAGAGAATCATGAAGCAAGCGGTAGAAAACATCATCTGTCGTATGTGTGGGAAAGCAGAAGAATCTATAAGTCATATAATATCTGGATGTGAGGTGATGGCACACAAGCAATACCTTGATCGTCATAATAAGGTAGCCAATATTATTCACCAAGAACTGAAAAACATGTTCTTTGAAAAGGAACCTACATTACCCTGTTATAAATATGTTCCTTCTCCTGTATGTGAGGATCAGAGGGCGAAATTGTACTGGAATAGGAAGATCATCACAGATAAGACCATACAAAATAATATTCCAGATATTGTGCTTTCCTTGAAGGAAGAAAAACTCACCTACATCATCGACATTGCGGTTCCGTTAGCAGCCAATGTAGAAAAAGTTTATAGGGAAAAAATTAATAAATACTTACCACTTGCTGATGAGATCAAGGCTATGTGGCATATGGACACTGTACAGATTGTGCCTATTGTGCTGGGATGTACTGGTGAGATTCCCTTCAAGCTTCAAGACAGTTTAAAGCGATTAAAAGTACAGAAATATTTGTACTTATCTATGCAGCGTGCGGTAATCCTAGAAACGTGTAACATCGTCAGAAGAGTTCTTGGGGAAAAAGTGGACCAGTAGAAGTTGTGTACAACAGGACAATTGTTGTTACTATATACATTTACAGTGTACTTACCTGCATGTAAAGCTGTATGTACATAAATATATACCTGTTTAGTTAAACAGAGAAATAAATTTTAAAATTGTATAATTTTAATTTTGTCTTAGCAACTTACTTAATATTCTCTCGCAAACATCTTTATTATTATTATTATTATTATTATTATTATTATTATTATTATTATTAATATTATTATTATTATTATTATTATTATTATTATTATTATTATTATCATCATCATCATCATCATCATCATCTTATTTATTTCTCTGTTTAACTAAACAGGTATATATATGTACATACAGCTTTACACGCAGGTAAGTACAATGTAAATGTATATAGTAACAACAATTGTTCTGTTGTGCACAGACTTATTATTATTGTTATTATTGTTATTATTTTTTCTTTCTTTCTTTTGTGTAGTATGGTTTTCATCAGTCAAGACGTTCGAAGTCGATGTAAAGAGAAGTAACTCAAAAGTTCGTTCATGATTTCACTGGAACCTTTACGATATGTTCAAATAGCAGAAAGGATAAGTTAAAACAGAATTGTCTTTTCACTAAATATTTAATAGCTTTTGCTTGTTTTCATTCATTAAATTTCCCTCACACAATTCAATTACTAAACTAAACTCCTTGGCGCTACAATCATTACAGGGGAAGGGTCTGTCGTCCTACCGCTATGCAATTTTTCCCTATGTTAAAGTTTAATTGGCAGACGACAAGGTTGAGGTTGTGCAGAGACGATCATATTTTGTGATTCTTTTTTTTGTTTTTTTCTGAGCCGCACTTCATTATTAAAGTTTTTCTACCATTCCAGGCCTTCTATATTATAAGAATCCGAACAGATCGCAGGGATCGAACCCAGCAGTTTTGTACTTAATACAAACCTACGTCCTCAGTTAAGGATGTTTAATTTGTTTGGATATAGTCTATCCTGAGAAAATGGCTTATACAAAAATATGAGGGCCGTCCACAAAGCAAGTTTCCCTAGGGCCGTTTACACAAACAAAACAAAATTTCATGGAAATATTTATTGCAACAAATATAGCAAGTGTTCACGTATTTTTCAACATATTCGCCACAGGACTTGAGACATTTGTCATACCATGGGAGCAACTTTTGAACACTTGTGACGTAAAAGTCCGCCGCCTGGGATTTGAACCTCTGTGTGACAACCGTCTCCGCTTCTCTGTCATTCTCTGTAATTTATTGAGGGGTAGGAAAAGATGAAAATCACTGGGAGCGAGGTCCGGGCTGTAGGGTGGAATTTGAAACACCTCCCAGCCGAACTTTTGTAGGAGACTTGCAGGGAGATAGATATATAAGCAGGGATATGTTGAAGTCTCCACCCTACAGCTCGGACCACGCACCCAGAGATTTTAATCTTTTTCTACCCCTCAAGAAATGACAGAGAACGGTAGAGATTGACAAAGAAACGGAGAAGGTTATCACACAATGGTTCAAATCCCAGGCGGCAGGCTTCTACGAGACAAGTGTTCAAAAGTTGGTCCCACGGTATGACAAATGTCTCAATTCCTGTGACGAATATGTTGAAAAAAGCTGAACACTTGCTATGTCTGTTGCAATAAATATTTCCATGAAATTTTGTTTCTTTTCTGTAAACGGCCTTAGGGAAACTTACTTTATGGACGGTCATCGTAGGCCTACATGTCTGGGTTCTTGTATTGCCAGAGTTTCTGGAAATTTTGACTTAATTAAAGCGCAAAGAGTAGGCCAAAAATCGAGAACTTCGGTTTCTGTACATTAATGTTCTGAAATAATTTTAGAAGCAGCAAATTTTTCACCTAATTCACGAACCCCTTCACTGGAAGAAAATGTTACTTCTTAACAAATAATGAACTTTACAGAACAGTTAAAATTATATTTTTATTTTGGGTTAATGCTTACTACCAATAGTTCTTTTCATAATACTCGTAGTTTAAGACAGTTATTAATAATTCTCCTGTATATTTGTTTGCAAATTAGTGATAAATACGCGGAAAACACATCATCTGCCGTAAACTAATAGCACAAGCAATTTGAGTAACTTCAATAACCAAATCACATGTTATTTTGGATTATATTTTATTTTGAAAATATAGGCTTTGCCACAATATCATGATTCTAGATAGTATTCTTTCTTACTGGGTAACTCGCTTATTATTACGCATTATAGGAGATAGTGATTCTAGCATGACAAAAAATATATAATAATCACATGTAAAACCTCAATTTCGTAAAAGAAATGGGCTGTGTACGGTACTTAAAATGTACAGAAATATAAACTTCTTGTACAGCGTTCTCAGTCAGAATATGTAGGCCTAGTACGGCTTCGTGATTGAAGACAACAATAATAATATAGTGTTACATAATAAGAGGAGGGAAAGATGTAGATTTAGATTCATGAGCTGCGCTCTATCATACCCTATCAACCCTATCTCATTCCAAGTAGGCTTGCCTCCCTTCCTTTCTTCTCCAATTTCCAGGCCATATCCCAATGTGTTCTACACTGCGCCTTCCAAACACACATCTTATCCAGGCAAGCAAATCCACCATAAGATTTCCTGGTTATTAGTTAGAATCTTCATCCCTCCAGAGGGTGGGTTTGCATGAGTTGAAGAAGAACAGAGGGTTAAAGGAAAAGAGATTTCTCAAACAGAGAGGGCGAAGTAGGTATGGAAGTTCCCCATATTTCAAAATTCAGTTCCTAGAGTAGTGTGATGGGAGTTTAATTTGTTCTCATTACTATCTGCACAGCTCCGTGAATCTTATATATGCCATATTTGCCTCAAAGACTCTTCCCTTACTCCGCACGATTCCTTCATTTTTCAGATATGTCTAGACAGAAGCTTAGAGATGTGGTGAGATGGGTCATTAGGGATACGAGTTTGCACATTTATCTCATTCTTGTGCATCAAAATTACTTCAATATTTTAACTTTCTTTCTTCCATGTAAATGCGATGTGCAATTTAATACTTATTCGCTATCTTTTCTGTCTAATAAACCAGATAATGGTGGAGTCCTGTTCTTATACTCGTAGTTAATAAGAACAAAGCATACTGCTATGATCTGTATATTTACCACGTTTACGCGGGATTGAAATATATCTGAATCCAATCCCAATTCAATACGTTCCCTATTTATATGGCAAGTTCTAGGAGTGGATTGAGATTTGTTGTACTATTGACCAACTTGGTTATGTATAGCTATTTGTGGGCCTAACCTGTGTAAACAATTGCCGTATTTATTCCGTGATTAAAAATATTAAAAACTGTGTGTTCTATCAATAATTTCTAGTCACTATAAAAAAATTATGACATAAAAGAGTAACAACAATATTAATATTTTAGTGTGAATGAGTGTTTTCTTTATTAAATTGCCGAACAGCTGACAGAACAAATGAGGAACGCCGTGCGAGTGTATGCTCGCGCACCAGGATTGAGTTCGCTAGCGTTTACATAGAATTGAATACGATTTGAATCCTATACATTCCTCCTTTGCAGAGGATCGGATGGAAAATTCATTCCGGACTGAGTCTGCGTTTACATGACGATTTCAACACGGGGATCGGACTCAGATCGATCTGAATCCTGCATGTAAACGTACTAATTGGAAAGCGATCATAGATACGTAGAAAACTAAATTCATCCGCGCGTGTCCCCTGGAAGGACAGGTCCGTCAACCGAGCGCTACGTCATCTTTCTCCGTCTTCCGACTCCATTGGCAGATAGAACAATTAAGGCATATGGTCAGCATAACGATGCCTACTGCCGTTATTGATGGATTTCTTGAGTGGAGCCGTTACTGGTTTTTTTTATCAAGTAGCTCTTAAGTTGTCCTCACTAGGCTGATTACATCCAGTATCAAACCTTGTACCTTAGAAAAAGTTCAAGGGATACAAGGGTTCTAACGAGATTTGCGGCAGTGATAACCATTAGATCACACAACACTACATAGGCCCATATTCTTTGTGAAATAATTGATTTGTTTATTTATTTATTAGATAAAACATGCTATTTAATAAACCAATCTCCTCCAATAAATTGATAGCCTATATTATATACTTTAGGGGAAGATGAATTGGTATTGGACAGCGTCTGGTATCAGACAAGCCTAATATCTCTGCTGACAGGTATTTGCAGGACCAGTTTTGTGATTGACAGCAGTGGCTAAATGTTTGAAGAGGGTGAACATTTTATTGAGTTGTGAGACATTGTTGTTTGTTCTTTTTATGCGTATATCGACTGCACGAAGATAACTTCACAAAACAGTAACAAGAAGCAGGGCCAGTAGTGTTACATACTAAGACCACTAATAGAACAACTGTACTTCAAGCTATAAGCAGTGGGTTTAGAATTTCATTCCATTCGAAGGTTCTTGGTTGAGTTACCGTATATTTTTTATGAAAATCCTGAAACGAGTGGTATCGAATACGAAACTAGCGGGTGATATGGGACATAATAATTTCTTATCCGACGTGGTTGCTGATGGCTCTGCCCTTTATTTTAAGTGAATATGGGGAAAATTGGAGGAAACTGGGAAGAAGAGATTGTATTAGCCCTAAATAATGACAGGGACAAGAATATAACTATTCGAGAGCTTTTATCCTATCTGCTTATGTACCTTTCTTCAGAGTAGTGTTTGCGAAGGCTGGCACATGAAAAATGTACAATTTCTTCTAGGGAAATGTTTTATTTCAGAAGTGTGATATCTGCGTAAAAAAATAAGGCAACTAAAATTGTACTTTTCACATGGAGATAAATTTTTTGTTTGTTAAAAAGAGTGACCAAATGTACAAACATGTGACCACTTAGTTTTCTTTTGCAGAGTAGTCTACATCTTTTTAGTTTCAGTTAAACTTATTCAAATAAACATTTTGGTATAAGAGTGAAGATATTTTTAAAATGGATTGGTTATTGTAATTATACATTTAGCCTAAGAAAAATTACATTTTCTACACTAGAAAGCCTCTTTTTGAAGCGAAGGCCGCATTTATAAATGTTTCTTCCTTCTCCTTCTGCCGGGAGGTAGGGCTGGCGAGAGATCATAGGCTATGCATGAAAGTATCACCTTGTTATGAGAACTTGTTATTGGTTCATCTGTTAGTATTTTCCAGTATATTAGTATGTTCCATAACAGAGGCTATTAGCAAGCCAGACCGGTGTTAGGGCCAGACCGTTGTGAAACGGAGGGAAAGGATAAATCACCCTCAAAATTACTCAGCATTTGGCTTGGAGCGAAACTAGAAACGACCACAGTTAAAAACCATACTTAGTAGTTTACCTCAAACGGATTCGAGCCAAAGCAATGCATTAATAGGGTAGCTCAAAACTTTAATATTTGTTTTATTGAATAGGAGACTAGAACAGAGGATTAAAGAAATGTTCAGAGAATTCCAATTTCGTTTTTGGAAATGAAGATGAACCAGAAATGTATTTTGCTAAGGATGGTATCAAGGAGAGTTCTGGCAATCAAAGAAAAAGTAGTCCTGTGTGCCATCTTTATTAAAATAATTAAAAGGATTATGAAAATATTAATAGAATTTGGCATAGACTGAATGATACAAGATCCGTCTTTAGACTATATCTGAGACAAAAGGTGAAGGTATTTCTGAATTATGGATAAACTTGCAGCATTGAGATAGTAAGATGCTGTGGCGTGTCGTCTAGCTTCTTAAATATGTATGAAGAATGTTTAGACAAGAAAGCCCTTAGAAGTAGATCTGTATCTGTATCTGGTACCCTATGATCCCCAGGTGGGGCGAAGGGGCCTCCAATGGAGGTTTCATTACCTATACTAATTTTGATATGCTTATTTTCCGAGAGAGGGTAGAGGGACAGGTGGTAGGCCCATCGCCTCGCAACCCCCCTCTGGAAACTAAGTATTTCTTGGACGTGAAAGGGCCGAGAAATTTTGTCCAGAGGCTCTAATTTAGGCTTGGAGTTCTTTTACGTGCCGTAAATCTACGACACGGGACCCCCAGCTTAAAGTCCCTCCCGGAGGACCCCGTGCCCAGGATTTTTACGTCCTGAAAAATCCATCGACCGCGGCCGGGTTTGATCCCGCGCCCTGCGGATCTAGAGGCGGGCACGCTACCTCTAGACCACCGCGGCCGACTTAGAAGTAGATAGAGGAGACATATTCAAGGACATAAATGCGGTTGAAATTTTGCTGCTGGTGAAAAAAGAATGAATGTTTCAAACATGACAGACGTACTAGTGGAAATATGATGGAAATATTGGATGAAAATCAATATCGACTAGTCTAAAGCCCTGAAAATCGTCGTGAGAAGTCGTGCATTAGAAGACGTTAGCCAGTAGACTAGGTAGATAGAAATGAATATCATAATTCCGCTCAGAATAAAAAAAAAAAGAAGAGACTACACATACAAACATGGCAAAAAAATTATTCGAAAACATTTTTGCCGGTACTATTACAATGCCAGTTAATTTACGACGTTTTTCTGAGAAACCATTGTTCTTATTTCAACCGTTTTTAGTGAGCTGATCAGGGCTAAAATCGTACTACACTCATACTTAGATTTTAAGTTTCTATTTCATGCTAAAGGTTTACTGATAGTAAATGTTCTGGAATGTTCGAGGACTATTATGTATGGGTGGAAGGGATGGCTTCCGGCAGCCTGAGGCCCATGCATCAGTTGACATTTTATAAATAAAAGGGTACTGATAAAGTAATAAGTAAAAAGTGAAAACTGAAAGATTAAAAAGTAGAAAGTGAAAACTATAAAGTGAATAGTTCAGTTCAGTTTCCAGGCATTTCCCCTAAGGGTTGCCTGCAGCTAGATATTTTCATTTTACTCTGCGACACCAATAGTTCCTGATCTGCCAATCCACATCCTCCAAACCTCTGGATGCCTTTGCAGATCTTACTCCATCTATCCAACTTCTACGGGGACGTCCACGTCTTGTTCCCCATCTAGGGGTTCAGTGGAGCACCTGCCCTAGGTAACTTTGTTCTTCCATCCTCTCCACATGGCCGTACCAAGTCAAACGCCTCTCTTCAATATGATCCATAACACTGGTGTTTTGATTCACAGTCATTCGGATGTCATCTACTCTCACATCTTCCATCACGTTCTTCCTCATACATTTCCTCCAGAAATTTAGCTCTGCCGCCTTTATACTCCTTTCTTGTGCCTTGGTCATTTCCCATGCTTCTGAGCCAACAAAGGTGTGATATAAAAATATCTTGATTTCAAGTGTCATACTTGGATTCCACAATACCGGGTGCAACATTCTTGTGCTAGCTCTTCCTTGTGCTATCCTCCGCTGTTTATCCATGCGACTACTTCCACTCGAGTCTATCCAAGACCCCACGTATTTGAACTCTGATGTTCTCTTTATCTTTCCAATAGCAATATCCAAGTCCTCTCCGTCCTATTCTCTCCCCACAAAAAATGTATTCACATTTATTAAGACTAGCTGTTAATCCCAAGCAGAATACTCGGAAAGGAATCTCTTTACTAGGAACTCGGTATATTCCTTATCTTCGGCCAATATTACTTGGTCAGAGCAAACAGAAGGGAAAGAATGTAATGTTATTATCTATTGGGTTCCCATTATATGACAGCTTCTCATCAATCTTTTTAGAGCCATGCTGAGCACCCCTGCTTCAAACCCTTACTTATAATAAAGGGTTTAGAGAGTAAACATCCTTACTTTACGTAGCATATGTTTGCCGAGAAAAGCAATTTAATAAAATCCGCGTTCTTTGGCGATTTTCCTGCCTCCTCCAAGGCTAGAAGAAACCTAGGTACATTATCATATGCCTTTTCCAAGTTCATAAATACCGTATGAAGCTCCTCGTTCCTTGAATTCAGCTTTTCAGATATTTGTGTTAATACAAATATATTATCCGTGCACGATTTGCCCGGTGCGAACTCAACTTTGTTTCTCACTTGATGGACATTCTGCCAAGATTCTGGAGTTGATAATACCTTTTTAAATATACGTGTTAAGTATGACTCTTTCATTTCCTTTGGGAGTGACTTTAATTCCAGAATGTCATTGAGTAGGTGTGTAAAAGCTCTCAAAGCCGTCGGGCCAGCATACTTTAGAAGTTCACCATTAATCCCACCAGCCCCTGGAGATTTGCCGTTACCAAGCTTTTTAGGGCATCTATAACTTCTTCCTCTGTAATTATCTCCAGGTCATCTAATATATACATGTCTGGAGGTAGGAATTATCTTCGACTTTCTTCCAGTGATTTATATTGGGTAACTCAGTCTTCCATAGATACAGAAGGGATTCGTTCTTGATATTTTATAATTTTCCTTAAGGTCTTCAGCTCCTTCCAAGCATTTGCTTCCCGAGCATATCCCAAAGAGCTGTTGATTTCAGCGCATTTCCTTTCCTAAATAACTTTTTTCAATTTATTTACTTCCTTTTTATCCTTTTTTTGTTGAGCATATTCGTCCCAATTTCTCTGATCGTGCTTTGCCAACCAATCATGGCATGAGATCTACGTTCTCTCTTAAATCTTTTTTCCACCAGAATTTTTGTTGTTGTGTGTTTTATGGCCTAAAGTCTCATTTGCTGCTACCTGAAATAGGTTTTTTCATTTTATTGTACGCGTATTTCTCCTCCAGAGGTAATACATCTAATATTTTTTGTAGGTTGAAACCATGTAATTTATGGATCTCTTTCTGTGGGAAAAATGCTTCCAAATATTCATGAAAATAATTATAATTATTGTTCCTTGTTACTTCTCCATGCGGCCCCACTACAATTGAGTGATTCTGTCTTCCAACCCTTGCATTCAGATCCTCAGGACTAATATTTCTTGTCTATCAATGACATGGTCTACAACATTTCTCAATAGTTCTTCGGTCCTCAGGACTAATATGTCTTCTCTATCATTGACATGGTGTACAACATTTCTCAATAGTTCTTCAAAATCATCTTTCTCCTGTGTACTAGAGTAATCTGTAGTGCATAATCCAATAATTATCATCTCCTTTCCATAGATCTTTAGTGAAATGGAAGCAATGCTCTCATTTATAGGTCTAAAATCGGCAACGACCTTTTTAAGTTAGATGTGTATCATAATAGAGATCCCTGCCACTGCTCTCTGATCCTTATTCACACCAATGAAGAAATACAGGTAGCTCCCTTCAATGCTACTACCTGATCCCTTCTTCCTAGTTTTTGTAAGAACAGTCAAATCAAGCTTTGTTTTGTTCATTTCTGTTATTACTTCTAAAGTCTTTTTGCTTAATCCCTGCATATTCCATGTCCCATAGACGAGTTTCCGTTTAACAGTACCGTGTCGATAACCTGAACGACCATCCAGAATCCGAGGAAAATATCTAGTTTTTTGAACAAGGAGAGAGTTTTACACGGAATGTGATGTCAGCCTAGACATAACCACCACCTGGTGAGCAAGGTTTTTTTTTTTGTTAGGGTCACCTTCCCTGCCTTACCGGCCTCACGAGTCTCATCCACTTGGTTCTTGTGCTGATTTTCGTTCGCCCCGAGTATTTCATTTCTTCGGTACCGCCTATATCTAGGAGACATTCCCCTATCCACCATCTGAGGAGGCGTCCGATGGGGGACCAGCAACCCCACATGGGAAAGTGAATAGTAAAGTGTGAAAAGTGAAAAGATAAAGAGAAAAATTGCCAAAGCGTAGGAGAGAACTTTCGCGATCCCGAATCGTATTGCAAAGTGAAAAGATGCCACGGAAAAATTAAACCGAAGAATTCAATTGAATTTTTTATTCACTAGTAATGTACATCTGTACATATGTCTTCGTTAAAGATTTATTTCATCTAAGTTTTAGCATACTTTTAATACTTAACCGACAGTACAGTACTAATCTGCTAAATACTACCTAAATAAGAAAACTAGATACGATCCTAAACATTATATAAACATATGGTACATAATTACAATTATATGTAATACATGATAAATTAAATAATACAGTATATACAATCAGTCTATAATCAGTCTATACACAGTGATACAGAACAAGTATCACAACATATATTATGTACATAATAAATATATTGTTAGCTTCCAAAAAAGCGCTTCCTCAACAGAGTCGTATTGCTTTTGCAGAAGTATTGAGTTATTTCTCTCCTGAATCTTGCTCATTATGTTTTTGCATAGGCTGTTTTACAATTTACACCTTGGTTCATTATACGAGTACTTTTCAAATTTTTGAATGTTCTTTGTGGGGCTACGTGTATGTAATTGTGTGATCTCGTATTACGTACATGAAAGTCTTGATTTCTACTCAATTTATTCGGGATGTTATGTATAAAGCAGACTGTTTCTAAGATGTACAGGCTAGGGATTATTAGTATATTTAGTTTTTCAAACAATGGTTTGCTTGAGGTTCTATTGGGAACTTTGAGCATGATTCTTATAATCTTTTTCTATAAATTACTAGAAGCCCCCCAAAATGGAATACCGTAGTCTAGAATGGATTGAACGTATCCGAAGTGTACTGATCTTAATGCACTAATAGTCATTATATTGCTTAAGTTTCTAAAGGCAAAACATAGTTTAGAAAATCTCACTTGAAGGTTATTTACATGTTCATTCATTTTGAATCTATTGTTATTCCAAGGAACTTTATTGTTGCTACCTGTTTTGTTACTTCACCATTCATATATTTGTTTTGTTACTTCACCATTCATATATTTGTTTGGTTAGTACGGAAGGACTGAGTTGCTGAACTTTACTAGCTGAGTTTTGTTTAAAGATTGTTGTTTTCCAGCCATGTTTAAAGTTTATCTATTGTAAGTCTGAGTATATTTATACTGTAACTGTGCTGGGTATTTTTTAGATAATAATAAATTTTGTCATCGGCAAATAATATTGCATGGCGTGGGGAAAGCTACTCAGGGAGATCATTAATAAATAACAAAAATACTGACCCTTTATGGGCACCGCAGAAAATAGTTTCGATTTCTGATTTTCTTTACTCGATCTCAACTTACTGCTTTCTGTATAAGGTGAACCAGTCCTTACTAATATTCTACTACCAATAGGCTATTCTCAAGCTTATTAATCAGGATGTCATATCGAATGCTTTAGTTAAATCAACAAAGAGTCCTAACGCAAATTTCCATACTATTTATGGCTTTGAGAACATTCCTTTATGAAATCCAAATCCAAAGATGTTGTATTTGTTAAGGAATTATGTAACTGTATTATACATTAAACGTTCTAGTATTTTTGAAGAAAAAAATCGGTATCAAGGAATTGGGTCTATAGTTGTTTAAATCACTTTTATCTTGTTCCTTGTGTACTGAGCTATTTTAATGCTGAGATTCTTCAATCTTCAACGGGTTATTAAATTTTAAGTTTTGAGGAACCGGTCCTAACAATCATATTCCAGAATATTTGCAAACAATTAGAAGACTCATAGTTTTGCTATTTTATTTGTTAAATACAAATATAGCCTTCCTTCGTGCTTACATAAAGTTCACATTATTCAAAACTATAAAGACCAGTTTCTCCAACCTATATGAAATTAAAAGTTTGGTAGAAATGTTTAACCTCTTTTAACAATAGAACGACCGACTTCCTACTATCCATTAGCACAGATAGTAGAAACAGTAGGGAGCGTGCTTAGTTCAGTACCGAGCAGATATTTATTTACCCTTGTATAAGTAACCAAGTTCCTAGGAACATAATAATCATACAAACTTATAGGTAAACATAAATTTGCGAATGTGCATTCGAATAATTATACTTTAATTTTGTTCATCGCCGGCTTTACCTGCCCTTTCAAAGAGCTTAATAACTAATGCCTATAGGGGAGGAATCACCATTAGACAGAGCATGGAGGGACCAACTCTATACGGACTCTCCTCCTAGAACAACGTAAACACATAAGATAACGAATAGGAATATTCTGGGTAGATGGAAAGTAAATTCCAATTGCTCATTCAAGTTTGCGAGAAATATTAGGCCATTCAGATTGGATGACCAAAAAGTATGAACCCTATGCCTTCCGAATGTGGAGTTTAAGACGTAACCTCCCGAGGCATTCACTCGATTATAGACTTTGATTTATAATTTTATAATATTGTGTATAATGGTTTATAGATAGCCTATTGCTTTCGTTCGGAAATGCGTTGTATTATTTCCTAATGTAGTAAAGGGATCGGGTTTTGAGATTCTTTAATTCAGCCTTATTTTTACGACATGGACCGACAACTTTACTTTCCTACCGAAGACAGGTTTACTGCTGGTTCTGAGGTAGGGAAAACCCGAACTATGATAGGGATTAGCCTGACCAATGTGGATGGTCATACTAACCCTTGATGATACCCAAATAACGCCAAATATTATGAACAGTAATAATAATTTATAATGTCAACATCATTATTACACACCGTGTAAGTTACATAGCAATTTCCTTAAGGTGGGAGTATGTGAACTATTGCACGAAATTAAAATAACAAAGGGGATGCTGCATAACTTTGTGGAAGTAGGTATCACCACAGCCGTGCTTTGTTAAGATGATCGGCTTTTGTTAGCAGAGAGGTGACGTTAATCTGTACTCATCTCATCGCAGCATCATCTTGGTGTGGATGCTGGCCCCATCTTGTGGTTTTCTTGTAGTAAACGCTCCCTTTGAGCCGTACATAGCAATGTTGCCAACATCAGCATTGGGAAAGCCTACCTATCCTACATTCCTTCATGCACAGATACAAGTCTTACCAGTGTCTTAATAAAACAGGAAGATAATACTAAGACTAAGTTATAGGCCCTAGTGTGAATATTGTAACAAAATAAGAAGAAATGGTAAACATGTAAAATGTTCAAAACTTTGAAAAATTATACTACATTACTTTCCTGTCGCTCGCGTCTTCTTTTTTGGTCATCTGACTGTAGTTTGTATAAAATATATTATTATATTCTGTATAATGTCCACCGCTGTGGCGTAGGGGATGCGTTCGCTCTCCTCACGCAATGGGTTCGGGATCGATTCCTGGTCGGGACAAGTTCCCTACCTAGGTGGGGCTCTTTCTGCGGTGTTTTCCTCACCTATGAGACGAATTTTGGAGAAACTTTAGGCCCTTGCGGTCCCCCGGATATCATGTGGTCACCATTATATTCTTCATTCCGTGTGAATATGTTGTGTGTGTGTGTATGCACGACTGGTGTGTCTCGTCCTATGTGTTTGTGATGTTTTCGAGGTGACCCAGCATTGGTCTGATCTCCCGTACGGGGAGGCCCTCCATGTCCTTTGCCGGGCCAAAAGAGTATGCATATGATCCAAAGGTAATTCCTCTCTCTCTGTAAGTCCCGAGTGGCATGGGCCGCATAATCGTCCTTATAAGGAGAGTTTAAACTAAGGAAAATTGAAAGAAAGAGAAAGAGAGATTCTATAGAATATAACGTAGAATAGAATAGTCTATAACGTAACTGTGGAGAAGATTTTATATCATTATGTGCGTATGCGTACATACGTAGGCTAAGTTATATTATTTTATTATTGAAATACCTACTTTGATTTCTTATATTATGAAATAACCTCTTTTGCAATTAAGAGTGCGAAAAATTGTGTAGGCCTATTGCAGAGATAGATGCATCACAAATCCGGTTTTATCCCATTTATCTGGGTGGGCCTACAATTTCGCATAGAAATTTTTTTATATTTGACAAGTAAATTTCCATAAAAACTTACAAAATAGGTAAAACATAGTTAATGTTTTTTTTTATCTAGATACAAACACTAAAATTATGGTTTATGGTTTTCTGTGTATCGCACAAAAAAAGAAAGAACTTCAAGCATTTTTATTTGCTCTATTTATTTTAATTTTACGAAATGATATACTGTAACTCATACCGCATTCCAACAACATAGTGCCAATGTTTAAATATTTTACAGAAGAGTTCCAAATTTTAACCAATGGACTAGAGTCAGTCAATAAACGGTACAATGATCTTGAAATTGCAGTTTAATCATTAGAGTATCATTTTCACACGAGTGAAAAAGTGACCAGAACAAGGATAGAAAACATGGTTCTAGAGGAGAAGAAGCAATACAATATTGTTTGGAATCGACGAAAAGAAGGATACGACACCTTACATACTGTTGGCAGAATTATACAAGACAAACTAGGATTGAGAGCCATGGAACGTTGGATAGACTCAGCTAGCAGGATTGGGAGGAGAAACTAATGAAGTACTTCACAAAAAATCGAAATTCTAAGCAATGAAAGATATTTAGCCAGCAGCAGAATTAAATTAGAAGATTTCTCACGAAAAGCAAGGGAAATAAGAATACAATTAAATATATGTTCGATGCAAAGATTAAAGGGCATAAAGCATAGGCCTATCTAAAGGAAGACAGATTAATAGTTAATGGAAGATAATTAGATTTGGAATACCTAAATAAGAATGCAACGATCGAATAGGGTATTGTGCTTGTGAAACAGGATACAACACAGCGACTGAGATTCAATGACCACCTCAGGACGAAGAACGTGCGTTAGCAGAAGAGGCAAACGACAATCAACCAAGAACGTCATCAACATCATCGGAAAAGAGATAGAAATAATTAACTCCAAACCGAATCGTCACTAAATCTATTCAAAGCACTGTCAGGAACCTGCAGCCCGGATGTTACCACCAACAAGCAGAATATGGTTAGACAGTGAAACGAATTTATCCAAGACTCACAAGAAGTCGCAGGAAACACCAGCCAGTGTGTGTGAAAGAAAATTATACTGAATGGTTAGTAAAGCCCAGCGAGCATAGCCAGATCAGTAATAAAGGTAATGAATGTAACATAAATGTTTTAAATCGAGTATTGCAAGTTTTAAAACAAATAATTACGGATAAAAGCATTTATGGATTATTATGCGAACCTGACATATTAGGATTAGGTGAAACGTGAACCCAACCAGATGAAGAATTAGTATTTGAAGTCTTAACCAGTTACAACAAAAGCAATCTCCCCCCCCCCCAAAAGAAAACATAGTGGAGGTCGGAACTCAGGCGGATTAACAGCCTACGTTATTAAGAATATTAGCAAAGAACTTAAGAAATTAAGGGGGTAGACGACGATGTAATATGGTTAGGAGTAAATGATGAACTCAGGGCAGGTGTTGAACTATGTATACACCGAAAGCGTCAATATCATAGCATTACACACAATTAAGAACTAGTATTGAACTTCTGAAAGATAAATTTCAACAACCGGATGTCAGCCGGAAGATTTCAACAACTGGATAAGTACTTCACATGTTAAAATTGTTGGAGTAACCATTGGTGAAAGGAGGAAGCTATTCAAATTTTGTGAATACTGTGATCTGGCTATACTCAACGGGTACCATGAATATGACGCTGATAGCCAGTTTATTAGATTGGCCTTAATGGTCAGAGCTGCTAAATCCGGGTTTAATATACTATATTCTTTTACATTATGTGGAAAAGTTTTATTTCGGCGAATCTAGCTCGAGTCCGCATTTACCATTGCACTTAAGAGTGTACTATGACAGTGATGGAATACCACCGTCAGAGATTCACGAAGAAAGTCAAGGTATGTACGTACATAAACAAGGTTAAGTGGAAAAAGAAATAGAGGATACTATAGATATTAGCCTGCATAAAGAAGGGAGTGGAATCTGTCTTACTGGGATTAAAGCTATTACAGAAAAAAGTTAAATTGAACAAGTAGCAAACCTAAGTAATTTCCTCACACGCAGAGTATGTAACGACTTACATGGTAAAAATAAAACTTGGTTTAATTTTCAATGACAAGAGAAAAGTATTACAAATTCAACACATTAAATTTGCTCACTAAGAACTGGGTGAATATCCTACAAAAATAATTAGAGAACATAGCCCTAGGATGTTTGTGGAAGACCAAAGATGACATAAAAAACAGAACAAAACAGATAAGAGCCGTTTCACACGTGGGCCACTTGTGACGGTCACCGCTAGTATAGCCATTAATAGCTACATGATAAAACAATCTGTCATCGCTTTTGACATCCCAAATGGCAGGTCGACACTTCACTTATAAAATCTTCAGTATTAATCAAATCTAAACTCATGACTTGATAACTTGTTTCGCTGAGCTCGACTATACAATTGAATTACCATAGTCCTATACAACTTGCAGTGTTGGGAATTCGAAAATACTGTGACCGTCACTTGTGACCCTGCGTGAAAAGGCCCTAAGGAGTAGGTACAATGACTTAGAATTAGAAATATGTTTAGTTGTACGAATAATTGGCTAATTACAGAAAAATAAAAACATGTTTAGCACCCGAATCGTACACAGTAATCTGTGACAAGAAAAGTAGGATTGGGATGGCGTGGATCAGATTAGGGGCATGGAAACTTAGGGGTCTTAAAAAACGCAGAGAAAGACATGTGTTCCTTATGCGGGGAGAAAGAGAGTGTAGTACATATATCGTTAAAATGTCACACATGCAAACTGGGAACACAGAAACCTATTTAAGAATGAATGGTCACACCTGAGTGATTAATTAATTTTAATAAAAATCTGTTAAAATAAAAATGATACATTTATCAGAGCAATAAGAACATGTGTATGGAAAATCAGAAACAAAAGAATAAAACAAGCACAAAGAATGTCAATAAGCGAGTATACTGAATGCTAGAATAGAAATATAAATGTTGTAGAGTAGGATTACTTCCACAAAGTCTCTGGGTTTTTACGTATATACCTTAGGAGCGAGTCTCACCGTTCCTAGAGTTCCTGCCTAGGGGAGGTAGCTGCACCCTGATTGGCTCAGCTCTCCTATCCCACGCCACGTGTTGTCTGTCTCTCTCGCTGCGGCATTATCCCTTCACTCAACTATTATAGTATTTTCTACGACTGCCGACATGCTGCATGATCTTCACTCTGTGCTCAACAGTAGCTCACAGATCTTATGCGCAGCGAATCCGTAACGAGACGTAACGAGAAGCTCGCTGGCTGGGTTAGTCTTCAAGGCCAGAGACTTTGTGGAAGTAATCCTACTTTACTGTGCGTTGCATGTTGATGAAATACCCTGAAGGTGAAATAAACATTCACCAAAGTAACCTAATGCATTTAATAAATACTTTTATTATTATTATTATTATTATTATTATTATTATTATTATTATGTACCTTGTTTCGCGTGTATGTTTTTTTCGTAGCCTTTGTATTCACACGGGAGAAGTCATTTTGCTGATAAGATGGTTAGCAAAGAAAGTCATAATCCAGCAATCATCCCTGCTCTTGTTTGTACGGTGCGATGAAATGAGCCGATTGAAATACTCCACACACCTCTCCTTCCACATTTATTCGCCACCTGGTGTCTGTCTCACACAGGCACAGTCAATACATTATACAGGTGCAGTCTATCTTTCTATTTCCAATGCTTTATTGACACCCAATAATAAATCAATAACAAATATGCACATCATTTACTGAATAACTACAAGTATCCCCTCAGTATTAAACTCTGAAGTTTCTGGTATTGGAATTTATGTTATTATCATTCTCTTTTCTATGTTGCCTAAAACGTTCAGACTTTAGCTGCCGTTATTCGGAATCGTGGCCGTAGATCTCTTCATGAAACGTAGGAGGATATCTGTATTATTCTAAGTCAATACTGAATATATAAGTTTTGACAATATTGTTGGTAGTGTAAGGTAGCCGTAAATCTTTAGGATTACTAAACACTTATGTGCCAAAATAAAGAGTAACATTAAGTTTACTATAGCCTACAATATAATTTTAAAAGTTCTATTAGGCCTACTTCATCTTGTTCGCGCTCTATTCCTGTATTATCGTTATTGCTACATCTTTTTCTTATTTTTCCTTTTTTCCTTCTTTTTCTGTTCTTTCCTTGTTTTCAGCATTTTCTTTATGACACACAAACATCCATGCCCGAGGCGGGACTCGAACCCACAGCCTCCTTACCCACGGCTCCTAGGCCTTAGCTACCGCGGCTAAGGAGACCGGCATCTTGAGTCGGTTTTAGTTGGTACTGCTGGCAATAGCGTTAGAGCACTGGGAGCAGCAGATCACTCTCAGAGAGGAACTTAGCAGGCCTATAAAGTTTCAAGGAAAAGGAACATCAGAACTTATTTTACTAAATAAGAATCTGCAATCTCACGTATATAACACGCGAAGGAATCAATTTAATTTATTACTTGAACCGAAAGATGTTACAACTGCTGGAGCTAAGCACTGTTCAAGTTTTGGCCCAAGACTATTCAATTCATTTATTACCAACCATCCTGATCTAAATAGCTTAAACAACAAACAATTTAGGTCTAAAATTATAAAATTTATATAATTATTACTTCTGTTTTCTACTATTGCTGTTATAACATTTTTCATATTAAACTTTAAAATTTGGATAGAACTTAATTTCTTTGTTTTTTACTAAAATTTGAACAAATAAATTGTTATGTATTATTATTGTATTACCTCGTACCTTTGTATTGTAAATAGAACATGTTCTAACCTTTTATACATAATATTCTGTCATACTTCTCCAAATTTTGTATTGTTTTAAGTAATTATTTAGTATAAGTTTTTTCTAATATATTGAACTGGACCACCCCCGAACACAAGCTCTGCTTCTTCGGGTGGTGTATCAACTTTTTTATGTATAACTTACTTTTCGTGTAATTTGGAACAATAAATTGTAATTGTAAATTGTAAAGTCTCATTAAAATTAAATAATAGGCCTACATTCTTCTAAAAAATTCCATAAGAATTTCTGCCAGTGTAAAGTCATTATGTAGCACGTTACAGCACTGATTATACTAAGTAAGTTGCCTCCATCGCTATGAAGGATCTTCCTCCTCAATATGACTACGTGAGTTGGTGGTTGCAAATCTGCCGCCCCTCCTCGCTCTTGCCGTATCCTGAGAGGTTGTGTTTCTTTAAGGATACTGGAGCTATGTGAATAATCCTGCAGGCGTTTCCCTTGCCTCCTTTCGTGTCGTGTTTTTTACTCTACGTTCTCTGGCTGAATTCCATGCAGAGAGCGGGAACACTTTAAAGCTTCCCACAGCTATGCCTATGTGATGGATAGGTGAGGGAGGTTGCCTTCTCAACGTACATGCAAATGTTTGTTTCTATGCTTTACCTATAGCTTTTCTTTCCTAAACGAGGCACTTCAAAGGGAATTAGTTTCTTTATTAAATTCACTGATACGTTAATTAATTGCTAAAGAGCTTAAAGCAGTCGGTATTTTAGGTGTCTGCCCTCACATTACCAAGATTAATTGAAGAAGCAACAAGAGTAGTCTTTTAATTAATTAAGGTCTTAAGTCGAGCAGACTGAGGATATAAGTATACCCTTACACACATATAGAGTGAATCTGTAACAAACCAGAAAACGTTTCTAATGTTTGTAACATTTCATACAGTTTGAATATATGTAGGCCTATGTTATTCTAAAACAGCCATCATCGGCTCTCCTGTGGACTAGTGGTCGAAACAGATTTCACTGACCTGCGAAAAAAGAAAAAAAATTCTGCTTATACTGAATGTGAATGGTGATTTTAATTAATTTTTGCACGCTAAATTTAATGCTGAAGCCCGTTTTTGTCTTTGAAGTAAGGGTTTCGAAAAAAAAAAAATAACAAAATTTAAAATTAGTGGATTCTTTGCGGGACAGAATTCCAGCTCATGAGCGACGGTCACAGGCCTTAAAAACAATATACCCCAGCTGTTAATAAAACCATAAAACCAGCCAACCATCAGAAGGTAGAAATGATGAAACTGAACAGAATAGAATAGCCCCGGCATCACCTTTCTCTTTTCTCTTCAAGGTTCAGGTCAGATCAATTCATTCGGGTCCTAAGCTTTTTTGCTCTAAGTCCATAGGTAAATATTAATTGGTTTGGGTCTAAACTCCATTTTGTCTATTTACTGTTTCCAGAGTTTTCTATAAGAAATAAATTATATTTAAATCTTCTATTGCAGTTTCATTCCCTTGTCTCTTGATATACATCCCTAAGGTATTACCGGGAACCCCCTCGTATAGGGTAGGGGTCATCTCACCTCCATGTGATGTCATTGATAATACTTCCGAAATGTGAATGATTAGTATCGCAAATTAAAATATCAGATTACTGAAGAATACTACCAAAAAAATATTACCGCGCACACCAGTGTAGCCAAAAAATGTCAGTGATTGGACATTTTTTATTTAAAAAAACACCTCACTGTTATATGAAAGAACATGGAACCTTTTAAGGTTTAGGAAAGCTGAAGTTAACGGCCTTAAATATCTAAGTATTTTTGCGTGGATTTTTTAAAAAATAAATATTGTTATTGACAATAGAATACAATTACTATTCTAGGTTTCTAAATCTAACAAAAGAAGTTTGTTCTTCCTAGGGTTAGCGTATCGTTTGTGAGTTGCTACACATTTTGTTAAAAAAGATCAATATACTAGCAAAATGCTGTGGACTCATTTATTTCAGCTGCTGCTAACCCACGAATAGAAACTTTGTGTAGAAGTTTTCTGGTACTCATGTGTCTCTGATGTTTTAAAAAATTTAAAATAGAATGGCACATTTGCTAAAGCGTGTCTATCTAACTGAATGGTGGTTGTGGTCTTCCCAGGAGAAGCAATACATAAATAACTCTCTACTTCTGGCTCCATACCGGAAACAACGCATTCATGGCAGACCAATTAGATTTTGTGATAAGTTTTGGTGCTTGTGTACAGTACTTGCTTTGGTTTTTTTTAATTTGGTGTGAGTGGTTCTGTTGTCCTGGATATCTCAGTGATCTTCCGAAGGATATATATTTTTAACCTGAAAAAAGGCTAAAGAGGATGGTCATGACCTAACTGCCACAAAAAAGGCAAGATGAGATGCCACGAAGACGACTTAAGTGGTCACGTGACCAAATTACAGATGTAAGTTGAGAAATTACTCAAGTCCATTACTCTAGTGCATTATAATGGCATCGGAGTAGAGTGAAAGATAATTCCACAGCGTGTAAATATCGTCAACCATACTCTGCTTTTAGGTTAGAAAAAGAATGGGTCGGAATTTATCATCATACAGAAATAATATCCAGAACAAGAAATGGTAGTGGCTCTTCGTTGATTTTGTTCTCACCTCTTCGCTGGTCCAAATTATGGGATCGAATAAAGTCAGAATTAAAAGAGATGTTCGCAGCGTCATAGAAAACTTTCAACAAGCACAAATAATGTAATTTGGGTTACCAAATTGATTTAATTTATTAAATACGAAAGAAGCCAATCAGCGTTAATGGGCATCTAAATTCAAGAACGGGATTTTTGTAGCCTGGTGGTAAAAATTTGTAGTCAAAGAATCATTCCCTGTTAAAATATATCCGGAATTTAATAGTAGCATAATAGTATGTTAGGCTAGATACATTATTTTTATCCATTTGTATTGAGAAGTATGAAATTTTGAAATGGTAGTGAAGTATGTATCCAATATATTTGTTAATCTGAAGATAATGGTTACAATTAATTGCAGTTTTCATAATAGTTTTTCATAATTTTAGCAGGGACTCTTCAGGGGGATTGGGATCACTATCTACTCCTTCATGAGAGGGATAACCTTATGTGCTGAAGAGCTGTACAGATATTATGGACATTTAAACATATAGAGATACAAATATGGCGATATATAGCAACTATAGCGATACAGGATATAGTAAGGGTAATTAAATCACGGATGATGAATTGGGCTGGATATGTTGCGCGCATGGGGGAGGAAAGACATATCTAAAAAATATCGATTGGGAGACCCGAAGGGAAAATACCACTTGGAAGACCTAGATGTAGGTGGGAGGACAATATTAGGATAGATTTAAGAGAAGTAGGATTTGAGAGGGATGGTTGAAAGGAGTTAGTACAAAATAGGTTGAATGGCAGGCTAAGGTAATGAACCTTTGGGTTCCATGAAATAGATAATATTCCTTTAGCTTTCTTAGGAATTGTCTATTGCCATTGAGTAAGTAAGTAAGCGATACAAATACACTTTAAAATAATTAAACACATGTTATTATATTCATTTCCTGAGAACTAGTGGCATTCTGAGCGGTAATGGATTATAAAAAAAGAGTAACAAGCTTATATGCTAGAAATAAAATTAAACTGTGCTATCTTTAATTATATTTAGCCTAATTCTTGCAAAACTTTAGTAATAAAGATTCGTTGCTCAAAGGTCCAGTACATTAAGCACCCAACTTACTCAGTTGCTTGAAGTCATTCACTAGGCACAGGGCAATTTTCTGCCTTTAGGATTCAGGTTCAATATAAACAAGATTTAACTTAACTAAAGCAGTACTATATAATAATGTAGCCTAAATGAACTTCGAAAACTTCAGAAATTTATTGCGAATCGTTTTCACGGGTTCAAGCTAGATTTCTTATCCATTCATTCTGTGTAATTTCATGGTGTCACAATGTAACATAATTTATGATGAGCGATTTCATAGTAAGTTTAGCAGCCACATTGCTGGTTTTATTTAAGAGGTATGAACATGAAAAACGCTAGGAAATCTGTTAGAAACATTTATCTTGATTTGAGTATCAGGGGCCTGGGGAAGTAGAAAGGTCATTTAGAAGAAGACATTGGTGGGAGGATGGAACGTTTTCGTGGCACTTTTTTTTACGGGTATGAGAATATGAGGGAGGAGGGTCTATGTTCAGCTCGACTTCGATAATGCCTTCGAAAAGAAAAGAAGGGAAGAAAGAAAATGTGTGAAGTTTCAAGAATTACATTTAGTGTCATCCGGCAGTACAGTCACTCCAACAAAGAATGTGTAACCGAGCGAGGTGGCCGAAATGGTAACGTCTTGAACCTCGCATTCGGGAGGTCCCAGGTACAAATCCCGTGGCCGACCAGTTTGACGTGGGTTTTTTCATGATTTCCCAAGTCTTAAAGGTAAATGCCGAATTGGATATTTACATGCCATGAATTATCCTCAACATTTCATCCTGTATCATATCTTTTTTAATTAATAGCAGTTAAATTTTACACGTAAAAGACCTCCAAGCCTAAATTAGAGCCTCTGGACAAAATTTCTCGGCCCTTTCACGTCCAAATAATACCTTAATTTCCTGAGGGGGGTCGAGAGGCGATGGGCTTACCACCTGTCCCTCTGACCTCTCTCGGACAATAAGCGTAAAACAATTCATATAGATAACAGAAACCTCCACTTGGAGGCCCATTCGCCCCAACATAGGGACTACAGGGTCTGTTTCAGACATACAGACAGAAGTTTATTCCATAAAGTTCACCAAAAATAGAAATAATTGACAATCAATAATTCCATGGCGCTGATTTTACAAAGATCCCGAACTCCTGATATGGCCTAGTAGCAAAAAGGAGTATAAGCACAGCTGAATTAAAAAAAAGTGTAACTGCTGAGTTATCATACAAAATTGTTAACGTTTATTTCAAAACGTGCATTGAAAACGAGGATATTGAAAAACCAATGGTGGTATTTTACGATTCATTGTTGGGACCAACCATTGAAAAATAATTTAAAAAAAAAATACCAAAAAATCTATTTTTGAATAATTTGCTGTTCCTTACTAGATAAGTAAAGTTCGGTAAGTCACAAGACATTTTAAATACAGGGACATTATTTTTACGATGTGCCGAGAAGGCACGGTCCGCGCGGCGGCCTGGACGCAAGTCGTCGGCCGGTAAAAGCTCATGTACAAAACCTCTCAATTCAAGCGGACGGATTTCTGAGTAAGGCCTACAGTTAGAATAATCACCTATCTTTGTCATAGAAGATGTTGAAAATGAACCCCAAAAATCACAAATCTCCAGATCTTACTGACTCCAGGCAATCATAGTGATGTAATTCAATAACATGGATCACTCTGTTATCATAGAGCATTTAACAGCGATCAGGCGTAACATACCGATACCATTTGCAAGCATACAGATGATTTGCAGTATAAAATCTGATGTGAAACACGATGACTTTCTCTACCCTTCATATTTGGACGTAGAGGAGGGCTCGCCCTAGGACCTAGTCTGTAAGTCGCTGGCTTTCTGTGCCCAAGATTGCGGGTTCAATCACAGCCCAGATTGCAGTACAGTCGAAAGCACGTAATCTTTCCGGTATAATGTGTAGTGATTTAAATTTTTAAGATAATATATAACCGGTTTCGCCATGCCCACCCCCCACCCCTGGGCATATTATTTTTTTCGTTGGCGGATACGCAACAGAGGTTAACCCTCCACTCATGTTTGTCTTATTCCCCTCAGTCCTTCGCTCCTGGACCTTAAATTGACCTGTTTCATAGGTTAGTGTTTGAGGGCCTGACATTTGATGTCAAATCAATACGAGTCGGACTCCTGTAGGAGCTAATGTGGACATTCGTAACCCACACCTTCTAGATACGGAAATGAAATCTTTCCCTACACCACCCCCATTTCACAATTTGTTTATACGCTGTGTTCGCACTTGAATCCATACCAATAACAGAGGAAACCAGGAGCATCGGAAAGATTCCATGATCTCTTCGTCGTTAAAGAACCATAAAATCAACCAACCCATATAACAGAGAAGGCCACATTGCGGAAGTGCATGTTCTTGTATCTTAGCCCCATTCAAGGCCGTATTATTTGCGAAGCAAGACATAGAACATAATTTTTAGGATACAATGAATAGTTTTCAACATCGCTTCAGAAAATAATACATGCAGTTTGTGCACATATTTTAAGATATCGTTTGAGAGTTCCGAGAAAATGGTGAAAACGAAATGTTCGTTGTATATCTTGGTAGAAAAGTAAGAGAAAATAGGCTCTTCGCTTCATGTTATGATACTCAATCCAAATACAAAATCTCTAGAAACGACTTCAGTTATGCTGTTTCCTGGCACAGACACACAAACAAACATGTTTCTAGATTCAGGGAACCTCAAAACATGCATTAGTGCTGAAAACTAGACTTCGAAATTTAGAGTCGAACACTATTCTATACAGTATCTTTGGTACAGGCGAAGAAAGCAAAAATGTGTAATCAAATAAGATAAGCTTTGAAACAGAGGATTTTATGCTGGATGTAAGGTTGAATTTTTCTAAAAACAAAGTACAAGATTGCAATTTTTTCGGCAAGAGGTAGGCCTATACAAAGTGAACATTTAAAGTCTCGCCGTTCTAGGAAGGAAACCTGAAGTAAACAAAAACCAGTACATCTGTCTCATTCTAGCACATTACTCGTATGACTTAAGAGTGAGACAGACATAGGCCTACTGGTTTTTGTTTACTTCAGGCTTTCTTCTTAGTTCGTCTCTGGTATAGTAATTCGTACTGACTCCCAAACTGTTGTAATGCTTCTGTTCCATTCACGCATAATAACCACCAACCTTTAAAAGATAAAAGCTTTATGTAATTAAGTTATATGAGTAACTTAACGTTTTAGTTGAAATCGCCGTGTGACTGAATATTTTCTCACAAGTTTCTCTGCAATGCCCCTCATCAAACTCATGAGCATAATAAATGGATGAGGATTTTCTTCGTACTTCTAACTTCTCTGTGCACTGGTTTTCTTCTCCAATCTGAGTTTAACACCCTCTTTCTCGTATTTCTTTTTTTCCCTTCCATTTTATAACAGTTCTCTAATAACTGCTCTTTTCTTTCAGCTTGAAAACGAGTTTCATCCCCCACCCTATATGGGGAAAAAGACTCTCAATAGGCCTACGATATGTAATTCTTTATTTTATGGTTTAGAAACGTGATCTCGTTCAATATAGTTCATAAAAAAAGTAGAAGAAAAGAAACGAAGAACCACGATTTCCATATAACGAAGCTCAATTTGAAATTAACTTTCTTCGAACGACAAATTTCTCATTAAAATTCTTCGCATTTCCTCTCCAGGGACTTTTTAGCTGAGCCATGTGTTTGAAAGCGGAGAACTTTGTATATTTTTATGTCTGCTTCTAGTGTACATAAAGGGAATTACTTTTGAACTGAGAGTTCTTTTTTGAAATCAATAGAAAAAAAGAACTACATTTCTTAAAATAAGACCGGTATTACTCCATCACAGTTCTTTGATCACAGGGATATAGTAAAATAAGTTTTACCAGTTCGATAACAGGTTTGTTGACAATCATCTTTGATGACTGATTAACGGTTTTCTCCATGTCATTACATTTGACCAAATATTGTTTGCTTAGGTCTAACAAAACGAAACGTTGAATATAGCAGAAATACATCAGCTGTTTGCAAGATATATTCACGACCTTGAGGTTAACAGAAGTAAAAGACTTCAAATCAACTGAAATGATGGAGAAAATTGCATTGAAGTTTAAAAATCTGATGTGAAAGTCACATAACTTCCTCTGCCCAAATAAAAGTTAGGAGTATTCACATATCCTTGTACAGAAACGCAAGACACAATTATACACAATTATTGTATACACAATTATACAATAAATACCTGATAACCTCTTCTTTGAAAATGATGCGACTAATAAAAGTGCAGACTATATAGCAAACAAAAACAAGTGACTGCAGACATTTATTGAAACTTCCGTCGTTAAGAATAATTTCCGAACTTTATCGAATGTTTCCCTCCAATATGTCTTTCTCACTTCATTCTTATATAGAATAAGAGGCCGTGAAAGAGTGTGTATTCAAACTTTTTACAAACAGTGGGTGAACAGTAGGTGGCTTGTAACTGCCTTCAGAGAATTTTTTCGAAAAAATGTTTCAAATAAATGTTTTAGCTCTCACTATAAGCTACACTTGTGCAAAATTTAAAGAAAATCGTTAGAGCCGTTTTTGATAAAATCGCGAAAAACGAAAATTTCTTCATGTAAAGTCCCCTTAAAAATAAGAGAAAATAGTCGCCAATCTTATCCTCACATCTTCAGAAGGTACCTGACCCAAATATGAAATTTTGTTTTCATACGATTTTCCGTTTTGGAGCTAGAGTGTTCACAGACAGACAGACAGACACACACACAGACATGTTTCCAAAAATAGTATTTTTGGATTCAGGGGGCCTTGAAACGTGTATATATGCTAAAAACTCAACTTCGAATTTTGGGGTCGAAAACAATACTTCCTCTACCTATAGTACCTGTGGTACGGGCAGAGGAAGAAAAATTTACTGTGCTCACAATCGCAACAATAGCGGCTGGCGCTTTTGTAGTTATCTGTACAGAAAACTGGTTTACGTCGAATATGTTATTATTTTTCTTGTATATGATAATACATTTTGTTTCAAACAGCGCTTGAATTTTTGTTCAAGTTAAGTTCTTTTATCAACATTTTTTTACAGTGCCATAACAGCCCAAGAAACATTGCATAAATTGGTTATGAAATAATATCGCTTATGAAAGTGTTGTTTCAGTTGCTTTACATTGCAATAGAGACAATAGTCATACCATCTCCTGGGACGATATTGAACCGGCATATTGGCGAGACATTGAAATAGAGATAACAGTCACACTATCTACTGGGACGCTATTGACCTAGTATACAAGTAACACATTGAAATAGGGACAACAGTCACACTATCTCCTGGGAGGCTATTGAACTAGTATAAAAGTGACACATTAAAATAGAGACAATAGTCACACTATCTCCTGGGAGGCTATTGAACTAGTATACAAGCGACACATTTAATTAGAGAAAATAGTCACACTACCTCTTGGGAGGCTATTGAAATAGTATACAAGTGGCATATTGAAATAGGGACAATAGTCACACTATTTCCTGGGAGTCTATTGAGATAGTATAAAAGTGACACATTGAAATAGAGACAGTAGTCTCTTTCTCCTGGGAGGCTATTGAACTAGTATACAAGTGATACAATAGTAAAGAAATTTACGAGAGTAGATTAATAAGATTTTATTTGGGTTATGTATCCTTCGGGGATGCTATGTGATGTGGTAACGAAATGATCTTCTTTTTTACAACCAATTTACATGAAGAGAATGTCATAAATAATAATTAGGCTATATTATATGAAGAGAGTGACTTTGTTTGGGAAGAGAAACTTATGTTAATTTCACGTTTGATTAAAAAAACAATTTAATGCAATACAAGCTAGATCAATAGTTTTAAAAATCTATTTACACAAACAATAAAGTGAAATAGGCCTAAAAAAATTAATTTAATTCAAATTGAAAAGGCAAGCAATCAACCAATCTTTAAATATTCGTACGGGTACTGAAAATAGGCCTATAGTAAAAATAAAGAATATAACTTACACAAACATTATTTCATTTTACATTGAATTTTTGTGGATGCGATGTTACCATCATATAATAAAATACACACGCGCGCTGACAGCATAATGGCGAGGGTTTCGTAAATTTAACTTTCCCTAATTCTCGTTTTATCTCCTTTCTTTTTTAATCTATGTATACCTCTAATAATCTATTCTACATAAACCATCTAAGTTTAAGATATTAATATTATAATGTCACAGGAATGTCATTTTATCTGCGTCTTGATCATATCCTACCGAATGTTGTTTCATTCTTGAGTTGTAATCGAGCTTGGTAAAATGCCTCTGGATGTAGTTTGTAATCCATTTTGACGAAGCGTATGATTGGTTCAGGAGACTTCAATTCTACCATCATTACTAACAACAGTATGTAATTTGTCATCTTCTCATTGGGTGATACTAGAATCATTGTGTTCGATCAGTCCGGATTGGTTTGCATATTTAAATATGCCCGACAGGTTGTGGCAGGGTTGTCCGAGGACTTCATCATTTCATGTTGTCTGATCTACCTAAACAAACTATGTTCATTACACTAGTTTTAATTATACCAAATTTTCTAAAGTTTTCTATAATCTACAGATGGAAAGATACACATAAAATGCAAGATTTACAAGAAAATATCCATTACTAATTTCAATGTACAACCTTCTCTTAATGCTTGGATATTCATTACCAGTAGCATAAATATTATTTCAATGCTATAATAGCTATTCTTATATCAAGTACGCAAAATAAGGCTTTAGCGGACGAATCTAGTATTGCAGCCGAGGCTGCAATACTGGATGAGTCCGCTAAAGTTTTTGCGTACGTGGTACATACAATATTTTTAATGAAAGTTCTGCAATTTTACTATTAATGAGCTCAGTTTTTCAGTCAATTTCGGTGATACTAAGTAAAGAAAGCAAAGATAATGGCGACTGTATCAAATAGTGCATGTTTACAAACTTCGCTACGATTGTTTCTTTTCTTAAAAAAAAAAAAAGGTTTAAATACATCGTTAAGATAGTAATGTTGATTAAATTAAACTAAGTATATTTACTTCAATTGAACCTACACGTCATTTTTATCGCATTTTCTGCAACGAAACTTATTATGCCTTGTTAAAAGAAGCAATCGTACAAGAGGCTCATCTCAACTGGTTTCCTTCAATTGGCGCTGGTGGTTTAATGGACTAAGTCAGCGTTTCTCAACCTATGGTCCGCTGACCACTGGTGGTCTGCGAAGATGGTGCAGATGGTCCGCAGGCATAATTTAAAAATATCATAAAGCAAGTAATGAAATAAACATTTTTCACATAAAATGGACACTAGATGTCAAAGTTTTTAAAATCTTCGAAAATATAGGTCCTATTGTAAGTTTCCTTACTTTTGGCAGTTACGAACCACAGTTTGAAAACCCTGTTGCACTGACATCTATGGTTCCCTGTTTCATTCAAAACCCTGAAAAATAAGACTTTGTCGGAATTTGTTACTAGAGGCGCTCTCTTAAAAAGGGTTTTATTGTTGGAGGTGCCCGAGTGTCTGATACCCGTAAACCTGTGTTATAATTCCTAATTATATTATCAAATTGGTAATAAATATTAAAGTCTGTTCAAAATATAATTTTACTGTCAATAGTATACTTCCAATTCAATAACTGTGTTTTCGTCGAATTAAAAAATGTATTTAGATTTATTTCGTTATAATGACCTATAATTAATACCCAAAATACTAAAAATATGGGCCTACATATAGCCTACTTTTAAAAATGGGATGTAAAATTAGGGGTCCGTAAAATTTTTTGGACATTTTAGAGGTCCTCGGGGTCAAAAAGGTTGAGAAACGCTGGACTAAGCGATGGCATCGTCATGCAAGGATCATGCGTTTGCGTTTATCCCTAGTCGTGAAAAATATAAAAAGTTATTATTATGGAATTTCTGAATAAGAAGGTATACTATGCTTGTTAATAGACAATGAACAATAAAGTCCTTAACATGTAAAATTGAGCTTACACTGGGAGATACTGTAGAGACATCTAGGAGCCACAGTTGGAACTACGTCCACTAGGGGTTACCATGGCAACTTTAGGTCTACCGTACTAGGCCGGTAAAATTACTTTACCGTAGTGCTATTTTCCTGCGTGTTAGCAGCCCGAGAAACAGTCACTTTGCAGAGCGTGTACTAAAAAATTAGTATAGTAAGATCTACCTACTCTGTTTCAAACTGAACTCAATTTGCAACAAGTTTTTATAAAGAATAAATTAAATTATATTTTAGACACACAAATACTTGTACAGGATATTGTGAAACAACATTCGTTGGGCACTATATTTACAAGTATTATTCTGTGTATGTTTTATTAGTTTGTGTTCTGGTACTTACACTTTTGACTTCTTCTCTCGTTAAACTACCCTTGTTATCTCGTCACTAGTATAGCAATAACTCTATTCACGTATGTTTATTTCTGTTTCCGTTTGTGATTGATAATCTCGTCCTCAGCATTCATAATCTTACTATTTCCGGGTATGTTCTATTACTGCTTTGTTTTGTTTACCCTTAAGCTGAGCCAGTGCGCGGCCTAGTAGGCTGGAGTCATGACTAGTGAAAACATCTGCGTGAGTATCAAACTCCGTTTCATCACGTAATCACAGGTATGAACCTTTCTTTGGTTTAAACTACTTAATTATATTTGTATTGTTTTCTGGTAGGTACCTTTTTCTTACCTTTAATATTAATATTGCTACGTTTATTTAGTTTATATTACAATTGTGCCCACCAAGTTTTTCTCCTTTTTGTTACGTGTTCGCTATCGTTCAGTTTAGGTTTGGTTTCTCGTTTTGCTTGTTTTGCCGAGAGGGGAAGACACTTCGCCATAGGCCTAATGCTAGATAGGGTTTCGCTAAAATACAAATACTGTACTTTGAGCTAGTCTCCGTTCAACTTTTACACTTTGGCTATGTTATTCCTGTTTATCATTATACAGAGTTTATTATGCTAAAGGTTTGTAGTTTAAATAAATGTTATTAGTTAATTATTTTCCAATGTATTATTCAGTATTTAAATCAGTCTTCAGCCAATCACACTAGGAGGACCTATGGAAATATATATATATATATATATATATATATATATATATATATATTAGAAGAACATTAACCCCTATCCTGATTGTCATTCTTAGCTGTTGAATGGCTTGTTGGAAAGTTAGGTTACCTTACAGTAAGTGTGAAGCTAAACGTTTTTTCTGTTTACAGCCTAGCGCAAAACCTAATTGAGAAGGTACACATAACGATGCATCCCCATTCCTAGCATTGTTTTTACCCCAAAAGTAATTATGGAATGAAATGTAGGCTATTATGGTTTTCACATGTTTTAAATAAAGCTTTGCAAGTTGAATTTGGTTTCCAATAGCCTCTCTTCCACCTCATTGTATGCAGCCTTCTGCATTTAAAATGACCGACAAGGAGCTATGGCTTGTAATTGTTTTCACAAATTGTGAAGGCCGCAAATCCTACATTTGTAAAACTATCACACACCACTAATGACCACTTGATTCGTCTCATATATTCTTAGTTGATAATCGGAGTTCGATTCTCGCCCGGAACAAACTTTCCTCTAAATAATTTCACATTTTCCACTTTATTCGGCGCAATTAATATACAGAATTTGTATTAGAAAAACATCATTGTATTCATAGTTTGGTAAAGATTGTTGCCTCCAAGATCGTCATTTGCGACCAAAATTCTGAGGCGGGCGACACAGATTCAATTTTTGAAAAACTGCTATCTTATTTTGTATTTTAGTTTAAGGGAAATAATAATGATAATAAAAAAAACAACAACAATAGAGACAGTCACTTTTGGGATGAACGAGGCAACTGAATATTCGTGTTTACTTGGAAGCAATGGGAAAAATCCGAAAGTTCAACAAGGTTTATGTGAAATTGTCTTACGACTTTGATTCGCTTAGGTTCCTTATGTTTTATCCGATCGTTGCGCTCGGTAACAGGCAGCGTTGTTTGCATGTTAGCTCTTGTTGTTACAGCCGTTAACGCTTACAGTCAGTTGAAATACTTCCAAACATTTAGTTTCTTTCAATAATAATTGTTATAAATTTGCAAAAAGTACAAACTATTATTTAGACATAGTCCCTTTAGACCTAGTCTCTTTAGATTTATAGATGTATTATATTTATTTACTTATTTATTTAAAAGGGATACATCGTGGAATACTATATGTGCAAAGAACTAATAGGCTAGGATAGAAGTAATAACTATGAAGTAGTTCTTCATAATTCCCAAAAGGTTGTAATGCTAAACCATGGATAGTAATAATAGCGACTAAAATCCTTGGTTTAACAGAAATGAATAGTGCTATGCACCATAAATTTGTTTTTTAACATTTCCTACGTCCCTACGCACATCCTACTGTCTATACGGAGACATTTCGTACATCCCAAACAGGGAATAAATCGTAAGGAGATGTCCTGGTTCCTTCTGGCCTCATGTGACCCCATAATCGTCCGAACTTACACTTCATCCAAGCTCACCTTTCACTTCATAGCGCCACTTTAAAACCAAACGCCACGGGTCCTACCTTTAATGACAGCTTTAGTGGTTCAACAAGGAGCCCCATATCAATCAGATCCGATCCGAGGTTTGGATCCGGTAAAGTACCAATATGTGTAGAAACGAGGGCAGATAGGAAGTGCCACCCTAGCAACCATAGACATGCGCAATTAAATGGAAGCGCTTTAACAAAAGTGAAGGACGACGTAAGCGTTTTTAACGTAGCAAAAGAGGAGGTGGAATCAGAATGTGAACTCCAGGTGATATAGTCAGAAGCACCGAACGTAAAATGTTCAGTCATTAGTAGGGACCGGATTTTTAGGTTTTTAAAAACACTGTTTTAGGTTTTCCATTAGGTAAAAAAGTTTTTTTTAGGTTTTTTGTCCAAAATATCGTTTTCGGGTAGAATAATTGGTTTAATGAATTTGAATGGGCTACACAGGATTCAATACGTAATCCTTTTAAAGTTTAACTTAGCAAAATTGACTTAAATTTGTGTAAACTTGCTTTAGGACAGTATTATACAATTGAAGAAAGAAAGCATAAACAATCAAAAGAAGCAGTGAAAATAAGATTGCCTAACATTTCCTGGTTACAGTATATCACTAAATATCTTTCAAGATTCTCAACTCTGAAGTTCTTCCTGTTATCTCTTAGTTAATACTTAATACTGTAACCCTTCTCAAGATTCGAATCCGATGCTTCTAATTTAGTGAGTAAAATACTTTATGGTTGGATGTGTATAATGTGAAACATTTTCATTTCTTCGGTTGTTACGAAAGCTAACCGCACAACAGATCAACTAGGGACGAAAACTTTCCCCTTTTCTAGAAAGGTAAATAATACTTACGTGTTTCTGGCAGGCTTGACAAAATATTACTTTCCCATCTGCAGTGAAATTCAGGTCGTCGCCAATCCACTGCCGTAATAAATCGATTTCATATGTTTCTGCATAACTAACACGTCTTCTTAAAACTCACAGTGTGACCACTCAGTATGAATAACAGGGCAGTAATAAAGGCAAACAAGCCCTTAAAACAGAAATCTATATCTTTGTTCAGACACGGCAACAATGGTTGTTCTGGTTGTTTGTACGAATATTTTAAAAGGATACGCCGGTACTCCTACACTTCCTCTCTTGATACTATCCATCCATCCTAGACGACAATCGGTTGAACGAAACGCTGGTGGTATTAATATCGACCCGACAAAAATTAACTTATTGTCTCTCCGCAAAATGTCGATTTCTCAACTGACAAACAAACAAAAAAAAAAAAATAGCCAAAATTAGATGTTTTAGGTTTTATATTCCGTTTAGGTATATTTAGGTTTTAATACCCCATTTAGGTATTTTTAGGTGCCACAGAATTAATGTGGGTGAATCCCATTGACGTGATTCGAAAAAGAGTATGAGCGCTTTTTGTTTTGGAAGTAAGGAAAAAAATAGGTAAAAACCTAAGAATCCGGTCCCTAGTCATTAGTGAGGTTTAAGTATATTAATTAAACATGGAAAAGTATAGTGAGAAAAACATTTTAATATATAATAATGAGTGAATCCCCAAATGAATTTTACTGTATAAATTACTGAAACAACAGTAATTAATACGTATAAATGTCTGTAGTTCCTGCATGTGTCTTATATTTAGTTTATAATTGTTTTATATTGCCTCCTTGATCTTTTATGATTTCTGTTCAAATGTGTAATTTGACTGTCCCTGTTAGCCAGCGTGAGCTCATTGGGGCCTTTGTAAAATAAAATAAAATAAATAAAATCAGGTAAACTGATGAAAAAAAGTGCCAGTATGTTTTTGTTTAATCAGTTATGATTGCAATTATGATATGCAGAATATGTTTTTTTTTTAATTGATTTCCAAGTTAAGCTCCAGATTTATTCATTAAGCAGGGCTTACGGAAGAACAAAGGTCTAGTTTTTTTTTTATCAGATTGAAATCTTCCAGCATCAGCTGAACTGTACAGATTTGTGATATCTTCACAATCGCACACTCACATAAAAATACAAAAAAAAAGTCAAATTGACCGGTTTCGGGATTTTAACCATGGAACTCCAGAATGTGAGGCCAAGACGTTACCATCTCGGCCACCTGGGTCAGTTTAACGGTCTAGTTGGATAAGCGCATGTAAAACAATAGTGTTTTTGGTCATAGCTAACTGTATTTTAATTTCCAAAGCCTTAGAAGATCACAGTAAAACAATAGGCTATGTTGTCAAGATAACTGATTTGCTTTTTTTTTATATAAATTCTTTCGAATACGTATAATACCATAACATAGGTACTAAATTGAGCATTACTCCGAAACAGGTCAACCGATTTTATCCAATATCAAAAGACGTCTTCCCATGAACATTATAAATGTGTATACCAAGTTTCATAAAAATCCGGTAAAGCGTATTTGAGTTACCGCATCTTTAAAATAGACACTAATTGGGTTTTACTCCGGTACCGGTCTACCGATTTGGTCCAATATCAGTAGACTTCTTCCCATGTACATTATAAATGGTTATACAAAGTTTCAGGAAAATCCAATAACGCATATTTGAGTTATTGTGACTTCTCATATATTAACATAAAAGGTACTAAATTGGACATTATTCCGGTACTGGCCAACCGATTTGGTTGAATATCAATAGACATCTCCCCATGGACATTATAAATGCGTATTCGAAGTTTCATAAATATCCGATATTGCGTTATTGCGCCCTTAAAATAGACACTAAATTGGGTTTTACTCCGGTACCAGTCAACAGATTAGGTTCAAATTCAATAGGGTATTTTTCATGGACGTCAAAAATAGGTATACCAAGTTTCATGGAAATCCGCTACAGCGTATTTGAGTGTTGGCGCCTTTCTATTAGAAAGGCGCCATATTCTATTAAAATAGGCACTAAATTGGGCATTTCTCCGGTACCGGTGAACCGATTTGGTTCAATATCAATAGGGTTCTTCCCATAGACATTATAAATGTGTTTTCCAATTTTCATGAAAATCCGAATAAGCGTATTTGACTTATGGCGCGTACAGACACACGGGCGGACGGACAGACAGACGGACAGACATTTTTCGTCCCCACACATAATCTCATAAAGTACCATACTGGCACTTAATAAACAGGCCTATTGTTGTGTTGCTGCTATGCTAATGAGCATGCCAAAATGAATGGATTATTTGTTATATTCTCATAATGGACTTACTCCTACTCGACTCATAAGCTGTACAAGTCTTCAAATATGTCCGCGAAATGAACGCCAATGTGCCCCATAGATTCTGTTACCTATCAATAGGAGACTGTAGAATTCATTATTCTACAGATTATTGTTTCTGTTGAAATTTGCGTGAGAATATTTGTGAGAAACATTCCTTTTGCACCGGGACTTGAACCCGTGAATAAAAAATGTGTATATATATATATATATATATATATATATATATATATATATATATATGCCGTACTGACTGCACCATATATATTATATATGGCGCAGTCAGTATATATATATTCCGCAGTCAGTGCGGCACTGAATTTCTGTGTTTGCAAGTTTGATCCCGGCCCAGGTCGATATCTGCATAAATGTGATAAGCCCATACCTGTAAAATTGCAGGCTTGTAAAAGTACTCCTGCCGGATAAAATTTCAGTAGGCCTACACATACGACGGTCATAGGTCTTAATAATAATACACTCCCGTCGTTAATAAAATACACTATGAGGCGTGTTTTTAAAGAGAGTAGGCCTACCGATAATTAAAAAAAATAACATAATATTATTTTCCAAATACTTTATTATCATTTATTACCTTACACCTTACACTACTTCTCCGCATTACCATTAACCGTTATTCAGGCTCTTGTCGTAACGGGAAACCAGTTTTTGTATGCCTTAGTCGAAGAATCATGCCGCCTGTGATGAAAGCCAAGTCAGCACTTCTTGTTTCATAACATCATAGTCGTTGAAGTATTTTCCACCAATAAATTTCTTCAGACGAAGAAACAGATGAAAATAGCTTGGTGCAAAATCCGGAGTGTAGGGAGGGTGGTCAAATTGTTCCCAACCAAATCGGTGAATAACATTTGAGCAAACCGCCATAGCCATAGAGCAAATGAATATATCAATTTGAGCAAAGTAAAGAAATACAGAAATGGTACTTATATTTTTCCTCTAAACGAGACGTGGCAACACTGTGTGGTTTCATCGCCATTTTCATGGGCACGCCACTTCCTAAAGTTGGCTTATGTCCACCGCCATTTGATGGGCACGTCCTGATGACAATGTAGAAATTACAGTGTTTGTACTTTATATCTAGCTCCCATTAGCTTCACATATCTCAATAAATTATTCTTTCCCTGAACATAATCGTCCCAGTTCTTAATGGCATAAAGTCTGTTAACTTCAGACTTCTTATTTTTCCTTTGCTTCGCAGAAAGATGCGATCGGATTGATATGTCCGTTTGAATTTGTCGCTCCTTTAAAATCTGTGTTATAATATGTATCGATGAATGTGCACAGTAAAATTTCCTTCTGAAATGTCTTTGAAAGGACTCTGCGCCATTTGTAGTTCTGGGGCAGTCTTCATTTGGTGGCTGTGCCCAAAGATTTGGAGGGTACTGACTGTCATCACTTACGTAGTTCTCCTAAAGAGGTAATCTAGAAATTGATTAGCTAGGGGAGTATTGGGAGCAATGCTTTGAAGTTCTACGAATGCATGAGATACCTGTTCTGGTGGTAAATATGGTAACCCGAAAAAGTGGCTTAACCATTTTCCCATGTCCGATTGTTTTATCTACGACATATTCTTTTTTCAGTCCTATTTCAACTACTTTTCGGATCCAAGATTTCCCGAGGTGAAAATTACAACATTTTAGAGTTGAACCAGGAAAACAATTTTCAACAGCTCTGTGCGCTGCAATTTCAAAATCTAAAATTATTGTTGAGGGATTAAAGCGCCCGTTGCATAATGCGCAAATCGGATAATTTAGAAGTATAGGCTAATAGCCTGGCAGTAGATTGCGGCGTTGCCAAATAGTTGGAATACACGACTAATTTGTGTTCGAGTGAAGTGGACATTTTTGCTCAAGTGAAGTAAACATTTTTGCTCAAGTGAAGTAGTCATTTTTCCCTCATTTGCTCAAAGGTACAGAAAAATACCCAACCAAATGATGCGATCAGATCTTGGGTTTGTATAGGAGTGGAATGCTTTCGCGTGTAATCCTTGGTTCATGACAATGCCCGCTCACACACAGCCAAGCGATTTTCATCTGTTTCATCATCTGAAGAAATTCCTTGGTCGAAAACACTTCAACGTCGATGATGTGAAACAAAAGTGTAGACATGGCATTCAACATAGGCGGCATCTTTCTATGACGAAGGTATACAAAAACTGGTTTCCCGTTACAAGTGCCCGAATAACGGCGGTGACTATGTGGAGAAGTGGTGTAAGGTGTAAGGTAATGAATGATGATTAAGTATTTGGAAAATAATATTCTGCTATTTTTTTTAAATTATCGGTAGGCCTACTTACTTTAAAATCACGACTCGTATATTTTTGTAATGAATAATATCTTGAGGATCCTTTTGATTTTCGTATTAGAAAGACAATACGCGGGCATATTATGGTCCTACTTCGCGCCATAGGAAAGAAGGCCTATATCATATCTGCATAGCTATCCATCTCTTAGTAGTAAGTTAGTAATGTCTCCTAGAATTTCTGGCATGGGGATAACAATTATTGAAAGCAAGATTGCTCAAGTGATGAACAATAGGTTTCCTCTGCAATAAAACATTCGGAGATAAAATAAGATATCAAGGGTTCTGTTAAAAAAGTAATTAACCATTTCAGAGGTAAACATGTAGGCCTATATTAATAAGGAATCAAGTGAAATCATCAGTGGGCTGTAAGCTTAGAATCGGTGTAGAAGAACCGGTATTTGTTAATGACAAATCATAAAAAGAGGGGGAATCTTCACAGTTACATGAAATCTACCTAATCTATTAATTTTATATTCTTCTCACGCAGCGGGCCCGGGTTCGATTCCTGGTCAGGACAAGTTACCTAGGTGGGGTTTTTCTGGGGTTTTTCCTCACCTGTGAGACAAATGTCGGGTAACTTGGGGCCTTTGTGGTCCCCAGATATCATCTGGCCGTCTTATCATTTTCATCCCACCCTCACCTTGTTTGGAGTGAGTGTGTGTGTGAATGGTGTGTCTCGTCCTATGTGTTGTGTTGTCTCGGAGGTGGCCCCGGTATTGGACTGATCACTCATCCTGGAAGGCCCTCCATGTCCATGTCGGGTCAAAAAAGTATGTATGTGATCCAAATATAGTCCCTTTCCCGACTATGTAATATCCGGGCGGCTTGGGTCGCTTAAATCTTACAAGGGAGAGATAAAAATAAGATAATGAAAGAAAGAAAGAATTTATACTTCAATAGCAGTGAAAAAGTAACTACGTTAACTATAAACCCACTGGAAGTGTTAATAAAATAAAACAGGAATTTTTAAATCCGATAATTAAGTTGTGGATTCTGTAACAATATAATTTTTAAGAAGATGAATTTTCATTGTGACTCAAAACCCACGTGCAGAGTGCAATATTTCATCCAAAGCTCCGATTAGCATTGGTTATCACTAACTGTACACCCCTGCCTGATGTCATCCTCGGAGCTTGAACAAGTAACAGTTTTTCTCATGTCTCCTATAGAATTATATTGAGTTTAATAGTTCCACTACTTACCTGGGCTCACGGGTTTCTGTGCGATTATTTGAGGTAATAATAATCGTTATGGTATTACGCAGAGGCCGAACTGCTGTAAAATGGGCCATGTCTGTCTGAGAAAGGAACATTATTATGCAAACATGCGGTTCAGGACAAAGCTGTCTTTTCTATCTTGTATAATGATATTACACCACTTAGGAATGATGCTACAATATTCTCATCTCTTTTCCTCGAATCCATTCTTCTTGTTATACAGGTTTTAGAAGATAATGGAGTCGTCTTGTCCGGCAGGAAATCTGAAATACCGAAGGATTTTAAACAATTAAATTTTAAGATCTTTCCTGTTTGTTGAGAATTTGCTGCTGCTCTCCTACATAAATAATGCGAACAGATCTTAAGTATCCGTTGTGCTGATGTCGCTAGTGCACAAATGTATAGACAGTCTTTGGTTTTATTTTAATTTTAATTCATATAAATAATTACTTACTTCATATGAGAAGGAAATCGAGAATTAATAAGTTTAAAAGTTTGCTTTGCAGGAAATTCTGCCAGTGAGTGAACACATAAAATGTTATATCTTCATTACCATTTGAGAATAGTTGGCGTAAAATAATTCAAGTGGTAATTATTACAAACACTATATGGGTGATTCTTCAAATACGAGAAAATTTGTGTTCCGGAGTGATATTCAAATTCAACTTAAAAAAAAAATTAAAATAAAAGTTTGTTTCTACTACTTCCATACTACAACTATCACTTTGAAATGTCACTAACTTTAAATTCTGATATTCCAAAATCAAATTTAATTCAATGAAATGTCATCCACATGCCCTGTCCCAAACCCTGTTTGTATATTCTAATGAATTTTTCCACAAAACAAAATGTTATTTCCTTTTCAACTTTTTTCCTGTCAATGATTATGAATGTGTGAAGAATATTAACCCCTAAAAAATAAAATGAAATAAAATTGTACATAATGAATGAACATAAAGAATGTCCCAAGGGTTTTTGGTCATCCACATGGCTGAAAAGAATGGAATTTTTTCTGCAGAAATGAGAAATTTGTATAACTGGCAACAGTGTTAGAAAGCCAACAGGGCAGCTTGTGGTTGAATTGTAAGGTTGAATTTTGCTTGCTTACAAACAGTTTGGGATTAACAAAGGACTTTGCATAATTTTCAAGGAAAGCGTTTTTATTCCCCGTCATTAACATGGCTTCTAGAAAGAAGGCAGAAAGTGAATATTAATTCATTTTGATTATGCACTATGATAAACCTTCCAATTCAAAGTACTTGACTGAAGTTGAGCTTACACAGGTTTAGAAATGGCTTGCTGAGACCACTTAAACTCCTTCTTTGTCATCCACTTGCCTGATTTTTGTGTCATCCACATGTCTCATGAAGGGGTATGTGGATGAATCTCAAGTCATGTAGATGATAAATGTAGGATACTATTGTGTTTGCGGTGTCTGTGACCTGTACTTAAGATCTTAAAAATTATTAAATGAATTTCTGCTTGATTCCCCCCCCAAACCATAAAAACGCTGTCTACTTTAAATTACATTAATTCAGGAGTATGCACACAAATTTGCAAATTTGGTGCAAAATCAACTGAAGTATGCTGAGAAAAATATGAAATCACATAAAGAAAAGCATATTGTTGCCAAAGTTAGTCATTAATGTGGCCTTCTGCCATCCACATGTATACGGATGTCATTCACATGGCTTTAAAAAAATTAAAAAATTAAAATAAATAAAAATATAAACATTTAAGCTCTGCTGGTGTCATTTTATAATCAAGTAGCCCCTGAAGTATTTTAGTAATTTTTTGAGATTTTTTAAACAACGTAAAAAATTTGGATTTTACACACTCCAAATTTTCCCGTATTTGAAGAATCACCCATCTAGCCTGTAAATTATATAGCCCATAACTTCAAATTGTAATATAAAAATATAACATACCTAAGATTACGTTATAGACATGACTAGATATAACAATAGGCTATATTTTAGACTTATTTTACCACTACCATTTTGAGGGTCCAGGTGTTTTTAAATCTAACTTCAAAAGGCAAATGTATATTAAAATTATTTGTTTTGACGAAAGTCTCCTTTCGTTTAAGGGCTGAATCTGTTGTGTACTATCTTCGCATTTGTCTATCAGAATAGAATCAAGTAAAAAGTTTCTCATCCCTGTTGCCATTCCCTAGCGTGATAAATGGAGTTGACTTGGACGTATGTATTTTTTCTCTTTCGCAAAGACGTGCGTCGTCTTCATTTTGATTGATTTCTTCTTCATCGCACACAACAAGTACAGTTCTCGGTATAAGAACCACAACAACTTCAACACATATCAACATATCTAGTAACTCAGCGCATTTTTGTGGGAACTTGATTTGCGAAACTTTCTAGAAAACTTTAAGTTGTGTTTAAATTAACAACATCCAACGTAATTTAACTCACGGGCAAAATAATCTGCCACAATAGTTTCTGCGACTTTGTAAGTTTCAGTTAGTTCATTATGCATTGGCATTTAAGTTAATTGTTTTGTGATGTGGTTTGCACAAAATTATTTCGAAATTAAAACGACATATTGAATTACAGGCCGTTATTAGCCTACGTATCGATCAATATCATGTACTTTCATGGAGAAGACTCCTTTTTCCATGGTCAAAGCTCAGTACCAAAGGAAAATTAGAATTTAACTCTTCACTACTCATTCTACTGAAAATCTAACCTGTAAATTATTGTAAAATCAAAAGGTACCGGTTTGTTGTATACAACAACTAGATTAGCCACTCAGTAGAAGAACTGCTGCGACAAAATTGCAGACTGGTTTACATTCAAAACGTAATACCAGGACAAACAAAAATAAACATTAATGGAAATATTATATATGAAAATAATAGAAATTTAATATTATATAATAAATATTATTTAATTAATACATATAATTTACATAAATATAATATCAAATAATTACGTTCATGGCTTAACCTACGAACAAAAGAAACATGATCAAAATCTCACTTATCTATTGTTTTTCTTTACGCTACGACCTACTCAGCTTTGGCGCTAATATGAGCCTAAAAGTTTCGAAGCTAATTAAATTGACAAAAATGAGGTATTAAGTAATAGTGTTTGAGAGAGAACAGAAGAATATTACTATTGTATAACTTGTCAATATAATTATATAACCTGTAAATAATTAATATCAGTAACAGTGTTAACTTCAACCATTTTAAACAGAGTTAAACATCAGAATGTGTCGTACACTCCTTTTTTCGAAAAAAAAATTAAAGATATATTGAAATACACAGGCTGGCAAAAAAAAAACAAAAAAAAAAAAAAAAAAAAAAAAAAAAAAAAAAAAAAAAACATACTGATGGACAAAACGGTTGAAAGTCATTAAAATCTGAACCTGAAAGTTCTCAAATTTAAACTGGCTAATAGATGTAACAGCTGAACGTACAAATCAAAGGAACTAAGGAGTAATCCATGGTTGAGGGGAGTCAGTTGGTGTTATTATCAAAGTTGCTGCGTTTTATAATTTCTCTACTTTATTATATGTATTAATATAGACTGATCTTCTATCTCCTGTAAAATTTAACCAGAAAACTATCGTATATTTCCACAGATAAGACGATTATTGAACCATTAAAAAGACCCCCAAAATCCCGGATCGTCTTATAGGACAGATACAAATAGAAATTACACTGAAATTTACATAGCCTAAATTAAAACCATTATAAAATGATGTGAGCCTATTCTGATATCTAGATTATATTACCTTGATATATTAAGATGTTAGTTACCTTTGCGCTCAAATGAAAGCCGCGAAATAGGGCGAATTTCGAAAATAAACCACAACACCATAATCCGCTACATAAAAACAATTTTTTGTATTTTTTTCATTTTCCCTATATACCGGTACGTGTACATGGCTCACGCACAATGCGCGTATCGTTCTGTTCCATAGTGGTGCGACTGTGCTCATTGACACCGTTTTGAAAAAAAAAAATAAGATCGAGAAAGCTTTGTTCCGGTAAGGGTAGCCTGCAATGGTTGGCAACATTTTTGCGATCAACCAGAAAACTGAAAAAAACGAAGCTTTTTGAAGTTGTTTCGTAAACATAAATTTATAGGCCGTTCAGCGTTGATAGTTTGGGAGTAGTCTTATAGGACAGATTTACGTCATCTGTACGACAGATTAAACTTTGACGCAAATTTATAACTCTTCTTATCTGCGGAAATATACGGTAAGTTGCTAAGGTTCCAGAGGAATACTTGCAATAGGGCTGTCAGTGTTCTTCAATAATCAAATAGCGACAGCGTTCCAAGCTTTATATCCGGGCTCGATTCCCGCCCAGAGCCAATTTTCCTCTGAAATATAATTTCAAAAGAACATATCCTATGTATTTATAAATTAGTTAGGGGTCCTGAACAGATTGATCATAAATTACTGACATTTTCCCTTCCTGAGCCACAAAACATATTTTTTTTTATAACTAATGCTTTAAAAGTCTCATATTTGGGGGGTTCCGGTCACCCAAGGACCCCTCTTAAATACGTGCTTGCGTGTGATTTCTATGAGTCTATATCTGTATCTGTATCTGTTACCCTATGATCCCCAGGTGGGGCGAAGGGGCCTCCAATGGAGGTTTCATTACCTATACTAATTTTGATATGCTTATTTTCCGAGAGAGGGTAGAGGGACAGGTGGTAAGCCCATCGCCTCGCAACCCCCGTCTGGAAACTAAGTATTTCTTGGACGTGAAAGGCCCGAGAAATTTTGTCCAGAGGCTCTAATTTAGGCTTGGAGTTCTTTTACGTGCCGTAAATCTACGACACGGGACCCCCAGCTTAAAGTCCCTCCCGGAGGACTCCGTGCCCAGGATTTTCATGTCCTGAAAAATCAAACGACCGTGGCTGGGTTTGATCTAGAGGCGGGCACGCTACCTCTAGACCACCGCGGCCGACCTATGAGTTTATAGGTACAAAATATTTTCATAAAATCAAAATATATAACCCGTTAACAGAATAATTCAAATTAATTATACATCTTATTGGTCAAAACAAGTCTGACACATTTAAGGCATGTTGACACACATTTTTATCTTGGCGTGAATTCTACAGCAGGGTATGTTGTTGTCTTGACGTATCCTTGTTTATTCATCCTCACCAAGACGCTTGTCATAATGTTGGTTAGATGACTGTTACTGGGTTTTGGAAATTACAACCCCTCCCTCCTCTCTACGGCCCGAAATAACATGTCGGAGTTAGTACGTCCTCCTCCGAACCAGTCAGCTTCCAACTTGTATCTCTCTCATCCCCATTTTAATTACATTTTCTTTAATTAATATGCTAATAATAATTTTGCATAGTAATTATTGAGGGCAATCTAGCGAGGCTTGCTCGCTTGTCGCTTTGATGTATTGGATGCTGGCTACAGCAAGACAGAGATGGAGAGACATATATGCACAGTTGATATCTGCCACTGCGAGAAATATTATACCTTACGTCACACCTCCCTCAGAAATAGAGCACTATGTGCAATATTACAAATTCCCTCCTTACATTGTACGTACCAGAGAAGTTACTACACCTCCAATAAACTTGTATCTAATAAGTTTAGGTTTTTTGAATGCCCTTTTTGTTTATGTTGGTCTCGTTACCGGAGAGTGCGCTGTTGAGGACGCCGTACATCGATTTCATTGACTGTTCGGTTGGAAATCGAATTGTTTAAAATAGATCACAGACCATGCTACGTGGCAAACAATTTATAGATTTCTTCTTCAACTCCAAGATCAATATATTTAGGGTAGGGGTTCCCAACCTTATCCTTTTGACACCATCTTCTGAGATTTTGCAAGTCTCTTCGCTTACCATTTCTCAATATCTGGAAGGGAAGAATGAGAACTAAGACAACATAACAAGCTAACATGTTTAAATAAACACTTTGTTTTTACAACCATAAAATGAAACCAACTGATGAAAGTAATGAATAATTAAGTCTCATTGTTTATGGACTAGTTTAGTAATGAAGTTACTATTATTATGTCAATGAGACAGTTGACACTGTTTGGCCTTGATTAGACCTCCTGGGTTTGGTTTCAAATTTAACAATGCACAATGGAAATCATTCGCGACATCTACAACGCAGTTTTGTTTTAATTACAGTGAAAGTTGAGAATCCTAACTCTAAATATGTGGATGTAAATGGAACAATAACGGTCTCGCAACTCTCGCTATTTGACGATCAAATGCAAGATGATTTATTCAAAAGTCATCCAGACCTGAAATTTTAAAATTATATTTTTCTTTTGAATCACACTTCAGTTCTATGGCTTCTTCTTGCAGACTCTCTGGCAGTACATCAATGTCAACAGCAAAGGGATTTCTTAATAACATCGAGGACCAGTCATCAGTTGAAATATTATTATGAAGATTTTAAAAGAACGTACAGCTATTTTTTCGAGCTACTGTACAAAAAATTTACTAATCCCAAATCGTTCTATACCCCCCTGAGACCATTAAATGCCCACCTAGGGGGTACGCCCCCAGGTTGGGAACCACTAATGTAGAGGGAAAACATTAGAGACCTAAGGGAAACCGCTTTCATTTGTATTTACCCGATTAATGACTTATTATTGGAAGACATAATTTGAACCTTTCTTTTTTATTTGTTACTGGAATGGAAAAAAAAAAAAATAAGAATGCAATTTGTTTTCAATTGGTAAATAGCCTACATGTGTTCGGAGCTTCTTGAGTACGAAACATAGTTTTCAAAAGAGAAGTATAAATACATTTCTAGGTGCTTACAGTTGGCAGAACGTGATTTAAAATTGCGAATGGACAGTTCTGACTAGTTTTTGTAAGAAAATTAAGAAAATTTAAGAAATAACTTGGTCCAATAAAATTAACGTTGGGTCTATTTGTTATATGACGTGTAGCCAACTTAAGGACATAATATAAAATTACAATGCCAATTAACAAAATTATTTTTGTATTAATGTATTGTTAATATGATTGCTTATAAGATATCTTTAACTAGTATAAGAATGCTTTTAATCTGCTTAAACGTATAAGAGAGTATTCTGGTCCAGAATACCGATTAAAGAAAACTTGAATTAAAAAGTTGAAACCAGCGACCATTATACACCGATTGCTGCAATAGGTTTTGTAAAAAATTACAATTATGTCAAAAGTTCAGTCTCCAACATATTCATCTCCTTCACTCAAAATTTCATTTATACTGTACAGTGCTTGATCCAAGAGCCAATCAGTCATCCATTCCTTGAGCTTATTTAGTGGAAGCTGAAGTATATCTACAGTATTTTTTTCACTGAGACCTATATAAGAGTTCTTACATTTTCATAATCGGCAAGTAAATCTGTCGATTTTATCTGCGCCTCTCGTTTGATAGGCTACTGGTGTACATCACTGCGCTTCTTAAAGTTTATTTTATATTTTCTCTAGACCACACTGCTATACTTAATATATAGAGACTCGGCACTGTCAATATTCTACCATGTATGAAGGATCTTTTGCAACTTTCTCTAGGACCAAGGCAATAAAGTATCCTTGTTGCCCTCTTTTGCTTGATAAAACTTCCTTATTAGAGGATGCATGTCCCCAGATTCTTATGCCATAAATGTGAAAGTGAAAAAATGCAGTGTCAAAGTTAATTTTAAGTGTAATAATTAATTAGTAATATAATTTACCTAAGTTTTAATTTTTTTGCTAAATTAGTTACTGATCTCATTTGATTCTTATCTCTTTTCGACGCCATGTTATCACAAAATGCTATCAAAGAAAAATATTATACAGTTCGCTGCATATTAAAAATGCGTTACGTTGTAAGTTATTATAGGCCTACCTAAAAAATTACTAATGTGATTAGAATAGAAGAAACTGGGCTTATTTTCTTAAATATGATCTTGTTATATATATTAGGCTCTGACTTTGCTAGTAAAGTTCGATATCATAATGGAATATCAATTCTGCATCGGACCTTTTTTTTTATCTGTTTGTGAGTGCTTATAAGTGATACGGTCAAATATCTTGAAAAGAAAACCAAAACAGGTATTCTGTTACTCTTTCTTTACCAAAAACCGTTCATATATATTTCTAGCAAAGATACAAGACCTGTCTGATGTCATGAGAGGTGTTCAGTCAGGAAGTTGGAAGTCAATCACACGTTCCATTTTAGTTTTATAATGAGACATTTTAATTGATCTAAAATTTTGAAAATTAATATAATCTTAACTCTATTAAATTTTGCAGGTAGTTAGAATACTTCTGTTCCTATAAGAGAAACGAATTATTATTCTTTAGGATATTTCAGTTTATATTAACATACATAGGAATTATTTCAGCTGTAATATTTTTAAAATACTGGAATCTGTAAAGCATAATTTATTATAAACATCCTCCTGATTATCATAAAGAAACGTATTGGCTTACATTTGTTGTTTTATAAACAAATATATGCTAAAATCCATGTTAAAGTTGATGTGACTGGTCAGGGCCATCTGGATTTTGTTTAGGCCTATAGCTTGCATGGCGACTTTACCGTCCTAGGCCGATAAAACTGCAATTTTATGCAATTTTAGCGGTCTTGGTTGCTAAAATGCAATTTTTCGGCGTGTTACCAGTCCGACAAGCAGCTGTTTTACAGGGCGTGTATTAAAAATATTGTTTCAGTTGAATAGTTTCATTTAATGACTAGACCTATTGTTGTTTAAGCATATAACATATTCAAATAAAATCAGGTAGACTGGTGTAACAAATTGCCAGTATGTTTTTGTTTAATCAGTTATGATTGCAGTTATGATATGCAGAATACAAAAAAAAATCAAATTGGGCGGTTTCGGGATTTGAACCATGGAACTCCAGAATGTGATTCTAAGACGTTACCATCTCGGCCACCTGGGTCAGTTTAACGGTCTAGTTGGATAAGCGCATGTAAAGCAATAGTGTTATTTGTCATAGCTAACTGTATTTTAATTGCCAAAGCCTTATAAGATCACAGTAAAACAATAGGCTATGTTGTCATGATAACTGATTTGCATTTCATAAATTCTTTCGAATACGTATTTTACCATAAAATAGGCACTGAATTGAGCATTACTCCGAAACAGGTCAACCGATTTTATCCAATCTCAATAGACGTCTTTCCATGGACATTATAAATGTGTATAATAAGTTTAATAAAAATCCGGTAAAGCGTATTTGAGTTACCGCGTCTTTATAATAGACACTAAATTGGGTTTTACTCCGGTACCGGTCTACCGATTTGGTCCAATATCAGCAGACGTCTTCCCATGTACATTATAAATGGGTTTACAAAGTTTCAGGAAAATCCAATAAAGCATATTTGAGTTATCGCGACTTCTTATACAGTATATTAACATAGAAGGCACTAAATTGGGCATTATTCCGGCACTGGACAACCGATTTTATCGAATATGAATAAACGTCTTTCCATGAACATTATAAATGCGTATACGAAGTTTCATAAAAATCCGATGAAGCGTATTTGAGTTATTGCGCCTTTAAAATAGACACTAAATTGGGTTTTACTCCGGTACCAGTCAACAGATTAGGTTCAAATTCAATAGGGTACTTTTCATGGGCGTCATAAATGTGTATACCAAGTTTCATGGAAATCCGATACAGCGTATTTGAGCTATGGCGCCTTTCTAATATAATCTATTAAAATAGGCACTAAATTGGGCATTACTCCGGTACCGGTGAACCGATTTGGTTCAATATAAATGGGGTTCTTCCCATGTGTTTTCCAAGTGTCATGAAAATCCGAAAAAGCGTATTTGAGTTATGGTGCGTACAGACACACGGACAGACAGGCAGACATACATTTTTTCGTCCCCCACACAATCTCATAAAGTACCATACTGGCACTTAATAAATATCGCGGCACAACATTCCTATATACCAGAGGCAGATGATGGGGCATGTGATAAGTATGCCGACACCCAGGACGTTATTGATGGCAAGCACACTTCTTTATCATGCTCCTCAATTGGTATCACAATGCTTAGTGAGCTCCTTTCCACACCTCTCTACGTCAGAAAAACCCAAGGAGGTACCGGGAACCGTAGGCTACTCATCAACGCTTCCCACTAGACCATAGGTCTTCAACCTGCGGTCTAGGGACCGCCAACAAATAATAATTTTTGCTATGATGCCCGTATTGACAATTTAGTGACAAAGAAAGTGTCAGGACTCACATTAAATTAAAAAAAAATGTATTAAGTTGCATTGTTTTGTCTTATTCATTAACATTGCAAAGTGGAAGACAAAATATAAAACACACATATGTATAATGGTCAGAAATCCCTACTGATATTGTACTCATATATGCACTAGACTAGGCAGGTGGTTGTAGAACGTATTCAAGTAATTTACATATTGTATTTTTAAACTTTCGAAAATGGTCATTATTCTCTTGGTGTTCGTAACTTATAAGTCTTAATAAAAATTCTCTCCTCTTTTAAAAGTATACATCTAAAAACAGACGTTATTTTAATATTCCCACTTTAATACATGTTGTGCATAATTCAACGCTTTGTTTACATTCCTTCGGGTTCGAGATATCAACATTTTACTTTACAGTTGTCATTAATTTTTCATTATTGATTATGTTACATTGAGCTACATTTTCTATAACGTTTGATCTAGTTGATATAAACTTGGAACAGAAAATCTCTTCGGATCACCAACGAGTCATGTTAGGTCCCAATTTTTTAATAGGATACATCTCTGTTACCCATGTTGTGAAAGGATCAGAACTCAGCGTAATTATAAATTATACCCATATCTCTTTTGCAAGTTAAGAAATCAATGTCCTAACATCTATATGTACCTAAAGTGGTTTCTATGAAATAAGTATTCAAAGGGCATAAAACAAGCCGGTGCATCACGTAATCGAGACCAATATATCCAGCATTTACTATAATGTGATGAACGTCCTCCTCCTCCTCCATCTTCTTCTTATAAGATAAGAGAAATCTGACTAGTCGTTCGGAGTAAGTGTTAAGTAAATTTCAATTCCGCATTCGCCCTTATTAGTTGAAAAACCCCTCGAAAACCCCACAATCAACATGGCAGGAGCGTGGAATTTGAACCCACGATCTTTTAAATGCGAGTCCATGATGCTCCATCGTGATCATCTTACTCTCTTGTATGAAAATATGATTGAACGCATTTCGAAGAAGGCGAAAGTAAAATAGTTTAAGGTTGAGAGAAAATAGCTGTTTGAAATATTAATAAAATTGTCCATCCAAAGTGCATTTAAACTAGACAGCGTAATGGTTAATAAACTTCTAATTCCCTTCTATATTAGAAGTTTTTTGTTGTTGAGAAAAATAAATCTGATTGAATTAATCTTAAGCTCGGTAGAGTCAAACCGTTCCCATCGAGCACTATACTTGATCCAAGTTGTATACGGGGCAAAAATAAACAACCGGATGTGAAAGTACAAAGCACAGTTCACAAGAGTTCGTTTTTGAGACTGTTTAGTCGACTACATACAGTAAAGTCATTCTTTTTTAGATTAAGCTCCAATGATCCCGGGTATGATTCCCAATGTGTTGTATATATTTACAATCTGTATCTTCTCGCCGCTGGACAAATCTTTTCCTCACAGGTTTCTTTATTGGTGACGTAGCTCCACAAATTTCTGAGCATTGTCCATAAAATTAATTAAATTAATTAAGAAATTGGTTTGGTTTAGACGACCAGGGTTTGCATCTGCTTTTACACCTAATATTGGAATGGTTCAAGAGTGTGAAACATCTGCAGCTGTAATAATAATGCGAATAAATGTATTTATTGGTAATGTAAGTTCTGAAGGCCCTGGTAGCAATTTTCTTCTATAATACGAATTATTAGAGGCTATGCCTATTACTTTTACTTACAATATGCGGTGCACTTTATCACACATTATGTAAATGAAAAATACAACAAATTAATTAATTAATTAAGCTATAAAATACGTCTTATATTTAGTAACTTATTTTTCTTCAGAATCAACAAATTTGTCAAGTCAACGATAAAAACAAATGAAATCTTGTTTCCTAGATATATGCTGTAAAGCATGTATGATATAAATATGAAAGCAAGCAACTCAATTAACAGAACTTATGTTTTCACAATTACATAAGGTATAAATATTTTTACGTTGAGTGCTGAACGGAAGTAAACATCTGACTATAGTGAAGTATGCGCTGGTCCGATTAACCAATGAAGCGACAGGATAAAGTTAGTCAAGACAAGTCTGTTTACTTTTGCTCCGTACACATCTTGGATCAAGTACAATTACGGGCAATGGGCACTTACTGGATTTATTTAACTACAAAGTATCTTTCGATTTTCGATTATGGATTACATAAGGCGTTATTTCAGATATCCCATAGACCAGACATGGACAAATCCCTATCCATTGACACGCAACCCGCAAACTTTTGTCAACTTACACATAGTTCGAAAAGAACGGATAGATGGAGACACAAGCAGACAATAAGTGCAGTGGCGGTTGCTCATTCTTAGGGAAACACTAATTTCACTTTAAAATGTATACTACAAGAAAAAAATAATACAAACAATCTTGTATTTTAATTATTCTTTTACGTGTGCAATTATTTCTTTATACAAAGGCTTAGAATGTGTCATAACTAGGGCCCGGGGGTTTAGCCAATAATTCGTCAAGTTAGTGGTGCACAAGGCATAGGAAGCTTTCTGAGTTAGTAAACAACTTGCACTGCATGAGGCAGTTTAGTGTTCTGTTGACGTCGTTGTGTGTTGTGCGTTCTTGACAACCAGTGGCGGATCATAGCTAAAATGAGTGGGGCTGCTGCTCCAGAAAATGTTAGCCTTTTGTTTAGAAAAGCTACTAAATAATATCAAGTTCATTGCAAATAATTTCGGCAACTGTCTAGATGTATCACTCTTCTAGAGAGACAAAATATGTAAATGGCACAAGCGATCAGACTCGTGGAGGAATTATTCATAGGTAAGAGTCAACCTGAAGATGGAATATTTCTACAGGTGCAGCAGAAATAAATAAAAAATCTCCAGAAAAATGCAGGATTTTTCTACTGTTTTTACCTTTCGAGGTCTACTGGAAGGTTCTACAGAAGTCCATGATGTGTGCCCACAGAAGGGAAACACTAATATCTCATCCCGCCGTCACGTCATGAGACGTAAAGAGAAGTTTTTACCATTAAAGATCTTCTTTGGAGGAAAATAGAAGATATTTTTCTTTTGAAAACTTCAAAATGTATATTGCCATTCACTGCAACAAAGTGTATGCACAGACATATAAATTGCCTTTTAATTTTCACTGTGAATATTGTTAACAAATATTAAAGCATTGGTTGTGTATATTTATGTTCGTTTTACTAGAAAATATATTTTGTTTCTGTGATTTACGATTAAATGTGCAAACTATTCTATGACGCTGTGTCTATCATTTCACTAGACTAGCTGCACTGCCCTTGAACTTGAATGTTCGTATTAAAGTGCGCCACTGAAAGCGAGTCACCCCTTCCCTCGTGTTTACATACGGCTATATCCCAGTGACCACTAACCTGATGTAATGTTTTTGTGGCTAAACCCCCGGGCCCTGGTCATAACGCCTTTCCAATCGGAACTGTGTCACGACCCGTCACTGCTTGCAAAGAGAGTATGACTCATGCATGGGAATAATCCACCACGTACACCGAATGTCCGCAATGCCATCTTGAGTGTTATGCGGGTAGGTCAAGAACCACAAGTGGTTCGCGAACCAGTAAATGCCCATGTATGCCATAGACACTCAATTGTTTTCAAGTACAAAAATGAGCCTCTGAACTGGTTAGAATGAATGTTGTAAGTTTCATTGTAATTAATTACATTTCTTTAACACATCCCGTCATTGCAGACTCCTGACTTGATTCCATGTGTTATAAAAAACTGAACATCCCTCTGAGCGTGCTTTGCTGTGGCTATCTGCCAAGCACAATACCGCATGTGTATATATTACTATACCATGACGAAGCAACTTTAGCTTTAAATTGCCATTCCCCCCCTCATAAATAATATAATTGTTCGGTGAAGCAAATAATAATTTAAAAAACGGCTAAAGAATTCGCAACAGACGGAATAGGGCGAACTGAATGAAAACTGAAACGTCATCACGTTAAATGACACGTGAGTTTTAAAGACATGACCTTTCTTTTAACAGAAATTCAATACGTATTGTCTGCAGAGTATACAACTGACTGTTCAGTATGGAGAAACCGAGGGGACATACATACATCTCTTTCCTGTATGTTATTATTATTATTATTATTATTATTGTTATTATTATTACTATTATTTTTTATTATTATTACTGTTATTATTATTATTTTTATTATTATTTTCGGAATGCGCCGTAGCATAAGGTCTAAAAGTGGAACGTTGCGGATTCAACCCATGTCGAGATCACTGGGATTTTTCAATTGCCATAATCTGACCAGACAAAATTTTTTGGTTAAACATTTCCTAGAAATGAATGTAGAAGTACGATAGGCCTATAAGAAATTAACAAGGACGAAAAACTTGAAAATATTGAAAGATATGGGGAAATTTTTATATGTTGCTGAAAAGAATTGGGAAAAACGAATTAATGAATTAGAAAAGTAACAGAACTGTGTTGTTTATACTTTTGTATATATTAACACACCTACAGCATGACAAGGTAGCCTGTGTTAGTACGAAAGTTATATACTTCAAGCTAACACTTTTTTATGTTAACATTTATTGTAATTGTAGGAAGTACATCCTATGGTGAAAACTTTTGTAAACTTAGGATGTTTAAGTTACAAGAATTACACTGCAATTAACGTATCACTTTCATAACACTATGGTCCTGGACTGGATTCAGCCTCTTAAAGAACGAGGAGCTATCCTAGGGTTAAAGGTGGAGCTCTAAGAACCTTCACGATGTTACTGTTATAAATTTTAATCCGTATGTATTATATAAATATATAATACAATATAGAAATATACATATGAACAAACTATATACACAAGTTTTCGGAGAACATTTCCTATTATTGTCAATGTGTTTTCCTGGCCAATATTTCTGGAAAGTTTCCGAGGTTGTAAGGCTCTGGATTCCTGTTCAATTAAGATGGGTGGGCCCAGGAATAATATGTGGTTGGAAAGCCTGGAAGCTGACGGGGTGGTTGGAACCTAATAAATAACGTAGGCCTATATTTTTCTTATAGTTTTGGTAAAAAAGTATCCATTAAATTTTACTTTGACTCGTTAAAAGTCTCCACGCACGTCCTCGAATTCTTAAGAATCCCTCTTACTAGCTGCTTAAAAACTACGTCCATAACAGACAACGCGCTTGCGTTGATATGTAAGCTAGCCCAGAGGTACACGCGGGGCGTTAAAGAGTTAAAATAAGATATATTATATAGGAACTTATACTATTATAATCATTGTGATTTCCTTGCAATTTATCTTATTGGGTGTAATGTTCTCGGGTTGCTGGCCAGGTGAGTGATTGAGAGACTGAAGTCTCCCTGAAGATGGAGGAAGCGTGTTCCTCTGAAACGTCGGAATCTTCGAATCACTCACCTGAACCCAATAACATTAAACTCAGACCAAACGCCAGGAAAACTTTAAGTCATTTATCAATTTATATTACTCTTATTATTATTATTATTATTATTATTATTATTATTATTATTATTATAAACTACAATCGAATTAATGTGTCGAGATTCGTGGGAGTTCAGTAAAGTATGCCGTCAATAAAATATAAAACTTTGAGACCCTGCTCTGGCTTGTGCATTTTCACCTTCTATCTTAACTCTGCACCTTAAATCTTGCGTACATGTTATACTGTACTTTTAAACTAGTATATTTTGACTTTATTTCTGAGCTATCTTGTGGGAATATTGGGAGATAGTCCAGCAGATGGAAAAATTTATACGAGGCATGAGGGTTAAAACGAGAAAAGTGTTTCCCTTTTTATGATCCCTATAAAAGATTCTTCTTTAGCGGATGGAGAGAAAATACCAGTGAGTTCAGATATGAACAATGGAATCAGTACTACACTAGGGACGGTGTTTTGTATAAAAGAAAATAAAAATGATAAATTTATCCAGTATTTTATCAGAGAGGGCGGTAAGGAAGAAGGAAGAGGTTTGACATGGAAGAAAGACAGATCGCGATACGGGTAGAGTTTGCTGAGGATATTGAAAAATGATGGGTGATGGTGGAACCGCTTGTGTTAGCCAGTTCGCCTGGGGACCCATACATATCTTTCCTTCTCAACCGATATCTATGTTCTTCTAGTAACCTCCCCTATCGTTGAGCAGTTCATAGTTATTGAATTGTTTCTAAATCCAGAAGCTTGGGAGACCTGTGATTGATTGCTGACTTATATAAACCATAGTACAGCATTTCTGTTCCCATGATATTATTAATATTAAATCGAAAGTGTGATAACGACTTCACTGTAGAGATTACTTTTTGGAGCAATAGTGTTATAGCCAATAAACTTAAACCACATTACAAACAGGAATACGATTAACATATTTTACGAAGTCAAACAAAGTCTGTAGATCATCCCAATAAGCTTAAATTACACAATTTATATTATATTAATTGCCCATATAATTTTTATAGGTTCTAATGATGATCTACTAGGGACCGAAATGCGCATATCCTCAATACTAATCCTAAGAAAGTTCATCTGATACAACGGATGCTACAGCAAATAATCACCAAAGTCTACAATAGTTTACATCTGTGGACTTTGCTATATACTGTATTTATGGGACGCTTTTACACATTTAATATTGTGCTATAGATATATTGCAGTAATTTTAACTTGGAATAAGTATACATTACATCAACAACGAACATTATAGCAAAACCAACGGACAATATTGTAGGATCACATAGAATCGTTTAACCTAACTCACAAAGTTGAACATTATTTGTACCGGTACTATGTATTTTACAATTTTAATTGACTTTTAAGAATTTGTACCATTATCTGCTAGCAGCTACTATACTATATGTTTTACGAGTGATGATACTGCACTGTGATAGTTGAACATAGTTAGTGTGTATGAATGATACCATGAAATATGATTAATGATATGATTTATTAACATTGGTGAAACTAGTGCATTGATGGAAAATACTATTATACACGACAATTTTACAAAGATATACTATTTGAAGGTGATGACATAATATAAGTGAAATATCTGTAACAACACAGTAAACGTTGTACCAATTGAACTTTCGGGATAATTGTGTTATGATTGTGGTATAGGTGTTCCTCATACCATCAAATTTCAGTCTGTAGATCTAAACAGTTATTATTTATTAACTTAATTTTTAATATCTGAAAAGTTATTTTATAATAAAAGTATAACTTAAGGAATATAAGATTATGATAATATTTGTCTTAAAAAATGTCCAGTTGTTAATAATATTGATTTGCAGATAGACTGTACTAAAACATTCGAAACTGTGGGTGGATTAGGGATTTCTGTTTCAGTATTAAACAGCCTGTCTAGTATTTACCCAATTCACAGGAATAGGAAGTGCTATGTTTGTGTTGTCGCAGGAAGAGATACGGCGTATTTCTGATTACGCACCAGGGTGTTCCTCCAATCAACTGTTCAAATACATGTGGTTCATAGATTTGGCTTAGTCTCTTGGCTTTTAAGAAAGAAAGGGTCCTTAGGCCTATTCTGATACTTAAAACTCGTCAAAAACATCACACCTTAAATTATAATGAATATTAATGGATGAATATTGAATAGCATAATGACAGAAAAGAACATGACCAGTTGCTGAGATAATCTGTTTGCTTATGTTTTCTATATTGATATTTCTGGTAATTCTAATAATTTCTTACCTTCTAACAATTCATCCCTGCCTTCATTTCCTTTATATGCTAGATTGTAAACATCGAAATTTATAACGATCACGAATTCTATGGGTTGTTTCTGAAATGTTCTTATAAATTCATTGGCTACTATTTCTTCAATATAATGATTTATTGGTGTAAAATTAACTTATAAAGGTAAAAATAAATTACGGAATTGATTGGTCGAATGTGGAGTTTTCATATTCAGATACTAACAAATACGAACGTAGGCTTAATTTTCATAACTTCCCCACTTGCGAGGTGAATGTCGGATTTGGTCCTGCACCAGAACTTTTAAACTAAGTCTTCTTGCCTATGTACGGATAACGAAAGGAAAATTGATAAAAATAAGAAATTACATTGGAAAGCTACAGTATGCAGACCTTGAAAGAACGCTAAACATGTTCATAAATAGGACTTAGGAATGGTAAATATTTTGGTTAGAAAATATCAAAATGGCTATTTGTGGATTCCATAATATGTTTTCATTTCCGCATTTGCCTTTACATTTTATTTCATAGTTTTGATTTATTTCTTAGCAAGGTTAAGAACCTTTTCATTGCATCCTAATCACATTAATCCTAATGAAGTATGAAAGGATTCGTGGCTACGTAGACCATACTTTACACAGAAACATCAGGGGTATCATTTATAATTTTTCCTAGAATTAACATAATTCACGTAACATCAAAATATCACAGGCTTTAAAAGTTGCTATTTTAATTAAGTTTGTTCAGAAAAAATTCAGGGGCTCTTGTTATTCAATACTCATGAGAATTCAGATTTTTAACAGTAATGGAAAGAGTAGGCCTAAGTGAAATACGCAAAAATTATTCAGATAGCTAAAGAGATTTTTTTGTCAAAATGTGTCAATGGGATGAAGCCACTGAGTTAGGAAAGGGCGCTTAGGGCTCTGAGTATAACTCAAGTACTTTCCTCAAGCGTAACATGAAAAATCCCTTTAGGCAAGCCTACAGGCTGAGGTAGATTTCAAAGTGCTTTTGGTTTAATTTACTGTCGCTGCATAGCACTCTTCTTCTTTAGCCTTGGCATGACAAACCCGCAATAATAATTGCAAAAAAGAGGAAAGAGCACTTTTTCAAACATTAAAATCTCGCCTTAAATGAGAGCTATCGAGAAACTAATTATTGATTTGTAGAGTACTCACCAAGAGCTTTTCAATGATACCCCACAAGACGTGGTTTCAAAAATTTCGAATTTCCACCCCCACCCCACCCCCACTCGTACCCCCAAAACCCCCGAATCGTTGGTGTCACTGTGAACTCCATAGGGAGTACTCTAATTTATTCAAACAAAGTTTCCCTCTATACTTCATAGGGGCCGAGATAAAAATGTTTTAAAATTTCAACCCCCTCCCCCGTCCACCCCCTTGGGCAAATTTTGCTCCTTAACGAACTTGTCCGAACTATTGGGCCTAGAAATAACATATTAAAATTTGGTTCAAATATCTTCAAAATTACGGCCGCTATCGTGTAAAGATATAAATATATATACGTAGGCCTATATATAAATATCACAAATTTTTTTTTTGAACGGGCGGTGGTTTCGTACTTAGGGGAGCATGAAACGTAAAGATATGAAAGAATTTTTCGAAAATCATGACATGGTATCCATTGCAATAGGTAGATTTTTCTTCGAAATCTACCTAAAATTCAGTATAAATCAGTGAGGGGCCAACCTCTACGGAAGCGGACCATATAACAGAGAAAATTTAAAAGGAGGACCGAAATTTATTTTGAGATGCTGAAATGTTGCAATTTTTCTATTTATTTGTGAAGAAAATATAAGATGAAAGAACTGCGAATGCACTTACGGTAGGTTTTCACTGTCCGGTTGTAACTGGAACGAGATGAGCCTCGCTCTGTTCCTGACACAACTTTTCCCAAGCTTCAAAGAATCAAACACTTGCTCAGGCACATATTGTATGAAGAAGATCCAGACATAGTGATAACCTTCTGGGTACGAGAAATTAAAATTTGGAAACTTGATTTTGATAAGGACTGGTAGAATTCAATTATGGTTAAAGATAGATTAGCAGGTTTAACAAAAAGAAGTGTATATTGAAAATCTATATAGTTGTTAATGAAACTGATGTACTGTTACTTTTAGAATGTAGATTTTCTATAGAGTAAATGTGCAAAATTTGTTGAATATTTCACAACAGGATTATTTTTATTTTTTAGAGGTTTACTAGTTCATTGTGTATTCATCATTGCCTAGAAAAGAGAAACATTTTAGTAAATTACTCCAACCCTGTCGTTACAATTCCATAACCACTTTATAACTTCTGTTATAGTGGTAATATTGGCAGTAAATCCATATTCATCAAGATTATTTTCGCGATCTTGATTTACAGAAATAAAAATATAAACAAACTAGGGAAACAAATTGAAATTCCCACGGCTCCGCAAGACGCAGTTGTTACTACAGTAGAATTCCAATTATCCGACCTCCAACCATCCGGATCGCCAATTATTCGCATCGCTTTGAGGTCGTGTTCAAGTGGTTTTGGCAGCAGCGAGCATTGGAAAACTCTTTTTCAGGAGCGATTGTTTGCGAAAAGCAAAACTTTTAGCCGAGAAAATCGACATTTTGTCAGAAAAACAACTGACCGACCGATATGTTCAAGATGCGACACTGTTTGTAAGTACAGAACTATATGACGATCTTTTAAAAAGAAAAGACTTTTTCATAATTTTTCCAGTTATCGGGCATTTTTTTATTTTCCAGATCTGGTCCGGTCCTTACTAATCCGGATAATTGAAGTTTTAGTGTATTCTAATAAAATATTAGGTAGCTATTAAAAAAATACATAGGCTACTAGTACTTGAGCTATGCAGAAAAATATTTCTAATGCTTCTTAACTAGTGTAAGGTTTATTGTTATTATACTCTTGCTTTGAATGAAAATGTAACTATTTGATATTTTCCTAAATCTTTGTAGGAATTCTTTTGTATTATTGTTCTGTGTTTAATATAAATTCTTAATTATGTGAGTCAGATAATAAAATTAAAATAAATTGATCTAAATACGTTACACAAACAGTGAAAGCACATACGACATTTCAAACCAGATATTTTCTATTCTGTAAATCCTGTCTACAGTGCGTTTGGTTGATCTTTTAAGTAAGCCTATGCCTCAACACAATGTTCAATAGATATTTGAAAAATCATCCAATGCAAATTTGTACAGATTGACTACACAAGAACTCAGGGTTGTAGTCGAGGGTATGTATGGGCAGGTAAATATCTTCTGCTTAAGCTAGTTAGCAGTAGTAGTAGTAATAGTAGTAGTAGCAAATAATTTATTTTGCCTGGCAGAGTTAAGGCCATAAGGCCTTCTCTTCCACTCAACCAGGTTAAAAAATATAATTACACAATGTAGATTTACAATAATAACAAAGTAATGGATAAGAGACTAATGACTAGCCTAATACTAAGGCTTGGATTAAGGCTAATCATAATAATTAATTAAGTAAAAACCAGAAGTTTCATTAAAAAAAAAAATGTTACAAGCAAAACAAGGAAAATGCCAAATTAAGTTATAAAGAAACTTTAAGTTTGTGAACTTAAGTTATAAGTGAGTTATAAGAAGATTAAGTAATGCTATGTACAAGAGATGGAGTGACTACAAAGAGCTAGTTCTGTTCAGTGGACATAAATTGTTTAATAAGCGCAGATTTGAAAGAGTGTAAACTCTGACTACCCTTGATATCTTGTGACAAGGAATTCAAAGAACGGGATGTGGCTATGGTGAATCAGTGAGAATATGAGGTTGTATGATGACTAAGAATTGATAATAGAGAGTTGTGCTGCGAACATGTACCACGATTATGGTAGGAGGATAGAAGCGTAAACCGGGGAGCCAAGTGTAGTGGTGTGGAAAACTTAAGAATTTGGTATAATAAGCACAGGGAGTGGACTAAACGCCCATTTTGCAATCGAAGCCAAAACAGTTTTTCGAAATATTTTGAGACATGATCGTGAAAACGAATGTTAAAGATAAAAAGATCACAAGTATTCTGAGCACGATGAAGTTTCTGTGACAATTCAACACTCAGATCTCCATAAAAGATGTCGCAATAGTCGAAATAAGGTATATAGGCCTAGCTAAGTCTATATGTTAATAAGGTACCTTCTGTTTAGGTAAAATTTACTATTTTTGGCTATTTGCCTCTTTATTTATTTAAGCATAGGCTATCAATTATTTCTGTGTACCCATGTACACTTATTTACTTATTCATTCATTTAACTATTTTTTATTGACGTATTTTCTAATCTTTCCATTGACTTAATAGACCAACCAATTTGACAGCGAATGCAAGAATAGTCTGTGGACTGCTTTTACTAGGCAGCAGGAACAAAATATTAAAGAAGATTTTACAGTCGAAACAAAATAGTGCGAACCTCAATCTAAGTTTTATTATAGTCCTCGCGTACACATGTGATCGATGTAGCCTATTTCATCTCTAAAAATAATAAAAATACGCCTTAGTGCCAGTGATATGCCCAATTTGTATTCCATGGCATGGATATAAATTCGTTGCTACTGCCTCACTTTGAAATCAGTGAAATATATTGCTAAATTGTGGTAGAAATTAAATAATGTTATTAATAATTGTATCGTATTAACTGCTTCTATGTAGGCCAAAAATTAAAATATGACTTCCGCTAAATAATAATTTTATAAGATATCAGAATATATCTTTCCCGAAAATAAGAATAGACCTATAACCTGTTAAAAGTTATGGACTACACCACTGCGAGAACTGGTTGTAGTGTCAAAATTGTGTTAAGAAGACTATTACAATGAAAGATATGTAAGTTTAATTTTAGTAATCAACATACTATTAGATAGATATATAAGCTTTCATGAACCACAGATTATTGTCTCTGTTGGACATTACATGAGAATATTATAGGAGAAAAATTCCTCCGACACTGGGACTTGAACCCAGGACCTTTGGCTATTCGCGCCAATGCTCTACCAACTGAGCTAAGCCGGAGTTCAGGAGAGAGGTTCCATCCGGCGCTTTGAATTGAACTCCGGCTCGAATAGCCAAAGGTCCTGGGTTCAAGTCCCAGTGTCGGAGGAATTTTTCTCCTATAATATTCTCAACATACTATTAGTTTTCACTGTCCCAAGTTTCATGCCGTTTCGAATATGGAAACAATTCTGTTCTCTTCCGCTTTAAGCATCGTTTTAGATTGGACTGGCAGGGTAAGCTAGAAGTGTGTTTCAAGATCAGGAATATTTATTGTGTTCAATAGAGCGTGGCTCCCAAGTTCTCCCCAGCAAGTACACGGCAGCAGATAAGATAAAGTTCTCCCGTCTCCATATGACTCAGGTCCACTTTGCCACGATTTAGCACCACGGTGTCATGGTTTATCACAAACCATTCCTTCTCTTTCATACAGAACAATAGTACACAAGGAAAGAAACCGCCTTATGTGACAGTAAGAAAATGAATATACAACAATAAATTTACAAAACCTGACAGAAATATATTTTTATGTTCTTTCGAGAATGCATTATTTTTTTATTTATCACCTAAATGTTTTTGTTGTATTTATATGAGGGCCGGCTCGAGGTATTTTGGACAACTAGCTCCAATTTGACATTAGGATTTTCTTTGTGTTTTACCAACATTTTCAATAACATTTATTTGTAATATCATCAGATGGATAAAAGTGGAGAGAGAAACTCCTGGTTATGGCATTGTTTCCTACTACAAAGTATTATTCCAGTCAGGCGAATCTAGACACTTAAATTTACCTTAGTATTGCCTACATATGTAATTGAAGAAACATCGCTTTATCGGATTTTCGTGAAACTTACCCTTACAACGTCAATAGGAGCAAAATGATTGATTTTGGACCAAATCGGTTGCCCTGTACCAGAGTAATGACCAATTAAGGGTCACATGCTTTTCGAATAGTAAATAGTCACTATTGTCACAAATATTGACGGGGAGATCCGAAGGGAAAACCACTTGGGAGAAATAGACGCAGGTGGGAGGACAGTATTCGGATAGATTTAAGGGAAGTAGGATTTGCGAGGGATGGTTGGATGGAATTAGCACAGAATTGGGTTGAATGGCGGGCTCAGGCAAGCGCGACAATGAACTTTCGGGTTCCATAAAATGATAATATTTCTTTAACTTGCTTAGGAATTGTCTATTGCCATTGAGTAAGTAAGTAAATGGTTCTACAGTACAAAGTCAACTGACTCACTGACTTTTTTTATCACTTCGAAATGAGCCTTAAATGTGAAATTTGGCATACTGACGGAAATATTCGAAAAAATTCTATTTTTCATTCTTTACCCCCGAAAAAAACGCAACTTTAAGGTCTGTGCAGACCTTCTTTGGAGGCTTATAGTAGCTAAAAGATAAGTCGTATCAAAAAGCCAATTGCACCAACAATAACGAATTTTGATAGATCTATAAGTTTCTTCTTATTTCTTTTTGTCGTATCGCCATTGGTTATACTTTAGAATTATATTTTTTGGGTAAAAAAAAAATGTATATTTTCCTCACATTATGTAATTTTTGACACAATTATAGGACAGATAGGATCGTAGAACGTGGCAGAAATTCTGCCCATCAAACCGCCATAAGCGTGCAAAATTGGATGTCTAGTTGCCCTATAAATATGGGGAAAAAACTGGCTGGATAGCCGTGACCTCATACACTTCTACTTCTATAGAACTACAGGAATATATTTAAAAACAGCACAGACCTTGAAATAATTATTTTCTTTTTCTTTTGCTTTTATTAACAATCAGGGATAAATATTTGAAGTTGTAGATGGTAATATCTTAATAACAAGAAAGTAATACCCGCTTTGCGATTTCATGTAGGCTAATAAATTCATATATACCAATAAGGTAATCTATATTATCTAGCTATTCCATCTTATTCCTCTCTGAAAATTGTTGACCGTGAGTATACACTAATAACTCCATTATAAAAATTATTTGGATTAAATGTAAATTTTTTGCTGACGAACAATTTACATACTTCTAAGTTACGTACAAAGGTTTCCAGTAGATGAGTGAATCAGTATTTGTACAGGAGGAAGCAGCGCGGGGAGGGAAGTGATGGTGGAGTGGGGCATACGTTTCAATCATTCGATGGAATTTATGTATGTATGTATATTCATGTCGGACATGACAACCGCCCTCTTTCAAACAACCAATATGTATGAGTGGCTTATGTTTACACATTTGTATTCATATGGTAAAATATATTCCTTTCTGGTTTCATTGTTCTCCATGCATGCTATAATAGGCCAATAAATCGCAAAATTATTTATTGTTAATTACATTCCATCGTTTTGATACTTATATAATCGTTCAAAATATATATTATACTCCATAAACCACGTCTTCAGTTACCAGTAATGGATAATTTTTTAGTTTTTATAATAAATAGGCTATATTAAACTGGTTCATTCAATAAATTTGTTGAGCAATTTTGAATCAGCATCTTAAAAGGTCAGATCATGTAGAGTATGTTATTAAAAATCTACTCCTCTTATGTCTGTTAGATAGATTGAAACAAGTTTTGCCGGAACACTGTCTTAAAAACATAGGCTATATCATGATTTAATTTACTCCCATCTAACTTAATGTTACCGATATGGGGATTTACTTTTGAGTATAATATTAAATATATACAAAATAGAGCATTAAGAGCCTTATATAACTTTCATCTACTTACACCATCATTAGAATTACATCAATTTTCGATCATGCGTCCAATTAGAGCACTTATTAAATCCCAGTCATATGTTGTGCAGAAGATAATAAGAAATATCACACAAAATAACATTTATTTTATATTTAATGATGATATTCACGAGTATTTTACTAGAAATTACAATTTTATGCTCTGAACACAAAATTCTTCAGTCAAATATGGTACTAAATAAATCCATTATTCTCTTTGGAAAAATTATAGTGAATTACCACAAGATATTAAGGACATTAGAAATATAAAGACTTTTGCTTCGAAGACTACATTTTATTTTCGGTCACAGCTACTTTCATTATTCCTATTTTTATATTTTTCTATTAAATTTATGGCTTCTGTGATTGTCTTAATAATGTGCTATGTTTCAGTAGATTATTTTCAATAATTGTAGGCTACTATTTCCTAGCTCTATGTAAATATATTATTGTACTCTGTGCATTATAATGTACTGCCCCTAGTTGTGATAATTATTGCTATTTGGGGCCTTTATTGATAAATAAGTCCACCGCTGTGGCTCAGGGGATGCGTCCAATCCTCTCACGCAGCGGGCCCGGGTTCGATTCCTGGTCGGGACAAGTTACCTAGGTGAGGTTTTTTTCCGGGGTTTTCCCTCACCTATGAGACAAATGTCAGGTAACTTTAGGCCCTTGTGGTCCCCGGATATCATCTGGCCGTCATTATCATCTTCATCCTCATCCTCGCCTTGTTCTGAGTGAGTGTGTGTGTGAATGGTGTGTATCGTCCTATGTGTTCGTGTTGTCTCGGAGGTGGCCCCGGCATTGGGCTGATCACTCATCCGGGGAGGCCCTCCATGTCCTTGTCTGGTCAAAAAAGTATGTATGTGATCCAAAGGTAATTCCTCTCCCGACAGGTCGCGGCCCTGTAAGGCCCGGGCGGCTTGGGTCGCTTAAATCCTAAAAGGGAGAGGTAAAACTACGAAAACGAAAGAAAGAAATTGATAAATAAGTCTATATAATAAGAGGAAGTTTGTGTGCCTGTCTGTACGCGATGCCCAGCGAAATCTACTGAACGCAGAGATCTGATACCACGGAAGCTAAACATTTCCTGAAAAATATCAGACGTTACAACTCATGTTTCCAATCATTTAAAAAAATAGTAATCGAACTAATAACCGCGGACGATGCCGCTGGTAAATAAATAAATAATTAAGAGCTCTTATATTATAGGCTTACCTGCTTATTTTTTTCTACCTATCGGTATGCCAGCTATCTGTGTGTTTAATTGTCAACCAATCTCTATCTATCCGTCTCTCTCTCTCTCTCTCTCTCTCTCTCTCTCTCTCTCTCTCTCTCTCTCTCTCTCTCTCTCTCTCTATATATATATATATATATATATATATATATATGTATATTTGTAATGCCTAAAGGATATGTATGCATATACTGTATATATATACAATTGTAATACTGCATATATAATAGGTCCATATATGTATATAAGCATATACCTGTCTATCTGTCTTCTATCTATCTATCTGGATATCTACCCACTCCTACAAATCTTCCTGTTTATTTATCTACCTATATGTTTGCCTATATTTCTAATTTCTATGTCTATCTTTCTATATATCTATGTAAGGTACACACCTGTCTACCTATCTGCCTGCCTACCTGTCTACCTGTCTATCTATTTGAATAGGCCTATATATCTACCTATCTGTCTGTTTTTCTAGATGTATATCTATATATCTGTCTAATTATCTGATTATTTTTCTGTCTATCTGTCTGACTGTGTGTCCATCTCTGTTTATTTGTTTGTAAATTTTCCCATTTACGTCTGGGTTGTCTATTTGACTGTCTCACTAAATGTCTAACCATCATTGCGTCTAATCTCCATCTGCTATCCGTCTTTATTTAGTGCTTTTTTATCACGAAGGCTCGCCATGCAGATAACGTATATCATTTTGATGAATTAAGCTAATTCTTACGAAGCTGCCTTAAGAAGGAGCTTAAATATATTATAAAGCACAACCCTTTTCATTTCAAATGTTTTTGCTTTGTACAATATCTAGATTTCCTTAGGTCGAGTAGAGTTAAAATATTAAGCAACCGCAATTGAAAACTACAGGTACCGGTAATGTAATGTTTAAAACGAGTTAATTTTATTATTTTTTATTCGTCAAGTTGAAAAGGTTATACATTTCTTTCTAAAGCCGTATATTCGACAACTTTGTCAAAAAGATTATGTCTATAGACTATCTATTTGGGGTAGACATCAGATTACTTTATCGCTGTGCTATTAAAAACATTAAAGTTTATGTGGTATAAATCCAATGCTAAATATTATGAAACACTTGAACCTTGAAACCCTATGTTTGTTATTGTTCTTATAAGAGTATTTATTTTTTCGTAATATATTGTAACTGTTTGAAAAGTAGTTTTAGAGTGAAATAGGGGCTGTATTAATAAATTGTTATTTATTGTATAGTATAAAATAGGGTAATACAACAATAGGGCAGTCTTGCATGCAATTTTGTAATAAAACCTTTGAATCCGTCCAATCAAAACGTTAGCGAACGTGGAAAAGTCTGCGCATGATCGCACTTTGTTGATGACTTCAATAGATAAGCCCGGAGTTAGTGGCGGAGGTCCTAGCATGCAAATACCCAACTGATTGCATACATTATACCGACCGGCCCTCATACATTCACATGAGTTTCCAAGTCCGAATACACCAGTCAGGAAAACATCAAACGAACCAGCAGTCCAGTATTCACTCCGTTGTTAAAATACAAATAGTTTTCAGAGTCAATTTAGTGACCCCTGTGTTCCCAAAACCAAATCAACTCCCCATTTCATTTCACCTCTCTCCCTCCGCAATATTGTCCTCCTCTTTGAAAGGTCATGTATCTAATTTCGAACGCATGCGTGCATGCATGTAAATACATAATTTTATGTTTGTGATTGGAATACCGTTTACTGTAAATCATTAAGCTGCAGCATTCAGTAGGGTTGTTAAACCCACCTGCCACTGTAGATACTTCTTGACTGATTTCGAGTCTTAGTATGCCTATGTTTCCCTTCATTCCTTCTTCGAAAATGCAGCAGCATTTCCCAACTCTGTGGAAGTGATCTTGCAAATTTTGGGTAAAAACTATGCTAAGTTCCTCCAAACTATCAGATTTCCAATTATTGTAGTTTTATTCCTATTGCATTCAAAATAACTTTAATCCAATAGCCTATAACTGTGGTATGAAATAAGGCCCTTCAATACTTATCCAGCGTTCCGTTTCGTTAAAAATTTAACGAATTGCAAAGTTTCCAGCAATCTATCAATCTATATTAATAAAAATGAATTTACAAAAGGGTTGTTGCCGCATCACTTGAGAACGGCTCGACCGATTTGGCTGATTTTTGTTTTGTTGTGATCGTAATTGTCTGGAGAAGGTTTGTATGAAAGAAAATTTTTGGAAAATCCACGGGGAAAGTCGGAAATGTGATGAAATGAGGCAAAGTTAGACAAAGTTAGAGAGTTCTGCTGTCAATTGTTTACATAAAAAAATTGAAGTGTGACAAGAGAAGTGTGACATTCACAGTTTGAGAGTTCCACTTTCACATGTTTTCATAACAAAACAAACAAAAACAAAAGTGAGTCTTGCAACCAAACCAATTCGAAAGTGTGTTATCCATTCATTTTGACTTTTGAGAATGCAAGTCCGTGCAAACAAATGCACGTGGTTTGAACCACACCACACATCATGCTACAAGACAATATAGTGCGGTATTAGATTTTATTTTTATAACAGTAAAAGCTCATAAAATGTGACGAAAATTCTTAAGATAACAATATCAACTTATTGCAAATGTTTCAACGTATTGCGAAACGTGGCATTCGTGATATAACCCTCCAGTTTGCGAGAGTCATTGTTGTGAATAATATAAACCTACAAATTTCAGTGAACAGCGAAACGTGGTGTTTATAATTTATAACCCAGTCTGTGAGAAGCATTAAACATAATGACTGAAATTCAACCAGGCCCAAGTGGCATAATTAAAAATAAGAGAGGTAAATCTTTGCGAAGTGGACAGAAGGAAATTATATTGAATGTGTTTAATGGGTTTAAAAAATATATATCCAGCCCTTGCAATTGAGGACGTTGTAAAATTGACATCTGAATTCACCGGTATATGTACCAGAAGTATCTGGAAAGTGCGTAGTGAATACAGAGACTCTGGTGTAGTTAAAACTCCCCCAAGAAAGGCTGAAAAGCTGCTTAGTGTTTCAGATAACATTGATGACGTTGTGAAAAGTGCTATTCGAGCAAAAGTTCATAAATTCTTTTTTGATAACATACCTCCAACTGTGGATAAACTTCTTTGTGCTGTCAATGAGGACTCCGACCTACCTAATTTTAAAAGGACAACAATTTATAAGTTATTGTTGGACATTGGAATAAAATATGTGAAAAGAAGTGAGGTTAATGTTATAGTAGATCGTGATGATATTGTACTTTGGAGAAGACGATATCTTAGAGCTGTACGGCAATACCGAGCAGAGGGTCGAAAGTTTTATTACTTAGGCGAGACATGGGTAAATGCAGGACACACCACCCCTAAAATTTGGCATGACACTACTGTTGAATCAAAGGAAAAAGCTTTTAGGGCAGGATTAAGTCAAGGTTTAAAAAATCCTATGGGTAAGGGGAAACGCCTAATATTTACGCATATAGGTAGGGAAACAGGCTTCGTAGATGGGGGTTTGCTCATTTTTGAGTCAAAGAAAACAGGTGAGTACCACGAAGACATGAATGGAGAGGTATTCCGTAACTGGTTTGCTAATGTTTTGCCGAAACTTGAACCCAACAGTTTAATAGTTATGGACAATGCATCATACCACAGTGTGAAACTCTATCGGCGTCCAAATACTTCTTGGCGTAAGCAAGATATTGTGGAATGCCTACAAGAAAAGAATGTAACATTTAATGATAAAAGTGTTAAGGCATAGTTAGTGATCTTAGCACAGGAATTCGCGGACAAAGATGAAAATAAATATGTGGTTGATGATATGGCAAATAAAGTGGGCCATCAAGTACTGAGGTTGCCCCCTTATCATAGCAATTTGAATCCAATTGAACTGGTATGGAGTTTTATCAAAGGGTTTGTGGCCAGAAATAACAAAACTTTTTAATTATGCGATGTTAGGAAACGGTTTGACAGAGCAGTATTGATGGTGACGCCAGAAATGTGGCAAAAGGAAATCAAGCATGTAGTGGCTATATCTAGCGTTTTCTGAGGAAATAGTTTAAGTGTGATAAGTCGTTCTTCCTCATTTCAAGTTCTATGTAGGCCTACAAATCGAAAGTCCTTCATAAGTTAATTTCAAATTACAAAATAAAAACCCGGGCGACGCCGGGCCTTTTAAGCTAGTCCATAATTAAAAATCTCAAGCTGATAGGACGATGTACGATACTTTTACTTTAACATATAACATTGATTACAAATGTTAAATCCGGTTTTAAGTTCATAGTGTTGGTATTATTTTATCGTGATTACCGAACTCTTGCCAGTGTAGTATCTAATTTTCATTGCACTTGCTGCTATTCTAAGACTTTTATTCACGGAACTAGAGACAAGTCCATTGCAAATTATTACAGCTAAGAGACTAACTTACCCGAAATGTAACCGATTTCATCTCCAATAAACCATGTAAAAAACTGATGAGGATAATCACAATTTCGCTTCATTTTGGCATTATGGTAACCTCTACAGCCTACACTAAACCTATTTGCTAAGGAGGCAATATTCATACTGGACTTAGCACCATTGCTCTGATTTACAGAAACATTAGGATTCTGTAGGGCAAAGAACGTGGATTTTCGATCATTTCCTACCATAATGCAAAAACTGTATGGCATCAAGCAGCTTCCATCAGTTACCTGAAATGCATTGCAATGTTCATTGAATAACTTGAAATCGGAAACGACAGCGATCAGAATTTCACAATGTGTTTTTATGAAACCTCAATGAAATATTTATTCATAGGCTTCCCACAGTGGGGGTACGCCGTGTTGTAGTGCTTGAAGCACTGCGCTACAAACCGGAAGGTTTTGGGTTCGAGCCTCGATGAGGTCATAGGTATTTTTCAATTGGCCTAATCCTTCTGGTGGCACTGTGGCCCTAGGGTCGACTCTGCCTCTAACAGAAATGAGTACCAGGAGCAATCCTAGGGGTTTAATTGCTGCCGGTGCCATCTTCATGCGCCGAATGTCTGAAACCTGGGGGCCTCAATCTCCTGGATCCCTTAGGGCATACAAGGCTTGTAAAGGGAACACTTTGCTTACCACAGTGTCTTCTAATTCCCGTTCATTATTCTCTTCGATCTCCCAGATGTGTTTAACGCTGGTTTTATTCTTGCGATAAAGTTTTTAATTGCAGTTTTGAAATGCACCAATGTAGGAAATAGTACAATGAAATACAACTGTTAACTTAAAAAGAATCATATTTCTGTGTATGTACTTCGCGTTACCAAGATCAGGCAGGCCTACATCTTTCTAGGGAAATTGTGTATTGAAAACACTGAAATCGATATTTTCTTGTTTACTTTCACACATGTTCTAATATCATCCTGCTACATAAATAAATTAAAAAAATTAAATTGACTAAATTAAATTAAAAAATAATTAACAAATTAAAATAATCGGATCAGAATGATGAAGAAGTGTGACCGCTCTAGTTGCTAACAACTTTCGTGTTCTTATTGCGAAATCTTACAAAATGTGACTGAAATCGTGAGATTAACAAAGAAACGTATTAGGATTACATATACTAATATGATTCCAGAGTTTGTATGAGGGCGAATCAGAAAGTCTTTGCCCCTATTTTTTACTAGCCAAAATAAGGTATTACAGATATACATACTATTGTACAGACCTTACACTATTTTTCCATATAGTTCCTACACTGGATCAGACATTTGTCCCATTGCAACACTAAATTTGAGATGCCCCTGTCGTAGAATTTGTCCGGCTGACTGCAGAACCACCGCCAGACTGTTGTCTTGGCTTCATTGTTGCACGTGAATCGCTGTCCTGCCAGGAACTTCTTCAGCAGACTGAACACGTGATATTCACTAGGGGTGAGGTTCGGACTGTATGGTGGGTGGTGCAGACTCTCCCAGTGAAAAGACCGGAGCTTGTCGGCGGTTCTGATTGCCATATGTGGCCTTGCATTGTCGTGGAGCATAACCATGTTGTCCACAAGAAAATCTCTCCGTACTTTCGAAATCCACAGGGAAATGCAGCCCACAATTTTCCAGTGCAACAATGAGGCCAAGACAACAGTCTGGCGGTGGTTCTGCAGTCAGCCGGACAAATTCTACGACAGGGGCATCTCAAATTTAGTGCTGCAATGGGACAAATGTCTGTTCCAGTGTAGGAACTATATGGAGAAATAGTGTATGGTCTGTAGAATAGTATATATCTCTGTAATTACCTGTATGTACCTTATTTTGGCTAATAAAAAATAGGGGCAAAGACTTTCTGATTCGCCCTCGTATGTTATCCTTTTTTCATACTCTCTTCTGGTTTTTTTATTGATAGACTAGCCACTAGCCTAATAAATTCTTCATGCGTGTTTTAAATTAGACCCTGAGAGAATGTATTTACATTCATTTAACACTAGAATTTGTGGTACAATACAAACCAAGCAAATCCCCACATTTAAGGTTCTTAATAACTAAGAAGCGATCGGGATTAAAATGTGTAATAACTTATCACCTAAATGTTTTGTAAATGTTTTTGTAGAAAAGAAAATAATTTTGTGTCTAGAGGATGTTGTGTCATAGAAAGCCAATGATTGAAAAATAATTCAGTACCTTAAAATTATTTTTCATCCACAATAATATGCAATACCATAATGAACTGTTTCAAGATTGGTTAAAACATTTTACTCATTATGATGAATGATTGAATGTAACGCATGACCGTACCTCCGCTGGATAGGCTTTGACCCATCTTGCACCTTTTCGGTATGGAATTATCGTGAATCAACAATAATTTTCAGGTATTGAATTATATTTATTCATTGGCTATCAGTCAGATCCAGCTGGTCGATTTATTGCGGTTACTGTGAAGGCATTCATAGTGACAGAAGGATCCTATTTGCTCTGAAGTATGTTGGATATCCAGCCAACATGTAACAAAAGCGATTTAAACTTCCTGTAATTCACCTGGATTTTATAGATGTGTTGCGAATATTAGACTTCCAACCCTCGTATTTAGAATATATAACGCAATAGATAAAATTCAATAGGATTAAGGACAAGAGACTCTACTAGCGTATGCTACTTTCATTATATTTTTGTTTTTAACTTCTCTGAATTCTAGAGTAGGTCTGTAGAACTAGGAAAGTATGCAAGTGATAGTAAACAACATGCAGAGCTTGTCTTCGTTGCGGCAGCTTTCTTTTCCTTCTTATTTTGTTATTTAATTAATTTTTGTATTTTTGCTAAAGATTATAAACATAAATAATTTTAGTATTATTTTTTCAAACAAAATTCATTGCAATGGCTATTACTTACTAATTTCTTACATTTTATATGTACAATCCAGTGTTTAAAAAATGTATAAAACCATGTTTTAATAACACAAAAAATGAAAATTAATGTAAGTAGGACTTTGCCATTAAAACATTAAACGGAATATAGCACTAAGATTGTGATGAATTTCTTGGGATTATAGAGGAAATTTTTTTAGTCATATACGAAAAGGAAATACCGGTATATATATTTAAAACTTCAATCACTTCTTTAAAAGGATCACTTGATTAAACATTCTCTAAAACATATTAAATGTCATAATTCTTAAAGAAAACTCAATAATTGGTGAGAAGTGCATTTAATTTTAAAATGGGAGGCCAAGATAAAAACTTACAGAAAAGGTGAAAGTTTCTATCAACAACGACAATAGTTTATAATGGGAAAAGGTTCAGGAACAAAATCCACTGAGAAAACAAAAAGTTCGACATAAAATACCCACAACTTTCATCCCGAAAGAGGAATCTGTAAAGTATGAATCAAATTTATATTTTTTTCCTGTAGAGGTTGTAAGTTTAACTGTGATTTCTTATTATGAGAACAATACTGAAATTGAGTAGAACACAGCCTTTCCATTTAGCATTACGCAATCTTTTGCACGGCACAGTCACTTTGAAATGTTTGCTGAATAATACTGTGTGCTTTCATAGGCCTATGTCACTTCTTATAAACATGGCTATATAAGGAGGACGCAACAGAGCCCATAGAGGAGCAGACTTTAAGGGTGGCGTGCACCAAACTCATGCCATTTACTCTTTTAGTAAACCTTACTTCTTTAGTTCTAACTACTTTAGTAAGCTACTCTTTTAGTAACCGTACTCTTTTAGTAAGGACGGCGTGCACCAACCAGGAGTAAACTAAACTCGGCGGCTTTCAACATAGAAGAATGTACTAAAGAAGTAAAAATTGTATTTACTACCAGAGTAAATGAACTTACTCCACAAGTGGTGGAGAGCACCAACACGGAGTACGTTACTAACGTAGTAAGTTGTGGAGTAAATAAGGCCAATATTTACTCCTACTCAGGGGGTGGAGTAAAGTTGTGGAGTAAGTGTGTTCTGTGGCATTTGCGTGAGTTATGAGTTACATATCACATTAAATGGATTATATAGTTCAAACTGAGGATAAGTTATTGAGATGAAGAAGGTTGTATACCAAAAATGAGAGTTGTGGCAGGTGATTTAATAAGTATTAAGCGAACCATACATAGTAGGGCAATTAATAACGTAAATAATTAAGGTCATAAATCCTTACATGAAATTTTGGCGTTTGGAAGAAACTATGTCAGATTCTCACTACATCCATGTGATTTCAGCCAGTCAAATGTGGAAATATCATTGCGGAGAGCGATCCAACTAGGAAGACGTCCACCAAAGGTGAGGGGAAGAGTGAGTGGGAGGGACGTTTGCATTGCACGGTACAAGGAGCTCATGTGCTCTTAAATATCTTCCTAGCTGGATCGGCCTTAAGATGCTGCAGTTCTCCCTAACTTTGGGTCAGAAAACGACGATGTATTTCAAGCTAATCATATGGATACAGATATCGGCGAGGTATAGTACATTCCAATAAATGAAAGCCTCCGTTCTTTGAGCTACCCAGAAAACTCTTCCCCCTGCTACTTAACCATAGAATTACTGAACAATAGGTGATTCTCATTGTTAAACGATTTAATGTAATTATTGTAAATTAATTTTATTACATTACTCTTCTATAGCTTAACTTAAAGCACAACATTGCAAATACCAGATTATAATAATAATTATAAGAGCTAAAAGTTAAATAGTTACACCCGCAATGTTAATGAATAATATGTCCATTTTTCTGACCCAGGTGTAAAAATGTCCAAACAGGCCACATCGGAAGAAAATTTGACTGACTCTGGGATTAGCGTACATTGAGAAGGGGACACATTGTAAAACCATTCCTTAAAGACTCCCCAAGTCTCGAATGGTGGAGTGAGACGAGACTTTCATGTTTGGGAATAAACTATAACAGATGCTGCAGGTCTATAGCATGCTGCTAACTATTTAATTAACCCTGTGGACAGGAAAGTGAGAAGCATTATAAACTATATAGAAAAAAAATGCCAACATGAGTGCCGAAAGAAAATTTTAAGGAGGGGCCCGGAGGTTGAAGCTGCACAGGATCTAGAGAAGTAGTCACTGAAATTATTTTTAAACACACAACCATCTACATAAGTTAATTATTATTGGAGTTCATAGCTTCCGAAATATTGTACCGCCATTTTTTGTATAAATATTACATTTCTCAGTTGTAATAATATTATTTTTATAAGGTAATATTTTTTAAGTAAATGTTCTGTGCATTTGAAAAAGGACAGAAACATAATGCCCCTTATTAGTTTTGTTATCCTTTTTATCCCCCCTTTTTCATGATTTTGTGTAATATTTCTTATTAATATTGTTAAACAGTCAATAAGTATTAATAATTCATTATAGTGAGATTTATGATAAACAACTGTAGAATAATTGATTTATCGTTTTTGGGGAAGAATATGTAACTTTAGGAAGTATAAATATTTTAATATATTTTAGAACTTTATTATTATTATGAGAGAAATAATTATAATATTGACAGTGAATCAATTATGAAAATCAACTGGAAATTCCAATTGTTTGCATTATAATACAGAAATAGTTTGCACAAAAATTGTAATCACAGTACCCATACGTAGGGTACTAAACTGAAAATACTCAATTGAAGGAATTAAAATTAGTAATGAATAAAACATTACTATTAGACCTATTTTAAAACATGAAGATTGTCATTAGTAATATTTGGAACAACCCAAATTCATATTCATTGTTTCAGCGCACCTTTCCTTTTCATTATCTGGCACTTGAATAATACTGGCAATTGAAATGCACATGTTCTGCTGCGCTGCACTAACGTTTCTGCTCTGTTCTGCGCAGAATTCGACTACTTCTTTAGTAAAAATCGCTTACTACTTTAGTTACAACTAAAGAAGTAACTATCAATTGAGCTCTCCAACACCAACTAAAAGAGTAAGTTACTAAAAGAGTAGCACTAAAGTAGTAAATTTAGGAAGGGAACCTTACGTAACAAAAACCGGTTTGTCTGTCTCACTCTAGCACATACATTAGTATGACTTAAGAGTGAGACAGATGGACTGGTTCTTATTTACTTCAGGTATCCGTCTTAAATTTACTACTTTAGTAAGGTTTACTCCTGGATGGTGCACGCCACCCTAAGAGTAGAGTGTATCTGCTCTCTCGAAGGGCCATTTCCGAAGCTCTTCTTTCATTAATGAAACTTATGGAATTGTTGGCATGACTCTCATCTGTTATTATGAGATTATGATTCATATTATCAGCAATATACAGGCCAAGTATTAAGTATTAAGTATGCACTTATTACATACATTTCAATTACACGGGTTAGGATGTTAATGATATGTCATATTTCCTCCCTGATTTTCGTTCTAGCTATAACATTGATTTGAACAAGAATTCAACATTCTGATTACTTTGAAGATCTATTTATTGACATATATTTGCATATTTAGGTAATTTTCACAGTTTTTGTCACATTGTGCTTGTTTTCGGGATTTAAGGTCAAATTCATTTGTTTGTATGAACTTGTATTCAGAAGCGTTAAATGTTGATATTGTGAAGAAAAAAAGTCCATATTCCGGATTGTCAACAATGTGCAAAATCATTGACATTTTAAGCGGCGATAAACTGTTTCGGACGAAGTCAACAAACAATCGAAAGTTCAAAGAATTAACATTGTTCACCCAACGTCTTTTGATGTTGAAAGAAGATTCTGGCGATACAATCGAAGAATACTTAAAGAATTTTAAAGAATTATCAGCGGGCTCTGAGTAGAAAATCAATTAGAAAAATTTCAGTCGAATGCTTGTTTCCATGAATAATAATCCTAACATGTGGATAAAAATGCTCACATTTTACATAAAGCAATGTGTGTTGATCTTGTATCTCGACTTCAAACAATGTTTTGACGTGAAGCATTCATATGCTAGAAGAGGTAAATGTTAAGATATAATTTAATTTTTAAATAATGTAGAAGTTTCACGTGATCCATTAAAAATGAATTTCTTTGGTCATTATTTGTCTTTTTAGGTAATATTAAGCTATTTTAAGGTCATATTGTCTTGCATATTTCTGACTTTTATGGTCATAAACATCAATTACATATATTCAAAATTAAAACATGTCAGTATTTTAACTCTAAAGTAATGTAATACAATTTTATACACAAGTAAGAATTATAGCTTCTATCTACACATTTGCATTTAGAAGAATGGGAAAGAATAAATAATAAAGAAGTCGAAATAAATGATAATTAATTCATAAAGTTGAATGAAAAAGGAGAGGTAAGATATCTATTTTAATTTTTAATTAATTTTTAACTGTTCTCTCGTAATTTCTTTTATGAGAGGCATTCTGTGTAGCAAAATAATATAATATTATTCCACTTATTGAAGGTTACATCTAGATTATTGTGTCACGCTATCGGATTTTATAATTACAGTATTACAAAAATGGCGAAAACAAAAGCTTAAAGGTTTAAATTACCGCCATCACTGCATAACTGGGCTTGTGACATGTACAGTATCATAAAACGTGGAAACAGAACGTACGTGGTTAAAAATTAATCTCCACTCTCATCCATCAACTATCTATGCTATGCAGGGGATGAAATATGAGCACTTGGTGTACATCCATTCATTATAACCATCCCTTTCCCTCCTCCCTTCAAACATTTTTTGACACTTGTGCTATCATCACTGTATGGTATTTAATTGGCTGTAATAATTAGTTGCATACTCTGGCTCACAATGGAGAAACAATAGGGGAATGAGAATCCAAGCTTTTGCTTCATCTTGTGAACAAAATCTTTTCATTATGTCAGAAAATAATAATAATAATAGCGTGGAACAAAAATTCTACCAAGGTATGCAAGTTACAAGTGGACTGCAGAATAGCAGATATAATGATAGACACTTGAACGCGTGGAAAATCTCGCAGCTCCACGCTCTTCCAACTGAAAAAAAAAGAGCATCGTGCAGCTTGTTTGCTTTTCCGCACCTCTCAAGCCGCAGTCTTTCGTCCCTTTACTTTCTGCGATATCATGTTATGAATCTCTTCAAGGAAAATATTTTCACTGACTGTTCAAAGAAATGGTGACACCGAGCTGAACAATATTTAATCAATAATTATTTGTCATGACGAGCTACATTTCTTTTAGAAATAGTATAACAAAGAATAATGGCTATATAATATAACACGAAATGTAATATGTTATAGATTATAGGCCTCTGATTTGCAAATAAAATTATGACGTATCTAGAAAATATAACACAGTGGTGTTATACAAAACTAAGATTAATAACTATAGTAGATAATACAGACATGTTGGAATATATTGTATAGTGCAGTTACTCATTGGATGGCCAGTCGGCTTCAAAGGTTTCGGTGTTTCTTTATGTTAATTGATCTGACTAAATCGGTCTTGGGCTTCCGCTTTCCAAAACAAAAGCAACGTTGCAATATTCTCTCATTGTTATCACTGACCTCAGTTCTTCCTTCGCTTTATTCAATTCACACGTGTTATTGTTTACTGTAACTTGATCTTGCAACCACGCATTTCACTCCACGCGGAGTAGACGAGTAGCTGTCAAAATCGCCACAGGACATTCTTAGATTTTGATTGGCTGGGGTAACTAGCTGATTGGTGCGGTAAAAACAAAGAACATGGGTTGAGCTGTCGGCAAACTTTTCCTCCTAACGAAAGGAAGCCGCCTGGGTATGCAATGAGCAACTGGACTATACTTAATATATTATATTTGTAGGAGGAGTTAAAGAAATCGGCAATGCTGTAGAATGGATGTTTGTTTAGCCATCTATATAGGCCTATAATTTTCAAAAAAATTAAATTGTATATTTCTTCTGGTAATTTGTCAATCCAACCTTAAGTTCTGTGAGACATTATTTGAATTTTGTGTTGTATGGATGAATAGGTATCTTCTTTTTACTTAGCTTGGCGGATATAAAAGTTTTTCTTGATATATTTCTTTGTATATATATAATACAATTATATAAATATATAATTTATCACAGTTATTTATTCTCTAATAAATATGTCTGCAATGAGCATCATTTTAAAAAATTTAAATATACGTATTTAAAAAATAAAAAACAAGGGCACTATTTATGCTGATACTATTTCTGCATATGTAAATGACATATTATATTTTACTAAGAAAATGAATAATATAATTGTCTGAGATAGGATTTTGGTATTAAAGTCTCTGAGCGGTTTGATAAATTTAAGGAAATTGGGGAAGATGCCAGTTTTTCAAGTGAACTTGAAGAGAATAGAATACACACATCTTTCAACATTCTGCTTGCTTCTTTAATTCTTATATCCATAAATAGTAACTAGTTGCGTTAGATGAAAAAAAAGCACATAAACTGAAATGCATAAAAACTGACATCATCCCCAACACACGGGGAAAAAGGCAATTAACATGGGGGGGGGGGAGTTGGTAGTTAACATGGTTGAAATTAGAACATCAATTCAAGTGCTCAATTCGAAATAAAAAATAAATGTATCATTTTGCATTCTAGTTTTTAAACGTGATTAATAAAATTAAAATGTAACTTCTATTAAAATTAAGAAAATAAATGCCAAAATCTTAAAAGAATTAAGTCAAGACAGCAGGAAGTCTTTTGCAGTTTTTACAGTACAAATCATCTTCGCTGTCTTTCTTATATTTAACACACTGTATCCAGGCCTATTTTGGCCCCTTTTTATCCAAGTAATAATTATTGTTGACCAAGTAAGGTGGCCGAGATGGTAGCGTTTTGCACTCTCATTCGGTAGATCTCGGATTCAAATCTCGAGGCTAGCCAATTTGACTTGGGGTTTTCATGGTTTCCCCAGTCGTAAAGGCAAATGCCGAATTGGATATTTACTTATCATGACTCAACCCCACTATTTTATCCTGTAGGTATTCATTAAAATTAAATAAGTTGAAACGAACAGACGCCATAAACACATCAACAATAGAAAACAGTTGCACATCAATAGTTGTATGTTCTTGATAAATACTTAAAACCAGGATTCCTGGTATGGCCTCGATGCTCAATTAAAAATGCCATAATTAAAATTTATATAAAAATCCAATTGTGCTGAATTTAGAAATCATTATTATTATTATCATCGTCTTCGTTATAGTCATCATTTCTGTCCAACTGAATACGATGAGGAGCATAAATCAATTGACAATGACAAACCCAACTAAATTTTGGAGCTATGTCTCAAAATTAAGAAATAAAAGTGACCCCTCTCTTCAAGTAAAAGAAAAAAATTCTATTATCACAGAGCCTACGACTCTATTGAATATTTTTGCAGAGCATTTTGAGTCTATGAATAAACCCATTTTAACAGCGCCTGTACCTCAACTCCAAACTTCACTTCAGATTGTTTATATGTCCCGTCTATTTCAAACCTAGATGGCCTGTCATCGATAAGAAAACTCAAAGCATCCAAGACTAGTGGGCCAGATCAAATTCCAAGCTTCATTGTGAAGGGATGTGCTCCCATATTATCACCGGTCTTGGCTTATATCTTTAATTTATCAATTAAAACAGAAACTTTTCCATCCCTGTGGAAAAACTGTGCTATCAGGCCAGTTCATAAGAAAGGGAAAAGTAAGGAAGTAATGAACTTTCGACCTATATCTCTACTGAGTACTTTTAGTAAAATTGTTGAGTCAGTTATCCATAATCATGTCTCATTTTTCTGCAAATGTAAACTACATGACTTCCAACACGGTTTCACTAAAAATAAATCAGCCTCAACCAACATTGTTACCGTTCTCAATGACTTAGTTTTAAGAAAATTGTGCACAGTTCCAATCAGATGCTATATTTTTTTACCTAAGTCGAGTTTTCGATGTTGTATATCATGATTTACTATTGCAGAAATTGGCCAATTTAGGATTACATGACAAATATGTAAATTGGTTTACGAGCTACTTGCAAAATAGGACTGCTTGTGTCAGAATATCAAACTGCCTTTCTAAGCCCTTCAATATACCACAAGGGGTTCCCCATGGGTCCGTAATCGGCCCTTTCTTGTTCATTGTCTTCATTAACGATTTATCTAGTATATTAACTTGTAAAAGATTAGCTTATGCCGATGATCTATGAATTTGAAAAATGATATCAAGTGTTTCTGACTGTAAATTATTGCAAAGCAAAATTGATCTGATAAGTCAATGGGCCTCTTGAAATAGAATGATAATCAATTCCAGTAAAACTTACAGTGTAATTTTTAGTAGGAAAACTAATCCTATTATATATAATTATCATCTTGGCCAAGAAACCATCGCACGTTCAGACAATATCAGATACTTGGGTGTTTATTTAGATTCGAAACTATATTTTCTTGCTCACATTGAACACATATTCACCCAAGCACCCAAAATTCTGGGATTAATCCGTTTTATTTCTACTAATCTAAAAAGCCTAGAATCAATAATTACTCTCTATAAATCACTGATCCTAAGTGTCTTAGACTATTCGAGTGTAGCTTGAAACAGTATAACCATCTCTGTCAGCAATAAATTAAGAACGTATACAAATCAAATTTGTCTCATTAATACGTATAATATTTTTTCTTCTAAAAACAAGACCTGCAGTATAAGCAAATTCTCCCTTTTCTACAGCTGGAAACACTACACGATAGACGGATCTCATCCGATGAAAATTTCATAGCAAATGTTTTTCGAGGTAATATAAATTGTAAATCATTTCTTGAGAACTCAGGACTTCATGTACCATACACAAGACAGACAAGGAAGCATTAATTATTTTTTTGTAAAACAGCCATATGCTCTACCAGTTTATCGTAGCGCGATGGCAGCCAACCAGAAATGTATTAATGACAACATTTTTTAATTAAAGAATGTGACCTGGTTTCCTCAAACACAAACAAATTGAACTCTGTGTCTGCAATGTCTGCAATAAATTAACAACTCGGGAATGTGCTGACCACACAACGTTCATGCTATTGACATAGTTGACTTGACATACAAGTCAGATGTTTCAACTAAGGAATCCTGTAATATCTATTTGTACAAAATCTAGCTATTTCCTTTTTTGTTCATTATCATTATCATCACCATTATCATCATCATCACCATTATCATCATCATTGTCACATTCATCCCTGCATCATCAATCATCTCTTTACTGTCATATTTTTCTTTTAGATGCCTGCTACTTAAAATTTGTAAAAATTGTCTGTAGCATCTTTAAATAAATAAATGAAATGAAATTATTATTATTATTGTTATTATTATTATTATTATTATTATTATTATTGGGTCTACCCGCTTACTGATCAGGAAGATCATAATCTGAGAGTGTTCGAAAACAGGGTGCTTAGGAAAATATTTGGGCCTAAGAGAGATAAAATGGGGACTGGAGAAAACTGCGTAACGACGAGCTTCATGACCTGTACTCTTCACCGGATATAGTAAGGGTAATTAAATCACAGAGGATGAAATTGGCTGGACATATTACGCGCATGGGGGAGGAAAGACATATCTCAAAAGTATTGACTGGGAGACCCGAAGGGAAAAGACCATGTGGAAGACCCAGAAGTAGGTGGGAGGACAATGTTAGGATAGATTTAAGGGAAGTGGGATTTGCGAGGGATGATTGGATAGAGTCAGCACAGAATAGGGTTGAAGGTGAGCTCAGATAAGCGCGGAAATGAACCTTCGGGTTCCGGGTTCCATAAAATAGATAATATTCCTTAGCTTGCATAAATATGAATTTCCTAACTTAAGTATTATGCACTTTGCTCTGATAACACTATTAAAAAGTGAAATAGCATTTACTTTTTCTCAGTTACAAATTCTTAATGCTTAAGAGTACTGAAGAAACCGAGTGCGATATCTGCTCCTAACTTCTTATCTCCGCCACTACAAAACGTAGATTATGACAAATGTCATTGTTCTTATAACTCTCTAATAAATAATATCACCCTAGTTTTAAAAATTGTATTTTGTTGAGGACTGATTTTTTAAGACATTTCTCTGGCTCTGGAATCTCGGATTCATCCGCCGTCATTGCTGGCCGAGAAAGAAATAATCAGTAATCTAAATAAAACTCCCTTTCTCCCTTAATAATTATAAAATAAATTATTTTAAATGGTTTTATAATGAAATACTCTGGTGCACACTCATGAACAATTGAATAGAAAAATATTAATCTGGTTTGATTTCGGAATTTAATGACATCCCGCTATTCAAAATTCCTGTTTAAACAGCATATAATTTACTAGTTTACAAACTAGGGAAGATTTCTATTTACTCGAGCACTCCGTTCATTGTCATGAAATGGCAATTATCTCCGTGATATTTTTAAAACATTTTATTGAATAGGCTAGTTTCTATGTCAAATTCGTGCTTTCGTGTTGGCTTATGTAGTAGTAACCTTACACTAAAAGTTACTGAACATTTCCAATATGCTGTAACTTTGTCGGCAAAGAACTAACCATCGCATCAGTTAGATTAAATTATGTCGTTCACTAATGGTTGAGATGTGTAGATGGTTTGGAAAAAGTTTATCAATTCATAAACGAAGAACGAAATTTTAGACTGAGCGATATGGATGACAAGTTGACTGTTGTAACTCATGGACGCTATTTTACATTGAATTTAGATCAATTGGTAGGAGGAATCGGTTGGGGGAGACTACTTTGGTTCAAGTACATTACGGATCCTAAGAGGATGAGGGAGAACGTAAGTGGGTGGAGAGAATGAAAATACCGCAGTATATACATTGGAATATAGCTGCGAGCTTTCCTCCTGCTTCAAACCCCCTTCTATAACTTTCGCTCGAAAACTTCGCTGACACCAGTGAATTTCCAATGATGCCTCATGCCTGCCTTTCTACCTACTTCTTCTTGCATGAAGTCATCAACTTTTTGTTATTTTCGCTAGGTCGTATCACAAGTCACGATTATCTTAGGGGATATTCAAACCTGCCCCACCCCTACCTCAGATCTACTTACCTCATCTCTCTTCATCTCGACTGTATTCCGGCACGTGATCGCTGTACAGGATGTCACTGTATTGTCATCAGCCTTCCGAACTCTCATTGGAGTGGATTCCGAGAAATTTGCCTTCAGTTCCTAAATCTACATTTGGTAAGATTAACTTTGTAACATGTACGTGAAGAATAATTATTAATTTTTATTTTTAAAACATTTTCACTTTTTTTATTAAGACCCTACCGAATGAGAACAAGCTCGTGGTTGGAAGCAGTTAAGAAATGGATATAAATAAATCCAATAAAAATACAAGTATTTTAAAGTAAAAATACAATCCATTACAGTGATCTCAACATGAATTTTGTAGGAGAAGTTCCATACTCCAGCAAATCCCAACTATTTGTTTATTTGTGAAAATAATGAAAAATGGTATAAAATGTAAATTATAAACGTAAGTTTGACAAATTTATTCTCAATAAAAGTTCCTAAATAGGTATGTTTCTCAATAATCCAAGGCCATCTTTTCTTGACATGATATTGTAAATTGACGCATTAGCAGGCGACCAACTTTTCTAACATTCTTCATCTTATGTGAAAACGGAATGAGAATTTGTCCCATACTATGTAAGAGGGAAGAATCATGATTTCATATTTTGGTGAATTGTGAAGATTTGGAAAATTGGAGGGAAAATATCAACCAATACCTTTTATGGAATGAAATAGAGAGCAACGAATATGTTTGGCCTTACTGACAGACAAAAAAGTTGAGGAAAGGATGGAACATTTTTGATGAAGGCGAAACAGTTCAGGTTCGAGAAACCACCAAATTGGGGAGGGTGAGGAATAGACATAGTTTGTTTGTGTTATTTTGTATGTTATTTATTAAATTATTTGTTCTATATTTTTTCTTGTGTTTTGAATAAGCATGTACGGTCCATGCGATTGTTTGCATTTGATTATGTAAAAACCAAATTACTTACACTTATTAGGCATTTTCTATATTTCTGTATAAAAAGACAATTTTCATCTAGCATAGTGTAATGACTCACTCATGCATTCGACTTTCTATGAATGAAGTGTATATGACGTCTTAATGAGCTGGGGGAAGTGGTTATTGCTAGCAACGCGGCTTTGTTGTAGTATAGTGATGATTTGCCATTTAAAAAGCGTGTGACCGTTAATTAGTCGCTACTCCGGAACTGGTCAACCGATTTGGTTAAAAATCAAAATCAAAATTTTTTTTTCCGTAGACTTTAAAAATGCAAATACCAACTTTCATGAAAATCGGATAAAGCGTATGCGAGTTATCGAACTTACAGACACACGGATGGACATCCATTCTGGCACTTAATAATATCACACCTTGAGAATAATCACTGTGCGTCATCTGCAGCATAACCCTCCATTTCCGATTAATAAATAGTGGTACTAAAACGGATCTCAGTTACAATCACATTTGATATTTCATATCTAACTAACATATCTGTACATGATACAAATTAAATAAATTAGTAATCATTATTATCATCAGGCACTTCAAGATAATAATTCTTGTAGTTTAGTGAAGTGCACGAACCTTTTTATATTAACTAATCACTTTGTTAAGAAATTCTCAGGGATTAATTTTAAATAAAGTAATTATAGAATACTTTTCAATTCCTGTTGTAATTCCGTCATCCAATTATATCCTTTATTTTGAATATACGTCAAAGCTGCCACGATTTGTGCGTATTCCACATTTCTTCCTTTAATCCAACTCATATAGGAGTACACATAGTTATTGAATTAAGAAGAGGCATTTTTAATCGATTAACGGGGTCGATTACTCAGCAAATTAATCTGTTCAAACAATTAGAGTAGCAAATTCGCATTCTATTGGAAACGAGAAGCATACCAGCATTACACATTTATAAAACCTCAAACACAAACAAGCTTAACAATAATGCTTGCGCTTTCCAATGCGGGTTAATAAGCACTTGACTTCCACCCAAATCTGATAAATACCACCGAGATGCTATGTAAAGTTCTGCATTGATCGTCTGGAATGTGCCTTCAATAAACATGTATGCAATTTTCCGGAAGAAAAAATATTATTGTATCATCTCATGGAGGAAGGCCAAAATTACTGTAAGGTAATTTACATTCACACAGAATACTATACTTGATCCAAGATGTGTACGGACCAAAAGTAAACAAACAAATGTGATAGTACAAAACACAGTTCACAAGAGTTCGTTTTTGAGAATGTTTAGTCAATTACATCCAGTAAAGTCGATTGAACTTTCTTTTTTATATTAATCGCCAAGGGTCCTGAGTTCGATTCCCAATGTTTTGTACGTATTTACAATCCGTATCTTCTCGCCGCTGATGAAACCTTTTCCTCGCATATTTCTTTATTGTTGACATAAGTTCTGAAGGCCCTGGCTCGCAATTTTCTTGTCTAATACAAATGATTAGAGGCTATTCCTATTATTTTTACTTACAATATGTGGTGTACTTCATTATACATTATGCAAATGAAAAGTACAACGAATTAATTAATTATGTTATAAAATACGTCTTGTGTTTAGTAACTTATGTCACATGTTTTTCTTCAGAATCAACAAATTTGCCAAGGTAAAGATAAAAACAAATGAAATCTTGTTTGATAGATATTTGTTGTAAAACATGTAAACCTATGATATAAATACGAAAGCAAGCAGCTCACTTTACAGAACTTATGTTTTCACAATTACATAAGATATAAATAATTGTACGATATGTGCGGAATGGAAGTAAATATCTGACTGACTATATTGAATTATGCGCTGGTGCGATTAACCAATGAAACGACAGGACACAGTTAGTCAAGATAAGTCTGTTGTTTACATTTGCTCCGTACACATAGTGGATCAAGTATAGTGTATGTTTTTTATTGCATAATTTGGCATGTATAGCCTAAATCCGTCCAGTTAAACTTGTGATTTTCTGATTGACAATGAAGATAATTTTCAACGAGCTCTGTATCAACTAATTGTTGTAGCTAAGAAGTACAACCTTAAAAATAATATCACAAAAAAAAAACTAATGTATTGCCAAGCTAACTGGCAATATTTACCCGTTGCGAAAGTTTTATGATTTGAAACTACGTTTCAGTAAGCGGTGTAAATCTGAATTGATACAGTCATTAATCAGAAAACCAATTTGTTATTTCTTTTACGAATAATCTGTTTGTCAACATAATTCATTCACCAGCTTTAAATTCCCTTGGATATTGGACATCCTTTTATTATCACACTACAGAAAAATCGTCTACCAAAATAGCTTTTGAACACTTGCAAAGTAAAACATGCCTGTAAAGGCATTCCGTGCCTAAAACTAAACAGAAGGTTCACTATCATTTCACTGATGCAAGACGATTAAAGTGACAGGTGAGGTACACGAGATTTTGTACTAAGTTCAATGGGCAATGACACTTCTGAGAGAATGCACAATGAAGCCGTATCTAGTAAAATATGAATTATACTGAAAATAAAAATAAATAAATACTTTCCAAGCCTCTTTTTCCATAGTTTTTCTTAAAAACAATATCAAGAGATATATTGCATATTTTATTTGTTGTGTATCTTATAAACCCTCAAGATTTACTGACATACAATTGAGTTAAAGTTTAATATTATATTCCCACGAGAGTATGTATTCAGAATAGGAATGATCATTAATTTATTTTAGCCGTTTGGATGGGATTGTCGATATAACAAACATACACGTAGTCTAAAAATTGCATAATTTTTCTCCTTCTAGAATTTTATGATATCGATTTTTGAAAAAATAAATGAAAAGCACAAACGAGCGTCCCTGTTCCCGATTTAATATAGGAACAGAAGTAATATTGCAGTGAAAAACGACGCGCTAGAACAAGTCACGGAATTTAATTTCCTAGATCTCATAATTCCTTACATTCAAGATATTTATAATTTTAATACCAGATTTTTTTGCAGGTGATTAGTAAGTGAATACGATCTTATTAAACATAAAAAGATAGACCTAGTCAGTATTAAGACTACGGTTCTTTCGGTGATGACCTACGGATTGGAAATTTAGTTCTGACAAATAGAAAACAGCAATAATGATTATTATTGAAAAGAGCAGAAATGAAATTTCTTAGACCGCTTGATAACTATACCATACATGCATACACTATTATTAAAGCGAATGAAACAAATCTAGGCGTACAGAGACACTAGGTAGGCTACCAGCAAACGGAAAAGAACGGAAAGGAAAAGAGGTAGGGGGATTTAAGAAAACCAAATCCACTCCACACAATAATTTAGATAGAAACAGACAGATAAACTTCTGTCATACCCGATGCTCTTGCAATCATATAGCTCAGGGATCAGCAAAATTTGTGCGGAGTGCAGTTACTGGACGAGCTGAGCTCAGGGTCCTTCAAGGCTGAACAGTACCCAAGAACTTTGTTCTGTAGAATACTTTGAACGTACAGTAAAATTTATTTTACTGGACCTGCTCAGAAAGATGATCAGTAGTCTAGACATATCCACTTTCGAAATATTATCATTTGAAGGGATGATGTTTCATTCGTACGCCAGTCTTTAAAGGGAGTCACATTGCGCTTACTAACTATACAGCTACGCCTGTCATGGGTGGCGGGAGGGGAATATGGTTTGCCCCCTAAAATCAACTCCGACCTCTGAATGTCTTTCCCCTCACATGCGTTTTACCAGTGTCAGGAAGAACAAATTTACTTATATAAGTACTTATTTTATTTAATTTTATTTTACAAACAATCTTTTACAAGCAGAACTTATTTCAATTCAGCTTTAATATTTGTATTAAATAAAAAATTAAATATTACAATATAGTTTATTTAAAATTACACTGTAACTTTGGAATTTTACAAAATTAACTTCTAATACACAATTATTGGCATCGGCAGTTGTATTTCGTGATTCTCCTGTATTTCGTGTTCAAACTCAGCATGTGAATAGTGGGTGGCGTAAGGGAAATGTCAACAGTGCCCTCAAAAGAGACTCATCCCAATCAAATGGGTTTTTAAAGGAATTGTACCTGTATTTTTTTTATTAAAAATTCCCTTAGATGTTGTTACTATTTACATGCTTATTCTAACAATTGAAAAATACATTTAAAAGTTACTGCATGGTGATGCATAGCCATGACCTACCACACTGAAACTTTTGTTACTGTTCAGGAACCATTTAACCTATCGAGTTGGGACATGACACTTGCTGCCAAGAAAAATTCTACTTCATAAAACCAGATATACTGAAGCGTCAAACATAAAACAAATAAAGCTTCATTGGTAGATCATCGGGACGTAAAGCGGATGGTCGTGGGTTCGAATCCTAGTATCAGAGGAATTTTTCTTCTAGAATAATCTCATGTAATGTTCAACAGACACAATATTCTGTGGTTTCATCAGCACATATCAACATCGTCGGAAATGCTATTATTAATTAAACTGACTTACTAAGTAAAAGTTTAAATGTTTCTTACCTGGTAGTTACAACCTTAAAATTTAAAAAAATCCCTTTAGGCAGGCTTATAGGCTGAGGTAGATTTCGAAGTGCTTTTGGTTTAATTTATTGTCGCTCCTCAGCACTCTTCTTCTTAAGCCTTGGCATGACAAACCCGCAATAATAACTACAAAAAAGAGGAAAGAGCACTTTTTCAAACATTCAAATCTCGCCTTATATGATAGCTATTGAGAAACCAGTTACTGATTTGTAGAGTACTCATCAAGAGCTTTTCAACGATATCCCACAAGACGTGGTTTCAAAAATTTCGAATTTCCATCCCCACCCCCACTCGTATCCCCAAAACCCCCGATTCGTTGGTGTTACTGTAAACTCCATAGGGGGGTACTCTAATTTATTCAAACAAAGTTCCCTCTATACTTCATAGAGGCCGAGATATAAATTTTTCAAAATTTCAACCCTCTCCCCTCCACCCCCCTTGGGCCAATTTTGCTCATAAACGAACTTGTCCGAACCATTGGGCCTAGAAATAACATAATAAAATTTGGTTCAAATATCTTCAAAATTACGGGCGCTATTTTGTCAAGATATACATATATATACCAAAAAAAAATTGAACGGGCGGTGGTTTCGTACTTAGGGAGGCATGAAACGTAGAGATATGAAATAATTTTTCGAAAGTCATGACATGGTATCGATTGCAATAGGTAGATTTTTCTTCTGAGATCGACTTCTAGTTTATACAATAACATGTTCCAAAAAGTGGGACTGGTTTGACTCCGGGGGGCAAAAAACAGTCCTAGATTGAAATTTTTAATACTTTGAAGTGTTGTTGTCATTTTGGTAATAAAGATTTAATGCTTTTTGTAAGTTTCTTTGCTACAATAATATTCATATGTTTCATTTAACTCTCCTGGGAGACAACGTATTCTCTCCCGCTATTGGTAACCGACATTTATTTCCAATCCTGGAAAGTAATACGCTTTATTAATTACCTATTAAATATTGTTGTTAAATACTAACTAAATGCAACTCGTGACCTTGAACTCTCCTATATTCGAGGCGTGTTTTAAGAATATGTACCGATAATAAAAAATAAAAAAACCATAAAATTATTTTCCAATTACTTTATTATCATTGCGCTAATTCTCCACATACTCACCGCCATTATTCAGGCCCTTGTCGTAACGGGAAACCTGTTTTTCTAGGCTTTCGTCAAAGAATGATACCGCCTGTGATGAAAGTAAAGTCTGCACTTCTTGTTTCACAACATAATCTTCGTTGAAATGTTTTCCACCAAGGAATTTCTTCAGATGAAGAAACAGTTGTTTTCTTCCACAGCCTTGCACCAAATCATCCTTGATCGCAGACGGTCGGCCACTATGCGGCTCATCATGCACATTTTCACGACTTTCGTTAAACTAACCCACTCACCATTACTCATTATTGTTTCTCCACAAACCTTACATATTTTTACTTCATTTTTTCTCAGGTATTATTGCTATCCTATGGTTAACTTCTCCAAAAAGTTCCTCAAACGTATGGAAAATCAATTTGTATTAATCAAAGGGAACTTCCAATTAATTTGGCTGGTTTTATGGTTTTAAAAGACAGTAATATTTATGCCAACTGTAGAAGGTAAGATATCCATCTCAGTGTCATATTAATATATAAATTTATTAACGTTTAGTCTTAAAATAATTAAATTTTTTCAATGTTTATTTCGATATTTCAGTGCTTATCCTATTTGATTTATATCAGTGGCTACTCTTTTTTGACTGTGTGTCTATGTGTGTATGTTTGGTGTGTAAAATGCACATTTTTGTCCCTGAACATCCGATTGGTGTAACATTTAAAGTGGGACATATTTGTTTGTGAAAAAAAATATTGTTACCATGGTGGAATTTAGTTTATTAAACAACGAAGGCATAGAATGAAAAACACAGTTTGTTTGATACATGCTACCTAGCTTTGAGAATATCGCACCACACATAACATTGCCTCCTGAGGATTTGTGGAATATTCTGCTTTGAGCTCGGTGAGGCCGAAAATGTATAGCCAATTCTGAAATGAATAACATAACTAGCTTCCCGAAATTATTAGAGCAAGTTATAAGAACAGGGCCATGGCTGAGTGGTCAGACTGTTCGCCTTCCATCGCTGGGACGGACCCGGGATCGAATCTCGGTGGATCCATGTGGAATTTGTGGTGGACAAAATGGGATCGGAGCAGGTTTTCTCGGGGTGCTCCTGTTTCCCCTGCCATATATTATTCCAACAGACCTCCATTCATCATACTATGAACGCTGGTTGTAACAAAGGAATGAAAGGTTCTTATTCAGGAAAATTCTGTAACTGACTAATATAATTTATTAACAACTCTTTAACAAGCCATAACTCTCAATTTACAATTAACAACTAGATCTTGAACGATCTTCGATTAGGGATTAGAATTTCCAATATTAACAAAGAAGATTCTTTAACAGAGGATGACTTTAAACATTTAAATAAAAATATGGTTTAATAGTTACTAATTAATTATCATTAACAATAACGATGACCATCACTATAACAATTATCAAGCTTTATCTTATAACTTACAGTTTAAGAGAATAATAGAAGGGCATAACCTGAATACTAAGATTCAACAGTATTGTTATATAACAATATTTCCATAAATTTAGTTTTTCATTATTTCAATAAATCATATCATAATTTTATTCTTACGCATGTGCATGAATTGGCCTACAGTTACATCTTAGAATATAAGGCCTATCTAATTCATTACGTTCTCTAGTCACAAGCTTTATTCAAATCCATACTCACATAATAATTATAGCCAGAAAATATTATTTTGTTTACATCTATCTACTCTTATACAATTCAACGGCCCTAAATAGCGTGCTTGCTCGCCCGCTTCGTGAGACATCGGGTATACTCGGCGATGTTCGTCTCTCGCAGTCTAAACTTTCATGACGACTACAAAATTAGGAAGGAAAACCGTTTCTTTATTATATAAGGCCTAAGTGAAATGAACACAATGAACAAATATTCTAATTTTACTTTTACTTACAATTTTCATAGCTCTGAACCACAAACATTTTGAATAATCTACCAGTGTAATTTTCTTAATAATCTTGGAGTCAATGAATAATGGCGGGCGAAGCCGGGGGCAACAGCTGTAAAATATTGATGGTTTTATCTCTTGAAATATCGCAGATAACAATAATCCAAACAAACCATTCCTTTCTCTGAAACATTATATAATTTCTGAAAATTACACTGAATTGATAAAATAAAATTCACATCATATTCATGTCAATAAACAGCTGAGAAACAATACCTATTATGTGTTCACAGGTTCTTTGGAACTGCATAATCGATTCTGATATAGTTTTCCCAGGGGGCGCTTTCATGTCGTGGAATGTACTACTCTAAAGCAGGAATTTTAGCTGTTTCATTAATTATTAATGGCTTAGTTTATGAATGATTCGCGTGCAAGTGTTAATAAATATAATGCTTTAATAATTATTATACTCTTAATTTTTAATTTTTAAAAGAATTATCGTGGCGAAGCCACGGGCACCTCCTAGTATTTTACATTACTCTTTTATTCTGTTATCTTTCATATATTTTCAATTAATTCATATTTGAGAATATTTACTTTGAATACGACATTATATAAGCCTATTCTATTCTTATATTGTACTTCATATTATTTTAACATCATATGCCTATTTAAAAATTGTATCCACGTATTCTTATTATTTCTTTAAATTGTTTATTTAGAAATTTTGTGACATAAGCTAATATACTTTATTCCTTTATCTGTCACCGTATTTTTTATGAATTCCTTTCTAGAAATATTTACAGCTAATTTTCTTCTTTTATCTGTCTTATTAAAAAAAATACTTGAATAGTATTGTCTCCCCTATTATTATATTTAAATCCATTTTTAGTGTATATTATAATTTGATATTATTATCACTGTTGTTTCTTGGTCTGCCGTCACCACTACCACCACATTTACGTACCTGTTGAGCTATATTTTAACAAGAATTCATAGCGTTCATGGAGAACTGGGAGCTGTGGCTAGGTGGCCTATCACTCCCCCAGCAGCATCATCATCATCTCACCCTTACAACTTAGTTACTGCTACATTTCAAGTTGTATAGTCCTTCTCCCCCGACCATGATAGGAGAGCTCCCATCTCCTTGGTCCGTCCAAGGAAGACGAATGTATAGTGACCCTAATTACTAATTACACCTAATTGCATTTCAGTTAATTATTGTGGGTAGGTGAACACAGTTGAAGGAGTAAGATTCTCAATAGAGGTACAGATGAGGACAAAACACTGTTAGCCCTATGAACATATTTTGTCTCCTGTCTCTTAAAATAGATAGTGAATAAGTACAAAATATCATACGACGATATAATATACAAATATATAAATACTCGTATGTTCCTGATAGCATTTCGGAACTTATTCCAAAGTAATTTTTGAAGGTCCACGGTAGAAAATTTTAGGACATAATGTGTGTGTATTTCTGTCTGCGATGGATAGAGAGATAAACGGAGAGAAGGAGAGATAAAAGAAACGAGAGAAAGAGAGAAGGCGAGAGTGACAGACAGATAGACAGAAAGGAAGAGAGACAGAGGTAAAAAGAGTCAGAGATAGGACCAGAGGACGAGAAGGAAAGACAGAGTCATAGAGAGTAAGGAACAGAGACAGAGGATAAGAGAGGTACAGATGGAAAAAAAACGCTGAGAGGGAGAGAGACATAGAGACAGGAAAGATAAAGACAGAGAGGGAGAGAGAGGGAGAGAGACAGAGAGACAGATGGAGAGATGCACGGAAACAGAAAGAGGAATTGTTTGAAACTAAAAGGAGGCCTTTCAATAGTAAATTAAGACTAGTTAGATATGAGTTGTTTCAATATTGAAATATATTAATTATTGGGGTACGCCGTGGCGTAGTGGTTGGGACACTGCTGTACAAACCGGAATGTCACGGGTTAGATGATTTCCGATGAGATCGGTAGGATTTTTCCATTGGCCTAATCCTTCTGGTGGCACTATGGCCTTGGGGTCGACTCAGCCTCTTAACAGAAAGTATTCCTGAAGTATTCCTGGGGGTAAAAAGCGGCCGTGCGTATGGCTGACAACCGTACCACCTTCCTGTGCCGATGTCTCAATCTGGGAGCCCCAACCTCCCGGAAAACGTAGGGTCTCCATGACCCATACAGGGATCACTTTATTTTCTTTAACTTTTAGGTTACTGCATTAATATTTTGATGGACTGAACTTAAAATTCTGCGAAATGTGTGAGACATCTTCAGACATGTTAAGATATCTTCTTCCAAATAATTTTTTAGCTCTTAGTACAAACATTTAATAACTTATATGAGAGAAATGAAATGAGGGTCAATCCATTAGAAATGAACCAAATTTAATAAAATTTGTTGCTCGACATTTTTGATTTTCCTAATTTTTTTACCAGTCATTTCCCAACTAAAAGTGAGTTCAAAACTATGGTAAAAAAATTTTTGGGCTCATAACTTTTTTTTGGCGGCCATTTTAAGTTTCCTTTTAAACCATATTTCAGTCGAAAACATGTTTTGCACAAATGTATGTAACTCTGTTAATTTTATAGATAACAAGACAAAATAAACACCAAAATTATCAGAATAAAATGCTCTACATTTTTGTTTTAACACAATACTACCTAAGTAGTGAGGAAAGTGAATAAAAAAATTCAAATCTACAAATTGAAAATTGACTTAAAACGGGAGTTTTAGTGCTGCAAAATTATTAGAAGGAAGAAAGGCTCGCCCTTAATTTTTTTTCTGGTGTAGACCTACTATAGGATTACTCGCTGTAGAAGTTTAAAGCTTGAGAACTTTGCGATTTTTTTATACAATTTTTTAAAAATGCCCAAAACCCTATTTTGGCAATATTTGAAGTAGAATATCTCAAAAGGGACTGAGTGAAAAATTATGAAATTTATACAGATAACACCTCTTTATGATATAAAGATGTGATAATAATTTGGTGACTGAGACTCAACTGGTTCCCGAGTTACAGTGCATCGAATTTGACCAAAAATTGCGTTATAGGCACACGAAATTTAACGGTAATTTAATAGTAAAAATTCACTTTTTAATTTTAAATATAAAATTTTTTTGAGCCTAAGTTTGTTACACAAAAGAGTTGTATATGTAGGCTACATTTCATCAGTTAGCATGACAAATTTTTGGTTTCCTCAAAGCTTTGAAGTTTGTTGAAATTTCGGTGCATAGTTTGCAGTTATGGCCAACTTCGATGCACTGTAACTCGGGAACCAGTTGAGTCTCAGTCACCAAATTTTTATCACATCTTTATATCATAAAGAGGTGTTATCTGTATGAATTTCATAATTTTCCACTCAGTCCCTTTTGAGATATTTTACTTCAAATATTGCAAAAATACGGTTTTGGGCATTTTTGAAAAATTGTATTGAAAAAACCGTAAAGTTCTCAAGCTTTAAACTTCTACAGCGGGTAGTCCTATAGTAGATCTACACCAAAAAAAAATTAAGGGCGAGTCTTTCTTCCTTCTAATAATTTTGAGGCCCCAAAATTTCCCGTTTTAAGTCAATTTTCAATTTGTAGTTTTGAATTTTTTTCTTCACTTTCCTCACTACTTAGGTAATATTGTGTTAAAACAAAAATGTAGGGCATTTCATTATGATAAGTTTGGCGTTTATTTTGTCTTGTTATCTATAAAATTAACAGAGTTACATACATTTGTGCAAAACATGTTTTCGACTGAAATATGGTTAAAAAGCAAACTTAAAATGGCCGCCAAAAAAGAAGTATGAGCCCAAAAAATTGTTTTCCATAGTTTTGAACTCACCTTTAGTTGGGAAATAACTGGTAAAAAAATAGGAAAATAAAAAATGTCGAGCAACTTGGCCTGGTTCATTTCTAATGGATTGACCCATGAGAGAATAGCGAAAAACAATTTAATATAAAGTGGTAGAAGAATAGGCCTACCAGGAAGGAATCTGTACGGATTTTGCAGCACCAACTGCAGATAACTTATTTCAACTTAAATTCATTCTTACAGCAGTTCATCACCATCATCATCATCAACTGCAAGGATTGAACTTATTAGACCGTTCCGTCCTCAAATCCTCTCCATCTTGCCCTGGGTCTTCCAGGATAACGTCTTCTTTGTGGCTGATATATTAATATTTGATAAGGAATCCTTTCCGATGGCATTCTCTGTACATGATAATACCAGTCTAATTTCTTTTGCTTTATTTCTTCATTGAGCTTCTTCACCCTTAGTTCATCGCGTATGTCTGTGCTTCTTTTAATCCAGTTTTGTATAGCCTGCCACATATCGTAAAAATTACATTTCGGCCGCCTCTATTCGTCTTTCATCACTTCTTCTCATGGGCCATGTTTCGCCACTATACATTAAACAGGGAACGGCCATAGTTCTGTAGAACTTTAATTGTGCATCCTTTCTAGTTTTACGGCCTAGTGTTCCTTTAATAGTTCCACACATGTATTGAAGTTTTTGTAACTTATTATTAAAGTCTTCTTGATTATTCGTAAGGGAAATGTTGCAGCCTAGATAATTAAAATTTGAGACCTGTTCAATAATATTGACATTTGTAATTATTTTCATTGTTAATTGATATTTTCCAATAAAGGCCATGCTTTTGTCTTAACTATTGAAATTTCTAGATTATATGTTGATGCTATCTTTGTTAGAAGATGAGATGCTCTTTGGACTCAATTTTCAGTATCTGGTACTATCACCTGGTCGTCGGCGTAGAGAACTGTATTTAAACTACTTTTATTTGTTATAAAATTACACAATAATTCGTTTTACCATTCCCTTATAATTTCATCGATATATATACCAAACAAGATGGGTGAAATTGGACAACCTTGTTTAACACATCTGTTTGTTTCTACTATTTCTGACATTGAATTTCAATTGTCTATTACAATATATGTTGGCTAATAAAGACTTCTAACTGCTCTCTCTAGTTGGTTGGGAAATCCTTTCTTTTCCATTATGCTCCATAATTTACATCTTAACACACAATCAAAAGCTTTCTTATAATCTACTTATAACATGTGTGTTTCCAAATTAAATTCCATTCTTTTCTCAATTAATTGTTTAACTGTAAAGACCCCATCTATACAAGATCTTCCTTTTCTAAATCCATTCTGGAATTCAAATAATAGCACCTCTGCAGTAGTATTACACCTCTGCTGTTAGTAGACTAATGCCTCTATAATTATTACAATCAGTTCTGTTACCCTTTTTTAAATAATGGCTTTACAATGGCAACTTTCCATCCCTCTGGGATACTATTACTTATCCAACATTGATTAAAAAACTATCAAAACTTAAGTTTAAATTCAGGCGTCGAGTACTTATATAATTAAATATTCAAATTGTCAATCCCAGGTGATTTCCTGTTCTTGCACTCATTTATGGCGGATTCCACCTCTTTTAACTGAATATGGTCAAAATCATGAAAGTCATTTCTTAAAATCAATTTCTTGTCCTCTTGAAGAGGATGTGTCCATAAATCTTTAAAATAAGAAATCCATTCATGCATATTAATGTTAACCACTGGTATTTCGTCTTACAGCAGTTTTCAGTTTAAAGCTATTTAGAGTTTTCTGTAAATTATTATTTGTTATGCTCATGGATCTTCATAACTAATGTTTCTGGTAAATGAAATTTCAGGGCCAAACACAATATTCCTCCACCTATAGCAGGGGCAGTGAAGTAAAATTGGTAGTGCTGACAATAATTTGGGGGGAAACTTTATTTTTCTTTTATTTCTAAAGAGTAATTGAACTTGAATATTCTAGTGTTAGACCCACCTTTAGCTACGGGTTGCACACTACTGTATTATCCTCGTAGCATGGAGAGAAGAGAGATTTTCAAACAAAGCTAAATTTGAAGACGTTAGTCTCAGGAGAAACTGGATACTAATTAGGCGAAAGAGCGTCCACTGTGCGACCTCCCTCTCATCAGTCTCCAGCAAGTGTCATGATGCTGGACCTTAGTGTCCTCTGCCCTTCCTTCCTTCACTTGGGAGTGTCTGACTTTGTGTTTACACAACAACGTGATGTCTTGCAAATCCTACTTCAAGGAAACTTCTCAAAACCTAATTCAAGATTTGGGCACGATGGACAAGAAATAAAAGATTAAACTCACATTAATAACGAACTCTTAAAAGATGGTAGTTCAGGAATTTTCGCCGAAAGAAAAATTACTTGTTCACACCACATGTCCACAATTATTGGCCTAAACCTTCCTATGAATATTTCGTCCACAGCAAAAGAGTCCAAAACTTCTAAATAATTTTGTCTGATAGATGTATGTTGCAATGAAATACGAGTATAATTTTACAAAGAATAATATGTAATAATTTGTAAATTTTTATTGTTTATGTATTCATCCAGAAAAGTACTGAACATAGGTCTTTCTATAGTTATTTTTATCACTTGTTTTAAAACAATTTTAAAATGAGACACAATACAGCCAAGGATAGTAATAATAATGATAATATGTAAATTATAATACAGTAATGATTTAGGAACACTAGTCTTAGAGGAAGAAGTTGCAGATTTTGCGTCATTTATAAAATCTACATCCGGGAAAGACTAGCAAGAGGTAGTCGTCTTGCAATACCTGGTCTGTTTAGGCTACTTCAGAAAAGTAGATGATCTACGCACTTGTCGGTCAAAACTACAAAGAAAAAGGAGGGATTACATTCGAAACATGGGAAATTATTTGCTACACATCATACTAACATATGGCGCTTCCTTGATGGAATCAAGAATGTGCAACAAGAGACTGAAATATAAATGCTCAAACTGGAGGCGGCGTTTGTAACATAAAGCATCTAGGCTTATATCCTAAAAGTACATAATTAGTCAGCAACGGTTTTAGCAATTTGTGAACAACTATGCTCGAGGGCAATAGCATGTCATTTAATAGTGCACATTCTTCAAGAAGATTAAGAAGACTACGATAAAGAAAATGCCGATGAAGCTAATTCATGACAAATAAAATTATTCCTCATATTTTAAAACCTTTAAATAATGCGATTAAAGTTTATGTGCCCAATGTAATAAAATTTTTCAATTATAAACTTATTTCCCAGAAAGAAAGTCAATTAACAATAAATGTTGTGAGCTTGAGAAAAATGGTCAAAAATACCGTGTACAATTACTCTTGGACTACAAGTATATTAGATGAAAATTGGTTGCGATAAATATTACAGGGTACCAAAGAAAACTGGAAAAAATTGTCCAAAAGTTCTTATAATTAATAATATACTTAAATTATTAATAAGTTAGTAAATGCAAATTTACAAGTTTTCCATAAAGAAAAATATTGACCTACTAAGTCAGGTGAATGAGCAGGCTATACGACCCCATAGAAACTGTAAACAGTAAACATGCCTCTTTATGGTCATTTGGACTGTGCTTTTTTATATATTTAATAATAATAACAATACTAATAAAATAAATAATAATACAAATTATACCTTAAATGTAATCACAGTAAAGTAAAACATGTAACACCATACTGCAATACTGGGATTTAATCTAGACCGTGTAATAAAGTATCTAAAATGATATTTGTTCTTTATAGAGCTGTGTGTTGTGTATAATTTTCTGTGTAGGTTTGAATCGTCACAGTTCAGGTAAATGCACTGATCACAGAAAAAATAAACTTAATTAAATATATAACATAAAATCTATTAATATTATATTTCAGAAATTATGTTATTAAGTAAACCTGTGACACATTACAAGAAGTTAACTGTGTTTGCGATGTATTGCATACTACGAGCACGAGTCCGTAGCACGAGTCCATCTTGACAGACTAGGACTAGATTCGTGTCTGTAGGTAAATCTCTAGTACATTCCGATATACCAGGCGAAGTCTCTTTTCGATCTCCAGAGTTTATAATTTCAATGTCTAATTTTTTATTTCAAAGTGCTGAAGCTGAATATCTAACTTCCTTTTCTTCTTTTCTTCTTCTCCTTCCATAGCAGTATCTCTCGGCGAATCCTAGGCGATACATCTTTTAGCTGTAGTGAGGGGATGCAATAAAGCCTCTAAAACATATTATCGTTTCAAATTGAATTTACTGAAAAAATATATGTCTTTTAAGCAAGGAAGGAAACATTTAAATTGATTTTTCCTAAAATGTAAACATCAAGAACTAAGTACAGTATTTGAATAATTATCTCATTAATTAATAAAGCGTTTTGATTTTTAAATTGTCCTTATAATTTTATTAGCCTAATATGTTTCGAATAGACCTAATATAGGCCTAATATTTTTGCAATCGTGTAGTTTGTCATTATTTTACATTATCTTAAAAATAAGTCAGATTATAAAAACATATTTTTGTATGCATTGCTTTAAGAGAATCTTAATGAAATAGTAGCCACCTCAGTAGTTTGTTAGTTGTGCAATGAGGAGGTTTTATATTTTTTTAACTAGCTGTAAACTACAGCTTAGGCCTGTGATCATAGGCGGGCGCAAGACTTCAGTAGTGTAGGTACCATTCCTTCCTAAAAATCTCAGCAAATTTTGTGAGCATGGCATGCAAAGAAGTTAAGAAATTGTAGATTTCTTTTCAATTACTTCAATCCATTTGTTTAGAACAAATTAGAAGTAATTGTGCCATTAAGAAACGAAATTCAGTCTGGTGGTGATGACAATGCATCTGTGTCAGAGCCATTGCCGGTGTGCCGGATGTCATGTTTTGTACACACCAAATGCCAAAGATCTGGGCAGGGATTGAACCCGCGACAGTGACATAGAAAGCCTGCGCCACCCAGGATACTGTAAGGAAAACGGTAAATAAGGTAGACCATTAGGGCAATTAGTTATAGGAGAGAGGTTCCATCTGGCGCTGTGAATTGAACTCCGGCTTAGCTCAGTTGGTAGAGCATTGGCGCGAATAGCCAAAGGTCCTGGGTTCAAGTCCCAGTGTCGGAGGAATTTTTCTCCTATAATATTCTTATGTAATGTCCAACAGAGACAATAATATGTGGTTCATGAATGCTTATAGCCTATATCTATGGTAAATAAGCTGTTATAACTTTTATTATAATTGACTACAGTATACAGATGTCTTCAATATTCCTCAAAATAATAGCACGCGTGGGAGCTCATAAAACCCACTAATGTAAACACAGAATAAAAGGGGTCAAGAGGGAAAATCTGTTTAAAAATCGATAGTGTTATTCATACACGTACTTTATTACAGAGGTATCATGAAAGACACAGCTTGAAGAAGGTAGCCATCTTAGGGCCTAGCCACACGGACGAAATAAACGCGGCCGAATATTCGGGCCGATACCGGCTGATTTTGACCATGTTATACGAACCGAATTTCGGTCGCCGAACTTCAGCGACCAAAACGCGTGATGCATGTTACACGGGCAGAATGTTGACCGAAAAAACGCAAGCTGGAATTCTTTAGTGGGCAAAATGTACGGGGTTGGAAGTTTAAAAATGGCAACACATCTATAAAATCCTCCGCGTGCGTTCATTCCGTCGACATTCCGCCCGTATAAATTGGCCCATGTTACACGGCCGATTGTAGGCAAACGAAACGCGTATCCATTGGGTCAATTGGTAGGTAATGTTATGAATTACACGGATGGCGCCTTCAGACGCAGAAAAAAAGGTGTAGGCGGTTTTTCGCCAAGCGACCGGTAAAATTGCGGAAAGAACGCGCTCAGAAAAAACGCATGTGAAGTTATACGGGCAGAATGTCGACCGAATGCACGCGTGTGGAGGAGCAGGGTGGGAAAAATTTGAAATACGTTGTGGTGTTTGTGCATGGCGATTGACTTGCGACTACATACAGGAAGACCCTACGAACCACGCATGGCTACTGCACGTTTAATTCCAGGGAAAATAGACATAGTTTTATTTGATGTCACCACTTTACACTTTGAATCTACAGAAATTGATAAACTTCGAAACTTTGGGTATAGCAATAATTTTAGATTGAACGCGGTAGTAGTCAAGCAGCCGACGTGTGTTCTGTAAGACTCTACCGACCACGCATGCACGGTAAAAATGTCAACTTGGGATGTCATGGTTATATCTTGACAGATGACAGATATTGCACATAACACATAGGCCTAGCTGTCAAGTTCATAAACATGGACAGTTACTTCTTTTCGGATATATAGAATTAATGTAGGAGGCATATAAGAGCACGTTTTTAAAAATATTAACAACTAAATACAAATTAATATTAACTTGAGCAACTTTACTTCTTCCAATAACAATGCTTGCAGCTTGTCAGGGATCGTGGAGGTTTCTTCTGTATCTCTCGGTATTAGTTTTGTCGCAGTCCTTGGTTTTCTGAACTACCTTCATTAGAGCCGGCATGAGGGCTATTATGTTTGGCTAGAGCATTTGTTTTTCTGTACTAGCAGAATTGATTATTTCTGTTACCTTCGCAACTATGCCTTTCATGAGGGACAAATTCATTGACAGATTAACAGTCATACACAAGGGAAAGTTAACCGGAACTTAAAAATATCTGACTTGAGGAAGCGCCACAAGAAAAGTATGGATTTCCAAACTGACAGAATTATGCAGCAAGACGGATACTGGCAAGCTGTTTCGGAGTCAAAAATTAAAGAATTTTACGAAATTAGACAATTTATTGTCCCACTGCGATTGTCAGATTGTGTCAGGAATGTACTGTAGTTCTTACAATCATATGTATGCCTGCAGTTGCCATGATTCAGCTATCAGATGGAATTTGTGCAAGCAAATCCATTTACTATGCCGGACAATTAAACCGTGTGCATTGCCCTGCCGAAGCTCAAGCATTATTATTGAAAATAAGTAAAGTTGCTCCAAGTTCATATTAATTTGTACAATGATTATTAATATTATTTTTTAAAACTTGCTCATATATGCCTCCTAAATTAATTCTATATATCCGAAAAGAAATAACTGTCCATGTTTATGAACTTAACAGCTAGGCCTATGTGTTATGTGCAATACCTATCATCTACCAAAACATAACCATGATATCCAAAGTTTACATTTTTAGGTTGTTGTTGTAGTGTGTGCAGGCTGTGGTCATTGTAATTGAAGTTACCAAGCAAGTTCCGGACTATTGCCCTCGAAAGAATTCCAGCTTGCGTTTTTTCGGTCACCATTCTGCCCGTGTAACATGCATCACGCGTTTCGGTCGTTGAAATTCGGTGACCGAGATTCGGCTTGTCCTCTAGTTTTTTCGCATCTGAAGGCGCGGTTATTCCGTCCGTGTAATTGATAACAATTTATAACATTACTTACCCATTGACCCAGTGGATACGCGTTTCGGTCGCTGACATTCGAACGCGTTTATTCCGTCCGTGTGGCAAGGCCCTTACTTGTCTACTCGTCGCGCGCGCTCTGATTACTGCCGAGTTGTCGAAAATGTTAGTGAACCAGAAACTCTGACTCCTTGTCGGCTGACCCGCCGCTACTTGTCACCCCGTCACTTGTCTTACTGTCGTTTCGTGAAATATGTTTCAAGACGTTACCATCTCGGCCATTTCGCTCGGTTAATTATTCTTACCTAAGCAATTGATTGACAAAATAATAGCATGGCAATCTATAATGTTGTTGTAATACAATAGGTTTTTTCCTACAGTCATATCTTGTACTGTCCAGTACCACGATGCGTGCGCACATTGCTAGTTCGCTTAAAGCCGCGTACACACACGGCCAACGAATGTCAACCAACCGCTTCATTGGCCTTCGTTGGCCCTGTGTGTACAAGAGACAAATCAGAGCCTTTAGTTTCGGACTCCTGACGGTTACATCAGAAGGTTAGCGTTGGGTCCCCTCTTCTAGTGTAGTGTAGAATCCCTTGGTTTGGTGTGGACGAGAAGCCGAACGCCAACGCGTTGGCGAAAAACATTCGCTCCAATGCATTGGTTGACATTCGTTGGCCATGTGTGTACGCGGCTTAAAACACATACGCATACGTCTCACAGCGAATCTGGCAATGTGCGCATGCGTCCTGGTTCATAACAGTACTTGAGTGGCTTAATATCAAAGGCGGACATCTGTCGGTAAAATTGAAATTGAGTTAGAAGTGGATTCCTATAGGATTTTGACTCCCCTTTCCAATGGTGAAATCGGTTTTAGTCAGAAACGGACGCAAGCACGTAATTTTTTGCTTCAAAATTGAAGGTTCGTTTCAAATTCGGACTCCTGCTGTGCAAGTTGTTTTCAACATCAGACATCTACCAAACAGCCAATGCGGGAGCTAGAATCTGATCACATGACTTCCGATTTAGCAATGGCTGCTACTGTTCCCAATGTGACAATCTGTTTTGCTCATGTTGCGTGCTTGTAACATTATTTTGACGTAATAATATTATTTAAGGTATTATTGAAAAGAGGAAGGTGTTCCCATGGAGACTAATATTTCAGTTAGTGAAGGGAACACAAGAAGAAGGAAAAGCAATTCATAAAAGTGGACAAGAAATGTAGAGAAGCGTAAGGATGACTTCACATTTTGGATATGCTAATTTGATATGTCAAACCAAATAATCTACAGTGTGGTGAAAGTTTGATGTCAGAAATGTTAGAATTATTCATAACGAATATTGTAACGCGGTAAAACTTCGTTAACAGGGCATAGAGTAATAATGAATTAACGTTAATGCTAGCTGGTGCAATCGCGAGAATCGTGCAGTATTTATAAAATAAAATCTTCTTTAAGGAATTTTGACAATGTATTGGTATTTAATTTGTACTCTATTTCAGTTTTCACCTCCTTATCTTTCTTAGCAATATTAGGGTTGGTCTGATATGGAATTTCTTAGGTGAGTCATTTGGAACAAAAACGGACACCTACCATCATGTTTGTATCCAAAGCGGACATCTGTCAATTTTTGTTTCAAAACAGGACAACTGTATTTAAAGCTAATTTTCACTGATTTTCTTCATGATATTGATATCAGAAACAGAACAAAGTTTATTTGGGACTTCTAAGCGGAAATATGAAAAAGAAGCCATAAAAAATACATAAATACAACTTGTATATAAGGAACTGGCATTTTTCAGAATTTATGAATTCGTCAGATGTCCGCCTTTGATATCAAGCCACTCACTTGACAATGCTGTAGGAACAAAACATACTATTTACTACTCCATTAAACTTTCTTGAAAACAAAAGACATGTAACAATGGAAATATAGAAAACAGTTTTTCTAGACGGTCGAAGGTAAATGGAACACTGTTAATGGTATATGATATTAATTAAACGGAGAAAATTATGTCACTAATAGTATAAAATTAGAACACTGCAACTGTTAAAGTTAAAGAAATTTACATATAAACTCATTTGATAAAAAATTGAACATTTTAAAATTCACATAGACTCTTTAAATGCGAAACTTCTCAACGGTAATCACAAAAATCATCATACTTGATGGGTGGCGTTGTCCGTTGTCTACCGTGTATAAAAAAAATTCAATAACAGCTTTCTGTGCGCTCCAATATGGCTGGCTTCACGATGCGATCTAACATTTATTATTTCGTAATTTTTAACGATTGTATAAAAGTAGTTTGTGTGAATCACGTGGTAAAATGATAAGTAGGATTGCTATTCTTGTCAATATGGGCTTGTTTCGCAAACATAACCTACTCGCAAAATAAAATCTCGTTTTGGATAAAAAATAGCTATTATTAATGGTTTTATACAAGACTGGTTTTATTTATTGCTATTTGTGGTTCACGAAAAATGAATAATGTAGGCCATATTAGGATTCCCAGGTAACACAAATGTAAACAGATGTACAGGTAGGGAAGAAAAGTCGACCGACTAAAATATCTAAGTTGCAGATATGAGCCACTGCGCATGCCTAGCGCCATTCACAGGATAGCATGGAATGTATTGAAATTTGTTTTAGTTTCGACTGTTGACTTAGCCCATTTCGAAACCCATTAGAAAATAAGCTGGTAAAATTCATTTTCTGGGAATAATCCGTTAATTAAGTAGTAAAATGTTCCCACTACTTTTCGATTGCCGCAATATTTAACTACTTAATTAACGGATTATTCCCAGAAATGAATTTTACTAGCATATTTTCTAATGGATTTCGAAATGGGCTAGGTCAACAGTCGGCACTAGAACAAATTTCAATACATTCCATGCTATCCTGTGAATGCCGTTGGCATGCGCAGTGGCTCATATAGGCAACTTAGATATTTTAGTCGGTCCGCTTTTTTTCTTCCTACCTGTACAATTTCTTATATGTAGATACAAGGGCGAATACTAGCTGACGAATTTCGATAAACATGTGACGAACTCAGAAACAACCCCAGCAACCCTCTTCTGAGTAAGAAGTTGGCCAGTTTGTTTTTGCAAGGATTCGTGTGGAGTTATGATCTGTAGGGATTTCTGAGTTGCTTGGACGTGAAACAATGCAATTTCCTGGGAAACATCTTGCAAGTCCGTAGCTTTAAATCCCTTTTGCCTTGTCTGTTCTATATGTATAATACTAACCCATCTTCAAAGTTTTGCAGCACCGCTTGAGTGTGGACAGAAACATGGGCCAGGATAAACCGATTAATCATTCTGTGCTGCAGCATCAAGGAGACTGTGAAAGGGGTGAATATGGGGGGGGGGGGATGGAGAATATCTCATTATGGATGGGCACGCACATCGCCTTATTTAGTCTTAATGGACATCTTCCTTCCTAGTTGTGATGCTTACTGGCTTTAGCTTTCATGTAAAGGGCATCGCAAATTATTAGTCTTTTTATACTCCCTGCTTAGTTAACTTGGTGACAAATTGTGTAGCCCCTTCGCCTCTCTTATCTACGCCTGATGCTCAGTAAACCTAAGAACGAACATTACATCTGAAGCTCTAAAGCGAAAATTTTACCTAATGGAGGGGAAAAAGGTTATGGTGAATTCATTGAATGGAGAAACAAATATAATTCCATTTTTTCAATTTTTGAAGGCAAATATAATGATGTCGTTTCTGTGTGTTTTTTTTTCTAAATTTCCCAAATATCGGGGATGTATTTTACCCTATCTTACGTCACTATGAAGGAATCTTTACTTTGCATGATTTCGTTTTCTAATCATTATTCAAACAAGTGACTGGATTCAGACATAAAGTCTTCGTACAAAAAGGTAAGACTTGACTAATTTGGAGATAGGTAATTTCAAATCTGTTTCAATAAGTACGACCATTCAATAGATTGTACATAAACTGCATACGCTACTTAAATTAGACAAAAATAGAAGAGAACCTACGTGCATGGAAATGCTCGTGTCCGTCTTGGCATACATCAAAACTCGTGGGAAAATAATTTTAGTAGGCTGATATGCCATTTATAAAATATATAGCAATTGTACAATTTTGAAATTCTTAGGATATACTTATTAAATACCTCTTCTAAAATTGATGAGGTACTTTCGGAGTCTCAACTCCCTTCAAGACTATTGTATGTATAATATTGTTATCTGGTGACAAAAATTAATGTGCCCTATTAGTGTCAGCATTGTTCTATGTGGTATCGCTCACAGCCTTTATTACACAGTTCACATACACAATGCCCGAAAAGAATTAAATCAATAAGTGAATATGCAAACATGTGACTCTGAAATCTGTAAATGGCTATTTTGCTGCAATTAATTTATTATTATTAGTGTCAGCATTGTCAAATGGTGTGCTAGGCCATTTTCAGGGTAGCTTATAAAATAGCCTACAGCAATAATACTGCTTCCGCAGGTAGCACAAGCACAGAGTCTCTGTGAGCTAAGTTCTTAATTCTTGGCAGGCAGTTGTATATAAAATAAACCTATTTTTCCGTAGGTAATCCCTCGAGAGAGTTTATCGATAGATTTTTCGAACACTACGTTCGAAAAAATAAACTCTAGAGTGGGATTTATTACATTGTTTTTTGAAATGAAGTCAATATTCTTTCAGCTGTGAGTTCACGGCAAGCTATGAATGAACGATCGATGAATCTAATTCTGATAAGCTAACATCAAAACAGAATAAAAGTACACGAATTGGCTTGCAGCTAGTCGAAATATGTTGTGTTTTTAGTGAATGTACATTTATGTTATTTTAATTCCCATACAAGTTAAGTTGCATGAAATAATGTGCTTTTATTCTGTTCACTGGTAGCATGTGACGTATAAATCATTGCATACTGATTCTTTACGTTCCCAGTAACGAGCCTGCTCATGTGACAAAATTAGGGGCGCCTGCCGGAAGGTTAAGATTAATGTGCACTAGCAATCAACAAACTATCATTGCAAGCAATTTTATTTATTTATTTATTTAATATACAATTTCATTTAGCCCTATTTCACCATAAGGTACATTAGGGCTATAGTTTTATGTCAATTACAATTTATAATATACCTGTTATCTTGTATACTAGAGTAGCCTGTTTTGCTAAAGTTTAAATAAAATTATCGTAAACTCTTAAATATAAAACATATGAAATAGTAGAATTCTCTACAACAAAAATCCTTGCTAAAAATTTTTAAGAGTGGTTTATCATATTTAACACCACAATAGTTTAAGTGTCCTGTTAAAGAAAATCTTTTCCTTTCAAAGAGTGGGCAATCAAAAAGTAGATGTTCTACGGTCTGGTTTTCTTTACAAATACATAAATAACCATTCTCCCTTATAATATTTAACCTTTCAAAGTAAGAGCCAAAAATTCCATGACCTGACAAGAATTGTGTTAATACAAATTCAGGTTCAATTTTACTTTGAAGTCGGGATTCAATATTTGGAAAAAATAATTATTTTGTAACTGTTCCTTTAACACTAGATAGCCACTGATTGTTCCACCTAGTCTTAATGTGATCCCACATCTTTCTTCGTGCATAAGAGTAAGGACAAAGAGAGTAGCTATAATTTAGACTCGAAACTGCGGCTGATTTGGCAGCAGCATCGGCTCTCTCGTTACCGGCAACTCCATGATGGCCTCTCACCCATGTTAAGCAAATATGTCGTGTGTATGATAGTAAAACATTCCTAATTTCCACTGCCATCGGATTTAGATTATTTCTATTGTTTATACACTTCAGTGCCGTGTGGGAATCACTATATAAACAGCAGCTAGAATCATAAAGTTTGGCCCAAATTATAGCCTCTTTAATTGCGAATAATTCGGCTTGTACTATTGAGCATTCTGGTGAAAGTCGATTCATCTGTGAGTGGATTTCCTGGCCATTTAGGAAGCATATGAAGGCACATCCAACTTGATCCGGTTTTCCTTCTTTAGATATTTTAGATCCGTCAGTGAAGATTTGGAGCTCATGATGTCTAAAACAACTGTCGAAATTTACAAAGTCGGGGACTGCAGATGGGTGTCCAGTTGTTGTAAAATTTGCTGGTTTCTCAATTTGTAGCTGCAGAGTTGGATCATCATAGGTATATCCCTTCCGGAGTAGTGTTAGTTCTGCCTTGGCTATACCAGTTAAATATAAAGGTTCAATGCCTGCGATAACCAAAGCTGCTTCAGTTGAAGTGGTTCTGTATGCCTTGGTAATTCGCAGAACAAAGCCTCGCTGTATTCGTGCCAAAATGTTTTGAACCCAACGTTTTGTAAAATAGTTTCTAAAGACAGAAGCACAATATAATACTGAATGTTCAATTACTCCTCTGTAGATGATCTTCAAAACACTAGAACTTAATCCCCATGTAGGTCGAGAAGCAAAGGCTAGTCGATTCAGTAAGGTATTAGATTTTGCCATTATGAATTGAAAATGTTGTCTAAAAGTGAGTTTTTTATCAAGGATAACGCCTAGATATGTGATCTGGTCTTGTACTTGAATGTACTCTTGATTCATTTTATGATAGGTGAAGCAAGTTGGCGCCTCTTCGTGATCATCATAGCTGTTGTCTTTTGTGGATTAAACTGGAGTTTATTTTTACATCCCCATTTGTATAGTAAATCTAATGCGGAATTAGTGATTGAGGTCAATATTTGTGTTGTTTTTGCTGTACACATTAGTAAAGCATCATCAGCATAAGCAAATAGCTGACATCCTTCAGGAAGTGTTTCTTCAAGCATATTGTCATACAGAATATTCCAGAAGGTTGGACTGCAGACGGAACCTTGTGGACAACCCTTGGTGATATTCTTCGTGACAGTGGCATTGTTAATTTGTAGTTGAATCTTTCGTCCACTAAAATAGCTCTGTGTTAGAATGTATAAATTACGAGGACACTTCTTCCTTTTTAACTGATGCAAAATTTTGGCAAGCAATTTTAAACATATTGGAAATGAATATCTAGTAAGGTTAAAGGAAGGGGAATGAGTTGGATTTGAATGATTCTCCTTTCTTATTCGCCAAATAGTCACATTACATATAATTCGAGGTTCGGATTTCTCAAGGATATGTAAAATATTAACCAGTCACCGCTGTACATCGCCTTATTTTTAACGTTTATTTTTATCGCACCTATATTCAATTGTTTTTGTATGAGAATTCATGTCTGAAATATCATTATAGCTTCTTTTACATAAAGAATTAACCGTTTAAGCAATCGCAACATCAACTTCAAAACAGCATCTAGGCTATAGAAGAAGGACTTCCGTCATTCGGTTAGTATGGCCATATCCCCCTACTATTATTAATAGGGAAAAAGTTTAATCTAAAAGCACAGCAGCTGATTTCTATAATGAAAAGGTAGTGCTATTAATATCTGCTCGCAGAATCATCATCGCTACAATATATAGTGTCGCGCCATCGTATCGGCTATCCAGATATTATAATTTACTGATGGTCTAGCTGGTGAAGACATATTACAATGGCGGAATTTGACGAGTTTTATTAATTTTTATGGTTTTAATAATATTCACTACACACTTAATTTTGTAAGTCTTCGCTAAATAGTCATCTTCTTCTTCTATCTTCTATATTAATAAAAATGAATTTTCAAAAGGGTTGTTGCCGCATCACTTGAGAACGGCTCGACCGATTTGGCTGGTTTTTGTTTTGTTGTGATCGTAATTGTCTGGAGAAGGTTTGTATGAAAGAAAATTTTTGGAAAATCCACGGAGAAAGTCGGAAATGTGATGAAATGAGGCAAAGTTAGACAAAGTTAGAGAGTTCTGCTGCCAATTGTTTACATAAAAAAAATTGAAGTGTGACAAAAGAAGTGTGACATATTCACAGTTTGAGAGTTCCGCTTTCACATGTTTTCATAATAAAACAAACAAACAAAAACATATAAATTTCAGTGGATAGCGAAATGAGGCACTTATAATTTATAACCCAGTCTTCGAGAAGCATTAATCATAATGACTGAAATTCAACCCGGTCTGAGTGGCATAATTAAAATTAAGAGAGGTAAGTCTTTGCGAAGTGGACAAAAGGAAATAATATTGAATGTGTTTAGTGGATTTCTTAAAAAATATCCCAGACTTGCAATAGAGGACATTGTAAAATTGACATTGGAATTCACCGAACTGGAATGTGACTGGAAAGTGGGTAGTGAATACAGAGACTCCGATTTAGTGAAAACTCATCCAATAAAGCCGCATAGTGTTTTAGATAACATTTCTTGACCAATTTGCACGACATTTTGCACACATACCCAGTTAAGCCCGGGAATTAACGCGGTGAACACTAAAATTCAAACAGACCACTCCTTCCCTTTAAAATGTATACAATTTCTGAATATGAAATGCAATTCAGTTATAATGACAACAGTGTATTGTTTAGAGTGTTCACATAGGGCTTTAGGAATTATATAAAACTGGGCTGTATCAAATTTTGATGCTATCGATGTAATTAATACATTTGTGAAAATAATTCTTGAAGAATGAAATCCAAGAAAATAAAGCACAATGTGAAGCAGTCACATAACTTTCTCTACCCTCGACATGGAAAATATTTCCTCATTTCACATTTTGATGTAGAATAAGCGGTCGTATTGCAGGACAGCTTAAGTGTGTGCCAGTGAGTACGTACATCAGAAGTCTGTAAAAAATCCTATCCACTGATATGTCACTCATAGCTGTAAAGAAGACAAAATAGGGTGGAACATTTTCAGTCCTATGCCCGCAGTATATTATGTCCCAGGTTTTGGGGGAGGAAAGTATGAAAGTGATATTGCATTTTTTTTTTTTTTTTTTAAATTTCAGCTCCGAAACGGTTCAATGGTAACATAAGAGTGAGAAATAAAAATTTCCATAAAGACAATACAATCTTATGTAATCGGAATTTATGTTTCTTCTTATTTCAACCCCTCCCAGGCATGGTGTGTAGAAGCAACGTAATGCAACATTCGACATCCTCTGTGAGCCAAAAAAAGCTATGACTAGCGTTTTCAGCGGGAATACTTTGAGTGTGATAAGTCGTTCTTCCTCATTTCAAGTTCTACGTACATGTTATGCAAGACCCTAGAATTTGAAAATCGAAAGTCCTTCATAAGTTAATTTCAAATAACAAAATGAAAACCCGGGCGACGCCGGGCCTTTTACGCTAGTAATGAATAAAACACCAGGTCCACATCTCATTGTATTACTGTGATTACCGGTATCCATTCATACAATGCATATTTCATATTTACCAATAACGTTATGCAATGCCTCAGATATGGACCAATCACGTAGTTTATCTTATACGAGCACAAGGGTGCGATTTTGTCTGATAAAACGTCAGCTCGTTTTAATAATGGACATTTTAATATAATAACAAGCCTGTGCTACACAAATTGGTTAGTATATTGAAGAAAACAATACATGTCCACTGTTATCACATGCTATAACACAAATTTCAGCTCTTTTAATTGTTCAGATACCATTTTGTCCAGGCATTCTGAAACGTTCACTTTCGTAACAGCTTTCACAAATTTGTATTTTAATGAGCTTTTTACAAGCAGTTTTGGTATCTATCACAATTAACTGTAGTGGATGAATTTTTTTGGCGTCCACGGAGTTACAGGTCCCGCACTTCTTTGCCAGAGTTTCAAGGATCTGATCTTCAGAAGTTGACGATTCACGTCAGAATTACATAAGGAATACAGTGAGATCGGTTGGCAGTGATTTGAGTTGTACTATAGATCTTTCATAAGACCTGCTAATTTCTTGTGACTACATTGATTACAACATGAAAAAAGATGGAGTTTACGTTAAAGATGAAATGTATGCCTCTTACTCCATTTCAAGGATAACAAGATGATGGTCATTGGCTATATTTTTCACATTCTTGAACATTGCTGGAATAATTCACAAATATTAGTTTCCTTCACAAAGTTCATGATTTCATGAAGGCAACTTCATGAAACCGTATTTTCCTGTATATTGGCTGCTTGAACTACACATGCATCTGTGACAAGAGTAGGCAGGCGTTGTATTTTCTACAACATTCAACACGAAAATCAACTGAAAAAGCTAAACAAGGAAACTGGAGCCATTGTAACATTATTGAGTAAGCATCAACGATGGAATAAATTATGGGGTTGGTAGAGTAGCTCAAGGTTAAGGCATCGATAATGCACAAAAACTGCTGCTGTTGTACTTTTTACAACAGCGCGCCTGCCGGAGGGTTAATGAATCCAATTTCTAGTAAAAAAAATATAGAGCACAGATCTTCCATAAAAATGTGTACTGTTTTGCTTTTGCTTTAAATTGCTATTATACAATCTAGTGTCATTAATATTGTAAACGTATTTATTATACGAGATTTGTAACGCTTTGCCAAACGTACAATCGTACAATTGCTTTCATATCTTCATTTACTGTACTCATATGAAGCTATTGACCAGGGATCAAATTGTTTTGGATGAAAGGGGCTATGAAGATGTTTCGGAATTCAGTATTTTTGAATTTACAGAAAAAAGTGAACGCAAATACAAAAAAGTGAAAGTAATAGAAATAAATCGATAATAGCATAACCATAGACACTTGCGATTACTTGAAATACCACATATTCTTATATTGGTTTAGTCACTAATTCATGAGATAAGTAGTCATAATTATATTATGACTATTACGAATCGAGTCATCCGAAATGGATTCTCGGTTCAGGTTCGTCGGACTGCACTCTGCAACAGCAGAGGAATAATAATAATAATACTTACTTACTTATTCAAAGGCAATAGACAATTTCTAAGGAAGCTAATGGAATATTATCTATTTTATGGAACCCATCCCTCCCAAACCCTACTTCCTAACATTGTCCTCCCACCTACGTCTAGGTCTTGCAAGGGGTCTTTTCTCTTTGAGTCTCCCAGCTAATATTTTTGAGATGTGTCTTTCCTCCCCATGCGCGCAACATGTCCAGCCCATTTCATCCTCCTTTATTTAATTACCCTTACTATATCCGGTGAGGAATACAAGTTATGAACCTCGTCGTTATGCAATTTTCCCACACAAACATATCGAAACATACGATATGAAAGAACTTGCCTAATTCATTATATTTCTGTGAACCCTGAGAAAACTATTTAATAGGCTAATGGATTACTTTTTCCAATAGGGATTCAAATTTTATTATGCATTAGTGAATTTTAAGTTTTTTCATAAGTTTGCTTCGAGATCAGTACCAGTACTGATAGACTATATGGCCAGAGGAAATCCACATTAGTATGCAATTCTTTCGCCCATTGTATTTAAAATTAAATAGTTGTGATTTCAAAATATTATTTTATTTACAAAAAATACAAATCCCAAAGACCAAACAGCAATTATTTCAAAGGTAGAATAATAATAAACTAAACAGTGTATAAACTAAAAAAAATTTCATGCGAGTTTTTGCCTCTGTGAATTTTATTATTACATCCTAAAAATTGACTCTTTTACAACGGAGTTCTCAACTGATATTAGTGCTAAACTTGACAAATGAGATCACCTTCTCTCTTCTCCTGTTCGTCGGGGCTTAGCCTATATTATTTATTACAGTGTGCCTACTTCCGATGTGTTATTTCTAACCGGCCTTGTATTCACTTCATTGATTCTTTCTTTCTTTCTTTTTCGTAGTTTTACCTCTCCCTTTTAGGATTTAAGCGACCCAAGCCGCCCGGGCCCACTTCATTGATTAAAAATGTATAATGTTGTTTAATAAACAACTATTCACTCACTAAAACCAAGAGACGTCTCCGGTCTGGTAAAATTTAATAAATACAATTTTGGGGCCTATGTTCAAAGCGGGGGCTGCGGCAACCGCCCCTCCCGCCCCCACCTTTGAACGCCACTGAATTAGGCTATTCCAACTATTACATACTATAAGTTGAAGGGTATTTTGTAAGCAAATCTTTACAATAGATGAACACTCATTCTAGTGATAGAAGACGAGACAAAATAGCCTAGAGGATACTACGTAACTTTATCCATGATCCTTCTCTGATAACTCACAAAGAAACAAGCCGACAATCCTATTGAAGTCAGCAGTCATTCCAATGCAAATGATGCTTTGATTTTGCAAGCTCCATCATATACAATTTTTTAGAATTAAGATTTAATGGGAAACCATATCGAGCGTATCGAGCGAATAAGAAAACGACGTATAATATTTTCGTCCCTAAGGGGATTTCCCCTTTAGCTGTGTTGTTACATATCTTCGGTAGAAGAGAATAGGTTCATTTACATCTTAAGAGCAATACATAATATATATTTGTGTTGGATTTTGCACCTTTCACTACTTTACATATCCCTCATACAATCCTGAGAGTATTTATGCAACCGAAGGAATTTAATTCGTGGGATCAGTATTTCGTAACTTTCTTTTATTACATACGTAACCTACTGACTTCCGGTCAAATCTTAAGAAACGTACAAAAAACCCAAAATTGTGAATATGAAAAGAAGACTCACCATATAATATTGTGCTGGTACGTAACTTTGTAGTTAGCTACGAACATAAAAGTATTCTTTCTGATTTTTTTCTTCGCATGCAAAGCCTATAACCACAACCTTGAATGGAATTCCTCGTAGTGGCTGTTTCGTTTTGTATGCAGATGGATTTTTCTGCTGGGTGACAGGGAGACTATTCTTTTATATGCAGTTAAGGAATCAGCTGCTAGGGTGCGATAAATACCCCGGTGAGTCAGAATCTAAATAATTGCTTTTTCAGATAGAGGCAAATGAGGGATCTGCTGTTAGTTTTTGTTGCTCTCCATTTGAAGGGGTGTCTCTATTATTCCTTTTCCTTAGGGATATGGAAGAATCGTGTCACAGATTACTACTGTTTGTTATCGACAAGATACTGTTTTTAAGACGTTCGCAAAATGGGTTTCTTATATTTTTCGCCTGGCTGAAGTAAAAAAATGAATCATTCATGTTTTGCGGTATGTGCCTAAATTAGGTTTGTAATGAGAGAAAAGTTCATAATTAGGAAGGAATACGTAGACTAATGGTAGGAAACTAATACATTTAAGATTTGCAGACGACATAGTGCTGTCCGAAAATTTAGAGAAAGAACTAGAAGAATATGATAATAGACATTAATAACGGAATCAAAGAGGTGGGTCTCGCTCTGAAACCCAGAAGAACTAACCAGATGACCAACAAAACAGAAGTACGAATTAATATAGACAATAAACCACTGAAATATGTCAAAAATTAAATTAGGCTTACCTCGGACAAAACATCTCTTTCTACAGAACTCCAGGACGAAAATAAATAGAAGAATAGGGACGGCTTGGATCAAATTTTGGAATCTAAGATTCCAACGATTGCCAACGAAAAACAAAGTTTTCGAAAGCTTTGTGCTTCCCATAAGGCTGCCAAATATGATCCATAACTGCTAGAGAAGTAAATATGCTGCAAGTCTGCCAGCGGAAGATGGAGAGGAGAATCTTGGGGATTTCCTTAAAGGGTCGAATTTGGAGCGTGGATGTCAGAAAAGAGTTGGGCCCAAGAGAATGCATCCAGACGACGGCCCAACTGAAATGGTAATGGGAGGCCATGTAGCACGAATGATCGCTGAAAATGGGCATACTCACCAACAGTGTGGGACCCCAGGATAGACAGTAGGAGTATCGGCCGTCCTAAAAGCCGATGGTCAAGTTTAATGGTCGAAACAGCGGTAAAGCAGTGGACAAGAGTAGTTATAGATAGGAGACGATGGAAACAGTTAGGAGAGACAGTAATAGACTCCAAAAAAGTGTAGTATATAAAGTTGTTCAAAGTTGTGCAGTATTTTCCGTAGTATTATTTTATATTTAGCGTCTACTCTTTATGTATTATATTTTTGTTTAGTCTGTAATGTATCGGGATAAATTAGTAGGATAACACTAACTTGTTAGGATTAGCTCACCTATCGAGCAATCCCCCGAGCTCACCCCGCGATCCGCGGGAGGACTTGGCCTTATGGGACTAATGGGACTTATTTATTATTTATTATGTAGGCTAATCTCGAAAAGTATTAAAATACTCTCAAAGTTATTGGACAATAGTGGGGTACAAGAATCCTCATTCTTATATATTTTCTTCATGAATTATATTTACTTATAAAATTATGAAATAAATACCGTATTTACTCGAATTTAATGAGCTCTCCGATTCTGAATGCTACAAATGGACAAAAAAGGTGTGCACTAGATTAGCACAAATACGGTATACACCACAGTCTTAAAAGTCTTTAATAAGATCCATTTATAAGCAAGATTTAAATGATTATATTACAAAATTATATGAACAGTTTTCAAACAATAAGCTACAATATAAGCCATCTTTTTATATTTGGATTTTCATAGATTTTCAGCCATTATTAAGCATTTATTCTTTAAAAAAATGTAGTAATTTTTCGTTACCTAATGTATAATTTTTTGTTCTCTCGTTTAAGAAAATAGAAATTCCTACTACAACTACAAGAAACATAATCACTGTTAGCATGAAACGTTCTTTAAATATTTAAAAAAATATTTTCCCTCATCAATTAGAACAACATTTGCATTATTGGATCTCCAAAGATCTTGTACATACAGCTGTTTTATTTTTGTCTCCTATTTTTAGCAAATTTACAAAATGTGTAACGTCACTTAATTGTTAAACTATGAGTTTAAGCAGCACGTTACTTCATGGAAAGGTAAATAAAAAAACAAGCAGGTCTTACTTAATTTTATTAGTATAATAATGCAGTATTTTCGATTGACTTGGTGATATTTAATGATACTTTATGTTCTGACAAGCTGAACAAACCATCCTAAATTATATTCCTTGCTGAAGAAGTAATGAGTTCATTAAGTTACTGTAGTGCAGTTATAAGCTTCTTTGGAGAATTATGTCATATAAATAGGCCTGTACATGATTATTTTTCACCTGAGTATTATAAATTTCATTTTTGTTTGCCCATAGTACAATACACTTATAACACGTAGCATAATGGTATCGTAATGATATCCATTTTCTTACAGATTTTCATTATAACATTGGTGTGGTATCGATTATCGTAGAAGGAACGATCTTGAAAACTTGAAAATAGCAGCTGGAACTGTGTAATAAACATCCTGCATTTAAAATAAAATCAATTCTGTTCATTTGAATATCATACTAAATTGATTTCATTTCGTGTTGTCAAAATCCGTTGGTTTCAAGAAAACGACCAAGAAGAAGCTTCGACTTGACTAGACGCCTTAAAGATGTCATCTGCCGCAGAAGGCAAGAACTAAGAGAACAGTTGATCGCGAAGGGCAGCCGTCTCCCATTGTTTGAGTGAATCTAACACCTTAAACATTAAAATTTAATAAATGGTCGAACCAAAAGAGTCGTATGCCACTTAGGTAGAATGTTTATTAACATAGGATGGAAATGCCATTGTAGGCTACTTGCATAATTACATATTTCGTAAAGCACCATTACAAGTTGATTAACAACTTAAATTTAGTGGGCACAGACGCTTGAAGATCTGATCAATAAATTAAATGTTTTCAGCACTTTGAGCTGCAGCGTAGTGTGACGTGCAATACAAGTTCGCAGACATTTTAGTTGTCACACCCCAGAATAATTACCTTCTATCTCATGACAACTCATTCTCAGCCTAAGAAGAATTCAACTAGGTACCTAATTATCATCTCTGAAACAAGAAGTCTTCCTTTGAGTTGTACCTAAGTAGTCGATTTTATCTCAATGTCAATCTAAACATGTCCTCTTAGGATCACAGAAATTACAGTAATTAGTTTCTAGACATACTGTACTGATCACAAACGTTCCAGTGAAAGATTTTCACACATTTTATATGTTGAAGTTAGCCGTGCATTAAAAAATGAAGGTTGAAAATAAAAGAGTGTCGAATTTAATTTAATCTAATTGCCTGAAAGTTGTAGTCTTTGTAGAATTCGCTGGCTATTATTTTTATCAAGAGTAATTCCTATGTTAAACCGGTTTTTTTTCTCTTTTAAAACCGGATTCCTGTTTGAAGGCGGAATGTTCAGCATAATGTGTTCATCTGAACGCATCAAACTTCCGTCCAACAGGATGTTTTACCCAACGTATGACCAACAACATGTTATTATGATATATACATATAGTTCGTGCTCTTGGCACAATCTGGTTGTTCTGTGGTCATATCAGAATTTGTTCGTTATTTAAGATAGCAAAATGTAATTTGTTTTTGGGCATGATGTAAAAAACTTGCTGTTCCGAAACTCTGACTCCATGACCTAAGTCCTAAAGTCAGTAGGTCTACGGGAAAAGACTAATTTGGGTATATGATGTCTAAATATTTAGATCTACTGATAAATGGCCTAATGCCAGAAATATCTACAGAAATAATGTTAATGATTTTCTACGGTTAAACGGCAATACAGTAGCCTACTCTGCTGAGAGTTAAATAATGGTCATTGCTTTCGAATGGATAAACAACATTGTCTACTGGCAACATTAAATTTTGAAAATGTCTAAATATTTTAAATGTAAGAGCGTAAGTATTCATTGTATTCATTGTTCATTCACTGGGAACACCTCCAGTAATTTTTACCCCCTTTGCTGTTTGGCCTGAAGTGATCGTCAGAGTTGTTGTGCATTAAGACTTGTTTGCCTATATTGCGTAGGTCAGTATGATCTTCTAGCAAAGCAATGCTAGAATTCCTAGTATCATTGTCTAGGAAACTAATACCATTATTACCAATGTCCTCGGTTACCTGTTTTTAAGAATTACAACCTCTTACAACTGGATTTTTACCCTTTCCACGTATCATTTTATATTTTAATTTTATTAGAAGTTTCTGTCTTAGACCTGTCGTTGTTGGCCGAACCATTTCTTCAGACATTTTTATTATATATTTCTCCTTAAACCTTTCGTTGATAATGAAGTTTCTTCTGTTTTTCTGTTTTATGTCTTTTGCCGTAAATCTCTTCTTTAAAACATAAAGTATCACTTTTAAGATACAGGGTAATCGGAAATTGACGCATGCGAAGAGCTTCAGCACGTAACGTTAGTGTTTACGCACAGTGGGCAAAAACTGTCTAATGTTTGATATTCGTTAATATTATAGGAGAAAAATTCCTCTGACATTGGGATTTGAACCCAGGACTTTTGGCTATCCGTGCCAATGCTCTACCAACAGAGTTAAGTCAGAGTACACTTCACAGCGCCAGATGGAACCTCTCTCGCATGACTGATTGTCCTTAATGGCCTACCTCACTGACAGACAAGTTTTGTCATATGAAGTACTGTGAGGTACACTAATTAGTGATTTTGTGACCGGGCTTCCACTGTTATTGTACAGTAACATTCAAGATAGACATATGCATATGCATTCATGAACTACAGATTATTCTCCTATTTTTCTGTTGCACGTATTGAAAAATGGAGTACAATATTGTTCATGTTATGGCGACCTCTTTTCCTAGAACAGCTGCTTACACTATTTTACCCACTCCCCTTAAACCTGTCAGTGAACAGCAATCTAATTAGTTGTAAGCAAACAGATCCTAACTTCTAATATCAGGAAACATTTGACCTAATGAGCTACAGTACAAAAAGATTGGTCGTTCTGTGTACCTGGTATACATGCAGAATGATTTCCAGCTGTGCAGTGAATACTGTTGTTCACAGTGAATACTTCAGAAATGGCAAAGTAAAGAAATAGTTGCACTATGATGAGACCGCAAAGAGGCTACCCTAAACCTGTACATAACCAGTAGGGATTAGGAACAATGCTATTGTTTTTGTTAAAAAAAAAGTGGTACGGGAAGAAGTCGTCTTAACATGGAAATTACTATACTGTTATCACTTTTGCTAACCTAACCAGCTTCCTGACAGCACTAGTTGTGACTCTCTAGTCCAGCGTTTCTCAACCTTTTTGAACCCGAGGACCTCTAAAATGTCTAAAAAGTTTTACGGACCCTCAATTTTACATCCCAATTTACATACCAATTTTCGTATTAATTATAGGTCATTATAACGAAATATGTGAAAATGTTTACTTCTTTACTTTCCAGTTGGGTTATGATATTTTTAAATTAAGTCTGCGGACCATCTGCACCATCTTCGCGGACCACCAGTGGTCCGCGGACCATTGGTTGGGAAACGCTGCTCTAGTCCAATCATAATGGAAAACTGGGTCCGTTCATTCATCCTTCCCTGCTGAAGCGATAGGCTAATCAGCTTTTGAATGACACCACCGCAGTCAAATACCGCCCCTACCTAAACTCTGGAGTAAAAACTCATTCATAGTATTACTTCAGATTGGACTAAGTGCCTGTAGATAACTTCAAGATACGTATTTCTTAATTATCCTGTCTCGAAGATAAATATTTTCTCTTGCATCGGATGCGAACGAAAGGATTGGTAAAAACCTTTAGTAAAATTTACTGCCTTGGAACCACGTGATCGGTGCTCTCGTTTGATCTCTACTTCAGTTGGTGATCCGCTAAATGTCGACTGTAATATTTTGTTGCCCTTTATGCAATCAAATTAATTAGAATATAAAACTTCAAGTCCTTTAATGATCCTAAGTCGTATTCTGTGTTATTCAATTAGGAATCTAAAACCGTATAATTACTAGTTTACTTAAACCTTTTAATAATTCAACATAAATGTTGGAATAATATGGTCACACATCTATCATGTCTGCCATTTTGTTTTACCAAAAATTCCTGTTTTCCAGATATTGGTTCAACTGAACTCTATCTACTAGGTACCCAAATTCTAGTTTCATATTTATTTAGAATGTATTTAAGAAGTCGTGATATATGTATCAAATCTAAGTTCCGGAAAATGTGCATTCTGTTTAGATAAATTTGAACGAAATGTTCATCTGTTAGTCCAAGTATTTAGTATGTACTATTGCACCTTGTGCAAAGTTACTTTTAGCTACAAACAGTAGCTACACAATAGGAATTGTATATCTCCCCTGTACGAAGGCATTAGTAGTGGTGTTTTCTGTGTGACGTAGTCGATGGAATAAGATGGAATAAGATGGAGTGGGGATGACGTCACGCGCTGGAGTGGGGATGACGTCACGCGCTGGAATAAGATGGAATAAGATGGAGTGGGGATGACGTCACGCGCTGGAATGGATGCTTGCGTCCTTAATGACTGGGTGCTAGCGCCCTTTGGTCCGCCTGTGTGTAGAACAACGGCCTAAGTGATTAATTATTGGTAATATTGGGAATATTGGTAATTATGAGCTCGCGCCCTTATTGAACATAGTTCTTTTATCTATCTGGGTGCTAGCGCCCTTTGCTCCGCCTGTGTGTATGTGTAGAACAAAGACCTAAGTGTTTAATTATTGGTAATATTGTTAATATTGGTAATATTGGTAATATTGGTAATTATGAGCTTGCGCCCTTATTGAACATAGTTCTTTAATCCATCTGGGTGCTAGCGCCCTTTGCTCCGCCTGTGTGTATGTGTAGAACAAAGGCCTAAGTGTTTAATTATTGGTAATATTGTTAATATTGGTAATTATGAGCTTGCGCCCTTATTGAACATAGTTCTTTAATCCATCTGGGTGCTAGCGCCCTTTGCTCCGCCTGTGTGTGTAGAACAAAGGCCTAAGTGTTTAATTAATGGTAATATTGTGAGTGTGTAATATTATTGCAGGCTTGCATGTCTTAGCGGTGGTCCAGATGTGGACTGCAGCCGGTCGTACGAGAATAAGCCAGCGCACCACGCGTGTGGTCTTGCAGCAAGTCGCTACATGTTCAAGACCGATATAAACCCACGCTATCGCTTTTTTACGTCATAGGCTAGCCGACGTCGGTGGAGAGGTCATCGTCCGTTATGAAGAGGCCATATAGAATGTATAACATGTTGCGAGAAGACGATCGCAAAAAATCATTCGCAAGATGGCCACTATCGTTTATCGATGTTGATAAAATGGTTGAAACCGGATTTTATTACACTGGTTACAGCGATATAGCAGAGTGCGCATACTGTCATACTCAAATAGGAAAATGGGAAAAAACGGACGTTCCAGCAAATGAACACAAAAGATGGTCCCCCAATTGTGCATTTTTAAATAAAGGTGACAGGGGATCGGATGTATGCGGAACTGGTGAAGACGTGTGCGGTCATGGTGACCTCGTTGAAGACGTGTGTGGTCACGGTGAACAAAGGCGAAATAATAAAAACTTGGCGTTGTTTTTTATTGCATTAGTATTTACTGTTTATTGCGCTTGTGATTGGTTAAAATAAGACGAATTTTGATTGGTGGAAATAAGACGTTCTGGGATTGGTTAGCGGAGGGCTTTAATAGCTGCGAGACGAATGTTTCGTCCTCAGTGTCCAGCTAGCCAGGATGATGTCAACAACTACGAAGCGCCCACGTAAGCAGACGCCGAAGCAAGCAGTTGAACTGGATGCTGCCCTACAGGAGCTGATAAACTCCATGCAGGTGACCGAGATACCGAACCATGCTGCGGGTCAATCTCCGAACCAGGCTGCGGGACAAACTTCTATCCAGGCGGCGGACCAAACTCCGTTGGATAAGACCAAGATCCCAATAGTAGCAACGCTGGAGAGATATTCAAATATGGATATTAATATGTCGGACACGAAAATGCTACAAGAGTTGGAAATCGGGGCACCATACCTTATAAAGCAGGCACGCTCCACCTATACCAAGTACGGGCGCCGCGTTGTTTTGGACCTTCATAACGGCTGGTCAGTATTCTTGCCAACTAGATTTGGTAAACTTACAGAAGACCAGATACAGCAGTTGAACGAAGTTAACCTCTCTATCGTATATTACGGCAGAGAAATTAATCCAGGCGGCTACTACTACCATAATGTGAAATTTGTGTGAATTGACTACATAGACATGGTGGTGTGTAACAGATGGACCAATGCAATGTGCAAGTGTGCGTAGTGTAACAGCTGGACCAACGCAATGTTAAAGTGTATATGGCACGAGCCACGCGTGTGGTCTCTTCAAATCATATATAAAGCATGATACGTGCGAAGCTCATCATCAGTATGTCTTCTCAAGAACTAGTACGTCAACTCCAGGACTCTTCGTTTGCAGATATCCCAGACATGGAACCTGCGGTAGAAGAGACGCCATCACCAGAACCAACAGAGCCGACTATATTATCTACTCTTAAGCTATATAGAACTGTATACATCCCAGAAGTGAGATGGAACAAATCGTTGAGTGAGCTGCAATTTGGACTTGCGTATCCGATAAAGGAAGCTCGTTCCGTGTATACAAGGCGTGGGAGAAGAGTCGTCATAGATTTAAAGATTGGGCGCAGCGTTTTCCTACCACGAAGGTTTGGGAAGTTGAGTGAAGATCAGCTTCGACAGATTAACCAGGAGAAACTTTCATTGATGTACTATGCTAGGGAGCCGACTTCACGTGGTTCCCACTATTACGTTTTCGGATTTGTCTCAGTGTGATATGTGTATGAATTGACTACATAGACATGGTGATGTGTAACAGATGGACCAATGCAATGTGCAAGTGTGCGTAGTGTAACAGCTGGACCAACGCAATGTTAAAGTGTATATGGCACAAACCACGCGTGTGGCCTCTTCAAATCATATATAAGGCATGATACATGCGAAGCTCATCATCAGTATGTCTTCTCAAGAACTAGTACGTCAACTGTGGGAGGAGATCCCGGACTCATCGTTTGCGGATATCCAAGACATGGAACCTGCGGTAGAAGAGCTGCCAACAGAGTCGGTAGAACTGACTCTATACAATTCATATGGGCACGACGTGGGGAAGGTGGAGTTTCCCATCCGATGTACCGACATATATGGATTCAACCAAGAACATGTTGACTCGTCACCGATCCTACCCTGTGGCAACACGCTTCAAAATATTGCTGGGGACTTCTGCTACCACGACGACATCTTCCACAAACAGGTCTGCGATGGTGTCACCCATTTCCACCGGTGCAGGAGGCCCGAGGATGGTCACTACTCAATGTGGAGCATCAAGTGTAATCCTGACTGCCACCTTTTCGAGAAGCTGCAGCAAGCTGTAAGTATTATTATCACCACCCCTACCCATTGAATTATAATTTCGTAACACATTGCTTATAATGATTTGCTTTTATATGTTTCAGACAAAGGCAGCATTTTTCCACGATCTTCACTGCAGCCAGGGCGATGGATGTAACCTCAAAGACCACACAACGAAGAAAAACTTCGTAAATTGTTTAAACTTGTAATTTTATAAAATAAATTGTGTGTGATATAAAGGAAAACTTGTTTAAAAAATCATTTCAAACCGAGCTCTTCCATTTTATGAATGAAAAAGGTCGGGTCATAACCTTAACCAAAACCCCTTACTCCCATAATTCCAACACATGTCATAGACCAAAAGCATGTTCTATCTATTTTTACAGGAAGCCGTTCGCCTTTGGAAGGAATGTATAAATAAGAAACAGACAATTTTATGATTGAATTTATTTCAACTCATGATTACAAAACTCTTTAAAATTATACCGTGCTTGCATCCAGAGTCTAAGCACCATTACATTGTGTAGGGCACAGTTCATATTAGAGTCATTATGAAAAAGACATTTTGTTTCACAGTCTCTTAATTTGCCCAGCTTCGGTACACCAAGATCTTCCATGTTTATAACAGACCTCTGCAGTAGTTTTTCAAAAAATCTCGCCTTTTCTAGTCCCTTAGAATAAAGTCTGTCTTCACACTGTAATACACTTTCAAGAACAGGTTTCATCTCATCGTAAGGTAAGTATCCACTCAGCCATGGTATCCCATGCAGACACGATTCCACAAACCGCTGACATTTTACATCTGGGTATACGTCTTTAGGCGGTCGCAGCACGAAATGTCCCATTCTGCCATCATGCGATAATACAGCCACCTCTTTAGCCACGAATTCATTGCAAGTTGACTGATAGCCCTGGACATCTAATATGGTGAATTTCTCACACGACATTGGTGATGATGTTGGTCAGTGCAGTATACTCTACGCAGCGATCGTGCAGGATTAAACAGTAGGCCTTTGTGTTTGCAGGAATGTTGCTTGCTGCTGAAATTTCAACTCTCGTAGTGCAGGCTCCAGACTTCAGATCCTCGTTCTGCTTGGTGCAGTCCACCACATAGAATGGTGCATGTTTTATAAAATCGCTCCTTTTAAGCAGTGGTGATGGAGGACGCTCATAGTACGATTCTTGAAATCTGGCATACATTTCATACAGTAATCCATACGCACCATTGGTGCTGTCTACACGGAAAGAATGGTAGGGATACTTTTTATCATTCAAATATACGGATACGTCCTGTACATCACCTAAATCAAATTTTGAACCGTTTGCATCGGCTTTGCTTCTATCAGTCTGAAATGCCACGATAACCATTCTAGGCTTTTGCAGCTGAGGAGAAGTTGTCACATTCCATGAAACGTTGGTCGCTTGTGGTAAAGACGGATGTTCGTACAACTGCCAGCTTCTGAAATATATGGGCAGCGGTCGATCGCTTTCCATCGCGTTTAACAGTTTCAAGCGTTCAATGTCCGATACTTTAAGCATAGGAACAAACCATTCTATATCTGTGAGTTTAATTTTACTAACGGCTCCAATGGTAACATGTATAGTGTTCTTAGCTCTCATCATGACGAGTTCGAGTTTGCAGTTTAACAGAATTTTCTTAAAATCTTCTGCCACACCGAGAAAATGGTTCAGCGGTATGCAAACATTGAACTTTCCAGCTTTTACAATTTCTCCAACGCTCTCATTACTGGGGTGCACCCATCCAGAGTTCTCCAGTCTGACACAATCAGAATTATTATAGGAGCAGATACCTTTCAACAAGCTCGTAATACCAGGATTTCTAGTACGATCCACAGTTTCTCCATGAATATTGAGTTTTATTTCATCGAATAAATGCATAAAGCCGTTATTTACAACTTTCCCAGTGTACTCGGCATCTTTGTCGGATGTCACAGTACCACTTATCGAAACGAAACTCTGGCTGAGTAATGCATACAAGTTTTCGGCTTGAATGGGAATTCGTATTTCATCGCTTTCGCCGAGAGCCGAAGTGTTGTAAGGTTTGAATCCATGATACTGCGAATTTTCTATGGCGTCTTCAAATTGCGCCTTATCCCTTACGCTTAGAACGTGCATGTTGTAGTACTAAAAAGCCTAGAGATTCCAGATACTTCTTGTTAGCAGATGTTAACTTGCCGACGGTACGCTGATGATTACCGGTCCGAGCACGACGCACCGTCTTATATGCTGGTTCAGCTGGTGAGGATTTATTAAAGTTAAGCCCCATTCTTCCTAATGACGAGTCTCACAGACACTCGCTCTCCTCTAAAATCGATAAGTCTGTCGTCCTGATCCACGAGAGATATGGTAATGTCCGTTATTTTTTGTATGTTGATTAACGGTAGAAAAATCAGGTTTGCAGGCACCTCGGAGATTTTATATCCTGGTGGTACAGTAGGAAAGAATTCGTGTATGGTATGCGTTGGACGTCCGTTGAAGAATGACCCCGACGCGATGTTGCATTGAAGTCTTATAGTATTGATGTTATTTATGTCTGGCTGCTTTGTGGAAACGATAGCTTTCATTTTCGGTATTTCATCCGTTGTTGCAAATCCGAGTAAAGGGCCCACGGAGTTTGGAACATCAAAAGAAACGTCGAGAGAGCAATATATTGTCGTGAGCAGAGTATTGGGGTTCACACTGACTCTAAAAACCGAATCAGGATCAAGAGTGGAATTTGTTAATTTTTTTATCATGAGCGCGACATATTCTGAAATATCGCTAACCTCGTACGTCCCTTTAGGGATGGTGATGGCATGTTTATGATTCCCTGAGGTAACCGCCAACGAATTGTTACTCTCTGTAACGTTTGGAATAGAGTTGTAAGCGTCGAGTCTCAGCAACGCAATCTCGTAGTCTACCCCATCTTCCAGCTCGATAGGGGGATAATACGTGTTGGTTATTTCGGACGTGGATCCGCTTAGAGTGAACGTAGGCATCGTTTTAACACTTGTATGTCTGAGGTGAAGGCTTTTATAGTAAAAATGCTAGACAGAGGTGACCACAAATCTCGGTGTTATATTTCTGATAACGTGTAAAGTTGTAATATAGTTTAGAATGCGGGCCTGTATAATTTACAATTTCTGCAGGAGGAGGCAAGTCACCATAGCTGTCGAAATAAAATGAACGGCTCCCACACTTTTTCAACGCTACCCAATGCGTCCCAGGCCCTGAGGCATCATCGAGATTGATAATGATTCGTTCCTGTTTATGAGTCTTGGTAGGTAGCTCGTTTCTCATGTACACTCCTCTGAAATGTGGAATACATAGCTTTTTCGCATATCGCTCCAAGTCGTAGTTAGTTAGGGCTTTTTTTTAAGACGGATTCCTCTACCAGATGGATAAGGTTTTAAAAATAGCCCCTTGCCATCTCTGTGCTGGCGTATGAGCTCGTCGATCCCCTCCTTCTTTCCCAAGGCAATGCTTTCCAGCATGCGGTTATGGCGTACATGTTCTCCAAGCTGCTTCTTGTCGTTTTTTGCTGAATTAACAGCTTTAGCAATCTGTGCTCCCGCTCCACCTAAAGCCCCGAGCGCGGACAATCCAGCCAGAATTGGTAATATGGGCAATATGCCACCAATTTTTTTAGGCGACTTCAAAACTCTCTTCTTTTTCTTGCTTTTCTTCTTTGACACCACTTTTCTGTATGCAGCCTTCAGTTTCTGAATTTTATCCAGTCCGGCACCCATTTTAACCTTCCCCTTCATAATTTTTGAAACGGCGTAAGCAGCAGCACGCTCCCCGAGGCTTGCGTCGGCAGCCTTAACACGGTTAGAGGCCTGTTGTGCCAATTTCAAGTCTGCCTTATGTCGATCGTTTATATCTGAGCTCTGTGCGTAGCTTATATCGTGTAACTTACAAGCTTCGTCCAAAGGATTGATTCCTGTATCGCCTCTTTTTAATCGTTTCTCTAGTTTGGTGCCTGGTCCGCAAAATCTGTACTTTGGTATGTGCAGTTCCACAGGCAGCTTGTTAATGAGCGTATTGATCACTCCTTCTCCACGACGACGTTTACCTCGTACTATTCGCGGAGCCATACTGACCTCAACACCTGCACGGTCTTGCCTTTTATAGGTATAAAAGCAGCTGCTATAACACTTTGCCCTGTTATTTGCACCATGAAGTTTGAGAAGCAAAACGTATCCTTAGAGGTTCGCCCCATAGAGCAGACGGCTTCGATCCATGAACGCAAACATAGCATTTTACTACCCAACAGCATACGATGTATTATCTGTGGACCTAGCAACTCGGGAAAAACAAACGTGTTAATAAATATTCTTCTACATCCCAACGGTGTAAAGTTTTCAAATGTCTACATTTTTTCAAGATCACTGTTTCAGCCTAAATATAAGATGCTTGAAGAAATTTTAGCCAGAGTTCCAGAAATCGGTTATTACAAGTTTGATAACTGCGGGGACGGTATGCCAGAGCCTCACCAAGTACGAGAAAATTCTGTTGTGATATTCGATGACATTATGACAGAACCTCAAAGCCCCATAAGGAATTATTTTAGCATGGGAAGACATAACTCGCTAGATATGTTTTATCTAGCCCAGTCGTATGCTAGGATACCTAAGCATCTGATAAGAGACAATTGTAACTTGATGATTGTATTTAAGCAGGATGCGTTAAATCTAAGGCATCTTTACGACGACTACGTAAATGCAGACATGACGTTCGATAAATTCCTGCAAATGTGCCGCGAATGCTGGTCTTCGGAAAAGTATGGATTCCTAACCATCTGTAAAGAGGACTCTATAGACCGAGGGAGGTATCGGAGGGGAATGGACGAGTACGTTGTTATATAAAGACGTGCAAAGTATATCGGATGCTCACAATGGATGATAGAGGACTCATACGCGCATGCAGAGGGGCTATGGGCGTTGACAGATTTGGATCGCCGTTAATTGCGCGATACATCGATAAAATAGCACTGCCTCGAGACGCAGTAGGCAATTACTCGGTCAAAGGTAAACGAATACGCTACGTTGGCCATCCCACAGAGAACCACAATGCCGCGACGAAGGAGTACGTGGACAAGGTTCTGGCGCAGAAAGATTTTCACAAAAGTGATGGTAATATTGATTCTGGAAACTTTGAATTGTTTAAAACCACGACCCAAGTGCTGAATAATTTTAAAGATATGATAAACCTGCTGATCCATCATCAGTCGCAGCTCAGAGACGATGTTACTGCTTTAAAATACCTCATGCAAAGAACAGCTGGGGCTATGCAGAACATGTGGCAATCCAGTTTTTTTCAACTCTACAGTGGCACTCGTCTAAAATTAATTTATGATGGAAGAATCACGGTTGTTGACTTGGCCGATTCAGACGATCTGAGTACAACGTTAAATGGGGTCGCTGTTGACATTAATCAGCCTATCCATGTCTCGAGAGGTGATGTGTTATTGTTTAAGACGGGCTCTTTCTCGCGTGAGGTCCCCATTACGATCGAATACGCCTATAAAACGTGTGAAATCACAAAAATAGTCAACACTCGAAATGAATCCGTCAATGAGTGATGATCAGAGGAGAATTAAGGAGGAAATTGAAAAACATACCAAATCTATACGAGCAAAATATTTATCATTAAGAAAAGCAGATCTTCAGTCGAGACATGAGTTTTCAGACATTGTACAACCTATAACGCAACCTTTGGAACAGCTCGTCACTCTGAGTAAAGACAAATCAAAGCAAGATGAAAAGGAATACGAGCCTGAACCCTATATGGAGCAGACCCCTGTAAAACACTACAAGTCTATGTTGGAAAGCGTATATGGTCGTGTGTCTGGGGGTTATATTCAGAAACTAGTTCAATTGAGGCCTAGAAACGTGGACACCATATACGGTATAAAATGGCATCCAGACAGACAAACTTTCTCGATCGGGGCACTCCCTCTGTCGATAAGAAACGATAACATATATGTAGGCAATAAGAAATACCAGTCCCGCCGCGGATTAATGGAGTTGCTTACCAAAAGCATACCCGACCCTAAGTTGTACAGCGATAACGACTTGGAGACGTATAAGGAAATATTGGAGAGGTCTAGCGCTCATAAAGTCGGCTATGATGATAACGAAGAGATACGAGTCTCAAACAGCCAGAAATTTAAAAACGTCATTAGGCGGTTATTTCCTGAGGATGAGGAGGTCGAGGTAGACGGTGATCTCAAGACTAAAAAACCAGTCAGGGGAAAAGGCCTGTGGAAGGACTTGCATACGAATCGCAAAATAGACTATAAATACTGGGACGACCCGAATGAGCTGGTTCATAGACTGCGTTTGTTGGTAGCATCATCTGAGGCTGGGAATCACTCGCATAACAACGAAATATTGGAGATTATAACAGAGTTAAGAGAAAGTGGTGTGATACAATGAGCAAACGCGAAATTGCTTACGAGCTTCATAAACCTGCTCGAATAAATTATCCAAGGCGTCATGTGACAATGAAAGGTTTAAATGATTTGTGGCAGAGCGATCTGATTGAAATGATCCCGTATCATAAGGAAAATAGAGGCTTTAAGTACATTTTAGTCTGTATAAATGCATATTCCAAGTTTGCGTACGCAAGGGCATTGAAGAACAAAACTGGAAAAACTGTTACCGCAGCCATGAATGACATACTTCAATCTGTTAAAACACCGCCTACAAACCTTCAGACCGACATGGGGAAGGAGTATTATAACGCTAATTTTAAAGCCTTAATGCTGAAATACGGCATCAACCATTATTCTACATACTCCAACGTTAAGGCTTGCATTGCTGAACGTTTCATAAGAACTCTTAAAACAACCATGTACCGCGAATTTTCTGCCAGGGGGAGTTATAAGTGGATCGACATGCTGCAAGAACTCATTAGGAAATACAACGATAGGTTTCACACCACCATTAAGATGAAGCCTAACCAAGTCAAGGACGATAGCCTGCTGAAAACTGTGTATCGGTACAAGGAGCCATATATGAAACCAAAGTTTGCTAAAGGCGACTTTGTAAGAGTTTCAAAACATAGGAAAATGTTTAAAAAAGGATACTTACCATCGTGGACTACGGAGATTTTCAAGGTGCATGGAATCCAAGCCACATCTCCACCTACTTATCTGCTACAGGATTTGGAAGGCAGCAACATAGAAGGTGCTTTTTATGCTGAAGAACTCCAGAAAACAAAGTTTCCAGACACTTATTTAATTGAAAAGGTGCTACGGCGTAAAGGAGATATGATTTTGGTGAAATGGATGGGTTTTCCTGCGTCCAAGAATTCATGGATTCATAAACATAACATTGCAGATGCGTGATACAGGATGAGGAAGGAACACTTGTATTTTTTACTTCATTAAAGACTCAAGTATAGTCATGTGTTTTTATTTCAATTCCTATGCCTTTGACAAAGCCCTCACAACACACAGCATGATTGAATTTTATTTACATACACATGACACATAGCATTATACACAAGACACATAGCATAATACACAGGATACACAAGATACATAGCATAATACACAGGATACACAAGACACAAAGCATAATACATAGGATACATAGCATAATACATTTTTATTTACATACACAAGACACAAAGCATAATACACAGAATACATAGCATAATACATTTTTATTTACATACAAGACTCTGACACTATATACATTTTTACACTTTACATCTTTTAGCTGGGGGTTCCTCATCAACATCAGCATCCCTGATTTTGTAATGCCCGTGAGCAAGAGTATCCACGCCATTAGGTAAAATGTGCCGCTTATCATCTGAAGCGCTTAAGGTTACTTTATTCATGGCAACCGAAAATACGTTATGATTATAGGATCGTATAGACCTGTTTACCGAGAATGACGATTGCCCGCTCTGAAGACAACCGACATAATCTTCAAATGAGAGCTCTCTCTCTACAACACATTTATTAATACCCTTCAATTTCTTTATGTCCATATCGTTAAACCTTATGGCGTACATTTTTGCTCTAAGGCCTACAAACTCAGTTATAGTATGACCAGCACCTTCGTCCTTGAATTTACCGACCACTCCTTTGTTTTCCAATGAATACAAGGGATGATTAGGGGGGTATACGCTAGTATCCAGTTCATCTCTCAAATTTAACAAATCACGGTCTAGATTGTCGGATTCGATCTTGTATATGAAGCTATCAGTATCCATATATGTGAGCTTAATTTTGTTTTCGAAATACTTTCGCATGGTGTCGTAGTGAAAGTCGTACATCCTTGTTTTTGAAATTTCCAAAATGGACATGCCGACATAGATGGCTTTATCCAAAACGAGTTTAGTCTTAGCAAGGTGAACACCTACAAGGTTTTCGTTATAGATGGTTCTATCCTGAAAGCTGCTTTTAGCTATCAGTTTAGACATTGACTTTTCATCAGACACCAGCCTAAAATCTATCCTCTTTCGCACGTTTTCCATTGTCTTCCCAAATACGCTATTATTTAATAGCTTATAGAAATCCTTTTCGAATGCGTTACTGGCAGCCCTCCGTTTAGACGTATTGAACTCAATATACGGTTTAAGCCAGCAGCTTTGCTCAAAACTGATGACCCTATGGATCTTTGTCAATTTCAGTCCGTGTTGCAACGCCTGTTTAAGCACGGTATAGTGCACAATGTAATTTTGTTTACTTTCAAGCGTGGTCAAAAGTTTCTTGAATTTACTTCCAGGAGGGCATTTCATTTCTGGACAAAATGGTAGATCTGAATGAGCATCATGTAGATGTTCTGGATATTGCAAATCGACTTCCAGGACGTATCCTAAATTGGAGTTGGCCGGTATGGAGACAATGTCGAGCGACTCTATCTCGTCTTTCTCGAGCCAACGGAAATTACCTATAGGCAACGCTTGTGACATGGCATAACCATAGAGGTTATTGGCGTCGACGTAGTACAATGCCGACTCGTTGTTTGCCACAGCATGCCTTGTAACACATTGGCATAATCCTCCACGAATTCCAAGCTCGAACATCTGCACCATGTCCATATCGTTTAAAATAGGCAACTTTACCTGTGTAAACTTTAACATGGCCGCATAAGCGAACCCAGGAGCAGTACTGTAATAAAGGCAATCTAGCCCATAGGTGTCATGGCACATTTGCCTAAAATTCTCGAAAACATCGGTCAAAATCAGAACATCTGTTTTTAAATATAGGTCTGAATATTCTCCTAATGAGTTGACCGAAAATGATTGCCACACATTGACAGCGTGAGAGTAGTCTCGATCTGAAACACTCGCATTGCCGAGCTTGTTGTAAAACGCCTCTTTAGGCGGTAATTTAGTTTCGTTTAGAATTTCGAGCGAGGTGATGTGGTCGTAGGGGAAAATCCCCTTGCGACTTACCAAATCGGTATTGTCACCGAAAGCTTTCTGCGTCTCTATGAATTTATCTTTAGGCAGATTGTTTGCTAATTTTTCCAGGCTCGTGGACATGAATCGAAAAGAATCTATAAACCGCAACTCCATACCTCCCCTTTTCAAATAAGAGGAGGGAATAAATTTTGAAAATGTCACGTATTTCTCCTGGGTATTACATATGACGTTGATACGGTTCTTGTCAAAACCTAACTCTGTCACAATGAAGTGTGAGTCATAGTTGGACAGGTTGTGTAGCACAACAGGGACAAAAGACTGGTTCCTATAATTTAGGTTACAGTTTCTGTGTGCTGCACCTCTGAACCGACCGCTCACGTGGCAGTGGTCACGGACTTTGTAATTTTCTTCGGTAAAGTTACCTTGTTTACAGATATGGCAGATGGTGCTGGTCATATACTGATTAATTTGTTCTGCCGTGAGAGGGATCATGGGTTTTATTTCTGAATTTAAAATGGCATCAATAGTCTTGACGTCTTTTACGAGAGAACTCATAAAATGGGGTCCTGCATCTGGGCCTCTATACAACCGTAGATTTGAATGTTCACCTTCCAGGTCCTTAATAAAATAGGCGTAGCTGAAAGGTGTATGTTTTTGATACTTTTGAGTCCAGGACTTTGCAGGCTCGTTTTCACACCCCGAAATAGGCTCCAGTAAACACTCAAAATCCGCATAGATCACGAACCTAATCTTTTGCGAATGTTCATGTTTAGTGAAACTTACTTCTAAGCGTTTAGGAAATTCACATTTTACGGGGGAGAATGAATTGCATACTGCCAAATGAGCCTCATGTCTCTGGTCAGCTGACTGAGTGCCGTAGGCTTGAAAGTGTGCGAAACATCTTTTACATACTCTGACTTGACGCTTGTCTGTTGTTAAGAAATGTTTTATAAATGCATCGAAATCGGTAATTAGGACGTAATGCGAATCTACTTCGTCGCAGACATAGAGCAAGTCTCTATGGTCGTCCAACTCTTTTTCAGCAATTTTGATTGGGTATACTTCCGCATTGTCATCTAAACCAAACACATTGATCGAAATTTTATTTAATTTAGAAAATTTACCAATGTCTTGTAATGTTACTGGGAATTTTACACATGAAAAGTCGTATTTATCGTCCAAGTCCGGTCTGTCCACATAAGAAATCCATAAGTCATTGTCGTCCTCTATGAATTTTGCCAATATACAATATTTAAAACAGTACTCGTCATGATTGTTTATGTTGACTAGAGATTTTGAATGTCTAAAACGCTGCGGTAGAAGCATGAACTTTCTGCCTGCAAAGGGCTTATAATGGTTGATGCGGACCTCAATTTTATGGATGGATTTGAATACAAACCCAGACCCTCTCAAGGCTATGTCTTGAAATTCCTGTTTAATTTTCTCTATTTGACTATCTAAAATATCTGACACATTGGTTGTGACGAGAGCAACTTCGTTTTTTGATTTCAAATTGCGTAGAGCAGATTTACCATGCGGGTCTTGAAAATTGCACTCTACAAAAATATTAAATTTTACAGAGTTAAATTGCTGGACTGAGTCCCTCACCAGTGCTTCCATCTTGGGTTTGTAGGCTGACATACCACTCTCCAGGTCCGATTGTGGAATATCGGTCGCTGCGTATGTGGCTATTCTTGATTTGAAAGCGCTCTCAACCTTCTTGAAATCATTCTACAACACAAAAATACGGAGTTTCGTTGTGATATACTGTTTATTACAACTATCGTTAAGCTAGGCTGTAAACATATGTAAAACTACTTACATTAGCTGAATGCGTCGCGGGTTCCGCCTGTATGGGCTGGGTTGAAACTCCTTGGCCGTGCCTGACTCCTTGGGCATGTGTAGCTCCATGGCTCCCGGCTGGAACGGGGGACTGAGTGTTCACATCATGCGGTGAGGGCGTGGCTCCACCCATATTGGCACGGTTGTTGACTGAAACCTCTTCAGTTGTGAAAGCGTTCGGCTGGAACAGAGAAAAAAAATAATGAGCCGACTTGTATTCGACTGTGGCGTCACCTACTCTGACACATGTAAAATAATACGTACCAAGTATTCATAGTTTTGTCCGCTCAGAACTGTTCTCAACACTGATTGTCTGGCTGTCCGTGGACTTGGTTCATTGGACACATCAGGCTGGCTTAGTACCGATGGGATGGTCTGTGGTCTCGCTACCGCTGTCCTTGGCTCAATGGCTGTTGATGGCCCGGCTGCAGGTGCCCCGGGTTCGATGACTATTGACGTAGGTCTCGGTGTCTTGGCTTCACGTTGTCTGTACATTTCATTAGGATTCATCGGATGGTGTGTTGTTCTCAAATGTTGATTTAGATAACGTCGAGCCGCAAAACCTTTACCGCACTTGTCACACTGTATTTGTGTACCGGAATGCTTCTCCTGTATATGTTTATTTAATACATCTCGCCGTGTAAATAATACCGCACACACGTCACAGGTATAATGGTCTTGACCATGTCTTTGTCTCACGTGCCGATTCAAATTATATTTGTGTCTATATTTAGCGGGGCACTGTTCACACGTGAACCATGTAGTAGCTTCCATGATGACAGATGGTTGCGGAATGAGTGAAAATCGGTTGAGGATGGTGTATTTGTATGAGTTGGCACGCATGCAGGAACCACGCATAAGTACGGCGTCGGTATACAAGCAGGATCACATGCCGTGGTAGGCTGGGTTATTTTCAGACGCGTGGCTGATGGATAACATCTGCCGGACAACGCAATAATATTATATGACATGTACTGCAACATTGACATACGCTAGAGTACGCTTGGACCTCACGCGCGGCGAACTGTGTTATTCTGGTACGCAGAGATGCGGCTCTGCCATGCGAGACAGCAGACAACATGCGGGACCTCCCGCGCGGTGAGCCGGGCTATTCTCGTACGCGCAGCTGCATCACGTCTGGAACCATGCTAACATATGCAAGCCGCAATATTACAAACTCACAAATATTTACCAAGCCCACAAATATTATAATATCACAAATAATTACCAATATTCCCAATATTACCAATAATTAATCACTTAGGCCGTTGTTCTACACACAGGCGGACCAAAGGGCGCTAGCACCCAGTCATTAAGGACGCAAGCATCCATTCCAGCGCGTGACGTCATCCCCACTCCATCTTATTCCATCTTATTCCAGCGCGTGACGTCATCCCCACTCCAGCGCGTGACGTCATCCCCACTCCATCTTATTCCATCTTATTCCATCGACTACGTCACACAGAAAACACCACTACTGGCATTGTATGATTCGTCTTTTCCTACACCAGAGCACGAAACTTCATTTCAACCATCAGTCAGTGTACTTTAATTATGATATTTTAATTGCAATTATTGCTGGTGTTTGCTAGTACGTGTTGAAGTTGACGGAATTATTATGCAACCTATATATTGAAGAATGATTAAGATTCGCAAGGTTAAAGGTTAATGTTTGTCTTGCCTTGGGCTCAAATTAAATTTCCTAGAATAGAACCATAAGATTCCAATTCAAACGCGACAAGGAAAAGGTATTTCCTGGATTACCTTTGAATAACTGTATTAATAACACGATTATTCATGTCCCTCTCATGGTTGATTTGTGACGTGGATTGCCAGCGATATTTTTTGTATTTCAATAAGGAATTTACATAATCCTGCTTTGGTATAGGGGGATGTCAGGCACTGGATATTTGTTCAAAAATTCACAAAATGTTCGTAATTGCTACAATCCCATTTCTTTAGATTTACAAGCATGAAAAACTCTCCTGCGACAAAAATTCCAGCACTTTCGAGATCCAAGCAACAGTACTTAACCACAGATGAATAACAACATTTCGCCATCCGTTTTTTGCTTTTATATTGGGAAATGTCTTCTCATTCTTCGTTAAGTTATGTAAATTGAAATCTTAAAAGTCAGAAATGTCTTTTCATTCTTCGTTGTGGTATATAAAATATATTCTTAAAAGTTAGAAATGTTTTCTCATTCTTTGTTACGTTATGTAAATTGAAATATTAAAAGTCAATAATAATAATAATAATTATCTGACTAGCAGCCTGACTGGCATTCTTCCTATTTCTGTATAAGGCTAGGCTTCAGACTTGAACTATGCCTTTATAGAACCATATGACGTCTTAAAGTTTCCATATAAACAAAATCATCAATGCACACACTATCCATTGCTTCACGTCATATCAATTTCGGTCGAACTTGATTTGAGCTCCGGACCTTTAAAGATTCGATCCAAGCTTGTTAACCGTTGCGCTAGCAAAGCGTATTAACATAGGTCAAGATAGTAGCCATAATCGGATGGGCTGGCAAATGCGCTATGAGCACCTAAACTTCGCATCGTGTGTAAAATGCTGGTATGCCATGAACCAATCCACAGGATGAGAAAATTCACCCAGTTTATATAGACCTAACTTGTGTCCTATCATTCTCGCCCACGTCAAATAACTTTAACGTTTAGACTGATTTAAATATATTTTTAAAAAAGTTTAATTACTACAAGGAGTTAATGTAAGAATGGAGACTTGGTCCATATAGCTTTATACTTGTACAATATACAAGTGACGTCATTAAATGTCCAAATAGCACCACATAATTTTTTTTTGTAGGCTTTATTATTTTCATTATTACATTATTACATAGAATTGCAAATACAAATACAAATACATATTTATACAAATAAAATAAAACAATTTTCAAATTTCAAAATTAACAACTACTATTTAAAAAGAGGAAAATAAATATAGGCTATATCTTCACAAGAAGTATTAAATTTAGTAATACACCCGAATGAGCAAGACTGCTCGTGCTCGGGTGCCGTTTCAAAAATATCAAAGTGAAGAAAGAGGAGAGACAAAGAAATAGAGTGTAGGCCTATAATGTGCTTAACTAAAAAAGAAAGTAAAAAAATATTAAACATAAATAGGCCTACATAAAAGGAGTGAAACAAAAATTACTTAAAAGCTAAAAAATTACAAAAAATTCTTTACATAGGGCAAAACCGGGTGACGCGCCGCACTTTTGTGTAAATTCGTCTACCTCAAAACAGGATTGAATATTCTGAAAACTCTTTTTGAGATTCCAAGCTATGATCTTCCCTCCCTTTATTTCAGCAACGAAAATATTTATAAAATAATAATTAAATATGTAAATACAATTATTAAATTGAAAGACAAAGCGGGAGAGATGCCGCTTTGCAGGGTGCTATGCCGCACGTATGGGAGACATGCCGCATTCATAATAACAGTCTAAATTTACATCAAAGGCACGTGTAAAACAAAAGAGAACCTATCTACACAATCTCTGGACATGGGTGACTAGCCTTTTTTCATTTTCTGTATCAAATAATCCTTCAGGCCCAAGTGAGGGTTTTCCCAATTTCCTGTGTCCATGCGCCTACGAATAGTCCTCTCTGGCATAAGGTAGCAACGTTCGGCTTCCCGAATCTAAATTTCCCATGCCTTAATTCGCCGAACAGCTTCTTGTAGGTCATTGTCATTCCATAGGCCACAATGTTTAGCTCCTTCCCTTCCCCTATACCTAGTTGACATGTTTATTGTTGAAAAGAGCAGAAAAAATAATTTGGGGGGTAATTATACTGCAAGACATTGTGCGGCGTGTCACCCTTGAAAGCTGTGCGGCATGTGACCCAAAACTCAGGGACACGCGCCGCACTCATCTGTAGAGCTTATTGTTATTGTTGTTATGGCTAACTTCACTCACAATATCTTTACAACCTCTAAATAGTCTATTAAAAGTAGTACACGCAGAAAAAATGGAAGAAATACAGATCAGGAAATAATAAAGTAATGCGTCCAAAAAAGTTTCGCAGTGAAACTAGTGCACTTACCTGATAAATGTCGCTACAACAATGAAATAAACACCACAAACAATGAATTTACGCGATCCAATTACTCTAGAGAGGGAACTGGAGATGGTATCACGACAACTAGCGGTATCTAGTGTCAAATGTCCGAGTTAGAGGGGGTGCGGCATCTATCCCGGTGCGGCGCGTCACCCGGTTTTGCCCTATCTATTAAATTTAACAGTGGAGTATGCAGAGAGATCAGTATATTTTCTGATAATTGAGTTATAGAAGCGCGGTCCAAAATTAATGCTATGCTTTAATCCTGCCGGTGTGAGACATTTGGGTTCTAATAGGAGTAAATTAGTATTTCGTCTAGTTTTGTAGATATGATCACTGGAAGAGTATTTTATACGATGTTTGTGAAAATATTTTAGTATAGAAAATTTGTAAATTTGGTCCAAACTTAAAACATTAAATTCCGAAAATATTAGGCTAGTTGGGTAATCAATGTGTTTTCTTAGACAGATTTTTATTATTCTTTTTTGTAAAAGGCAGAGAGGCTTAAGGGTAGTTTTCGCTAATCATGTAATATTAATTACTATAAATAAGACTCCATATTACACAGTTTTTAACTTATTCTTTAAGAAGTCCTTAGATTTAAAGTACTTGCCAAGATTCTTGAAAGGACCATATTACATATAAAATTTAATTCCCATGTTTTTTTTCTTCTTCAGCTTCTTCTTAGTTACACCCTAGTCTAGATAAAAATTTAATGCTTTAACATTCATTGTGTTAATGAGACGGCTAGCACTATTCAAGCCAAAACTATTAGCGAGTCTGGAAGATGTGTTGACTGCCTTGTCAAAGAAACTGGCCGTCATAACCGATTACCCATGAAGTAGTACAAAAAAAAGCAGGACCACACAGAACCAGACGTTCTTTATATCCTCCCGCACTCCAGTTACATTCCATTCTGTAAGTTAAATCAAGCATGAACGAATTCTCCTCAAACTAAATCAATAAAATGGAACTCATCTCTACAAGTAGACATATTATCTTCAACAGCTCAACCGAGGTGGGTGGTAGAGGAGGTAAAGTCGTGGACTCGCTCTCAGGAGGACCTGGATTAGAATCTCGTGGACGCGAATGGAGTTTCTGGCTGTTTGCTTACTCGCGAAGGCAAATGTCAAGTTTAAGTCAATCTAGAATTCACTTTAAAACAGGGATGTAATAATCGAAGAGAATGGACCCGAATGTACTATCGATATTGAGAGGTCAGTTAAACGTAGATATTCAAGACATAATTCTGATAGTATTGCTTTGTCTTTCACTTACAACTTCATACCCCTGTACACAAGTGTTGCATTATATAAATAAAACACTCATTATCATTCTATTACCGTAAATGACTTTAGTTTATATTATAAGGTATACACCTTATTATATCTTTCCTCACTGTATTTACTTCTGGGGATGGGGAAGTAGATACAGCGGCGAAAGGTCAGCGAGATTTTACACTTCAAAATTTTATAGTGATTTTTATGTTTTTTTTGACACCGTAGTTAATTTTAGTTAATTATGTCTTGATTTTGTTCCTAAACACATAATTTTGAAAGAAACATTTCTATAACATAGTACTTGAGTACGATGGTATAAGTTTGTAATAAGATTAACTTAACTTAACTCCATGGCGCTACATCCCTGAAAGGACCCGACCGCTGCGTCATCTACCATAAGCAGATGGCAGGATTGGGGCATGTGGTCAGCATGCCGACACCCACGGCCGTTAATGGTGGTTTCCATGACCGGAACCGCTACTTCTCAATCAAGTAGCTCCTCAATTTGAATCACGAGGCTGGGTGCATCCCGTTCCAGACATCCCTACCTCAGAATGAAGGTATCGGGGATCGAACCCGGGCCGACGGATGTGTTGTCAGCGACGCTAACCACGAGACCACGCCGGTGGTCATGTAATAAGATTAGGCTACTGATATGAAATTCAATAATGAGAATATCTGATAGGATTGTTTTTCAGGATATAAGCATTCTAGAGGGAGAAGACTAAACGCTTACTGTAATGCGTCCGGAGTTAAATTTCTCTGCAATTCCAGTTCGATTTTTCAATCTACCAAACCCCACCATTTCTAACTCTTAATCAAATGAATCATACTGCTGTTGATCGTATTTTTCTGTAACCTTTCTGCCGGCTACACTTTCCGTACTGAAGAAGAGGCTTTACTATTTCCTCCCGAACAAACTGAAATTGACTTACACATGACATTCTCTGCCCTAAGGGCCTAAGGGAATACGCTCGTTTAGTTGTCTCAGAATTCAGAGAAGTAATATTCTTGGCAAGGCTCGAGTTTGTGGAAAAAGTTTCTTGCATTCAACTACCATTCATGGAAAAGGTAAAATAGACATTTTTACAATTATAAAAAAATATACAATTAGAATACAAAATTCAACCAAAGCTGTTGTCACTTTTTTCAAGAAAATCGTGAAAAACAAAATGTCCTTTCTGTCAAGTGGCAGTAAGAGTACGTGAAAGTCGTGGACGTGCTTCTTGTCACGCCAGCAAAATATATTTAGCTTAAATATAAAATTTATTTGGATATTTTGTTTACAGGGACTTCAAAACTTGTCTGAATACCGTAAACTCAACACCCAATTTCAGGGTTGAACATAATACTTCTTCTATATAATGGTACTGGTAGAGAAAGTAAATATAACAATACAATTTTAGATGCCTGTAAAGAGAAAGAAACTCAACTCAAACGAAAAATTCTAAGACTTATTTTTATTTATATATCCAAGGCAGCCACTAACCTCTGCTAAGATTTTGGGGGCTCCCTAGGCTTGAAGGCTACAAATTGGGACAGCTATGAGACTCTCATGGATTGATGATAATGACAATGAGGTGAGCAGAGGGTCCTAAAACCTAAAAACAGACACCCATTCCTGAACATGGGAAGGGAATTTGTTACTACGTACTGAAAAATCCCCAATCCGCCCGGGAATTGAATCCTGACGTCGAAGTAGAAAGCAAGCGCGGTACCGACTCTCCCACGGCGGCGAACAAAACGATAGGTAATAAACAGGCGTAGATAAAATAAGAACTTAAAAACTTAAAGCGATCAAACAACAATTCAAACGATCAAAAAGACAGAGAAATAAACAGCCAGATCAAGTGGCTAACTACAAAATATTCCAATTTGTCGAGGGTAATTTGAAGCACGAAATACGTTATTAAAGCAAAGAAGAAAGCCTGATTGTTGCAAAAAATTATAGAAAATTTAAACGAAAGAGAGGTAAATAAATAGCGAGAGAAACCAGCCATGGCATAATTTATTAAAAGGTGCTATGTTTTCATCGTATTAATATTGTATTGTATCAGAGTACAATGGAAAGAGGAATTTAATCTTTTCTCTAGCTAAGACATTTTCTCCTGTAAATCTCTGTTGCTTCTCACATTGCAGCCTTTTTACCAAGATAATTTCTGAGATATTTAGTCACTGTACAGCGCTCTGCTCATTCTAGAGTAGAGAGTAAAAGTGACTTGTCTAATAAGTTAATTTAAAATGTAACTGAATTATTAACTGTTTTTCGTAGATGATGGGTATGGAATAACATATTGAAAGTCCAAAATTAATTTTTTTATGAACATATGCTATTGCATACTTATTTTCCCAACGTTTCTAGTCGTTACAGTACACAGATTCTTTCGATAGCTCAGTACATTTCACCTTTACAGCTGACAACTGAAAAGAAGCTGAGCTCCCAGTGTCAGAGAAATCTAATCAGTTATTGGGCGAAACTATTAGGATTTTTTTTAGGCTGGTATTTAATGTTTTATTTTTTCTTTATGTACATTATTTTGTAAAATAATTAATTAATTAATTTTCACTCTTGATGTAGTCTAATGTGTAAGGTTATTCATAACTTATTAATCTAACTTGAACTGTATCATAATATTATCATTAATATTCACATTAATATAATTTAATTATTTTCATTCATATTAATATTTTTATATCTTTACTTCTATGATTGCTGTAGACTTATATATTAATTTTAATTTTTCCTTATCTCATATTATTGTACCAGTGTTTAATTAAAATATTATTGTATTAATTTTGTAAAGGAATGGTTGTAATTGTATTGATATTATTAAAAAGGAATTATTAGTATCGAGTAATGTAAATTTTTATTTCTGGTTGAGTGGAAGAAAAGGCCTCAAGGTCTTAACTCGGCCAGATAAAATAAAACCGTTAGATATTATTAATAATATTCCTAATATTACTACTATCGGTCCGCCGGCGTGGTCTTGTGGTTAGCGTCGCTGACTACAGATCCGTCGGCCCGGGTTCGATTCCCGATTCCCGATTGAGGAGCTACTTGATAGAGAAGTAGCGGCTCCGGTCAAGAAAACCACCATTAACGGCCGTGGGTGTCGGCATGCTGACCACATGCCCCCCAATCCTGCCATCTGCCTACGGGAGATGACGCAGCGGTCGGGTGGTAGGCCAAGTCCCTCCAGGGATGTAGCGCCACGGAGTTTAGTTTAGTTTACTACTATCGAGTACTTATTGTTAATATACAATTCAACATAACATAAATAAATATTTCAGTAATAAAGATTTACTCCATAAATTATTTAAATGATTTTTACAAAACACAAACCTAAGCCAACACAATATTTTGTATCCATCAAAACATACTTACGACCTTAATTTCTCGCCGTTCATTAACATTCTGCAATTCCTTATCGTAACGAAGGAATATCCAACATTAGTTCTTGTTTAGCCTTCTCTATAACTCCAATAGAAGTATTATATTTCTTTTCTAATAGTTAATTATTTAATCTTTTGCGCAAATGTTTGTACGTTGTTCAACTGTTTGAAAAAGTGACTTGTTTCCAAAAAAATTGTTGCTGGTGAAAAGAGCCTGAATTTCGCTACAGTACAAATTATCAAAAAGTTTTTCGATTACTGTTCCAAGCACAAACGAAATGAAATGATCTTCATTTTAAAATTTATGATTCAAAATAACATAAAACGCCGTACGATGTTTGATCGTTATAAGAACTTAACAGGCTCAAGAATAACAGAACTTCCTAGCGCTCGTTTTGTTGACTTAGTGCTTGCCTGCTAAATTCTACAGTACCATGAAGAAGCATTTGTGCAGGGATGAATCTGCTTAAAAACGGAATTCTATTTGGCAGCGTGGTTCTGCTACAATCGTTTAAGAAGTAAGAAATAAAAGTAACATAGAACTCACCTATTTACAAAAGGTGTTAAAATGTTTATATTTTCTTGAAGAAACAGATTCATTCGCATTAATTTATTTTCTAAAGCACTAATTAAAGTTCTTCTAGTTAAAGATTGAGTGTCATTACTAGGGCCCAGATTTGAAGGTTTTAACCTATTTTTCCCCAGCTTCCTAATTAAAACATTGTAACGTATTTTTCAGTTTCATAATCCTAGCTTCCGAATATATGAATCTTATAGAACCTAAAAAGGGGTAAATCGCTCTATAGGGCCTAAAAGTGGCTAAAGAGGAATTTTGCAGAAAAATAGATTTTTCGAATTAATTCAAAGGAAAATAAAATTTATTTTAACATATTTAATATGTAAATTTATGCACTTTAAGAAAAGACATAATAGTAATAAATGTATACAACGCACTGAAATTAACAATATATATGTTACTTGTCAGTTGTCTTTGTAACTCGAAAATATGCCCGCTTGCCGTCGCAGGAAATGAAACTTGAGCCGTCTGCAATACTTTGAAATCTGCAAGTAATCTATTGTCTTTTCAACTTTCAAACAACAAGTTGACGACCGACGACAGAGAAGTATAGGAGGGTCTGTGTCAAAAAATTATAATACAATTTTCGGTGTTAATATTAGTGTTTTATTAAGACGGCTAAAATCGTTTGTTTAAAACCTAAAAAGGGCTATTCCACGGAAATAAAAGCATCAAAATCCGGGCTATAGTCATTACATACAGACACAGAACAACACACAATCTGCCGAGCGAGGTGGCCGGCTTCATGGTTCCCCAGTCGTGAAACCAAATGATGAAATGAAAATTTACTTACCATGACTCATCGCCGCTGTTTCATTCTGTATCACATCCATTGAAATTGAATATCAGTTGAAATTTACAGCACGGCTAATCAACTATAGAAAACAGATGCACGCCAAGTTACTGTAGTATACCTCCTACGAGTCTGAAAGGAAGGCAGGAAAAAATGCGAACTTTCGCATTGGTGGCTAACATAATCAGAGCTGCGGAGAGACTTCTGATGATTTTTAAACGGTCTTACATCGTTAATGCCTAATACAGGGGTTTTGTATTTTTATAAAAATTACGTTAACTATTATTAAATGCAAAATTAACTATTTTGCTCTGATTAAGAAACCCCATTATTGAATGATCAACTTCATCTTGATTATGTGCATGACCCCTGTGATCATTGACGTACAGAACTACACATTATTCGAATTCGTTTACAACAACAGCTATTCGTCACTGGAATTCACTGCCTAGCCATCTCAGGAGCTGCCAAATGACTTCACAGTTCAAGCGCCATTTAATAAATATAGTATATAATAACATTTAGGAATTGATGCTAATTAGTAATATATATTTTAATTGTCATATTTTGTAATAACTAAGAATGTATTTGTTTAGACTTTCATCTTTTTTTTTAGTCATTTGTATTATATATTCATATTATTCAAGTACTTATGTTCGAATTTTTTCTTTGTGTTTAATGTACGTTTCTTGTATTCATGTATATCAGTTCTTTTTAAATTTATTATTAATCATTATTATTATTATCATTATGTATTTCATGTTTTTGCCCTGGCTGAGTGGTAGAGAAGGCCTTATGGCCTTAACTCCGCCAGGTTAAATAAATAAATAAATAAACAGATGTTCTTAAGAATAAACAGATTACTTGTGCACAAGAATACAAAAGTGAGTTTTAACGCTACTCCAGTCATTGAAGACGAAAGGGAAAATAAATGAAGTGTACATATTCCGTTTTTCTTTTAGATTTCTCAGATTTTACTGAAGGTGTCATTACTTTCTTTGGAGCTCTTAATTGGAGACTTTAAGGCGCGGATGGAGTTAGAAAGAAGTGGGAGAGGGAATTTTTTAGCAGCAGGTTCTGCACCCCTCCCCAACGTGTAGATGAGGCATGTTTTAATTGCTTTGATGCAGAGAAGCTGTAGTGTTGGTGGCTTTCCTACTGTTATAGACCTCTGCGCCCTCCTTTTTTTTTTTTTTAATGAATCTAATATTTGCGAGGTTGAAACATGTTAAAGTCTTGTCCTGTGTGGTGAGGGGAAGGAAAGAACTCTGTAATGTTAGGCCACCTGCATTGCATGCTGTACCCTATAACTTTCGCATGCTGATTAAAAAAAAGGAACGAAGTGCGTAATTGCAAGAGGCTTAGGAAATATTTTCTCTTTCCATTATTTTTTGTAGGGAGCAGTGTTGCGTAAATAAAGGGATTTCTTTGATACTTTATTAGGAACGATAATGTCTCACTTTTTCCCTTCCTCTAATTAAGACTTTAAAAAATAAACGCTATTACAAACATAGACATCAAAACGTTTCAGATTTTCTCTGCAATTTTATAACCTTCGTTTATAGCAGTGAAATGAACATTCATCGCTTCTGATATTTTATTTGATAAATCAGTTGTATTTAGAAGAATCAGCAATCGTAAATAAACCTAGATTACCTTTTAGGGTTTTTATCTATATGAAGGTGTTAATATTTTCAGAATCATCTATATTATTGCTGATTTCATAATTCAAGAATTCAAGAATGCTTTGAATTAATGTCGCCACCATTACTCAAAGAGACGGGAACAGAACGATTACTCCAGCTGTAAGCGCTGTTGCCACTTCAATTTTGAATATTGAAAGCGCCTGTATCTTCAATCAGAATGACAACATATTTTACTTTCTCGCATATGTGTAGTATAGATAAAATATTGTGGTCGTGACAAAAAATCGAAATCAAGATATCACTGGGAAAATATGTTTCACGATGCCTAGAAAACGAAAAATGTTTTTTTTTTTTTTAAATTTCGTCCGTCCGTCCGTCTGTCTGTGGACAAGCACAGCTGGTAAACCTTTCATTGGATTTACTTCATTTTTTGAATTAAAGAATTTTCAAAATTTTATCGAATGGCCCAAAATATGAGTTTTATAAATGAAATATTAAGGGGATTTTCATGAATACTTTTTAATTTTGATTTTTGAAAAAATTTACTCTAACGATTTTAATAAAAATTTAAAATAGAAAACTCTTATCTATGACTAGTAAAATGGCTATATCCGTTTTTCTGCAAAAATGTCTTTACTCTCATCCATTTTCAATATTTCTAGATTATCTCCATTACAATAGGCGATACATGAAAATCTACCACAGTAAAGTTGTAGAGAAAATTGAAATGAACATTCTTTGTTAAAAAGATTTCTTTATACACTTAGGCCTAGTAGGTATCAAGATAAATACGAAACACGTAAGTTTAAATGCCAATTTCAAATCAAACCTCGTGGCCGCCCAAATTTACTTGGGTTTTTCATGGTTTCCTCATTCGCAAAGGCAAACACCGGATTTGTAGGACATTTATGCACACATAATTGCCATCAACCCGGGCCGGGATCGAACCTGCAACATTGGGCACAGAAAGCCAGCGCGATTCTAACTGCGCGAACCAGGCATGCTAAGATTAGTGTTTTTGTAGCATTCCCACGGAGGACTATAGTCCCTGGGGTCTTCGTGCTCAGGATTTTTAAGTCCTGAAAGTACTCAATTTCTTGGCCAGATTTGAGCCCGCGACCCCCCGGACCTACAGGCGAGCATGTTACCTCTTCCACACCGAGGCAGTGTTAAGCTGAGTAAAATCTGACTTGCATGAACGTATTATTCGATCAAGTAATTTATTAAAACTCTCTCCTACTCAAGAATATAAATAAAGTTGAACTTAAGCGTTCGGTCTACTGACGTCTCCAAACATCAATATGTAATTATTAAATGAGGCAATATAAATATGATATAGGCTTTTCTTTCTTAGCCTACACAAACTTGTAAAAAGATATACAAAGAAAATTCAAATTAAACTCGACAGACCAATTATTGAAGAAAGAGGAAGATTGAAGTTCTTTTACATCCTTTAAGAATGCTATCTGAAAGTTTAAACTTGACTTTTGGGGTGAAGGAGTGAGTTCTATGTATTATAGACGCCGGCAGACACTTTTCCATTACCCCTGTACACTACTACTGCCAGCTTTTGTTCGTAACAAGAGAATTCTATCGCCTTTCTAACAATGTATATTAATTAATGTATTGATTGGTTAATTAAGCACTCAGTCTTCATCTTTTAAGGTTTGGGAAGACTTTTAAAAGGAAAAAAAATTAAGATTAAAATAATAATTATAGTAAGGGGATGGATTAAAGCTTTGGGTTTTTATATGAGAGTTAATTTTGTGAAAGACGTGAGGATGGAATATTTCTTGATGATGTGTTTTATCTGTATTATTTCAGCTTCCTCCTAATCCGACACCTACACATTTCATCATGAATAACGGATTTTTCTCTCGATAGATTCTTATTTTCTTTCTTTTCTGTTTGCTTTATTATTCTTTGTTTCTTGACTGTTTTCTCTCTTTCATTCTTTCTTTCCCAGCTCTCTTCCCCCATATTTATTTTTGTTATTTCTCATTGTCTTTCTTCCTTGTTCACCTTCTGTATTTGTTTAATCGGTCCCTCCATTCTGTGAATTGATTTGTATCGGCTATTTTTATATCTTTCTTTATTTCTATAGCCTATATCATTTACTTCTTTCAAATAAGTTTTAGCCTTTATGTGACTTGTTTTGTTCTCCCAATTCGACCCTTCAATTTCTGGAGGGTTTCTTTCCGTTCTCCATGTATGATTCTAGTTGCACTTAATGGCAGATGAGCTCTGAGATGAGTAAAATGCCGAGATAAAAGAAGAGGAAGTATTCGTCTATGTTAAATTAACGAATCCATGATTACTGAATGCAACAAATGACGTGAGAAAGTGCGTGGAGAAGAAAGATATGTTGCAATTTTTTGCCCCATACATGTCATTGCTAGAATCACAGTTTGAACGAGAAGACATCATTATGGGCGAAAAATCAGCACTTCATTGTTTTCATACCCAGGTGGTCTGAACGAGGTAATAACGTCGCGGACTAACATTTAGAGGTGTCATGGGCTCAAATCCAATAACTGAATATTTTGATTTGGGGTTTCTCAAGGTTTATCCAATCGTAAAGGCAAGTTCCGGATCAATTTATTCACCACGAACCATTCCTATTATTTCACCTAGAATCATTAAAATTGTATACAAGTTAAAATGTACAGAAGTCATAGCACAACATAAATAGGAACAGATGTACATAAGTAGTTACACGAGCTACGAGTATATAGGTGCATCTAAAGATCGTAAACAGGGAATGTGACATAAATGCATTAACCTTCCTAGTATAATTGGGGTGAATATGACCTCACAAGCACATTTGAAATAAAAACCTCCGTTGTTTTAATACTATAATTTTCAAAATTTCTTACTTTACTTTAATTTTGAGTCAATTGTATCCAACGATGTTTTATGAATTATATATATGTATAAAGTTGTTATATATTAAGTTGTGATAAAGCTCATTGTTGTCAGCCGGACGAATGATTCAGTTCAAAATTCTATTACAAATGCACTAAGAAATCGATGTGTCTGGCTGGAGGATTAAGGCGAAAACTTACGTTAGGTACATCGGCAGATCATCGCTCCTCTGCTGATCATGTAGCCTTTAAAACCACGATGAGGATAATAGGAACGATCCGACTAGACTGCGTCCAATATGAGCGCGGGAAAGGAAATGCGTCTGCGCACGTCATTTATACCTTCGGAAAGCTATAGTATGATTTCAAATTATCGAACTGTCATACATTAGGGCAATTAGTCATAGGAAAGAGGTTCCATCTGGCGCTGTGAATTGAACTCCGGCTTAGCTCTGTTATACATACGCTAATAAATGGGTTTCCTTAATTATTACATGCAATTTTATTAATCAAATAGGTATTGTAAAATGCAATTCGTCCTTTTCAAAAGTACTCATCGCATAACCTATGAAACAAGTATGACCATGACTAGATACCAAATGAATGAACAGCTTATGGTGCCAAGGGCTGGAGAAAATTTATTTATTGATGACATCTTTTTAAATCTAATGAAATTGTTTCCATTACATTTACGATTGAAGTAGAGTAATGCTCTCTTTTGTATGGGGACGTATCTTTAATCCAATGAATACCAGATATGAGTTCATGAATGGGTGGAATGAGAAAAAGAAAGGCTAAAATTAAAGGGAAAGACATTAGACATGTCAGAAAGACATGGTTGCGGTAGATAAAGAAGGAATTAATGCATTTTGCTTTACATCACGTTATAAAGCGGAAGTCTGTTCGAAAGTGGATGGAGTAGGTCTACATGTATAACTTCCCCGTAGTTGTGTTTATCAAGAAACGTCAAGAAAATCCACAGTTAAAATTAAGAAATGGTATGAACATTTCATATAGGTTTCAACAGAATAGCCATATAAAAATAATCACTGATGATATTTTTACAATTTCTTATTCATCATGTCTGCTTGGAAGGAACTGTCAGCATTGGCTCTCTGTTCGCAAGTTCGCGGTCGATGCGTAAATGCAAAAGGCTTATGTCTGTAGATTTACAGGCATGTAAAGAACTCCTGCAAAAGAAAATTTGTGCTAAATTTATCAAGGATTGTTATGCCACTGGTTACTTGATTAAGTTTTCTAGCGGGGGATTTGAAAAGGTAAAGCCATTTTAGAGATTTGATAAATACATTAATAAAACTCATAAACTTACTGTTAAAAGTATAAAGAGTTAGTCAATTATTCTGTACAAGAAGATTACTATGTAATTGTCCTGATAAAGGTTTCAAATTACTTGCTTTGACCGATTTGCAAAACACTTGACATAAGTACTCATGACAGTCAACATTAAAATTCAAACCTTCCCATATTTTCAACACACAAGAATAAAATTTTCCGTATACAAATCTATATTCCGTATACAAATTCTTTGACCAATATCTACAAAATTTTACAAATGTTCCCTGTAGAATCGGATAAAAATTCTACGGGACAATGATATTCGAATAACTACCCCTTAAGAAATGTTCAACGTCTATTAGCCTAAATGTGATCTGTATACAGATCTACTTCCTTTGAACGATTTTAATCAAACTTTTCATACATACCCTATAGAACCAGGGGAAAATTTGAGGTAAAACTAGTTTTGAAACAAACCTCCCCTTAAATGTTTTAGCCCCTTTTATGTAAATTTACATCCTTTGACCGATTTTTAGCAGACTTTATACACAGAACCTATGAAATCAGGAGAACATTTTTAAGCAAAACTAATTTTAGAAAAAACAGTCCCTTAAATGTTTCAACCCTTATAAAATGACGTTTAGATTTATATTTTTTTACTAATTTTACCAGGCTTGATACACAGACCCAACAGTACCATAAGAACATTTGAAGTAAGACTAATATTAATTTTTGTTTCTTCTTATCTCAACCCCTAACTTCCACGTTCTTTGGAAGCAATAGGGTGCAAAATCGCAAGTCCTCTATGAGTGATTAAAAGGAGTATTTTCTGAGGGAATAATATGATCGTGCTAAGCCGTTCTTCCTCAATTCGATTTCGCAAATTAGGCCTAAGGACTTAGATTTTGAAAATTAATAGTACTCGAGAAATTTACTTCGAAGTACAAGCAAAATACAAAACTGGGCTACTTCGGGTCCTTAAAGCTGGTTTGGGATAAAAGACGAGTGAAATGCCCGCTGGTATACACGATGAGCTTACTCTTCTCACGCAGCAAGACCGGGTTCGTTTCCGATCAGCACAGGTTTCCTGGGTGGGTTTCTTCCGGGGTTTTTCCTCAACTATGGGATGATTGTATTGGAACTACAGGCCCTTGTGGTCTCCAGATTTTATTTAGATGTCATTATCTCCTTAGTCCCATTCGCGCCGAGTGTGTGACTGATGTAACTTATATCGTCCTGTGTATTCGTGTTGCAATGGTGATGGCCGGGGGCATTGGGCTGATCACGGGGAGGCACTCCATGCCCTTGTGCGGTCAAAAAAGTAGGCATAACTTATGATTTACAGGAAATTCCTCTCTCGACAGGTCGTGGTCCTGAAAGGCCTGAGCGGCGAGGGCCGCATAAACGTCTCTACAACGGGAAAGGTGAAACTAAGAGAATTATTTGTCATTCCCAGTAACAAATAGTCATATCCGATATTGGGATATTCTTGTGAATATTTCAATGTGGATATGCATGGATGTGCTCCAAATGAGCAAAAATATAAATTAGATTACTGTATAAAATGTGTAAGGAACTGAAGTAAAATTATATGTTGATTATAGATTATGCGAGGTTCCTTTCCAAAAACCAGCCCTCAATGGATTATTCAATGAAATGTTAATGCTCTGCAAAACAAATTATGTGTAAATTGTTATAAAGAAAGGGATAACAAAAAGAATATAATTAGCTAGCAGATGGACCGAGAGTATTGACATCTGGCTGTATCTAGAAAAACAGGTGTAGCTAATAACAATGGAATCATGCATGGAGAAAGATGTGGTCATAGACACAAAATTGCTGCAAATAAAAACAGAATTAACAGAAGGGATTCACGTCTGAAGAAGAGAATAGAAGTGTGCAGCAGGAACTGCGCAGTTTAAATGCGACTGCGGAAAGAGACAATTACTAGAAGGGCCATTAACCACCCAGGCGCTCTCAAAAACCGATCCATCTAACAACTTCATACTTCATTGGTTACAAATTTTGACTTAATGGAACGACTGAAGAACTCTGTTCTTAAGTTTTTGTACTCCAAGCAAAAACTATAATTCACGCTAGACTATAGGAAGAAAACAAAATTAAGAAATTATTGTCATTTGACATTATAGTCTACTTCAGGCTTTTGATGAAGAGTAGGAAAAAGTGTCAATTTATTACTAAAAGGACCGTCTGCTTGATATAGTGGTTGCTGACTCCGGTTCCGCAATCCGCGGCACCTCTTCGGATTTTTCTGAGGTAGGGAGATCTGGAACGAGGTGCACTCAGCCTCGTGACACAAACTCAAGAGCTATTTGATAATAACAGCCGTGGGAGTCGGCATGCCCATGGTAGATAGCGCAGGTAGGTGGTAGGTGGTAGGCCACGGAGTTTAGGAGTACTAGTAAAGGACATTTTATTACCATTGGTAATAGGGATGGCATTTCGGAAGCAAAATATCGATATTGATATTCGTCTAGATATTTTAGTGAAAAAGACGTCCCTTTAAAGTATTTCATGTTATTTTGTAAGAATGTCTAGTTATTTTTAAAAAGGATGATGCTTGTGGGTTAGTTTTATAGTTTCGGGTTTTAAAATTTAGTTTCGTTTAATAAAAAATAAATGTTTTAATTTAATTATCATAGGTAATTCCACGAGAGTTGACGAGTTTATCGATAGATTCGCGACTGCGCAGCAGGAGCGAATTTATCTGATGCTACTCGTCAACTCGAGTTGGATTTATTAAGACTATTCCATGAATAAAATGTAACGGATTGTATGAGTAATAATTACTTTCGTACTTTGTTGTATAAAAACAAAACTAACAGTTGTGGGATCACGGCATAGCCTACTGTGAATCAACCATCCATGAATCGATTCGAGCTACCATAGTGTAATCAGAGCTACCAATGGTGCATTTAAGACATAGTTAACTTCGTTCAGGTAAGCTAACCGCACAACAGAATTAACGCACACAAACTGGTTTGCACCGAATCGAAATTGTGTCCTTAATCAATGTACATTTCTATTATTTCAATTTCCAAACAAGTTATGTTGTGTAAAATAATCTGTTTTCGTGCCGCTTAGTGGCAGCATCTGACTATTAATCACTGCACACTGATACTTGCGTCTCCAGTAATGAGCAGACTGTTTTATCACGATAAAACACCATCCTCGCGATTCCTACAAGAATATTGCAAGATAAACGGCCGTGATTGGTCTGTATCCAAAGAATTGCTAAACGTTATTGGTGAGATCAAACACGCTGCGTATGATTTGAATAGCCGAAGAAAAATATTAAACATTTATTACAGAAGAAATACAATTTTTTATCATGTGAGGTATCTAAAATAGATACAGTGTAATCAAAGAAAACTACAAATCATATTTTAATTCTCTTCGCAAAGGAGGGTACTGCTGATGGGTTGTATCAGGGAAGACTGTTAATATTATGTTTTTCTGAAAATCTCTGCCAGTAAATTCAAGCTTGGCGGCGAAATAAATTCTAAAAATCGAAAAACAAAACCAATCAAACATTGTGATTTCGCACTTTTATTCACGTACAGTTTAACTTTCTTTTCTGCACAAATTCAGTTTATCAGATTTTGCGTTATTTCGCGAAAAATGCACCACATTTTTCGGTATTTTAACATTCCTAATGCCTAGAAATAGTTTGCCTAGCATTTTGGGGTTAATTATTAAGATAGTCTGTTTTATCGCATACGCGAGAAACATAGGTCCCTTAAAGTCTGTGAACTATTAGCTAGCTGTACAGATTTAAGTATATTTAACTTTTTTATACAGAAAGTCTTAACATATCATTGAGAAACTTAATGCTTCGTTATTGTAAACTCCTCAGCATTTCGTACTGGTTGGCTAAGTTCTATTACTTCTAGGTTGGCATATATATATATATATATATATATATATATATGCAGGCAAGCTTGAAATACGTATTACATTGATGGTATGGGAGGTCAGTTATAGATACATTAATTCTATTTTATTTATTTATTTATTTAGTTCCTTTAGGTACACTTAAGGCGCTAAGGCCTTCTCTTCACTAACCAGAAGTGCATACGTTCAAACATAATCATTAATCTAGTTTAAGACAAAAGGTGACTCTGATGATATTCCAACATATGTGAAACATTGTTGCTAGTTGAGAATGGGGTACATTTTCTAGCATATTTTTCTCCTATTAGGGCTTTTATCTCTTTTTTCCCACCGTGTCCTTAATCCCCTTGTACGTTACTGTACCTTTTTAATGATCTTTTATAGCGCATTTCGTCGTTTATAGCCTATGATTTTTTAGTTCAATTGCTCTTTTATTATAATATAATAAAAGAGCAATATTATTGTACTCAAACTTATAATTGTCTTGAATTCGTTTCTATATCTATGATCTTAAAGAACTTACAATTCACATGCCATCACCGTATGTGTTAAACGTGGAAGTAGTGAACTGTCTGCTTTCAGCAAGTGCAGGATTTAAAGCACACCTGAGATAATGAAAAACAGTTACTAGATATTACATTTTTATTTTTAATTCTACTGGAATTAATCAATAGCCCCAGCTATTTGTGAATGTAAAAGTTTGATACTTACCGAATATAGTAGCACCTTTAAGTCTCCTATTTGGCCTTATTTTATCCTACCTTTTCCACATGAAAATTGCACCTAAAAGTCTTAACCCTGATTATGAGTAAGTGGAAACGAGTTAAACAATGAAAATAGAATTCATTGTTGACAAAGTATTTAATAATAGAGTATAGAAAGAAAATAAAAGATTTGTATTTAATTTATATAATACGAAATTAATATTAATATTAAATATAACTATAATTATTATAAGTAGGTAAAGCATTAATGTTTGGCGGATTTAAAGGTCGCTTTTAATAATTATTATAACACTGAAATAAATTATTTAAAAGTTTTGTAAATTATCTAATTTTAGGCCTCTGAAGCCCTCACATCGTGGTATTGTCAAATCTATTAGACCTGTGGTTCCATTTAGGTCTATCTGTTTCATACAATCTAGAGTAGGCCTAGAATAACTTTTATTCTTATTAATCTTATTATTATTATATAATGATATAATGTTATAATGTTATAATTATTACACTATGCTATCAGGCTTCAGTGCATTCTGCGTATGATTTGCTGCGTAAAAGAGAATCAATGTAAGACTCTGTATTACAAACAAATTACAGTATGCTTACCTTTAGGCCTATATCCAATAGGAAACACATCTATATGAATCTAATGCTTTAACATACTGTAACTGTGATTTAATTTAAGCATTATGCTTCTACGTGAACTTAAATTACAATACTGTTTTTTTATACAGTAAATTAACAAACTCCTCAACTTCTTTGAGATCCATTTCAACTTAAATTATACAGGGTGTTAGTGAATAACACCGAAATATTTTACCAGTGTATAGAGGAGACATAGATAAGAAACTTTTATTAGGATATTTTTCCTCTATGGATTCAATTTTTCCTGTTACAGCATAAAATATCCCAAGGCATGGCCGCCACTGACTTCTAACATTAGAAAAAAATGCAAAACAAAGGAACTTCGTTGTTAACACTGTAGTCAGTAGTTATGAATAAAAGAAGAATAATGCAGTGACGGCCAGTCATGCGATTAGTCTGTAAATTTTGCAGATTATGAAAACTCTAAAATTATGATATAGCTGTGGATGAATGATTAAGAATCAGGTTTTTATGGATCACTAAGAAGGCATGAAGTCAACTTAATGAAAAATGTAACCCTATTTCGCTTCATTATTGACTTATGAGCACCAAATTGTAATGTCTTTAATGCCCTGTAGCATACACATTTTACGTCGTAGAGCAAAAATCTCCTAATAAAAGTTGCTTGTCTATGTCTCCTCTATACGCAGATAAAATATTTCGGTGTTATTCATTAACACCCTGTATTACTGCATAAATGTATTTCCTGAAATAAAGTAGCAAAATGCTAAACTTCTTTGAGATGCATTTCTCTTCCTCGTATTAGTGACCAAAAATTGATTCCGCAATGATGAATTTAGCACTACAGTAGAACTCCAATTATCCGAACTCCAATTATCCGGATCGCTTTGAGGCCGTTTTCAAGTGATTTTTGCATCAGTACTGTATTTGTAAGATACATGTTAAACAATCTAACACATAAATATTTTCTTTCAATAGAACCAATACAACAAACTACCATTACCAGCAGAATATGAGTGGCTCAATATTTAGAGTACAGGAGTCTACCACTACGTGGCAGGGTAACACTACGTTGTTGTGAAATTTACACTACAGAGGGACAATCTTTTGCTATTATGCATGTCATGAATCATTTGACCGTTAGCAAGAGCTTCATTTGACAACATTTTGGTGAAATTAGTTGTACAATAAATTTAACAAAAAAATTTGACCGTGAGCAACAGGGATAACTTTGAACATTTTGAGTGTTGGTAGGCTTTTATATCCTCAGATAAGCAATTCCAAGGCAAACTGCTTAAGAATAAAATACAGTATTTTGAGAGGGAATATATAGGTAGAATTTTCATGGGATCTTGTTACGAGATCTTGATATTCTGATAAGTAGTGATAACATCAGACGTAAAACATGAAATGTTAACGATATGTGTGATGATGTGTTGCTGATATATTCTGCTAGATCAATCCTGCGAGCTGGGATTGCTCATGCCAGGTACGTGAACAACATTGACATAATTATTGCTTGTTAGTGTAGCTGGTGTCTGTACAATACCATTCCATAGCTATTAGTGGAAGTATTCCTTTTTTATTTACTTTTTTAAATTTTCAAATATGTGTATGAGATTTGCATTAGCTAAGGTCATTTGACTTCCGATTTTCGGAGGGGGCGGTGGACGTCGATTCATACCAGTACGGTTCGCACCAGCATGGATCCATAGATTACATTCCAATGTAGTCCATGCGAGTCATATGTTTGCTTTGTTCTAATGTACGAAATAGCTTTCCTTTTATTTCTTAATAGGGTCTATTGCTGTTTAATGGACTTCTAATTTTAAATCTGTACGTAAATCCCTCAATTCAAGCGCACGGATTTATGAATTAGGCCTTCAGTTAGAATAATCACCTACGTTTGTCATAGAAGATGTTGGAAATGATTTGCGTCCACCGCCCCACATTTCTGACATCTTTTAAGAAAGTTTGCATTCACACACATTAATTCTTCTTGTAAAAATTGCTGCAATTTATCTTTTTATGTTCTCTATCAGTTATTAAATTGTACTGTTGAAGGTTTTTCTTGTACATTTTATTTCTTAAGTTCTTCCAAAAATAAAAATCATATACAGTATTCTTCAATTAAATCTAACGAGATATCTGCAGTATACGCAGGCAATTAAAATGCAAGTAAATCTAACGAGAGATCTGCAGTATGCACTGTAGCGGAGTCTTTAATAAATGCAATTAAATCTAACGAACGTTCTGCAGTATGCGCTGTAGCGGAGTCTTGAAAAATGGAATTAAATCTAACGAGAGATCTACAGTATGCGCTGTAGCGGAGTCTTGGAAAAATGCAATTAAATCTAACGAGAGATCTGCAGTATGCTCTATAGCGGAGTCTTCGAAAATGCAATTAAATCTAACGAGAGATCTGCAGTATGCGCTGTACCGGAGTCTTGGAAAAATGCAATTAAATCTAAGGAAAGGTCTGATGTAGCGGATTCTTGGATAAATTCAATTAAATCTAACGAGAGATCTGCAGTATGCGCTGTAGCGGAGTCTTGGAAAAATGCAATTAAATCTAACGAAAGACCTGCAGTATGCGCTGTAGTGGAGTCTTGGAAAAATTCAATTAAATCTAACGAGAGATCTACACTGTGCGCTGTAGCGGAGTCTTGGACAAATGCAATTAAATCTAACGAGAGATCTGCAGTATGCTCTATAGCGGAGTCTTGGAAAATGCAATTAAATCTAACGAGAGATATGCAGTATACGCTGTACCGGAGTCTTGGAAAAATGCAATTAAATCTAAGGAAAGGTCTGCTGTAGCGGAGTCTTGGATAAATTCAATTAAATCTAACGAGAGATCTGCAGGATGCGCTGTAGCGGAGTCTTGGAAAAATGCAATTAAATCTAGCGAAAGATCTGCAGTATGCGCCGTAATGGAGTCTTGGAAAAATGCAATCAAAACTAACGAGACATCTGCAGTATGCGCTGTAGCGGAGTCTTGGAAAAATGCAATTAAATCCAACGAAAGGCCTGCAGTATGCGCTGTAGCGGCGTCTTAGAAAAATGCAATTAAATCTAACGAGAGATCTGCAGTATGCGCTGTAGCGGAGTCTTGGAAAAGTGCAATTAAATCTAACAAAAGATTTGCAGTGTGCGCTGTAGTGGAGTCTTGAAAAAATGCAATAAAATTTAACGAGAGATCTGCAGTATGCGCTGTAGCGGAGTCTTGGAAAAGTGCAATTAAATCTAACAAAAGATCTGCAGTATGCGCTGTAGTGGGGTCTTCAAAAAATGCAATTAAATCCAACAAGAGATCTGCAGTATGCGCTGTAGTGGAGTCTTGGAAAAATGCAATTAAATCTAACGAGAGATCTACACTATGCGCTGTAGCGGAGTCTTGGACAAATGCAATTAAATCTAACGAAAGATCTGCAGTATGCTCTATAGCGGAGTCTTGGAAAATGCAATTAAATCTAACGAGAGATCTGCAGTATACGCTGTACCGGAGTCTTGGAAAAATGCAATTAAATCTAAGGAAAGGTCTGCTGTAGCGGAGTCTTGGATAAATTCATTTAAATCTAACGAGAGATCTGCAGGATGCGCTGTAGCGGAGTCTTGGAAAAATGCAATTAAATCTAGCGAAAGATCTGCAGTATGCGCCGTAATGGAGTCTTGAAAAAATGCAATCAAATCTAACGAGAGATCTGCAGTATGCGCTGTAGCGGAGTCTTGGAAAAATGCAATTAAATCCAACGAAAGGCCTGCAGTATGCGCTGTAGCGGCGTCTTAGAAAAATGCAATTAAATCTAACGAGAGATCTGCAATATGCGCTGTAGCGGAGTCTTGGAAAAGTGCAATTAAATCTAACAAAAGATCTGCAGTATGCGCTGTAGTGGGGTCTTCAAAAAATGCAATTAAATCCAACAAGAGATGTGCAGTATGCGCTGTAGTGGAGTCTTGGAAAAATGCAATTAAATCTAACGAAAGATCTGCAGTATGCGCTGTAGCGGAGTCTTGGAAAAATGCAATTAAATCTAACGAGAGATCTGCAGTATGCACTGTAGAGGAGTCTTGGAAAAATGCAATTAAATCTAGCGAAAGGTCTGCAGTATGCGCCGTAATGGAGTCTTGAAAAAATGCAATCAAATCTAACGAGAGATCTGCAGTATGCGCTGTAGCGGAGTCTTGGAAAAGTGCAATTAAATCTAACAAAAGATTTGCAGTGTGCGCTGTAGTGGAGTCTTGAAAAAATGCAATAAAATTTAACGAGAGATCTGCAGTATGCGCTGTAGCGGAGTCTTGGAAAAGTGCAATTAAATCTAACAAAAGATCTGCAGTATGCGCTGTAGTGGGGTCTTCAAAAAATGCAATTAAATCCAACAAGAGATCTGCAGTATGCGCTGTAGTGGAGTCTTGGAAAAATGCAATTAAATCTAACGAGAGATCTACACTATGCGCTGTAGCGGAGTCTTGGACAAATGCAATTAAATCTAACGAAAGATCTGCAGTATGCTCTATAGCGGAGTCTTGGAAAATGCAATTAAATCTAACGAGAGATCTGCAGTATACGCTGTACCGGAGTCTTGGAAAAATGCAATTAAATCTAAGGAAAGGTCTGCTGTAGCGGAGTCTTGGATAAATTCATTTAAATCTAACGAGAGATCTGCAGGATGCGCTGTAGCGGAGTCTTGGAAAAATGCAATTAAATCTAGCGAAAGATCTGCAGTATGCGCCGTAATGGAGTCTTGAAAAAATGCAATCAAATCTAACGAGAGATCTGCAGTATGCGCTGTAGCGGAGTATTGGAAAAATGCAATTAAATCCAACGAAAGGCCTGCAGTATGCGCTGTAGCGGCGTCTTAGAAAAATGCAATTAAATCTAACGAGAGATCTGCAGTATGCGCTGTAGCGGAGTCTTGGAAAAGTGCAATTAAATCTAACAAAAGATTTGCAGTGTGCGCTGTAGTGGAGTCTTGAAAAAATGCAATTAAATCTAACGAGAGATCAGCAGTATGCGCTGTAGCGGAGTCTTGGAAAAGTGCAAATAAATCTAACATAAGATCTGCAGTATGCGCTGTAGTGGGGTCTTCAAAAAATGCAATTAAATCCAACAAGAGATGTGCAGTATGCGCTGTAGTGGAGTCTTGGAAAAATGCAATTAAATCTAACGAAAGATCTGCAGTATGCTCTGTAGCGGAGTCTTGGAAAAATGCAATTAAATCTAACGAGAGATCTGCAGTATGCACTGTAGAGGAGTCTTGGATAAATGCAATTAAATCTAACGAAAGATTTGCAGTGTGCGCCGTAGCGGAGTCTTGGAAAAATGAAATTAAATCTAACGAAAGATCTGCAGTATGCGCTGTAGTGGAGTCTTGGAAAAATGCAATTAAATCTTACGAAAGATCTGCAGTATGTGCTATAGAGGAGTCTTGTTGGACAAATGCAAATTTCATCTTAAATTAATTTTTATAAAGATACATATCTACCATCCGCCTAAAAGAACTTACTAATACAAGTTAACAGGTATATGTGTGAAAATCTGTGCATCATTGCTCTTCATAACAGCATATCTTGAGAATTTGGGCGCCTGAGTTATTTGAGTAACTGAATATTTCTAGCAGCTTCCCAGAAATCTTATCATGAACAAAGTAAACATAGCTAATTAAAGACCGTAATAAACAACAGGCTAGTTGCATTGTAAGATATTTAATTATAGTGCAGCTCATAGTGCTATATTGCTGTTTAAGATAATTAGAGCATATGTCAACGTAAGCACCAACAGAATATGCTCGCAGGAAGTTTATACAACCAAGATGGTTCCTATAATATTCAAAACGACATACTGTAGCAGAGTATGGAGAAAGCATGAAGAGAATGGGAGGGGTAGGCATGTATGTTCATGTCAACTATTATTATAAAGTGGAAAGTGGCGATGATCGGGGAAGGGGTATATGGCTTACCACCATTCATTTACACCCTACTGTATACCCATCCCCTCGCTTTTCTGAAGTGAAATGTGTGTCCACAATTCCAGCAAGCCATGTTGATGTTCAACAATGCATGTCAGCACCATATCAGGGATATAGCCACCTCTTCACCCTCTCGCTAACACTTCTTGTACATCCTCCCTTTTCTCTTCTAACTATTTCCAATTATACTGAGATCCTGGAGTCCTTTGCATTTTTGATCAAACAGAATTTTCAAACCTGCTGTATTTCCTAACGGCGTATCTTAGTACGGCTGACTTTAAGGTCGGTGCTTGAATAACCACAAAGTCCGTTAACTTTTTACATTCGGATAAATGTGTCATGTTACCTTAATTGTTTAATTTTGACGAATTTTCATGAGAAATACGAAATACTTATTTATGATACAGGGGCCTGAAGGATGATTTTTATTTTGCATGTAGGTATCTTTGCGGGACGAGCCCGTAAGGGCGAAGCCATTATTTTGAGCAAAATAAAACCATTCTACGTGTATCATATACTACTTTTTAGACAGCCGTTTAACATTAATTTTGTGAAATAATAAGTATTATTGTAATGAATTACACACCGTAGACATGTTGCAGCGCGCAGACAGCTGACAGCTGTTATTGATTTTTCTCACGCACTGCTGCCAAGATGAAAGCACTTTTCACCCACCAAATTTAATGACTTTTGCAAATGCCGTGAGAAATTTCGCATTTAAAAAGGCGTAGTGAATTTTAAATTTGTCAATTTTTATCAAACTGAGAATATTTAATAATCATATGTAAATATGTTAACTTAATGAGTGTTTTCCATGTGACGGTTACCAAAGTTAGTACCAATGGAGTCACACAAAGATTTTATAGCACGAGTACGATCATGTGCAACTTTTACTTCGTGTGTCTTATGTTACAAGTTCTACTTTTAATTCAAACTGTATAAAAAGACTGTTTTGTGTGACCTAATTCTTTCTGTAAATGTAAAGGTAGTTCACGATAATGTTATACATGGGCTTTCTATCCATCAAACCAGCTATGCTTTAAATTTATCAAGAATGGGCTTGGAAATTTCTTTCAAATTTGACTGTATGGTTCTGGATAATGGTTATTTGAGGTACTTATGAAGTTTACAGTTGAGAAACTCAAAACAATGTGAATTAAAAAACCGACATTTCTGCGTACATTATCTTCATTGGATGCATAAAGAATCTATTCTGAAGGACGTCAAGTAATAATCATTTGTTTGTAATTTTGTAAATTGTAATATCAGTATTCTTTAAGAGAGTACTGTAGAACTGAGGAAATGTTGTAGAAAAAAAGTGCCAAAAATTGTACACAAGATACCAGCTTTATAAAAAAAAAAAAATGTGATGTGAAATTCATAACTTCATCTGCCCAAATATAAGTTATCATCTTAGTACAATATATTATGTATGACATTCTCTTCATGTAAATTGGTTGTAAAATTGAAGATAATGTCGTTACCAAATAACATCGCATCCCCGAAGGATACATAACACAAATAAAATCTTATTAATGTGCTCTCGTATCTTTCTTTACTTTAAACATGGCCAATACATTTTTCTCACTTCACACTGTGATATAGAACAAGAGCCCATATTGCAAAGAGCACGTATTTAGAGTGGGTGGCTTATAACTATCCTTCAGATAAATAAAAAAAACTTTTCATATAAAAGTTTTAGCTCTTAGTGTAAGCACCCCATGTGTAAAATCTAAACAAAATCGTAAGAGCTCTTTTCGAGAAAATCGCGACAAACGAAATTTTCTTCATGTAAAGTCCCTGTAAAATAAGAGAAACTCGTCGCCACGTCTTCGGAAGGTACCTTGCCCAAATACAAAATTTTGTTTCATACGATTTTCCGTTTTCGAGCTAGCCTGTTCAAAGACATCCACACAGACAGACAGACACACAGACATGTTTCCAAAAATAGTATTTTCGGATTCAGGGGCTGTCAAAACGTGGGCATAGGACAAAAACTCAACTTCGAATTTGGGGGTCGAAAACAATACTTCCTCTCCTTATAGTACGATACCTATGGTACGGGCAGAGGAAGTAAAAATCATGAATTTATCTACAATACCCTTACAGTTACATCTAAATTATTTAAAAAGATATGAAGGGGCTAGTTCCATAAGGGCGTAAGGCACATCTTTAATGTTGAGCTTTTAACATTTATGCCTTGTCCTCATATCTCTTAAATACTCAGTGAAAAATTTATACTTGTGCCTTAAAGCTCTGCTCAGTCATAAGAAAAGACCTGTGGTTGTGAGTGGTAGCATTGTTTAAAAAAAATCAAGATTTTTCAAAACTATGCTCTTGTGCCTTACGCCCTTATGGAACTATGGAACATATATATTTCCATATTTTTTACTTGTCTTTGTTTATAACAGGTCAGTAAGATAAGTATTGTGTGGGTACTTAAGAAAACTGACTATAGGCTAGAAGGGTGGAAACTAGAAGCTTAACAAATAGACTATATCCCCTTCCCATCAAGCACCAGTGCCATCAATAGAGGATTTTAAATTGATCCTTACTACAAACCGTTTGGAAATATAGCTCGTTTGAAAATCCCGTTTGATCAAATATGCAAAGGATAAAATTGGACACTGGATTAATCTATATATATATATATATATATATAAATGAATGTATGTGTGTGTGTCTGTCCTTTATGCATTACTACACCATTCATCCGATCGCCATGAAACTTTGGGAAGTTGTTGAGTACATTCCCGGGAAGGTTTCTGGCATATTGCATTTTAAACTTTTCCTTTCGTTCGTGAGTTATGAGTGAAAAACGGGCAAAAAACGTGTATTTTTTGCGTTTTCGAAGCATCGGTTTCAGTAATACCATTCAATGTCAAATCAATTACAGTAGGCTTTGGCTATTTTTGTCATTCCTTGGACATAAAACTATATCGCTTGAATGTTGTAGCTCACGCTGATCGATTCATTTGTTTATAATGTCAAGGCATGCAGACTTATGAAATTTTCAACCTACACCGAAGAGGATTATTATTATTATTATTATTATAAAAGGGATAATCAATATAGGCCTCAATATGGTCAAACGTTGTTCGATTTGGACGAAACTCACTATACAGGACCTCGAATCTGAGGTCGCTTTTACCAGGCGACGCTATCTAATCGTGGTATGTAATTCACGTGATTTAGGTGTTAATTAATATAACGTTTGAACTATTATGCTCTTAATTTTTAATTTTTGAAATAATTATCGCGGAGGATCGCTTGATTTTGTAAGTCCATTCTGGACGATTTATTTGTTTAGAATATCAAGGCCCGCACAAGTATGAAATTTTCAACCTACACGGAAGAGGGATATTCAATATAGCCCTAAGCATGGTCAAACATTGTTCGACTTGGACGAAACTCTCTATGAAGGGGCTTTCTGGGCCAGGGAAATCTAATCTGAGGTCGCTTTTACCAAGCGACGCTATCTAATCGTGGTATGTAGTCCATGTGATTTAGGTGTTAATAAATATAATGTTTTAACTATTATGATCTTAATTTTTAATTTTTGAAATAATTATCGCGGGCGAAGCCGCGGGCACACGCTAGTGATTCTATAAAGGGAAAACAAATAATTTTTAATTTTAGTTATAATGTTATAATGCTGACCTTTCTACTAGTTATTCTACATTATGTTAAATTTTCAGTTGAAAATATATGTAGCCTACGTATTACATACTTGCTGAATGGGACGCTGGCCCTCAGTGCTACTATCAGTTTCTCGCAAAAATATTGAATTTGTTTTCCACTTATTGATTTTACAATTTTGAGTTTAACATGGATTTTATTAGCTGATATGGACCTGAAAGTACATTGTTACTACGTATGATATCTATATTTATTTTACAATTTTTTATTTGTAATTTTGTGAGTATACTGAATTCACTGGGCTAATTCCAATGGGAGGTAGTTTATTTGTTTTGTCAGGGCATTTCTTAATAAAGGAATTTAAACGTCTTGAGCCGAAACTTGAACAATAGAAGTAGTAAAATTCTTGCGTTAGGTAAATGTATATTATATTCATGACCTTCTGCTCTACATCATCAAGATTTCTGTGAAAATAACCCACTAAATTGTAAACTTAGTCTATATTGATTATGTTAAATTTATAACATAATAGTTTATGTGAATAGCCGAATGATTTTGATAAATAAATGATGCATTTTATTAGTGGAGAATAAATATAACCCGTAGCGGAGTTCTTCTGCGGTTTTATTAGCGAAAATAGTTTAATTAGATTTATGATAGATCACTCCAAAATCACAGACTGTTGAAATATTGGTTGAGATTTTGTTCTGAAGCTGAATTTGAGTAAATACCATTGGTAAATATTAAAGGATGTCAGAGGATACTTGTTTCCAAACGATAACCGAAATTTTGAGCAATTGTAATGGCATGTACCGGAAGTTTTCTTGAAAGAGAATGATATATAAATATATCCACGATGCAGCCAATTTTCTGTTAAATGTTTTAGACAAAGTTTGCTAAAACCAAAGAATTAATTAAAATTCCCTCATTTATATCTATATCCTATAGAGGCATAAATACTGCATATCAATCAGAAACGAATATAATATTAAAGTCGTAAAATAATGTATTTTTGTAACTGTAATTCAATCTTTATCATGCTGGTATCATTCAAGACTCATTAATAATATTACCGGTATGAAGAAATTATGAACATTTTTCTTTGTATTGTATTTAAGTTTTCTGGTGTATTATAGGCCTACCCCTACTACAAAAATTATAAAAGGAAGAGATAAATTTTTCCTGTAAGATTATATAAAAAAAAATTCTTCGCGTAAGTTCGTAAGTAATATCAAGGCATGTTTTTTAAGATAGTGAATCTAGCTATGCAGGTGGAAGATAAAGCCCATATCCATCAGTAGGTGGGAAATAAATAAAGGAGGTTGGAGCATCGCCACTCTAAGTTATGCAGTATGGTCACATTCTGGTAGGTGGAGATGATTCAGTGCATCCGCTTAGTAGCTGCTTGAGGGAGACAGAAGCCTTTTGCTTCATGAATGATTCAGATCTGTGTGTTGCGGGTCGCCGGATACCTCAGGATGAGGTCAAGACCAACAACCATATACCTCCGTACTTACATCGTGTTTACATGAGCCACAACCCGGGTTCCTGATGCATTAAATTCCATCCTCTTACAAAGCACAAGCTGAATTTGTTAACACCTTTTAGTCCACAACTTCGTACCACTTTTTACGTCCTGTTGACTCCCAGCTAGAGAACAATGTGTTAATTTATGTTGAGAAGTTCCTCAACTCTAGCAACAAATTCACAGAGTGCTACCTTCGATTGAATGACGTACTTCCGCTTGTACAAGTGTTCTCTTTGAAATGTAAAAGTGTACAGCCTAGTGATATCAAGGGCTTATTCTTTCACCTACCCTAGCATACGGCAAGTGCCATGAGAAGACACATCCATATTGTTACGTAATGAGTATAGTGGTTAACAAAAATACACTATATGCCAATAACTGAATTATAAAATATACTAATAAGGTGAAAAATCATAATCAGTACATTGAAAGATTTTTCGTGTTGAAAAATCTGCATAAATGTAAAATTTTTCACAACATCAAAAGGTGAAATTCAGCCACTTCCAAACATATGTAGCTTTTCCATTTCTCTTCATAAAATTAATCTTTATGCCTTAATCTATAGGTATCAATAGTTACCTTATACTTATAAGCCCCTTATAGATATTTAAGAAGCTTAAGAACTACATCCATTTAAACCGATAACATGAGAGTTATTTTCTCCATTTTCTCCATTTCTTTTGAATTGACTAAATTGTGAATGTCCTGAACTAGAATTTAAGTATTATTGATTTATAAGACCTTGAACATTTTCGGAGCTAGCATTTTCTATACATAGCCCTCCTCACCATAAGAAACATTAGATGGCATATTGTTTTGTAGAAACAATATCTGAGGTGTTTACTTAGGCGATATTGTTTTATATATGTTTTTGCCCATCCAAAGTTTAGGACTGATAGTTAGAGGGAATATGGTGCATATTGTGAACATATCGAACATTTAAAAATACCATTTAGGCCTAATATTTCCATTAATGCAATGATACTTCACAAAAGATGTGAATGAAACTCTCAATTACTAAATTATTATCAATGCTGAGAGAAAACCTGAAAACGTCGATATAGACGAACTTTTTTAATAGGCTATGTTAAACCACCTGGACTAATGTGCAAAAAGCTGTGATAAGAGAAACACAGCATTCAGTTTATATCCCAGTGGTGACAACCGAGAAAGTTATAATCCCTTGTTTTAGTGTATAAACCGCTTCCTCAGTTGGTCGATCATAGCTTTAATATTTGAGTGAGTTGCCTTCTCTGCTCTGCGATACTCGGGTCATCTTCAGCCACATCCTGGTCCTTAGCTCAGCTTCCTGCTACTTAGATTACTTATTCATGTAGACACAATGCTCTCAAATCATAGCTACTAAGAACAAGGCGGGTACAACAAAGCAATGTGTAGTACTTTTGTGAAATTAGACCGATAAAATTATGTAATTCATACCGGGCATGACTGCATTGCCATGACGTTTTGTGATATTGGACATACTTCTTTGCAACCAGTAATTTTTCTTAAATTCAATAAACCCTCTTGACATGGAACTTGTCGAAGTGTGATAAAGCCAAAAGTCTCGGCAGGATTAAAAAGGTACCGTGTATAACAGGGATGGCTAGACTTTAAGAGCTCGTGATCTACTCCAGAGAATTAAAATGGTTCACGTGCAACTTCGATAGATAAGTGGATTCGTATTTTGATTGCAATATTTCCAAGAAAATTAATTTTATTGTATTAATGTATTAAAAATATCGGAATGTACTTCATAATTGCTATTCAGACTACAAGAACAGAATTTATTTTATTTTAAATACAAGTTGTTTAATATCCGGTTTGATTTGCTGCTCTGAATGCTTCAAGATGGTTCCATGTTCGATATTAATCGATTCCACACCAGTGTTGTTATGAAAAGTTTTAAAAATATATTTTTGACCGATTAGTAAAACTACTAAACAGTTCGGTGTTAAATCAGTTATCGAGCCATGATAAGTGAAGTGGAATGTCGACCTGCCATTTGGGATGTCAAAAGCGATTACAAATTTTTATCATGTAGCTACTATTGGCAATACTAGCGGTGACCGTCACAAGTGACCCATGTGAAAAGACCCTTATACTCCTAGAACAACATTTTTTAACACCTGAAGAAATAAATAAATCTAAGAACTCTATATTTTATAAACATGTTGATCAGTTTTAGCGGTTTCATAGCGAATCCATGTACGTACGGTATGCTTTTAGTGATAATGGCCAAAATAAGTATCATTTTATGTTTTATAATGAAAAGTGGGATGCGATGCATAAATTAATACTTACCAAAATTTCACTCGGATTTATAAAACTGTAAGATATACAAAGAACAAGTTTCAAGAAGTATTGTAACTAAGCAATGGGGCAACCAACGCGCGCCACTACTGGTTCTTCTTTAAGTTTCTAAAAACGTAACAAGAACTAATTACGCTTCTTCATGCTAGATGTCAACACAAATGATGTGATGCAACTGGTATCACTGCAGAACCTTTGAGATACACAGAGAATCATAAACACAAAGGGGCAGAGTTATGCATCGGAGAATCAAAGCTGAGATCACGGCCAAATTCCCCCAAAACATCCCCACTCAACACTATCTGTATAAATGAAATACTGACTCCAAATAATTTACTTGAACGTTGCTTACAATTAAATGAGTAGAGCTTTTATAAGTCTAATTCTCTTAATTTTATATCATAGGCCTAATGATTATGCCAGTGAAGCAATCAGGTTTTCCTTAGTTTCGTAGACATTTTTACTGAAATTTGATAATAAATTAACTAAACTCACACATAAATTAATTTAACCTTTTATCCTCTGAGCTACATTCTACAATTAAGACGATAATTAAATCTTTCAAGCAGGAAATAAATTTTAATTACGTTTAAGGCACCTGAGTTAATATTTCCTGTGTTGCTACTTACATTGAGGAAATACCGCGATTTAGGACTTTTTATAATTAGAATAATTAACTGTTTATTAAGAAAATAATATTAACATTCTGGGAGTAGAAGGAAATAATAATGATGCCATTACAGGCTTCTCCAGTTCTTATATTTAAAATTATATTTGTAGAGTCATTAAACTTATTCGCGTTGTTAAGTGCCAGAATGGATCTGTCTAAGATAACTTTATAAACGGGAAAAATGTCTGACCATCCGTGTTTCTGTGTAGGTAACTTAAATTCGCTTCATCAGATATTTATGAAACTTAGTATACACATTTATAACGTCCATAACAAGAATCCTATTGATTTTAGAACAAATCGGTTGACCGTTACCGGAGTAACGACCTATTAATTGTCATATTCTTTTTAAAAAGCAAATTTGCATCATTCGATAGAACTGAATATGCTGTTGGGAACTGAAGACAAGTGATTGCATGTAGCAAAAATAGTTATATATGATACATGGGATAAAAGATGGAAGCAATTGTACGAGCAAAATAAAATCATTGTACCACGTGTATCATATTCTACTTTTTAGAGAGTTATTAACATTTGCGAAATAATAATAAATATTATTGTAATGAATTACGCACCATAGAGTCAGCGTGCAGACTGCTATTACCGATTTCATCCTACAATGCTGCCAACATGAAAACGCTTTTCACCCAACAAATATAACGACTTTTGCAATCACGGTGAGAAGTTTCACATTTAAAACTACGTAGTGCATTTATACATTATCAATTTGTATCAAACTGAGTCTATCTAATAATCATATTCCAATATTTTTAACCAAATGAGTGTTTTTCTTGTGGCAGATACCGAAGTTGTACCAACGGAGTGGTATAAAGATTTTATAGCACTAGTGCGATAACGAGCAACTTTTACTTCGTGTGTCTTTTGCTCGAAGTTCTACTTTTGATTCAGGTTGTCTAAAAATATTTTATTACAACTTATACCCTCTCAGAAATCCTGCAGCGGTATTGATGACAGTATGACAAAACAATATAATTGTGTCATAAATATTGCCCAGAAAGTTCAACAGTATCTTGAGGGTCAGAACACAGGGTCCTGATTTCTGATTATGTCGGTAGAAAATATAATAAAGGACTTTTTTCCTTTGGCTTATTTTTCGTGAAATCAAATGTTAAAATGTCAAAATTGGATGCCTCTGTAATAACCAGGCTTTAAAACTTAATGCCCGAACCCACAGAGGGAGTTGATTGCGGTTACCAATAACCTGAATATAGGGGGTGGAGGGTAATTGCGTAGGCTGATAAGACAGTAATTGATAGTAGTACCGTGAAGTGAATGCGCTCGTAGTACGGTGCCTTTCAAATTGGTCAACAGTGTACCTTGTCATTGTCGTGTTTAAATTCATAATACGTGTTCGGCCTGCCGAAAGTAAAGTGTTCTAAAACGCAAACATATATTGAAACATTTGGGAGGGACTATTATACACAAACAGGAGAAAGTATCGTTTTGCATGCTTGTAATGTGAGTTTAGATAATGACAAGTTATTTTGTGGTCTTCCTATATATGTATTCCGGTTTGTTTACTATCACGTGAACTAGCATATGGTAGCTAGGGCATACGCCGAGCATAGTCTGTACAGTACGGTTGCTGTTAACATATTCGATCGGGCACTAAGTTTTAAAGCCTGGTAATAACACACGAGTTGGCAATGTTACATTAGCTGCCTTGGGGTTGGGTAATATTGATTATTTGCAGACTGGTCATTGACTCAATAGTAAGCTACTTTTAGTTCTGAGAAAGCGTAGATTTTCACTGCCGGAGTATTATAAGTATTAGATTCTGACCACCGACTGGCAAGTCAGATGCAGAAGAATATTCAGCCAGAAGACTCCAACCGCGCCACTGAAGATGGCCATCGCAGCAGTGAACGAAACATCTGGGTAGTTTACTTCCAGCAGACCAAAGCAAATCAGCCCTGAAGAATCTTTACTTTATAAGAAACCTTTTAAATTGTAGGTCTATTATACCACAAGTGTATTACAGTTAAGATAAAATTAATAATTGCATATACCTATAATACATATAACTTACTTTAAACATGATGCAAGGTCTCAGTCCATTGACAGTCCTTACTATACAATTTGGGGATGTGGTCAGCATGTCGACTCCCACAGCCGTTATTGATAGTTCCCGGAGCTACTTTTTTTACCAAGAAGCCTAAGCCTCCCTAGCTCAGAAAATATCCGTGGAGGTACCGGTGGTTGACTCTAGACCTCCGGATCCATAGTCAGGAACGCTATCCACTAAACCGTGCAGGCGATCCGAAAGATGTCTAGCATTCAAAATTAAATATAATATTAGTCCTTTCTCTGATCCTGTGTCACTCATATAATGAAGTAACAATTCTTCATAATTATAACAACTTCATTCATTTTAAATCTTAATAACAGTCACATTTTAATTATATTTTATAATGAACTGCAAAGGGTTACATTCTTTTCATTACATTTTCCCTTGCAAACTTAATTTATATGAAATATTGTTGAGTGGAGTGATAACCAAATTAGAATTCGAGTGACAAAGGTAATGAAATATTAATGATACGAGATACACTGGCTCTGTGTGTGGGGTCTAAGAATTGCCACTGACATTACAACAAAACCTCGAGGTATTCGTAATGCATAACCCATAATCAAAAGAGAAGACAGTAAAACTGGTTTTGTTTGTCACTGAACCCCTGGCTCTGTAATTACACCAAGAGTCCTATTCGTCCAGCACAGCAATATTAAAGAGCAATTAGTCTGTCTGAAGTGGTGGTGGCACCAAGCTCTACAATTTCATCTCCCTTATCTTCTGTCTTTCCTTTTATCTTCCTCTTCTTTAACTACACCCTCCCTGTCTCTTACTACACAGTTTCTCTCTACAATAGCTACTGTAGTGTAGCAACAATATTGACCCCACTGGCTACGATAGAATTCTCTAATCCGAATTTCCAAGATGACACATTCCTACATAAAAACTTTCAAACTTCTCGCTTTTCATGTAACTTATTTAAAGGGAAAATCTGCAATCTGAAGAATCAAATAGGGTCTTGATACTAGTCGGTATTTTTGTTTGTAAAAAGGAATAGTATCATTAATAAATTTCATTTCATTAGTGCTGATCTGAATAAAATAACTAGAAATGTTCACCCTGAAAGCACTAGATATATAATATATATTAAAAATCTGACTGCTGGAAACGTAGATTACAATGTTGACTTGAAGTTTATTAACAGTACTCACAATTTGTTAAGTCTATAAATTACGTAAATCTATTAAACATGTATTACTAATCTTAGTACTGATATTCCTGGAGGAATAAATATGCACATAGACCTATACTAAAACAAAGTTAAATGTAATAAATTATCTTAATGTAGGTATACTTTAAACCTTTGTCTACTTTGTTACTTGTTATACAATCATTATATTAATAAAAATAATCAATTATAGTTGCATTTCAACTAGTCATAGGTTGCAGATTAATTACTAAAATTAGTGTTATTTTATCTCATGTAAGAAGAATCGCCAGGTTGTAGGTTAATATAAATTAGTCACCATCCTATAGATAATGGTGAATATTATATACCATATATAGCAGAATTAATAGAATTATGCAAAGTTTACTAGGTAATTTGGTATGGAATAATCAGTTTATAAATATTTGCTTCAATATTCGTTAACATAAAAAACAAGGCTGTTCTTAAACGTAGCATAGGGTGCCCATATAACGTTTAGCCTATATTTTAAAGGAACATTTTAATTTGGGGGAAACCTGGGACAAGATAGAAGAGAATGAAAATTTCATCCACAAAATATAGCGAACATTTAAAACCCACCTTGTATTGTACATGCAAATTGTCCCACACGATTTAAATGACTTCTAAAATTTATTCTGCAGACCAGTTTAGATAATTTATTCCCCAGAAATAGGTGCCTTTTAAATTTAATGCATTTTGTAAAAAAGTGAATTTTCTTAGGTTAGCCCTAATGTCATAGTTATTAGACGATACCCCATTGAAGTATGTTTCGACAAAGCCTTCAGTCGTATCTTACATTAATGTAGCGTGAAATATGCTGGCCAATCGGAATCACAAAAATGCGGGACACTTTAGCATTCTCAGTAAAACTTTCAGGACACAGGGGCGAATTGCCGAAAAAGATACTGTCCAGTACAGGCCTTTCCAACTCGAGCACTTTGCGCTGGGGCGCACCATCGCAGCACTCAACGACAGCCCGGTGCTCTCCTTCCCCACGTAGCGGCCGGTGCGACTGCATGTGTGCGTCAGAGGCAGCACAATGGGTAGCTGAATTCGCTTTATTAGCGGATGTAACGTCTTATTTAAATTATTTAAATATATAGTTGCAAGGGAAAAATTAGTTAATTTGCACCATGTGTGACAGAATTATGCTTTCAAAATGCAGAATTTATTATTTAAAGTTCAGCTTAAACCCTGACATTTTGAAAATTTTCCTTCATTAAAATAATTAAATTTGTCTATTTACGAAAACCTTGAAGAGTATCAGATGTCGTTACCAAATATTGGTAAATTAATTACGGCAAAACGATGTTAACAATCCACTTAAATTCTAAATGTACACAAAGGCAAACACAATATATCATACATGGGCATTGACTGGTTCGCGAACCACTTGCGGTTCTTGACCTTCCCGCATAAGACACAAGATGGCATTGCGGACATTCGGTGTACGGGGTAGATTATTCCCATGCATGAGCCATATTTCTTTGCAAGCAGTGACGGGTTGCGGCACAGTTCCGATTGGAAAGGCGTTATGGCACGTTCTAAGCCTTTGTATGATGAATAATTGCACACATAAAAGAACAATTAAAAATACAAAATTGTTTGTATTATTTGTATATTATAGTGTATATTATAAAGTGAAATTAGTGTTTCCCTAAGAATGAGCAACCGCCACTGCACTTATTGTCTGTTTGTGTCTCCATCTACCCGTTCTTTTCGAACTATGTGTAAGGTGACCAAGTTTTGCGGGTTGCGTGTCAATGGATAGGGGTTTGCCCATGATTGATATATGTAGGGAATAAATGGTTTGTTTACGTGTTCACAAAATTGTTATTAATAATTGTTTTCGTAAGCTGAGCGCTGGCTAAACCTGTGGAGCTGCCTCTCGTGCTACACCGGTGCTGCCCTACGCCGTGGCAGCACCTCGGTTGGAAAGGCCTGGTCTAGTGCCTAAAATTGGAATTCATAATCAATTTCAAGAATCTCACAGATTAATTTTCCCTTTTTCGATTCCTTTATTACATAACATCTGCCTTATTAGTAAACTTGAATGGTTCTTGAAAGAACATTAAAGCTAAACTATAAGGTGCGCAGATGAAATTATTTAACGCTACTCAATAGTGCTTGTGATAAAATAAATAATGAATGGGTTTATAATAGGGATATTCTAAAACACGGCGCACCAAAATTGATTCCACATTGCTTAGAGGAGATTGCCCCGTTGCCGGTCAAGTCTCGTTACCGGTCAGCAAGTAGTTTACATATTAAGACGCTAGGTAGCAGCAGAAAACAGTTATGAAGTGGTAGGCAGGAACACTAGATGGCAGCAAAGAAAGTTATAAAGTGGTAGGCAGGAACACTGCCTACCACTTCATAACTGTTTTCTGCTGCTATCAAGCGTCTTAATGTGTAAACTGCTTGTTGACCGGTAACGAGGCCTACCCTTGTAATCCCTTCCCCTCTCAAGTTGTTTGTCCACTTCAGCCAGTACTACTGGATATCGCAAGTCTCGAACGTACCGGATGTCTCGAACGTATCGGATGTCTCGAAAGCTGACTCTAGTTTAAACGTTCAAAGTAATAAATTGCTTGCCACGTCATTTTTCCTTACCCTAGAGCTTTGGGATCATCGCGGAAGATAAACAGAATGGCTTATGTCCGATGTATTGTAGAAGGAGTGGATTTGATCGAAATAACTACTATCTCTTCGCCATCATTGCTCTGTACATACCACAATAAATTTTCTATTACATTTTGAATCGCTCTGTACAAAATCTCTTTGCCATAACCTGAGCAATTGTTTTATATTAGGTGGTAAGGGCTAAAGTAGGAAACAAAATAAGGGTGCTAATTTAAGGGCACATCTGCGGTTGTGGATCATCTTATGACGGAATGCTAGGAGTGCCTAATAGACGCTACTTGCGGCGTGTAATAACAAACCAGGAGAAGACGGTGAGGCCCCTAGTGGCAGTTACAAGCTGCAACTTGGCTTCTATTTCCACATCAAATATTAAGAAGTTAATATTGCCTGCGAAAGTGCTGTAACATCAGCGGTTCCCGCAAGGGACCCCCAACACTGGAGCTAAGCGGATCCGTCTCAACACCGCCACATTTCCATTGTTATCATTCACATGCCGGAACTGGAGTGCTCAGCCAGGGTTGCTAAAGTGATGGTTTACCTGTCCATGGTGAAAATAGGTGGATAAAGGTTAAATTCGTGAAGAATTTCCCTAACCAAAGAGTCCTCAGATCATTTCAATCTAATGCATAAGACTGGTCCACCGCTGTGGCGTAGGGGATGCGTTCGCTCCTCTCACGCCCGGGTACGATTAATGGTCGAGACACGTTACCTAGGTCGGGATTTTTCTGGTGTTTTTCCTCACCTGTGAGACAAATGTCGGGTAACTTTAGGCCCTTGTGGTCCCCCAGATATCATCTGGCCGTCATTATCATCTTCATCCATCCTCGCATTCTTTGGAGTGAGTGAATGTGTGTATGAATGATGTGTCTGGTCCTATGTATTCGTGTTGTCTCGGAGGTGACCCCGGCATTGGGTTGATCACTCATCCGAGGAGGCCCTTCATGTCCTTGTATGCATGTGATCCAAAGATAATCCCTCTTTCGACAGGTCGCGACCCTGTAAGGACCGGGCGGCTTGGGTCGCTTAGATCCTAAAACGGAGAGGTAAAACTAAAATATAGAAAGAAATAAAGCATAAGACTGACGAATTATAGCGTTTATGTTAAAAACAGACTAGATTTAGTGTAGTAGTAGAGTGGTAAGTACTAACTATCTGTTCCCTAGTTCAAGGGTTTGATCCCGGGAAAGGAGAATGCATTTGTGTGCTTAAATCAGATGGTCCTATACCTGTAGGTTTGCAGGCATGTAAAAAACTCACAAAATTCCGGCACACTGATTACTATTATAGCGATACACAACCGCTGCTAAATAAACTTATTAACCAACAAATTAAGTGTAACAGACTTCATTCAGTGATAGAACACGTTTCTATAAATATGATGAATTTAGGTTACCTTGATGGTTTGATTCCAAACTGCTCTCAGGACAATATTTCAAACCCGACGGAATGCACTGCAGGAGATAACTTCATCGTGTCTCATTCTATCTTAATATCAAAACTCTTTAAAGAATCCGGTCCTTAAAATTCAGTTTCCAAATAAAACAGATGAGTATTAACGAAACCACAAAATAATTTAATGTTATCAAAATATAACTTATTTTCACACAGTTATAAAGCAACTCATGTCAATACAAGTATGTCTCTTTTCCGTGCGGCTCTTGATGGGAAACAAGATGATAGTAAACAATATGCCGAATAGACCTGTACACCCTTGTATACCCTTTATTTCTCTTAATCCTGCACTGGAAAAAACAAACACTAATAGGATCCTGAAGTATTTCCGAAGCTTAGGCCTACTTGTTTGGAACAGGGGTTCTCAATAATTTTGGGTCTGAGCTTTCCCTTTTCGTTCACAAATTAGACCACATCCCCTCTCTGTATCCCTAAATAATTACTCATGTATCCAAAAAAAAAAAAAAATGCAAATGTGCATTTTTATAATGCTTTTTTTTCATTACAGGTATTAAAATAGACCAATACGTTTTTATTGATACAAAATCATAATTAATTAAAATTGCTTAACAGGCGTACATTACAATGGATTCTGCCCTCAATTCAGTTAAAATTTCAAGACATATAATTTAGTTTCTTTTTCTGAGGAATCCAATTAATTCTAGTGCTTTCTCTGCTTTTCTTTCAATTTTTTGTTGTTGAATGTTTGGTTCCGACTGCAGTAGTGCAAACCTCGGGTCACTTTCAACAACCAACAGTGCTTGATAGTCAGCGAAGAAAATCCAGACTCACACAGATACGTTGACGAAAACTGTTCCAACAACCTAGCAGCTTCTATAGTAACTTGTGGGTGAACATGAAAATTTGTAACTAACTTATACTTGATCCAAGATGTGTACGCAGCAAAAGTAACTGTGTCCTATCGTTCCATTGGTTAATCGCACCAGCGCATACTTCACGATAGTGCGACAAGTTCAATCAGATGTTTACTTCCATTCCATTTGACAAAAATAAAGGAATAAGCCTCTTACTGACGTAAGGAGTTTGCTGTAAATTCGTTCTGTTAATATTCTAGTTATCCTACTTATTCCTCCATATGCTTAAGAAACTTTCTCAAGAAACCGTGGTCTAAAACTCAATAGTTTCTTAAATATGGCCTATTAACTCCATTTGGCACTTTGTTGTATCAATTTACCTGATTTTATTTTTCTCCCAGAGGAAAGCTATTAACAGTCTCAGATGTTTATGATATGTGATATTTTCTTTTTGGCTTTTATTTCAGTCATAGCATTGAGTTAAACATGAATTGAAATTTTCTGATCACATTTAGTTAGTTGCATTTTATTTGCCATATATCTGCATATATAGGTAATTTTTTGCAGTTTTGGTAATAGGCCTATAGTGTATGTTTTAGCGATTTTAACGTAGCCTAATATTTCCGTTACATTATTTTGTGGATATAATCTTATATTCAGAAAATTTAAGTGGTTGATATTTTATATTTTTTATCTACTTTCTGGAAATAACTAATTCCTAGAAAGAGTTTCTAATATTTTGCGGCCTAATCACCAGTTACCAGCTAAAACTGCATAGTCGTCCAAATCGTCGGACCTTTCGAAATACCTCTTTGGGATGATGTTATGTTCTAATATTCCTCTCAATATGTAAACAACGTTAATTAAAAAATACTTCATGAAAGACGATGTATCAGATTTCAGATGAAAAATTGTTTACCTTCTTATTATCTAAGTGCATCGGAATAAATTAAACTTACTTTAGGGAGTAATATAGTATGGGATATTTTGATGAATCGTCGGAGATCCGTTGTGAATGCTTTATTGACGCGCTCTTTGCTTACCGCCCTGGTAGTATACTGTATTTTACTTGATTCACAGGCTCTTGAAGCAGTAAATCATTTAACAATTACGATATTATTTGACAAAGTAATGAAACTTTTAAAACAGCATGATTAGTATTCAATAATGTTTACATTCTGTGTGATTCATTAAATATATGTTTATTTGAAAGTCATATTTAGCTTTTTTTAAGGTGATATTATTATCTTGCATATTTCTTTCTTTTTATACGTCATAAACATCAGGTCCTACTTATTAATGTAACTAAACTCATATGTGGAAAATGTTAAATTCCTAAAATTTTCCGTTTTGGTCCTCCAATTTTGGTTGGAAGCTACCAAATAGAGAAAATTGCATAATTAATATAAAGCGTGAAATTTAATGGCAGTGATAAAAACAATCCTACAACGGGAGAGGTAAAAATCAGGGAAAGAAGAAGAAAATAAAACGATTAAGAACCTAAATTAGGCTTATCATTAATCGAGACGTCACTGATCTATAAATTACTGTCGTTTGTTGATATTTGGCGGCCATTTTGATATTTTTGCTGCAAAAGAATGTATTTTAAAAGTAATTATGTTGCTCAGAATTGTTTTATATTCATACTAGGAACCTTTGAATTACTTTACATATTATTGCAGTCATAAATACCAATGAGAGAAAAATGTAAAGTCAACATTGAAATTGCAACCTTAACGCTGTTGATTTAGATACAGATGTGTGCACAGGAGCTCTGAACAAATTTCAATTTAAAAAGCAATCCCCTTCAGCTAAAGGATAATTAATTGGAAGTGATTTGAAACATAAACAATATGATCATTACTGTAAGTCAGTATATATCGTCAGGGGCATATAAAAGTCCTTTCGTATGGTATAAACCATGTTTAGTAATTTAAAATATAAAGCAGAAAAAAAATAAATCGCGTCAAAAATCATAATTGTCTTTAATGGCATTTCATTAAGCCGGCTGACGCAGCTCTGTTAGAATCGAATTACCTTACTAATTTGCGATATAAATTCCGGCAGAAACTGATATTCCTATAAATAAACTGTGCTAATTCTCCTGCCCCAGCCTGTTGCTGTGAAACGCATATCTTGTGAGAACAAGAGTGATGTAAGTCATTTTCTGGTTACATTTTGCTCAGATAGGTATTCTGGAGTCCATTTTTCTTTTCAGATTGGTTATCCTCCTAATCAAGTTTCTCATGACTGGGGGTAAAAAGCTTTATAGAATTATTGAAACGCTTAGGCCAATATTTAAGCTACATGAAGGCTATTATAAATATGTATTGCTTACTTACTTACTCAATGGCAATAGAAAATTCCTAAGCAAGCTAAAGGAATATTATCTATTTGATGGAACCCGAAGGTTCATTGCCGCGCTTACCTGAGTCCGCCGTTCAACCCTATTCTGTGCTAACTCCATCCAATCATCCCCCATAAATCCTACTTCCCATAAATCCGTTCTAAGATTGTCCTCCCACCTACGTCTAGGTGTTCCACGTGGTCTTTTCCCTTCGGGTCTCCCAGTCAATACTTTTGATATGTCTTTCCTCCCCATGCGTGCAACATGTCCAGCCCATTTCATCCTTCGCGATTTAATTACCCTTACTATATCTGGTGTTGCGTACAGGTCCTGAAGCTCATCGCTATGCAATTTTCTCCAGTCCCCATTGTCATCCCTCTTGGGCCCAAATATTTTTCGAAGCACCCTATTTTCAAAAACTCTCAGACTATGTTCTTATGTATTACAAATAGAATATTAGCCTATTAAACACAATGAAAATAATGTGTGTATGATTATATGATTGTACTACAATGTCTGTAGTCTTAATAGATATAATTACTTATATTGAATTATATGTAGCCTATATAATTATTATATAATTACTTATATGAAAGTGCTTTTTAATAGAATCGTGGAAAAGTTTCACACGCATGTATTGCGTACTATTTTATACGATAGAGAAAAATAACTTATTTCAAAACACTTAAACCAGAAAAATAAATATATACCAATACTAATACTGGTATGTCAAAAGTTAGAGGCTTTGTTATAATAATGCACATAGTCCTATATGTAGCAAAGAAGGTAAAAGATGCAGGTTGAATAGGTTACCGGCTCTGGGTGCAAGAAGTACGACTTTCCGCTATAACAGCATGAGCGGGAAATAGATGAGAAAACATTATCGCAGATTAAAGTATAGGCTTATGAACATTTTAAAAGCAACGCTCGTTTATTACGTTAAGCCAGTTGCAGTCTGAATATTTATTTAGTTATTTATTTATGTTTTTTTCCTACACTTAAATTATTTAAGTGATATGTTCTTATGAAAGCTACTTACAGTTTGCTTGTCTAAGAAGAGTTGAAGGACAGATCAAAACCATAACATAGCCCGCTTCATTGATATGAAACACAACGAAAGTATACAACATGATTTGCAGAATCTACAATTCAACTTAAGAGACATCTATGAGAGTTGGCTCTCGTGTAAGGACTGTGTTTCGACTAGAGAGCTGTCCAATTAGGAAGCCATTCGCCACCGGGGAGGGGGAGAGTGAGTGGAACGAAATTCTACCACAGCACAGCATTGTATTGCATTGCATTGCATTACATTACATTGCACGCTACCCAGAGCGCATGCCCACTAAACGTCTTCCTAGCTGGCCAGCTCTCCACACGAGTACTGCCTTCTCTCCATTTTATCTCTTTTGATTCAAATTTCACAAAGAATTTTCTAATTTTGCACTAGTTGTAGACCTGTATCCAGTTGAAAAAACATGTCATAGCGTATGAGTTTAGGAACTGCTACAAAAGAGAAGAAAAGGGAAATGAAGAGGAAAAATGTACAGAGTATCGGTTTCCCGTCACTTGATGAGCATGAGAGATCCTCGCTGTATTTCATAACTATGCAATTCTTTAATTACTTTAGATTTTGTAACATTAATATTATTCGTTGATCGAGCCTTTTGCTCCCTAAGAAGAACAAGATTCGAAGAAAATTTGTTGTTCTTGAAAGGGATATTGATATATTTGAACTGTTTTAAAGTAACGCGATTCTAGGTATCGTTGAGCTTAGTCAAACAAAATAAGTGTTCCCGTACTGTTGCTTAGTTTTTTGTATTGTTTGTGCCTTGGAATTTGGTCCTACAACACCACCTCCTGGAGAATAATGTTATTATTTCGCTGATGATTTATTAGAATTTTTATAGCTTATAAAAATTCCATTTTATTAAAATTGACTAAAAACTCACACACACTCACACATGAGTGGTCCCCGAGTAGCTGCATGTGATAGAGATAAATGAGGCATGAAAGAGAAGTATTTTTTTTGTCTGGATAGCTAAAAATTAATATTGCAGAGAAAATTGGAACTCTCTTCTGTCATATCCAGGTCGTATTAATTAAATCTTATTTTACTAGATGAATTTTTATTTTAGCATCCCCTTTATTTTATTAAAATTTTATGATTCTGCCTAAATTAATAAATGTTGGCAGCATTTTCTATGCTTACGTATTTTTATGAAGTTATGTTAAAATATATCTTGTGCATTTTTACGGCTATGTACGAAAAATATATTATGCAGTGACATCCTGACTGACTGACTGTTTCATCATTGATGAGCCGTAACCGCTGAAGTTGTAAAATAATATAAAATTTCGTCAGTAGTTTTATTTCATAGTGTAGAGACTCACTAATAAGGATTTTTATCATTTTTATCATTTCAGTCCCCAAGGAGACCATAATGGGGTTGAAAGTTTATATGGCAAAAGATAACTTAATGGCTGTATTGACTTTGGTAAAAGTACGGTACCTCAAATCATAATAATGATGGCATAATAATGTACACATGCGTTAAGTAAAATTCTTTAGCTTTTAGTAAATCTATTTTAATACCTAATTATCAAGAATGTGTACCCATGAAAAGTACTTACCACATTTTTCCCCTGCAGAAAATATGTTAAGCTGTATTTTCATTTGTCACTTGTATTTAGGGTGAAGATGTGCCTTAGGAGATTCCAAAAGAAATTGTACTTAATACATTAACCCCAAAACTTTACTTAATAAGCCTACATGTGTGCATTAAGTCATCGATAATTAAACATGCATTTTCTTATTTTTATTTTTGGAAATCAACCCCTAAAGGGATGAAAAGAAGGAAATGGTTATAATTGCTTATATTGGAAACAATACTTTCTTTTGGTCGGTTTTTCTTGAAACTTATTATAAATACTCAATACAAATAATGAAACTCGTATTTAAAAATGTCTCCAAATTTAACCCCTAAAGGATCATAACTGTTTAACTGTTCATAAAGCAAAACATTATTTAAAGGTTCTATTGATTTAAAACCAGCTAAAGGTAATCAAGAACATAATATAATCAAATTCGTATATCTATTTATTTCTTTGAAAATTAACTCCTAAAGGGTGAGAAGAGGGTATAAATGTTTCTATTTGAATCAGTACTTTTTGACCATATTTTATTGGAAGTTAGTATAAATTTTAAAAAAATGTAGGCCTATTGAAGCATTTCCCAAAATTTAACACATAAGGGGGTTATAAACGCAAAGAGGTCTTAAGAGGTTTTAATATTTATGAGTATAAACATTATAGCATTCTTAAACTTTCTATTTCCTCATTTACAACATTAGACAAATTATTTTTTTTAATTATTAACAACTGAGTATTGGAGTATCGAGGAACGATTATTTCTATCAAATTACGAGCAACGCAACAGCAGAATATTATGTTTTTTTTAATAATTATTTTTCTTAGGACGTCCACGGCATAGGAGAGTCAGCGATGATAAACGTTGTCAGCCGTGACGCACGCGGTTACGTTTAACAGCAGTCTGACAGTTGGGAACCGGTTTTTCAGAGGAAACTTATGTGTGAAGACACGGTTTTACAAAACCAGAAGATCCAAATACCAGTGAATGGACTATATTAATGTCCTAAATCGAATTATCAAATTACAACAGAGAATGAGTCTATCTGTTATTACTGACAATTTATAACATTGCAAATCATCCGCCAAGAAACGAAATAGAACATCAACGTTTGCACTTAAGTCGGTCTTTCGATTTGGTTGAAAATGCCATTCTACTTTAACACCTCATTCCAAACTATATAACCTGCCTCCTACCCCCTGCAACCCTTGCGAAACCAGTTTAGCAATTGCAATTATTTAGTCGATGATTGAACGTACGATTGCATCTGCAAATCCGCTCCCCTCCCCCGCACAATACTGCACTATATTAATTGAGCAATTACATCCGTGATACGAATGCTTCCGTATTATTGCCACATGCTGCACCTTGCTACCGTGAAATAATGTTAATGGGATAGTCATTCCAATTGCATCAATCCAAATATGCTATCACTGATACGCTCGATATGATCGCTCTGATACAGCATTCTGCACGGTTCGTACAGGGGTCATAAACCGTCAACATTTCTGTAAAATAATAGTTCTCATCTTTAGACTGAATCGTAAAATTAAGTGATGGATACAAAATAATTCTGCGTTTGAAATCCAGTAAATTTCATTTGCCGGGGAAGTTAACTCTTAAGAGAAATATTGCTTCTATTCAATGAATTTAATTGACACTACAATGCGAATTTCATTGACTGCCTTCAATGACCGAAGGTGCAAAATTTACCTGTTGTTATTTTACATTATATTAATAATCGTTTGTGTAGAATTATATCGGGAGGAAATTTAAAAATAAGATGAATGATATTAAAGAATGTGGATAATAGTAGGTCTATTCCATCAGTAATTTGATATGTTGTCACATATAGACGAAGTTAATTAAGATGAAAACTGTAGTCATTGAATATGTTAGAGACGCAATGTTTATATTTTAAATGTACCGTACATTGATTGAATATGTTAGAGACGAAATATTTATATTTTAAATGTACCGTACATTGTACACCCAACAGCACAAGGAATGTCGTGACTGCTGGAACAGGATTTTTTGTCCAATCTCGACATTTTTATTTCACTTTGATAATTTAATTTAGTCACTGTCCCCATAACGGCAGAACATAAATACAGGAGAAGACAATAAATTTACAACAAATAATGCTTTATTGTCCAATTTTAATGGGGTAGTCTGGCATCAAATTTTAGATTATTTTTATTTAACTCACTCAAAACCATACACTCTATTAAAAACACCAATGAAACAAGTTATCGTTTCTTAGATTCTCTTTGACATCACATATAAAAACCCTATGTGCAGTAGGCACAGATGGAGTTAAAACATTTCGAAATAAACCTTTTTACTGGGAAAACTATTAACATTTCACCAATATACTGGTATTTTCTTTCTCTTTTCAAGTAAAAGATGAAAAATTCGCTCAGAAAGTATGTTGGGTTATTCCACTTCTAGCCTATGTGTTTACATTTCATGATTATTGTACCACCTAAGTTACTTTTGTATAGATAGTTGAAATTCAGAATACGAATGATCACTGTTGTAAAATCACCCGTTTTGACCTGCTTAAAGCAGTGATTGGAAGAAAATCACGATTGTGGTTCGTTTTCATGCTTTCCGATTTGAATGAATTATTTTTACTTAAGAAAATATCAAGGAAAAAACAAATTTCTTACGGGTTTGTTTGTAAACAATAATCTTTCGAAAGCATTTGATGATGAGACAGATTGACCCTTAGGGGTTTATTTAAGTGGATTGAATCTACAACCATGATCGGCTATGATGTTTGATGTATTCAGAGAATGTTACTAGGATGTACGATAGCATAAATGCGTTCTTTTCATGCTCCTGAAAGTATAAATTAATTTAATTTAAGAAACTAACACGTAACATTATTAGTTTTATTGAATCGAATACTTCTTCGGAGTTGTACCAGAGACACTGGTGTGTTATGCGCGAGGTCTTAAGGGAATCCAGAAGTAGGTTTTACTAGATTGGCTTAGAGGAAAAGTATTTTCATACTGCTAAATTTTTATTATAGACCTATGGATTAGAAAAAATCCTGTGAGAAATCGAACTTGACTTCTGAGTTCAGTACGCTTAAAACCTTCTTAAGTACCTTACCCAAATCCGATTCAAATAATCGTATACCTTTAGACCCCTAGGTACCTTGCCGTAGATGCTAATAATTTTCTCAGTCTAGCAAGGTTGCAATTAACTTCACTGCTAAATACCATGTAGTACTTTAAAGTTATAATTTATGTCAAGTCCGTGCAGGATGTTCAGTTCTTTGCCCTAGTACTTCAAAAGCTGCTTTCAGTATTATGGTTTTGAAATCATTCCATTCACAATAATTAACGTCATTATTTAGTAACCTACCTCTCCCTTGTAGGGACATTTAAGCGACCCAAGCCGCCAGGGCCTTATAGGGCCGCGACCTGTCGGGAGAGGGATTATCTTGAGAGGGATTATCTTTGGATCACATACATACTTTTTTGACCAGACAAGGACATGGAGGGCCTCCCCGGATGAGTGATCAGCCCAATGCCGGGGCCACCTCCGAGACAACACGAACACATAGGACGAGACACACCATTCACACACACTCATTCCAAACAAGGCGAGGATGGGATGAAGATGATAATGACGGCCAGATGATGTCCGGGGACCACAAGGGCCTAAAGTTACCCGAGCCTAAAGTTACCCGACATTCGTCTCACAGGTGAGGAAAACCCCCGTAAAAACCTCACCTAGGTAACTTGTCCCGACCAGGATTTGAACCCGGGCCCGCTGCGTGAGAGGAGCGAACGCATCCCCTACGCCACAGCGGTGGTCTTTTTTTTTTTATAAATATTTAATGCTATGTTCTCTAAGCAAGCTTATTTTATAGCATTTTTCCAGATTTTGTTTCTTTTTTATTTGTCTGTACTATCTTGTCCTTAACATTATCTTTGAGATTAGGCCTAATAGGAAATGGTCGCTGTTAACGTTGCTGCCTCTGTACACTCGGGTATCCAAAAGTCATTGAATAATTTATCATTGACCATTATATAGTCAATTATATATTGACTTCCTCTTTCACTCAAAGTGAATTTATGAATATTTTTATTCTCAAAAAATGAGTTCACAATTTTTAATTTGTTGAAGGCAGCAAAATCTCTTAGTTTCTTGCCATTTTCATTAGTAATGTGTTCTCCTTTATTACCTATAATATTATCCACTGGTATCCGACCAATACTAGCATTAAAGTCTCCACTTATGTAGTAATTTTCTGCAGCTTTTATTGCTTTCTGTAGGGTTTTGTAAAATTTGTCTGTTTCTAATTTCCTCCCTTCCTCGGGGGCATATGCAGCAATTACAGATGGGAAACCTCTTTCAATTCTACATTTGACTGTGCCCAGTCTTTCATTTATCCATAAGTAAGATGTTATTCTTCTTCTCCACTTGTCATTTAAAATTGCTACGCCAGCGGCCGCTCTGCTTTCTTGTGGTGCTCCTCTGTAAATCATGATATGTTTTTCTAAATCCACTGTTCCCTTTAACTTCTTGTTCGTTTCTGTAATTGTGGCAAAATCTATTTTTCTTTCTAACAGTATTTTCTCCAATTCTACTATCTTATCTTTGATTAATCTAACATTGTATGTGGCAGTTCTTAATAAATCCGCTTGTCCAAATCGAAAGTCCTTAATCTTTTCATGGTCCCTAGCCGGTCCTTCCACGTGTTTAAAATAAAATTATAATAAATTATAACAAGAGGGAGGGAAGAAAAGCTTTAATTACATAATTTATTATATTATAACTTTTATATAAAATATAGGTATACCGGTATATAAAAATTAGGCAAAATATAAGTTCAAAACATTTCACGAGACAGACTTTAAACTTTAAAAATTTCACGTGTTTAAAGTTTAAATAATAATTATTTACTAAATCCAAGTCATCTCCGAACTTCGTTCTCACAAATATATCAATTAACTCGTAATCTCTCGTGAAATTACCTATGATAAATTATATTTTGTTTGTATGTTATATTTCATTTTCTATATTTCACATGTTATATTTATTATTTTATATTTTATGTTATTTATACTAAATTTTCTTTTTTATGTTTTACATGTATTACGGTTAAAATTTAAATGTAAAATCATATAAGATAAGTGTAAAAATATATAAGAGTGTAGTCTTGAATCAATTTAAAAATTAAATTACACACAATTTAGATGAAAACATCTTCTTAGTAGTTAAAAGTCCAGTGTAAAAATTTCAGTCAGATTCAGGGAAAGTGTCAATCAATCAATCAATCAATCAATCTTTATTTTGTCCTTGAACTATATACATAGTTTTGGGATTTCGTCAACATGTACATATTACACTTAGACCCTTAATAAGATTAAAATACAACAATAAATAGAGATTAAAATACCTACGTCAAAAATTTATAAAAATATTGAATTAAGATTAGCATTAAAATATTCATGTACATTGTAAAAAGGGTTGGCAGTTAGCCAAGATTTCAACACACTCCGAAATCTGTTCAAGCCTACAGAATGAGCAGCTCTGGGCAATCTATTAAATAAATCCACTGCATTGTTTCTGTACCACTGTTTTGATTTTTCGAGCCTAACACAAGGTTTAGATATCATATAATTAGACCTAGTAGGGTAGCTATGGTGTGAATTTTGACAATTGTATTTAGTTAAGTTAACCTTAACGGCTACTAGACAATTATAGATGTATTGGTTGAACACTGTAAGTATACCTAGTTAACTGAATATTGGGCGACAATGAGCATCCCATGAAGAATTCGACACAATGCGAACAGCTTTCTTCTGTAATATAAGTATTTTATTGACATTTGCACCATTTCCCCATAGATGGACTCCATAAGACAAGATGCTATGAAAAAAGGCATAATATGCCTGTATAAGATAATCATCGGGCACTGAATATTTTAAGTGTCGAAGCAAATATAAGACTCTAGACAATCTATTACAAACATGAACGATGTGGTCATTCCACGTAAGTTTTGAATCTAACATTATGCCAAGCAATTTACCATTTGTGGTCGTTATATCATTAAGAGGCTTAAGAGAAAATGTCAAAAGTTGAGTTTTTTGATTATTTAACTTAAATCCGTTTGCTTCAAACCAGTTAGCTGCATTTATCAAAGAAGAGTCCATATATTGGGCAAGGTCATAAAGGTCGTTCATAGACGAAAGTAGAGTCGTATCATCTGCAAACAAGATTGAATCACAATTTATACTGAATGGTAGATCGTTTATCATAATCAAAAAAAGAAGAGGTCCGAGAACTGACCCTTGCGGGACACCAATATTAATCACTGCAGTGTCTGAATTTTCACCATTAATACATGTAATTTGAGTACGGTTTGACAGGTAAGACCTAATTAAATTCAGTTCCTTATTTTTCACGCCATAATACTGAAGTTTCTCACAGACAAGATCATGGTTGACACAATCGAAAGCTTTGGTCAAGTCGCACAAAACTGCCAGAGTGGTACTATGATTTTCAAAGCCCGTGATGGCTGTAGCTATAAGACTTTCAATAGCATCTAGAGTTGAATAACCAGCTCTGAAACCGAACTGCGACTTATTGAATAAACACTTGGATTCAAAATACATAGTTAATTGATTTTTCATTATGGTTTCTATCACCTTAGAGAATATCGGTACTATAGAAATCGGTCTATAATTTTCATATTTAGAAGGATCACCCTTCTTATAGACAGGAATAACTTTCGATCTCTTAAGCATTTGAGGAAATTCACCAGTAAAAAAGCACTGATTGATACAAAAGGTTAAAGGTTCAATAATGAAATAAACCACTTGTTTAATCAATTCACTATCCATATCATACAAGTCTCTACACTTGGAGGATTTCAAATCGAATACTGTTTTGAGTACTTCTTCTTGATTAACCGGCTTCCAGAAGAAATTTTCATCCAATATTATACCGGAATTTTGAAGATAATTTAAGGCTGTTAGTTGAGACTGATTTACAGTTGAGGCAATAGATTCAGCAGAAGTAACAAAGAAGTTATTTATATCATTTGGACTCAGATCAAGGTCACGGCGGCAACCAGTTTTGTTACGGGCTTTATTAATCACCTCCCACGCTGCCTTGCATTTGTTGACAGATTTACTTATATATGATGCATTGTGCTCACACTTGGCTTGTTTAATTGCATTGGAATAATCTTTTTTGGCTTTGTTATACAGAGTCCTAGCCTCGATAACGTTAATATTTAAATGAATTGCCCATTTCAAATAACTATACAGACGAGAAAGATGTGCCTTTTGAGCTTTAAGTTTGTCATTAAACCAAGCCAGTTTGGAATTTGATTTAGCTGATGCTCCCATCAGTCGCTTTTTGACAGGAAAGCAAAGATTAAAATGGCCTATAAAATTTGCCATAAAAAGATCAAAAGAACCATCGGTAGCTACATTTAGTATACCATTCCAATCCATAAAACATAGGTAATCAATAAACAATGATAAGTTATCATCATTGATATGTCGAACACTATACACCTTGGCGGTAGTTATTGAACCTAAAAAGTTATTCTGTAATATATTGATCACTATTCCATCATGGTCCGATAACGGTAATTTAAGAACATGTGTTCTTATAAAATTACTAGTTATGTTTGTAATAACATTATCAAGACATGAAGACCCTCTCGTAGGATTTATATTCGTACAGTAGCAGTTGGCTTCTCTTAGAATGTTCAAAAATTGAAATGAAAATTCAGTATGTACATTAATATCAATATTAAAATCACCACATAGCAGAATAGACCATTTAAAAGAGCTTAAAAACTGCAACACATTAACCAAAGATTGCAAAAACAAATTTTTGTCTCCATTCGGTGATCGATAAATACAAACCATGATGATTTTAAACATGGTTAATAGAACAGCTGCTGCCTCAAAATGCATCTCGTGACAGAACTTGGAAAGATTCAAGATTTTAAATTCCATATTTTCCAGTAGGTAGATAGATACCCCACCATGAGATTTTATACTTCTGCAATAATGCGTAACGCAGTTATAACCTTGCAATTTGATGAGGTCAATGTTCGATAAATTACACCAATGTTCTGTTACACAACAAGCAAGATAATGGTTTTCATGCAGTATTACTTCCAGTTCACCTATTTTGTTTTTGATGGATTGTACATTCCAGTATAAAGCACTAAAACTGTTATCAGTCACAAAATCATTTCCACAAGTTAACCTTTGTTGCTTTTTTGTGGTATGTGGAAAAAACGCCTCACACAAGCGTTATGTGGCCATACACTAGGTTCCAAGGCTTCGGTCACATGTTCAGCATATATATTTAATTTAAAAGATGAATAAAGTTCCGGATTTCTGGATGCCAGCTTTTCCCCAGAAATCTCAGGGAATTTGGGTTTGATAAAGTTAACTAGTGTCTCCAACTCAGTATCTGGAGCAAGCCTATAAATGTGGAGTGAAACTATTTTTGGGACTCCAACTAACTTGATAGTATTTGAGGCACAATCAGCCTGATTACCAACTACTGTCGGGTGTTTCAACTTTGGTTTACGACGAACCACATCAGTCCAGAGGTTATTTTGATCTGCATGTCTCATGACCTAATCATCCAACTTAGTATGAGGTATGGTTGTTGTTATATGTTATTATAAATTTCATCAATCATTTCGGAACGGTAAAAACTATAAAACTTGAGGGCCATATTTTGAAACTTTCGTTGTACCTTACGTTGATTGTGTTTCACACTTGCCTATGCTCAGTCCAACAAATAAATTGACAGACCTAGCTTGAAATCCAATACTAGAACTTTTTGAAACAGGTCGCAATAGTCATAGCAACTAATTTTTTAATGACATCGAAACAATCTTTAATTCTTCATACGCCTTGTTCTTAAGACGACTTCTTAAGGCTTCTTTGTGTTTGCAAGATAAGTTTGTGTGATATAAGTTTGGGCAAGTTAACTGCATAATTTAGGCACAAAATTATCTAATATATAAAGTAGAATGTGTGTTTGTGGGTATGTATGTATGTATGTATGTTTGTTCCTTATACAAATCTACATTTCTTTACCAATTTACACGGAATTTTGCACACATACCCAGTTAAGCCCGGAAAGTATAGCGGTCAACATTAAAATTGAAACAAATCAGTCCTTCCCTTGAAAATTATATAATTTCTGTGAATATTCTACTGAAAAAAATGAAATGTTGTTCAGTTCACATGGCAACAGTGAATTGTTTACTGTGATTACATAGGGCCTTGGCAACTATATAGCCTAATGCTGGACTTTAACGAATTATGATTCCAGGTAATATATTGGCGAAAATAATTACTGAAAAATGAATTACACGAAAATAAAGCACAGTGTGATGCAGTCACATAACTTTCTCTACCCTCGACACAAGAAATATTTTCTCACTTCACATTTTGATGTAGAATAAGAGGTCGTTATGCAGGAGCAACTTAAGTGTGTGAGTATGCTTTATCAGAAGTCGGTAAATAGTCAGTTATCCATAGTTGTAGACTTTTTATTAGTTGAGATTTATCATAGGCCCTAAGCAAGGGATGGAACATTTTGAGTCCTATGCTCGCAGTGTATTATGTCCCGGGTTTTAGGGGAGGAAAGTATGAAAGTGATACTGCATTTCTATTTTATTTCAGCTCCGAAACGGTTGTATGGTAACATGAGAATGAGAAATAAAATTTTCCGTCAAGTCAATACAATCTTATGTAATTTATGTTTCTTCTTATTTCAACCCCTCCCAGGCATGATGAGTAGAAGCAACGGAATGCAGCATTCGACATCCTCTATGAACCATAAAAAGCTATATCTAGCGTTTTCTGAGGGAATAGTCTGAGTGCCATATGTTGTTCTTCCTCATTTCGAATTCTACATACATTATTATATCAGGACCTAGAGTTTCAACATCGGAAGTCCTCCATAAGTTAATTTCAAATTACAAAATACAAAGCCCGGGCGACGCCGGGCCTTTTCAGCTAGTCTTAAATAAAATTAGGTAAACTTACATAACAAAATGCCAGATGTACCACATTTCATTTGCTTCTGATATACATGGTAAAGACTTTGTACTACAGTCAAACCTCTGTGTAGCGATATTTCTGGGACCTAGCAGATTGTATCGTTATATTGGGAGGCTGTTATTTACCACATATTAGGAAGACTACATGCAGAATACTTTCTAAACTATGGGATAATTCAAGGATCAGACGTGCAAAGAAGCGAAATATAATGAAACACAAATCCATATCAACTGATGGAGGGTGGGAAGAGGGAAGAAAAATACATAACATTCGCCACATAGCTAAAGCAAAAGAAAACCATTTGCTCGGTATGGTGATTTAACTACTCATTATGTGCATACTGAAGTAGCAATCGAATTCACCTTAGATGTTTTCGCACATCAAAAGTTGATATTACCCTCAATTTCCCTTATTTTCCACCACCTATTCAACTTTCCTCTTCTGGAATTTCTTAAGAATGTAGACCCAACAGTTATCAGGCTAATAGAAAATATATATCGGTAGCTGAGAAAGACACTAATCCGATACCAGCTCCCATACACATGGCTACTGGTTTGTAAGAGAAATTTAACATCAAAATATTTTTTATAAAAGGGTGTTTTTCTAAATTAGCGTCATCGTTGTAGTGAGTGAAATTTAACATTATTAAGCTAGGAAATTTGCCAGGACCAAACAAAAGTACCTCTAAATACGAGTTTATCGTCATATCAATCTTCGCTATACAGAGGTTTGACTGTATTAAAATTAATATGTATGCCTATCTAAAGCATAAATATTTATTCTTAATAGACTACCCTACTTAAATATTATAGCAATACGTTTAGTAATCCAATTCATTAGCAGTAATGTAAATAAATACCCTTCACAAACTATAATTCATAATTCATAATTACTACCACAAAATACTGACAAATATTTATTATTAATATGTGCTTAGTCTACTTAGCATGAGTTAACTGAAGGTATACAATTCTCTCTGTGAATTACAGATATCCATTTAAGCCGTCTGGATTCACTTTTGGGAAATTTAAACACTTGGACAAACTTCGTTAGCATTATTATTGCTATAGTACAACTAGGAATACATTTTCTATATTTCTAAAATAAAGACAATTTTCATCCAGCATAATTTAATGGCTGACTCTTTCATTCGGCCTGCTATAAATGAAATGTATATGACGTCTTAACCAAACTGGGAGCCGTGGTTACGGCTAGCAACGCGGCTTTGTTGTAATATAGTGATGATTTGCCATTTAGAAAACATGTGACCGTTAATTAGTCGTTACTCCGGTACTGTCAACCTTTTTTTTTTTTTTTTTTTTTTAATCAGTAGGTTTCTTCCTACGGACGCTATAAATGCGTGTATCAAGTTTCGTTAAAATCCGATAAAACGTAATCGAATTATCTCGCGTACAGACACATGGACAGACAGACATTTCCCGTCCACCATACAATTTCATAGAGTACTGACACTTAATAAATAGGCTTATCGTAAAACTTGTATTTTTTGCGATTTGTCAGTTTTAGCTTGTTACTGGACGATACAATTAATCGAGTAAAGGTAAATATATACATTAATATATTATATTAATATATTAATATAAGCAATCATTAAGTAAAGACGTTAGCCGGTTTCAATTTAGAAATTGACGTTGAAAATTTCAGTGGAATACCTGATTCCCACGAATAATTGTGATAAAAGTGCTTAGAAGGCCTTACATTTTACATGAGGTATTACTCTGTTAACTGCTTTAATTTAAGAGTTTACGATGACGCATTTATACGCCAGTAGCAGTGAAAATGTTAAATTCTCACATGACTTTTAGTATCGTATTTAATGCATTCTCTTAAATCTTACCACAGGAAGACTAAATTAGATTTCATACAGTCTCCTTTTTCTTTTCACGTTCCATGAAGTGAAATGAACTTACTTACTGGTAATTAAATAAATATGTATATTCCTGAAAGCTGGTAAATTAAAATTTTGAATATTGAAAAATTGTTCCGAGGGTGAGACCGCTTCATGAACACGACCCAGTGAGTTTATTAGTAGGAGGGACGTCTGGAAGATGGACTGACATACAGGTGGCGGTGTGTGAAACCACAATACTCCACTTCCGCTTCTCGGTCATCATCACCCACACCGCAGAACAATTGAGTAGTGCGTGGAAGAGCGCCTTAAGAGGTCCATGAACCATTAAGCATTTATATTATGCTTATATTTTAATTTTTCTTGCTACATTTCATTCTTTTATCTTTCGTTCACTGCCATGAATCTATTTTCACTGATTTTTTAAGTGTAATCTTACATTATCTTCGGCCTGTACAATATAGAAGATTGCATTAACTTCGGTCTATGCTCAGAAGCGCAGGGGTTGACTTGTAAAGTTTATTGGGGGTGCACACTCAGAAATAGAAAATCACATTCAAATTTGATATAATTTGTGTTCAAAGTGCTTCGTAACAGCAGGCGACATTATTAATTGATAAACGTAGTTCATAGTCTGTTGAATCAATGATTATTACATTATTGACAGTACTATCAATTTTCTTGGGGATTAATTCAATTCTATCATGTTGTATCAGCCTTTCTGTATCAGCTCCTACCACAGACCATCTCTTTGAATCGTTTCTAGTTTGGATAGTATGGGGCATGACCACCTCTGGCAGCAATCCAGGCACACGAAGGCGTGGCATGCTGTGAATAATGTCATCAATCTAATTTTGAGGCAATAACGCCCATTCTTCTTGCAGAGCAGCTCGCAAGGCCTGGAGAGTGGTTGGTGGATGTTCACGTGAAGCAAGTCATCTCCCTAGTGCATCCCAGACATGTTCTATGGGATTCAAATCGGGAGAGCGAGCAGGCCAATCCATGCGTGCAATATCTTCAGTTTCCAGGAAAACATCCACCTGTGCTCTATGAGGACGAGCATTATGATCCATCAGTAAAAAGTCTGGGCCCACAGCACCTCGAAACATCAGCACATGAGGTGCCAAGATCTCGTCACGATACCTGACAGCAGTTAAGACTTGCCGATTTACCCGTACAACTTCATGAAGGGGTGTTCAGGTAGTCATCAGAATTCCTGCCCACACCATTATTGATCCACCTCCATATCGGTCTCTTTCCACAATGTTTGCGTCCTGAAATCGTGTTCCAGGTTCTCTCCAGATGCAAATCCGTCGAGAATCATTTTCAAGACAAAATCTGGACTCATCTGTAAAGAGAACATTGGCCCACTGTTCGACCGTCCAATTGGCATGCTAATGACTCCATTCTATACGTACTCTTCTTTGAATACGTTTCAGGGGTAACATACAGCAGGTCTCATACAATAAAGGCCTCTCTGCCGAAGCCTTCTGTTTGCCTCGATACATCTGTTCCAGTGGATGCTGTGAGGTCAGATGCCAGTTGTCATGCAGTACTACGACGGTATCGTCGTGCCCTTACAGCCAAGTATCGGTCCTCTCTTTCTAAAGTCACTCTTGGTCGTCCTTGCTCTGGTCTTCGGGATGCATTTTCGGACTCTACAAACTGTTGCCACATCCGAGAAACAACAGAACGATTCACATTAAGCCATCTGGCCACATCAGTTTGAGACTGTCCTACTTCCATTCTTCCTATGGCCCTCCACCGAAGACAATCCTCTAGGCGTCTTCTCTGTGCCATCCTGTACCTGCAGTAAATGTTTACACAGCAAACGTTGATATTGGACTAAGGAAAAAACACTATGCTGCAGTGCCCCTTTTGATAGGTGCACTGCCCTTTTGATTGGTGCACTGACGTCATCGTTTGCATGTTTGTAAGATGACAGGAATGCCATCTTCATTTCAGAACATTGCTGTATGGACATAGCTTTACATTTTATATGAAAATCTCGTATAGTAAACACAGGAAGGAGAAATATCAGGTTGTTGCTTTAATTTTGGACACTAGTATAGACTGTATTTTCCTTATTATAGAGTACCAATCTACTATTTATAAACGACATTACTAACCTTAAATTAAATGGTAAAATCACCTTATTTCCTGATGACATGTAAATTTTTTACTCTGGAATTTGTGAAAAATCTATTATTAATGACATGCAAACAGACCTGAATCTTCTAAATAAATGGATCAAATGTAATAAAGTGGTTCTAAATACAACTAAAACAAAATATATCTTCTTCAGGAAACCTAGCTTTACTCATAACCAACATCAACAACTGAAACTAGACAATGAAATAATTCAAGAGGTCAATAGTAACACTTTTCTAGGACTCATTTTAGATTCAACCCTTAGTTGGAACAACCTTATAGAAAAAATAAAAACTAAAATAATATCAGTTACTGGGGTTCTTGCTAGATTGGGAGACAATGGGTTACCCAGACCTCTATTAAAATGTTTATTATGCACTTATACACTCTCATCTCAAATATATGGATTTAGTGTGGCAATCTTGTAAAAAGGCTCAGCTACTACAACCTGAAACATTACAAAACAGGGCTATAGAGATAATTTATAATTTACACTTCTACACTCCCACAAATCAGATATTTCAGGAATCAGGAATTATCTCACTGGCTGTATCACTAAAACTATCAATCACTACGTTTGCATTCCAAGTACTCAAATATCTATTCGGCATAATCCCAATGGCGCGGACCCGTTCGCGCGATATTCACATTTCCATGGACTGTGTGATTTTTTTGTTTCTGAGCGAGGTAGTGTGACCAACTGTCCTTCTTGTATATGGTGACAGCAGACGATTGTCGCAGCAGACGACAAATTCAGTTCAATAGAAGGTGCGCTGTGAGCTGGTTGTAATGTCAGTTTTTACAATTTTATTGTGCGATTTGAAGGCGAATTACTTCCAGTGATCACTTTCTATCACAACCACCATTTCTAGTGGCTTGTACCCACCTCTGCATTAAGGTAAGGTGTCTACAGATAGCCTAAATAATGCATAACACTAACCACATAGTTAAGTGCATTTTCGAATAATTTACGATGCACTGTTTGTAGGTTTCAAAAATGTGCCATATTATATCTCCTGCGAGGTTTGCCAGACTGTTTACCCACAATCATATCTCGTTTAGCGATATGACGTCACACCTCCAACGTCCAATCACGAGGATGAGGACAGAAGAATGGCTGAGAACAAGCAAGTTTCCGCTAGATCGTGATATAAAAGAAAGTGTATCATTTAGGGTGAACGGGTCGTACCAAATCATTCGCCAAGACAACATGATCTCTCCACACATCTATCTATAACAAAATTCGTGCGATATAAGTGTTTTATGAAGAGAATCTCGGTTCTAAAAAACGGGTTCGCGCCTATGGGATTTTACCATCTACTCCATAGTAAGATATGCATCCCTAAATTCAACAATATACATCATCATTATACGACAAGTCAAATAATCTCATAGTAAATAAAATCAGGTGAACTAATGTAACAAAGTGCCAGTATGCTTTTGTTTAATCAGTAAAAAGTTAATTGGAATTATGATTTGCAGAGAATAAGTTATTTTTGTTATCGATTTCCGAGTTAAGCTGCAGATCGATCCATTAAGCAGGACTTACGGAAGAACAAAGGCCTAAAGTTTGATACTTAACCTTAATTCAAACTCGTATACACTGATATAAGACATTCAAAATAATTATGTCAACATTTCACAAAATACACTGGCGAAGAACTCCAGTTTATGTATGTAGGCCTAAATATTTCAGAGTTTATATCTTCTGTACATAACAGTATCCAACTTGATGAACGAAATAAACATTGAACAGTTTAATAATTAAATCTTCCAATTTACTTCGTTATTATCACCGTATGTCTCAGCTTAAATGCGAAGGAATGTGTCATGACTCATGACTAACTATTCCAAAACAGTATATGAAGTATGTAAATCGATATGTTGTCAGGATAAAAGATTTGCATTTGTTAAATTCTTAATACATCACCATAAAATAAGCACTAAATTGGGCATTACTCCGATACCGTTCAACCGATTTTATCCAATATCAATAGACATCTTCCTATGGACATTATAAATGCGTATATAAAGTTTCATGAAAATCCGATAAAGCGTATTTCGATTACTACGTCTTTAAAATAGACACTAAATCGGGTTTTACTCCGGTACCGGTCAACCGATTTCGTCCGGTATCAATAGACGTCTTCCCATGTACATTATAAATTGGTATACATAGTTTCATAAAAATCCGATAAAGCATATTTGAGTTATCGCGACTTTCTGATATATTTCCATAAAAGGCACTAAATTGGGAATTATTCCGGTACCGGAAAACCGATTTGGACGAATATCAATAGACATCTTTTCATGGACATTATAAATGCGTATACCAAGTTTCATAAAATCCGATCAAGCGTATGTGAGTTATCGCTCCTTTAAAATAGACACTAAATTAGGTTTTACTTCTGTACCAGTCAATCGATTAGGTTCAAATTCAATAGGTTACTTTTCATAGACGTCATAAATTCGTGTACCAAGTTTCATGGAAATCCGATAAGGCGCCTTTCTAATATAATCTATTAAAATAGGCACTAAATTGGGCATTACTCCGGTACCGGTGAACCGATTTGGTTCAATATAAATAGGGTTCTTCCAATGAACGTTATAAATGTGTACAGCAAGTTTCATGAAAATCCGTTAAAGCGTATTTGAGTTATGGCGCGTAGAGACACACGGACAGACAGACAGACGGACGTACAGACATTTTTCCGTCCCCCACACAATCTCATAAAGTACCATACTGGCACTTAATGATGTTGAAACATCGAGATACGGTTTAAAGGATTTTATCAATATGATGACAAAACATTATAATAATCTCCCTCCGGGTGTCAAAAAAGCAACTAAATTAACTATTTAAAAAAAACAGGTTAATCTCATCTGCTAAGTGAGCATTTCCATAACTGTTTATATATTTTTAACTTCACCTAATACTTGAACTTACACACTTACTAGACAACTTTACTCCACCCCTGAGTAGGAGTAAACTTTGGCCTTTTTTACTCCACAACTTACTACGTTAGTAATGTACTCCGTGTTGGTGCTCTCCACTACTCTGGGAGTAAATACAATTTTTACTTCTTTAGTACATTACTCTAGGTTGAAGATCGCAGAGTTTAGTTTACTCCTGGTTGGTGCACGCCACCCTTACTAAAAGAGTGCATTACTAAAAGAGTACCTTACTAAAGTAGTTAGAACTAAAGAAGTAAGGTTTACTAAAAGAGTAAACGACACGAGTTTGGTGCACGCCACCCTTAGAGATTAATAAATTCATTAAGTTATTATGATTTGTTGATTATTCGAAATAATCACATTTCGATGAGTCGGAGCTATTTTATAAAAGGCTTAGATATCCAAATGAAAGCGGATAAGAAATAAAGGCCTACATCTTATTGATTGGTGAAATCTGCCTTTAAGATTGGTATTGAAATTAGAGATAAGTCTTGTTCGTTAATATCATTTCGCATTGTCATTCAAGGAAATGAATTTCTTCCCGTTTCTATGTCATTTTATTCGAACAACTTGAATTAATATGGCGGATCAATGTGCACTAAAAGTTTTGAATATAAACATGCATTTATGCAATAAAAATATGGAAAATATTCCCCATAAAGTGGAAACTATGCATAAAATGGATTCCACTTTAAAAAATTAACTGCACGCATCCTTTTTGTGACCTTATTTTTGAAGATTAATGCACTTTTCAATGTTTAGTCGCATGGCGTTTGTAAACATTTGAAAAAATACGAACTGAGGTTTTATCCTCAAGTGTTTAAGGATGCGGAGGGATTGAGGGAAGGAGATGGAAACAGTCCATTTGCACCTCAGTCAATTTTGGATCTATTGCACTCCCCTCTAACCATGGGATCAAATGAGAAGGTATCTTGAGTGTCGTGCTTACTTGTCACAATATTTTAAAATCCCTCAATGACATTATTTGTTGGCATACCCTAGTATTTTTCGAAGAACGGCCGCTCTTCAAACGTTTAGATCCCAGACTAGTTCACTTGCTAAACAAAGTTAATTACACAGGTCATTTTTACTCTGGTTAGGGCCAAGAGGAAATGAATTGGGATTCACATGCATTCTTGATGGTCTCGTTTACTTTCGTACAATGGTTACCAATCGGAAGAACAATGAATGCAACTAAATAAGAAATTATACGTTAGGAAGGTGTTTTTTAAATGAAATTTGGGAAACGGAAGGTCCCAAGAAAAATCCTAAATATCCCGATTTTTCTCTTAAGATTACGGCATCACCTTGCTAAGACTCATTCCTTGGTCACCACAACTTACTGGCATTCAAGTCGCAGTTTTCTAAGTATTAATTATATATTTCAAAAATTTTTATTACGAAGCGGTATTGATTTATATTAATTTTCGGAAATCATGACAAAATAATAATTAAAATAAATTAAAATTTTCTCATACTTCACAGAAGTTTTTTCCATTGTTGCCATCAGTTAATGCAGGATTTCCACTAATCCACTGTTTAAGGAAAAATATTTTGCTGGATTTTTCTTTCAGCGTTGAAACATAGACTCGCTCACAGGGAATAATCTTAGAAAAAGGGAATAATCAAGAAACTGCTTACAATGTTAAAAATTTTAAACAGAAATTCCCAATCTTTATTTTCGTATACCACCACGGCTCTATTTCATAAAAGTTACAACTTTACAGGTGACAGGTGACATATAATTGTCTTACAAGTTTACATTTTGACAACTTTGTATTTCATAAATGCAGACATCTTTACAAATAAGTAGTGACAACTTTGTGATTTGTATGACAATTTAAAAAATTGTTGTTTCTCAAAACTTTGGCGATAACAGGTAAAAAACTGAAAAATTTGTCAAATCTTAGGATACATTTTCCTTGAAAATGTAGAATTGTCATTATAGAAGTGACAGGCAATCTTTCATATGTAGGCGTAGTGAATATGTAAATGTGTACATAACTTGGCAAATTGCGTTTGTGAATATTAACCGTAACCTAAATTTTCTTGTTCATAACGAACACTAGTAATACATTTTGCGATAGGCCTATAAAGTCCACATGACTTCGTCAATTTTATTACTAACTAATCTTAATTTACTGATAGTGATATTAGCAGTGATCTATCGCAGTTACTGGACATTCTTTCGAATTTCTCTAATCAATGTTGTAAGTTAGCAGTCCTGTAAAACATAATCATTATGTCACCTTCATCCCAAGCCTTGAAAAACAAAAAGCTGATATGTGGTCATCTTCACCCTACATGGGGACCTGGAATCCATGTGGAGTTTATAGCAAAATAGGGTTAGGTCAGGCTTTTTTTATAGTGCTACTGTTTTCCTTGTCATGAAGCATACTAACATTGCTCCATTCATTGTCATAAAAATTCCGTTCCAGCTGCCCGTAGACACTGACGCACTGTTTACCGAATATCGTTCTGTTGTTTTGTTTCAGATTCCTAATGATGTAACCAGCTTTCATCTCCAGTCACAATACTCGTCAAAAATTCATAATCTTCATTTCGAAATCTCTGAAGAAGGTTTCGGGCAATGGTTCGTCTCTGACGTTTGTGGTCCTCGGTCAATAAACGTGGGACCCAACGGGCACAATCCTTCCGATGACCTAAGCTGTGAATCATTTCTTGCACCGCACTATGTCCAACTGCAAGTTTTGTAGCTGGAACGCAAGGGTATTAGCTGGAACGGAATCCTATCGCAAGGGTATTTTCAAACTTGCAGAACGATGGGAAACATGTGCAAAAAAAATTAGACTATGTGGAAAAGTGTAAGAAAGGTCTGTAGATTGAGATTATAGGCTATACTTGGTTTCACTTACAAATAAAGATTAAGGTTGTGAAAAAATGTTGCTCACTACTTGCAGTATGCCTCTCGTACAATGAACTGTTGACCTGCAACAGTTCTACCCAGAATGATAGACAGACAGACGTCATTCCAATCACTCTTTTCCTGGCTTCTAGGCATCATGACACATGTCTTTTTTGTGGTAGTTCGATTTCGACTTGTTGTCACATTCAAAATGCTTTGTCTATGCGAGAAGGTAGAAATTGAAATTTCACGAAGATAACCATATAATTTCATATTGTTCTGTATCGTTAAATAAATTCCATGAACATTACACGGAATGAAGCACAATTACAACTGCGTACAACTTTCTTAGATCTTTGTCTGTATTTAGATATTCTTATCGCCCTGAACTTTCAGTACGTGTTGGAAATAATTTGAATCTTTTTCTGTTGCCCGTTGCTAGGTATTGAAACCGATTTCGTGCGAACTCGTTTCGGAAGCAAACAAAATTTGCAATGTAAAATATTTTTAAATTCACCAGTTTGAATACCTGTTTATCTCACTATGGCATCGTCAGGCCATATGAACAACTTGGAGCTATCGAAATCCATCATCAAAGCTCTTAGCTTCCTTAAAGAGTCAAATGGCTCCACATTACAGACTATCGTGGATTATATCGAATCCAACCTCACCGACAATATGGAACATCTCCGAGGCAAGCTGACAGCTACGATACAGAAAGCTCTTTTGGAAGGAGTAAAAGATGGCTGGCTCTTCACCCGGGACAAAAGATTCATCCTCAACACCAGAGATTGGATTTTACAAGACTGCGCGAAGAAAATGCGCAAGCGATCGAGTTCAAGAAAGAGCTGCAGAAGTAGGAAGCCCAGTTCCCGAAGGAAGAGATCTAGCTCCCGAAGACGTAAGTCCACCTGTCGAAGGAAGAGATCTAGGTCTGGAAGGCGGAAATCTAGCAGTCGAAGGCGTAAATCCAGTCGAAGGAGGGGACCTAGCTCCCGAAAGCGTAAGTCCAGCTGCCGAAGGAAAAGACCTAGCTCTCGAAAGCGTAAATCCAGAAGTCGAAGGAGGGGACCTAGCTCCCGAAGACGTAAGTCCAGTTGTCGAAAGCGTAAACCAATTTCCCGAAAGAGGAAGCCTAGCGTCAAGGGAAAAGCCAAGTGCCCAAAGAAGAGGGGTGTGAATTTACGCGACTTAGTGGATAAGATGATTGAACAATACGACAGGGATTGAAGATGAAGCTTAGGTGACGATAAAGCTGGCTCAAAGCAACAGATATAGTTGAACTTTGATTTTAATCTTCGTACTACCTTCTTGAAGGAAGAAATTTTTAGTGGCAGATAAGTAGCCACTGATTCTACATAAAGAGTTTGTAAAAAATGGCAGCTTAACTTATATTTCGTACTCTCTATTCTCTGAAATAAATTGGTCTCTTGTTTCTCATGCCAAGTATTTGCCTTTTTCATTTTTAAATGTATTATACTTTTTAGTGTGTATCAATTTAGAAGACACGAGAGAAAGAATCTTATAATCAAGAGAGGGAAATACAGTGAGTCCCACGCAAGAGTTGGCCAATGACGCGGGTTTCTGCGTCGCGGCTGGCACAGCTCCAACTCCCGAGCGATCGGGTGATATATCTACGCAAATAATGCCGCGGTCGTTGTAATGATTCAGGTTCTCACATTTACAGTTAAAATTACAATGAAAATAATCACGTAACTCATCACAAGAGATGTTGGAAATGTTCTCCTCTTGCATCCACACAATACTTACTTTCTCTTGTGATAGGCCTATGTGATATTGTCATTAAGTTCTTCTAACAGTATGTAAATATTATTTATGGGGAAACTTGAAAAATAAAGTGTATAGGTCAATTTCCCATACATAATAAGAACTTAAAGACAATATCACAAGAGAAATTAACTCTATTTCGGAAGCTGAACTTACGCGCGTGAAAGAAAATTCCCTATGCAAGAGGAGAACATTTCCAACATCTCTTGTGATGAGGTATGTGGTTATTTTCGTTGTAATTTTAACTGTAAATGTGAGAACCTGAATCATTACAACGACCGCGGCATTATTTCCGTAGATATTTCACCCGATCGCTCGGGAGTTGGAGCTGTGCCAGCCGCGCCGCAGGAACCCGCGTCATTGGCCAACTCTTGCGTGGGACTCACTGTACAACGATATGATGGAGGATGAGACATGTACTGTAGTATCGAATTGCGGAGTTTGTTGTAATATTCAGTTGAGTGTAAAGAACATATTCGATTAACAATCAAACATAAATCTAACATTATTCTGCGAAATACTACAAAGAAAGTTACAATTCTGTTCTCTAGAATGTCAAACTTCCCATATACTATAGTCGTAAATTCCTAGATGACAAATTTGTTTTGTTTATAGACAGTCGTGTTTCTCTCTCTATTCGATGGTTTACGTTGGTAATTTTCGCGTTGTCAGTTGTTTCCATCTGCCCAAATCTGCTCTTGTTTCACTTTCCCCATTCGTGGTGGACGAAGCCGTGCCTTCGGGTTTTTTCTCGGGGTTCTCCCATTTCCCCAACACTCTCCACTTCATCTCACCTTTCCCCCTTTTCATCATCATCCCGTTTCCACTTCCGGTATCGGGCCTGCTTTGGCAGTCAGCGCCCTTTGGGGGCCTCTCCCGTTTCCCCCGCTGCTTGTGGTCAAGAGGTTGTTGGTGGTGTTTGTCGCGGACCTGTCGGGGCTCCGGTTTGGATGGACCGAAGGGGGTGGCGCACACGTGGCATGGTAATAAGGCTTGTTGGATGTAGGGGAGCTCCGTGGGGGCCTTCGGGGGGATCAGCGGACCCGGGTGGCCTGTGGGCACGCAACTCATTCCATCCCGGAGGTAGGTACAAAAAGCCTGTGGCCTCGGTGCTTAGGGGTCGTTCCCACCCCGCCTCCCGCCTTAAGGGCACCTATTCAATTCAATATTCAATTCACTTTCCCACAGAGTCAGTGACTGCATTGCGGAATATCTGCATTCAGTTGAGTCAAGCTAATCGCAAGGCCGTATTGTTCGCAGGGTAGGACAATTTTAATAGTGGTGGCTATCTTCTTACCAAGCATTAGGTTTTTAGTTCGAAACAGAGCAGCTGATGTATTACGTACAGTTTATTCAGTCCTAATTAACTCTTTTTATTATGGCATAACTGGGTGAGGAGGTGTTGCAGAAACGATTGCCACCCCTTTGCTTAGTCTTAAAAAACCCATGATAAAAATTTGTTTATCAAAAGCCTTCCGACTATTGTTCCTAATTATTATTTTCTCTATTTAACTTATTGATCATAGACCAAATGTACAAGTACGTCCCATTGGGGTATTTTCATAAACAAAGGACAATTGTGGTGACAAAAATATAGGTCGGTAAGCTAAGAATACAACACACGAAGGAATCATTTTAATAGATTAACTGAACCAAAATTTTTTACAACTGCTTGAGTTAAGCACTGTTCAAGTTCCGGCTCAAGACTATTCAGTTCATTTATTAGCAATCATCCTGAATTAACTGGCTTAAAAACCAAACAATTTAAGTCTAAAATTATAAAATTCATATCATTCCTTTAATTCTGTAAGTTTTTTCTTATAATTGCTTTGTATCATCTTAAAAATCTGTTTAACTAAATTTTTGATTTATTATTACTGTATTAACTTGTACATTTACATCGTTGTGAATATAATATGTTCTGCTCTTACTGTAAATAATAATTTATATTTTTCTAGGATTTGTAAATAATTTTTTTTGTATTACTTTAAATAATTACACCCGAAGATGTTCATCTTCATAGCACAATACAAGTGTAACCCACAACAAATCCACTATGTATGGCCTGAATTGAACATTACCTCATGCTATAAAATTGTATAACATGTTACCTGAAAGTTTGTCCGGTTTGCTTAGAAATTTTAAACCAAAAGCATTTTTATATTTTTTAGATGTTTACTTTAATCAATAAGGTAGAAGTAATATATTTCTGTATCTGTACATATCAAAATTGATTAGTATATTTCAAGTGTTAAAAATTGATTAGAGTCCTCAGGAATCGATGGCAATAGGCTCAACAGATCTTTATTTTTTAGCCGATTTATAGAAAATTATGGTTTATAACGGAGGTTAAGACATCTAATTACCTCTCTTGTTGCGTCTCGAGTCCGTTGTCCTGAAATCTTTATGGACTTTTAACGTTGTACCGAATGCCATGTGATACCTCAACCATCGTATTTGGAATCAGACTGTAAGAAGTCAAACAAAGAGTAGAAATGTTGATGCATCATCTCTACCCCTTTAAAAGTCTTCTTATCTTTCATAGTCCTTACAAATTGGTATCAATCTCTTGGTATCGTTATTGGTATAAGTTATTTGTCTCCTTTTGACCTTATAAATTTTTCGTGATCTAAAGAGTATGACCAGGCAAAAGGAATTTCTGGTCAATGACTTTCAATGTATTACTGGCACTAGCAATGAGACTCAGCATTATGACCATGTTCACATTTTTGTTTGCACCAGCGCAAGTATCGGAATATGTAATTGCATCGGACACATTAGGTGGAAGATTGTTCAACTTTTTATACAAACAAGAGGCAGTTTGGTTAGAACTTCTTCCACCTTCAGCTTCATGCCACATGCAGCATTCTGTGCCTTCAATTTCAGAGCAGTCTCGTATGGTCAAATTGTATGTTGTCAGCAGCTTTTTGTGGTAAGAAACATTAGCAGATAAAAATGGCGCATTCAAGACTTGCTGAAGATAAAACCCAAAACTGTTTTCTCATTATTTTCCATAACACTTTCTTTAGATTATTTTTCTTCAACTATGCAAAATCAGCCACTTCTTCATGATCATCATAGTTTATTTGAAGACCAACACGTTCTCCTTCGTTTTTGCGCTCTTTCATGTTGATCTGAAAGGTAGTACGTGTATTTATAGATCACAGATCTTGCACGTGACTATTTTTGGCTTCTTCAATTTATGATAAATTTCTTTGAAAACTAACTTTATTAACTCATGGGACCACTTTTTTCAACCTTCATCTTCCTATATTCATCATACATTATTTTAATGTTCATACGGATGTGTAAGTATACCCTATTTGAATCACGGCGGGAGTAATGACTTTCATATCTGGGATATTTCTCAATGTGACTTCTCATTAAATTTCTTTCTTCTGACATTTTATTTTTGGGCTTACATGAGAGTCAGAAAAGGGAAAATATAGTAAACTGATAGATTTAAATTTTTCAGAATCAGATCCACTTTCCCCCTTGAGATACCAAACACTGCTTGGAACCTGTTTTTATACAATTCCTTTGTTTCTACATCATAACTGTTTGTACTGTTTTGTATCTCAGAAGAAGAATTCTGCGGCATATATATAGTAGCAAACACAACATTATGTTTATATGAAGCCAAAATTAGATTGTACGAACCATTACAGCGAAGAAAACCCCATGGAGTAAAACTAAAATATTTTCCAAGAAATGCAATTCACTTTAGGACAATTAAATTGTCCCGTGAATCCACTCAATTGTGGATTAAAATGTGGATATCAGTAGTTCTTAGACAGTGGTCATCAGAAGTATTATTACTGGTATGATAGTCATTTATCACTAAACTATCAATTTAAATTGAGGTATCTCGTATGTAACATAGCAAGAGAATTCTGAAATTTGTGTATTACAACATGTAAACTTTTATCATAACACAATTTCACTGAAATTGCAGTTTTGAGTTTGGAGCCAAAACTTGATATGTTACATATCAGCATCTGCCATAACTTTTACCTAAAGAAAATGACATTTATTGACAATATGAATAACACTCAAACTAACGCTAATAGATACACCATGTTTTTCCATACCACAGAAAATACCATTTACGACATAGGAAGGCAATAAGAAATTGGCCAAATTGCCATAACACCACAGAATTATTTTCCACATCTTATTTAATTTTAAAATTAAATGTATTTTTTTTTACTTTCTGCTTTCATATTAATTGCCTATGAATGTAATTTTAGTTACAAAACTGTAAATTCATTTTATGACACAATATTGTCTTCTACATGGCTGACTTTGATAAGCTGTATGTTTTGGTAACCCTTGGAAAGGCAGCTATAATCATTATGACTATTTATTCTCATAATTAGGATGTTACTGTAGCCATACGTAATGTTAATATTACTATTCTAGATCCGCGACTTTCTAGTTGATTACTGGTATCGTTTCTATTTGCCCGCGAATAGGAGGACGATCGTTCAATTGGAACGGCGGAATATACTAGTTTACTCGAGTGAAATACGACAGTTGGGGATTTTATGCACTGGAGACGTTCAGTTAATTATGTACAGTTTATTTTTCATGTTTGTATTTTAGTATTCAGAGCTTCTTGTTGCAAGCTGCTCTTCCGACTTTTATTAAAAGAAAGTAGCCTATATATATATATATATATATATATATATATATATATATATATATATATATATGTGTGTGTGTGTGTGTGTGTGTGTGTGTGTGGGGGGGGGGGGGTACGCCGTAGCATAGTGGTTGAGGCGCTGCGCTAGAAGCCGGAAGGTCGCGGGTTCGATCCCCGATGACGTTATGGAGTTTTTCAATTGGCTTAATCCTTCTGGTGTCACTATGGGGTCGACTCAGCCTCTAACATAAATGAGTACCAGGAGCGATTCTGGGGGTAAAGGCGGTCGATGCGTAAGGCAGACAACCTTACCACCTTCACGTGCCGATTGTCTAAAATGTGGGAGCCTCAACCTATTGGAACCCTCTGGGCCTCCATGGCGTGTATAGGGAACGCTTTACTTTACTTATATGTATACATTAATAAAAATTATTTTTTCCCAGTAAAATTATAGCTGTATCGATTATTCTAAAATCTGGCAATAGGCCCACCAAATAGTCCAAGCAGTAAACCTGTTTTGAATTATTACGAAAATAAAGGCAATGTTAAAGGATTCTTACCAGTTAAAATAATTTAAATAATTTTTTGAATAATAATGCTGCCAGAATTCTAATGCCAATTCTGAATAATATGGAGAAATACGGTAGGTTTAGCCTGCATGTGACAAAACAATAACAACTTTAAATACCAATAAATCTAGTAAAATCGAAATATAAAATATTAAACCATGGTGTGCACTTTATAATTGAAGTGTAGAAGCTTACATGAATAAGATAAGTAAATTATAGATAATTTAATAGTTAGGATGAGTGGTTGATTTATATGGTGTGTGAATGTAAAATTCCCGTAAATGGTATGAAAATGAATGTGCTGAAGTTTGCAAATTAAAACAAAGTTTCCCTTGTACAAAGAGAATTAATTTCATTTTTCATCTGGATGTCCCATCTAGACTAGAGAAGAATACATAGAGATCGTATTTCATATTCTAAACCTTTATTCTACAAGTGTAAGGAAAGTTTTGCCCTGCCAACTTCTTCCTTGCTTCTCCCGCCTTCCTACAATGTAATTATGACACCATTTCTGAATGAAATCACATCAGTAAATTTTCCTATCTATTCTTTGCAGTATTAATGTGCAATACCACGTTATGGGGAGACAATAAGCAGATGTTATGAAAGTTAATTTGTAATTAAAGCGAAATAAATGACTGCGATAAACCTTTACGGAACACTTTCACAAGAGTGGTTTCAATTCCTACTACACTATTTCTTATTACAAGTTGTTGGTTCCGCAAAAAGGAAAAGGAGGAGGTGCGAGGAGAAGGGGATTGGATAATAATCACTATTATATATTTTAACTTAAGACCCTAAAAGAATATTCCACCTTACTGTTATATATTATTAAAGAAAAGGGTATAGGGTGAAAAGAAAACGAGTTTAAACCCGAGAAAAGGAAAGGTTCTTCGGAGGCGAAAGATGGTACAAAGGGAATTAACAAAAGAATTCTTCCTTACCAAAGAAAGATCATAATGGTTATTAAAGTTGTGATAGAACAGAACTTTCTTTGGGGCTAAATTACACTACAAGGGTTAAGGAAAAGCCACATTCTACAAAAATATAAATTCACACGTTTCTTTTAAGTTAGATGTTAACTGTCGGAAAGCGAGATAGAATCAAATCGCGGCTTCTTAAAAAAAAAGAAGGATGTAGGCTATAACCGCATTGCATTATAGACACCAATTTGAAGTCACAATCCGTTGTGAAATAAACCAGGGTTTCCAACTGGCAGCCCGCAGGCCACATAGTTTTCTCTTGCCCTCAACTGCACGCTTAAAAGGTAGTATATTTTTATATTATTAAGAGCTTTTAAATATCATTAACAAATTATTATTAATATTATTAATAGGTTGTTAATATACACAACAACTTTAATACTACATTATGCAGCGAGCCTATAAAGGAATTTATTAAGACACGAGTGTTAATGAAACGAGCATAACGACTCTCAGTAGTCAGCTATACGTAGTTATCGTCTTTTGCGATAGATGGCAGACGACGACATGCAAGCCTCAGGGCTTTTCTTGAAGTTGTAACCTCAAATATCGCTCAATGAAATCCACGACATGAACTCAATTTGTTATAATATTAAACTGGCACGAACAGAATTGGTTTCACTTTAAATACAAGTTGTTTATTGTGCGGTTTAAATTGTTACTTTTCAAGGCTTGGATATTGTTCCGTATACTCCATTAATCTATAGTTGGACAACAGAGTTACAATGGATTTCTATACGTTAATGAATATCATAATACTGCATATATACATATATATATATATATAAACACCGTAGGGTAATTTATTTTATAGTATATATTATTACACGATTTAAATGCATATTGATCGATCGGGAACTTTTTAGTTCTAATGTAAATATTCCTACCGGTAGTTAAAACTTTTTGTTCGACCATACAATAATACGATTATTTGTGACGTAACGGTATCGTAATGGCACTCATTTCGACACTGTTTATCATTTCGAAACTGGTGTCACATCGATTATGATTGAAAACGAAATGATCTAAAGACCTTGAGAAATCTGCGCAATACATAGCCTACATTTAAAATTAAATCAATTCTGTTCGTGTTAATCTTAATATCATACTAAAGTTCATTCTTTTCATGCTGTAAAATTACGTTGGTTTGAAGAAAACAGCGAAAGGAAGCTTAAATTTGACAGACGCTATAAGCTGTCATCTCTCGTAGACATGAACTACGTCAACAAGCTGGTGCTGAAGCGTAGCCGGTTCGTTTGCGTTAAATTAAAATCTCATGTTTTAAACGTTTAGACTAATTACGGTCGAACAAAGTGCCTATAACTGTAATTAAGATATTCGTATGGAAATAATAAACATACTTGTATCTTAATAAATGACATTATAGGCTGTTGCTTAAATCCTCCAATAAAACAGAATTCAAGTAAATTACTATTAATTTTATACTTACTTACTTACTCAATGGCAATAGACAATTCCTGAGCAAGCTAAAGGAGTATTATCTATTTTATGGAACCCAAAGATTCATTGCCTCGCTTACCTGAGCCCACCATTCAACCCTACTCTGTGGTAACTCTATACAATCATACCTCGCAAATCCTACTTCCCTTAAATCTATCCTAATATTTTCCTCCTACCTACGTATAGGTCTTCCAGGTGGTCTTTTCCTTTTGGGCCTCCCAGTCAACACTTTTGAGACATGTCTTTCCTCCCCCATGCGCGCAATATGTCCAGCCCATTTCCTCCTCCGTGATTTAATTACCCTTATTATATCCGGTGACGAGTACCGGTCATGAAGCTCGTCGTTATGCAGTTTTCTCCAGTTCCCATTTTCATCTTTCTTAGGCCTAAATATTTTCCTAAGCACCCTGTTTTCGAACACTCTCAGATTATGTTCTTCCCGAAGAGTAACCGACTATGTCTCACAACCGGCAGGTAATAGATTTATAAATCTTTATTTTTAGATTTCTGGACTGAAGACGAGAAGATAAGAGTTTCTGAACTGAATAAAAACAAGCATTTCCTGATTTTAGTCGACACTTAACTTCTGCCTTAATATTGTTTGTGTCTGTAATTATTGCTCTCAGATATTTGAATTTTTCCACTTGTTTAAACGATTTACCGGCTATTCTAATATTTTGTAGAGCATTATTTTGACGTTCCACGACTACATACTTCGTTCTTTCCTGTATTAATTTCCAATCCAGCATTTCGGCAGGCATCGAAAAGATTTTCTGCATTTCTCTCGATTGAGTTTATGTCATCGCCCCACAAGCAAACGTCATCTGTATAAGCTAAAATCGGGTGACTGCCATTTAATTCTAGGCCTATCTTGTTTTCCTGAACTTTCCTAATGGCATATTCCAAAGCTAAATTAAAAAGTAAAGCCGCTTCTAACAGCAAACCTATCTGATATAAATTTCCCTACCCTGCCTTATCTATAGGTTTCATTTAGACACATTTTGATCAGTCTAACTAACATCTTCGGTATCCCAAACTTAATGGGGACATTGTACAATTTGTCTCGCTTATCTGAATCATATGTTTTTAAAAAAAATCTATGTATAGCTGGTGAACAGACTTATAATATTCCCACTTTTTCTCCAAGATTTGGCGAATACAAAATATATGATCAATGGTTGATGTATTTCACCTAAATCCACATTGGTGATCTCCAATGATTTCGTCTGCATATAGGGTTAATCTTGACAGCAGTATATTAGACAGAATTTTGTCTGATGTTGATAGGAAAGAAATTCCTCGAAAGTTATTACATTCGGTCTTATCTCCCTTTTTTGGATCGGTATATTAATAGGCTCTTTCCATTCTTTTGGCAATTATTCCTTTCTCCAAATGTGGAGAATGAGTTTATGGATCTCTGAGTTTAATCTATCCCCACCTGCTTTAATTAATTCTGCTAGAATTTGGTCAACGCCTGGATATTTGTTTATTTTTAGTTTATCTATAGCTGTTTCTACTTCTGTTAGAGTTGGTTCAGCAACCATAGGCTCTGATGTAAATATTTCACTTTCTACACTTTGGACATATCCATGTATATTTAATAATTGATTAAAGAAAATTTTCCATCTATTCAAAACATTATTTGGAGCTGCGAGTTTAGTGCCATCATTGTCCTTAATTATGTTTATTCTAGGTGAACTCGTGAACTCTTTTATTACCTTGTAGAGATCCCTAACATTTTTGTCTTTACTATTTTCCTCTAATTCATTTACTTTGTCTTTGAGAGAGTTACTTTTCTATATTCTAATGGTTCCAGAGGTTTCTTGCTTAGCATTATTGAGACTTCCGTCAATAGTGTCATTCGGATTCTGCAACCAGTGTGGTTTTGCCTGCTTTCTTGCATTTACTAATGTCTTGCACTCATTATCGAACTCCGGTTTAATTGGTTTCAGTTCAAGCGGACATAATTTTTCTTTTGCGGCTACATTAATATTGTCTTTATGCATTCCCAGGTTTTATCGATATTCATATCATCTCTAGCCTTTTGTTCTGCAGTTTTTTTTAGAACTGCAAATCTATTTGAAATATCTAAATGTTCTAAATTGCATTTTACCCAGAAAAATCCGGACTTTTTACATTATATACCACTGCCCTTAATTTCATGTTTAAACAGTTTTGTTAAAATAGATTACTGTAATATTGACCGCATTACATGGTATTTAGGCCTATTAATGACGTACTTATGCTACCTTGTTTTTAAATAGGTGGATTGAAACTCCAAAACTCAAGTTTCCTTGTCGTCAGTTCGGAAACATCTGTTATAACCCAGGAACTCTAAAATACTTGTGATTCTTGTTAGCAGTACCTACTATGGGAAACCTGCGATAAGAGGATCAGTTTAATAGTAACATCGTATATTGTTTTATCGTAGGAATATGGCTTAGAATGCAGTTTAACATGCCGAACCACTGAAAAATTGCATAAGATTAATTTAATTGTTCTAATTTTAAGTAATACTTATATTCCTCCTTTATATTTCAAGTCCCCTAAAATTGTCTATATAATGCTTCGACGAGTTGCTTAGCCTTGGGCATTTCTGATTAGCTGTTTTGAATTTTCTTTTAGATTGAAAAATTCTTTTATTGCGTTTATTGCTTTAGTTACATCAGCGGTGTAGATAATAGTCGGGTTTGACATTGAAATTACTTTTTCCGAAATTGAATTCACTATTTTATAAATGACGTGAACATTTTCTGAAATAATGACATTTCCGAAAATAAGCTTGAAATGGCGTAGTGATTTCTCTCCCCGGATGTGCCATACGGGATCCTCTAATCAACACTGAAACTGTTGCTGCTTTCGTTTTCGGCTCCTCAACTTCTGGTTGGTTAGATTTTTCTGGTTAGGTGAAGGAATACATTTCTTGGGTGGGGATATTTAAGACGGATTCCTTCATTCACAATGATAATTTATTATAATTATTTACGGAACGGTGACTGGCAGAAGGGACTTGCTCCAGGTAAGTATCCGTGGAATATAGCGGTTACCATCAGAGTTCTGTCTTAGATAAGGTCGATAAACCCAATAGTGAACTTGAAACTAAATGATCGCAAGTTACAGGAGACCCAACAAGGCAAATTGAAGAGTAGATAGAAAATATTTTATTTCCCACTTTTTTCGAAAATTAGATTTTCATGCCATCTTACAGAAAATTAAGAAATCGTTTGCAAAAGATTGGAACCTTTGGAAAAGTATTGGGAGTATTTTTATTTTTATATATTTGGAAAAACAACCTCTGAAAATAGTAGGCCTACTTCCGTGAAGAAGTAGCCGAAGCTAGTTTACAAGGATTTATTTTAAATTACTGAGATAGGACCATTGTCTATACTGTACATTGAGTGAGATAACAAGTTGTAATGATAATTTGTTCATTTTTATTTATTAAAACGTTTGGTTTTAAAATTCAAATATGGTATATTTTATTGCTGGCAAAACCCAATTTCTATACTATAGATTATGTGTGATAATAAGTTGTTACGATAATTTGTTCATTTTGATTCATTAAAACATAATTTTCTTGACAAATATGGCCCCATGTCAGGGCAATTAGAGATTTGCGATCTTTTTATGCAGGGTATAAGAACAACTAAGAAAGCTGGAACAACCCCAAAATATTTACAATATATATATATATATCCTAGGGAGCTACTTCATAGAGAAGTTTAGTTTAGTTTAGTTTAGTTTAGTTTATATATCCTAGAATAGCGTACGGTATCCACTATGGACACTTTTTCACTCTCCTGAATTCATTGTACAAGTGCAGTTTTTGCTGAACCCTTTTAATATGTACCTACATGAAGCTACTTGCTTCTTTGCAAGATGCCAACGGGACACAGCTCATCAACTCAATTTTATGTGCCAATGGAACCTTTTGCGTGCAGTTAAAAAAATGGCCACAAGAGCGCACTATTGGCCAACCAGGTTCTGCCTCATGTTTATGTGTATCACTAAACCTGCATGTTGTTGGCTTTGTTACAAATTGGGGGAATTATAAAGGTTTTGTTATATTCTGACTGTCAGATGCCTATATTCTGCCAAGGAGAGTGTGAAAACACCAAAAAGAGTAGCTTTTTTATTTATTTGTGAAGTAACCTGGGGATTTTTCTATCATAAACAGGAATAAATATTTATAAATTACTTTATTTTCTATCATAACTAATTATTTTGCAGTGGCAGAGACTTGTGTAGATTAGTAACGAATACTTTAAAAGATTTTAGAGTTATTCTTGCACATCGCGAAAGTTTTATTCATTACTGCCCTGTGGTGAAGAAATTGTCTAACTTTTATGAAAAGTATAGGCTGTTATACTCGTGAAAAAAACACATTGCTTTCTTCTTTAGTTTTATAACCATAGACTTAAATGTTTTCTTCTTCACAGTCATTAATTTTTTATACGTAATTTAGGCTCATAGTTGTTTGCTTTCCAAATTTTCTGAATATATTTAGAATTCTGACTGTTATGAAATAGAAGCGCCGGTCACGGAAACTATCATTAATAGCCGTGGCTGTCGGCATGCTGACCATATGCCCCATAATCCTGCTATCTGCCTATGATATTTTAGGATAAAAATTATCATGTAATGTTCAAGTGAACAATATTTTATGATTTCATGAATACATATCGACATACAAATAGCAGTTTATTTGTGTTTGTATTTTTCGTACAAAACAAGTTTCCAATACAAAGTAAATGTAGAATAGAACTTTAGAAGCAGGTACTGCTTTATCAAAGCGGTTGAAACTTTTTTCTACATATTTTTAAAATTATGGCTACATACATGTGTAGGCCTACATATTCCTCACTTTTATATTATTTAATATCCGAACTAGTTACGAGATAAAATTGTAGAATGTAAAGTTAGGATTAACTTAAGACGTGTTATAATTGACTTGTCATCGCAGCAGAATGGAAAATATTTTATTGATTCAGAAAAAAAATTAATATGGTGAAGTTTTGAAACTAATAGACCTAAATTATTTAATTTATCTTTGCCAAATTTTTGAAAAATTATATTTAGAGCCGTTTCTCATTATATTCTCCCAATCGTTACTATTGACTGAGGCTCTTGAGTCAAATTCATTTGCACTCAATGGAGCATATTGCAAACCCATGCTAAGTTACATTAGGAAATGAGTATGGAAGTACATAAACCTGATTTTACTGAAATGATATTGAAATATGCATTGCCAAATTAATGGCAGATTTAAGGTAGATGGCACTAGCATTCCGAAGAAAATTTGCCTGTTTTCTGCATGTCCATGCTTGTTTCTATTAAACCTATATCTGAGATTTTTTCAGGTAATCCCAAGAGTTGACGAGTTTATCGATAGATTTTATCTGATGCATGAATCGATTCAAGCTACCATGGTGTAATCAGAGCTACCGATGGTGCATATAAGACATAGTTCAACTTCATTCAGGTAAGCTAACAGCAGAACAGAATAAACGCACACGAACTGGCTTGCACCGATTCGAAATTGTGTTCTTAATCAATGTACATTTCTATTATTTAAATTTCGAAACAGGTTATGTTGTATAAAATAATCTGTTTTCGTGCCGCTTAGTGGCAGCATGTGACTATTAATCACTGCGCACTAATACTCGCGTCTCCAGTAACGAGCAGACGATTTTATCACGATAAAACACCATCCTCGCGATTCCTACAAGAAAACTGCAAGATAAACGGCCGTGGTTGGTCTATATCCGAGGAATTGCTAAACGTTATTGGTCAATATCAAACACGCGGTGTATGAGTTGAATAGTCATGGATAACACCATTGGTAGTTTCAATCGAATACTGTGAAATGTATTTTTGTTTATGTAGTGAATACAATAGCAGTTCACATCATCATATAAAGTCATGAAAAGTTAATAAAAGCAATAGATACTTATTAATCATATTATCTAATCATATTTACTAAAATATTCTCTGAGTTACAATTATAATTTTATAACTCTAATCTTGAATGAGTTAGAAAGGCTACCCTTTTATAATTGGATTTGATTATACTTGAAGTTTTATTTTAAATATCTACACAGTGGGAAGGATTTTTTTTTAAATTTCGGCGTTCAGGAACTCTCATACTATTATAATATAATAACAGCATAGGAAGATAAAAGTAGTTTTCTTTAAGGCAGAAACACATGAATCATCTGCTCATCACTCATCCCTTTTGAAGAATATAAAGTATAAATTTCATATCTTGGAACTCCTGGCTAGAATGAATTCCAATTTGGAGTGGATTGGTTTTTTTTTACATAGCATAAGAAACACCTTTCGATATAAATGGTTAATAAACCTAGCACATTATATATTCGTTGATTGGTGCACATGGCATTGAAGTTTATTATACAAGTACTACAAGCTTTTATTTTTTTCTTCTCAACTTTAATGCGTTTCGATTAGCCCAACTCAGAACTAGCGAACACAATTCTCTTACTATATAATTTTCTCCCTTGGACCGTGCCGAGCGACGGCTTCGTGGGTTACCTACAAATAACCTTTAAAAGGCTACTCAACCTTTAGAGCTACACTTCTATTTTAACGTTATAATTTAGTTCATTCAAATTCTACTAATTATTCCATCCAACCTCCCTTTCTTGAGACATGAAGATCACTCACTAGTGCATGACCAGCACATCGCAAAGCCTCCCCCTAAGACCAACATAGACATTTAATCCAACTGATGAGAAATTTTCGATGTCTGGTTTAAGAACAATTCAATCTGTCATTCGGCTTTGCTAGAGGGAAAACTTAAAAAAATAAAATTAGATCAGTCGCTCCGGAGATTTATATCCGCGGCCCCTCAAATGCAAATCTTCGACATTAAATCCTCGGTCTGTCTACTAACTACATAAATAATAACACTTGCATCTATTGGTGTAAAATTCAAACTAACAAATCATCGGATTTAAATAATTACGGTAGCTTTACTACAAGAATATACTTCCTCATATAACATCCATGTATTAAAAAACGCTTATACCTTGATTTTGTAGACTGTGTAATTTACCGTCTGGCAAATAAATATTCCAAATGCGATTCTTCTTATATTTTGCCGCATTATTACATCGAAGCAATTACCTATGCTAAATATATGTGGAGCAGCATAATTAAAAATCAATACACGAAAAATATACTAATTCTTCTACATAATAAAACCTAACTTTCCAATAAGGCTGTTAGTAACTTAAAAATTACACTCGAAGTAGAAGCAAAGTCTTCTTCATATTAGAACAAGACAGTCAGCAGTTTCCTAAATACATTGTTCTTCTTGCTAGGAACTAACCTTTCAGCGAAACGATTATTAACGCTGAAAAAAGACGCGCCAAATAGGAGTATTTAAGCAGATTAGCATGAGAGAAATATCCATAATTCCATGCCTAGCATTGAGCAACGTTATACCGTTCGTCATTGTAAGTTGTCTAAGCTGCTTCTGTTTTATTTTTATTTTTTGAGCACCTGGTTATCTACTGTTTAATAACGTTTGATATTATTCACCATAATTTTTTTCTGTGAATTTTTTGATACCTGTATCGCTCTCATTGCTGTTCCATACTTCCTCACTTTCTATGTACAGTCAACGTGAAATGTAGTCTTAATACGCCGTTTCTCTTTTGAAAAAAATACCTCTACCATATACAACGTACTGTTAGTGTTTTAAAATGGACTATACAGTTCTATATATACTAATTTATACAGGCGTTTAACACTTTTTCCAGGAAAAACAGTTAAAAGGATCACATGAATATCCTATTGTTCTTAATTTTTATGCCTAGGAAATATGATTAATTATATTATTCAAATAGCATATAAACCAGGACTAATGCATTAATTTCAGTTTCAGGACCGCCCTTTCGTTACCATTATTAAAAAAAAAAAAATAGAAAAATAGGTGCAGATGCAAAATGTAATAACTTAAATATGATTTTCTTTAACTTGGGTTTCAAACAAATCTTATAAATTCAACACAAAGAAATAACAGTTGAAATTTTGATATGTAAATATGCAATTTTTAATCTTGAGAATGTCCCTTTTCTAATTCTTAATTAATATACAACATAATAAAAATTCGTATTTTGTAAAATAATATAAATTTGAAAACAAGTTTTGGTGGAATTGTTCACTAGAACGTCCTAAAGATTTCCTGCACATTTCATGTAACGGTGTCTGAGTTCTTTTATTTTGAGGCAAAAAAAATGTAAATGTGCTAAAACGGTCGTCCATATGCACAAGCAATTTTGAATTGACTGCTAATTTATCTAATCAACTGTTGGTGCAATGTGTTTTTTTAACGTTTACAAACTGCATTGCTTAAATAATTGTTTCTTATGATAAACAAAAATTAAATTTTAGGTCCTTGTTTTTACTGATCCTGTAGATCCATCATTAATATACAAACATAAAACGTTTGATTCATATAATTTAATTTAATTTATTATGAAGATGATGCAAAATATCATTTATACAGATCACAGAATGTAGAACCTTATTTTTACCAGATACAATCGTAACCAGTTAATCAAATAATTAATTATTCTAATGTTATTAATTACAGTATAGGCTAATGATAATAGTTATTTTTGTGTCATTTGATCAACCTGAACTATAGTCTACCCAGTTATTAAATAGTTGCAGTTAGTATTATAGGGTTAGTCCTCTTTGAATTGTTATAACCAGAGTACCTACCAATGATAATAAATAACAAAAACAATACCGGTAATAATAATAATAATAATAATAATAATAATAATAATAATAATAATAGCTGGTTTTAAAAAATAGATATAACCACACTTTAGTTAGGTTTCACGCTGTTTAAATAATAAAGTCACACAGAATATTTAGTAGTTATATTTACGGAATGTTTCGTTTACATTAAGTTGAAGTAATTACGTAAGTTTTTTTTCCGGATCTATACGGTCATCTGGGTTGCCATACTTACAAAAATGAAGTATTTCTCACTCTGAAGAAGAAACAAATAAAAATGCACTAAGGTCATAAATTACCTAAAAGCCGAACCAAAAATAGTTTATTTTTAATCTAACCAAAAATAGCATTATTTTATGTGTTTACTATTTAAAGACGCTAGAGGCCATTTAAATATCAGGAATATATGAATCACCCCTGCAACACTAGAACTGCCCCCTTACATGACATCAACAATATATTTATTTTCATATATTAATTTTGACTTTTAAATACCTCCAGCAAACAATTATATTTAAAAAAACATTTAAATTGATAAACACATGTATAATCTAAAGAATTACTCTTAGCCTAATGCAATAAATGTCAGTTTTCCTCTAATCATATTATGTTAGGCTTTCTATAAAAAGTCCCTGATAACACTGTTTTACTCAGAATGAATAAAAAAGAACCACTAGAATTGATCAAAAATAAAATTTAGATAAGTTTTTTTTAATGAATATATCTAAGGATTGTATTTATTCTTGAAAATAAATATTTAAAATGTTAAAAATTGAGTAATAATTTACCCAGTCATTTTACAAGCAAATCGTTGCCATATTCGCAAGGGAACATATTACTCACTTACTCAATGGCAATAGATAATTCCTAAGCAAGCTAAAGAAAATTATCTATTTTATGGAACCCGAAGATTCATTGCCGCGCTTACCTGAGTCCGCCATTCAACCCTATTCTGTGCTAACTCCATCCAATCATCCCCCACAAATCCTACTTCCCATAAATCCGTTCTACGATTTTCCTGCGACCTAAGTCTAGGTCTTCCACGTGGTCTTTTCCCTTCAGGTCTCCCAGTCAATACTTTTGAGATATGTCTTTCCTCCCCCATGCGTGCAGAATGTTCAGCCCATTTCATCCTTCGCAATTTAATTACCCTTACTATATCCGGTGAAGCGTACAGGTCCTGAAGCTCGATGTTATGCAATTTTCTCCAATCCCCATTTTCATCCCTCTTGGGCCCAAATATTCCGGAAAATTTTACACTGGTAGACTCCATAAATCTGGCAGCGTTACTTAACAATACCTTTTACTGGGAGAGGTTGTTAACCTCACGCCAAACCCCTAAGCTGGAGGACCACCTCATGTCGTCTGTCCGCGACTGCTTATTCAATATATTCGCAGCTACCCTCCATATCTGGAGGCCGTATCCTCTATCCGCAACCTGAGGACGCGCCATGCCGTGGTGACAGAGACCCACCCCTTATATATATTATATGTATAGGTATATATATATATACCCATACACATACATATATACGAAGCATGGAGGAAACATATTAGGGTCATTCTTCCGATTGTGGGGAATTTCGTGTCCCAACCTTGCCAATATCGTAAATTAGAAATTTCCTCCCTTTTTACTATTTACTCTTATGTAATCATCATTTATCTAGTTAAAATATAAAGAAGTATATTTTTATTCTGATATATTGTGGTATTTAATAGCTTGTAATGTTGACGGGAACTACAAATTACCCATGAAATCAATGTCCCAACTCGAGGTACTGCATGTACGAAAGCTAAGAAATTGACCGAGAAGTCTTCTAAAATAATTGTAAATACAGGAACTGCAGAAGGTATGCTTGCTCTCGTTGATGATATTACGATAATTAGTTTATTCTTATTTATACTGTGTTATTTATTTTTATTTAAGTGCTTAACTAAGTGTCCCTGCATTACGCCAGTCAACACCGTAACGCACGTAGAAATTAAATTTTCGCCAACTATGCTATAGCGGCATTACCTACGGCCATAAGTTAATTGGGAAGAACGATGGCAACAATGTGGCAACCACAAAAATATTCCTTGTGTGATTGTAGGAAGCACAAGAGCAAAAAACAAGATTTTTCAGGAAAGTGCCTTAATTGTATGTCAACACCGTAACGTAGAAAAAAATGTGATTTTGTGATTTTTATAAATATTTTTAGTCTAGCAAAGAATTTTTGGCTGTATTTGAAGATAAAGCATGTGATGAATCGTCGTTTTTTTCAGTCTTAACTTCGAAAACTTATGAACAAAAAAATGTCCACCTCCGTAACGGTCAACTCCGTCACGAAGAAATTCGTTACGGAAGCACAAGAGCAAAAAACAAGATTTTTCAGGAAAGTGCCTTAATTGTATGTCAACACCGTAACGTAGAAAAAAATGTGATTTTGTGATTTTTATAAATATTTTTAGTCTAGCAAAGAATTTTTGGCTGTATTTGAAGATAAAGCATGTGATGAATCGTCGTTTTTTTCAGTCTTAACTTCGAAAACTTATGAACAAAAAAATGTCCACCTCCGTAACGGTCAACTCCGTCACGAAGAAATTCGTTACGGAAGCACAAGAGCAAAAAACAAGATTTTTCAGGAATGGGCCTTAATTGTATGTCAACACCGTAACGTAGAAAAAAAATGTGATTTTGTGATTTTTATAAATATTTTTAGTCTAGCAAAGAATTTTTGGCTGTATTTGAAGATAAAGTATGTGATGAATCGTCGTTTTTTTCAGTCTTAACTTCGAAAACTTATGAACAAAAAAATGTCCACCTCCGTAACGGTCAACTCCGTCACGAAGGAATTCGTTACGGTGTTGAATACTGTTACAATGGTGACTTTTTGGCTTGCATATGTTTAATTTAATTTTAATTTAGCTTATTAATTGTATTTACCTCATTATGTGAATACATTATCGGAAACATGTCCACATCTTGAAATTAATGTCCACACCATAACGCAAGTGTCCACACCGTAACGCAGTCTTCACCCCGTAACAACAAGTAAAACGGCAATAGTTAGCACTAATTTTTAAATGCTTTTTCTTAATGAGGAGGAATTTATGCACTCTATTCTTAATATGCTTAGGATATGAAAATAAATATTTTACATTAAAAAGTCTGACCATAGTAACAAAATTTAGCATTAAAAATCACAATTCTATATTCTGTACTAAAACTTTTAATTTTGTTTTTGTCCATTATAGTAAATATTTGAGATAAAATTGATTCAAGGTGAATCGCATGCCAATGACCTATAGAAACAATAAATAAAAATGCTTTAATATTTCAAATTGTTAATATTAAGACCGCAAAACGCTGCGTTACGGAGTTGACTGATATTTGCACCTACTGATATTAAAAAAATTATATCAAAGTTAATGATTAGCATTGAGCTCGGCCAATTCACTGGGAATAGGTTAACATCATAATAAACGAGATGACATCAATAAAACACAGTTTTGTGACAATTGTAATTCCAGCTTAACAGTGGATGAAAATCCCCAGAATCGTGAGAATGACCCATTAATGGATATAATAAAATTGTGCGATTGTGGTCCAAACGATTTTCTAACGGAATAGGTAAATAAATTTAAATATTTATTCAATTAAAATCAAATTATTTAGTTAGTAATTTTAGTGCAGTGTCTCCTTAACCGCGGTAGCTGAGACATTAAACCTTGGAGCTGTGATGAAGGAGGCTGCCGGTTCGAGTCCAGCCTTGGGATGGTTGTGTGCAAGGATAACAGAAAACAAACCCCCAACATTTGAAGTTACCATCTGCAGTTCTACCAATAAATAGTTGGAACATCTTTTAATGTTAAATTTTGTCAAAGAAAATTTCCTTTTCTTTGAAATCATCAAACCTGGAAGTTGTATCTCCACTAGATTGTAACAAAATCATAGGTTGTTCTTCCGCTCCCATATCCAGAATAAATTTTCTGGGATTTTAGACATGACGTTCAGTTTCTTTCTCCTTTCACATTCATTCTTTATCACTTAGAAATGATACATTGTAGGAAAGAATTGGAGGTACGGTTCAAATTATAGTGTTGTATTTTAAACCAATATTAGTTACAATGTCGTACATCTCCGCTATCGCAATTGAAGCAAGACCATTGGTCGATTGGACAATTAATTGGCTTTAGATTTGGGCTTTGAAGTCAAGTGTTGCTTAAGGGTATATGTACGTGAATTATTTTGAAATTTATGTTTTTTTGTTTATAGCACTAAAAATTGTGCTCAATTTTCTGCATCCATTGGTATATAGTTTATATAGGTTTAGAAATTATTGGTGCCATTTAAATGGACATTTAAATATGTTTACGTGCTCTGAGCTACTATTCACTATGAACTTAAAATTGAATTTCCCTGTAACTCTTATTTTTCACACATATTGTTAGATAGCTCCACAACCATTAGAGATAGAAGGCTGAAATTTTTTACACTAATTTTACATGCATATATGCATAAAGTAGACTACAATGATGCCCATAGGTATAAAATTAAAGAAAATGTGTCATGAAATATTGATCAAATTTAAATATATTTTATATGCTATATATAAAAATTAATTGCATTAAAAATACTAACTTTAGCTGTATAAAAGTACTCTACTTTGTAGAAAAATATGTTCATTATACGCATTAAAAAAATAAAATGTGTCAGAGAAACCAGAAAAATGCTATCTCTACAGCAAGTGATAAGTGCATCTGAATTAATTTTTTTCATGCTCCTATAAAACATGTAATTTAAAAATAACTTGGTCAATTTTTTATACTTTTATCAGATAGTTATGTTCTAGTAAGCCTTCTTTTAGGATCCTGTAATTTTAGTCCACTTTTGAGTTAATTTTCTTGTAAAATCCTAATATTTTAGAACCTGCATTTTTTTTATATGTTTGTGGTAGTTCACGTACATATACCCTTAATGCACAAATAAAAATTTTACGTGAGTATAGTAATAATAATAACAATAATAAATTGCTACCAAACGGTTAAATATATCCTTTAGCGTTCTCCATATTTTTCAAGCGATATTGCCCTCTTTCCACACACTTTTTCAAGTGATACACTTCGCACTTCAGTCCGCAGAGTTCACATTCCCAGACTTGCCATCTCTGCCTTGAGCACAGTTTGCCATGGAAGCCATGAACTGCCAGTCATGTCATTGCATGTCTAAAGTTAAAATTTGCCTTTTTCCAGTAAAGTAAATTAAACGACATTAAATAACGATCATGGTTGATTTCCTTTGCAGGCCAAAGGCTATTTCATAATTTGTTTTTTTAATCAACTATAGTCAAAATCAGACATGGGATTCTGTATATATTTTGTATAATATGTTTCTTGCTTGTTTAAAATGTTACATGATACGGTTAATCTTCAAATTAACTTCATATTTTATAAAATAAATTTTCCCTGATTGTGAATCGAACCAGGATGCAGTTGGTACTCTGATGACTAGACTAGTCGGCTTCATAAAAAGTATCCAATCAAATTTTAAATATTTCTCTAACATCTACAGACTTCACTATAGAAGTTGTAGCAAGGAGTGCTCTCTAATGCAACTTTTTTCGTATAACTTTAAAGTAATGAGGTTAGATTTTGATCTAGGACAATTATTTTAACCTTTTTAAAATATAAATCCAAATTTCTTCAGTGAGCTAAAACAGAAAACTTGTTACTGATAAACTGCCGTGCCATGTTCGGGCATGGTTTTCTGGAACATTTGTTTTGCAATTTTTTTTTAAATATGTAGGCGCTTGCTTTTGTAAAGGGTGTCCCAAAATTAACGCAAGATTTTAATTAAATAGGAAAAACAGTTTTAGTCTTTAGATTGTTATTTTTGTTATTGAATCACAAAGTACATATGATAGGGTTATTTATGGAATAACACATCAGGCAAATGACCCCCACGGCTTTGCTGGCACATACGCACTCTTTTGTCAAAATCTCCATGACCATTCTGCATAAATGTGGCTGAATTTAGTTGATGCAGCGTTTAATTTCCTCCTATAATGCACGGGTGGTTGTGGGCTTGTTGACATTGACCTTTGACTTCAAATAATCCCATAAAAAAGAAATCTAATGGTTGTATCGTGTAACGCTCCATTTTTGCTAACCCTAAACTCTCACAGAACACATGCACTCTTAGCTGTCAAATTGTTTCTTTTTCAGGGTTGCCAACAGTTTACTGCACAAATGGCGGCAAATTCAAATCTAACCCTAACCTCTCAGCTGTCAAATTGTTTCTTTTCAGGGTTGCCAACTATTTTCTGCACAAATGGTGGCAAATTCAAATCTTGCGTTAATTTTGGGACGCCCATTATAACCACAGATATATAGAGATAGAGATAGATCGGCAATGGTGTATGCTTTACTATTGGCGGCAGTGAAGCCACGCTGATGCACGGACCGCCATATTACTACACTGTAGCAGCTTATCGAGTACAAGCCACAATAGCGTTACAGCGATGTGAATTATAGCATTTTAGCTAATAATGTAATTGGACTGAGGAGTATAAATACTTTTTATAAAATGGTGAATACCTGTGTGGTATTCGGGTGTAATTTTTCTTACTACGGCAGAAAGAAACAAGGAAAGGAACAAGTTTCAATACATTCGTAAGTAGGCCTTTCATTATTATTGTTAGCCCAGGGGTGCCCACAGGGGGGGGGGATTAAGACGCAGATTGCGTCATTGAAATTTCTGGGGGGGGCAAAATATTATCATTTATGAATTTTCTGGGAGGGGGTTGAAAATTGTTGCAAAATTATAGTTTTATATGCTAAAAATAAACACAGTCAAGTTCTATAACTTCAAAAGGTCTCTTCTAATTCTTTATAAAGATAAAGATGAAGAATTTCGACAGCCAAGGGCGCCCATACCCGGAGGCGGGGGGGGGGGCGCAAGGAAAAAATGTATATTAATAATTATTATAGTCAGATGTTTTTCTTTTAAGACAATTATTTGAATTGCAGAAGTTTTACCAAATCAACAACATGGAAGCAGAATCCACAGTGGATTAGGAAAGGGGGGTTCAGGGGGTTTGGACCCCCAAAAGTCAAAACCTAAATTTCTATATTTGTATTGAAAAAAAAATTTAATTAAACAAGATTTGTTGGTGTGTCAAATATGATATAGCAGTTATTTTCTTTTCATAACATAATGAGTAGGCCTATTATGTCCACTGTTCCATGTGTTATTCAACTTTTCTTATAAATAGTAATAAGTATTATAACTTAGGTAACAATTTATTGTTTAAGTTGCCATGTCTTAGAGTATAGTAAACAAATTTGCTAACTAGTTTTTCAGTGTTAAAATAGCGTAAAATGTGATTTTCATTAGTTCAACATTTAAAAATTTCCCGGGGGTGGACACCCGACTTAGGTAATATTTTTTTGTTTACATTGGCATGTCTTAGAGTATGGTAAACAAATTTCCTAACTAGTTTTTGAGTCCTAAAATAGCGTAAAATGTGATTTTCATTAGTTCAGTACTTAAAAATTTTCCGGGGGTGGACCCCACTTAGAAATGATTTCTTATTTACATTGGCATGTCTTCGAGTATGGTAAACAAATTTCCTAACTAGTTTTTCTGTGCTAAAATAGCGTAAAATGTGATTTTCATTAGTTGTCAATATTTAAAAATTTTCTGGGGATGGACCCCCGACCCCCTTTTTGGGGGTATTCCAAACCCCCCCGGCACTTCCGACCCTCCCCGCAATTATTTTATGGCTACGTCATTGTTGCACTTATTATATTATTAATATAACGTTACAAAGTGGCCCAAGAAGTTAAAGCGACAAAAAATTAATTAATTAAAAAAATTGCCCCCCCCCTAGAAAATATCATATGGGCGCCCTTGTCGACATCCAATTGGGTTGAGGGTGAGCAATGAAGTTTGGGGGGTGAGCAGTGAAGTTTGGGGGTGAGTCATGACGTTTCGGGTGAGTCATGACGTTTGGGGGTGGACACCTCTGGTTAGCCATTTCATGCATTATACATGCTTTAGTTTCTAGGAATGTATTATATGGTTGTAAATAACCATAACCTAATATTGTTAACTATTTCATACACTGTAAATAGTCATATATTACTTTATCATTTAGAAATTGCAAATAAACGTAACCTCAATTTATGCGTATTTTTGCATTGTAAATAATATTATGCTTTAGTTACGAGGAATGTTTTATATTTTTATAAATAACTGTAAGCATACATTGATAGCTATTTGTTGTATTATTCATACTTCCTTAAGAGTTTTTTTAAATTTTGGATTTTTTATTTTTTTGGATTCTTTAAATTTTGAATTTTAGGATTATTTATTTTTTGAATTTTTTAAATTTTTTATTTTTTAAATTTTGGATATTTGGGTTTTTTACTTTGGATTATTTTTTAAAATTTTGATTTTCTAAATTTTGTATCTTTGAAATTTTTAATTTTGGAATTTTTGATTTTTCAATTTTATATTTTTAATTTATTTTTATTTTTAAATTTCGGATTTTTAGACTTAAAATTTTGGATTTTCGATTTTTTAATTTGAATTCTTTTATTTTTTAAATTTTGGAATTTTCGGTTTTATTAAATTTTGGATAAGCCTAATTATTGAGTTGATTTTTTCTGTGCAGTCCGTTCCGTCACACCAAACGAATTTCGTGACGATTTTGTCCGTAACGCAAGCTCTGGATTTAATCCTACTGCGGCTAAAGAAGTTTCACATCAAAAACCTAATTTTTAGCAAGTAATAGGAACCAATACTTGAGAAAAATAGCAAGAGGACGTGCTTTTTCAATGTGGTTTCAGTGTGTTCACTAGTGGATACAAAATTTCCAATAGAAAATTGTGAAAATAGACTTTAATCTAAGTTCTCGTGATAGTTTCCCATTGAATTACGTGTAGTTCACTGGGTGTCTTCAGGTGAGGCAAGATGGCGGCATAGCGCAAGGCTAGGCTTCACCGCCGTGACCCAGATTGCCGGGCTGTGATTATAACGAGCTGGGTTTCATGTTATTGTTGCACGTATTTACCCTATTCGGAAAAGTGGATTGCAATATTCAACATTACACACAAATTACTTACACAATATAATCTGCATGACTATAATGATATCGAACGGCATTTGTCAATTGTTAGGTTGCCATTTATTTTGTAATTTATCTTAAAAATAATCATTTTAACTTATTGTGAGAAGTTTAAAAAAAAGATTAATCTGACATTTATAGTTTAAGCCTGGTTATGCGAGTCGACGGTTAACCAAGGCAGAACAAGGGCATCCATAGAACCAGATACAGAATCCTGAATAGTGACAGTGCTTTATAAACAACGGAAATATTAAAAAAGTATATATATTGTTGATAGGAAATACTGTACTTAGGGATGAATGTGAATGTAGTATATAAAAATTAGTAGGACAAAAAATGAGAAGTTAGCTTTAAAAAGGAGAATTTTTTATTTATAGTAAAAAAAGATGGACAAGAAATTAAGGAAATTTAAGTAAGAAACTGAAACCAAATAAACCGTGGTTCGATGATGAGTGCATGCACTTAGTAAATGCAAGAAAGCAGGCGAAACTACAATGATTGCAGAATCCGAATGAAACTACCGTCAAAAATCTCACCAATGCTGAAGTAGAAACCTCTAAAACCATTAGAACACAGAAGGACAAAGTTAGCGAATTAGAGGTAAATAGTAAAGACAAAAAAGTTAGAGATCTCTACAAGGGAATGAACAAGTTAAAAAAATGTTTCAACCTAGAACAGACATAATTCAGGACAATCATGGTACCTTACTCGCGGCTCCGAATAATATTTTCAATAATTACTTACTCAATGGCATTAGACAATTCCTCGGCAAGTTAAAGGAATATTATCTATTTTACGGAACTCGAAGGTTCATTGCCGCGCTTACCTAAACCCCCCATCCAACCCTATTCTGCGCTAACTCCATCCAATCATCCCTTTTAATTATTACTTCTCTGAAATCTATCCTAATATTGTCCTCCCACCTGTGTCTAGGTCTTCCAAGTGATATTTTCCTCTTCGGGTTTCCCAGTCAATACTTTTGAGATATGTCTTTCCTCTCCCATGCGTGCAACATGACCAGCCCATTTCATCCTCCGTGATTTAATTACCCTTACTACATCCGGTGAAGAGTACAGTTATGAAGCACGTCGTTTGCAATTTTCTCCTGTCCCCTCTTTTAGGCACAATTGTTTCCAAAGCACCATGGAAAAAACTCGAACACACTCAGATTATATTCTTTCCGAAGAGTAAGCGGCCATGTCTCACACCCAAATAGTACAACCGGCAGGATAATAGTCTTACAAATGTTTATTTCTAGATTACTGGACAGAAGACGGGAAGATAGGAGTTTCTGAACTGCCTTAGCCTCTACCTTAATATTATTTGTTTCTGTAATTATTGCTCTGAGATATTTGAATTTCTCCACCGGCTATTCTGATAGTTTGTAACGCATTACTTTGACTTTTCATGACCATATACTTAGATTTTCCTGTATGAATTTCTAATCCAACATAATACTTTCAATAGGGGGAAATTTCTTTAATCAATTATTAAATATACATGGAAATTTTGAAGTGTAGAAAGTGAAATATTCACAGCAGAGCCGTTGGTTGCTGATCCGACTCTAACAGAAGTGGAAACAGCTATAGGTATTAAACACATACACAAATCTCTAGGAGTTGGCCAAATTCCAGCATAATTAATTAAGGCAAGTGGTGATAGATTAAACTCAGAGATCCTTAAACTCATTCTTAAACTTAGAGGAAGAATTGCCAAAGGAATGGAAAGGATCTATTATTATATCGATAAAAAAGATGGAGATACGGCTGAATGTAATAACTACCGAGGAATCTCTGTCTTATCAACATCATTCTAAATTTTGTCTGATATACTTCTTTCAAAATTAACCCTGTATGCGGGCAAAATCATTGGAGACTTAGGCGAAATAAATCAACCACTGACAAAATATTTTGTATTCGCCAAATCTTTGAGTAAAAGTGGGAAAACAATAAGCCTGTTCACCAGCTTTACATAGATTTTAAAAAGATTCAGTTAGGCGAGACAAATTTGTAGACTACAATATCCTCTGGTTCTGCTCGAACCACGATTTATCATGGTTTTCCTGAATTTGCCCATCCACGTGATCAGTCATTTGGCGACATGGAAGTCAGCGCCTCTAGTGGCGTCCCAAGGTTTCCTCGGGGGGCAGTGTTCATTACCATAAATCTGAGGCAACAGCCGCCCCTCAGCAGAGTGTATCAAGTCTGCGGCAGCAGCCGCCCCTGTGAATCATCAAGCTGTCTATGAAAGACATCGGCATGAGCCGGTTCTCATCACGAGTCAACGGATTTCAGGAGCAGTTATTTTTACAAGAAACGTTTGTTCATACTGCATCAGCAGTGATTATTATAATCAGTAACTACGAGGTCGGTCAATAAGTAATGCCTCCTATTTTTTTTCGCCTGAACCAAGTTAGTTATGTGAATAATTTTAATTTGGCGAAATTCCTCAAACCTTCTTCTACACTCCACTGCAATAGCAACTTCCTACGTTAAGCGGTGGCAGCACTGTTGCCTATTGCAAAATGACTGACATCGAAGTCCGTATAAGACAGCGTTCTGTCTCTTTCACGGTGGGTACCCCGAATGTTAACCGACCAGAATAAGGAGTCACGAAAAACAATTTTTTCTTCCTCGGTGAGGTTATGCGATGCCATTCCATAGACTGTCTCTTTGATTCTGGTTCAAAAAAATGAACCCACGTTTCATCTCCAGTCACAATTTTGTGCAGGAACTCCTCTCCCTGCAAGTGTTCGGAGGCTATTGTTTTTCGTGACTCCTTATTCTGGTCGATTAACATTCGGGGTACCCACCGTGAAAGAGACAGAACGCTGTCTTATACGGACTTCGATGTCAGCCATTTTGCAATAGGCAGCAGTGCTGCCACCGCTTGACGTAGGAAGTTGCTATTGCAGTGGAGTGTAGAAGAAGGTTTGAGGAATTTCGCCAAATTAAAATTATTCACATAACTAACGTGGTTCAGGAGAAAAAAAATAGGAGGCATTACTTATTGACCGACCCTCGTATAATATTGTATCGTCACGTCAGCATACAGCAGCGGCAGTCATTGACCTTGTTTGGATCACATTTCACGAACACACAGTGCAAAGTTACGTGAGTTATTTCTGATTCAACATATCTCAATAAATGTCAATACAAGATTTATAGTACATCCATGTATACAGACAGTATTTAGTACAAGTTTACGTAGTAAATAAGTGAAGTTCATGAATAAACTACATACATTATTCAGTTTAAGTTTACACATTACATAATAAATTACAGACAATGCCAACTTTCATATTAAGTCAATAATTACTTCAATTGAACATTTATTTGAAGACATCGATAATTAGATTTAATTTAATTTCACCAAGAAAGAATTACATTTATGTTACGTGTATTATGTGTGTTAAGGTGAATAAATACCGCTATATCACTGACTGAAATATCCTTATCATTGCACATTTTCTTTTGTTTAAAAAAAAACTTATTATTTCAAATAATTGCTAATTCATTTGGTAATAAAGACTGTTCAACACCATCCTCATTGAGTCTGGGATACTAAAGAAGATGTGCCTAAATGAAACCTACAGCAGAGTTAGGATAGGGAAATTTATATAAGGTAAATTCGCCGTTGAAAGTGGCCTGTAGCAAGGAGATGTATACTATCGCCTTTACTTTTTAATTTCGTTTTGGTTTGTGCCATTAGGAAAGTTCAGGAAAACAAGGGTGGCCTAGAATTAACTGACACTCACCCGATTTTAGCTTATGCAGATGATGTTTGTCTATTGGGTGATGATGTAAATGCAATCGAGAGAAATGAAGATAGTCGTTTCGAATGTTGGAATGGAAATTAATACAGAAAGAACTAAATGTATGGTTATGAAACGTCAACTACAAAATACCGTAAGAGAATAACTGGTAAATCGTCCGAACAAGTGGAAAAATTCAAATATCTAACTAAACTAAACTCCGTGGCGCGACATCCCCGAAAGAACAAGGCCTACCACCCGACCGCTGCGTCATCTACCTATAGGCAGATGGCAGGATTGGGAGCATGTGGTCAGCATGCCGACACCCACGGCCGTTAATGGTGGTTTCCATGACCGGAGCCGCTACTTCTATATCAAGTAGCTCCTCAAATTGAATCACGAGGCTGAGTGCACCCCTACCAGACCTCCCTACCTCAGAAAATCCGAGGAGGTACCGGGGATCGAACCCGGGCCGACGGATCCGTAGTCAGGGACGGTAACCACAAGACCACGCCGGCGGTCAAATTCAAATACCTGGGAAGAATAATTACTGATACAATTATTGTTAAGGTAGAAGTTAAATGTAGACTCAAATCAGGAAATGACTTTTTTATGCAGTTCAGAAACTTCTGTCCATAAATCTAATAATCAAAATATATAAAACAATTATCCTGCCGGTGTAATACATGGATGTGAGACATGGTCACTTACTCTTCGGGGAATATAATCTGAGTGTGTTCGAAAACAGGGTGCTTAGAAAATATTTGGGCCTAAGAGAGATGGAAATGGGGACTAGAGAAAACTGCATAACGGCGAGCTTCATAACCTGTACTCGTCACTCGTAAGGTCAATTAAATCAGGGATGATGAAATGGGCTGGACATGTTGCACGCATGGGGAGGAAAGACATATCTAAAAAATATTGACTTTGAGACCCGAAGGGAAATGACCACTTGGAAGACCTAGACGTAGGTGGGAGGACAATATTAGGATAGATTTAAGGGAAGTAGGATTTGCTTGGGATAGATGGATGGAGTTAGCACAGAATAGGGTTGAATGTCGCGGGCTCAGGTAAGCGCGGCAGTGAACCTCCGGGTTCTATAAATTAGATATTTGTTTAGCTTGCTTAGCAGCTGTCTATTTCCATTGAGTAAGTAAGTAAGTAAGTAAGTAACCTTTCATTTATCTTGAAAATTAAGGTAAGTAAGTTTGGTGTTTTTTTCTCTAGTCTGAGTAGCTGTTTTATTAAATGTGTAAAGTAAATTTTAGTAAATAAATGAAAATAACGAGATATGATAATAAAGTAATTATATTTATATTCTTTACTAATGCAGTATTTTTATTTAAGTTCCTTGAAATTTGTTTATTCTTTATTGTAATCTAAGTACCTATTTTACTTAATTTTGTAAATAATTCTTTTAGTAAGTATAAGTGTAGTAAGTATGTAATATTTCTTCCAATTAAAGGGACTCTGCGGCAAAGCAGATGTAACCTGTATGTACGTATGTTATGAATGATGAAATAAACATTCTATCGTATTCTATACACAGTTGAGTAGCCTTGTAGTCATGTCAAAGACTAGCTTATTAAAGACTGGATTGAAGAAAAAAAGAGAATAGATATTGTAGAAATATGAGAGGGAGTGATTTTTCCAACCCTCAGACCACCCTTCTAACGCCCACTGTTAACTCTCTCTCATATTTAAAGATATGCCCTGCACTCTTCCAACGTATTCTTACGTATCCTTATTTAAGATTGTCTTTACCAGGGGGAGATTAATTTCGACCCCAACAATGAAATAACAAATTGTAGCATAGTTCGGAGGTAATCATTGTGGAACTAAAGACGTAATAACAGATACCGAAGCTAGAATTGTTCACAATCATCGCCTAAAAGCAGGGAATCACGCCTAAACACTTATTAAAATGACCCTTCTTTCCGCTAAACCTTTGCTACCTGTTGACATGAACAACAAACCGCAAGTGCCTTTTTGTGGACAGTAAAATTGATTTTGAGAAGAGAATATCCATTTCCTTTGGAACTCATTTGCCTTCTCACAAGCTTTCCTCTACCAAAATATAGTACAATTATTAAGGTATATTTATACGTTGTAAACAAAAATTATACAGTTTTGATCCAATTTCTTCCAATTATTATTATAGTGATAATAGCCCGGATATACTAGATCAACATACAGAATTAAAATTAAAATAAAAATCTTCTGGACATCAAAAATATTTTTGAAAGAATGAAGTTATCTTTAAATCTTTAGCACGTATAAAAATGATGCTATCTCGAACTTTGTTTCGCCAAATCGTTCCTTTGTACTGGGCGGCTAGCCGTTTTTGACCCTAGCCCTTAGGTTGCCTGTTCTATGTCACAATTTTAGTAAAAAAAATATTTTATTACATAGGCTAGCTTGGAGTAAAGAAAGTTATGCAGAGTATTATCTCAGCTCTTTTGTACTGTTATTACATCTTTCACATAGAATAATTAAAACAAGCAGATTTATCAAAGTGCCAGATGGAGTTAATAGGCGCAATGCATGCATAAATAGTTAATATAGCTTTAGTTTTAATTCATACTCGTATACACGGAATTCTTAAAATATGTCAACATTTCACAAAATGCACTAATAATAATGTTAGTTATGTAAGTGTAGGCCTATGATTTGCTGACATGTTTGTTTCAGGTTTAAATCAGCCGTATAGGTTATAAATGAATTAAATTCAATCTGAAATCAACCTGTCAGGAATTACATTAGGTCTATTGCTTGCACTGGAGCGTTTAACTTAAAAATACTCATATTAAAATATAATATAGTCGGTAACCGTACATTTCATAGAATGCACAATATTATAAACAGCAGATGCGCTTAATTATTCAATGGCTAGACGTTGTAAAATATTTTTATTTATATGTATTTACACTGACATCATTAGAAAGAAATGAATCATACAAGGCTGGCTAACAATATCAATAAGCACTCCACAAGTTGATACGTTATATTTAGGATATTGAAATGGGGACTGGAGAAAACCGCATACAGACGAGCTTCATGACCTGTAACTTACTCTTCACCACATTTAGTAAGGGTAATTAAATCACGGAGGATGCAATGGACTGGAAATGTTGGACACATGGGGGAGGAAAGACATATCTCAAAAGTATTGACTAGGAGACCCCAAGGGAAAAGACCATCTGGAAGACCTAGACGTAGCTGGGAGGACAATATTAGGATAGATTTAAGGGAAGTAGGATTTGCGAGGGATGATTGGATAGAGTTAGCACAGAATAAGGTTGAATGGCGGGCTCAGGTAAGCGCGGCAATGAACCTTCGGTTCCTTTTAATTGATAATATTCCTTTAGCTTGCTTAGGGATTGTCTACTGCCAATGAATAAGTAAGTAACATTAGGTTAACTGTTGTAACGCAATATTTTTATACTTCTTTGGTGTACATTTATTATTAAAGTAGCAATGATAAGGATAGTATGAAATTTATAAAGGTAAGTCTAATGGTACAGAGCCTAAAAAATAAGAAGGGATTAATTGTGACGACAAAGTTTTCAAAGCACAGTGATTTAATTTTAGAAAAATAACTGAAAGGGAATCGAATTCTTTAAAAAAATTATATGTTGGCAAATACAGGTATCTTATTTTAAAAAGTGGTTAAAATTTTAATTTGTAGAACTTTTAATCCAGTTTTGCGAAAAGTGAAAGTAAAATTAGCCCTAGCTTGTAGGATAAACTTACTTCCCATAATAATAATAATAATAATAATAATAATAATAATAATAATAATAAAAAGTGAGTTTATATTTTGTTCTAGGTCTACCTGTTATAGTGACGAAGACATTGCGTCATTTGTTTCATGTCTCATAGATCATGCGACGCACCTGCTTCATTAACTTTGTGATTACTTTAGTGACTAAATTGAAGGGGCAGCATTAATTTCAATGCCGCTATATTTATATCGGTTATAATTTGCATCACACTATTACATGGATACTGCAAATGTGGTATGTATAGTTCCTTCGATTATAGTGACTCTATTACTACACTCATTCTGCTGATTGCTTGCTTTTGCTAAATTAAACTTTTTTTGAACCTAATAATGGCATGGTTGCAGGTTACTCATTTAAATCTATGTATTGTATGAAACCACTCAATTGAAAGTAGATGTTCTTGCTTATTAAGTTGTCTTTCATGATATTGTCATTACGTCTCTTGTATGTTGCATCCGTTTCAAAAATTAGATAGGATCTATTTTTAGTTTCCATTTTATTTTTAGTTTAGTTTAATATCTTATTGGCTTGTTAGGGTGGAGCGTAACATAATATTGTAGCCCACATAAGAAAAGCACATAAAAAATCGAGATCATGCTGGGCTTGAGAGATTGTCAAATGTTGCGTTCCCATTTTCCACATAGGCTTGACGTTAAAAACTTTCGCTAATTATTTCTTCTTCTTTCTCTTCATTTAGTTTCACCCATTGTAGGTATGTTTATGCGGCCAAGTCCTTACAAGACCGCGACCAGTTGGGAGAAGAATTACCTTTGGATCGCATACAGACTAATTGTGGAGGACCTACTAGGATGAATGACCAGTCCAACGCTGCGGCCACCTCCGAGACATAACGAACACACTCCTAACAAGGTGCGGATGGGATGAAGTTGTTGTTGTTGATGGTTATGATAATAATATTGATGAAAATAATAATAATAATAATAATAATAATAATAATAATAATAAATGGTTTTATTATATCTGGCAGAGTTAAGGCCTCGAGACCTTCTCTTCCATTCAACCAGATTCAAAGTAATACAGTACTTATAAGTAGGGCCCGGATTTGTATGTGCTAAAAAACTTAAAAATATTTATTTTTTATGTGCTAAAAATGTTTAAAATATGTGCTAAAATTGTAAAAATATGTGCTAAAACTAAAAACAAATATTTTTCTGAAAAAGAAACAAAAACACCAGAATGTGTACTGAAACTCACCAATTGCAGCTAAACATCAGGTGTAAAATGCTGACTGGAGTTGCAGTGCGCAACACATGTCATTTCCAGATTATGGATCACAAATCCTTGCCTATTATCCGAGAATAATGCCTTACATTGAGAAAAGGAACGTTCTACATCACAAATGTTAACCTTGCATATTTGAAGAGGTGTACTGTATATCACTAACACACACACGATCAAGTTAACTTATGTTTTGACCTTCCAAAACATGAGCGACTTTGCAGAGGGTTTGGTAGCCGCCATTTTTCTCAAACATACCTTTAAATTTTGTTCTTAGAACTTCTATTTTCGAACCCGAGATAGTGTTAAGTTACCTTTCAACATATTGTATTTCTTTAACTGAACTACGCAATGTTGAGATTGGGTTCTGTTATTCCCCGATAAGCAAGTGCAAGTGAATCACTCTCACCTCATTGCAAGTGAAGCATTTGTGTTGAATTCATTCGAGATACAAATTTTTGTTGTAAAATGTTAAAAGAGAATGAGAAAAAGTACTAAAATATTTATTTATGGAGAATATATATAACTTTTTTTGGAAACATGTATTTTTATGTAAAATAAAATTTAGAATTTGCTGTTTTCGGACCTTGATATGAGCATCAGGAAAAAAATTACACAAAAAAAAAATCCGGGAAAGTACTAAAATATGTATTTATGGAGAAAATATCGAAAATATTTATTCACATAACTTTTTTTGTAAAATATGTGTTTTTATGTGAAATAAAATTTGGAATTTGCGTTTGCCGGACCTCGATTTGGATATAAAACTTTGTTTTAGGAATGTACGCATTAGGAAAAAAAATATTTTTTTACATACAAATCCGGGCCCTACTTATAAGTATGAATACAAAATTGATACAATGATACTTTAAACAAGTGGAATGAAAGTTTCTACTAAAGTGAGCACAATACGATATAATAAAAATAAAACGAACAATTATATTATAATATTTACAGGAATCCTATAAATGGAGAAATGATAATAATAGTAGTAATGGGAACAATAATTAAATATCATTATTATTAATACTAATAATGATAATATACAATATCTTTACATTACTAACTTATTACCCTACAGATTGGCAATACGATACGATTATTTTAACTCTGTCATTCATGTTATATTGCTGATGGAGAAAAAACTTTATAATTGGCTATAATAGAAAATTATGGACATTAAAATAAAGAAAATATTAAATAACAAGCCTGAAATAAATATCATGATGAAAGGTTTTGCCCAGTAACTGATTAGTAGGGTTCGCATGTTTATGATATATATCATACTAGCATGTGCCCGCGGCTTCGCCCGCGATAATTATTTCAAAAATTAAAAATTAAGAGCATAATAGTTAAATCATTATATTTATTAACACTTAAATCACGTGGACTACATACCACGATTAGATAGCATCGCCTGGTAAAAGCGACCTCAGATTCGAGTTCCTTGGTCCAGAAAACCCCTGTATAGTGAGTTTCGTCCAAATAAAACAATGTTTGACCATATTAGGGCTTACAACATTCAAGCGATCGCGAAAGTTTCATTTCCAAGGTATGACAAAAATAGACAAAGCCAACTGTAATTGTCAAACTTCCATTTAATTTAATTCCAAACCCATCTGAAACAATATGTTTTAATGTCAAATGTGATTCGGATTCGATAATTCTGTGTAAGAAGGGATTAAGTATTCTCAAAAACATTTTATTTTTGGCATTTAAAATCAGAATTTTTCAAAATCCTTTCTTAGTGAGCACCTACATTATGAAACGAAGGTACTGTCAAAATTCCAAGTCTCTACCTGTTATAGTTTAGGCTCTACGTTGATTCCTGTCAGTCAGGACAAAGCCTTTTATATATAGAGAAGAGATTTTTATCGTGACCTCCATTCTCACCGCAAGCACAAATTAAACACGAATTGTACGTCTGTTATCCTAATCGGACCGTTTTTATTTTGCATACAAAATCACATTTTGGTCATGTTTGAGATCTTGGTCATATTTTGGCCATATTTGTAATTTGTCATATTTCCGTTATAAATGCGGAGAAAGAGCACACTTATACAGTGCATGTACTACACGGTCGAGTTAAATTTGAAATTTATTTCATTAATTTAATGTTTGTGCTCAATTAATAGGTAACTTAAAATTTTAAATTAATGAAACTGTTCATATTTTATAGAGACACGCAAGGCCTACAAAATATTACGAGTAGGCTATTTGGAGCTGATTAAGCGAGCAAATTCTTGAAGTACAGAAGTTCATTACAAGTAAAACTATAAATCACCAAAATTGATAAAAAGTTATCTGATTTAATTCGTGTGATGTAAGAATTTAGTGTCTTTAAAAGTTTTACATTGGAACATTTATCTTTTGAACAAATCGTTATTTTATTAGGTCATATTTAGGGTTTTTGGGTCATATTTGATCATTTTTAAAGGCATACTTGCAGTCATATATTCCACTTTTTAGGTCATAAACATCCGAATCCTACTGATTAGTTATCTCTGACTTAAAATCATTACTGCTCCAACAGTTCCTGATTTCATCGTTCAGTGATTTCCGAGGACAACAAGGGCCTAAAGTTACAAAACGTTCGTTTTACCGGCGACACCTAGGTAACTTGTTCCAACAGGGAATCGAACCCAGGACAGCTGCGTGAGGTGAGCTATTTCCGTAATTTCCCCTTTTGCAAAGACCAATGTCACATTGGACTTAATACCTACTTTAAATATTCTCTGTCTGTTGTCAGTATATATTTGTGGTTGTCTTAGGGGAGGACCTACATCGTGCTGATCACATACAAGGGAGTCCCTGTGTTTCCTGTCTGAATATATGTGTATCGAGAGATTTGTCCCCTTCCCTAAGAAGAATAAATGGTTTGAAGGGGGAGGTAAATTAATTAAATAAAAATACTAATACGATTCTCTTTTCTTTCATATAATATAATGAACTTAATACTTTTTCTAACCAGATCAAAGCTATTAGACTACAGAAAAGAAAGAATACATTTAACTTAAAATTTGTGTGAGCAGGAATTAAAACTTGATTAAGCATTGATGTCTTATTTTAAAGCATGAATATATTGATCCGCATATTAAAATTATCAATAATGGAATCGAGCTTCTTCATTAAAATGTTCGTTATTGATATAAATATTATCAGCCACTAATGATTTTACTTGATGAATGCTTATATTAAAATATAATTTCAGGTTTAGAAAGGGTAAAAGAACATAATGACTTGAGTATAAAAGAGACAAGTCGACATTTTGCTGAACACCCAATCGACTTGTCATAAAATGAAAAACATTGAACATTTATATTTATAAAGAAATCAATAATAAGAAAAACTCCAAATATTTTTTTAAAAGAAGAACTTCGGATATGTAAAGAAACCTCCGGCAAGCCGAGTTCATTCTTACGTGTAACGCGAGCCGTACGTTGCGAACCTTTACTCTCATTGACTGACTCAGATTACTCTTCTGTACACCATGCTGCCAACACCCTAGCATATTTATACCCACGTTTCGAATTTTATTTTAAATACTTATACAGGTGGGGGGGGGGGGGGAGCGGACCGACTCTTGTAGCTGATTTCAGAGCCTTGTGATACGCAAATAAATGTAAGAGATGTAAAAAGCAAATTACGTGATATTATTTCTCAATTCAAGCAATTTATCGGCTGTAGAACAAATTTCAATACATTCCCTGCTATCCTGTGAATGCCGCTAGGCATGCGCAGTGGCTCATATCGGCAACTTAGTCATTTTAGTCGGTCCACTTTTTTTCCCCTACCTGTACCTTGTCTGACGTTGAACATCTCGGGTGAGAGGTATCGTTACTTATGGCCGAGTGCACCATTCTCCGGTTTTCTCAGCCGTTTCGATACCGCGGTAAACGTAATACCGGGGTATTCTCAAAATCTCTGTGCACCATTGCGAAAATACCGCGGTTTGCTAATGCTTGGAAATATTGCGGTTACTCTGCTCCGAACCCATTTTTCCATTGATGGTTTCTTCCACGGCCGCAAGGTTCTCTCTCTCTCTCTCTCTCTCTCTCTGCACGTCTGCCAGTCACGGTGGCTCCCTAGTAGGCTATCGGTTTTCCAAATTCAATGTATTTGTTGCCTTATTATTCAATAAAAAGATGTGCATAAGGATAAAATGGAATATTATATAGCGTACATATGTCGTCTGAATTCCAACTTTGAATTCAAGCACCATAGATACTGTACCAAACGTGAAATGAGTTGCTTTCGCTCTGGTTGAGGTGAGAAAGGAAGCTCATTTCAATCGATGTTACAGCACAGTATTTGTAAAGATATGTACCATCGTTCATTCTTGAAATAGATCCCACCTGTCTGTACATTTAAGTAAAATAACATTGATGTTTTAAATAATAATTCTCACACGTTTGCAATCCAAGGCAAAGCAAGACCACGAAATCTCTGCTCTGAGTTCGACATAGCCTCGCTTTTATTCCCGTACGACTAGTAGAAATTTTAGGTGCAAAATCATGTGCATAGCCATGGAAGGGCTGTTATAATTATGTTCGTGTACGTGCAGGTATGATAAATTGATTTACACACCCTATATACCGATACACAGGCTATATCGTGATGCATGCATTAAATTTGGCCTAGGACCACTGGTTTTCCATATTTCATTTATTTGTTGCCTTTTTGTTCAGTAATAAAAGTTTATAAGGATAAAATGGAATATTATATTGCATATATATGTCGTCTGAATTCAAACTGATTTAAAACACCATAAATACTGTACTAATCATACTAATCGTGGTTACGCCCACTAGCATACTCGATGGACCTGGTTTGGTTGAGGTAAGAAAGAAAAGTAATTTCAATGGATGTTACAGCACAGTATTTGCAAAGATATGCACCATCGTTCATTCTTCAAATAGACCCCACCTGTCTTTCATTATTCTTTGTGTTCAATTAGCTTTTGGCCTAGATTTCGTAAATATGATACATTACGCTGATCTCCATCTTGGAAAGAAAACCGCTGTTTTCTCACTTTACAGCTCCTTCACGGCCGGTTTGCATCTTACCGCGGTAAAAGTAGAAACCGAGCACGGTGCGGCGAAAGCACGACTTTACCGGGGTAAACTAAGCAACTTTACCGCGGTATTCTGAATACCGAGGTTGGTGCACTCGGCCATTAGAGTCGGCGGGGAAAAGTTTTAGACAGTGGGATAGGTAAGTATTGTCCGCTCTACAATATCCCTACAGTAAACAAGTAAGTCTATCTCACCTCCTTACAGTAAACAAGCTAGTAAGCCTCACTCTAGCACATTACTTACCTACTAAGAGTGACACAGAAATACCTGTTTAATTTAGGGCCGGTTCTAGAGTGGACAATAACTACTCATCTCACTGTCTAATACACTTTCGTGTAGACTATACGGTGCTATAACTCGATCGGTAAGACCTGTGCCAAACAATCGGCTGCGCAGTAGTCTACGATGACGTAGGCTAATCTAGACTTGACATACCTTCATAGCATGTGATGTTCATTGCCAGTTCATACTGTACAGACCGTGTAAAAACATCTTAGTTAGCCTCACAGCATTCAATAGTGAAGACTCAACCGCGATATTCTGTGAGTTACATACCATTACTTAAATAATATTTCATAACTTAAAAAAAATACTCTATTCACTTTATTTTTGTTTTCAATAGTTACGGGCTATTATGAACCGCATAGTTTGGAATAAATAGTACAGTAAGCCTATATGCATTCTCTTCTGCCCTTACTCCATTGCTACCGGCGGACGATAAGCTATCTGCGCATGCTTGGCTCAGGTCTTACCGATCATCTACTCTTATACAATTCAACGGCCCTAAATAGCGTGCTTGCTCGCTCGCTCGCCCGCTTCGTGAGACATCGGGTATACTCGGCGTTGTTCGTCTCTCGCAGTGTAAACTTTCATGACGGCTACAAAATTACGAACACCGTTTCTTTATTATACAGTGCGCCCGAGAATAGTCTCCGCAGCGGCTACTTGTTGGAGAGGCAGCTAGCTGCAGCAGTTAAGTTGGCACTCACCACAGCCGATCATTGCAGGTGCTGGAAGTGCTGTCACAATATTCAATCTAAATGCATGCACACTGCAATATGTACTGATTAGTAATTAGACAATGCACCCATTGATAAAGTGACAATGACCTCTGCCTGCCTGCATACACAGCTGGCGGTTTGTTTTTATAAACGCTCGTGTTGCCAACGTAACTGCTGCAGCTAGCCCTCTCTTCAGCAAATAGCAACTGCGGAGACTGTTCTCGGGCGCACTGTATAAGGCCTAAGTGAAATGAACACAATGAACAAATATTCTAATTTTATTTTTACTTACAATTTTCATAGCTCTGAACCACAAACATTTTTAATAATCTACCAGTGTAAATTTCTTAAAAATCCTGGAGTCAATGAATAATGGCGGGCGAAGCCGGGGGCAACAGCTGTAAAATAATAATCCAAACAAACCATTCCTTCCCTTGAAACATTATATAATTTCTGAAAATTACACTGAATTGATCAAATAAAATCCACATCATATTCATGTCAATAAACAGTTGAGAAACAATACGTATTATGTGTTCACACACTGCCTTCTATATCTTAAGAAATAAAGAAGGCAGTGGTTCACAGGTTCCTTTGGAACTGCATAATCGATTCTGATATAATTTTCGCAGGGGGCGCTTTCTAATAGTAGAAAGTACTGTGAAGCCGGAATTTTAGCTGTTTCATTAATTATTAATGGCTTAGTTTATGAATGATTCGCATGCAAGTGTTAATAAATATAATGCTTTCATAATTATTATACTCTTAATTTTTAAATGAATTATCGTGGGCGAAGTCACGGGCACCTCCTAGTGTTACACATAGCTATGCCTCTTGTATCTTCTCTAGATTAGTAGTGGCAGGTTAGTTAACTCCTAGGTTTGTGCAGCTAAGAAAGCAATATTGGTATTAGTTTAGAAATGAAATAGCCTATCAAATAGCGCCCGTTTATTTAATTGGCCTATAAAACACGCAAGCGGTTGCTTATGTAGTTCAATCTGCCTCAAACATTTCTAAGTTGTGACGTCATACACGCCAAGTGCAACGTCAAATCGTATGCTTCTTGCACGTTCATAGCGTACATTATTCACAGTTTTAGGTTATATAAACGTGTAGTTCAGAATTTTCTTACATTCCGCATATTTTCAGATTAAAACAGCGTTATTTATAAATTCAATAGGTTCTATAGAACATTATAATATAAAATTGAGTTTTTCTTTTATTTTCCTCTATGAAAAAATCCTAGGGATTGCGAGCTACACTATCCACGTAACCTAAGGTACCAGAAACACAATTTTCATAATCCTTTGCACATGTCAAAAACTAAACAACTACATAAAAATATAAACACCAAAAGAAGAGTAATACCATGAATAACCACCAGAGGCAGGATCCACGAGGAAGATGAAGTCATAACATCAGTGAATACGCTGCAGCCTCAAGATGTCGACGTGGAATACAAACAACGAGGAGAACCAAATGTTCTTATTCTCTTTAATAGCTCCTATTCTGAAAAAAAAATAGATGTTATTAGTGAATTTTAAATGAAATGGAGTTCTTAGAGGAATGTGGTGAATTTTAAAGCGTCAACATCACAAGAGCAGCAATTAACAGCAACACAAGGTAACATAATCTGTAAAGCTGTGAACTTTAACCAATAACAGGGACGTTAAGCTAATACGCACCTAGAGTATAACTTTACACATAACATTTTAGTCGATTACGTGTAACTGTTTGGTTTTTAGGGGTTATTAGAAATACAATTTAAGACTTCCTCATAACAACTTAAAACTAACGATGATTCATGACAATATACAGATGTAGGAATGAAATTCATTAACACTGAAATAAGTGTGTTGTTAGCTATTTTATAAAGGAACTTTAGATTTCAAGTCTTGCTCACCCCAAATAGGATTTTTTCTAAAATACTAGCTGGTAAAGCAATAATTTCTGACTAATTTTACAAGGAATAATAACCTTACAGTGAACTGTAAGTACTTAGCTGGGGTGTAGTCCTTCACCTACTAGCGGAGTAAGTCAAATCTCCACACCAGCTTTTCAGCAGAGACTTGCTGTAGCCTGTCTACTACACTCCTATTGAATATCGTGTAAGCTTAATACGCTTTAAACTTCTACCAACATCTGAGTTGTGTTTTAGCTTCTGGGGGTCTTATGCAGGACTTGAGCATGGGATAGGGCGGTGGTCTTAAAATATTGACCGTGAAAGGAGGAGAAGGAAGCGGGGAGGCTTGTTTCCTTGTAATTAAACTATACTGTAGGTATTACAATAACCTTACAGACTTGGCTAATTGAAAGGTCTGCAGTGGCTTTAACAACATTGGTCGAAGCCATAAGCTACCTGAGTCTTGTACGTGTATATCCCTATCGCAACTTATCCCTCTAGAAATACTGTGACGTAATGGCTTCCCTAATACATTGTCATTGATTTGTTAGCTTTATTTATATACCTTATGCAGCAGCTATTTTGGATAGTGGTTACAAGTAGGATATAGTAAACGGTGTAGTCGATGCTTCCAAATATTGCACGTTCATGATCTTAAATATATTGGGTGGGTGGCCTAAAAGTTTCTCTAGCCCTTTACTTCCCATGGGAACTCTGTTTTAGTGTCATTTTGTATGGGCTTATATCTCCAAAAAAGTATTAACCATGATTATATTACAAATAATTTAGATAACCTATGTAATTATAAATTGAGTTGCAAATTGTATAGTGCATATAGAGCCCTCTGATAGGAATCCAGGGCAGGGACCAATATGCATTAAACTACTAAATAAATACTAAAAAATCTGATGTGAAAGTCACATAACTTTCTCTGACCAAATAAAAGTTAGCAGTATTCACATATCCTTGTACAGAATCGCAAGGCACAATTTTACGCTAATTATGGTAAGTTATAAATACCATATAACCCCTTCATTGAATGTTGCGACTAAAAACGCAGGCTGTGGTCAAACAAAAAAAATAATAAAAAAAATAATAAATAAAAAAAAAGTGACTGCAAACGTTTATTCAACTTTTCACCGTTGAGAATAATTTCCGAAATTTATAGAATATTCCCCTCAGATATTTCTTTACTGTAAGCATGGCCAACAATACATCTTTCTCACTTCACGTGCTTATATAGGTCCTTGTGGTTCCCGGATATCATCTGGCCGTCATTATCATCTTCATCCCATCCTCGCCTTGTTCGGAGTGAGTGTGTGTGTGTGTGTGTGAATGGTGTGTCTCATCCTATGTGTTCGTGTTGTATCGGAGGTGGCCCCGGCATTGGGCTGATCACTCTTCCGGGGAGGCGCTCCATATACTTGTCTGGTCAAAAAAGTGTATATGTGGTTCAGAGATAATACCTCTCCCGACAGGTCGCGGTCCTGTAAGGCCCTGGCGGCTTGGGTCGCTTAAAATGTCCCTAAAAGGAGAGTTAAACTAAGGTAAAGATAGAGGTAGTTAGTTAATTTTAATTGGAAAGTGCATCCTTCATGAACTTTGGTATTCATATTTTTGCATTGTCAATAATTCTACTGTATAGTCGATGCCATTGTAGACTGTAGTAATGAGCATTGATAACAATAGGCTACTAATTAATTATTAATTACCGGTAGCAGTTTCAACCAATATAATAGATTGTTTTATACATTTCAATCTGTGTTACTGTCTCTTTTGTTTTCATTCAGTTTTATTTACTCTCCTTTACATATCCAGGATATCAGGAGTTCGTACTGTACATATATACCTGTAGGCCATATAACTATTGATGCGCAACTGTTTCCTATTGTAGCTATGTTTATGGCGCCTGTTAATTTCAACTGATGGACCTATTCAATTTCAATCAATATGATACAGGATGAAATAGCGGCGATGAGTCACGCGAGGTAAATATACAGTTCGCCGTTTGGCTTTGCTACTGGGGAAACCATGGGAAAAAATCAAATTGGCCTGCCATAGGAGTTGAACCTGGAACCTCCTGACATATTATACTTTAATGATTTTTTCATGAGTACAGGATTTCTTTAATTTTATATTTAGTAATATTATTTTACTACTATATTTAAGTGCACTCAGTATTTTTACATAATTATATTTATATTATCATTGCTCTGTATGTATATTGTATTGATCTTCATATAGGTTTTTGGAAAACAATTGTGTGTACTACTTTTGACTATGTCTACCTATACGTTGTATAGCTCACTGACATAATAATATAGTATAATAATAATAATAATAATAATAATAATAATAATTGCGAGTTCATGACGCTACTATCTCGGTCACCTCCTCGGTAATTAACTTTTTTTAGAACCGATCACAAGGTAAAAAAAAAATCTTTTGTGAAACATAACTACCCATAATATATTCCAGTAGCCTATAGAGTTCACGACTGCTCACTTATTATAGTTATCTCAGCCTCATTCAAAGTCTCATTATTCGTAAAGCAAGACTTAACACCTAAGTTTGTCTATGAAATGAGTAGCTACATAATATATAACATACGTCATTAAAATATATTCATTCAATTCATATAGAAAATTTTAACAAAAATGTTTTTGAGAAAATCGATAAAAAATCAGTTATCTTCATGTGAAGTGTTTGCAAAAATGGAGATTCGTTGCCACGCGTTGTGTCTGGTCCCCGAAGGATACACCATCCAAATTAAATCTGATGTTTGGCATTCACATAACTTTCCCCCAAGCATGGGCTACACTCCTTTTTCATTTCTCATTGTGATAACAGAATAAGAGACGATATCCAAGCAGGGCTTATTCAGTTTGTTTTAGTCTGATGCAAAAATTAATTATATCTACGAAAGAAGGCGTCCTTAAAACTCCTTTTAGAGTTTTTTCAATTGTTTGAAATGATTTATCTCTTAGAATAAGCATGTCGTGTATAAAATTTAGACAAAATCGGTGTAACCGTTTTCGAGAAAATCGCGATAAACGAAATTTTCTTCATGTTTGCCTGTGTTGTGGTTATGACGATGAGGGAATTTTAAGGCTTTTATTAAGACTTTTTTGGGTTATAATAGGTTTTATTTGGATGTAAACTGTGGATAAAATACCAATATTTATTACTGCTTTATGATTTTTTTAATGATTTCAATAAAATTGTCGTGTCACATCCCCAGAAAATGTATTACGAATTTATACGAATTTTTGTCCTCAAAATAGACTGTCCAGAGACAAACAAGGCGTATACATATACACACATATGCACACGTTACTAAAAGTAGGTTTATATTTATTCAAGGTACTCAGAACCTGTATATATCATAACAGTATGTTGAAATAAACAGGTAGACGAAGTAAAATTAAAACATCTCTTTCTCATTCTTTGTTTTCATGATTCAATAACTTTTGTTACTTTCTCTATATGTATAATAGATGGCTTAATGTAGTTCCTTGGACAATATACCAGATGTCCAAAAAAATCCAAGGCCTGTGAAAGTTCTAGCCAATGGTGTCATTCATTGTGATGATTGAACGGTTCGGCTAAAATCGGCTGAAATCGTTGAATCTCAGCATTACATGAAACTGAACTATTAAAAAGGCCACCATCTTAAAACAAAAAAATAAATAAAATTCCTTGCACATACCTCATTTTAAAGATTTGAAGGAACATGCAAGGAATATGCCGAATTGTGAGAACATCGAACTGTGACTAAGTAACAAACAAATTTACCAAGTACTGTCCGTGCATTTAGACTAGAGCACTGTAAACACAATGCGCAGTGGTATCAGTCTCACGTGATCCATACTAGCAACACACTCCTCTTCCGTCCCGCCCTATCTCTGCGGCGCATGCAAGTGCTCACGTCTAAATGCACAGGCAATACTACCGAACGGTTGAGTGGAAACAGGTCAATTATAGGCAGATGAATCATTGTGTTGTACCTTGAAGTTCGATGTAGAGTTTTCAGCACGTGTTTTGTACATTTTAAGATTCCCTGGAAAAAAAATGCAATTTTCACAAACATGTATTGTGTGTGTCTGTGAGCAGCATCTTTAGAAAACGAAAAATCGTATAAAACAACATTTTGGTTTAGAATTTTTTAAGATATATATTACTAGGCCTACACTGAGATCAACTTTTTTTTTATGAATAATGTGTTTATCTTACGTTAATATGGTCATATTCTTACACAGCTAGGTAAAAATACAACATGCAGCATTATTTAACATAAAATAAAAACCCTTCCTGCTCCGAGACCTAAATGAAAGTTGTAGATATTTTAAGCTAAGCATAGTTATCTTAAAACTCTCATATCTTGAGCTAAATAATTTATGACGCTAATAAAAAGTTAAACGCTTTATCTTTATGCCAAGATTTCAGGTTATGCATGCTTTCTTAGAGTTGCTTTATTTATTTTTTCTTATGGTTTTCGATAGGACAATGTTATTTTCTTTACACACCTCGCACGTCTTGTTGCCATACACTTTTTCATGCTCCCTCCTATCTCTTTCCAGAGCTCGTGTTGAAGAATTGGTCTCTCTCACGAAGCTATCAGCGCTCTACAAATGACCTGTTTGCCAATGCATTATGTGATAAGTTTTCTTTCTTCGCTCCCCTGTTCTTGATGGTGAGTTTCCAATTTATAGCAGTCTCACTGTATGTTTAATCATATTTATTAATATATATATAATTCTATAATATAATTCTATAATTCTATAGAAGTAGAATTACGAAATAATATATTTTCAGTTATTATATATATATATATATATATATATATATATATATATATATATATATATATATATATATATAAATTCAGTTATTCCAATATATATATATATATATATATATATTGGAATAACTGAAAATATATTATTTCGTAATTCTACTTCTAGCTTTTACTTCTAGCTTCTACTTCTTATCACAGTCAGACTTCAAGAGGTGTTATATAACGATAAGACCGTTAAAAATGGCTGGGGTGGAATTTTATTAAACATAAAAAAGTACATTTTCTTTAGCTTCCAAATACCTTAAATCGATTCTACCCTTTAAACAGAGTGTTCTCTTTTGTAAATTTATGATGCAGACCTAAATGCATGCCTGTCTTTTGAGATGACGAATTATTAACTGTTCTACCCAATAGTAGGTTGTTGGACTTTATCTGAAAAGTTCGCTCTCCATTTCTTCCTATCCTTGGCTTCCTCATTCGGTAACCAGTATTTTATTTTCTACATTAAAATCTTCTAGCAGCTTGATTCTTCTTCTTCCAAGATCTGGAGTTTCCTCCAACTTTCCTTCGATTACCTCAAGGAGCAGAGTGCCCTATCTAGTTTTCTTTCCTACGAAGAACTGTGTTCAAGATTGAGCTCTTCTCTTCAACTCTTCTCAGAACTCTTCAGAACCTTGACCGTCCATTTTGTTTCCTTCTCCAGCACTAAATGTCAACTTTCCAAGTAACTCTTCTCCAGTGTTTTTAGTGTCAATGTTCCCGATTTGTATGTACTATAGAGCATGCTCTTTATAAAGGACTTTATCCATGACGTACCCAGTAATTTACTTAAGAATCTCCCAGATAAAGGAGTAGATTATCTTCTACAAATCTATAATTTTACTAGCTTAAAAGGCCCGGCGTCGCCCGGTTTTTTTTAATTTTGTAATTGGAAATTATCTTATGAAGGACTTTCAATTTTTAAATTATAGGTCCTTATATAATAATAATAATAATAATAATAATTTATTGCATCTGTAGCTATACATTGTATAGATATACATTGTCAATATCATTTAGAACAAATAAAGGTTACAGTAACTGCAAAATCATTTATGTAAAAAATCCTTAAAAGAATAAAATGTCTTCTCATACAAATACTCTTTCAGTTTAAATTTTAAACACCTTGGATTTTTCACATTTAAAATACTAGCTGGTAAGTTATTTGTAACTTGACTAACAATGTAAACTGGCGATTTAGTGTATCTAATGGTTCGATGTTTAAAAATATGTATAACGTCTTTGCTCCTTGTGTTGTGCTCATGTAATTCTGAATTAAAGATGAACTTATCTTTGTTGTTAAAATAAAATAAAGCTGCCTTCTATACTAAAATTCCAGTAACTGGTAAAATCTTGTTATTTTTGAAAACCATTCTTAAAGACTCCCTTGGTGCCAAGTTAAAAATAAGTCTTAAGATTTTCTTTTGTGCGACAAACACCCTATCTATGTTCGTTGCCCTGCCCCAAATCAGTATACACATTAAGAAGATTTTTACTGTCCATATAATGTTTTAAAACCCTGAAAGCAAAGCATAGCTTGTTAAGACGTCCACAAATGTAATCTAATTGTGATTACCAATTCAAATCACAATCAACATAAACACCTAAAAACTTAGCAGTTTTTGTAACATTGAGATCTGTGTTTTTAACATATGACATATACAGGTCTTGACATCTATTAAAAAAAATAAAAGCATTTTTATACATATTAGCTAATAAATTATTTCCGGCACACCACTCCTTAAATTTTTCAACGGTAGTAGACACTTTCGTATTCAATTTCGCAACGGTCTCAGCTGTTACAAGAAAGGTTGTATCATGGGCGTACATTATCAGTCCTTCGGAATTTGCACTATATTCAAGATCATTGACATATAAATTAAATAACAAAGGCCCAAGGACAGACCCTTGAGGAACACTATGGATGAGGCCATATTCTTTTGACATTGTGTTATCAATCTTAATAATAGATCTCCTGGATTTTATAAAGGAAATAATCAAGTCATTAACAATGCCTCTAAAACCCAGATGCGATAGCTTATGTTTCAAAATTCATGTTCAATTGAATAAAAAGCACTGGATAAATAAAAAAGAATACCAACAACTTACAAGTTCTTATCAGTACTGCGATAAATGGTTTAAATTAAATCAACGGAGTCTGTTCCGGTTGACTTACCATCCGTAAAACCATGTTGATAGCGGGATAATAAATTATTACTTTTCATAAATTGCTTGATTCTAGAACTTATTAGTTTTTCAAACACTTTAGATATTGTAGGTATGAGAGAAATGGGCCTATAGTTATAGGTAATACAAGGGTTCCCTTTTTGTAAATTGGACACAAAATAGAAAGCTTGAGATAATCAGGATACACACCATTCATAATACAGAGATTGAAAATATATGTAATTGGTTGAACAATATTTATGTGTTTCAAAACATTAGCTGAAATACCATCTATACCTGATGAATGTGAGTCTCGTAATTCCATTATTGTAAGAATAACTTCAGCACACGTTGTAGATGAGAGAACCATAGAATTGAGAATTGGAGGAACACTAGTACATTGCCTTGATAACTGGTGAGGCTGATTCAGTAATTTGATCTTGACCTGAGAAGAAAAATGATATGCAAAGCAGTTTGCAATTAACAAAGAGTCCGTTATATGTACATTATCATTATTGTCACATATACTAATAATACTCTGGGGTTTACTCCGTCCCAATTCATTATTTACATGATTCCAGACTGACTTATTTTTATTTTTGGAGTTGGAATTTAGGTATTTAGAATTTGAAATAGGAAGAACGACTTATCATGCTCAAACTATTCCCTCAGAAAACGCTTGATATAGCTTTTTTATGGCTCATAGAGGATGTAGAATTTTGCATCCCATTGCTTCTACATACCACGCCTAGCAGGGATTTAAATAAGAAGAAAAATAAATTCCGGGGACATAAAATTGTATTGTATTTGTGGAATATTTTATTTCTCACTCTCATGTTACCATCCAACCGTTTCGGGAATGAAATTAAAAAGATATTCAATATCATTTTCATTCTTCCCTCTCCAATAAACCTGCGATATAATATTATACATATTACCATACCTCGTATGGTATTCTCTATGTCCAGGGTAGAGAAAGTTATGTGACTTCATTATTTTAGTGGATTTAATTCTTTAATATTTATTTAAAACATGAATTATATTGATAGCTTTTGTAATTTGTGAAAGTCCCACTTATTTTTTTCCAAACCCATCTGATACCACTGGCAACAATATGTTCTGTGATTTGGATTTGATAATTCTGTGTAAAAATAGATTAAGTATACGTTGTGTATAAATATTACCACCTATTCCCTCGTATAAAATCATTTTGTTGAAAAATCAGCTCATAGCCTTGTCAAAATTAAAATTTATGTTTGTCAATATTATAAAAAAACATAGTTAAAATTTATGTCTGTCAACTTTGTAAAATAATTTTCGTGTATTGGACGATATATTTCGGCTATTCAGCCATCTTCAGATCCTAAAAAAGTTATGAAATATATTAGTTAATTGTTAATTAATTATGTGATGCAATCTTGTGTATAAAGTTTTTGACATACCTTTTCTTTCAGCAGGTGATCTTACACTATTGGTTAATACATTGCAACTGGTTAGGTGGTGTGTACATTACATGGAGCTTTTGTTGGCCAGTAGGGAGAGAGTTCAAAAATGCGATTATGTTCCTGTATGTTTTCATTGATGATGCCTCTATTTTTGTTGATATATATGTGATACGATTCTATTGTGTTTAATTTCCTTCCTTTGTCAATTGATTTGATTATTGACATTGTATTTTCTATAGTATTCAGATTATGATTATGTTCTATTAAATGTTTCGCGAAATTTGATTTGTTACGGTTATATTTGAAATCTGTTGCATGTTCATTAAATCGCGTTTTAAATTTTCTCCCCGTCTGACCTACATAGAATTGATTACAATCTTTACATGTCAATTTGTATACACCACTCTTGTCATATTCGCTTACATTTTCTTTTGTTGTATTGTACAATTTATTTTTAAGATTATTGTTAGTTTTGAAACTTATTTTAATGTTTTCTCTCTTTTTGAGGACATTGGTTATTCTGTATAGATTTTTGTCAGTATAGTTAAAACATATGAATTTGTTTTTTCTATTGTTTTCTACTGGTGTTAGGTTAGTTTGAAATGATTTGTTGGTCTTGGCTTTGTGTTTATGTTTGTTGATTAATTTGTTTATTAGCTGTTTGCTATATCCATTGTTGATAGCTATTTTTTGGATAATAGTTAATTCTTTGTTGTAATTTTCTTTGCTCATGGGGATTGATAGAAGTCGGTGAATCATACTGTGGAAGGCCGCTAACTTATGTGATTGGGGGTGATTGGATCTGTTGTTGATGATGCAGTCGGATTGAGTAGCTTTTCTATATATGCTGTATTCAATTTTGTTGTTGTTTTTCCTTAGGGTGAGATCTAGATAGTTGATTTTGTTGCTCTCTTCTTTTTCCATAGTAAACTGTAGATTCTTGTGTATTTGATTGAAGGCGTCAAAAATGTTCAATAAATCTGATTTGTTTATTATTAAAAGTATGTCGTCTACGTATCTTGTATATGATTGTATACTGTATTTGTGTATTATGTCGGCTATTGCAGTTTCTTCGATTGTTTGAAGGAAACATTCTGATATAAGACCCGATAGTGGTGAGCCCATAGCAACGCCATCATGTTGGGTGTAGTATTTATCATTGAATTTAAAATAATTCTGTTTCAAGATGCAGTTTAGTAGATTTATTATTTGTTTTGTCACTCTTTCACTTTCTCCTTGGTTTCGGAGGCGTTCTTCTATCATGGTGATCGTTTCATTTGTTGGGATGTTCGTGTATAAGTTTTTAATGTCAAAAGATACCAGTATTTTATTTTTGTTGATTGTTGAGGTGGTAATATTTATACACAACGTACAAATCCCTCGTAGGAGACAAATACCATGAAATTTATCAACACAAATAAGGCCAACCAGGCATACATTATAAACCGATATAAAAATACTAAACTGAAACTTCTCAAAACCATAGCAAATATTAAATTCAACAAGTACTGCAAGAACAACAAAATATATCCCAATTACATTCATGTAAATATCAAATCACAAACACCAGCAGCCAAGAAAACTCTACAACAATGTAAAGGGTTATGGTTAAAAAATGAAATAAAATTTTTATACAGAAAACGTGAAAACCTCAACAAACTCACATACAATGCCCATCTTGAAGCAGAAAAACTATTTAAAGATGAATGGCACATACTTGAACCAGAAATAGAAGAACAAATCAAAATTACTATAAACAATAAATATGAAACATTAAACAAAAAGATCAACAAATTCACAGCTAATAACCAAAAAGAGGAATCACCTCAGGATATTACCAAGAACACAGAACACACATTTCACCCGAGATTAGTTAACCTAACTAACCTGGAACTACAAGCAGATGAAATCAAACTTCTAGAATTGGGATATAAACATAACCTAGAAGAAGCAAACCAGAATAGAAAATTAGAAACAATCATTATTGATGCAGAAACTGCTACTTCTTACTTTCCCCAAGAAGAACAAGAAGCCATCAGAAAAGAACTAGCTGAGAAAATAGAGCAAACATATGTGCAAAACAAATCTAACAAATACACTAACAACATAAAAGAAACTAAAAACTTGAAACAAATCAACAAAAAACTACAAGATAATGACATAAAACACGTAAAATCAGACAAAGGGAACACAATAGTGTTAATCAACCACGAAGAATATATACAAAAAACCTTGAACTTTATACAAGAGAATGACATAGAACAAATCGACCATGACCCAACTGAAAAATATCAACAGGCCATTAAAAAGGCAATTAAAGGATCTGATCTGGTACTTAGCGAAATCGAAAGGAAAACAAATATCTGCATGAATCCTAAGGCACCTGTATTAAGGTCACAAATAAAACTACATAAAGAAAACAAACCTATTAGACCAGTAGTTAACTTTATATCAGCTCCTACTTACAAAATATCAAAAACATTGGGAAAACTACTGAAACAGAAACTTAACCTGGAAAATAAATACACAATAAGAAACTCCTCAGATCTGGTCGAGAAACTAAATAATGTCTCAATCAACAAAAATAAAATACTGGTATCTTTTGACATTAAAAACTTATACACGAACATCCCAACAAATGAAACGATCACCATGATAGAAGAACGCCTCCGAAACCAAGGAGAAAGTGAAAGAGTGACAAAACAAATAATAAATCTACTAAACTGCATCTTGAAACAGAATTATTTTAAATTCAATGATAAATACTACACCCAACATGATGGCGTTGCTATGGGCTCACCACTATCGGGTCTTATATCAGAATGTTTCCTTCAAACAATCGAAGAAACTGCAATAGCCGACATAATACACAAATACAGTATACAATCATATACAAGATACGTAGACGACATACTTTTAATAATAAACAAATCAGATTTATTGAACATTTTTGACGCCTTCAATCAAATACACAAGAATCTACAGTTTACTATGGAAAAAGAAGAGAGCAACAAAATCAACTATCTAGATCTCACCCTAAGGAAAAACAACAACAAAATTGAATACAGCATATATAGAAAAGCTACTCAATCCGACTGCATCATCAACAACAGATCCAATCACCCCCAATCACATAAGTTAGCGGCCTTCCACAGTATGATTCACCGACTTCTATCAATCCCCATGAGCAAAGAAAATTACAACAAAGAATTAACTATTATCCAAAAAATAGCTATCTACAATGGATATAGCAAACAGCTAATAAACAAATTAATCAACAAACATAAACACAAAGCCAAGACCAACAAATCATTTCAAACTAACCTAACACCAGTAGAAAACAATAGAAAAAACAAATTCATATGTTTTAACTATACTGACAAAAATCTATACAGAATAACCAATGTCCTCAAAAAGAGAGAAAACATTAAAATAAGTTTCAAAACTAACAATAATCTTAAAAATAAATTGTACAATACAACAAAAGAAAATGTAAGCGAATATGACAAGAGTGGTGTATACAAATTGACATGTAAAGATTGTAATCAATTCTATGTAGGTCAGACGGGGAGAAAATTTAAAACGCGATTTAATGAACATGCAACAGATTTCAAATATAACCGTAACAAATCAAATTTCGCGAAACATTTAATAGAACATAATCATAATCTGAATACTATAGAAAATACAATGTCAATAATCAAATCAATTGACAAAGGAAGGAAATTAAACACAATAGAATCGTATCACATATATATCAACAAAAATAGAGGCATCATCAATGAAAACATACAGGAACATAATCGCATTTTTGAACTCTCTCCCTACTGGCCAACAAAAGCTCCATGTAATGTACACACCACCTAACCAGTTGCAATGTATTAACCAATAGTGTAAGATCACCTGCTGAAAGAAAAGGTATGTCAAAAACTTTATACACAAGATTGCATCACATAATTAATTAACAATTAACTAATATATTTCATAACTTTTTTAGGACCTGAAGATGGCTGAATAGCCGAAATATATCGTCCAATACACGAAAATTATTTTACAAAGTTGACAGACATAAATTTTAACTATGTTTTTTTTTTATAATATTGACAAACATAAATTTTAATTTTGACAAGGCAATGAGCTGATTTTTCAACAAAAAGATTTTATACGAGGGAATAGGTGGTAATATTTATACACAACGTACAAATCCCTCGTAGGAGACAAATACCATGAAATTTATCAACACAGATTAAGTATACTCAAAAACATTTGATTTTTGGCATTTAAAATAAAAATTTTGCAAAATCCTTTCTTAGCGAGCACTTACATTATGAAACGAAGGTACTGTCAAAATTCCAAGTCTCTACGTTGATTCTCTGTCAGTCAGTCAGGACAAAGCCTCTTATATATAGAGAGATATGGGATACTCAATCCTTTTTACGACCAATGGAGGGAAGCTATGGTTATTGAAATTCCTAAACCTAACAAGGATCACTATAAATCTGCAAATTTTCGTCCAGTCTCCTTAACTCTCCAAACAGTCTGCATTTCAGCGTAAAATTATTGATTCAAAATAATATTTTTTCCGTTTTCGTTCACAGTTTCGTGAACCTAACTTCTAAAGCAGGGTGTAACAAAACCATATCTACAGACTATGTTTTGCTTTTTGTATGTATTGTTTCTGTCCCTGTATAGAGTTTTTGATGCCGTGGAGATCTGTTTATGACAGTAACGTGAAAATTAACTCAAATAGATAAAAGATGTACAATGAGTTCTATAAAATGGATTTTATTCAAGAAAAATTCTATGACTCTTTAATGTTTCAAATTGAGGAAATAATGTTAGAGATAAAAGTTCTTATAAAAGGAAGAGTTTAATAATTTTCATCGAATAAATTTTTATTTTTGCATTTCGAAAATTTGAAGTTCATAAAACCAACATTTAAGCAAAAATCCACATATTCGATATTGTATTCCTTTTCTTCTGCGAAGTCTAAACAAGATGGTTTCAACGATACACTTTTCAAGATGAATTTGAAAGTACACGGTCTCCGAGAATTAATGCTGGGGTTTAATATGGTTCCTGTGAAGAATGTATTATGTGTAGATATATAAGCTTTTGTTCTCATGTATTATGTGTAATGAATTTAAAAAGTGCTTTTAATAATATTCAGGAACTTCGAGAGATTGCATTTAGCCTATATGTATTGTTGCCGTTCTCAGAGGAGTAATTATAGCTGAATTTATCATTTGAATATGGGATTGAGCAATGCTAGTAGCACAATGTACTACACAAACTGCAATCTGTTCTTTGTTTTTCAAACTATTTTATCTGTGCTGTCTTATTTGAAATGTTTACCTTAATGAAAAAGCTGCGTGTGTCTTATAGATAGCGGGACACAAATATGTGATTATGGTACAATGGCAATTTAGACGTGAGTACAATACAAGAAAGATCCTCCACATGAGGACAGTATCAGGCGACGACTCAAGCAATTTAAAGACACTGGTTTTGTGCAAAAAAGGAAAACACCAAGAAGTCCCAGAATATAAGAAGGAAATGTTGCAAGAGTAGGTCAGAAGAACATTTCACGTAATAGCCTACTGTTAGGTCTTGCCAAGTCAAAACTGTACGACGTCATTCGGAAGACATTAAAATTGAAGGGTCCAGGAGAATAACGATCCAAGTCACATTTTCTTCCAAAAGCGTTATTTAACGTAGAATATTGAAAACCAATTGGAATGAAATCACATAATCATACAAATTATACTATTTACATACATTTAACTTGAGAGTATAAAAGTAAAATTGTTAAACAGTTCTAAGATAAAACCATTCCTTAGAACAATAGGTAAGTTAGTTATTACAAGTATACTCTCTTGGTATGGAAAATGATCAATGTGTGTACTGAAACTGAGGAAAATAAGCTTATTCCCGTGTTATAATTCAGCATAGTGTTGGAAAAGTTTATTCGTTTTGACCATCATTGTAGAAATCTGTGACAAGGCACTGATTTACTGCAGAGTACCTGTAGATATTGAAATTCTACTTTAAGAACTGGAACTGGACTTTCATACAATAATTTACACCAGCTTTATAGGCAGTTTGGTAAATAAAATCATAGCTCTCCCATTGCCCATAGTTCTTAAAGTCAATATTCTTCAATTCTCTTGAGAAAATTTCATTTCTGCAATAGAACGAGTCTGAAATGGTTAGTTCTTCTTGTAATGGTTGTGAAAGAATAATGCCCAATCATATACAAAATTTTGTTGAACCTCAACACTTCCTAAGAAGTCATTCTGTTCTTGTCATCTTTAGGGTAAACAGAAAATAGGCTGTTCTGTTGTTACAAATAATCTTCTTGGATGCTTCACTAACTCTCCCACATTTCTTCCTTTTCTTACTCCAATTTTTTATTTTGTTACCAGAAACACTGATATTCCCACCATCTCCATTAGCTTCCATTAGAGAACAGTTACGGAATCCCTTGCAATCGCATAAAAGCTATTTTGTCTATTTTTCCTAAAGGTGACAACAATGGACAACAATAAATCACTATTTGGTAACCAAAGGCAGAAAAACCTGACGAAACATTATATCACTAAACAAGAGAGAAATATTCTAGCAGAAATTCAGGGCTTTGAACGTTATTCCATTTGACATCCATTTTCATCCACTCATTTTGTAGATTCTGATCACTTTTTCTCATCAAACTGCTATTCAGTATGTAGTACCCAACCTTCTGAATCATATGGTACCACCAATCTTTTTTTTTTTTTTAATTGGAGTTTGATCGTTCTTCCCAGGATCCTTCAACTATGAACGAAGATCAGACAAGAAACTGCAAACAATACTCAGATTTCTTGCTAGAGTGTGGGCTGAAACTTAATTTCGCTTTGACATCGGTGGTGGTGTTAATAGTTAATGGGTGTCATTTTGAGTTATTGAATTTTGAATATTGAATTATTGAATTTTCAATACATTGCACATAATGCATACTTCACAGAACCCTATGAAACCCCACAATTCATCTTCGGAGACACTGTATAATTTTTTTATTTATTTATTTATTGTTAGATACATACATTATTGCATGCCATTATTTGCATTATTTCACATTTAGTACAAGTAAGAACAAAAACCAACATAAAATACTATTTCTATTTTAGCATTTAAAATATAAGGTATGCCCCTAGATGAGCAAAGCTCGTGTTTAGGGGTATAATAGCTTAATATAAATCTATTTATATTTTGAAACTTATAAATTATTATTATTTTTAAATTCAAGAATCTACAACTACAAAAAGCCCAGCCATTTGTATCAGCTATCCATAGTTATCTGCAGAGTTCTAAGGTGTGTTGCGCTAAGAATTAATTATGAGTAGGTCTAAATGTTTTATTGCAAAAAATCTTTTAATAAAATTTGTGCATGTAGGCCTACTATATTTCAAATTAACCTCTTTTGTATAAAATTATGTGGAGCTTCAGGAAGGTCTCTCGTGAAAAAAGAAACTTGTTGTTAAATTCACCCTCTCGTCGAACTTGTTTTCATCTTTTCTTAAGTAAGGTGTTGCATTTTCCATGCTGATGTACAGGTCCTCTTTCTTCATATCCGTGTTTTCTTTCCCACTCTCTTTGTACCATTCCCTTGGGCTTCCCCCTATTTTTTCTTCTGTTATTTATCACTCTCATTTCTCATCTATTTTCTTGCAGTTTTCCCCTTTCCCCGCAAGAGGAGCGAAGTAGTTGTTTGCCTGCAGACATGTGCGAGTATAAACCAATACACTTCACTCCATCAATTTCTATGGTATATTATTGGTTGCCTCATTTCTCTCAAGCGGTACCACCAAGGAGAAGTGTGTGCAGTGTTTACAATAGCGACTTCAAAATTACGTTCTGATACTGATGTTATAACAAAATATAAAAGGTAAAGGTTAAGTGTTCCCTATTACAGGCCATGGAAGCCCAGAGGTTACCAGGAGGCTGAGGCACACAGATTTTAGACATTCGGGACGTGAAGGTGGTAAGGTTGTCAGCCTTACGCAGCAGCCGGCTTTACCCCAGGATTGCTCCTGGTACTCATTTCCGTTAAAGGCTGAGTCAACCCCAGGGCCATAATGCCACCAGAAGGATTAGGCCAATTAAAAAACTCCAGTGACCTAATCAGGGATCGAACCCGTGAAATTCCGGTTTGTAGCGCAGCGCCTCAACCACTACGCTACGGCGCACTCCTATAACAAAATATAGTAGTAAGAAATATAATAATAATAATAATAATAATAATATCAACAACACAAACATATTCCTGACCGTAACGTTGGCACTGTGGAAGTCAGCTGCTGAAGATGGCTGCTTAATGCAGTTGAAAGCGGTCAAACGATTTAAATTATCATTGCTTCATCGCAGTAATGAGTGTCAAATAAAAATAAATATAGTTTACCTAAGTTCAGAAACAACTATAAATAAAAAATATTAGTACCTAAATGGCTGTAATAAGAAAATCACTTATCAATATGAATGTTATAAAATGTGACTTAGCAAAGTGTCACCGTGCGCTCTTCATATAAAACATTCCGAAATTTTGTGTCATTTATTTGAATATGCATATTTAAACTTCTTCAGACAGATAAAGTAGGCCTACGTTTTGAGTGTAACTTATTATTATCAAGAAGACAATAAAAGAAAAAGAACAGATCAATTGTTATTATTTTTATTTTATTTTATTTATTTATTTAAATTACATTTACAAACTTATGTACAAATACAAATACAAATACAAATACAAATACAAAAATACACAAATAAACAAACAAAAAATTACAAAAGATCAATTTGTGATTCTTACTGTTTTTGTGCTATTTCAAATGTTTATACAGAACTTTTCCATAAACCACAAATTTTTAGTAATGACATGAATAAAATTTCTGATAATTATACATTTTAATAAGTAAAATTACATACCTAATAAACCGCCGTGGGTAAGTTGGTAGCATGACTGCCAGCCACCTGGGCGGCCCGGGTTCGATACCCGGCCGGTTCGGGGATTTTAAAGAGATGTAAAGTTTCCTTCCTGGGTCAGGACTGGGTGTTGTGTCCTCATTCTCATCCCGCAAAGGTCCTGGTCCTGGCCTACTGCCCCTCGGTCGGGCCATAGGTATCCCCCACGGCTCGGTCCCAGGGCAGGACCGGCCTCCGGGCCGAACTCTTCATCATCATGTATATGAATGTGGAATAGAGTTTTGACTGAATTTCTCTTTAGGAATATCAATCTTGAGTGTCCAGTAGTCTGCTAACATATTTGGACTCCATTTTTCCAGATAGCGCTTTTAAATTTCAGCGATGTCTGGTGGAAACACTCGCCATGTTCGTCGCCGACAGCGCCGAGGTTCTGAGGGAAGAAATCAAAACGGGAGTCCAACATCTGTAGGCCTACTTTCAAAGACGTATTACATCCTATGACCTTGTAGCTCACTGACAAGTTCTCTGTAACGATCAAGCTTGTAGTTTCCTAGACCGTGACCTGTCGGAAGAGATATTACCTGTGGATCACCAACATACTTCTTTGACATACTTGGAGAGATGAGTGATCAGCCCAATGCCGAGGCAACCTCCGAGTCAACACGAACACACAGGACGAGACACACCAGTCGCACATACTCACTCTGAGCAAGGCGCGAATGGGATGACGATGAAAATGTCGGCCAGATGATATCTGGGGACCAAAAGGGTCTAAAGATACCCGAAATTCGTCTTACAGGTGATGAAAACCCGGAAATCCCTCACTTAGGTAACTTAACCCATCCAAGAATCAAACCCGGGCCCATTGCGTGAGAGGAGTCTTTGTCTACTGCGAAACTGCACTCTTTTCCCCTAGAATAAGAGTAGGCCTAGGCGAACTTTCATTTAGTCCATTGGTTCTAAAAGGACCAATGTCAGTTTATCGGTTCATAAATAATAACACCTGCGACAATGGTCCAAGTTGAAAGAACATCTGCAAAAATAGTGCAATTTAGTTTTCTTGTTACTATGGGCAACAAAATATTCATATTTAATGACAAATATTTAATTTAACATGTATGTTCTGAAATTTGCATTTAAGCCGTACATATTTCGTTTTTATCGTGATACTTATTAACCAAATAAAGAAATATGTTTAATAAAAAATGTTCATTTAATTTTTTTCTACAACATTAATGTGGTAGGTTTCATGCGTCGCATACTTCAATGGAGATAATCTAGGAAAATTTCAATTGATACGAGTAAAGTATACACCCAAGTTTTTTTTGCAGAAAAACTGATATGACCATTTTATTAGTCATACATAAGAGTTTCCAATTTTAATTTCTTATTAAAATCGTTAGAGCGAATTAAAAAAAAAAAAATTAAAAAAGGCATGAAAAGTCCTCTTAGTATTTCAGTTTTAAACCAAAATTCTGGGCGATTCGATAAAATTCCGAAAAATTCTATAATTAAAAAAAAATGAAATGAATACAATGAACATTTACCCGCTGTGCTTGTCCACAGACGGTTGGACAGACGGACAGACGTCATTCCAAAAACACTTTTGTTGGTTTGTACGTATCGTGAAACATGTTTTCCCCATGTTGTCTCGATTTCGATTATTTGTCACGATCACAATACTTTCTCTATACTTAGTATAGTAATAAGTGCGAGAAAGTAATAAGTAACAAGTTGAAAGGTGTATTACATGGAGGATTGCATTCTAGAAACCGTGACGCATGTTCACAGTCACGAGTGAAGTTCCCTAAAGGGATATATGGATATAACTTAACACATAGACTACCTAGGTTTCACTCCCTCTTTCCAGTAGTCCAAATAAAGCCCCATGTCCTTTAAATATTTTCTCTCACTTCATTATTGCACACGTCTCACAAGCCCTTTTTTGTCATCAATTTGGTGTCACACCATTAAGACTTTCAATTGATTAGTGCAATTTTAAAGCATTTGTAGGGGAACTTATTGCATTATGTATAATCTTCCTTTACGGCTGAAATGACAGTAATAACAGTAATATGAAATTTATACTTGGAAAACAAAATAACGATAGTAACAGGAACAAAGAAAGACGATAATATAGCAGCATTAAACAAAGGAGTAAGACAAGGCTGTCCCCTCTCGCCTCTGCTTTTTAATATATACATTAACGATGTTATTGAAAAATGGCAGATACAATTTGAAAATCATTTTAAAGTTAAGAATATGTATTTAGATACAATGTTATTTACAGACGACCAGGTTCTAACATGTAGCTTAGAGAACAATCTGCAAAAAGCCATATACCAATTAAATAATTTGAGTAAAAGGTAGGCGTATACATTACACATCTCGTCCGCTAAAACAAAAATCTTTGCATTTCAAGGATGCTACACAGTTAGAGCAAACAATATATTAGAAGGAAAACTATAGAACAAGTAAATAAATTCAACTATTTAGGCTGCAATGTTTCGTATATTAAAACAAGATGACGTATTAAACAAGTTCTAGAAAGTTAACTCTATATGTGGTACATTAAAGGGGAACCTTAAAGCTACTAGGAAAGAAACAAAATTAAAGTTTTATAAAGTAATGGCAGTACCCATGTTATTGTATGGTTCGGAATTTTGGACGCTTCTTAAAAACGAAGAAAGAAATAGAAGCCGCAGAAATGAGACTTTTAAGTAGTATTGCAGGCTACACATTGCTAAATAAAATAAGAAGTGAAATAAGAAATGAACTGGGTACTTTTAACTAATTGAGAAGGTACAGCAGTATAGAACCAATTGGAAAAAACATATGGAAAGAATGGGAGATTACGCATTCCAAAACTGCAACTAAATTATAAACCCATAGGCAAGAGAAACATTGGCCGACCGAAGAAGAGATTGATACAGCAAAGCATGAAACCGGAACAAGCCTTACGAGACTTAATCCCTGAAGATGATGATGATGATGATGACTACGGCGATGACTACGGCTGAAATGAAAGTATAAATTAAATTGTCTGTCTAAAACAATATTTACCGACTGAAGTCTTAAGAACAGTCTACTTAGCTCTAATACAATCTGTCCTCCAATATGGTATCATTGGCTGGAGGGGGAAGTGGCACATCTGTATTGACTCCTTTGATTCTAATACAGAAGAGAATTATAAAAATTTGTTTAAAAAAGCCTATAGAATATCCAACAGAATTGATATTTCCTGAATTTAATGTGATGACTGTAGAACAAATTTATAAGCTCACACTTTTAAAATACTTTCAAAAATACCGCAACGTACATGTATCGGATCCTCATAACTACAATACTAGAAGAAATAAAACATTGCCTTTAATAGAACCAAAATACTTCACCTCTTCTGGCTCTAAACATAGCATTTATTATGGTCCAAGACTCTATAACTCTATAATTAGGTCACATCCAGAAATAGTACATATGAACAACAAAAAATTCAATAAGTTTATCAAAAATCTTATTTCATAGTTCAAAAGTTACTTCACTCTGTACTTAGTAGACAATTAAGGAACGATTTTATTTGTAATAACTCAGGGTTTCAATTTTTGTTCTTACTACTTTTCCTTTTTTCTTTTTACTATTCTGTTCTTTCTTTTTTATTATTATTTTTTAGGTATTGATTTAATATTATATTTTCTTTATGTATTTGTATTTTGTAATGTAAATGGCTGAACTGTGCCCAAGCACGAGCGCATGCTCATTCGGGTGGTCTTGTTTTGTTTTGTATAAATATAAATAAATAAATAAATAAAAATAAATAAAAGTATTTTAAAAAAGTTAACGTATTTGAAATTTGCACGTTGGCGTCATCTGGATTCCAATGCTGTCGAAATATGCTGATACACTGATGCTGTGCACTGTAAAATTAATTTTAAAAACACACTGTTGTCATCTGTTGAAATATGTAAAATTATGCCGAATAATTTTTCAGCAAGTCATTAAAAAATATAATTCTGCTTGAATATATGTAGATTAAAAATAAGACAGTCTGCTGTCTATCTGATGAATACAGTAAAAAATTGTTTCGCCGAAATCTTCTCAGCAAAAGTCATTGAAATAAAATTTTACTTGAGTGCACTGGAGTTGGTAGTTAAATATAGTTGTAAAAATAGTTGGATTGTAGGCGGCTTGTAAATGTATTCCGTTTCATCAATTGGGCTAATATTATAATATTATAGGGCTTAGTTACGTTGCATCTATTGAACTTTTGGTCCATTGGGGTTTGTGGTTAGGTGGATGAGTCTTTTCATAATAAGTTTATCATTTTAAACTATGTTACTGGTAGAAATTAAAGTACTCTTGTAATATAGGCATCAAACGAGGAATCAGTTAGCTAACACACAGATCTTAATTTACTGACAATATGTAATCAAGACGATTCTCTCTGTGCCACTTAGAATATTTTCGAAACTTTCAAAGGCAAGGAAGCTTGAAAGTAGATTACCGAACATGAGTTTTTCATTCCAGAACGTTTAAGATTTTTCTACAGCATCTTTGATATAAAAACAAAATATTAATTAATAAGCTCCCATTTTCATTAGGATGGTTTTAACGGTACGGTACCTTATTGGTAATTGAATTCCAAGTTAATCTCTCAAGTTGTAATTCAATTATTTGCCTTGCTGTATACGCGCGAAGAGTGGGTGAGAGGGAGGAGGGAGAGATGGCAGTTTAATCGAAATCTAACTGGGTTTTGCGTATAGTGTACAAGCAGTCAAACTTTACACGTATTACGTCGGTGTTAGTGCAGCTCTGCCTAAGTCCTTTATCACTTAACAGTGCTAAGATTTACTTTGCACCAAACTTTGTAGCGTTTCAAAAGAATGCCATCCTCAATACATCGAATATAGATCTTTGCCATTTGATTGGAAGTTTTCACTAGATTTTAATTGAATAATGGTTTATTTGCTTTCAATTATTTAAAAAAAATCATTATTTCTTCTTTTCTCCATAAAACATTATACATTTTATTTTTTAAGTAATTCAAAAACCTCTCAATGAAAGCAAGGGCGGATCCAGAATTTATTGAAGAGAGGGGCCGACATAGATGAAGGTCTGCAATTATTGGGGGTATAGAATATCACCAAAAAGATGGGTTCCGGAGGTCCTACCACCGGAAGATTTTGAAAATGAAGTGCAAAATTAAGAGTTATTAGGTTTTCGGGGTGATCCCTCCAAATTTTTGAGTAGACTAAAACTTTCTTGCCCAGAGTTTTAGTCCCGTTGAGAAATTTGTCGGATTAAATAATATAAAATAATCTACATAAAAATTAAAATCAAGAAATATCAAACTTTTTTTAGCTTTAACTTTATGCAAGTAGTTCACAAGAAATCCAATAATCATTTATAGTAATGATTAAATATAAGGAGCTCGAACAACTGCTGTCTTGTGGGTTGTGGCATGTAATCTAAGCGTTTGACACAAGGCATCTAGAATATGAATACTACTGAACTTGCATTTTAAAATCCTGAAGTTGAAATAGGGAGAGTACATTAAGTATGCTTTTATTTTAGTCCAGTCTATGAATGCGCAAAAGGGGAAAATTGAAGGAATACTTTTTTTTTTACTTTGGGACTTTGTTTGGACTAATTAGAAGGTATACATACTAAAAGTCCCCACTCGACATCGATCCTCCACCAGCCATCCTCTGATATTTATCCCCTTTCTAAACGGATGAAGAAGAAAACGAAGCAGAACCCACCCCAGGACCACGTTCCCATGACGAGCCAGGATCCTCCCGCTCCTAGAGAGCAAGGAATTTATAACAATTATACTGTTTAATTGTACTGTACGGTGTAAATGTATTAAATTAAATGTAACAGTTTAACAAAAACATGTACGATAATAAAATACGTTAATAAAAAAAGTTGTATTTATTTATTTCATCAAGAATGAACATTACAGGTATACACCCAATTACAATGTTCATGACTATACTAGTAATACATCATGTACTTACAATAACACAAATATGAAATAGGTATAATAAAAAGTAAGAAAGTTGGATACTGACCAATGTAAGATAAGAAGTAAAGAGAATAGGAGAGAGTAAAGAGAATAAGAGAGATAAGAAGAAAGCAAGCATGAAGAATGTAGAGAAAAATAAGAATGAAATAAGAGTAAAACAAATAATATAAATACTTAAAATATGTTAGTTGACAATATCATATATATATATATATATATATATAATGTATATTAACTGTACTATGGCTCCTAAATAACAATAAAGATTCAGCGATAGTCGATAAATTGTAAATTTTGAGTAATATAAAAAAATTGCCATATATATATATATATATAATGTATATTAACTGTACTATGGCTCCTAAATAACAATAAAGATTCAGCGATAGTCGATAAATTGTAAATTTTGAGTAATATAAAAAAAATTGCCATTTTATGTAGTCATTGTATTTCTGTAGGGGTGAGAAATGGAGCTCTCAAAGTAGTTCCATTCGATTCGGGGTGTCGAAAATAGCATTCAACAACACCAAACAATATTACTGTATAAGAACTACATTTTATATAGCCTACTTGAAAATGTGTTATATAGGCTAATACATATAATTTATTTATGTGCAACTTATATAAAGTAAGTACTATTTATTCATATAAATACATATACGATGTTGGCTTTCACGTAGATTTAGAGCAGTGGAATTACGGAAAATACGAAAGTTAACTTTTTCTACAAAATCTCCGAATATACTCATAAAGTTAAAATTGATGTAACTTTTGAACGGTTGAAGATAAAATAGAAAAGTAAGGAATATTATTCAAGAAAATGTAATGCTCTACAACTTTCTTTTTCATGACTTTTTCGTGGGACAAAGGGCCGAAGAGTTAGTTAGTCAAATAAGGCAAAAAAAGAGGTATTTTTTTCAACATTAGCGAATTGGAGCGCGGATATCTCTGAAACTATGAGAGATAGCGAAAACATGAATGGAATTAGTCTTATAGTGTATAGACCATTTAGTCAGCTTTAATTTCGTACAGAGTGGTCTTATAGCTAGGACTCATAGTTTCCGAGATATATGCGAAATCCCCCCCAAAAAGGGACCTTTCTACGTGCCCCCGCTCACCTCCTAGGAGTCGGGACTTGCAGTATGTTTACCTCCTAACTTTTAGACCAAACCAAGTCCCGAAGTAAAACATTGTGTTTCTTCCATTTCCCTCTACAACCTTTTCGTTGACTAGACTATTTGTATTTATTGAACTTTGAATGTTATTAAGTATTAAGCCAGAATGGTACTTTATGGATGAGAAAGTCTGTCCGTCTGCCCTTCTGTCCACCTGTCCGCGCGATAACTGAAATACCCTTATCGGATTTTCATGAAACTTTGTATGTGCATTTATAACGTTAATGGGAAGAAGCCTATTGATATTGGACCAAATCAGTTGACCGGTACCGGAGCAAAGCCCAGTTTAGTGCTTATTTTATGGTAATACATTAGAAAGAATTTATCAAATGCAAATCAGAGTGTTCATATACGGCTTTGGAATAGGCTATGCAATACATTTGGCTTTGACAAATAACGCTATTTGTTCACATATGCTTATCAAACTAGACCGTTAAACTGAGCGAGGTGGCCGAGATGGTAACGTCTTAGACTTGCATTCTTGAGGTCGTTGGTTCAATTTGACATGGGTGTTCTTTTATCTGAGTGTGCGATTGTCAAGATTTCACAAATATGAACAGTTCTGCTGTTGCTGGACGATTTTAATCTGATTTTTTAATAAAAACTACACCTTTGTTCTTTGTAAGCCCTGCTTAATGAATCAATCTAGAGCTTAACTCGGAAATCTATTTAAAAAACGCTCATTTTCTGCATATCATAATTGCAATTATAACTGATTAATCAATAAAAAACATCCTACAGCTTAAAATCATCCTAAATCTGTTATTATATTCCAAATTACCCTAACCAATCGCAACCAAACCCAACACCCCCCATCCTAATCTCATCTGAATATGTGTTATTCGTCCTCTCTTCGATTTACAAAAGGAATGAAGTGTTCGTAATTAAAAATTAATGCGCTAGTTAAAGGACCGAACGCTGTTCCTTTTTTGTTGTTGCACAGATGAAAAAGAGCCTCCCATGCGGACACTGTTGACATTTACCGTACTCTCCTCCACCCATTATGCACTAGGCCATGCCGAGTTCGAGTCTAGGAACAATTATTGCCGCAGTCTACGAGATAGTAGACTAGTGAACTTTTTGTATGATGCCTAAATGATCCTGTAATTTCCTACGAACTGGAGATTTGAAGCAACTTGTTCAGTTTCTTCCTTAACAACACTAACCCAACATATAAGTTGCACCGATCGAATTAATTAGGCTTGCACTGGACTCTGTAATGCCTGAAAAAGGATATGGTGCGTTCAAACGAGTGAATACGAGTCGAGCACAATGGTCAGAAATCACTAGCCGTTATAACATCGATATAATTCCAGGTAAGCACAAACAAGATAGATAAGATCCTGAGCTGAGAACAAATACAGTAGAATTCACCCATTTTACCGGTCTAAAGTGGAAGTAGCTCACCTCACGCAGCGGGCCCGGGTTCAATTTGTGATCGAAACAAGTTACCCAGGTAGGTTTCTCCTCACCTAAGAGAGAAATGTCTGGTAACTTTAAGCCTTTATGGTCCCCAAATAATCTTCATCCCAAACCTGCCTTGTTCGAAAACAGTGTGGGTGTGTACAGTACGTGACTGGTGTGTCTCGTCCTTGGGTTCGTGTTGCCTCGGAGGTTGCCCCGGCATTGGGCTGATCACTCATCAGGGGGAGGCCCTCCAAGGATGTCACAGAAGTACGTTGGTGATACACAGGTCAGGTCAGGGTCCTTAAGGCCCAGACTGCGTGGAGGTAAAACTCAGGTAAAGAAGAAGAAGGTAAATTAGTATTTCATTAAAAAAAACAGTAACGCAGGGGTTGGGCCGATATGTAGAATAGCCCCATGTAATGAGCCTAAGTGTTACCCAGCAATATGTACTATAATCTAAACAAGGCATACGAATATAGCCCTCAGTAAAACAAACCTCAAACACCAGTGATTTTCCCATTGATTCAATAGTATTGGCTCTAACCGTTCAGTAAGTAACATAAAGATAAGAGTTATACTAAGAAAATAACGTGAGAATGATCTAGAGCGCTCTATCCTTTAAACAATAAAATTTATGGAGCTGACTGATCTTTTACGATTTTTATTCTTTATACCTCGTAAGTTATATCTAGTTGATACTTAATAATAATAATAATAAAGGTGAGCATGATGAGGCATTAAGTGTTTTCAGATCAGCTTTTAGCATATTCGCTTATAGTCTTTTGGTTTTTCAGGTAGATTTCTAGATGATATCTTTCACATTTTAGATTACATTGTTCACATACACAACTTGCACATGGTTCATGGTAGCTCTTGGACCTGCAAATCTTGTGGTGAAAGCCATGTATCATGAATCGCGTATTTATGTGTCTTTGGGACTGATTCGCTCTCATCCAGTTTCTGTCCATCATGGCGTTCTTGGCTCAGGATCTATTTCTTATCTCTTATTTTTTCTTTTCTCTATAAGGTTATTATATTGCTGTGTTGATTGCAGAAGTAATTGGTGTCTGATGTCTTCGACGTAGAAGGTTTCTCTCGTCAGTTCGTACACTAGTCTTGAGGGTGCGTTTGTTCCGACTCCTATTGCTCGATTGAGGAAACGAACTTTGATTTTCTCTAGTTGATATTTATCTTGCTGATATTTATAGCCTACATGTGATTCTCTCCAACAATTGGTTGGTTATATGATTATTTAAACGACAGGGATAAATTGTATAACATGCCTGTGACCGTCGCCGGTGTGCAGGAATTTTGTTCCACAGGAGTTCTTTTACATCACGTAAGTTTACAGACACATGTCTATCATAATTATGCATACATGTCTATCATAATTATGCATACATGTATATCCCATCGATCTGGACCAGGAACGAAAGACAGCATCATAATCATTGCGTTACTTAGAGAAATATAAGAGATAAAGCGCACGGTACGGAGTAAAGAAAATAATATGACTCGCCGTTGTATTCCAGCATATTCTATAAGCCTATGCAAACTGAGGTAAAAATGTGCAGAAATAAAGCGTTGCTAAGATGTACCATGGCATAATTAATCTGGAACACATGTCATAGAGCAGATCTGACAGCTGGCAGCCTTTTGTTCATTCCAAATTCACTGTAAATTTTTAATGGCATTTCACCAAGATATTAAGTATTAAAATTCAGTGCGTCTTCCATATGTTTCTTCCTTTTACATTGTAATATAAAACCCCTTTTTTGTAATAAAAAAAACTGGCTTCAAACCCTCTTGTGATGTTTGTGTAAAAATTAGTTTTCAACACCTATCAACTACCTTTTACAAATCGTCTACTTCAGTTTTTTATAGGCAGCGTAACTGATAGTCGTTGCTATGAAGGTAGAGCAAGGGACGGCCGCGTCATGATTCTCCTTTGTTTCCGCCCTGTCGACAGTCGACACTACTACATCCATTCTTTTTCGTGTCTATGTCATGACACTGACGTACAGAAACAACGGTGTAAGTGAAGCTCGCGTTTAATTGATATTTGATAGAGCTTTTTGTCCCTCCTTGTAATCCCATTGCGTTCTGTGATCTTCTGATGGCTTATACCGTAGTCTTTGTAAGTAGTCTTTGAATTCGGTTCAATGTTATGATGTCATTTTGTGTAAAAATAAATTCACAAACTCTTAGTTATAGTACATAAGCTTAGGCTATACGTAAAGCATACTGCATGGTGCATATATATATGTATATTTCGAAAGAGTGAAATATTACTTAAGAAATTTACTTAATTGCATTCCTACATAAACATGAAGACGAGAGAAAACAAAGAAATGAATGACAATCGCCCTTGTGTATTCAACTTGACGAAGACTGAATAATAATAATAATAATAATAATAATAATAATAATAATAATAATAATAATAATAATAATAATAATAATATATATTTTTATTCAGGAATATTCCAAAATACAATGGTTTTCCTTCATCCCACACAATCTTTTGCCTCCATAAGTCCCTGTCCATAGCATCTTCTTCACTTAATCCTTTTCTCTCCATACTCCTTTTCACTCCATCCATCCAGCATTCATTGGATTTCCCTCTTCTTCTTTTTTCCTTCTACTTTCCAATCCAAAATTTTCTTGGGTATTCTATCCTCTGTCATTCTGAGTACATTTCCATACCATTTCAAGCGTCTTTCTTCTACAATTTCCAAAATATTCTTTTCAACTTGCATTATTTCCCTTATTCTATTATTACGAATCTTTTCTTTCCTGGATTTTCTTGCTGAACGCCTCCAAAAATCCATTTCTAATACCATTAATTTGTTTGCTTGTTGTCTACTTATGGTCCAAGTTTCAGCGCCATATAATGTTGTTCTTTGGAGTAATGCCTGATATATTCATTTTTTGATTCTATGTAAAATATTTTTACTCCATAAGATTGAATTTAGCATTCCTATAATTCTCTTCCCATCCGTTATTCTTCTTTGAATCTCTAAATTTGTTGTGGCATCCTTTTGTATAATAGACCCTAGATATTTAAAATATTCAACATGTGCAATTTCTTCAGTATTACATATTAACTTTTCTTCCAAATCCATTGTCAAATATTCAGTTTTATTGAAAATTATTTCTAATCCCCATATCCTGTACTCTTCTACCAACTTTCTTATCATATATGACGCATCATCTGTATCCTCAGTAATTATTACTTGATCATCCGCGAAAAGTAAATTATGCAGGTAGTAATCTGGATGAATTTGAATTCCCATATATCGATATTTCCTAGTCCAGTTTTGAAGAGCCATATCAATATATATTTTGAACAATGTCGGAGATAAACAACATCCTCGTAAAAGTCCTTATGTTGAGAACATTTATAATAGAGGGTGTGTTTTTTTCGAGTTCTTGTTTTGCTGCGAGATAGTTGCAAGAAATAGATTTTGTGCCAAGTGGTTATTACCGATTTGCAACATGTTTGATTGTTTAAGGAAGAAAAGTGTTCTATTCAAATTTCATAACATTTGAAACTTCAGGACCCTGAAGTAGGCATTTGCACAATATTCGTTGCCTCTTTTCAGGTATATTTTATTATTGAAATTTTATTCGTTCTATATAAAGCTTTTTTAAAATTTGTACTATCAGGATTTTTCATCTTCTTCCCTAAATTTGTACTGTCAAAATTACATTACTAGGAACTCTTTGTCATATCTGAAAGTGGCATTCCAGATTACAGTATCAAAGAATGATAACTTATATTCAATGGCTGTAATCTATGGCATGAATTACACTGAAAATGATCTAATTACTTTGCTATACCGGCACTTAACAATTTCATAAGTTTTCTAATGTGGCTTAATGAATTTTACTATTAACTGCCTTTAAAAACATTTGTGTAGAGTAATCAAATAATTTATAAGTAGGCTTTGAGTAAATACCTAATTTAATACATATAATGCTGTTCCCGGCGTATCGGAAATGCAGGTATTGTATACAATGTCTAAGAAAAATTGGGTATGATAATAAATAACTATTAAAAATGTGACGTTTTTGTAAAATTTTTCGCGTTATTCTTTCCTTTCATTGACTCAGTATTAACTTTATTGATTAATTGTTTAGTTAATGTATTTATATATTTCAGTCGTTTTAAAGTACATAAGTTGAGTGCCAAATTATTTTCCTCCTGAACGACATTATTTATACCCAAGTTGACACCTAATAGTCTAGGTAGCCTATAACTTGAACAGTAGCTTTATGTTCAGTTAGCAACAATGCAGGTACGAACTATGCCCAGTAATTATATTTATATTGGTCCTGTTAATGTTAATTGTATGAAACAACTATATAAACAGGAATCTTCCGAAACCAATTACATGAAATTTCGAACATGCGAGGTTAGCCTGGTGACATTAGCTCTCGGAATATCTTCTGTATAAGCAAATTAAACCGATCTTGAGTGTTCGAATTTACAATAGGACAAAAAAATCATAAGAAAAAGGCATACTTTTAACACTTATTACGTGATTTCCTGTTTTGCCTAGCTATTATCTATAATACATATCTGAAATTCCAGATTGCCAGTAACATATATACATTTGATTGCTATGTAGCTCATAGTTCAAAATATATATTTATTAATAGCAGGGTTTCTTCAGGGAGACGAGCCTAAAACCTACAAATACCTACACTCCAATAAAGTGTTATTTAAATAAAAAAGTAAAAGTAAAATAAGTCATTGTTAGATGCATCCTCGCTTCAATGTGCTAGCCAACGATATCCAATGAGGTAGGTTGGGATCTAGGGGACTGAATGGTCTGCAAATTAAAAACCTGGATCCGATTCCCGCTCAGCAATATAGAATTAAAAACTTATTATTGATGGGGTCAACATTTCTGTTCTTGCTCTAAACTGCTCACTTGTGTAGCCTAATTATTTCCCTTAGAGTAATTGTGTACAATTAAAGCCAAAGTGATGATATAGTACGGTATTTAATTGATATTAGATCTTGAGAATTGAATCTTCAGTCTTCTTAATATCACTCAACTTATCTAAAAGTATTTGCTAAAAGACTATCTACAGTATAAGCCATTGTAGTAGATTAAAACCCAATAAGGAATAAATCATTATACGTGTTCTTAACAAAATACATTACCATTGTGTAGTATAATGTTGTTAATAAAATATACTATAGTTTCTTTGCTTGTGATTATTAAATTTTTTAACAATAGCATTGAAATCAGTCCTACCGTAGGTCTACGATGAATCTCATGTTTTTGTTGCTTAAATTATTTAATGCTTTAGGTTTCAAACTATTTAAAGTAGTCTCTACATTATCTTTTATCATCACTTCCTGTTTGCAATTTAACATGCATAAGTAAATTCAATTCCATTCCATTGTTATTATACATTAAATTAATGACTTTGTACATTCTAAAACAAACTAAAATGTATGATTTAGTTACCATAAGATTTTGACTAAGAAACAGCCTGTTATTGATCCTAAAAATTTTGTAAATACAAATAAAAGTATCTTATTATTGTACTGTGAGATTTTGTACATTCAATTTAATTTGAAATTATTATTCGTGTCACAATCAAAATATTCTAACTACATGTATTAATGTATGTGTCCCGGGGGTTTATTCACATTCGGACTCAGGTGCGTTGGGTGGTGTTGGGACAGTTGCTGGTATATGGGCGGAAGTGCTTATTATGATTTGATGTATAAAGCAAAATAAACACCACTACAAGACCTAATAACAGGGAGCCCATTTAAGGGTGTGATCATGTACAAAGATGGCAGCAAGCAACTTGTTCCTCAAGTGATGATGAGCTATTTTGCTTGAAAACCCAGAATTGAAATTATAAAGAAGAGTAGATGTGCATGAAATTAACTGTGAAAGAAGTGAGTTTGGCGAGTGCCACCATTTATTTCCTGAATTAAAATCGCATGAAAGTAGATTTTTTTTTTATCCATGAGAATAATAAATTATTACAACAACAATTATTACAACATGAATAAAAGAAAAAAATTACTTAGGCCTATACTAAACCATTTGTTAAAACTTAAGGTCACTTTTATTCATTACATTTTGTAATTCCAATCAGTAGGTTATTAATCTTTTCTTTTATTGTTAAGTGATTTTATGTTAACTTTACTGACCGTACTGTACATGTTCCCTTTTTGCGTGTATTGAGGGGTATGTAGTGTACAGTGGCCAAGTCTACTCTTGTAGAATGACCATTAATCAATCAAATGCTGCTCGAATATCGAGTGCAATCGAAAAAGGAATTTCTCACCTCCCTGTTTCCTCGTGCTCTCTTTCCCCTCTTTCTATCTCGCACCAATTATATGTAATAGAACATGGAGTAGGTGTTGTCACAAGGGAATAGGAAGGGGAGAGACGACAGATTGTCTTCACAGTCAAGTGTGATTCCGCTACACCGAATAAAGAACATCATTTTACACATGTGATTCAATATTTTAATTTGTTTCGGTAGTCTTTTCGCAGTATTATGAGTCCGTTTTAGTTGTAATTCGTTTAGTGTCTCTTCCATGAATACACAGACGTCGATTAAACAAATTAGCATTAAGTGTCTACTTTCAAAAAATTACCGAAGATAAAACCAGTCGCATCATTATCATTCAAGTTACCTAACTAAAATAATAAAACTTCATTAATGGCTGTATTTAAATAATTCATCTAATCTCTAGGAGGCTCTATTACTATGCATACTCGTACCATACTTCACCATCAGAGCGAATTTATAAGTATTTACGGTGTAAAACCGTCATAATAGAACTTAACAGGCAAGCACGAGCACGATCACGAGCCTATTAAGTTCTTATAACGGCCGAACATTGTACAGCGTTTTATTCTATTTCGAATCGAAAATTTTAAAAGGTAAATAATTCCAGTTAGGTTAGAAGAGTAATCGAAAAAGTTTGGTTGCCCAATTTCATATATAACGGAACTCAGGTTCTTTTGGTTGGCAACAACTTGTTTTCAAACAAATTACGTACAGGTATGAAAAACAATTGAACATAGCAGAAACATTGCTGGAAATACTAAATCCAGATCTATTAGTAAAGAAATTTATATATCTCTCTTGAAGTTATAGAAAAGGCAACTGACGAACTAATATTGAAACATTCTTCGTATGAGGAGTTGCAGACGTTTAATGCATGGAGAGAAATGAAGTTCGTAAGTAATGATTTGAGCTAGACAACATATTGTGTTAGCTTATGTTTGTGCTTTTGCAAAAACCATCTAGTTTATGGACCAAATTCTCAGACCTGAAATAATTAGTTATGCTATTTTGAATTTAAAAGTTTAATAGATACACGATAGTAGTAGTAATAGTAGTAGTAGCAGTAGTAGTAGTACGAATAATATTTGTAGTGGTTAAAATAAAGAAAATGGATATTTATTTGTTTGTTCAAAATCGAAGAGAACGACAGTGACATCTGATATCTTCAATAATACTGCTGTATCATAAGAATATTTACTTTCCTGCCACAACATGATATGTTTTGTTTATGTGCATTTAGTATAAAATAGCCGTATTTGCTTCGAGAACCTATTAGAGACTCTAGTATTTCTAGTGCGGCAGGGTGGTCTGCCGGAATGCCCTCAGCCTTGTGAAGACAACTTAGGAGCCAATCGATGAAGAAGTAGAGGCTGTGGTCACGAAGAGCATCAATAATGGCAGCCGGAGTCGGCATGGTGACCACATGCTTCTCAATCCTGTCATCTGTCCATGTAAAAGGACGAAGATAGATTATGCAGCGGTCATTGGCAGGCCTTGTTCCATCATGGGATATTGCACCACGCAGTTGGTTATATAGACAACGGGGAATGACATTTTAAGCAACTAAATCTGCAGTAGAACCCAGTTGTCTAAGTCTCGAATAACCGTGGGCTTGTACTATCCCCGGTCTATCAGCAATTTTAATATAATTATGTACAAATTAAAAATAGGAATATTATGTTAGTTGTGATTGAAGCGTGTGTTGTTTCTAAGATTAGAAAAACTGTGAGGTCATGTGCTATAAGTCCAAAGATTCTCTTGAAAATAAAACAACACTTGAAAAAATAAAGTTTAAAATTATAAGTGTTATATAATTGTAGTGCTTGAACGAGGTACTACTATGATAATATACAGCATTCTTTCTTTACAGGAACTTCAACATGATACGGAACTGGTAAGTGTTAAAAGTAAGTTTGTTCTTTTAGGTATCTTTATATACAGGGAGGCCATTTTATGCGGAAACTTTTTAACAGCGTTGCCCCTGCTCACACTTTCCCCGCTGTTGTTCTTGCACCGGCGGGGACCGTGTTCCGTTACTACCGGCAAATCACTAACTCAACCAATTTATTATCAAAATATGCCTACATGTAGAGGCTTATTACTCACCATTTATTTGAGATACTGTTGAATGACCCCCCGTCAGCAGTAAGACATACCTCACATCGTTTAAACAAATTATTTGCCACTTTCTGTAATTCCGCTTCGGTAATACACTCCACTGCACTTGTTATTTCGGCCTTAAGTTCCTCTAAGGTATGAGGATTATTTCGGTAAAATTTTCCCTTTAGGTATCCCCAAAGATAATAATCACAGTACGTTAGGTCGGCTGATCTAGGGGGCCATAAACCTGTGCTAATTATCCTGTCATCAAAAACTTCACGTAAAGTTCCTATAGAATTATGAGCGGTGTGCGCCTATATGGCAATGCGGCAGTGATGCGAGGTTTCCTCATAAAATGGACTCACTGTATTTGTAAATTAAACTAATATATAAGCATATAAAGAACTCGGGATATTCTTTATATGGAGTAGGAAAAAAAGGAGGAATGTATATTAATTATTTTCATTAGGACTATTGTATTAAACAATTAAATAAACGCAATTTCCAGACATCCTAATTTTAACTTACATAGTAGGCCTGTAGCTTATATAAGTAAGCTCGGATAACAGAGGATACATTGTAGTTTTGTTATCTGGGATTAAAATCCCTGCACTGTTGTAAATTCATTTGTGGAAAATCATTAGTGCTATATCATTATGTAATGCAATTTACAATATCAGATTGCTTGAATCTTCCGTAGATACAAAACGGCTTTGTAAGAAACTTCGGTCGGTATTTTTGTTGTTCGATGATATAAGTTATATAGACGTTGCTTAAAATGTTCCGATCTTTATGCGTATTCTGAAACATTTTAAAGAACGGTTTTTGCCCCATACAATACTATTAACGTTTTCTGTGCTGTATAGAATGCTCTATTGAGTACGTATCATTCATATCGCGTGCAAGATAATAGTAGAGCTTGTTTTAATCAGTTGTTCAATTACTACCATAATTCAAACATGCTATAAATTAAGTAAAAATGTGTTTAATATTTTATGTAAAACTTAGCTAGTTAACCCCTCTTCTTTTGGGTTCATTCAAGCACTACGCCCTTCAAACCATATTAAAAGACACACCTATTTATTTTTTGTTTGTAATATGCACTGGCTGGAATAGTAGGGAAACTTAGCACACCAATATACCTGTAGAAAATTAAACTTCCTTTGTTTCGTTCCTGTTCATTTAATGACCAATTCCTATCAACGGCTTAGGGGTGTTAACAAGCCGACAGAAATATTTATCTGGAAGCTGCACTTTCATTAATTATTTCCAATTATTTTCTCCTTAGGCTATTGATAATGAATTTAGAGCCACAAATTCTGGATTCATATTATAACTGAGTGAAAATGTAACATTTCTGAACCGCTCAATTCAGTGTTTTCAATAATGGGTGGAAGTAAAGATCTATTAATTTGTACTTTGAATAAGTTTTGTTATAAACTACCCTTTTTTCACCGCTTTATATCAAATATTAGATAAATAACATTTTCCAAGTTTCAGTCTTGGGTCCATCGCTGTAGCGCAGAGGATGCTTTTGCTCCCCTCACTCAGGGGTTCCGGATTCGATTGCCCATCGGGAAAATTTCGGGTAGGAATTTTCCGGGGATTTCCCCACCTGTAAGACGAATATAGGACAACACAGGCCCCTGTGTCCCAGGACAATATCTTGCCGGCATTATCACCTGTGCCTTGTTGGGTATGAGTGTGGTTTGTCTTTCTTATGTGTATGTGTTGTGTCGGAAGTGACCCCGGTATTGGGCTGATCACTCATACGGGGAGGCTTTCCATGATCTAGCCTGGTAAAAAGAAAATGTGAGCCATATGTATTCCCTTTTCCGATAGGTCGCGAACCAATAAGGTCAAGTTCGATTGGAGCTTTAATATCCCGACAACGGGAAAGGAAAACTAAGAAGAAGAGAGGTGTTTCAGATTTGAGTAGATTGGGTTGAAGTCTCGATCGGGAAATCATCATCGTCATCATCATCATCATCATCAGCATCAGCATCATCAGCAGCAGCACCATTGTTGATATTATTATTACTGTTATTATTATTATTAATCCAATCGAGACATTTCTCAAAACATAAGAAAAAAATATGTTTTATGTTTCGAGAAATTCCAGACATTAAAAGTAATACCCGTTTTTGGCTATTTAAATGAATGATTAGAGCCCATAAATAAGTGCAAGTTATTATTGTAAATATATATATATATATTTTTTTACGTATGTGTTTGCATTTACAAGCAAACTTTTGTAGCAACGAAATAAACTTAATCAGGTCATAATAACATGGACAGGACAATAACAGAAATAGCTCATGACCTCACTGCACTGGTAAGGAGTGCATTTTGCTATTGTACGCACTTCTATCCAAAACATAGCATTCTTTGGCATTCTGAATACATTATGACTCATTATGCGGGAATTATGGGGGGGTCCAAGTTCCCATTGGGCAAAAGAAATTCAGAATAAAATATTATCCTTTATCGGCGTAGTTTTGAGATGTTAATCAGAATCAGATTCTCATAAATCTATGAAGAATAAAAATATTCGTGACCAGTAGGCATTCGATAATATTTTTCTTTTCTTTGCTACTTATCTTATGAATGCGTAATGTATCCTATAAGATACAATATTTTTCTTTAAATTGACGTGAAATAACTCGAAACGATTTTTTTTTGTAACATTTACCGAATATGGTACAAGAAACAGAATGTGAGTTTAATCATCAAATATCTGTGCATTCCGGCATGGATTTATAATTTGCTTGAGAAATTCAGTCTGACGCAATTAAGGGTTAATGTAATTATTTTGATCTTCTTATTAAAAAAAGATGGATCATGGGTTCAAGTGAACATACAAAACTACCCACATAAAACTAAACGAAAATACCTTGGAAGTTGCCATTTATAGAGATATTATACAATTTTAAGGGAACTTTACACAAATTATATTTTTAGACTGTGAATGTTTGTTCTCCCGAAATGAGAAAAATGTTGACAAATGCCCATCTTCAAATCTACTCATTGTTTCTTTCCATAGAACATAACTTTGAAAGACAAATACACTAGTCATCTTAAAAAATTATGTTTACAAAATCTGAAATTATTCACAGATACAACTAAACAACTCATATTTTACTATCTATCTTTATATTCCCTGGGATCTTGGTGTTTAAAATTCCGGTTTGAAGATATTAGGTGCACAATGGTGTTTAATTATTATCTCCAGCTCAAATATTATGAAAATGGACGAAAATTAAACGATGATAATGTTACTACTATTGCTACTATTACTTCTATTACTATTACAACTACTACTACTACTACTACTACTATTACTACTAATAATAATAATAATAATAATAATAATAATCTATATAAATAAAATAATAATAATTCTTAATTTAATTTGGCAGCCTTAAATTCTTTTCTCACACTCAACCAAAGACAAAATTAAAGAAAAGGAGCAAACACATACACTTACAGTCCTAAAAGTAATAATATGTTATGTATGTGCATATTATTATTATTTAGTATTCTGCCTAGTGGCAGGTCCATGTCTTCGTACGGAGAATTTCTGACGCCAGTGTTCCCTATCTCCAGCTATACAGTTTTTAATTAAGTCTAGGCTATGCTAGATTGTCAAGATTAGAGTAGATTTTCGTGAAGGTATGAAAATTAGAAATGTCTAAGATTTAGGGATCAGTAGGAGTACAAGTTCTTATTAATTCTATAATAACAACAAATAGCATCTTATTGCTTATTCTCTTAAAAGTATTATCTCCCAGAAAGGACATATTTTCCTCCTGAAATAGCATCAAACTAATTAAGCACTTAATTTTTTTCGATATAATATTCAGTGAATTTAAGTTAAATTTCATAAAATTGCCATTTCAGGAATGCATCTTGTTTGTTCAATAAATAGACGGGCTTTCACTTTTCCAATATTTTCTGTATCAATTACTTTATTTATCAGAAAGTATTTTTTGAAGTGAAATATTTCAATTGATTTTTGGGACAGCAACTTTAAAACTTAAGATCTTCTAAACATAAGAAAAAATATTTATTGCAAGGCATCAGTCATTCAATAAAGACGTAAATAGTAAAAAAAGTCTATATTTCGATTTTCTGCTACGTGCTTGATCAAAATGTATATAGTAGTGGATAATGAGTGAAAACAAAGAAGAAGGATAGATTAAATTTATTTTAAATTATGGCAAATTTAGCTAAAAATTGCACAGAATGTTGATTATACTCGATGAGTGAATGGTAAGATGAAAATTTCTCTTCTATGTACTTTTGTTACTGTTGTACAATAATTTTTTATGATAATTTTCAAGGTAAGCTATGTTGAAATGCGTACATATCGTTATTGCAAGGGTAGTAGGCCTATTCTTTAGTCTCAGAATTCATTTATCAGTTTTATAATATTGTCATCTTTATTTAATGATAGACTTCGGACACCAGAAGGTGAAAAAGAGCGTGCAGTTAACAGCAGTCATTTCCGCTTAAGGCTACAATTAAAAGTGTGACTGCTACAAGCCTCTCATTATTTCCTCTTATTTAAATACTATCATTAAACTCCCGTGCAGTAAACTTAGGCCATAGTTATACCATAATAACTCATTATTCGGAAATAACTGCACTAATTTAAGTAGGACATGCCACTGCATATTAATTGCATTAAACATTGTCAAAATTATTATCGAGTCCTACATCACCTGCAACCATTCAAACAACACATCGTCTTTCATACATTCTCGTTGTTAATGTTCGGAACATCCAAAAGTCGCGATCGAGTATTTTATGTACTACGCGTAGTTTATGAAGTAATAAACTTTTTAAATAATAAATGTAAAAAATTTATTTATAGAACTTTCCAATATTAAGGGATGTAAATGTGCATGGTAGAAGGTATCAGGGCCTATGGGCGTTATTGTTAAACGTTTAACGTTTTGGTACGTGCACCATTATTTTCCATACGCAGTTGAATGCGCTGTCATGTCCGTCTGCTTGCCCGCCTGGACATTTCTCTGATTTCTTCATACGTTTTGCCAGTTCGGCGGACCCACACATTAACGACGAGACGTGCCTCAGAGGCGTTTAGTGTCTTAAAAATTGAGTTTTACAATGCTTCATATACGGTATATAGGGGAAAGTGGGGAAATGGCGTGCACTTAAGGAAGCTTAACATTATTTGGGTTCTGAAATAATATTTCGAGATTTTTTCTTTCGTAAAATAATAATGTTTTCATGATGTATGAAAGTGTCGCATTAAATTTTCGCCACGAACTCTCTTTAGAAAAAAAATAATTAGAAAACCAAATACATGCAAAGTACGGCATTACCCCATACATTGGGGTAATCCCGTACATCATAAGGTGCAATGTCTCTGCCAAAATCCTTACAGAAAAAGCAGACGGAAGAATCTTTTTCCGCACTACTTGAAGCATTTGCTCCATCGGGGATCCAATCGACCTCAGTTTCGTCATCAGTGAATTGTAGGCTTTCGTCTGTTGAGCTTTCAAAAGACAGATTTCTTCTGCAGGTTTTTTTAACTTCTTTCTTTTCTTCGTTCTCTTTCTGACTTTTGGTCACTTTATCCACCCTTTTTCTTTTCTTCTCTTGTGCTTTGTTAGGGGTTGCCGTAAATATGGTGGAATTTTGCCTTCTTTTTGAGACCTGAGTCTTGCCACTTGGGCCTGGTAATGGAGATTTAGATGTAGGCCTAATGGGATTTAGATGTAACATGAGAAGTTGTTGGCTCTGATGTGTCTAGTGGATTTCTATCATTTGCATTTCCTCGTATTTCCCCATTGGCATATCTATCTGTCCGTGTTGACAGAGAAATTCCGAAAGACCTGGCTATCTCCCTTTGCTTCCGGCCCTTTGCAGCTTTGAAAGCTGCTTTCATGGTTTCCTGACTCCATTTCCCCATGTTTGTCTCTCTTCTTCAGTTTCTGACCATCTTTAAAATTGAATATGACCTTATTTATGGGAATTATATCTATTTTGTTATTCATAAAATGAAAGTAACTGGTACTGTAGTAACTGTGAAAGGGAAATATCTTAAAAAATAATTTTTGGGGCAATGGCGTGCACTTTACTGTTTGGTGTGTGCCATTGCCCCGTTCCGCCATTATAGTGTTTATGGTTTGCTGTTTTGAACCCGTTTAAGATTTCGTAGTCTCTCTGTGGTCACATTAAAAGTAACACTGCACTTTACCTAACATTGCAATATCAATGTTGTAATAACAAACCATTAGGGCTTACCTTAGTTTGAACAGAGCACCAGTGTAATAAGCATATACGAAGAATTGCGTTATTACTTCTAACACGCACGAAGCTCAACAATCAGCCCTCTTGATGCTATGAGATTGTTTATAGGGACTGCCGCTAGAGCTCACCACCAATCAGTAAAGTCTGACATCACTTATAACCGTCAAACAGAGATGCACGGCATTCCCCCTCTGCACGCCATTCCCCCCTGTTCCCCTACAGTGAGTCCCACGCAAGAGTTGGCCAATGACGCGGGTTTCTGCGTCGCGGCTGGAACAGCTCCAACTTCCGAGCAATCGGGTGAAGTATCTACGCAAATAATGCCGCGGTCGGTGTAATGATTCAGGTTCTCACGTTTACAGTTAAAATTACAATGAAAATAACCACGTACCTCATCACAAGAGATGTTGGAAATGTTCTCCTCTTGCATCCACACAATACTGGCACCTTTTTAGGAAATTTTCTTTCACGAGCATAAGTTCAGCTTCCGAGACAAAGTTACTTTCTCTTGTGATAGGCCTATGTGATATTGTCTTTAAGTTCTTCTAACAGTATGTAAATATTATTTATGGGGAAACTTGAAAAATAAAGTGTATAGGTCAATTTCCCATACATAAGAAGAACTTAAAGACAATAACACAAAAGAAATTAACTCTGTCTCGGAAGCTGAACTTATGCGCGTGAAAGAAAATTTCCAAAAAAGGTGCCAGTATTGTGTGGATGGAAGAGGAGAACATTTCCAACATCTCTTGTGATGAGGTACGTGGTTATTTTCATTGTAATTTTAACTGTAAATGTGAGAATTTGAATCATTACACCGACCGCGGCATTATTTGCGTAGATATTTCACCCGATCGCCCGGGAGTTGGAGCTGTGCCAGCCGCGACGCAGAAACCCGCGTCATTGGCCAACTCTTGCGTGGGACTCACTGTATATATCTGTCTTCTTTTCCCTGTGTAAATGTAATGAGAACTTTCTTGTTATTTCCAAAATGAACCTTATCCCCAATCGTTTACTCACAATCACATTCTTATCCAAAGTTGTAAATTAAGGTGCAAAATGCCCCTTATCCCATAGGTCATTGTCATTGTTGTTTCTGATTTTCATTCTAGAAGCAAGCTTATCCTGATGTGAGGAGATGCATGTTCTCTGAGAGTAAGTCTAAAATTAATTTTAGAAAGTGCTACTTGCCATGCAAAGCTGGACATTACTGCCAGATTAGGAGTACACAGCTTAAGAGAAAATGCCTTTTAAAAATGAAATGTTGAAGAAAGAGGAGGAAGGTGTTTTGAAAATATCATTTGACGCTGAAGAATACCTTGTCTTGTCCAATTATGAAAATAGAGCTGAGACTTTAAATTTATTCTACACCTCAAATTATGTTACTGAGCCCATGAAGCTTGTCTGCGGTTCTCGTGGGCTTTGTAACTTTGGCTGAGAACTCTTGAGATTGGAAAGCCCATGTGGAAGGCCATGCAGGCCAAACCCAGGCTGCGAGTTCTAGCCCTTTTGGAAGGACCTATAGTGCTCTCTCTCTCTCTCCCTCTCTCTCCCTCTCTCTCCCCCCCTTAACCTGAAGTCTTCCTATGCTGGAACATTTTTTGCAGTACAGAATTATGCTTAACCCATAGTACACAATGAATTATTTTTGAAGTAATATAGGCCTATCTTTACGTTTTCTACCTGTACCAGAGGTTCTATAGCCGAAGTATTGCATAGAACCTAAATTTCGATGATGGGTTTTCAGCTTTACTATATGGTTTGGGGTGCGCTGAATAAAAAATCAATTTTCTAAAATAGGTCCCTGTAATATACGTGTGTATGTGTCTGTCTGTTCGTGTGCCTATATGTGTAACGTTGGTCGATAATTAAGAACAGTATAACAACGAAATTTCGTAGGCCTATTTGGGTTATTTAAGATTCGGAGGTGTGACACGAAGCTTTAGCAATAACTTTCTTACTTTTACTACCACTTTACACGAAAAGAATCATTTATCGGGATATCTTCTAAACTGGCTATTTACTAATTTTAGACATGTAGTACACATATTGAATATACTGAAATCTAACAATATTTGTTACCATCTCATTTCACCAACAAACACAGGTTTGAAGTCTTGCCTGAATGAGACTTAACAACTGAATGCGAACTCAAAAAGCGGTCACATAGACTATTCTATTTCTCAATATGAAGATAACTTAGATAAAATCATGTTTTTCACATCAGATTTTTATGTAGGCATAAATATTATTTTGAGAAAAGTTAGAGAAGCTAAAGTCTAATGAAAGTTTAATGCATTTCCTGGTATATATTTGGAGTGTATATTGTAAATCCCACTTCCCATATAATATATACCAGTGAATACATTAAACTTTCATTACAAGTTAGCACTTCTATCTGTTCTCAAAATGGAGATTGCCGGGTTTGCCAATAGACCCCTCATATATACTCTAGCTATGAATGTACTCTAGCTGTACTATTTGATTTAACTAAGGGCTTCTAGTGCATAAGAAATGCCATATTGTTAAGTTAGATTATTACGGAATAAAAACAACGAATAAGGAGTGTTTTATCTCTTTGAAGTTTCTCCATACAATTGTCGGGTTTTCTTCAGATTGAATAAAAATTTTAATCATTTCTTAATTAGGTTCCGTATTCATGTCTTAAAAAAATCTGGCAGCGTCGAGTTCTTCCCTTAGCAGTGATACATACTGTAAAGCCTGAATTCAGTGTCTTGTTATACTCAAACTGAACAGTTTATGTAACGCAGTCAGTGGGTGTTTGTTTGCATTCGAGAGTGGATGTTATCCCGAAGTTCGGATTATGCCAAGATTTAGAAACGGGAGAATATCACTGCATTATTCGTGAAGCCTTAAGTTTAAGCCAACACATACGTAGGGAAGGGCAGTGTCCTATAAGTAAACGAAACCTTACTTACTTACGTACTCAATGGCAATAGACAATTCCTAAACAAGATAAAGGAATATTATCTATTTTATGGAAACCGAAGGTTTTTTTGCCGCGCTTACCTGAGCCCGCCATTCACCCCTATTCTGTGCTAACTCCATCCAACCATCCCTCGCAAATCCTACTTCCCTTAAATCTATCCTAATATTGTTCTCTCACCTCCTTCTACGTCTTTCAAGTGGTATTTTTCATTCGGGTTTCCCAATCAATATTTTTGAGATACGTTTTTCCTCCCCCATGCGTGCAACATGCCCAGCCCATTTCATCCTCCGTGATTTAATTACCCTTACTATAATTATCCGGTGACGAGTACAGGTTATGAAGCTCGTCGTTATACAGTTTTCTCCAGTCCCCTTTTTCATCTCTCTTAGGCCCAAATAAGTTATGTTCCTAAGCTCCCTGTTTTCCAACACTCTCAGATTATGTTCTTCCCGAAGAGTAAGAGAAGTCTCACAACCGGCAAGGTCTTCATTTTTATTTTTAGATTTTTGGACAGAAGACGAGAAGATAAGAGTTTCTGAGCTGCATAAAAATAGGAATTTCCTGATTTGAGTGTACACTTAACTTCTACCTTAACATTATTTGTATCTGTTATTATTGTTAAGTAACGCTTGCTTGATATATGAAACGAGACATTATCTAACTTTTTCGAGAAGCTTTATCAAATAATATGTAAACTCTTCGCTCTAAATACTTTTTAAATATTCGTAGAATAATTTTATTTAGATTTAAAAATTCATTAAATATTTAGGGAAGAGAAAAATTAGAGATGTGTAAAAAGTGTAGCTTTTAGAGAATTAGTAAATAGATTGAATTTACAGTCAATGCAATAATATTTGAGTTGAAGTTAAAAACTACAGAGTTAGGAAATTAGAAACACTAAGACGTAAATTGCACATTCAAAGCATGTATTGCGCACTTTTATTGTAATGGAATTTGGATGGGATATTAACCTATCTTAACAAATCATTCTTCCCTCAATCGCCCTGTCCTCATCTTGTTCATAAAACTCCATAGAAAGTATATTACATTCACAAAACTTCCTCTATAGAAACAGCATGGGCAAGGGGAATACAACTATCTCACGTCATAATCAGAATAAGAGACCGTATTGCAGACAGTGCATATTCAGTTGTTCAGCCTATGTAAAGGCATATATTATTTGCTCGCCAAGCTAGATACAAGCCTGAGTTTTGCACACGATGGTTGCCTCTTATCCAGGGGCGAAGTGTCCAGATAGGCATCCCAGCTATCGCAGAAACATTTTGAAGACTCTTACGGAAATAGATATTTACGTATCAAGTACACAAAATGACGCTTTAGCGGATGAATCTAGTATTGCGGCCGAGATATAAGCCGAGGCCAGAATATCGCTGAAGTTTTTGTATACGTGGTGCATACAGTATTTTTTAGTAAAAGCAGTGTAAATTATATAAAATAAAAATACAGGATAATTAATTATAAAAGGCATAGTCAGCCATTTGTTGACGCCATATTCTCACAGCCGCCTGAATCCTATGCTATGAACCAATGCGAAATATGGATGTGGATGGCAGTACGGGGTTTTTAATGAATAGTATAGCTATCTTGGCTTTGGCCTATATTTGTTGTTATATTATTAGGCTAAGTCTTAAAAACCTGATAAAATTGCTGATTGACGTAAAGAGACAATGCTGCCTTTTATTTGTTGTTTTATGGTCAAATATTTTGCTTCAAACCCTGTTACGGTTGGTATGACTGTCATTGCCATCTGGATTATTCACTTGCCGTGACGACTTTGCCGGCCTAGGCTGGTAAAGTGATACTTTTTGGACTGTTAACAGTTCGACAAGCAGCTGTTTTACAGAGCGTGTAATAAAAAATCCTTTAAATAAAATATGGTAAACTTGAAACTTTCCAACAACAATAATAACAAAACTTGACTATATTTTGTCTGAGGATACCAGGCTTAAGCCCAAGCTGAAGTCAGCAAGCCACTCACCAAACACTGTCGACTGCTCAAGCATGTCTGACTGCTATATTGAAAGCAATGGTAAGCGGAAACTCGAGTTATGGATATAATTCCAAGTGTTAGAATTTGTTATTAAATGTAGCCAACCTAACCTATTCTGAACTCTGACTACTCACCCTTCCCAATGGGCATAACTACTCTTCAAAGATTTTTTCTCTAAAAGTGTTTAGAATAGATGTTTTAGCTTTTAGTAAGCACCTCTTTTACAAAATTTAGACAAAATCGCTATAGCTTTTTTCGAGAAAATTAAATAAATTTAAATTTTGTTCATGTATAATGATACTACAAGTAAAACAAAGTCATGGCCAATCTTTTTGTCGCATCCCCGAAAGATATGTAAGCTAGTTATAAAATTTTGCTTATTCATGATTTTTGTGTCCGAGATAAACAATTCACATACACACACAGATATTTTTTCTGAAAATTGCACTTTTCCATTTAGCCAAATTATAAACTGTATTACTGCTGAAAGCTAGACATTTAATTTCAAGGTTGAACAAAGTATTTCTTCCACATATAATAAATATGTTACGGGATAGAAAGCATAAATTGACCTTTTACGAGAGTAAGTCAATAAATATCTACACTTTTTTTAATTCATTGTAACAACAGTGCAAAACTTTCAATTACCTAATTTTTCAACATCGTCACCTTCCTTGTCAATGCACTTTATCCAGTTGCAAGAGCTTCCTGATGCCCTACGAAAAAAAGTTTTTCGACTTAGTAGCAAGCCACATATACACCGCTTCCTTCAGTTCTTGGTCTGCATGAAGGCATCTTTAAGTGGGCCAAAAAGATGGAAATCTGACGGGGCGAGATCGAAACTGTATGCAGGATGATCTAACTTCTCAAAACCCAGTGGATTTGGATGGGCGTCCTGTTCTTTTCTCGTCCTTCACACTTGTTCGGCCATTTTTAACTTTTCAATCCATTCATACACGCTTCACCGTGGTAAAGCATTGCCCCCATATTGTGCGGAAAATCTTTGATGGATTTCGGCTTCTGGTAGGCCTACACCTTCAGACTTCAAAAAAACTGGTCACTGCACGCTGTTTAATTTGCAACAGCACAACACTCAGTGGAGTCATTACGTTCAAACATTCCACAAGCGAAAATAAATTAGCTACATGTCGACGTACACGGGCACAAAGTGGTACAGCCAACCTACAAAAGATTAAACAAAAAATGCTGATACTTATTGTCTTATCCTCGTATAACACAATTGGGAGGTAAATAAAATGAAATAGAAAAATAAGTGACATTATCTTCACCACTATAATGATTTACCTGCCTCTTTAATTTTTTTTAACGAGAATTCATATTTTTACGAAGTTTTATAAGAAAAACAAAGGCTGTTGAAATTACACAGATAGCAATTTGATTGGTGACCATTATTGTGGGCTCCACCTCGGCTTCCTCTCAAACTAATTTCAATCATCAGACTCTACCCTTCTCTCTCTTCCATCATTCTATTGTTCCGTGTAATTAATATTGATTAGTTTTTTACTGATTAGAACCAGGTCTCATCAATAATAACACAATGTTGCTTGTATTCGGATACTGATCGATTACAGTCACCAGGTGAAGGGAAATAGTTTAGGAAATGAGAATCGACACTGCTAGGATTCCCCTCTCCCACCATCAACCTGAAAACATTTACTTACCTCTATAGTGATTCCACATTATAGATTAGTCCTTTTTAACGACCTTTAATTTTCAGGAGCTTCCTGGCAACTCTCATAAAATTAATTAATGTTTTACGGAGTTGTTCTAATATTTTTGCCACTTTATAGCTGTATGTTTATGCGTATTATTAACTCGACTATGCCATACAAAAATTAATAGCAATCTGGGAAAAAATATTCAAATTTTTATAAAATAAGTGCCAATATATAATTGGAGTAATGAAGAAGACTATAGAGAGATGACTGAAGTCCTCAATTAAATTTTATATGTGAAACCATTATTTATTGCTAATCGTAAAAATAACTAATTTTTTTAAATGAGGATTTCTAAATGGGAGAGATTTCCATAAAATGAAGCCTAGCATTGTTCCCGGTTTGGACAGAATGATAAGAATATACGTTTTATATAGGTACTGATACTTTTTTGTATTTTTTAAATTAATATATAATCTTATACAGATAAAAAAGTTTTAGTCATACAATGAATGCATGGTGTTGGATAAGAATTTCGTAATTTTTTTTTGGCATTATTGCATAACATATCACCATTTGTTGAAATAAAATTCAAATTTACATTTCTTCAATTCGAATTTATAGAGTGTCAAATTTGTATCGTAAGGAGAGAGAATATTCAGAACCTTTCTTCCGGTATGTTAGGAACAATATTATTTCGATTCATCAGATATGAATTATTTTACTTTCTTTCTTCATCCAGTTATCCTTTCTTCCTAACATGTGTTTACTGCATTATACAGTTGGCATGGTTTCGATATACATAGACTCAATAGTCTATGTATATACATAGACTCAATAGTCTATGTATATCGAAACCATGCCAACTGTATAATTCAACACTATATTGACAAGTTGCAAATGGGTGCAGATTTAAAAAGTATCTTGTTTTTAAAGTTTCTCGGCTAACAGAATCATTAAACAGTTTGAAAATAAGTTGTAGACGGTAAAGCTGTCAGTAACTATAGTCTTTTGCATGTGGAGATAAACCGTTCTAACTCTACGTAAAACTTGCAAGACACTTACGAGCAATTTCTAAGGTCCAAATTGTCTGAGTTAGCCTACATAAATATGATATACATATCAAAATGTTGTAATCATGAAATTATCAATTTGTTACGAGACTTAACAACAATTACACTTTAAAAGTGTCTTACTTGAGAGAAGAAATCTCCAGAATTATTTTTAGTACTACTTGCATGTGGAAATCGCTAATTTCTAATTATTATATTTAAACATTCAGTTTCCTCTTCATCCCATAGGCATAGGGGACATTCTAACCTTAACCTCTACGATGATTCATGAAATGCTTCAAAGTTCCTAGTAAATAGGACCTAGGCATATATGTTGGTTAGAGGAACTAACGAAAAATGCTACACTCGTGCTCATAAATGCCTCGAAAGTGTAAATTTACCGTTTTGCTCGACAAACCTACAGTGTGAGACAGCAGTACACGCTGATACTCCCCAAGTGGAAGACTGTGAATCCTTAAGAATTAACCAATTCACTTACATGGTATTCGGGGGCTAATTTCGTTACTTGCCTCTCCCTAGGCAATGGATAATTTTTGCCCTTATATTCAAGATGAATGGACTACCAAAATAATTACAGAAAAATGGCATTAAAATAAAAATCATTTACAAATACCAAGGAATGTCCAAGCCGAACATATATTAAGTAGACTGAAATTAGACTATAGTAATGCAGTTCATGGCAAAAGGCCACCATTGCTGTAGGATTCGACTAGTCCAGTATAAATGGTTTGCTCTGCAGCGGCTTAAATAAAGTAGCGTATGTTTGTATTAGACTACTTAAAGAGTCGAAGAATGGGTGCAATGTGAGTATTCCATTCTGTTTATTAGTAAGTATGATATAAGTAGATTTGTCCACTTTATACCCTCAATATAGCCTAGGATATCCAGGGAATGTTGCCAATAACATTATATAACATACTGCAAATATTACGAGAGCAATACGGAGTGTAGAGGTCAATAGACTGTAAGAAGAAAATACGAGAAACCTACAAACCAATAAAGTGCAATTCAGGTTGTGAGTACATTCTCCTATGTATTTAGCAAAGGTGTGATAAGACTCGACTATACTTTGGTTTTAAATTTCAGACTAACGTTATAACATTAGCGGAATTGTTTATACACAATTCTAGACATACTTCATTTTAACGCTGAACCTATAAACAGTTGTACAATATTGATTATTATTGATTTCTAGAAATTTTACACGATTGGTAAAGTTGTTTTATGTAAGTTTTTGAATATTATAGGATAACACATGTGAACAGGATTTCAAAAATAAACCTACCTATTAAGTCATACATTGGAAATGTTATTGGCAACATTCCCTGGATATCCTAGGCTATATTGAGGGTATAAGGTGGACAAATCTGCATATATCAACTACACCCTCATTGAACAAAATGAAGTTTATTAAATAGGAAGTATGTTATAATGTACTGTATTGGATTGAAATGAGCGTGCGAGTGCTCCACATTTGTTTTCCACCAGGCTATAACAGTGAAGAAGCGCAGTTTCTGGACGTGCATACTAAACCTCATACTTCCATCGACTTATGAATTCTTAAGTCTTTATGGCATTCTCCTCGCCCATTGATCATTCCCATCTTTCTAATGAGTCTGGCATCTGTCATTCATTAGCCATTATAGATTTCATAAAATATATAAATTCCATTCGCATTATATGCAATTTTTATTTCAAAGTCAAATTCAAGTACAAATTCTTACTTTTTTTTTTGTCTGTTGATATTCATTGGTGCCCGAGTGTCTTGGATCGCTTAATTGTCCCTACAATGGAGAAGTAAAACTAAGGTAAAGAAATAAATAAAGATAAGCTCTGTAAGTACATGTTTTGTTAGAACGACTTTTTAGGTAAAAAATGCATCCAAAGATATATTACTACTAACGAAGGAAATGTAAAAATAATATTTTTGCACGATCGTGCGTTTATTTCGTCTTACAAAGAACAAGTTGCATTAGCTCAATTTACAACTATCTGCTTCTCCGGCATCGCTAACCTACATAACCTAGTAATAATGAAACCTATTACTTGGCATGGGCTGTAATAAACTGCCTTCAGTATACCGGCGTGCGGGAAAGCAATCAAGCATGAAAGAAAACAGAATGAATGAACCTGTGGCTGCTTTTCAAATATGCCCTTCGGTTTAAACAGTTACCGAAGGCAAACGAACGTGAATCCTACGTTTATTTAATTTTTTTTCTTCATAAATTGGCATTTGATGTAGAAGCCTGGAATTCTGTGACGGGCCCACCAAGGTAGATTTTTAATATTCGAGTATATTAGTTTATTTTGAAATTACACGATCGTTCAAAAAACATTGTTGGATACATGCTTAGAAACAAGTGAAAAAAAGCATTCGTTACGACATTTAAAACGATTTTCGACGTGTCTGAAGGTATGCCTAACACGATTAAAACACAGGAAATAAATTTCTCATAGAAGACTATTTTAATTATAAAAAGGTCAGTATACTGAAATCATTCCCCGTCCTCCAGTTCCAATCTTTATAGCCATTGATCTACATTAATACATAGAAATAAGCATAGTCAGTGTTAAAATAAAACTTAAAATATATTTACATTTAGATAATTATTGTTATAGGCTATTATTGTCAATTAAAAGCGGTCTAATATTAGGGTCCAAGGTGTGAAAGTAAGATTTACAGAAACGACTAAAAGTATTTTAAAAATGAGTAAAGGAAAAACACGAAAGGAAATAGATACGAGAATATTTTGAGACGAAGATGTACTTATTTTCTATATTTATCAACGTTGCCCACTTACAATTAGGCATTCATGTCACTGACCGGGGAATGTGTGATAATGTTTGTGTCATATGAAGTATACAAAAATATCCTAAGCTCTATGGCCTGTTATCTAAAGTGCCGGCCATTGACGTTGTTGGCTATAAATAAGCAGTAGTATGGACGGAAAATACGTTATTTCCTAATTTACTACAGTGTCCGTAACAGTTTTATACCAGTTCTGTTATAAATATGTAAATTTAATTATTGTCACATAACATTAACAATGTGGCTTTCCGTTTATGACATTTCCACTTCTTTTGACGAATTTCTGTGACATTAATGCAAACATTGTTGATTAAGAAAACAATCAATATATACTGGTAATTGTGTTCTACTTATATGCCTAATGAACTTAATTATGGATTAGTGGAATCATCACTTTTCAAAATACATGGTGGTATTTTTCATATGTCACATATTGCTTGAAGAAATTAGTTTTGAACTTCAAATTAGCTTTCTTGGAAAATTTGGAAATCTTGTTATCCTCCCTTTTCTTCCACCAGTCTTCATATGGAAAGATGGAATATCGGCTGGTGAGAAGAGCTAAAAGAGATATGCTGTTAGATGGGAAAAGAGAAAGAGGAAGACCGGCAAAGAGATGGAGAGAGAGTGAATGCACATCGTTAGAGGAAGTAAACGGAGAAACAAACAAGATACGCATCCTACAATCTAAGAAGAAGAAAAAAATAGAAGAAGACTACAAGAAGATACTTAGCATATTTTCAAATTATTTTAGACAAATTAAGTTGATATAATACATGACTATTTTTATACAATATTAAGTTTCAGGGTCGCATTAACATTATGTAATTAAAGTTAATTTGGGTGCCCAACAAGTGAAAGAAGAAGGCGAATTATAGTAACCTCTGCTTTACATAATAAGAGCTGTATTTCTCGGTTTTGAATTTAATTTGTTGCATACATTATAATCTCTACTCAATAGTCCCAACCCATTTTGTACCTTCTTTACCTGTACCCTAGGTATTATTAGGTACAGAAAGTATCGTCCGTAACTTAGAAGATAATTTATCATGTTTCTTCTTTACTGATGATGAACAAAAAAATTACTATTTCTATTTTGTCTTTGATACAAATAAATACGAAATATATTTTTTTTTCAATTGTAGAAGTTATCTTAAAAATAGTTTTGTTTTTTTGTTTTTACTTTTTCGATGCAGATGTTTTAACAAATTAAACTTGTTAATCGGAATATTTTACTTCTGAAAAATATTATTAAAATACATAGGTAATAAATTTTAAACAGAAATTCGTTCAAAACTCACAATGCAGATTTTTAAAATTCTAAATTCTAAAAGTTATTAGACAAGTAGGCCTATTTAAATTTCCACCATAATAGAACTTTAGGATGTGGAGGAAATCAATTTGTGAAACATGATGCGTTCTTTTTGTAAACCATACATGGGCATTTACTGGTTCGCGAACCACAAGTGGTTCTTGACCTTCCAGCATGAGACACAAGAATTGCGGAATTCGGTGAAAGTGGTGGAAATATTCCCATGCATGAGTCATAATCTCTTTGCAAGCAGTGACGGTAGCGACATAGTTCCGATTGGAAAGGCATTATAGCACATTCTAAGCCTTTGTATATTGAAATAATTGTACACGTAAAACAATAATTAAAAATATAATATTGCTTGTATACTTGTTAACTGTAGTGTAAATTATAAAGTGAAATTAGTATTTCCCAAAGAATGAGCAACCGCCACTGCACTTATTGTCTGTTTGTGTCTCCATCTAACCTGTTCTTTTCGAACTATTATGTAGTTTACTAACTTTGCTGGTTGCGTGTCAATGGATAGGAGTTTGCCCATGGCTGATGTAAACCCTTAAAGCAATTTGGCATATCCACGAGGAAATACTCGCAGGCAGTAAAGGGAAAGAGAAAGACTACTAGTGGCATTCACATGTACGTAAACAAGCAGTTTTTTTTTTAATTCTCATAGTGACTTCCATAAAATGCAGTAACCGTATACCTCTGTGGCATTGTTTGAACCTGTCGCTTTTAACACTTTATGCATCTCAGAGCAGCTGCTAATTGTTGGAAGTAACAATCGCTGCCATGTATGAGCTGCCTTTGTGTTCAAGATGGAATGAATAAATAAGGTAAGATATAGCCAGGGGGATCTAGTATTGTATAATACATACATTTGTTGCTAGTTGCCTCTTATGGCAGTCTTCTAGGTGGATGTTCCTAACACAGCCCGGCAATCTGGGTCCCGGCGGTGAAGCCAAGCCTTGCGCTATGCCGCCATCTTGTCTCACCTGAAGACACCCACTGAACTACACGCAATTCAATGGGAAACTATCACGAGAACTTAGAATAAAGTCTATTTTCACAATTTTCTATTGGAAATTTTGTATCCACTAGTGAACACACTGAAACCACATTGAAAAAGCACGTCCTCTTGCTATTTTTCTCAAGTATTGGTTCCTATTACTTGCTAAAAATTAGGTTTTAGATGTGAAACTTCTTTAGTCGCGGTAGGATTAAATCGAGAGCTTGCGTTACGGACAAAATTGTCACGAAATTAGTGTTATGCTCAAAATCGTCGCGAAATTAGTTTGGTGTGACGGAACGGACTGCACAGAAAACAAGCAACTCAATAATTAGGCTTATCCAAAATTCAAAAAAAATAAAAATTTAAAAAATTCAAATTAAAAAATCGAAAATCCAAAATTTTAAGTCTAAAAATTCGAAATTTAAAAATAAAAATAAATTAAAAATATAAAAACTCCAAAGATCCAAATTTTAAAAAATAATCCAAAGTAAAAAAATCCAAATATCCAAAATTAAAAAAAATCTTAAAATCCAAAAAAATAAAAAAACCAAAATTTAAAACATTCCAAATTTAAAATCAAGAGAAAAACATCAATACTATTAATAAACTACAGTATTGCTCAATTACAACACGCACAGTGAAATGACAGGCATAAATGAAATAAGGACATTATTTTATTAAGACTATATTTTAGATAACTTCCATTCCATTGATCAAAAGAATCAGTATATGGGTCATTCTTCAAATACGGGAAAATTTGGAGTGTCTAAAATCAAAATTTTTTAGTTTATATTTAAAATCTCAAAAAAATTGCTAAAATACTTCAGGGGTTTCTTGATAATAATAAGACACCAGCAGAGCTTAAATGTTTATATATATATTTTTTTAAAGCCATGTGAATGACATCCGTGTACATGTGGATGGCAGAAGGCCACATTAATGACTAACTTTGGCAACAATATGCTTTTTTTATGTGGTTTCATATTTTTCTCAGTTTACTTCAGTTTATTTTGCACCAAATTTGCAATTTTGTGTGCATACTCCGGAATCAATGCAATTTTAACTAGACTGTGTTTTTACGGTTGGGGGGGGGGGAATCAAGCAGAAATTCATTTAATCAGTTTTAAGATTTTAAATACAGGTCACAGACACCACAAACACAATAGTATCCTACATTTATCATCTACATGACTTGAGAGTCATCCACGTACCCCTTTATGAGGAATGTGGATGAAACAAAAATTAGGCATGTGGATGACAAAAAAAAAAGGAGTTTAAGTGGTCTCAGCAAGCCATTCCTAAACCTCTGTAGGCTTAACTTCAGTCAGGTACTTTGAATTGGTAGGTTTATCATAGTGCATAATCAAAATTAATTAATATTCACTTTTTGCCTATTTTCTAGAAGTCATGTTAATGACGGAGAATAAAAACGCTTTCCTTTGCTAATCCCAAACTGTTTGTAAGCAAGCAAAATTCAACCACAAGCTGCTCTGTTAGCTTCCTAACACTGTTGCCAGTTATACAAATTTCTCATTCCTGCAGAAAATTTTTCTATTCTTTTCAGCCATGTGGATGACCAAAAACCCTTGGGACATTCTTTATGTTCATTAGGTGAAATGACAATTTTATTTTCACACAATCATACTCATTGGCAGGAAAAAAGTCGAAAAGGAAGTAACATTTTGTTTTGTGGAAAAATGCAGTAGAATATACAAAACCGGGGTATGGGACAGGGCATGTGGATAACATTTAATTGAATTAAATTTGGTTTTGGAGTATCATAATTTAAAGTTAGTGACATTTCAAAGTGGTAGTTGTGGTATGGAAGTAGTAGAAAAAACTTTTATTTCAATTTTTTATAAAGTTGAATTTGAAGGGAAATATCACTCCGGAACGCAAATTTTCCCGTATTTGAAGAATCACCCAAACATGAACTATCTACTACATATCCTATGTCACAATATAGCAAGGTAGTGATATTTTAATAATTAATTAGTCATTTTAGTTAAATCAAATTTTTAAATATTGACAACACACAGTTTTACTGATTTGAATATATGTAACTTTTGTTAACTTGAGCTCTTTGTTCAAACATGAAAATATAATTAAAGTATTGATACTAACCCGGATTGGGTAATAGTTTTTATATCAAATCAAAATCATCATATAACTTAATCCTTGCTAAAATACTGACTAATAAACATACAAACAATTTCTCAATAGAAGTGAACTGGCATTCCTGATTATTTTTTCTCTTCTTCAGCTTTCACATGTGCCTAATCAAATTAGTGGTATACTAGGCGGAACTTATTAAGATCATTCAAGTAATACATAGATTTAAAAATATTACATAGTCCAAAGACAACACAGTTATACAGAAAAACACACACTACAAATTTCAATACATTAATATGAAAAATAATATGTTATGGGACACTTAAAATAAATATTCTGCCCTTATTAAGGGTGAAAATGGCAAAAACATTAATTTTTACTTTATTTTATATTCTTGTGTTTCGTCCATTTTGTAGTGATGTAATAACTTAATGATTCGTTTAGAGCATAGGCCTATAGGTTTTTTTCACTGACACTCACTACTGTGGTATGGCAATGTTAATTACCTTGTTGGAGCACTTTCAACCGTGTGGAGCGGCCATCTTCAGCAACTGACTCCCATGATGCCACTGTTGTGGCTAAGAAGACATTTTTGAATTACTGTGTCGTAGAGTGCATGTGATTTGAACTGTAATAATTACAATTATTGTTCGTTTAAGATGTTGGTGTTGTCTTGTGTGGTGTGTTTGTATATTTCATATTGTTCGAGTGTGTTGAGCATATGACCTTTGTGGTTAATGTGTAGGATATCCATGTCTGTATTGATGTCTGCGTATTTGTGGCCTGTGCTTATTATATGGTTTGCATAGTCAGAGTCTTTGAGAGCTCGTATGTGTTCTGTGTATCGTGTTTTGAAACTTCGGCCTGTATGTCCTATGTAGAACTTTGGACAGTCGTTGCATTTTAGTTTGTAGACTCCTGGATTACTGTATTTATTTCTGTGTTGTTTGTCTGTAGGTAAGTTAAATAACATTGCCATACCACAGTAGTGAGTGTCAGTGAAAAAAGCTATATGCTCTAAATGAATCATTAAGTTATTTTATGTATTATAAAAATATGGACTTTCCTCTTTAAAATGACATAATTATCTCATCTTTAGCTTGCTTATAAATATTTTAAAGCACTGGTTTGAGTCTCAATTTCATTAAGTTAATTTTTTCCTTGTACTGGGGGGCATTTTTTCTAAACTATAAGAACCAGAGATTTATAACTTTCAGAACTTGTAAGAAATGCCACTTTACATTTTGTAACATGTAGTCATTTTATTAAAAGTGCAATCATAGAAAAAATATGGCCTACCGGTACCAAACTGAAAAAAAAAATTAAAAATAAAAATCCTTCATTTAAAAGAATAATAACTTTAGGAAAACATAAGTACCGGTACACTAAAAATCCCAATGGTAAAAAGAAAAACATGCAAAAGCATCATACAGGAAAAAAATTATTGTTCTAGTTCTAATAGTTTAGGAAAAATGTTCAAGATTCCACTCAATATGCTCCCTAGTGCAAACAGTGTAAGAGAAAATGTTGCTTTCATATAACATTGCAGATATAGGACCTTCCGGGTGCCCTTAACATACTTTGACCAAGATATTAACTATTTTAAATAATAGAATAATATATGAACTTTGTCTTCATAACTCCAAAAAGTAAAAATATTTGTTGAAAAATTTAAAAAATCAAAGGAAAAGGTTTTTAAGTATCCTTGGTCTCCCCTATTCTAAATTTGAAATTGAAGGGCCTAGTTCCATAAAGGCGTAAGGCAGAAGGACATGGTTTCGAGAATTCTTGATGTTTTTAAACAATGTTACCACTCACAAGTAGCCTAGGTGGTTTAAAGTTTAATTTTATAACATATATTTTTGAAGGACAGGCTAAATTTACAATGTATTGGGATTTTTTTACAACTAGAGGTACCTAAACATGTCAAACAAAAACTGAAGTACTTTTACAGTAGCAAAATCTTTTTACTTTGTATCATATTATTTGTTTTTACTTTATTTTAGTAAAAACCTTTATTTTAGTATTTACTTTATTTTATTATTTAGTAAAAAGATAAATTAACTTTATATCGGAAGCTGAACTTATGCGCGTGAAAGAAAATTTCCTAAAAAAAGTGCCAGTAATGTGTGGATGCAACAAGAGAACAATTCCAACATCTCTTGTGATGAAGTACGTGTTTATTTTCATTGTAATCTTAACTGTAAATGTGAGAACCTGAATCATTACACCGACCGTGGCTCTATTAGCGTAGATATTTCACCCGATCGCTCGGGAGTTGGAGCTGTGCCCGCCGCACCGCAGGAACCTGCGTCATTGGCCAACTCTTGCGTGGAACTCACTGTAGAATGAATGTGCAGTCTCACAGGTCTTTTCTTATAACTGAGCAGAGGTTTAAGGCACAAGTACAATATTTCACTGAGTATTTAAGAGATATGAGGAGAAGGCATAAATGTTAAAAACTCAAAATTAAAGATTTGTGCCTTACACCCTTATGGAACTAGCCCCTTCAATTGATAAACAGAATATTTACAAATGTTTGAAAATAGCCAGGCGATTGTAGACTGATCTGTGATCAATCTTATGTCTATTAGTTTCCCTAACTGCATGATTAATGCGAATTTTCAAATATGACAATGAAATTACTTGTATCAATCTATTAACATGAGTGTCCAATGGATTTAAGTCCAATACATGAGTATTTAATGAGGGAAACAAACCTAGTTCATTTGCTTCAGCTGCGACTTTGTAGGGTATGTTACTTTTCACAATTGAATTGATGCCTCTGCATAAATTCTCTCTAAAACATCTTTCACTTAATTTACATACTCTAACCACATCATTTGAAGGAATAAATAACTTCCCATTACTTTTGAAAGAAATAAATGAATATGGACATTCTGTCTGTGTAATCGCTTTTTTGCAGTTGTCACACTTTAGAGAACTGACTACTTTCTTAACAACATAACCTGATATGTATTCAACAATACTGTCTGACAACAATGTTAATGTTGAATAAGATGGGCAATAATCATGATCAGAAATCTGAACTGGTGACTGAAGACATAAGGGATCATCCTCATTTTGTATAAATTGAGTGCTCTTCGCATCACGAGTACTACTTACATTAAGGATAGGTATACTATCTTGTGAAATGCAATTTCCTGTTTTTATGCATTTTAGTTCATTCCTGGTAATCAGTCGTTTGAAGGCTGATTTGAACTGCAAACATGTGGGATTAACGTTCCAACCTCCTCGTTGCCTTATGAGACCAAAAAATAGTTCTACATGATCCTGGCTTAATTTGTATGTCAGAAGGTATTCCATTTTTTTTGTTTTTACAAACATGTCATATAAATTCTGCACAGACAATAAGCACACTTTTAGGCCCACAAATCCAACCTTCCTATTACACGTTATAATCTTCTGTTCACATTCCTTATCAGTGTATAGGGAGTCAATGTATGCAATAGCATCACAAATGAATGGACTCCATAGATTTTCATTTTCCATTGCAAGTGGGGCTTTGAATGCTTTGCCAAATTTGCTGGATGAATTGAGTAAATCAAATATCTTGTCCATATATTTAAGGAACTTCACAGTTTCTTCACAACCTTCAAATTCTTGTAGCTTTAACACCACATTACAGAAATCCAGTGCCTCTGCTACTGATTTACTAAGTGTCTGAACTGCAGGTCTCACACGCATTTTATGTTTATGCCAGTTGATATGTTTCGAGGTTAATTTGTTTGCCAGACACAAACCCTCGGCACTTTGTAATTCGAATAGAGATTTCACATAAGACCAGCGAATTGCACCGTCTTTGCGATAAATTATTTGTTTCTCAGCTAAACAGTTGCGTACAAGTTTGATCATATGACAGGCATCAAGTAATACAGCAACTGATGCTCCTGACAGAGATGGGTGAAGAAAACTGGTTTTGAGATTATTTGCATCAGATAAATTAGCTCCCAAGTTGTTGGCCATACTTATATTGGAGCTGGCTCCATCAAATACAACTGCAGCTATGGTGACACCAATTTCATGCAATTTGTCGATGCAACTTGACATTAAAAATGCTCTTTCCTGACCTGAGAGTGAATCGATAAAAAAATAGCCACAAGGGATCTTCCAGGTATCATTTACTGCTGTACACATAATTACACAGGCCATTTTTGCCGTGGGTAAACTGTCATTATTAATTTCGGTACCAACATCTACATAACCTATAATTTTATTTCCAGTATATTCTACATGTTCCTTCAGGCACATATCATCAATAGAGAGGCATACTATAGGAACTTGAGCCTTCTCGTTGCTTTCTCTAACTTTACATGCAATTGCATTAAAAGCTTCAGTGCACAGACCTGGTTCACAATCAATTTTCATATACCAGGAACGTATTGTCCTTGTACTAGGCAATGAATTATTGAACTTCAACCGTACAAACTCATATGCTTTTGGTGAGAAATAGTGCAAGGTCAATGCAAATGATCTTAACAAAGGTTCATATGCCAAGCCGTGTTTACTTACTCTGGTTCCAGCACTCTGCGCTGCTCTGTCTAACAAGCAGCATACATCAGAAGGGAGTGAATTTTTTAATATTTCAGCATTATTTTCAAGAATGAGTTTTTCTTTCACTAACAAGTCAATAACTTCTCTGTCATATTTTAATTTTTTCTCATGCCGTCGTACCTTTTGCTGCAAAATCTTTATTTTCTTTCTTGCACTGCAAAGCTCAACATTTTTCTCACTCAATTGGGTCATTAATTTTCTTTTCCGGGGTGTTAATGGTTCAGAGCCACCACTATTGTCACATGTACCAATACTATTCTCACCAGAATTTACACCAACTTCAATCTTGACAGTTTCTGTTATTGTGATTTCACTGGCACACGTAGCGATATCAGGTTTTGAAGACACATGTCTCACTTTAGGTGGTTTCCGTGGGACTACATGTCGCTTCTGCAAATGCACAGGATAAGAAGGAAATACAGAGGGAACTGCTCCTTCTCTCAGCCTCCTGGTTTGGCCAGTATAGTCCATATCTTCGGGACGAAAATGTTGAGAGCACACACCTGAAGCTGTAGTCGGTTGCCAATTCTTTCTGTTGATCGCCTTTATCCATGCTTCCCGAATGTCCTTCTTCTTAGGAACTCTGAAATAAATAAATAAATATTAAATATGTTAATTATTAAACTCAAATAAATGATGCAATTAATTAGATACGGTAGGTATTCCTGCATGCATATCATAAGGGCCTACTTATTTATTTACTATCCAAAAGTTTAACCATTTTTGTACCTAGAGGTATATTAAGGTTAGAGTTATTTACAAACATAACATGAAGTATAACATAAGAATATTAATTATAGTGCATAAGATGGCTTATATGTTAATAATTACTTAGGGCCTACAAATATTATAACACATGCTTAAATTCTTAAGGAAGTATGAATAATACAAGAAATAACTATCAATGTATGCTTACAGTTATTTATAAAAACATAAAACATTCCTAGTAACTAAAGCATATTATTTACAATGCAAAAAATACACATAAATTGAGGTTAAGTTGATTTGCAATTTCTAAATGCTAAAGTAATATATGACTATTTACAGTGTATGAAATAGTTAACAATATTAGGTTATGGTTATTTACAACCATATAATACATTCCTAGAAACTAAAGCATGCATAATGCATGAAATGGCTAACAATAATAATAATAATGAAATGCCTACTTACGCATGTATTGAAACGTGTTCCTTTCCTTGTTTCTTTCTGTCGTAGTATGAAAAATTACACCCGAATACCACACAGGTATTCACCATTTTAGAAAAAGTATTTATACTCCTCAGTCCAATTACATTATTAGCTAAAATGCTAAAATTCACATCGCTGTAACGCACTTGTAGCATGTACACGATCAGCTGCTGCAGTGTAGTAATATGGCGGTCCTTGCATCACGTGGCTTCACTGCCGCCAATGGTACAGCATACACCATTGCCGATCTATCTCTATATATCTGTGGTTCCTAACGAGGCAATTATGCGTTAAAGCCCGGTAGCCGTGTTAGTCGTAACTCAAGTGCTGCTGCTGCTGCATGTGTTACATATTCACGTAACTCGAACGCTCAATAAATCCTGATTCGGCCACGGTGCGATGACGTATTGAACTCGAGCATGTTTATGTGTGGTGTAAGTACTACCAGGAGGTACCCCGGTGTCATAGGGTGACTAACATTTACCAATACGAGTCTAAGATTCTTGGTAGTAGGATATTTAAATGTCAATAAAATATTTGTTTGGTGTAGACTACGTTGAGACAGAAAGTAGTCTTATCGGTTTTAAAAATTACTTTAGTCTACTACTGTAATGAAATGACACGAATAGTTCGTTTTCGGGCAACCAGAACTTATTACTATTATTATTATAAAACACAAAATTAGCATAAGTATAATCCTTTATATAACAGCTTCAATCTTAAAGGCTACCCTAGGTGAAATTTCACCCGAGGGAATTTTCATTTCCTTGCTATATAGCTGCAAGTCTGTGTTGGTATTTGTCCTTCCTGGTATGCTTCCCTCTCATAAGTCTGCACTGTTTGTCAATTGAGGTAGATTATTCAAATAAGTTCTATATAAACTGATAGTAATTGCTATCCGGGTTGGGCCGCGTCATGTTTTTACAATTAAAATTTTAAAACTGACGTCATGACAACTGCGACTGTTTACTCTCCACAGACACTTATTTTTATTGTGATTCTTTCTCAGAAAAAGGACATGATATGATGTCCGAAACGTCAGAAGACACTAAAAACACGACGCGGCCCAACCCGGATAGCAATTACTATCAGTTTATGTATAACACCGGCCGTGGAAGCCTGCGAACTAAATAACTTCTATGTTTGTAATCGTAGGCTTCCACCATTTAAAAAAAAAAATATTTTTATCAAGTTTTTATGAAACGTCCCCTTAATATTTCAGTTATAGAAATCAAATTCTGGGCTGTTCGAAATAATTCCAAAAAGTCCTTAATAATAATAAGAAATAAATACAACGAAAAGTTTATATTTTCCAACTGTTACTCTTCATAACTGTATCTTCCTGGTGTTTCTCAGAGTTAACTGTACGAGACAACTTATGAAATGCAATTATTGTAGAAATAGTAGCCTAGAGCTACAGAAATGCAATTCAGGCATTTCGCAGACCAATGTGAAATTCACATAACTTTCTCTGCCCAAATAAAACTTAGCGTCTTAGTATAATATAATTATAATGAATTACATTCTCTTCATGTAAATTGGGTATATAAATGAAAAGAATGTCGGTACCACATCACAAAGCATCCTCGAAGGATATATAACGCAAATAAAATCTGATTAATATACTTCCATAACTTTCTTTATTTCAAACATGGCCAATACATTTTTCTCACTTCACATTCTGATATAGAACCGGAGGCCATAATGAAAAGAGCACGTATTCAGAGTGGATGGCTCATAACTACCCTTCAGATAATTTTTTCGAAAAAATGTTTTTAAAAAAATTGAGCTTTTAGTATAAGTTCCCCATGTGTAATATTTAAACAAAATCGTAAGAGCTGTTTTCGAGAAAATCGCATAAATCGAACATTTATTCGTGAAAAGTCCACTTAAAACTAAGAAAAACTTGTCACCAATCTTCATATCACATCTTCAGAAGGTATTTTACCCAAATACAAAATTGTTTTTTCATACGATTTCCCGTTATGGAGGTAGGCTGTTTACACACATACACAAAGTCAGTTTCCTAAATTAGTAGGCCTATTTTTGGATTCAGGAGACCTGAAAACATGAATTTACGGTAAAAACTCAACTTTGAATTTGGGGGTCGAAGACAATACTTCCTCTACCAACGGTACGGACGAGGAAGTAATAATTATTATTTCTTATTAAGAATCCTCTGTTTTCTTTGAAGTCTTGCTGCTTATGTGTAACTACTTAACTGCATGCGTAGAAAATTTAAATATGAAATCCAGGCAGAAATGACGATGTTGACTTGTGAGTTCTTTCTATCCGTGATTACTAAATAAAATTAATAAATAAAATAAGCCTATCGTGTCCCATGTAGGGCAAAGGCCTCCTAAGAAGGGTTTAGCTCCTCTTATCTAGCACGGCGAGCTACTCCGCGCTAGTGAAGTTGTTTGTGATTTTGAGCGTCATGTACACTTGAACTTGAACACTTGGTCTTGAGCACTTAGTCTTGCGTATTGTTCAGGGTTTTCCCCAGTTCTTTCCTCTCGTTTCTTCTTTTGGCTACCCTGGTCCATTGTTGACCCACTTTATCCCTGAAAAGGTCCTCCCATCTCCTTTTTGGTCTTCCGCGCAGCCTTCTTCCTTGTCTGGGGTCCCATATGGTACTCCTATGGTTCATCTATCGTCCACCAACCTTGAAACATGGCCACCCCATCTCCATTTAGTGCTTTCTGCTAGGTGAGCGATATCTGTCGTTTTTGCTGACTGGATTAGTGTAGTATTGGGGATTCTGTCCCTCAATGTTATGCCTAGGACTTTTCTTAACATTTTCCTCTGGCATACCTGTAGTAACTTTTTCTGTGTCGATGTCAGCGCTCATGTTTGACAGCCATAGAGTATCACCGGGTAGATGCAGGATTGTAGAGCTTCTATTCTTAGTGTTCTGCTGAGTTTTTTTATCCATAAGCACAAATTTGAGGGACCAGAACGCTCTCCATGCCTGTGTGATTCGTCTGTGTACTTCCCTGTCCATGCCGTTATCAAAGGATATTAATTGGCCTAGGTATATGTATTCATTTACATATGGTATTTGCGTTCCCTCGATTGTGATCGGAGTTTGGGGGCCATTAGTCATCACTTTTGTTTTAGTCATGTTCATGGATTTACTTCTTACGTTTAGTTCCTGAAGCATTGATTGCAATTCTTTTGGTGATTTCCCGAATATAACTATATCGTCTGCGAATCGCAGGTTAGTCAGTCTTTTTCCGTCCAGGTTTATACCATACCTCGCGTTACATCTGATATTTCTGAAAACATCCTCTAAGGCACTTGTAAAAATCTTGGGGGATATTGGGTCCCCTTGTCTTACTCCCTTTTCTAGTTTAAACGTTTGTCCTTCCTCTTCTGTCTTCACTTTAGCCATACTTTGATTGTATATATTGTATAAGATCCGTAAATATTTTGCTTCTATCCCCTGTGAGTAAAGTGCTTTGAGTATGCTAATATGTTCTACGGAGTCAAAGGCTTTGCTATAGTCCACAAATCCAAGGTATACTGTCATGTTGAATTCATTGTATTTCTCAACTATTTGGGTTATCGTCTGTATGTGGTCCGCCGTGCTCTATTTATTGCGGAAACCTGCCTGTTTGGGTGGCTGATTCTCGTCTAGGATTCTTGTTAGCCTCTTCGTCAGAATTTTGGTGAAAAGCTTGTAGATATTAGACATCAGGCTTATGGGTCGGTAATTATTTATGTCATCTTTCGTACCTTTCTTATGTAATAGTATGATAGTGTTGGTTTTCCATTGTTCTGGTATTTCTTCCGTTTCTAGTATTTTGTTGAAGACTGTGGATATTAATGGGATCAGTTGGTTTGCTCCTGTTTTAATTAGTTCGTTTTGTACCCCGTCTTCGCCTGGCGATTTGCCGTTCTTCAGTTCATTGATTGCAGTTCTGATCTCACTGTGTAATATTTTGGGGATGATGGTATCGTTGTAGTGTTTTGTTATATGATTGTATCTTAGATCTTTTGTGGATTTTTCTATGGAGCTCTCGTAGAGTGATCTATAAAAGTCTGTGGCTGCGTTGACTATCTCTAGTCTTGTGGTTAGGTTGTGGCCCGCCTGGTCTTTGGTAACTTATTAAAATAATTATTATAAAACAAGAAACCATACGAGCGTTTTATACATATTGCAGTCAGTTTTCTTGGGGTAGGTTTCAACATGGAATGAAACTTATCAAAATGTAGTGTACATAGGATCGCAGAATACATAATTAAAAATTTTATCATTTAGGCCTATAAAGAATTCGTGGAGATTATTTAATGATCAGCACTGTAAACGTTTAGCCTGATCTATGTTTTTAATTCTCCCCCCAAAAAAGTAAGTTGCATAAGGCATAGTGATACATATGTGCAACACTCTATTGCCATTTTTAAAAACCGATCGTATCAATATTACAGCGTCTAGTCTATCTGTGTTGTTAATAGTATCTTCTTTGGGATTATGGTTAGGTAAACGTCTCTGGATAGTTTTAATGGAAGGAAGTCTTGATGCCATGTGGAAAAATGTGGCTGAACGGTCGAAAGTTAATTAAACATGTACTTAAGGAATATCGTTGTTTACAATGAATGAGGTTTAAATATATCATTACATCTGAATCAAAACAGTGCTCGGTATCCGTTAATGAATAAATCAAGGAGAACACAACCCAATCATAATGCAATAACCAATGGCATCTTTCTTATCAATGTTTTAATTATTTCAGGGATATGTGTATCACAGCGTTTCACGCCATTCATAGCCAGTGAACTGCGGAACCTGTTTCTTCCTCCATGTAATGTTATGGTGTTTAAAATTCTAATACTAAACTCCGTGGCTATACATCCTTCAAGGAACTAGGCCAACCATCCGACCGCTGCATTACCTTCCACAGGCAGATGGCAGGATTGGGGCATGTGGTCAGCATGCCGAAACCCACGGCAGTTATTGATGGTATTCGTGACCGGAGCCGCTACTTCTCTATCAAGTAGCTCCTCAGTTTGAATCACGATGCTGAAATCACCCCAGACCTCCCTTCCACAGAAGAATCCGAGTAGGTACCGGCGATCGAACCCAGGACTGCAGATCTGCAGCGTCGCTAACCACGAGACCCCGCAGGCGGTTTTAAAATTCTAACCCCACGGATAAAATCGAAGAGGCCTATCTACTTAATTATAGAAGTGACGAAACCGTTTTAAGTAAATGGTGCAAAATGTGTGTCAAAAACTTTTCATATACATTGGTACCGGTACGTGTTTTAAATATATAATTTTCAATTAAACTACCGATACATAATTTTTAGTGGGCCTGGATGAAACAGTTATTATGGAACTGGCTTTCTATTAACTCGTTCGCTAGTTCGACTCTGACTTAGGTCGCGAAGATTTTATAGATAGGCCTAAGTTTGATCATCTGATATTGTCTACAGTCAAACGTTTGGAGAAATAGTACTTTATATTTACTATTTTCTTTGCTGTGTTCACTTTCGCTAAAGCATAATCGAAAGCCATTTCAGTAATACACTAAAACCCAATATTGTTTTTGGATGGAAATATTCTTAAACTAAAAGGGAATTCTTTTCTAAACATCCTATAGATTATAGTATTGTAATGGATAGCATAATTACAAACGTCGCGTTCCTTCGGAAGCTGCAACGTCTCGTGCTATAGCTTATGGAATTCTAACAGCTGCTTACAGTCATTATTCTTGTAGTATATTTACATACAGCAAACTCAGTTGACATGTGTTAACATAGCACATAGGTAAGTTAATATTTTATATTATCAGATATAAATAATTGTCCATCATTATAACCATGAGACTATAAACATTAATGAAACCAAAGTTGTCACTCCTGAAAGATGATGGAAGCACACGATTAACAGGTTTTGGGACAGTCACCAATTTTAACGGACTTTACATAGCGACAAGCACGATAATACTATGTCGTTTTAATCACTATCCGGGTTGTTTCTTATTGCTCCTAATATTGTAGTAAGAGAAATCCGTAGTTACCACAACGTATAAAAGGCAAAGTTGACGGAAATTTTAATTTTCACAGAAGTGTCTGTCTAATAGCATGTCGATAACAATTTTATACTTTGCTTTAATACCTTCTGTTTAAAAGAATGTTAGTTTTATATTAATCGAGCTATGCACTGTAATGATTTTAATCCTGCTTGGCTACCACTATTGTTAAAAAACCAGCTAGTACAGTTCACATCCCGGGCGAAAAGAGGTTCAGAGTTCGGCCTCCTCCTCCTCATTCTGCAGAAGAAAACTTATCCTGAGCGAGGTTTTCAGTTTGATGCTCTGACGCCTAAACCAATCGTCTTCTGATAATACATTCTTGTAAAACTGAGTGTTCTCGGCATATTCGTCGTATTAAACTGAATTCCCGAGTTCGATTTCCACTCAGGTCAACTTATTTTCTGCAGAATATAATGCAATATTCTCTTCAATGAAAATTAATATTTATCAGTAATTCTCCGGTATATTCATGCTCAGATGGCCCAGGGAAGAGAACTTTACAATATTATCTTCCATTTGTAAAAAAAATGGGTCCTGAAAATGAAAATGGTCCATACTTGGGACCAAGAATATAACTAGAGTTATCATAAATTGATAATTGCGTTGGAAATCCATAGTAGCAATATTTTAACCTTGTCCCATCTTGAAATTCTATTAACTATAGACTACAGTAGCAGTTTTCATTCTTTAGAAGATAGAATGGACCCAGAGAGTGAGGAAGATTGTTATCTGGTGCTTGAAGATGGCTCGAAGCACCACAGCTTTATTCAACAGTCCGGTCAGACCATCTCTTCGAACCGGCTCCCGCAACCATAATGCTGTCACATAAACTACGAACAGGACGCACCACTGCGTTCTACGCACTCACTTAAGCCATGCATTTCTTTTCGCTGTTTTATTATCACCGTTTCTATCGCTTACTATTAAGTAAGAGATAACCTGATTGGCTAAGGATTCTGTGCTCAATGAAGCATGTTAAACTTCACTGGACTTTAAATACAATTAACAGTATGTATGCATATTCAGTGATTTTATCCGCAGACCTCCTTCAGCCTATTTACACTGTACTGCCAGGGAGAACTACTGGTTTTTAAGTTACAAGTATTCGTTTCAGTTCTATTGGTTAATACACTCCTTCTATTCTTGGCCATTGAACGTGATAAATTATTTTAATAATAATAATAATAATAATAATTCTTACCGACAAGATTAAAATGCAATTTTAGAAAACAAATTAGTTCGATATTATTTCAGGTTAACATATACTGCAATTTGGTAAAAAAGGAAACAGTTTTTGCTTTCTTTTTTGTTTAGAAATTTTCGTTAATCAGGAGGAAAGCATGCAGAAGATCACATGTAAGCTTGGAGGGAGTTCAATTCTCAAGTATTGGTTAGATTTAAAAATTTTATCATGTGCTATATTCTCAAAGAAATACTTGCAATCGTTTTCCAACTTGCAAAACGTAATCTACAAAGTGTTGCAGTTTTTCGTCTTTCTCAATAGCATCTAGCCTGTCCATAGCAAAATGTAGATGAACAGCTCAAATATCCCTTTTATCGTGTATATGAAATAATTTATAACTATGTTAAACGAAAACATTAACTTATATTCAAATAAATTTAAAAACAAAACTACGTTGGAGAGGGAAGAGTTTAAGATTGAAAGGAAAATCTGAGTGTGAGCAATTTTCTAATTATTATGACGTGTTAGCTCAAGAAGAAGATATTACTGTAACATATATTTTGGCATGACTTGGTGTTTTATTAATTATAATAATTTTGTATACGATTATTAAGAGCTACAAAACTCTTTGAAATAGCATCATAGGAATTTTCTTGCAGTGATTCTGTTATTGACTTCGCGTGTGGCTAAACGTTCAAAATGATTGGCTAAAACTTGATGTACGGTATCAGGACCGTGAGGACAAATGTTAGGTTAAGGTACTTCTCAAATAGGAATAACATAAGATAGGAAAGATTAGCCACCTCTGAATAGCTAGTGAGGACCAGATTCGAACGAATCAAAATGAGAGCAAATAGACTGTAACCTCAGGACTCTGGTATCAGGAATCCACGGACTACTTAAGGAAAACAATTGAAATATGAAATAATCACAACTTACTAGATTCACACACAATAATTATTGAAACTAATTGAAATAGAAACACTGATACATAAGATGCAAGAGTACGTATTCACCACGTGTCTGTAAATATTAATTTCTTGAAAACCTTGATAAATAATAGCTTAAAATGCGTAGATTAAATTGCTCTTGAAGTTGACACTAAACTTTTGTATGTAGTTTAGTCGTAAAAGCTGATATAAGCACTGAAACATATAGCGTGGGTTGCACCACTGTTGCGAAATATCAAACTTCTGTAATTCGGAGAATTCACTCGCGAACTTTATGAATTATATGTAATTATGTATGAATAATTACTGAGAGCCACAATTGCGCACAATTGTGACTATTCGCCGCTTTCTAGAGCAAGTTTAATGGAACTTGGTAGAAAAAGCGGGAATGACTCGAGCCTACTAGATACACTGTTATCTGAGTGAGGTCTCGTACAATACTAACTGGCGTGACGCTAAGCCACCACATATAACAAAAGAAATTAGCAAGTCATGCATGATCCCACAATGCCTTGAGGCGGGAATAAAAGGACAATCAAAGCGGGACATTGCAAGCGGACAGTTTGAAACATTCTAAAGTAGAAACATGTTGCTTGCGCGAACACTTGAGGTTCTGTTTATTTTTCGATATAGGCTTCATAACACATTTAATATCCTAATGAAGAATGTGAATTTTGTGTAATATCAAAATGTCTAAATATGTACAAACTGCATTACAGTTACGGTGTATCTATATCAAAATATATCAGACATGCAACTAAAGCCTTTCAAACAAGAAGATTTCGTCAGAATTTTTATTACTTGTTCGAGAAGAAGAAAAATAATATGAAATTTCATAAAATCCGTCCTATATCCAATTCACAATAAAATAACATTTTTTTTCATACAAATCTGCAACATTTAAAACTCCCAAACAATACGTTTTTAAGTAAACTCGGCCTCTGAGTTATAGGAACAACATTATGTTCTAATAAATACTCGTATGAACAAAATGCACAAAGGAGTTACCAAACCCCATCGATCCAATGTTTAATTTTACGAGTTACAGTTGCTATTTACTGACGATTACCGGTACTGTAGGTTCTTAATCGTTATAAAGTATTCGTTCTTAAGTCTTATACAAAGAAAATTCAATTCACATTGATAATGTAATAATGTTCTACGCTTGACAGTTTCCTCCATGTTCACATGCTTAATGCTTAATGCTATAATTAGAATGGGCCAACAGTCATTATTACTCATACTAAAATAATCAACCTAGAAACTTGATTCTGCATTTAGAATTTATTGAGTTTTCTCTTGAATTTGTATTCCACCTCTTTCTCATTTTTGTTTAATATCATCTTGTACGTAACTACACAAAACTCCTTTAGCTAAATTTGCGAGGATAGAAATTGCTAGTGTATTAAAGGAACATCCTGCAGTACTCCTCAGTTTAACTTAACGGTAAATAAAATAGGTGCGAATATGATAGCTGTAAGTAACAACATTGGGTTGGTAATTCTATATGTTATAATTAGTGTTTATGTTTATGAAATGTCATATTTTTATCCTGACCTCCGTTCTCGTCGCAAAAACAAATTAAGCACGAATTGCACATTTTTTTTATCCTAATCGAACCGTTTTCATTTTGCATATAAAGTCATATTTTGGTCATTTTTGTGGTCTTGGTCATATTTTGGTAATTTTTGTGGTCTTGGTAATATTTTGATCATATTTGTAATTTAACGTCATATTTCAGTTATAAATTCGGCAAAGGAGCAAAATTATACAGTGTATGTACTACATGGTTTAGTTAAATGTGAAATTTATTTCATCAATTCAATGTTTATGCCAAAGTAATAGGTAACTTACATTCTAAAATTAATGCAATTGTTCATATTTTATAGGGATATACAAGGTGCACAAAATATTTGGAGCTGATAAAACGAGCAAGCAGGAGCAAATTCTCTAAAAATAGAAGTATTTCACAACTAAAACTGTAAATCACCAAACTTGTTGAAAAGTTGTCTTATTGTATTCATAATTATGATATGCTGTAAGAATTAAGTGTCTTTAAACGTTTTAAATTGGAACATTTGTTTTTGAAAACACGTTATTTTATCAGGTCATATTTAGGAGTTTTTGGTCATATTTAGTCGTTTTTACAGGCATATTTACAATCATCTTTTCCACTTTGTTAGGTCATAAACATCCGAACCCAAGTTTTAATATATATTGTATTATAGTAAATGGTATTTATACTAAACTGTTAAAATGGCAGCTCTACTTGAGACATCAGATCTCTTTGTTAGGGCATCAGATCTCTTTGTTAGACATCAGATCTCTTTGTTTATCAGATTCTACATCCCTGCTTAATTTAATTTTCGTTTTACACTTAAGTTAGGCTACCTCCTAATAGGACAAAATGTGCCAGTTTTTCTACTATCTAGGAGAAAGTGATAAAATGTCAACTTGTCCACTACGTAGAAGAAACAAATTTATTTTCAGAGAGACAGTACGGTTTAGATCAGGAATAAGTATAGTTGATGATAAGTATAGTTATATGTTTCAAATGCGCTCGAGAACAAAGAATTTGCTCAGGTCACTTCATGTGACCTGGTCAAAGCATTTGACTGTGTCAATAGTAAGCTCCTTTTGTTCAAATTAACTCATATTGGAATTATTCAAGGCGTGAAAAATCAGTTATTGGGTTCATATCTACATGAGAGTCGCCAAGTTGTCGGGACTAAAGGTAAAACTTCGTATGAAGGTGAAATTAACAATGGTTAACAATGGTTAACAATCTACCCATTAATGTGAACTCACATTCAATATAAGCTCATTCTTTAACAAACACTTCATTGGAAGAGCTAAGCGTAGAAGCTGGTTTGATTCTTGATCAAGTGGACCCTTGTTTTAAATCAAATTACTTTTTTTTAAACAGATGAAAAGCACAATCCATCACCTTTCATTTTAAACATTATGAATCTGAAAGTGATGAGTCGTTGATTCAAAACTGACATGGGAGAAAAAACATAAACTATGTTTGTAACACACTGTGCGGAAATTTGTTTTTACTTAGAAATTTGAAACTTCATGCAACAAGGAACTGTGTTCGAAATGCATATTTTGCTTACTTCCGTAAGTGTAATGCAGTATGGTATTCAGCTGTGGGGAAACTCTGTTCATGTTAACAAGTTCTTCAAGTAAGGCAATCAGGCGGATGACCAACCCTAGACACAATGTTCATGCTAAATCCCTCTTTATTAAAAAAATTCTTACAGTCTCCAGCATAATTATATAGTTTTCACCTTTCTCTGTTTTGAAAGCAAGAAGTGTTCTTCTCCAGAAGAATATTATGGATATTACGCCAGAAACCAACACAATCTTGATATTCCCCGATTCAGGTTACATAGGACTGCAATAATTTTAATATATGCCTACAATCTCTGAAAGTATACAACAGGTTACTGAACTACTATTACATAAAATTAAATATCACATTAAGCAGTGGCTAATGAACAAAGCCTTTTACAATTTTGAAGAGTTGCTTTCCCCAAAGACTTTGGACTTGTAAGTTTAGCCTAAGTAAGTTTTATCTAGATGTGTGTAGGCTATATTAAAATTAATGGACTCCCTTTAACTTTATATATGTATACTTAGTCCACCACTTAGTCCACCGCTGTGGCGTAGGGGATGCGTTCGCTCCTCTCACGTAGCTGGCCCGGTTTCGATTCCTGGTCGGGACAAGGTACCTAGGTGGGGTTTTTCCTCACCTGTGAGACAAATTTCGGGTAACTTTAGGCCCTTGTGGCCGTCATCTTCATCTCATTCTCGCCTTGTATGTGTGTGTGTGAATGGTGTGTCTCGTCCTATATGTTCGTGTTGTCTTGGAGGTAGCCCCGGCATTGGGATGATCACTCATCCGGGGAGGCCCTTTATGTCCTTGTCTGGTCAAGAAAGTATGTATGTGATCCAAAGATCCCTCTTCCGACAGGTCGCGGCCCTGTAAGGCCCGGGCGGCTTGGGTCGCTTGAATCCTAAAAGGGATAGGTAAAACGAAGATAAGGAAAGAAAGGATGTATACTTAATTCATGTATTCATTTCCATTTTATCAGGTACAGGTATTTTCATATAATTATTTATGTACCCCTTTCCTAACGATGTTATACAGTTATGTAAACTGTCATAGCCTACGACTGAATATATTATTGTTATTATTTTTATTATTACTATTACTATTATTACTACTATTATTACTACTACTGAGTGAAATATAACACTCATGGTACGGTAGCAATAAATCTGGCCTTCTGAATTTTCAAACTGAAGATTTAAATTATCTCAAAATAAATCTGTTGTTGTTGATAATTTGGACATTGCTAGTTTTTTTTTTCCATGTATCATCTTACTTGAGTCGTCCTAACTTAATTAGCAATGATGGAGTAAACTGATTCAATATCAACAATGTTTGGTATCGAATTTAATGCAGTACCGGTAATTAGTTTAATAACATCGATTTCTAGAAAATTCTTATTGCTAAAAACTGATAAAAACAATTTCCTTATAAAAATAAAGCTTATCAAATTACAACTCATGGGTTGATTCAGAACTTCTATTTAAAGTAAGGATCTTACTAATTGCATCTGATGTGAATTTCCGAATTCAGCTGCAGAATACCTAATATAGGCATGCAATTCTCTCTTCTAATATTATTACTTAAAAGCTAATTGCTTTATGTTGCTGTTGCCGTGTATAATTGAATGGTGTATTAATATTTAAGAAATGCTTTACAAGTTCGTTTTGTAAAAATTCTGCTCTCCAGTAAATCATGATTTCTGACATGTTAAATTGCTACACGGTGTGATGGGAAAGTTGTTAGATGCGAGGTGAGCACGATTCACAGGTCATAATGTGTTGTCATGCAGTGCAACGCTCCATAGTTGTTACCTTGGCAACACTACTTTGCTCATAGACCATTATTATGATTATTTTGTATCATTAAAGAGGAATAATTTTTAAAAATAATCCAATCATAGTGCTATATTCCGAGAGCATAGGCTACACCATCTTTTATTACTTAGAAATATGATTGTCATACCTTCCGTAATTTTTTTCATCACTTCCTTTTCTATAATTTACATTGATTTCCCAAAAGAAAATGTTGAGACATCCATAAGTTGTGGGTTTAATACCGAGATACAGGAATAGAAATTCAAGAAATAAATGACAAATTTATAGTTGATGCAGCAGGAAAACTTGCATTTATTTCCATTCATTAGGTACCGTACCGTATGTTAATTTTTTTCCCTGTAACTTCTAATTCTTATCTTTTTCCTCTTAACTCAGTAAATAAATAAGGGAGCTAGGAACTTTGGGTATTCTGTTTCTTGAAAGAACTTTATGTGGCTATTAGTAAGGAAACTAATACTGTATAATAAGTTACATAAAAATACGTAATAACAATATATAGCCTAATAATATTATATATTATTATGTATTGTATATATTATTCATCATGTAAGCACTACGACCGTTAATTAATGTTATATTATTAAGATATTATTAGTTTTATAATAGTATAACAGTGCTTAGATACTTGTGGTATGTTGTAAATTAAACTGCTTTTTTTTTTATTTAAATCAAACACTAAATACTTGGCTTCCAAAATAGTGGCAAATGCAAAAATGAAGAAGGTATACAAAAAATAGATTTAGTCTAAGACACATATAGCTTATATAATATATTTCATTCAACACTAAATGCTTGATGATTTTTAAATATCCTCTTTAATTGCATGCTGGCCTCCGAGACTAAGGGTCGCGAGATTAAAACTATTAATTACTGTTAAACTTTTTAATTACTCATTCCCTGAAATAATGATACAAAGGTTTAATTTTCACTCGAGTAAAAGTGTATTATGCAAAAAAAAGGGTTTGAATGTTAAAGCTTATTTCATATTTATGCTGAGCTTTATGTTCGTCCTAAATCAAGCATGCTGTAAAACGAGTGGCCTACTTCTTGAAAACCTCTTTGCTGATCAACGGGTAGTCTTTTTAGTGCTATTCTCCGGTCAATTAAAGGAATTCCATCCCCATTATTTCCCATCAAAATGGCACCTGCTTTCAGGATCAACTCATTTGTAAAATCGGAGAAATAGGACATTGAAGGCCTAATTCTGGACCGTTAGCTGAAAAAATGGCTAGGGGATACTAAGTTAGATAGATTTTCTTAATGCGCTTTCTTCGGTAATGTTGTGCGTCAGAATCAGAAGACAACCTAAATACTAGCCACTAGGGGTTCCCACCATAGTACACCCTCCCTTCTACTTAACATTCCAAGTAAGCCTTTGTATATAATTTATTCTGAAGAATTCAAATCACAGTGACTGCGCAAAAATTCAACCCCTTTGCGAGTAACATTGAGGGGATAGGTTTAATTTGACTAGTAAATTTACCATGTGACTTATCCTGTGGTAACTCTCATTCATATCTTGCTCATATCTCTCATATCTCTCATTCATATCCCCTCTCTTCCTCTCTTCCTCTCTTTCCCTCGCTCGCTCTCTCTCTCTTTCTTTCTCTCTCTCTCTCTCACCTTTCTTCCTGTCGCTCTCTCGCTCACTCGCTCTCTCTATTTTACTCTCTCGTTCTCTCTCTTGCTCTCTTACTTCATCTTGTTCTCGCATTCTCTGTCTCTCCCATTTTACCTCTCTACCCTATGCTCACAATAATCGCTTTAGGCTATTAATGGTCCTTTCCTTTCGTGACATATGTATTTCCAAACTGGAGAAAAGTGAAAGTATTCTCTTCTCCTTTGTTTAATCAAGAAATACTTATTCATACGTTGTATGCTCGTTAAACGCTAGAGAAATTGGGAAATCCAATTTTCCGCACCAAAATTTAAGGTTCATTTCACTATACAGGTACATACCGCACACAAGTTTTCATTCATTTTATTCGCACGGATGTATTACGCACAAGATACTATCAGAGGTTCTTCTGCCACAGGGCAATTCCGTATCAGGTGTTGCTGGTTTTTGTTTTTATGCTTTGCATGCCCTGGTCTAGTATCTTGTTTATATTTCTTGTTTTCATCGTGAAAGTGAAACATTAGGTATATTTACCCAGAACATACGTTTCAGCAGTATCCCCATCATCATCAGCTGATTCTGACTGGCCATCTGGTAGCTGGTGATCAAAGATCCCTGGATGCTCACTAGCTGTCGTAGTTTAGCAGCTTTTTTGCGATTCTTTTGAATAAATATTTTCTCCCAGACCATTAGTTCTTGAAATGTTCAAACATGTTTTAATAAACTTAGTTCGCAGGCTTCCACGGCCAGAGTTATAATTAAAATTATAGTAATTGATATCCGGGTTAGGCCGCGTCGTGTTTATGGTGTCTTCTGACGTTTCGGACAACATTTCGTGTCCTTCTTCTGAGAAAGAATTGCAAGAAAATAAGTGCTTGTGATTAGTAAACAGTCGCAGTTGTCATGACGTCAGTGTTATTGTTTCACGCCAGATGTCACTAATCTTATAACCATCTTCCCTGTTTATGTTATGGGGATGTTTAATGATTTCTATTGCTTCTGTGACAAGTCTAGGGAATTTTCTGTTTTCACTTTTAAGAAGAGCTATGTTATCGAGAAGTATTTTGTGACCCGTTTCGTCCGAATGAGATGCTATGGCGGAGAAGTCAGTGTTGTTATGTTTCTGGTGTCTTATATGTTCTTTTCTTCTGGCATCCAGAGAGCGTCCAGTTTGTCCTATGTATACTTTTCCACACATACATGGAATTGAGTAGACTCCCGCTTTATGTAAGATGTCGATTTCGTCTTTCTCTCTTCTTAAAAACCCTTCCAATTTGTTGACAGGAGTAAAAATTGTTTCAATGTCATATTTCTTTAAAATTTTTTGAATCTGGTCAGTGATTCCAGCGATAACCTACCAATAGAATGGGCTAAATTAACAGAAAGCTGTTTACTGGAAACCTTCTTTGAATTCCGCAAAGGTTTTTACAAACAAAACATGGGCATGCCTATGGGTTCTCCCCTATCTCCTGTGGTGGCTAACATTTTCATGGAGAATTTCGAAAATGTAGCACTAAGAAATAGTGAATTGAAGCCTCTGTGTTGGCTGAGATACGTAGACGACACATTCGTAATCTGGCCTCACGGAGAAGATACATTGACAACTTTTTTAAATCATCTCAATAACTTGCAGAGAAACATAAAGTTCACTATGGAGAAGGAGAAAAATGATAGCCTGCCATTTCTAGATGTGCTGGTCAAAAGAAAATCAGATGGGTCATTAAGCCATGCTGTATATAGAAAACCGACAAACAAAGACAGGTATCTAAACTGGTCTTCACACCATCCTCCTTCAGTTAAGAGAGGAATTATAAACACCCTGTCCTCGAGGGCTGTTGAAATCTGTGACAGTGATAACATTCGACAGGAACTGAAGTCTTTATCTTATACCTTTCGGTGTAATGGTTATCCATCTCGTGAAATACGAAGATGTCTAAAGAAAGTGGAAAACAGACTATCTGGAAACCAAATAGACTTAACAGATCCTACTGAAAAGCCGCCACCTAAGTCTAAGGCCTACCTTCCCTACATCGCTGGAATCACTGACCAGATTCAAAAAATTTTCAAGAAATATGACATTGAAACAATTTTTACTCCTGTCAACAAATTGGAAGGGTTTTTAAGAAGAGAGAAAGACGAAATCGACATCTTACATAAAGCGGGAGTCTACTCAATTCCATGTATGTGTGGAAAAGTATACATAGGACAAACTGGACGCTCTCTGGATGCCAGAAGAAAAGAACAAATAAGACACCAGAAACATAACAACACTGACTTCTCCGCCATAGCATCTCATTCGGACGAAACGGGTCACAAAATACTTTTCGATAACATAGCTCTTCTTAAAAGTGAAAACAGAAAATTCCCTAGACTTGTCACAGAAGCAATAGAAATCATTAAACATCCCCATAACATAAACAGGGAAGATGGTTATAAGATTAGTGACATCTGGCGTGAAACAATAACACTGACGTCATGACAACTGCGACTGTTTACTAATCACATGCACTTATTTTCTTGCAATTCTTTCTCAGAAGAAGGACACGAAATGTTGTCCGAAACGTCAGAAGACACCATAAACACGACGCGGCCTAACCCGGATATCAATTACTATAATTTTAATTATGTTTTAATAAATCTATTTCATCTTCCTATGAATATTTCCGTACACAATCTTGCTGCAGATTTCAACAGTTCACTGTGTAATTTCCCCAGTAAGAACAATATTAAAGAAAGGACTTGCAAACGAAGAAAGAGTTATGTTATGGAAAAAATTGTTAAAGGGGTGAACACTTTTGAAAACACGGTTCAGTAAAGATATGTTAGGTTTAGCACATACAGTTTCGCATAGTGATTGACTAAGAACATATTGATAAAAAAATGCAGAGGAAAAGTGTGACAATATTGAAAAAAGAAAGGCGAGAGAAAATACATCGAACAATTTTCTTATAAACCAACCTTCATTTTCCTGCTCCACATTCTGCGGAAATTGTCTATGGATATTAGACAACTGAACATCTTTGCTGCGAAATTTACCTGTGGTGTTATCAGACTGTAACATGTGTGCGGACTTGCCTTTGTAAATGCGGTTTGACCCTGCCCAGAGAAATAGCAGCTCCTGAGGAAGGAAGAATATAAATTAATATTGCGACCAGTCTGATTTATAGAAAAAATGTTCCCAGTATATTAAGAATACGGTCAAATAACAGAAGTTCTGTATCTTCTTCATAGCCTATAGTAATTTGTAACGAAAAATTGAAGGTAGTGTAACTGTGCAGAAGAGCAGTCTGTAATATAATCGTGATTACGTTAATATAATTGTGACTCGCTTCGCTTGGTGGGGGCCCTGCCCCCAAACCCCCGCTGAGGTTCTCGGGAAAGGTTTTTTTAAAAGATCTATGGGAGTGCGTGTATTTAGTCTGCTGTATTGACTATTACCTTTTTACCACAATTAACGTGAAAAAATTAATGTGGGAAGACTTTGGGATTTTTTTCGGAATTTTCCCGTCGGTTGCAAGCTAAAAGGTATCAGTTTGCTAAGTCTAAGTTTCCTAGATCAACTGCAAGTGTACATATTCATGGTGTTTTTTATGGAGTAAATATTAACTGATATTAATTTAAATGGACATGATACAAGTTGAAATAGCGACTAAGATTCATGGTATGTAAATATTCAATTTGGCATTTGCCTTTACGACCAGGGAAATCATAGAAAAACACAAGTAAAATTGGTTATAATATGTTGTAAAGAATGCGAGACTTCATCTACGAGTTATGAATAAAGAATATATATTATGAAATTTCTTTGATGAAAGAATATAAATTATGAAATTTCTTTAACAGATAAAAAAGTTGTTACTTCTGGACAAAAATATGTTAATTTGATTTAATTATTATGAACCTGAGACTTCAGAATACGAGTCCAAGATGTTACTATCTCGACCACCCCGTTAGATTTACGGAAATAATTATTTGTAAACTTTCAGAGCCCTACGTGGACACCGTTTGATAATACCGTTGCTATGGAAATCGAGCCCTTTTTCGGGGATAAAAATTAAAAAATAACCTTTTTGGAATTTTTCTGTGGTTTACAGCCTAAAAGCTATATGTGTGCCAAATTTCAAGTTTCCAGCTCATTTGGAAGTGGGCAAACATTAATGTCAGTGAGTGGCTATAAAGCCATGTGGCTGAAAGATTCCATAAAATGTAACATCTTACCAGATAGCTCCGTTACGCGTAAAAACAAACAAACAAATACAATCGGTACCAAGAAACTGTAGCTCAGACGTTGCCTTTTGTCGCTGATTATGTGGTCCAGGCAACAATTTTTGCACGAAAACTGCAATCTTTATTGAAAAACCGGAAAGGGAATGGTTATTTCTTAGTCATCCGTCCGCTGATGTAGCCTACCTAAAGAACTTATAACAATACGGATAATACTAATTCGAGTAAAGCGCGGTTAAAGTTTATGGACAAAATATTATTTTAGAAAAGAACTCACTTAGCACAAATATAGTACTCAAAATTTGTTTATTTCTACCCAATTAATAAGTTGTTGAAATCGGCACTTCTGAACCCAGGACCTCTTACCTCCCTCGCCACTCTCGGATTGGTTTCAGCATATGCAATACTGAACACGTATGCTACATTTCACAACAATAAGTTAATTGTAGCTTTTTGTTATAACAGGAAACATATTTTAAATATTGGCATGTTCTGAAATTCTGCATAGGCCTACTTTTTTATTTTCTAACTCTATACCCATTATTTTGTAAAGAAATGTATATGGCAAAAATGTTATCTTAATTTTCTCTAGGCCTACAGCTTGTCTGTGGTAGATTTTCATATCACCCACTGGAATGAATATAGCCTACATAAATCTACTAATAATGTTTTACAGAAAAAGGAAAAGGCCTATAACCATTTTTAGTCAAAGTAATAGGCTATTTCAGGTATAGAAACAAAATTTTGAACGGTTCGATAACATTTTAGAGTCCATAATTCTAAAAAGTAAATTCAACGTGCCGTATACCCGCTACAGATGTAGGCCTACATTCCAAAAACACTATTTTCGGCTTCTATCATCATGAAACATGTTTCCCAGCTGTTTTCTGGATTTCAGTTTTTTGTCACGATGGCAACACTTTCTCAATAAGTAGCCTACATGCGAGGAAGTTAAAGTGTTGATATATTGGAAAAGGATTGGATCTAGAATGCATCGATAATAGCCTTTACTTCTAATAGAAATACTAGAAAGTTATTGCCCCTGTAATACGTATTAGGCCTATATAATAGTATAAATTTTAAGAAAATAAGTAATTTTTAGTAGTAAATATTATAATGTACTAAAAACAGTTGAAAGATTTGTTAGATTTATTACAATGTAAGTTAAATATAAAAACTACGGTAACGGATATGACAAAGATAAGAAACTTACTTTTTAAATACTTGTGAAAAACTTATTGATACTAAAAGGTTTCCAATTAAATTAATAGCTAATATTAATATTCCGTAGGCTATTTAACAAACTTTATTTTCACGTTGACATCCTTATGAAAATAGCAGGTCTCTTTAGATTAAAATACCTAATGACTTCTCCTAAACCAGGCATAAATATTGTTAAATTTGCAATTACCAATAAAATAATATTCAGTCAATCATTAAAAAGTACTAAAAGAATTAATAGATAAAATTCTAACAGTTAAGGTCAAGGTGAATTATAAATGATCTTTTTGTCTGAAATCATTGGACGTCGTCAAAAGGAGTTGTTTGCTAATGAGCTAGCCGAAGTCGATGGTTTGAAATATATTCAAATGTGTTCAATTCCGGAGGGCTTGAAAATGTCGGCGGCAAGCGAGGCCTCGATAGCCGTCAAATCTTTCCGGTCAAGAACGGATAAACATGAGCATTATAGCGATTGGTCTCTCAGCCACCGCTCTTTATATTCCTGGCAGTAAATCATGTAGGACATAATACAGAAATGGTTATTCCTTATATAGTAAACATGTCTTAAGAATCAGTAAATAGTATAGTCACTGTATACTAAAATTTCACAAGTTGGGCAATAAAACGCAATTCATTGCATGGTATAATTAGTTACGTATCCCTTTCACTTAATCTTCCATAATCTACCATGTTTTCACTTTTCAGTCTTCATGATGTATTTATATCTTATGTGCTTTGTCGGCTTGATTGGTACAGGCTGTAAGGCAGTGGCTGGCTTTCTGTTCGTGAGTTCGCGGGATCGATCCCGGTCTAACTCAGTGCAACAATTCCGTGTCTGTAGATTTATATGTCCTGGGAAACAAAATACCGGCATACAGACAACGGTTGCAGACATAAGTAGGCCTATAAATACGTGAGGCGTTAACTATATTAACTTCCTTTAAAAACTTCAATTTAATTTTATAGAATATGTAATTGGCTACAGTATGTTACCGCATTACGAATTTTCACCTGAAAATGATATTACCGCTTCACTGTTAGATCAGATTTCTATTATTATTACTATTATTATTATTATTATTATTTATTATTATTATTGTTGTTGTTGTTAAGTATAAAAAAAAAACTTTAAGCCGCAAGATCTAATACAATTATTCCAAATAATATTTCTCTCTTATTGTAAGAAAAGAAAAAGGCCTATGAAAATGTTATATGATAAATATGTGTGTTTTCTTTCCATACATATTATAATATGGTATATTATATTTTTCTATAGAAATTAAAATTTGTATAGAATAAAAAGAAACATGCTATTAACCCCTTCCCCATTACATACCCCTCTTACACAATCTGTTCCTCACTGCCAAAATTCTTTTACCTCTTCATGTTATCTTTTATCTCCTTTTTTCTTTTCTTATAATAGCACTACTAAAGATTTACGCATCACCTACTTAATATTATCCTATTTTATAAAATTTAATACAAGACTTTCTAAAATAAATGGAATTTCTCTTATCTTCATTCGGTATTTAAAAATGTTTCTTCTGTATAAATTTTAAAGTTTTAAACCTTTCAGATACAAGCCTATAACTTTCTTGGTAGCCCAGTCGATATTTCTGAAGGTAATTGACAAACTAATAGTAGGTTGACGGTTTCTTTGCTAAAGTATAATTATTCCTTTAACCAACGGGATCTCACGTTTACTAAGAATGAGTGTAATCTTTAACTTCCAGAGTCCACCACCGTCAGCAAAACTGAAATAATAACATAGACTTAGAAATAATAAAATTCATAATAGTTGATATTTTCATAACAATTTTTGTCATAACAATAACATTATTTTCATATTGTCATCATAACAATAATAATTCCGGTAATAATAATGTAGTAATAAAGTAATAATAATAATAATAATATTAATAATAATAATAATAATAATAATAATAATAATAATAATAATAATAAAGATTATGTTAAAACGTAAATTAGTATGTAAAAAGGAAAGGTGCTCATCACCTTGATAGAATTCTTTAATATTAACCCTTCTTATACACTGATATGACTAGGCTTTTTTTTTAAGTGGCTGCGGCTGGTAAGTACGGGTGATATCGGTCTTGTCTTCACGAGCTCAGCTCTGAATATCCGAGAGGCCTCAACTTTCAGTAACCCTCAGTCCAACGTACATATAGGGAGCATTCAACTGTAATTGGTAAACCTAAGTTTTCCTATAGGCTATGATACTAAGGACACGTGAAATTTTAGCGTAAAAGCAAGGGTCGTCTTAAGAAAATGTACGAAAATAATCTATTCCCAGATTAACTTCTGTAGGTCAAATTAGGCACCGATCATCTGAAATTGAAAGAAGAAGAAAAAAAAAAGATATTTCTTACTCGAATGACCACCGATGAAACTAGGTTGCTTTCTGGTAACTATTTTGTCTTTTCTATTTAAAGTGTTATTATTCTTTTGGACAGATTGGTAGACTGCACCTTAATTCTAGTCAGGGACGGATTGGGATAAATATTTGAATCGAAAATTATTTTTACTAATCGGCCCACAACAATAATAATAATTTTAACAACAACAACAACATTCGGGATAGGTGGAGAGTAAATTAAAAATCGGCGTTTCCCTTTGACAGTGGGGAAATGCCTCAATAAAACCTCACATTCAGATTGCCCAGCGACAGAATTTGAACCTGCAACCTCCCGAAAGAGAATTTGCAACTGTATAGGCTCAGTAACCTCCACTTAATCCGGTCTTCCTTCAAGAGACGCAAAGTTTTGTAATACCTTAATATAAGTTCTTTAATGCCAAAGTTTTAACTTCAAACAAACAGAAATATCACTTTCAGGAAATAAAATAATTTCAAGATATCTGGTATATTACGAGGGAGAATCAACTGAAAACAGAAAAAAAATTCCACTATTTTATTGCAGGAAGAATGTACATTATTTTTCTACATGGTCCCCTGCCAGTTCAATTCACTTACGCCATCGGATAGGAAATGTTTCGATACCGGGTGAGAAAAATTATTTCGTTCAACGCTGTAGCCACTCGTGCACCGCCGATTGGACATCTTCTTCAATCAGACTTGAACTCCTGCCCTCCAAGGTGCTCCTTTAATGGACTAAAGATGTGGAAATCTAATGGTGCCAAATATGGCGAATATAGCGGATGTAGGAGGCAAGTGAAACGAGTATCATCGATGGTCTCCATGGTTACAGGAGCAGCATGAGGACGGGCGTTATCATGTTGAAGAAAAACACATGCACTCAGCAATCCCTTTCGCTTTGTGCGTATTGCTGGCTGCGTATGGTTCTTGAGAAGATCGGAGTAGGTAGCACTAGTCACTGTGGTACGTGGGGACATGTATTATTCCAGAATCGGACCATTCTTATCACAGAATAAAGTCAACATTACTTTCTCTGCCTGCGAAACCTCCTTGGTTTCGGCGAAGAAGAATGTCGCCATTCTTTGGTTGTACGTTACGTCTCCGGATGAAAATGGTGCAACCAACTTTCATCCCCGGTGACAATGTAAGCTATTAAATCATCTCTCTCTCTTCATAACGCATCAGCAGCTGCTGACATGTGTCAATCTGACGATCTTTTCGTTCCTGCGTCAGCTGTCGAGGATCCCATCGGGTGGACACTTTTCTGTAGCGGAGTTATCATGCACTATGTGTTATCCTGAACCGAAGCTCATATTCAGTATGAAAAAAAAATTCAGCCAGGGTGACACGCCGATTTTCATGAATAAGTCGATAGCCGCAGCTGATCGACTGCTCTGTCGCAACTCGATGAGTCTGACCTGGACGGGGACCATCAGTCAAAAAAGTCGTACCTTCTTTTAATTTCTTGCACCACTTAGACTTGCCGCTGTGAAAGTCTGGCGTCCCCATGCTTTGTATTCATTCATTTCCATACACCCAGGGGGAAAAAATTGACACTTTTGCGGTTTTCATTTGATTCTCCCTCATATTAGACAATAAAGACAAGAGTAACTGAAATTGTACGTTTGATGTTTTTATCATAGGTAATCCCACGAGGGTTGACGAGTTTATCGATAGATTTGCGACTCTGCAGCAGAAGCTAATTTATCTGATGAAATTCGTCAACTGGAATTGGATTTATTAAGACTATTCCATGAATAAAAATGTAACGGATTATACAAATAATAATTTCTTTCGTGCTTTGTTGTTTAAAAACAAAACTAGCAGCTGCGAAATCACAGCATACTGTGAATCAACCATCCATGAATCGATTCGAGTTACCATGGTAAGACCAGTGCTACCAATGGTGCATATAAGACATAGTTAACTTCATTCAGGTAAGCTAACAGCAGAATAGAATAAAAGCACACCAACTGGCTTGCACCGAATCGAAATTGTATTTTTAATCAATGTAGATTTCTATTATTTCATTTCCAAACAAGTTATGTTGTATAAAGTAATCTGATTTTGTGCTTCTTAATGGCAGCGTGTGAAGTATTAATCATGGAAACTGTTGGTTACCTGTCCAGTAACGAGGAGCATGTTTTGCCCGATAAAATGGCATCCTCGCGATTCCTACAAGAATATTGTAAGAAAACGGCCGTGATTGGTCTATATCCGAGAAACTGCTAAACGTTATGGCTCACAAACTTGGAACACAACTAAAAAAGACAGAAAATCAATTCAAACATGCCAAAGAAAGATGGAAAGAAAAATCCTAGGAATAACGTGGACAGATAGAATCAGGAATGACGTAGTAAGAAGAACACAAATAACAGACGCAGAAAATGCGTGGAGGTGGGCCGGACACATCATGAGACAAAACCCAAATCGATGGACCCACAGAGTAACAACACGGAATCCAAGGACGAGAAAGCGAAAAGTAGGACGACAGAAGACACGATGGGTAGATGAACTAAGGGCAACTTTCGGCTACAACTGGACCACTACAGCTAAGGACAGAGGAAAATGGCAGCTCCTAATCAAGACGGCAATCCTGAGAAACAACACAACTACAACGGAAACAGGACCCAGTGCACGATTGAAAATGAAAGACTAAAGTCTCAGTGAAAAGTGTTTCGAAGCACAAATAGGTCATAAGAGATAGACTAATTACTGAACCAGAAGCAACATTAGGAAGATCCCTCCCGGAATGTCTAACCGGGAAGGCTGAAATCAAGTCACCTCTATCAGGAGAGAGGCCCGTGCTCCACGGGGACTTTATGGGGTAATACTAATACTAATTGGTCAATATCAAACACGTGGCGTATGAGTGGAATAGTCTGTAAAAAGTGATACTGAGAACAAAATAGAGATACAAGAATTTGCGACTTACATAAAAAGACACGCATAAAAATAGGGTACGGTTAATATGAGTGGTACAGTGCGAGTGTTTGGAGACATTATTATTTATAAATATAATAGGCCTTCCTATATCTCGTTTAACGTATTGCCGATATTGTAATGCAGGGTAGTTCTAAGTAGTAGTGTAATACAGATCCATTTTGAATGGCAATGACTGGTTAAATCAGAAATAAATAACGGAAGAAATAATGCTAGTCGACCCTATACAAAACCGGCCCACCGGGAAAATTTCCAATACTCCCGAAGGGCCAGTCCAGCACTGGGAATCCTTGACTAAGGACAGATGACAGGTATCCTTCTGGTTATACTCCCTCTTCAGTTGTTTGTCGTGCAGTTCGCCACTAATATTCTGGATGACCACATAACACCGTCACTGGAATCACTTCGATGGGTACGCCTGCATGAGCGAAGATATTTTCACTGTCTCATACTGCTCTACAGAATCCTTTATACCTCAACACCTAGCTATCTTTCCAGTCGCTTTCATTACCTTTCTTCCTACCATAACTTGGACACGCGCTCTCAGCTTGACCCCGTACTATCCATGCCTCTTTACAGAACTACACATTATTCGAATTCGTTTACAACAACAGCTATTCGTCACTGGAATTCACTGCCTAGCCATCTCAGGAGCTGCCAAACGACTTCACAGTTCAAGCGCCATTTAATAAATTTAGTATACAATAACATTTAGGAATTGATGCTAATTAGTAATATATATTTTAATTTTCCTTATATTTTGTAATAACTAAGAATGTATTTGTTTAGACTTTCATCTTTTTTATTTCTTTTATTTTATTTCTTTCATCTTTTTATTTTAGTGATTTGTATTACACTAGGAGGTGCCCGTGGCTTCGCCACGATAATTCTTTTAAAAATTAAAAATTAAGAGTATAATAATTATTAAAGCATTATATTTATTAACACTTGCACGCGAATCATTCATAAAGTAAGCCATTAATAATTAATGAAACAGCTAAAATTCCTGCTTTAGAGTACATTCCACGACATGAAAGCGCCCCCTGGGAAAACTATATCAGAATCGATTATGCAGTTCCAAAGAACCTGTGAACACATAATACGTATTGTTTCTCAGCTGTTTATTGACATGAATATGTTGTGAATTTTATTTTATCAATTCAGTGTAATTTTCAGAAATTATAACTTATAATGTTTCAAGGGAAGGAATGGTTTGTTTGGATTATTATTATCAGCGATATTTCAAGAGGTAAACCATCAATATTTTATTGCTGATGCCTCCGGCTTCGCCCGCCATTATTCATTGACTCCAGGATTTTTAAGAAAATTACACTGGTAGATTATTAAAAATGTTTGTGGTTCAGAGCTATGAAAATTGTAAGTAAAAATAAAATTAGAATATTTGTTCATTGTGTTCATTTCACTTAGGCCTTATATAATAAAGAAACGGGTTTCCTTCCTAATTTTGTAGTCGTCATGAAAGTTTACACTGCGAGAGACGAACATCGCCGAGTATACCCGATGTCTCACGAAGCGGGCGAGCAAGCACGCTATTTAGGGCCGTTGAATTGTATAAGAAGTAGATATTCATATTATTCAGGTACTTATGTTCGAATTTTTTCTTTGTATTTAATGTACGTTTCTTGTATTCATGTATATTAGTTCATCTTTAATTTATTATTAATCATTATTATTATTATTATTATCATTATGTATTTCATGTGTTTGCCCTGGTTGAGTGGTAGAGAAGGCCTTATGGCCTTAACTCCGCCAGGTTAAATAAATAAATAAAATAAAATAAAATAAAATAAATAAATAAAATATACGGGTTAATCCGTGTGCACCATCATGGAGATGCAGTGAAGTATAACATCAGGAGGCGATTTTTATAAGAAAGTATAGATTAAAAAAGTTATATAGCTGGTATAATTTATGAAAGGTATTATTGACTAGTTCAATACTCGCAAAGCGTTCCATGTACTGAGAAACTGGTGATTGGTGTCGTATGACAAAAATAAATAAGTGGGCTTTGTAACTGTGCAACTCAAGCTCACCTATGTTGTTTTATGTGTACATGTACTGATATTTTTTTATTTAATACACACGTTCAGGATGAGTGTATAACTGTTCCAGATTTAAATTCCGGACAAGTAGAGTAGGATTACCTCCACAAAGTCTCTGGGTTTTTAGGTATATACCTTAGGAGCGAGTCTCACCGTTCGTAGATTTTCGGCCTAGGGGAGGTAGCTGCACCCTGATTGGCTATCCCACTCCACATGTTGTCTGTCTCTGTCTCTGCAGCATTATCCCTCCACTCAACTATTACAGTATTTTCTACCACTGGCAACATGAAGTACGATCTTTACTCTCTGTCCAGCAGTAGCTCACTGATCTTACGCGCAACGAATCCGCGCATCTTGGTAACTAGACGTAACGAGAAGCTCGCTGACTGGGTTAGTCTTCAAGGCCAGAGACTTTGTGAGAGTAATCCTACTATGAGCATAGTTTCGATATGAAAAGGTGAGTTTTGGACTATGTGGTTGGCCTATGCAGGTTATAAACTCTTAAAAGTCTTTAGAATAAAATAATTTATCACACCTCGGTAATAATTAATGAAAGCCAGAAAATAATACTATTATAATAACTTATTCACACTGTATCATATTGAGAATTATACTTGGTAATTATATGGAACTGTATACATTCTTTAAAAAAAGAAAAAGAACGTAATACCTCATAAAAGATCACATAAACTTTGACGAGAAAACTGTATCATCGATCCACATCCATACGGTCGGTGAACCATACGGTCCATCTTGTGCAACGTAACACTAAAACTCAAAACCCATTCAAATACACTTCGTGTAAAGTGCAGAACATGGCTGCTCTGAGTTATGTAGGGAATTTTAAGTGTAATACCATTATAACTAACGATAATAAGGCTTTTACACAATATTTTCATATTAACTCTACAGTATTACAGGCCGTATGTATCTTTGCATCACTATAACAGCTTAAGAAACTGGTGATTGGTGTCATATGAAGCTCACATATGTTGCTACATGTGTAGGCCTACATTTAATGATTTTTTTTTTATTTGAAGACACAAAATAAAACAAGATTTCTTTAGATACCAGCATAGACCTAATTAATTAATTCCCCTCTTAGGGAAACTGTTATTGTTTATATCCAATGATTTAAGTTTTCACAGCCCCGATTGTTTACTCCTGTACTATTAAATTCATTACCTACATCAAATATATTTTAGTCATATCGGGCATGTATAGCAGGTAAGAACACATTACAGATCGCACAAGTAAATTACCAAAGGACTATACAATTTGGCAAATGCATTATCGCAATATTATAGTGTAGCCATCGAGTTAATAAATTGAAGTTCTATGTGGCTTATAAATTGTGGCTTATAAATTGAAATTCTGTGGCTGAAAGGTTAGACAGCTCGCCTTCCACTATTGGGACCCGAGATCGATTCTAGGTGGTTGCTTGTGGAATTTGCTGATAAAATGAGGACATGGCAGGTTTTCTCAGATTGTTCCTGTTTCTTCTGCCATAATATCATTGCTGCACCACTTGCTTGCAATAAAGGAATTACTACTTATTAAAGGTTAAATTTAAATGTCAACACATATTTAGGCTATAAATTCTAAAAACTTTTCAAGGAATGGCGATACAAATCATAGTATTGAATTATAAATTAACAATATCCCCAACAAAAACGAAAATTATAGCCTTCCAAGGTAAAACGCAATTAAGATGTAACATTTTAGTTAATAATAATATAATAGAACAAGTGAAAGATTTTAAATATTTAGGCTGTGAAGTTGGTAACACAAGAGAATTAGACCAACAAAGAAAATTACAATAATTTAATGAAATGTGTGGGACATTTAGAAGAACCCTCATAAACAAAACACGGAAAGATACTGTTTTGAAGTTTTATAAAGTTTTAGCAGTGCCATTTCTTATATATGGATCAGAATGCTTGACAAGAACACAAAAACAAAAAACAGAAGCATCAGAAATTAGATTTTTGAGAGCAGTCGCTGGGTATAGAAGGAGAGATGAAATGTACATCGAGGCAATAAGGAAAGAACTGAACATGTTTAATTTAAATAACAAAGTTAAAGAATATCAAGAAAAATACTATACCCATGTACTTCGGATGCCAGAGCCTCGCATACCTAAGATGATGCTAGAATACAGACCACAAGGAAAGAGAGAGAAAGGAAGACCCATGAAGAGATGGAAGAACCAGTTTATTTGAGAGGACGGAAAAATTCACAAGGCCTAATCCTGAAGTTGATGATGAAATTTAAATTTAATTGAATAAACTTAATACAGTTGAAACTTTTTACAATAATTATAGGCCTATATCTTGCATTTTCAGCTTGAATGACACGCTCCCGAATAAGCTACTGATTATGGCGGGGAGTTATTTTTAAATATTTGTTTAAAAATATTCATGTACGGGTTGCTATATTTTGTAACAATTTTTTGGACTAGTTAACAGATTATCTTAACCCAGATATTCTCGCAACCAAAGGGATTTGATAAAACACTTACGCTGACAGAATTCCCCGCTTCAACTACGGGTAAAGGACAGGTATCTACGACGCTGAAAATGAATATGAATGTATCATTTATTATAAAAAAAAGTTATGGTAAGTCAATCGTATTTTCTTAAGTCCAGAACTATGGACGATCCGACATGTCTTTATAAAAATGTTCCCTAAACTGAATGATAAGTCCTCTAGTCTGGGGATATTACCCGGTTAACAAGGGAGAAGAAAGCTTTTAGAAACATAAGGAAGTCTGTTCAAGGCAAGACCAGTAACAGTTGTTGGTCTAACAAACACACAAATTTATTTCAAAAGTCAGTGAAATCAATAGTTTTCGAAAAAAGTTAATAAATTAGTTAATATAACAAAATTGTTATAATTCTAAGTACAACTCATATTCTGTATGGATACAATTAAAACAAATCACTGGGCTACGATAGATAATATAAATACAATTGTGTAGGGGAAATGGAAAAGGCTGAAAGTGCCAAAAAATAAAAAATAGATTTTTTTGCATGGAATGTGTTTTAAGCGACATCGCCAATAACCTAGAGAAGGTTGAAAGTGCCAGAAAAATTCCTACTAGTTCCTAGAGCAGTCGCAAGGAGCAGCACCGTGAAAGCGCCCGCTGACCGTCAGTGGAAAAGGCTGAAAGTGCCACCCGCCATTCATCCTTTACGTGTAATGAGCGCTGGACCTCCAGCCTTTTAACTAACAAGGTATGGCACTTACAGCGTTTCCCAAAAAAAGATATGTTGGCTCTTTCAGCTTTTCATATGCAAAATCAAGTTATATAGTACAATAAAAAAAAAAACTCTTGAAAAACAAATAAAAATATATTTTGTATTTTTAATGAATTTTATAGATTTTTAAAGGATACAGTATATGTTTTATGAAGTTTTTATTGAATACTGAAAATTTTACTTTGTGGCACTTTCAGCCTTTTCCATTTCCATTACACAATATATGTGCAAAAGCTTTTGAAAATGTGAAGAAAACTCTTACTTATGTTCTATTGCAACTTTAAAGGAAAAATATTGTTGCAGTTCATCCTATCGATAAATATGTACGAATCATCTTGAATGCCCATTATCCAAGCAGTTTTGAAGACATACCTACATATATTATAAATCACACTTATGGTGGCAAAATTTCTAATAAAACCGGTAAATGGATAACCGCAACCACCATACAAAAATAAAACACATTAAATTTCATAAGAAATTAATTTACATTATTTGATAAAACAATGTACCGTCAAGAATTGATTGATAAACCAGTTGTTTTGATAAACCATGCTTAGGACGGCTATCGATTAATATTTTAAGAAACTGTTTGCAAGTATCAAGAACTTTTAAAAAAGAAATAGCTCAAGAATTCGTTTCTCGTGTCTTCAAATAACTCGAAAACTTAAGTAGATGTGTGCAGTATTATATAGACAACTTTACCCGTTAATAATAAAATATACCTTAGTTTTCTAGTCTTTCCATTTACTTTTGGAATAAATATTCTTAATTTTTGTATTAGTTGGTGGCTTAATTAAGCAAAATAGTTTGATACGGTGTATTGCCTGATAACAAATAAGCAGCTTATATAAGCTTCGGAAATATATTTTTTTTTATGTATGGATATTGCGAAATTAGGTCACATCCACCGTGCACCACACATAAATCACCACTAGATATCAGATTACACACACATTGTCCACTCAAGTTCATTGTTTGGAATGTGTATCCTAGTTTACATACCTTCATTTTATGATAATAATAACATAAACATAAAATAATATAAGATATAATAATAAAATAGCCATAATAAGTCTGAATGAATCATATTATAAAGATGTAATAGTCCGTCTCTGTTTGTCCGATTCTTCGCAAAAACTACTGAAGTGATGGAGCTGAAATTCTGCATGAACAAATTTCTCCTAACATCACAATAGAGTAGGATTACCTCCACAACGTCTCTGGGTTTTTACGTATATACCTTAGGAGCGAGTCTCACCGCTCGTAGAGTTCCTGGCTAGGGGAGGTAGCTGCACCCTGATTGGCTCAGCTCTCCTATCCCGCTCCACGTGTTGTCTGTCTCTCTCGCTGCGAGATTATCCCTCCACTCAACTATTATAGTATTTTCTACGACTGACGACACGCTGCATGATGTTTACTCTCTGCCCAGCGGTAGCTTACTGATCTTACGCGCACCGAATTCGCGCATCTTGGTAACGAGACGTAACGAGAAGCTCGCTGGCTGGGTTTGTCTTCAAGGCCAGAGACTTTGTGGGAATAATCCAACTCTAACAGTCAATATCAGTTAAAATGAATACAAGCTATGACTCACACAATAACCGGATGCACAAGAATATTTTATGCCCTAATGAGAAAATCAAATATCCTTTTCTCTCTTTCTCTCTCTCTCTCTCTCTAGGGCCTGTTTCATAAAAGATCAGTTTGTATTGTTGTTTCAAGTTGTGGGTGGAAAGACCAGAGAATTATAACACAATATTGTTCGACCTCTGTAGCTTCTTTCATTACGAAAAATTTGAAGAGGAAACGTGGAAGAAATATACGGTAGCAGTAGGTTGTCCTATAGTTACTTTTACGCTGAAGATTACAGTTATGTATTGGGTTAAATTTGGTAGAGGGGCATGTTATATTATTAATGTCACTCAATATTATATTTTCTTCTAAATTCCTATCCATGTTACCTGTACTGTGATACAGTGGCCCAGTGCCACTACAGTGGCAATTTTTAATTGCTGATTTGGCTTTAGATATTCCCTATATTCCTGAAAGAGTTGCGCTTAGAAAGGATTAAATAGCAATAAACGATTGGCTAATGTCATTTTATTCAATTAAGTTTCTTTCGTCAACACATGAGTCCTCTGGCACTGAATATCCGTTCATTCACAGAACCTCTGATTCCTCTGATTTTTACAGAACATCTGATTCTTCTGATTTTTTTTATCAAATATCTAATAATAGCATACACATAAAGGCCAAAGAAATATTAATACAGAAATAGACAAATAAACTGGTTCAAACACTGTAAGAACATCAGCGTGTCATTGCATTCTTCGAGTTCTTTTTTTTTAAGGTTTACATTCATGCTTCGCATTTCAACATGTTGAATCATTAGTGTTTAGCTAATGTTTTGAGGAAAACTTTACCTTGAATGGATTCTTTGGAGAGAGTTTATGATGGCATCGGAAGCCCATGATATGCACTATAAGATTAACGAGAATTTTCATATATATAAGCTTCTCATAGGTCTACTTTTTCTTGGAATTATTTTTTAAATATTAATGAGGGTATAAGATTTACTAATAAACGTTCCATTATATAAGCTACTATCCCCAATGGTCTAAAAATTAATTATTTTTTATCATAATCTAAAAGCATTTATATATTATGTTGAAACAATACATACTTACATGCATGAAGACGACCGTTACGTAGCAACAAACATGTGTTACTTTATGAGCGAGGTGGAATAGACTTGTATATAGTTATTTAATTACGGAGACGTACAACTACTTAGGCTTGTGACTGTCAACGCTGTGCCAGAATTAGGCTAAGTACTATAGGAGTTCTTTTACGTGTCAATAAATATACAGAAATGGGCCTGTCACATTTAACAACAAATAATAGGCCTACCATCGATCTGGGCCGGGATCGAACCACCAACCTTGGGGAAAGAAATCCAAAGCGATACTGACTGCACCACCCAAGCCGACTAAGCGAGGTAAGCGTCCTTGAAAAATACTACTACTCTAATAGTGTCGAAATCCGTTAATATTACTTTGGATAGTTTGAAATATTGAATCAATTGAGTAAAGTTCATTCCCCATTTAAATCAATGTAAAAAAAATCTGAGTTAATTATAATTCTCAGATTGTAATTTGGATAATAAGAAGTATAAATGTTAAAGGAATTTGATACTTTATCAAATTGCCTAGCATATCGTATACATTTTCTCTTTCCGTACTGTAGATAACACATTTCTTAAACGGTGCTTATCAAAACCTATTTTTATATTTGAACGATGTGCCATTATTAATAACTATAGTAGGCCTATATTATGTATAAATATATACTACTCTTGTTTACAAAATTGAACATTACTACAAGATGGACTTTTAATCAAACCATACACGACAGACAATGGGTACAGTACACAGTCGAAGAAGTCAGAACACTCGTCTGAACAGTATCAGGTATGCTGAATTCTTACTTACTTTTACTCTTTGGCAATAGACATTTCCTAAGCAAGCTAAATGAATATTATCCATTTCATGGAACCCGGAAGTTCATTGCCTGGCTTAACTGAGTCCGCCATTCAACCTGATTCTGTTCTAACTCCATCCAACCAACCCTCGCAAATCCTACTTCCCTTAAACATATACTAATATTGTCGTCCCATCTACTTAACTTCATTTTTCCTAGTCAATAATTTTGAGACAATTCTTTCCTCTCCCATGCGCGCAACATATTTATCCCATTTCATCCTCCGTGAAGAGTAGGCTACAGGTTATGAAGTTTTATCCAGTCCCCATTTTCATCTCTCTTAGCCCCAAATATTTTCCCAAGCACCCTGCTTTCGAATACACTCAGATTTTTTCTTCCCAACCATGTCTCACATCCATACAATACACCAGGCAGGATAATTGTCTTATAACTTTTTATTTTTACATTAGTGGACAGAAGACGAGAACATAAGCATTTTTGAACTTCATAAAACAGACATTTTCTTATTTGAGTCTACACCTACCTTGATATTATTTGTATCTGTTCTTATTGATCCCACGTAATTGAATATCTCCACTTCTTCGAACGAACTCGACGTAGTCAAAATAGAGCCGTACAGCAACAGCAACGACTATTGTACGTGCTTGTCAAGAGTTCCGAGACGATCTGTGGCGTTCGAAATAATTCGAAACTCACTGCAGAGAAGAGTGCAGTATTGCATCCAGGTGCAAGGACGACACTTTGAGCACCTCCTTTAAGGGGAAGAGTGTACAGTATTAAGAACATGTAACATACTAAAGCAGAATTGTATTCCTTGTTAAATTAAGGTATGAGAGAATACTGAGGCAACTTAGAATGGCGTTTACACGAAAAGTCTACTTTTCAAATTCATTTGTACTAATTAGAGCGACGTTTCTGAACTGCTTGTTTGCGGACCCATGTTTGCTGGAACTTTTTTGCTTCGTTTCGGTTTGGGCTATTAATTATGATACATCCTTTATATTCAGTAGATTTTTAATATAAATTATAACATGACATTCATTGTAGGCCTCTTCTACAGTGTGTTTAACTTTTACAGGGTCTTACAAAGAAAATTACCGTTAACCGAGAAGAGAATCTACAACTGATGGACCTCAATATAAGCTGAGTATTATATTCCTCTAATCGAGTACACAACCTTTAGCGCTAAGAATGATGGGCAGGACTGAATTTTAATTCCGTTCGAAACTTTTTATGCAAAGTAAAAAGGGACAGATGGATAAAATCTAGCGAGACAGCTCGGCTCTTGGAAATTATCTGTCAAAACACATGTACTCGTAAAGCTTTCACATGTCTCAGAGGCTATCCTGCTTAAAGGAAGGCCTAAATCTTAGTGTAGAAGATGTTGCAACACAACCTTTAGCGCTATGAACGAGTGCAGGACTGCATTTTTAATGCAGCGAGACATGCTCGGCTCTTGGAAATTATGTGAAAACACGTCCCGGGCCAAAAGCTTTTACGTATCACTACGATTTCTTTGAGTTCTCAATGAAAACGTAAGTGGAACACAACGGAGTTATCCTGATTAAGGAAGGCCTAAATCATAGTGTAGAAGACGTTGCAACGTAAACTTTAGCTCTGAGAACGAAGCAGGACTGAGAGACATGCTCGGCGCTTGGATTATATCAATGTGAAAACACGGGTACACCTAAAGCTTTTGTATGTCACTGCGGTTTCTTTGAATTCTCAATGAAAACCTAAGTGAAAGGCAAAGAGTTATCCTGCTTAAGGAAGGTCTAAACCTTAGTTTAGAGGATATCATTTAGAGTTGTGTAATTACTCAGCAATAATAAATTTTATTTATTTTTCCATAGGGGCTTCCAACGAAAGCTGTCTCTAACCTACGACAGATTCCATTGCGACAATCTCTACAGCAAGTATGGAGGCGAAGTTATGTAAGTATGTGTTGTGATTTTTCAAGAATGGAGAAACTATGCAAACATTTTCTAAACAAAAGACGATACGCTCCAATCAACGGTGATTAACATTTGAGCAAATCGCCATAGCAATAGAGCAAATGAATATATTCATTTGAGCAAAGTAAAGAAATACAGCACTGGTACTTAAATTTTCCTCTGAACGAGATATGGCAACATCGCAATTTCATGGGCACGTCATTTCCTGAAGATGGCTTATGTCCACCGTCATTTGATCGGCACGTCCTGATGGCACTGTCGAAATTACAATGTTTGTGCTTTATATCTAGCTCCCATTAGCGTCACATATCTTAATAAATTAATCCTTCCCGAAACATAATCGTCCCAGTTCTTAATGGCATAAAGTCGGTTAATTTCAGACTTCTTATTTTTCCTTTGCTTCGCAGAAAGATGCGATCGGATTGATATGTCCGTTTGAATTTGTCGCTTCTTTAAAACATGTGTTAAAATATGTATCGATGGATGTGCACGGTAAAATTCCCTTTTGAAATGCTTGTGAAAGGACTCTGTGCCATTTGTAGTTCAGGGGCAGTTTTCATTTGGCGGCTGTGCCCAAAGATTTGGAGGGAACTGACTGTCATAACTTACGTAGTTCTCCAAGAGGTAATCTAGAAATTGATTAGCTAGGAGAGTATCAAGAGCAATGCTGTTAAGTTCTACGAATGCATCAGATACCTGTTCTGGTAGTAAATATGGTAACCCGAAAAGTGGCTTAACCATTTCCCCATGTCTGAATGTTTATCTACATACTCTTTTCTCAGTCCTATTTCAACTACTTTTCGGAACCATTATGGCCCGAGGTGAAAATTACAACATTTTAGAGTTGAATCAGGAAAAAAATTTTCAACAGCTCTGTGCGCTGCACGCGGACCTCCTACTAAGGCTCCATCGTATGGATAATTTAGTTGAATGCGCCGTTGCCAAATCGTTGGAATACACGACTAATTTGTGCCCGAGTGAAGTGTACGTTTTTGCTCAAGTGAAGTAGCCATTTTTGCTCAAGTGAAATAGGCATTTTTCCCTCATTTGCTCAAAGGTACGTCACCCCCAATCAAGGCCTCTATCCCATCATCAATTAATGGACTTGAGTTTCCAATTCTTTTGGAAAACACGTTATATCCCATATAAAAACTACCTCAGTGGCTCTGCATCCCTCAATCATCCGACCTCGGCGTCATCTACCATAGGCAGATGGCAGGATTGGGGGCATGTGATCACTGATCAGCATGCCGTCACCGGTGGCGGTTAATGATCTGGAATACTTCAGTTTTTGGATTGCCTAGAAGAGGGGTCCTCTGGAACCTTGCAGCCTTCCAGGTTAGCAACCAGTGTATGGTAACAGTATCAATGACAGACATAATTTAAAGCACTGCCGGTGATGACTATTGTTATTCCAGTAAGGATTTCCAGTTAGGTATAGCTTATAAGATAAAGATTAATATCGTACGCGGAACAATATTCAAGTCTTGAAAGCAGCTGAGGCAATTCAAACAACCGAATAAACAATTCGTATCACATTTAATAACGGTCGCACAAAAACATTCGAATGCAACTTAACTAAAATGGTAATTAAGGCGTTCGTGACGTGACGAAAATTCTTAATAAAGGTATTTATAGGTTCGTTGCATAATATTATTATATTGTTTAATTTTACTTTTAAACTCTTATATAAAAACTCTTATTTAATTAAACAACTGAAATTACATGGCATTCTCTTATATAGTAAATTTGTGCTTTTGTTGATATTTTCATCGAAATTTGATCGGAAATTGTTTACGAGGAGCGGAATTTGCCCACACTTGACACCTAAGCAACTAAAGTTTAACATATTCCGATTAGGTATTATAAAATAACTAAGAAGCCAAAAGGAAAATTTCACGTATACTTTATTCTTCATTTCAATGACCACACCTCCTAGCGTGCCTTCATTTGAAGTCACCTGTGACACCACCATGACGTGTTATGTAAGTGTCGACACTTAAAAAATGTAATTTGCAGATACTAAACAGAAAGTCTCAGTATCGTAATGAAAATAATTAAATTTAATGGTCTACCTTATACCCTCACCGATATCAAAGAATAATTTCAGGAAAGATTAATAACAAATAGCTTATAAGCTTCAAGTTCTTCAATTTAATTACGTAGAAAATAACAGTAAATAAAAATGTATCCTTATATTTTAATGTTTAAAAGAACTTATCTCTTCTTAATACCTTGAATGCCTTACTACACTACCATTGCAGTTAGAACAGAATGAGAACACAAGAATAACTCAAGAATAAAAATTAAACAATTAATGGCTCAATTCAACTAATATTTAGTACCAGTAAACAGCATACAAAAAATCTAACAGTATTTAGTTTTTTTCGTAGATACATATGATTACCCAAACATATTTTATCAGTTGTGACACTACCCTTAGCATTACTGTAACAAGTATTCTAATTCGTTAAGTGACTTAAAATAATTTTGAAGAATTATATAGATTATAATCATTTTCTAGGCTATTAAACAGATACATCGCTTCCTCCATGAACTCTGATGCCATGTCATATAAATAAATAATATTTTAAGGAAACAGCGAGCTTACTACAGTCGATCAAATAAAAAACGTCGGGACTCGTATGCTGTTAAAATTAAAGTTAATAAGTGTGTTTGTTGCTCCACATTCTCCCACACTACTTTATAACAATAATATTGATTTTGTTGGTCGTTTAAAAATTAAAGGGGTTAATTAAAAAATTACTTTCTTTCTTTCTTTCATGTGTGTCCAAGATTCGACACCAACAATGATAATTCATTAGAAGTAATTAATATTTTATGCCAGCCATTGCCGCGTTTGAAAAAATACACATAAATAAATATAAAAAATATACAAGACCCCACTAAGGAACGAACCCTGACCCCACACGTTCATTTCCGATGTCTTGACCATTACGCTATTGCAAACAGATGAGGATAATCTAAATAATTCTGATGAGATTGTAATATCCACACTTGAAAATACGATTAAGCCAAAGTTATTGATTTTTCACTACAAGTACCGATATTATAAAATAAAATCTTTAAAAAATGCTCCTTCTGGGAAACTGGTAGAGAAGATGGACTCAGAGATGGAGCCCGAAAGCTCGGAGATTTTTAAAACCTTGACTCGGCTGTTAGCCTGTGAAGAACGTTTATATAGTATTCGCTGAGAAAAGTTCAAACCTTTTATATAATTTTCATGCCAGTGCAACTGGGTATAATGAAAGCTCGATGTTAAAACTAGACTGCATAGAGACGTCGTCAGTTTTCACAATCTTTTCAAGTTTCTTTTTTTTCTTTGTGATTTTTAAGTTAGTTTGTTTAGCGGACATTGTGTAAATATGACAATATGTTACTTAACTTAGTGTATCTCTGGGAACCAACTAGATGATTTGTTTGTGCACAGTTCACAGTGATTGCTCTACACAATCCACTTGAAGTGACGTGTTTGTTGTCCCCTTATCGTGCAATTAATATAATGACTCTGTTCATTGAATTTGTCAGTAGGCTTCATAACATAATTTAATTCCAAGTATATGGTACACGACGAAGGTTATGGGGATGAAAATCGAGTAGATGTTCATTCTAGTGTTATATTGTACGTACACTGTTAGAGCTGCAGCTTGTTCGCATCTCATAAATTTCTCAGAAGTTCATGAGCACAAGAAGAGAGTTCATGAAACGAAGTTATACGACTCGAACCTCCTCCAAGCACCGTGATTAATGGGCAATAATTATCTTAAAATGATACCACATAACTATGAATATAATCGCCTGGTACCCGTATTTTGTTCACTGTGACTATACCATTTATTTTAAGATCCAACACACATTGATGTTCAGTGCAATTTGTGCCGTGTTAACTTATTCACCAGAAGTAATTAAACATATACGTAGAAGAACCATACGGATTCCTGAGTCTGTTTCCTCAGCCTTAGTGTTAAAGTAGTAAATATATTTTGCAAGGTGTTAAACAATTTTTCACCAAATTTATAAATGCAAAAGACAAACTCATATTCATACTGTTAGGGGTATTCAACAGAGGATACACTTCATATGAGAAAGAAGCTTTACGAAGAAAGTGTTTCACAAATATAGCCATTTCTTTCTTTCTTTTTCGTAGTTTTAAGCGCCCCAAGCCTCCCGGGCCTTACAGGGCCGCGACCTGTCGGGAGAGGAATTACCTTTGGATCACATACATACTTTTTTGACCAGAAAAGGACATGGAGGGCCTCCCTGGATGAGTGATCAGCCCAATGCCGGGGCCACCTCCGAGACAACACGAACACTTAGGACGATACACACCATTCACACACACACACTCGCTCAGAACAAGGCGAGGATGAGATGATATCCGGGGACCACAAGGGCCTCAAGTTACCTGACATTTGTCTCATAGGTGAGGGAAAACCCCAGAAAAAACCTCACCTAGGTAACTTGTCCCAACCGGAATCGAACCCGGGCCCGCTGCGTGAGAGGATTGGACGCATCCCCTGAGCCACAGCGGTGGACTTATAGCCATTTCACAAATTAAAATTCACCAGTGTTGATTCAAATTAAAATAATTTCCAGCTTTCGGTGCTATCTCCTCCCCTCTCTCTCTCCCCCCCTCTCTCTCTCTCTCTTTCTCTTTCTCTGTTTGTCTATCGTCGTCGGATTTTCTGCCGGTATAATAATTTCGGAAAACAATTATTCAAATTAATTAATTAATTAATTAGTCCATAAAAAATTGAAAAAGCGAGTTAGGAAGAAAAGCTATTTCCCGCTTAACAAAATAATCCAACTGAACGCAGAAAATGCATTTTTTTTTTTTTTACTTTCTCTCTTCCGGAGAAACATTTTGGAATTTAATTTAAAAGTTGCGGTCATTTTAAGAAATTAAATCACAACTTTTGCTTATCTGCTCTGGAATGCAACAATCAACACAGAAAAATTAGCAGCTAGGATACAAAGTCGATACCCAAAAAATTTAGATGTCACTATACGCTATTTATTCTATGCAAGACCCTTTTGGAGGGGGGGGCTTTCAATGATGGATTTAATTCATCGCTGCTTCTTTGCATTCAGTGAAGCCCTCTTGTGTTCATGAAGTAAATACGAAAAATATTTTGTTCTAAAATCTGGCAAATGAGTAAATTGCCCATGACGCGAAGTTGTGTGGTCAATCATTATCATATTAAAGCCAACCGCAGAAGCCGACGAGAATGATGTAAGCAGAGTGCTGACACATGCCAAGTAAGCCACCTTGTGACAAAAAAGTAAACAATTACAAAGGTGAAAAAAGTGAAGCTTTTTGGTCAGATGCCTTCAGCTTAAAGATATGTTCACGAACCAATTTTAAAATTCAAACCTAGAACATAAGACATAGATTATCTCATGGTTGAATCTAAAGCAATTGGTTTTCTCAGAAAAAGAATCATTAGCTGTTTTTTTTAAATTTCGTATGTGGTTTAGATAGGCTATCACGCCAGTAATTGATCATCAAAAGCTGATAGTAATAAGTGTACTAATGCTGATAAAATAATAATAATAATAATAATAATAATAATATTAATAATAATAACAATAATAATATTGTCAGGGTGGAAATATTTCAAGAATGCTTTTGTAAAAAATAATAACTTTTCGTACACCTTAGAGGAAATTATATTCAGGGCAAAATCGAATATGGTCAGTGAGAATATACGGCTTTAAGACCATTCAGTTCGCCAGGACTTTATTCAGACAGGTTCCAGTAATTCTCCCTGAACCTTAAATACGCTATAGACATTGACATCATATCTTTAATCTAGTAAGGATGTATCTAACTCTGGTGCTAAATTTATTATTAGGGCTTTAAAATATATAAAAAGTAAGTTAATGTAGACTAGTTACTATAAGATTTCGCGTTCCTCACTGTTTCACACACACAGACACACACAAAACATATGCATTCGATCGTGGTGAACACGTTTTAAATTTATTCGCTGGGATAAGTTATATAAATGTAAATATGATAAAGGATCTTATATATAAGGATCATGTAATTAAATGCAGGTTTTTTATTAATTAAATAAAATATTAGAAGTCACGTCCTGAAAGGAAGTTTCCCTGGGACCGTTTACAGAAACAAAACACAACTTCACAAAAATAATTATTGCAACAAATACAAAAACGGTTCAGCTATTTTTCAACAAATTCGCCACCGGAATCCAAACACTTGCCATACCTGTGTGACCAAGGTTTTAATTCTTGTGTTTTCGAGTAAATTTATCCATTTAAATTTAATTTAAGCAAACATATAGGGGAGATTGTTCCGGTACCGGTCAGGCCTCGTTACCGGTCAGGCCTCGTTACCGGTCAACAAGGTTTCCCCTAAAAGGGCGAGACCAACACGGACTCTATGCGAGGAATAAAGTTCATTTTGTTCCTGCCTACCACTTCATAACTGTTTTCTGCTGCTATCTCTCGCCATTTTAGAGGAAACCTTGTTGACCGGTAACGAGGCCTGGCCGGTACCGGGGCAATCTCTCCGTATAAATTAATGCACTCGGTTGTCTTAGCGATTATGCCATCTATTGTAGATGTTAAGTATTAAATAATTGAAATAAAGAAAAATTATACAGTCTGATGGCCAAGTGCACCGACAATGATTAGTGTAATCAGCGTTTATAATTTCTTCCTAACCTATGATTAGGGAAAGTTATGGAGCATCAACCTCGATTAGTGTCGAAATCGCCGATTACCGTTGATTAAACTTAATCAGTCAAAATCGGGCGGTTACTGAGGCTAAACAATGATTAGCAGATTGCTGAAATGGCGGGGTCGACTTGGAAACAATAGATGAGACTCTCTTCTTCTCATATTTCTCTTTTCAGACGAATTAGGTCTCGATATTAATCTTATTAGTATCATAATACCATTTTTCCGAACTGAACAGTACAATAAATATTATATAAACACATCTCATAGACCTAAAAAGACAATTTTAACTTTCGAAGCGCGACACAAGAGAAGCCTGACCGCTTCACAAGGCCAACATTCAAGCGATGTTCCCAACATCGTTCATGGCTGAGTGGTTATAGTACTGAGCTGTGGTGCAGGAGGTCCCAGGTTCAATCCCCGGTCGCGACTAATTATTTTTTTTTATCCTAATATTTTTTAAGTTTAATTAGTGTACCGGTACTGTATGAAATTTTAAGAATTCACTGTCAATAATCATAGTAATAATAATAGTAATATTAAAATTAATAGTAATAATAATAGTAATAGTAATAATAACAAACATTAATAACAATAATAATAATTGTTTTAATTTTATTTCGTCCAGGTATCAAATACATATTATTGATGTTGGACATGTCCGAAACTTACAATCTGAATTATTCAATAGAGATGCATGCTTTTCATAGTTCTTCTATCCTGTAGAGTGCTTTTTGGCATAGGTATTATTTTATTTTATTGGCGAATTTTGTCCCGGTACACTGTTTTATACTGTCTGGTAGTTTGTTATAAAATTTTACCCCGATTACATATGGATCCCTTTCCGATGCTTTTTTGTTGTGCCCTATTGTGTATAAGTTCTTTCTTGATTTTGTGTCGTACTGATGTATCTCTTCTATTGTGACATTCATTTTTGATTTTGATTTTACAAGTAAAACTACCCCGTGTGTGTGTATATATATAATTATATATAAAGGGATATTACAGTTATTACTGCCCTGTATAATTCTTGATGAATAATTTTTTATGGTATTGACAGAGAATTCATGAAGTTTTATTCAATGGACTACAATCTGAATCATTATGACAGTTTATTATATTATATAAAGACAGTGGACGTGAATTTTTAAAATATTATACGGTAAACTGTATTTAAGTTTTTAAAATATTACAAAAGGAAAAAAATACAGAGACACAAAGCCGTAGCAGCGAATTCTATAAAGTCTTATACGGAACACTGTATTTCAGTTTTTAAGAAATTCTGAAAGCAAAAAAAAAAAAAAAAAAAAAAAAAATATATATATATATATATAACCTAGTGGCAGTGAAGTCTTAACATGTTAAACGGTACAGTGTATATATGTTTTTAAAATATAAGAAAGCAAAACAAAAGAAAAAACAAGGCTATGGAAGTGTATTTTTGAAATTCAAGTGTTTATACTATTATAAAAGCCAAAGAAAACACATGGTGCAGATGATGACTTTGAAGAGCGTAATTATATCTGGAATATCTTGAACAGAATGAAAATGAGCGTAGAAATTTAATAGTGCAGCGAACTTTCCGTTAGGAAATTCATGGAGAGATTTCGCCTGTCTAAACAAATAGTTTCACAGGTACTGCAATTCCCAACAGAAATAAATCATCCTGTTTCTGATATGAATCGACTACTAACTGTATTGAGGTATTATGCTACCTGATCATTCAATATTGTTGTAGGGGACATTGGAAATATGCTCAGAACTGCAGCTCGAATCATACATGATGTAAGCAATGCTATAGTCTCACTGACTCGCCGATACATAATATGTTTGCCTACATCACAGGCAGAGCAGAGCATATCCTCGCTCCTCCATGGTGTCTTCTTGTTAACTTCTTCTTCTTCTTCCTCTAGGTAATGGCTTCGTCAACAAAAGAACGCGATCATTATACTACGCTCGCTTTCCGATTTTATGCTCTGTGTTTAAACAAGCCGCCAGCTAAACACAGTTCCGTAAACAGAGATTAGGAATGGTGCTCCACATGTCTTTTTAATCATGTTTAAAATCTTAAACGTGTGTAGGTAAACACTGTTTAACCAAATCTTAATCACTGTTGATGCACTTGACCATTAGTAACTTAAGTGATCGTTTAGTTTTCACTTGCAATAAATCTAGAAATAACTGTTTGGCTATTTTTAACATGTCATTGTGATAAATTACTAAGTTTGCTGTTGTGATTAATAACTGCACGAGAACATCATAAATGTACAAACAATATAAGTTGCAAGGTGCGAGTGATGTTATAAAACCATAATAAAATGACATTGTGAAAGAATGGTCGAAGAATTAAAAAAAAAAAAAAAGAGACAAAACACTTAAATGATTGAGAACAAAGTTACGAATTGCTACATGATGTGTTGCTACTGATTAAAATAAACCCAGCCTATTAAAGTTACGGAGATACAGCTCAGGAGCACTAATACAGGTAGCTTCCATAAAAATTATCATGCAGTATATCATTATAACTAATAATGTAAGAAAAAATAATAGTGTTGTGCTCATTTAATCTGAAGGAATATTATTCTGTGCCTGTCTGATCCAAGCTACTGTGTCAAATCATATTTCAATCTTTTCTGGCATTTAAATTGCATAGTCTGTGAAATGGCCGAATTGAATGGTATTCAATCAAAAAGACTGGAGCTGCAGCTCGGAGCATAGGTGAGCGTTTAAACGGAAGAAAGAGTTAGAAGCGTTACCCTAAGCTTGTATATCATTCTACGGTTCAGTTTTTCGTGTACCTGACTATTTCAATTCACATTAACGTCTTTAATTATAGGAAATTATATGTTTTAGAAGATAAAAGAACGTGCCCTGAAGAAATGTCGTTTGAGTTGATGTGAAGTCTTGAATGAAATATAACTTACCCTTAACATTTAATTATACACGTAGTACGATAATCCTCCGTTTAATATGTTCTGTTCTTACTTCACCTGATAAGCGGTGTTGAGTTGTTTTATATATTCTTCCTTTTACGGCCATATCGTGCAGGTTGTTTATACATTTAATTATTATTTTTATTATTCAATGCTGTATGAATTATTTAATGAATGCTGAAGCTATTCTAGATATAAAATGACTTTCCTGCCGCTACGTGTAGTAATTTCATATGCTGTCATAAGCCAAGGAATACCTAATAAAAATCTCTGATGGCCGGTTTCTATAAACTCGCGAATTACCTATGGGTAAATTATCCAATGCACAGAATTTACACAAGAATAACACCACACAAACACAAATAATTTAAAGATAGCAATCACATACACTTGTGGCGAGTTTCTAGATAAATGTCCTCTGGGTAAATATGAAAATGACAGAAAAAATGTTCCTACAAACTCGGGCTAGATCTTTCCAAGGGCAAATCGTCGGGTTAATTTATCCTTTAAATGGATGGCTGGATAAAATTTAACCTCTTGTAGGATCAATAATAATTTAAACAATGAGAATCAAAGCCTTCTGAATTAAATTAACTGTACAACTCCAAGGCCTTGCTCATTATATCATTGTGGGTGAAATGGAACTAATTTGTCCATGGATAATTTACCCATAGGTAATTCACAAGTAAACAGATGAGAGAGTACATTCAATTCCAAGGATGTGCAAAATTGTTAGCAAAGAATTCCATTAAAAGGGACCAGCCATAAAAATAGGCAGTAATTGAAGAATCCATTTTTCGCTATAAATAGCTTTTCATTCTAATAACGTAATTGATTTCGTTACGTGATATTTTAAATGCTATGCGAGGGTGGGCTTGGCATTATTGGCGCAGTTTCGCTCGGATTTTTATTACTATTTCTTTTATTAGACTCATTTTAAAATTAGCACTGAAGACCTTAAAAACTAAAACTGAAGAATCTAAGATTAATGGTGAAGGTCGTGAAAGTGATTAAAAGATTTTCTGCTATGCTGTTAGATAATAATCCTCCAATTGAATTTCCACCTTAAAGAGTAGGAAATATAAACTGCTCCGTTTCCCTTCACATATGGTGCTTTACATTTTATGTCACCGAGATATGTAATCCAAGTAGTATGATTTGTATTTTCTCTGCTCGTGCCATAGGTACTGTAGATACAAGACATATTCAGAATATTCCATCCGGTGCTGTGAATTGAACTCCGGCTTTTCTCAGTTGGTAGAGCATTGGCGCGAATAGCCAAAGGTCCTGGGTTCAAGTCACAGTGTCGGAGGAATCTTTCTCCTATAATATTCTCATTGTAATGTCCAACAGAGACAATAATCTGTGGTTCATGAAGGCTTGTATATCTAACAAGAAATATTGTTTCCGTCCCAAAATCGATGTAGAGTATTCGGCATTAATATACGTTCTGGAGTTCCCTGAATAAAAAATATGATTTTCAGAAGCTTGTCTGCGTGTGTTTGTCTGTGTGTACCCTATCTTGTTTCCGTGATCATCGAGCACATAACGGAAAAGTCACATAAAAACTAAATGTATAATATTTAGTTTATTGTTTCTTTCGGGGATGTAACAAAGAAACATGGTACCGACTTTACGAAATTGTTTACATCTGCTTAGTATGACAAATAGGCCTATTTTTGCGATTTTCTCGAAAATGGCTCTAAGGATTTTGTTTAAATGTCTGCGCGAATTGCATATACTAAGAAATAAAACTTCTGTGAAACTTTGGAATATGATGGTTAGAGAAAGTTATATTTCAAATAATACGTTTATTCCATTTCCTTTAAATTATAAAACTGGAGCTACCTGGTTCTTCTATCTTACTCTTAATTTCTATTGAGAGATTGGTGTTCGGCAATTTCTTTACTCCTTTTCTGTGCTGAGATCCTGCTTTATTTTGCAACTAACTAACTAGCCAGTGGAAGAAGAATCAATACATTCGCTTGTAGTGTCTAATCGTCTATTGACTTTAAATTTTGGTATTCCATCTCTTTGTCATGAGCATGCGAACAATTAACTTATACATGGCTGCATTTTTGTGTTTATGAAGGAACTGCATACCTGGCCAAATCGCGATACAGCAAAATGTTTGTGAGGGAACTGCAGCCCCAAATGAAAATATACCCTAGCCTATATAGGCCTATTAAATTCCGTAAGTCAAGTAACTCAACAAATTTATTGTATGCATTCAGGCCATAGGCGTAACCAGGCCGACCATATGGGAGGGGGGGTTATAACATCCGCGGGGTCTGGGGGTATGGAATATCCCCCAGGAAGAGGGGGGTCCGGGGGTCCTACCCCGGAAAATTAAAAAAATTAAGATGAAAAATAACGAGTTTTAAGCTTCCGGGGGTCCCGGAAAATTTTAAAAATTAAGACGCAAAATAACGAGTTTTAAGCTTCCGGGGTCCATCCCCGGAAAATTTTTAAAATTAACACGCAAAATAACGAGTTTTAAGCTTCCCACACTTTATACTTGTATTAAGTAATTTATGGGCAGACTTAAAAAAATTATACAATTTTCCTTTTTTTTAATCAATGGGGGGGGGGTTGAAACCCCCAAACCCCCCCCCCCTCGTTACGCCTATGATTCAGGCTGAAATGACTGCAATTGATTAATTTGCGAAGGTCAATTAGGTTTTATTGACTTCATCACTGCCTTTCATACTTTTAACACCTTCCATTACTGCCACCTTCACTGCCACCATCATCACCACGATCACCTCCACCACCACTGTCAATTTCATTATATATCATCTTCATATCTATCAACGTCATCAAACTTATTGTAAGCACAATCATTGCCCTGTGGAAAGAAATTATTCTCGATTTTGCAACCAGGTGAGAAACCGGAGAAGAAGTAAGGAAAGGTAAGCAAGGAAAGTCTGAAATCATATAACATTGTCGTCATATTCATAACAGTTGTCATTGTAATCAATATCATCATCTTTTATTCTTCTTCTTCTTCTTCATCAGCTCCATCCTTTTTGCCGTAATATCTCATCCTCATTGTCTCGTCATTATTTCGACTCTCTTATTGACTAGTTGTCATTAATATTTTGTAATAGCAATATTACTACGAGGGATGTTCCAAAAGTAAGTTTCGTCGTTTTTTTAAAAAGTGAAGATGGTAAAGCAGATGAAGCAAACAACTGCCATAAGAATCGACACCTATTGCTGGTTCAACGACGGAAAGAGCGTCAGCAGAGGAGAAACGATGCATGAGTAGAGTCCCGAAGAAGAGAGAGTAGCAGTAGACTGGCGTGCCCGAGGTTATTTGAATACAACTCACGATGGCAGATGGACGTGTACTGAAAACGTGGTCGACAATGGAAGTACATGCTGTTATCCGGTATGAATGGGCATGTAGGACTAGTGTGTCCATCATCCATGGACGCCTACAGACTGTGTATGGTGAAGAGGTCTTGTCTCATCAAATTGTTGGTCGCTGGTGTTGCATGTTTAGTGAAGGAAGGCACCTGTTCCATGCAATGAAAGCCGCACTCTCGGGACGTCACTTCCAAAACGATGCTGAGGTGGAGAAGGCTGTGCGACAATTCCTTGCATAGCAGGGCACCGAGTTTTACCAGAGTGGTTTCTTCAAACTGATTGCAAGCTATGACAAATGTCTCAATGTCTGTGGAGACTATGTTGAAAAATAGTGCAAGGGGTATATTTCATGATTGCATGGTGTATTTGTTTTGGTAATAAAGTTCCCATGTGAAAAAAAAATGACGAAACTTACTTTCAGAACATCCCTCGTAATATTGCTCTTTTTCAGTATCACTTTCTTATTTTTGTCGTGTTAAAATGATTATTATTACCACTATTAGTATTTATATTTTTTATTGACTCCGTTTGTTTTGTAATATCCCCATACTAGTATCAACATCAATGTTGATATTACAATTATTATGATTAATATTATGATTACTACTACTACCTCTAGTATTACTAGTACTGGTACTGCTATTACCGGTTTTAACTGAAAGTTCTGCCTGTCAATAAATTCATTTTTCTTCGCCTCAATCAGTGAAGGTATGAAATGTTAATGGTATGAAGTCAAGACTGTAGCAAATGAACTGATCTAAAAATATCTAGAATGTAGCTCGGTAATTTGCATGAAAAGAAAAAATATTGACTTTTTAACAAACAAAATATTTTAATGCATTTAATTTTTGTATGAAAAAACAAACGATAAAAAAAAGATCCCAAATTTTAAGTTTAGATATTAACTATGTGACATATCAGTATTCACAAAAAATAAATAGGATTCTATTGAATAGTTTTTTTGGAAGAGAAAATTTCATACTTGAAAATGTATTTAAGAGAAAATGTGATATCTATTAACGAAAACCTAATCTAAAAGAGAATTCATTGAGGTCGACGAATACGGGCAATTATTCATTAGAGAGAGATTCCATCGAACGCTGATAATGCAGAACTGGACAACTCAGTTGGTAGAACATCGGTACGAAGGTAATTGGTTCAAATCCCACTATCAGAGGAATTTTTCTTCTTTGTAATTAATCTGTAAGGGGCGATGGGCTTACCACCTGTCCCCCTGCCCTCTCTAGGAAAATAAGCGTAACAAAATTCACATCGGTAAACAGAAACCTCCACTTTGAGGCCCTTCGCCCCAACATGGGGGCACAGGATTCGAGATGAGAGATGGTGAGAATTAATCTGTAATTGAAACATTGTTCTGTGGTTTCATAAATGCAGTTCCACATCTATCCTATTAGGATTTGGTGGCAGAAGTATAAAAGAGGGAAGCGGAACCAACTAAGAATAATTCCCTGAGATTCTTCCTCCAGCTTCCCTTAAAAAAGTGCAAGTATAGGTGATTTAGCCCAGCTTACAGGTTTAATTAGTTTGTGGGTTCCTCAGCAAATATTGTGCTCGCTGACTTTTGTTTAATCAGCATGACTTGATGATTGCTATATGGAGGTGAAAAAAGAAGTTAATCATCGGAGAAGTTTTTTGATAGCGGTAACTTTTATATTTTTTTGCGAAACTTGAGCTCGCGACTTGTTTAAGGCGCCGTCTTGGAAGTAAAAGGAAATTGTGGTTCTCGTAAGTTTGTAGCGTGCGAAGGAGATGAAGACACGTAGTTTTGTGAATCCAGCTATGAGGATTATTACTTCTTTCTCTCACTCTTTTTTATGGAAAGCCACAAACCACATTGTATTCTTATATCCTATTAGCTACCGAGTTACTTTGAGTATACTTTTCAACAGGTTTTCTGTGTTCTCCCTTAATGCCGAAATGTCCTTTTAAGTCATTACAGACACTTCTTTGTGTTAGTATTCAGGTAAACGTTAACTCTAAAAAGGCTGATTTTCATCCCACATTTCTGTTGAATTTCCAGAAAATTCTTGACTTCCACGGCATTTATAGAAAATGTAGGACAATAACCCTACCAACCAGGAAACAGATTTCTTAATAATCTTAATATAGAAGTTCTGTGTTTCCTAACAGAAAACCTTTTTATAGGATACTGAAAATGACGTAACAAATTCAAAGATTTATGATAATAGACTATAAAATGTTCCTCATAAAGTCCTTTGAGGCCCTTAGGGTTCCAAGAAGTTGACTATCCCACAATTTTAGATACTCAGAATATGGACGCCTTACCTCCAGGATTTCTCCGGGTAATCTTTTTAAAAAGAGTTTAGACTACCCTTGTGCCATTGAGCCAACAAAAAATATTTGGTCAATTGGAAAAGATCAATGGCCTCATCGGGATCATATTAGCCAGCGATCTTCCTATTTGTAGCTCAATGCCTCACCATGGCGTACCCTAAATTGTAGACTGTATTCACCTTAATTCTATATGATAATTATGATGAAGATCTCGCTGTTTATGAATTCAATAATAAGCAATTTAGCGCATATATAAAAATACCAAAGACTGAGGCTCAATAAAGTTGTTTATAGCAGATTATACTCGTAACATAAATAATTACCGTAGCTCAATTCCTCCCGCTATAACCTTTAAATCCTATTGAAATTCAAAGATTTTTTCAGAAGAAGAGCATTATTTTTTCATATGAAAAAAAGATAGAATCTTTATTCTTTAAGTGATTAAGGCTAATATTACCAATGCGAACAAAACAGTCGGTAGTGTACAAGTGAAAACAAAGATGTTACTGATTGTAAAAGTTGGTGCCCAGTGTACTAAAGTGTGACCATTCTAAGAAAGACATCTAAAGTAAATAAAAACCAGTATGCCTGTCTCACTCTAGTACATTACATGTATGACCTAAGAGCTAGACACACATACTGGTTGTCGTTTACTTAAGTTTCTTTCTTAGAATGGTAAGACTACAGTAATATTTACAAACATTTACATATTACTTTTAATGTGGAATTACTTTCATGACATTTTTGGAAAATATGAAGCATAACAAGATTTATAGATTTGCGATTTGTTCGGTTAAAATATTTTTGGTAAGTAGGCTACATGAGAACTTCTTCAGTAATGAAGTGTTGTAGTATTTACCTTATAGCCTTCTGCATTGCGTATTATGAATAAACTTGTAGTGAATATAACGAGGCCTAGAATATAACTTTTTTTTCTCATTTTGTGGTAAATACGTGTGTAAAGTTTAAGCAGAATATTTTTCGAAATAGCCACAACTCCACTGTAAATTGCCATTCTCATTAACGACAGAAGAGCATTTTCAATACCTATTGAAAAATTTAGTGAATAATTTAAAAACCAGATGTAGGCCTACGTTAAGCGGGATACTCAAAGTTTTAAGTTTCTCTGCTGGAATTAGAAATAATATTTAGAGGAGATTATGGCATTTTCAACAGATTGATTAATTACAGTAACTTTGGTGATCGGATACAAATGTTTGTTATTATTATTGTTAATTTATTTGAGAATTATATTATGAGGTTTGACGTAGTATAAGAAATAAATAGGAAGTCAAGAAAAGTGTTATATTAATGTAAAAAATTCAAGTTTACAAACCTGGAAAGCTATGAATTGTGGTGCTGGAAAAGAATGGAAAAAATAAAACAAAAGACAAAAGACAAAGGTTGAGAAGATGTTTTGAGGAGAGTAGAAAAGAAGATATCAATCCTGATCACAGTTCTTCGTAGGAAAGCAAACTGGTTAGATCACATCTTGAAAAGAAATTGCCTGCTGCATGACGTCATCAGAGGAGAACTACAGGAACTGTGGGTCTTGGAAGAAGACGAATCCAGCTGCTAGGCGATTTAAAGAAGAATATAAGATACTGGTTACTTAAAAAGCAAAGCAAAGATAGAAGGAGATGGAAAGGGAAGTTGTCGGACGAAGTCCAAGGAACTACCATTGGAGAGAACTTGTAATAATAATAATAATAATAATAATAATAATAATAATAATAATAATAATAATAATAATGATAATAATAATGATAATGATAATGATAATGATAATGATAATGATAATGATAATAATAACAATGATAATAATAATAATAATAATAATAATAATAATAATAATAATAATAATAATAATAATAAGTTTAATTAAAAAAATAAAAAGAAGAAAATCAAAATAATGATGATGATAATAATGATGATGATGATAATAATAATAATAATAATAATAATAATAATAATAATAATAATAATAATAATAATAATAATAATAGTAATAATAAAGCGGTACGGTATGTCATAGTGTAGTAGTTGGTAGAGACGCCGAGATTAAAAGCAGAATGTTGTTTGTTAGATCTCCGAAGAGATTATCGGGATTGTTCTACTGGCATAATTCTTCTAGTGGTACCAAGCCCAGGAATAGACTCAGCCTCTACAAGATGTAGGTAAAGGGTAACGGTAAATTGGTCAGAGTTCTAGGAAGTTTAGGCTTCCGAACTTTTAGGCTTTAGGCATATGAAGGTACGTTTAAAATCGACGAGGAACATTTCCTCCATAAATGACAATAAGTTAGTAACACGTGCATAAAAATTCTCATATTTCACATAAAGCAATACTCCATTAACCTTACAGGTAAATCTCTGCTTTTATACAATTTTTCGAAATGATGAATTTGTAGAATATTAGAGAAAAGGTAAAAGAAGTAACGAATCAGGTTTACATAAATGGTTCAAGCATTATTCAAAACTTGGCCCCCCGATCAATCCTGGTACTCACTTCTGTTGGAAGTTAGAGGCTGGGTTGATCCGAGGGCCATAGTGATACCAGAATAATAATTATGCCAATTGAAAAGTCCCAACGACCTCCTCGTGGATCGAACCCTCGAATTTCAGATTTGGAGATCAGTGCCTCGCTCATAACGTGCCACGACGAGCCCCAACAGATGGGACTTAAGTACCGGTACCAGGAAGATTCCTAGGGCGAGGATGGTCGGTGCACAAGGTTCATAATTTCACCACCTTCGTGTGGTATTAAAAAAAAAAAACCTGACATGATAAAGCGTAGCAACAATTTATTATCCTAAGAATTAATGACGCCTAAAGAATTACGTCCTATAAACCAATATTTACATAATAAATAACAACCTGTAACTTATTTAACTTTCATTTTTAAAACGTAATTTCTGTTAATTGCAGCATAGTATAGCCTATCTGTTAGTAAGAAATGAATACAGCCTAGTGGGCCTACTAAATTTTTAGTATTACGTTAAGTGATACTTGGAATTTCCAGCAAGATTTGAATTGAAGTTTGAACATTGTAATAGGTCATTTCCTTACGATTCCCGTTTTGCAATATCTCTGTAATTTTCCTACCTCATTACACCTTCATTATTTTGATAAAAATTCATTATTCGTCCTATTTCAATAATTAGGGCTCTTAGTAGGGTTTTCTAAACTACTACTAATTCGGATTGATGACACCCTCACTAATTCCAAACCCAAACATCGTTTCTTGGACTTCAGTTTTTGTCTGGTCGTATTATCGTAAGACCAAATTCGACTTTATAATGAATTTCTGAACTTCGGATGTCATTATAAACAGCTTACATTTTCACAACATGTGATTAAGTAAATCTCATCACGCCGACTTGACAGTGAAAACCATTTAAAAAAGACTCCAAATAACCAACACGAATGCTATAAGTGTAACTAATGTGGTAACATTTCCTAATATGTAAGTTTTTATTAGCTTTTTTTAAACATGTTTTAGGTCCTGTAAAAGTGTATGCTTATCGGAGCGTTCTCCTAAAAATCAACGCTGCATACATAAAACAGCACACGCACGCATACCTACATAGTACATACACGTCTATATGTGTACGTGAATGTGCATTGTGTAACATACAAAGCGAGATGTTAACAACGTCGAAGTGTGGAGTTTTGCACACTCGCAAAGCCATTTCCGGATTGAACTTAACGCTTATCCTGGTCGTTTTCTTTACATGTTTGTGTTGGCTTAGGAAGATATCCTGTGTCGTGATGCAAAGATTTGTCCTCTCCCCTATGGGCATTGGGGTGTATGACCCACGAAATAAAAATAAGATCAGTTAAGGGGGGACATAGGCCTACATCTTTCGGTGAAATTCATAGGTTTAGAAGTAGGTAAATTTCATTATTTTTTTCCTCAGCAATGAATTGCGCTACAATCTTGCAATCTGACATACTCTTTATTGACTACTTCTACAATTGAATACTATTTCCAAAATTAATAATTCTGTTACAGTTACGGGTAATTATCGTTTCAAAATGGCAGCCACGTTTCATGTACTGAATTGCCGTTTCCTTGATAACTTCCACAAATATCAATATTTCTTAGGGATTATTTTTCTGTGTATTTGTTAATATCATATGAACAACACTATCTACAATCATTCTTTTAACATTATTAGTTGTTTATTAAATATATATATCAATGAAAAGGGAAATTTTTAAAATCGGTTTTTCAAAAATACTTATACTGTAGATATTCCAAAGATTGTAGATGATCTTGTACATATGATGATTGCAGATAGATAGAAAAAAGAATCACTCAAAATTTTTCCATTTGTGAAAATTATCACGGAAACGGCATTTTAATTTACAAACCGTGGCTGCCATTTTGTAACGATAATTGCCCACAACTGTAACAGTTTAATCAATTTTGAAAATAGTAAGCAATTGTAGAAGTAGTCAATAAAAATTATTTCAGATAGCAAGATTGTAGAGAATTCATTGCTAAGGAAAAAATAATCAAGTTTACCTATTTCTCACCTATCAATTTCACCTAAAGTTGTATGTCCCCCTTTAAAGAGGACGAAAAGAATAAGCAGTATATGAAATGTGACAGCTGTACATGAATCTTGACTTTTAAAATATAATTCGTACATTCATTAAGCCCATTATCTTGGAAATTGTAAATGTAAAATGACATAATATGAATTTTGTTGCAGTAATATTGACATTGCGTTTGCATAATCATTTTCTAATGTCGTCTAATGTTCGTAGTTTTGAGCAACCTTTGACAAAATATGTTTTGCATAAGAAATGCTGCTACAAGAAGTTATGCGAATATTTAAAAATTATTTTTAAGAAACGTTGATTTAGTATTAGTATTTCATTGTCAATGTTATTATATCTGCTATAGGCCTATTAGAGCGAAGGCTACTGTATACCCCCCATCCCCCCCCCGTGGGAATTTCCGACACATATATGTTTTTGTTGGTATTCCCATCTAGTTTCAGTTTTCAGTTGTTTGCCCCTTATCAATTACAGCATTTACCCGGAAACCCCGGAAATCCGGAGAAAATGAGTTTGTTTTAATTTTTCTTTGTTCTTTGCTCCTAATATGCCCAGGGAATTTCTGTCTCACATATTTTTTGTTGGTATTACCATCTAGTTTAAGTCTTCAGTTGTTTGCCCCTTATCAATTACTGCATTTACCCGGAAACCCCGGAAAACTACGGAAATCTGGAGAAAATGAGTTTCATTTAATTTTTCTTTGTTCTTTGCTCCTATTATGCCCAGGGAATTTCTGACTCACATATTTTTTGTTGGTATTGTCATCTAGTTTAAGTTTTCAGTTGTTTGCCCCTTACAAATTACAACATATCCCCGGAAAACCCGAAAAACCACTTTTATACGGAGAAAATGACAATGTTTTATTTTTTAAATCTTTGTTCTTTGCTTCTAATATTCAAAGGGGATTTCTGAATCATATGTTCTTTTGTTGGTATTGCCATCCAGATTAAGGTTTCAGTTGTTTGCCCCTTATCAATTACAGCAAATCCCAAGAAAACTCCGAAAACCCGGAGAAAATGACTTTGTTTTAATTTTTTAAATCTTAGTTTTTTACTTCTAGTATTCAAAGGGAATTGGTGACTCATATAGTTTTGTGTTGGTATTGCCATGTAGATTAAGGTTTCAGTTGTTTGCCCCTTATCAATTAAAGCAAATCCCCAGAAAACTCCGAAAACAACGGAAGCCCGGAGAAAATGACTTTGTTTTAATTTTTTAAATCTTAGTTCTTTGCTCCTAGTATTCAAAGGGAATTAGTGACTAATATGGTTTTGTGTTGGTATTGCCATGTAGATTAAGGTTTCAGTTGTTTGCCCCTTATCAATTACAGCAAATCCCCAGAAAACTCCGAAAACCACGGAAGCCCGGAGAAAATGACTTTGTTTTAATTTTTTAAATCTTAGTTCTTTGCTCCTAGTATTCAAAGGGAATTGGTGACTCATATGGTTTTGTGTTGGTATTGACATGTAGATTAAGGTTTCAGTTGTTTGCCCCTTATCAATTACAGCATATCCCCGGAAAACTCCGGAAACCTAAAAAATCCGAAGAAAATGAGTTCGTTTTAATTTTTTAAAAACCTTTGTTCTTTGATCCTAATATTCCCAGGGATCTTCTGACTTACATATTTTTTTTTTTGTTGGCATTGTAATCTAGATTAAGGTTTCAGCTGTTTGCCCATTATCAATTACAACATATCCCCGTAAAACCCGGAAAACCACGGAAATCCACAGAATTTCTAGAACTCGGAACTTGTGATCTACGGTCACTGAAACCGTTATTGCGAAGTAATTCTTCTGCTTCAAGTGTCTCCCTTGCAGGTTCAAAAGGGTGAGTATATGGACTACGAGATATCTGCCATAATTGTGATGGTCACATGCAAAGAAAAAACATGCCAAGTGTAAGTCAAAGTTGTTTTCTTTAGTTGCTCGCTGAAATCTCAAAATCAATGACACTTTGTCCATATTACCATTCCAAAATTGTGCTATTTTACCGAATGTCCCTTCTCTAACTTCAGTCAAAAAAGTTTGGTAGTGACTGTGGAAGGTTTGGTAAGATAAATTAATTATCATTCACAGGTGTCAAATTTGAATATGAAGAGTGTTCTGTCAGGTTTCCAATCGCCTTCATTCCTTCAGCATCAGGATTTTTCCAGTATTCTTTGTCATGTTGTAATTGGTAAGGGGAAAACAACTGAAACCTTAAACTATATGGCAATAGCAACACAAATTATGTGAACCAGAAATTCCCTGAGAATATTAGTATCAAAGAGCAAATATTTTTTAAAAATTGAAACAATCTCATTTTCTGCGGATTTTCGTGGTTTTCAGGGTTTACGTGGATATGCTGTAATTGATAAGGGGAAAACAACTTAAACCTTAAACTAGATGGCAATACCAACAAAAAAACATATGAGTCAGAAATTCCCTGGGAATATTACGAGCAAAGAACAAAGATTTTAAAGAAATTTTTAAAAAGTCAATTCCTCCGGATTTCCGTGGTTTTCGGAGTTTTCTGGAGATATGCTATAATTCATAAGGGGCAAACAACTGCAACCTTAATCTAGATGGCAATACCAACAAAAAAGCATACGAATCAGAAATTCCCTTTGAATATTAGGAGCAAAGAACAAAGATTTAAAAAATAATACATAGTAATTTTATCCGTATATACGTGGTTTTCCGGGGTTTCCGGGGATATGCTGTAATTGGTAAGGGACAAACAACTGGAACCTTAATCTATATGGGAATACCAACACAAAAACATATGGTTCACCAATTCCCTTTGAATACTAGGAGCAAAGAACAAAGATTTAAAAAAAATAAAACGAAGTCCCTTTCTCCGGATTTCCGTGGTTTTCGGTGTTTTCCGGGGATATACTGTAATTGATAAGGGACAAACAACTGAAACCTTAATCTAGATGGTAATGCCAACAAAAAAACATGTAAGTCAGAAATTCCCTTTGAATATTAGGTGCAAAGAACAAAGATTTAAAAAATAAAACATAGTAATTTTCTCCGTATATACGTGGTTTTCCGGGTTTTCCGGGGATATGTTGTAATTTGTAAGGGGCAAACAACTGGAACATTAAAATAGATGCCAATACCAACAAAAATGTGTGAGTCAGAAATTCCCTTGGAATATTAGGAGCAAAGAACAATGAAAAATTAAAACAAATTCATTTTCTGCGAATTTCCGGGGTTTTCCGGGGTTTCCGGCTAAATGCTGTAATTGATAAGGGGCAAACAACTAAAATCTTAAACTAGATGACAATACCAACAAAAAAATATATGTGTCGGAAATTCCCACGGGGGGGGGAGGGTTTCATATTGGTAGCCCATGGTCTATATTGTAAATATGTAAGTATAGAAATTAAGCATACTGTAAATGAATGTAAATTGGATTGATTGTACAGTAACTAAAACCCTAGCATACCGAAAGGTGAAATACGGTTAATTATATTTGGAGATTCAACAACAACATCAACAATATTAGTAGATCGTTTCATCGGGTACACTTTGTCCTGTGTGTATGCGATCTTTTATTTCTTAAGAAACATCCGTCCTGTTTCGTTTGAATAACTGATAATCTAACGGGCAATATCGTCGGGTTTGTTTCTACCCTAACTCCGACAACCCAATAATAAAGTGAGTTAAAATAATCGTCTCTTTCAACCGTTTTATAGGCTATATATTTTGTTCTTATTTATACACTATATTTAGCTGTTTTATGTTGAGGATAACTGAATAAATGGAACTTTATACGAAAGTACGAGTAATAATTTTTTTTCTCAGACGAGAATTAAAAACATCCACAAATAAGTTACACGTAATAATGCTAAAAAAATTAAGCGTGTGAAAGCTTCACACTCTTGAAGAATTCCTAGAGGATGTTCCCTGTCATGTGCATTATTTTGTTATGGTCAATTAAAATACTGCTTTAATTACTCAAGTTGATTACTTTTTACAGCCTTTCGCCTCAAATTACGCAAACTGCAAATCACTCAAGCTTTGTGGAGAAGATATAAATAGAAAGGTCCACAAACAAGACACCATACCGTAAAGTCATTGTGCCCTTTTAAAGAAGCCGTTCGAACTCGTAGTTAGTTTTCCGCATTTGGATTTTATGAGGAATTTGAAATAATAAGTTGACTGCAAAATAATGGAGCTCTTTCATCAAACTTGTTATCATTAATGACTTTTAGGTCTGTATCCGAGACTGGTGAGCTGGAATTTCTCCCTGCTGATGTCCTTTTACACGCCTGTAAACCTAAATGCATGGACTGACACCATTGAACCGACAAATAGTTATGAAACTAAGCCGGACTCGAACCCACCAACTTAATAACTCAAAAGCCAGTTTCTTACTGTTTCACTAAGGCCAACTAAAATTTGGTTGTTTGTAGTAAACATTCATATCCTATTATATACTCGTATGACCAAGTTTTGAATAATGCTTAAACCATTTATGTAAACCGGATTCGTTACTTCTTTAACCTTTTCTCTAATATTCTACAAATTCATCACCACGAAAAATTTAAGAAGCATAAATTTACCTGTAACATAAATGGATTATTGCTTTTTGTGAAATATGATAATTTTTTAGGACGTGTTACTATTGTCATTTATGGAGGCCAGCAATTCTACTGAAATTTTCCTCATAGAGTCCATTGATGAATTTACTTGTTGATTGTTTACATTTGTGTATAAATTCAACTCTCAAATGATTAATTAATTAGCTTCTCAATTTTATCCGTGCGATTAGAATTTTATTTCAAACGGTAGCACATCTAATATGTATGTATAGTATTAGGGGTACGTCGTAGTGAAGTGGTTGAGGCGCTGCGCTACAAACCGGAAAGTCGCGGGTTCGATTCGCGATGAGGTCATTGGAGTTTTTCAATTGGCCTACTCCTTCTGGTGGTACTATAGTCCTGGGGTCGTCTCAGCCTCTAACAGAAATGAGTACCAGGAGCAATCCTGGGGGTAAAGGCGGCCGGTGCGTAAGGCTGACAACCTTACCACCTTCACTTGCCGAATGTCCAAAATCTGGGAGCCTCAACTTCCTGGAACCCTCTGGGCCTCCATGGCCTGTATAGGGATCACTTTACTTTTTTTATGTATAGTATTATGTCTGTTATAAATGTTTGGCTGTAATTTACACGTTTTAACAATAATACTAATAATAATAATAATAGCAATAATAATCATTATTATTATTATTATTGCTAGCAAAATATATACACAGTTATACAAAAATAGCCTACTTAGATTTTAGCATCACCATTGAATGAAAAATTCTTGTGTTCAGGGGCGGATTCCTCAATGTAAGTCTTAATCTTATTTGCAAATTACAATAGATAATAAATTAACTCAATAGACTTCAGTTCATTATAGATAATAATAATACAGGTTTAGATAACAAAGATGTACAAGGATAAAATTTTACAAGAAAATTGTAATTTATTAGAATTAGCTAAGAAACCATTAACTTAATGATTGAATGTACATAACATTGTAAATACCTGTATATAATTAATTTTTGTAATGAGACATAGCATGTAGTATTGCAACACTTAAGCAATGGAACATGCTGTTTTAATTCAATAAAAAAAATAGATACTAAACTTACAAACTAATTATAATAATAATAAAATCAGACTAATAAAATTTTATACAATGTATCTGTATTGAGTTGTGTTGTTTACTAATTGACATTAGCAAGTTATGTTGGAAGAATTATGCGTATAAATACATAAAAAGAAGCGTAATATTTACCTTTAATTTAATATAATGATAGGTACAGGAATTCTATTTTTATGTTTTAGTTTATACATATTAAAATATTATAAAACTGGGTACATTTTAGGCATAATAATCCTGTTACATAGCCCAGGATCAAAACACCTACTATGATTGGAGGCAGCAGTTGCTGAACTTTTAGGTTCAATTAAGCACATTAAATCAGAGCATTTAGTTTTATAATTATGGGAGAAAAGGAGAAATTCATTACACTTTTCGGAAATGTAAATTTATAAAACATTATAGAAAAGATGATGGATTTTGAATAGTCTACATGAATTCAGAATGCAATAGATCTGATGGATAATAATTAATACATTTTTTAAGCATATTTTAAAATCATTTTTGTAATATTAATAGCGCTGTAATAGTACTGTCATAAGAACTTCCCCACCCTATAATCCCGTACTGAAGAACAGATTGAACTGAAGACATGTATACCATGCGCTTGGCAAATATGCCGTTGATGTGATAAAAAACATAATTATTTGACGGAGTCTGTTCCATAATATCGTATATATTTTTTTAATAATAGACGTCGCTACGGTGTGTCTCGTGTGTGCCCAAGCACATCCTGACCGCCCTCCTAAACTTATAAATCATGTAACAAATTTTACAGTTTTAATAAATGAATGAATTAGTTAATTACTTGTGAATTTATTAATCTGAGAAACACACGGTGGATTTTTATGCTTTTATGTTGAGCGTTTCTGCATTGCAATTTCATGTGAAGCATCAGGAGCTCCTGCAACACAAAGGAGAGAATTACGATCTTAATATTTATATTATAAGTCACATTATGTGCGTAGCAACTAATACGGAATGTTTTCAATATTAAAAATGACACTTTAAGTGTTACGTTGAGATTTTGTGTCTGAAGTAAGATTTATGTGATAATGGTAATAATAAGAATTGCTTCTAGTAGTGATTAAATTTTAAAATCTTAGATTGCAATATCTTTCCTTGTTGACTCAGTTTTATGTTTATAATCAAAACAGTCAAATAGCCTAATATGACATCCAGTGTGCAGTGTACAAGATGCAAAATGTAGGCAGATTTTTAAAAAGTAATTTTTAGTAGAACAATAATAGTTAGATTAATTATTGTAATTATTATTGTAATTTTATCGTATTTTACTTTTAAAAAAAATGTTAGCCATTTTTAGTTTTAACGTGTTATTTAGCAATTTTTAGGTTTTATAAGATTGGACTACGTGACTGCTTTGACAATGAAACGGATAATTATGTTAAAATATCACCATTAGGCAGCAAGTAACAAAATAGTTTAAAACATAAGAATCCGGGCTCTAGTTACAGTATAGCCTAACTATACGAAGCGTAGATTAAGTAACACACAGTGTAACGTTTGCTTGTCATACGACCAATAACGTTTAGCAACGCCACGGATATCGACCAATAACGGACGTACCGGTATATCTTATAATATGCTTGCGTGGAGGCGTCGCGATTTTCTCTGATAAAACTTAGGTTTGTTATTGGAAACGTAAAATATCAATATGCAATGATTAATACGTCATACTGTGCCAGTAAACAGAATAAAAACTTATTTTTTTACAACATAATTCATGTTGAAAATGAAATAATTTAACTGTGCACGATTTCGATTCCCTACAAGCCAGTGCCTGTGCTTTTATTCTATTCTGATGTTAGCTTACCTAAAGTATGTTAACTATTACTCACATGCACTATTGGTAGCATTACTTAGACTCTGGAAACTGATTTCATTGATCGATTATTCATTCATTTAATACGTCTTGATCTCGCACCTGACGGAATATAAATTTGACTTTAAACAATACAAGTAATTATTATTTATATAATCCGTTGCATTTTATTCATGGAATGGTTTCAATAAATCCCACTCTATATTATGATTTCATTAGATAAATTATTGTGCGAAATTCGTTCTCTCGAATCTATTGCTAAACTCGTACTCTCTCGTAATAACCCATGATAATTCCGTTTTCATCTGATTAGTTAGTGAGCATGATAGTTCTGCTAATTTCCTGGTTTAGAGACGTGTCATGGCAATCTCGTTACATCTTACTGTCCCTGATTTTTTATGGGGATATATGAAGCATAAAGCGTTTGAGAACAGACCACAAAACCTGGAAGAGCTCAGAAATCGAATCCGCGACAGGTAATGACATTACAACAGGTAATGATGGACTTCCAGAAACGCTTACAACATTGCATTCAGGACATTATAATAAAAAATTTAAAATGATGTTTGAAACTCCGAATACTGTGTTATAAGATACTTAAAATGCGCTTATTGTTCCTGTCACACCTGTACAATAATAACTTAGTACTTTTATTTATTACATTTGCTTCTCTAAACTTTGTAATCTTCTCGTGGTGATTGTCAGTTCGTATCTTTCCACTGTTTTGGGGAATTTTACAATTGCCTTAAGCCGCGTTCACACAGGGCCAACGAACGACAACCAACAGCTTCGTTGGCCTTTGTTGGCCTTGTGTTTACGGGAGGCAAATCAGAGCCATCGAATTCGTTGGTTTAGGTTCGGACTTCTGGCGGTAACATCAGAAGGTTGGCGTTGGGTTCCCTCTCCTAGTGTAGACGGAATCCCTTGGCCCCAAGCACTTGGTTTGATGTGGACGAGAGGCCGAAAGTCAACGCGTTGGAAACCAACAATCGCCCCAATGCATTGGTTGTCGTTCGTTGGCCTTCGTTGGTCCTGTGTGTACGCAGCTTTATATTTGGGACCTTGGCTTCCAGAAAGTCGATTCGGGAAAAGGTATCCTCGAGAAAACATGCAGATCTGGGAAAATGTGTACAATCTGTGTAAATACTGTTAACTGTGTAGGGTTTATAAATCAATCAATCTGCACTGATTCACTTAGCTCAGTGGAAAATCTTTACAATGTTGAAATCTAGGATGGTACGTAATTACTGTGGTAGATATATTTAAATTACTGATTCTTTTACTTTTTTATGAAATTAAAGTCATATTAATTAAATAGTTTAGACTGTACACTGGATTAAGTAACACACATACCTCTCGGAATTCCACCGTGTTCATTAACCGTGATGGCCTGTTAGTGTTTGTACTATAAATTAGTGTGTTACATGAAGGGGGCAGTCCAAATGTGTAGGGAAGGGATAATAGAAAAAAAACACACATATTGATCGCCTAAATTAATAAAATGATGCAGTATTACTACCTCTGATTAGTTATTGGTTCCTAGGCTTCCAATTGAAAAACATTTATTAAGTATTCGAACAATCTTATTCTATTGTTATAATATGTGTCCGTGTAAAGAATTAATAAAATAAGAAGAGGAATGGAGTTGGAACAATTAAAGAGGCGGACCCCACGTGGGGGGAGGGGCCTGTTTTCCTAGGGGCTGGTCAGACAGTGTGTCGACCGTCGAGAGAAATGCGACTCGGGCCCTTTTAATTAGCCCTAGCTTGAAACTCGTATCTGTGTAATTACTGCAGGTTCCTTCTCATATCTTTCATAACACCGAACTATTGAATTCAGCTGAGTGGCCTTATGAGAAGTGGCTAGTTCAACTGGAATGGCAGTTTGCTGGTGACCCTGTAGGTATGTGCAAACACAGGTCTGGAGAAGTGACCTTGAGAAAAACTTTCATAAAACCTTATCTGCGTAACTTCTTAATGCCCTGCATTTCACTGATTTTGCTGGAACGTTCTACTGATGGGTTATTTTCGAATTGGTTTTTAGACTTTTACTTATATCGTCGTATGTTTAAATAACTTTAGCATTTAACAGAAACCATGGATATATGTTTCTTTGCAGTTCGTAATGATTATTTAGAAGTTTGATGAATACTAATGAATTACTGAACGAATGAACGAACGTATTAATTTTTAAATGAAACTATAAATGATTAATAATATAAATCTTTATTGGTGTGTTAAGCTTTCTTTAATTAATTACTAACGTAAATTATTTCATATTATGTTTTTACGTATATTAATGTCACCGTATAGGTTATTCGGCTTTTGTAACTTTAACAAACTTAATATTATTGTCTGTAATTTGTTAGATTTTGTAGCTACAGTACTATATGTACAACCACAAATTTGTTTCGTTATGTAAAACAAACTGTTCAGAAAAAAATCGTGATAGTGAAGAATAATAGCCTATTTGCTGAAATAATAGAATGTAGTCATCATTTCTGTGTAAATTGTGTGAAATGAAAATATTAATTTACTATTTACGCAAAATAATAATAACTACAACAGATATCTGCGTGCAGTAGATTTTGCTGGACTTAGAGCACAGACAAACAGACAGAAAAATACACAGACACTTGCTCTTATTATGTGGATTCCGTTGTTCCTGGTTCCACCATGAATAAAGGTAGGGAAGGGATTAATTCCTGCAAACCTGTTCACTGTACAGAGATGTCAATTTGTGTCGTGTTACAAATAAATGAGGTTCTAGATGTGATGGATCGGATAGGAGGAAAAAGAGATACAGATGAGAAGGATCGGATTCCAACAACCTTTTGTCAGCCCACACCCACATAGACAAAACCTATGATTTCCTTGAATCCCTTTCTTAACAAAACATGTTCCATTACTTCCAACTGACTTCTTTCACAAACTTTTTAATACAGTCTATATTTAAAATGCCGCACAAATGGAGAACAGGCATGTCGTTTCCGCTTTAATTTTCTAAACTTAATACACTAAGAACGAAAATGGTAAGGCTGTATCGGATGTCTGAAACCATGAAGTATTTTATCTTCCGTCTATCAACATTCATTCTCTGCTTTTCTTTGTTCATCTTAATAAAATTATTTCATTATCATTTTTATTATTATGGAGAATATTGTTGTTATTACTAACATAATATTCATATTCAACGTTATGGAAATCATTATCATAATCATCATCATCTTTAATAAAAATAATCAACGACAGTAGCATTTTTCATTTACCTCTTGTAGCCTACTTTTTAGTTATTGTTCTTATCAATATTATTTAATAATATGAGCGGTACATAGCCTATATCATTATAATATAGCCTAGACATAGTAATCATATCCATAATATTAATATGGCTATATAGCTTTCAATGTAAAGGACACTACTATGTATTAGCAGAATTTTGAGACTTCATAAATGTTTTAGGGCCATTTTCTATAAGTCAGTCCACATTGTTTTATTTTAAACTGGTTTAGGGTTGAGTTTAAAGTGAAAGTGATTTTCCCCACATTAGTTTAAACCGTGTATTAAGAACATCTCATCATATTTGCAATTTTTATAGCAATTACGTTTACGTTAACCTTCTATTACTTCCAATCGAAATTTTTATTACAATTTTTATTTATTTGAAAATTAGAAGTGGTGAAACAGAATGAAAGAAATGTTGAAATCTTGGATGAGAAAGCTGATGATAGTAACGTACAAATGAAGTTAGGGCTCCAAGACTAAGAACAGTAGACCTATAAGGGTAGATCATTTTTAAAATTGGGATGGAACTGATTTTTAACTGGTTCGTTTATTCACAAATATACAAAAAATGTAATTCCTGTAGCCAAATATTAAAAAAAAAAAAATTTACTGTGAAAGTCAAACTGAGGCTTCCCATAATAAATAGTTTTGGTTACAACATGCAATCCCTCCCCTAATAAAGAATAATTATAATATGAAGACCAACCAGCAATTATTTCCAATAGAAACCCCCAGTCCAGTACAACTAAAAAAAGAACCACTACAATCTGTGGTAATGAAGTTATCACCTTGTACAGCATTTGATATCAGCAACGCTTAAGCAATCATCCCAATTCCTTAGCCAACAATCTATTGGGCAATTGTTCTTCAGTCAACCTTTTAGATCGGCATAAAGTTTTAGATTTGGCATTCCGATTGAGTAACTTATCTTAAAGAGTTGTTTTACAGCTCTCATATCATTAGTGTGTCCTTTATAACATTTACTGATTGTTATTATTTCAACACATTGTAAATCTGCAGAATAAATTTAAAACAAAGTGTGTGGAGAAAATAGACTTAAGTGCCAAATGCCAAAATTTAACTAGTTTATTTTATTCCATGTTTAATTGAATATGGAGGAAACTGCCCTAATAAAACAAAATGAATTGATGATTTTTTTTAAACATATTTTACCAATTCAGCTTACATTAATCTGTTATACAGTGTTGATTTGTGTGTTTGATGCAATATGTTCCTTTTTAACATCACTTTTAAATGGACGGCAGAAATATAATTTGGACTTGAAATGAATTTATTCTCAGTACAAATTAAAAAGCTTTTATACACCAGATAAAAAAAGACTTAAAAACCAAAAACCTCTTCCCTGTTGTTAGAGGAAAATTTGTTCAGTTACAGTATATTCTTTAGATTACAATTTGATCTGGACAGGAATCGAACACGATTATCTATATGGCGATAAGCAGATGCCGGTAAAATCCTGGTATAAATTAATACTTTCACTATCACAATTTTTATCGGAGTTAGATATCCTCACTACAATGTCGATGTAATCAAATCTACAGTTAAGTTTGTAGGGTTACAGAGGGTTAACTGGAACGGATCTGTAAGTACTCAGCTTCTGGATTCCATTTGTGCGAAATAAATTTTCGTCTAACAAGTATTGATCGTTAATTACTATGAATATACCCTACAAGGAGTAGCTTATACCGTAAAAACTCGAGCGGTGGTAATCATAAACAAAACAACGGATATCTTTTTATAGTTTCCTTTTTAAAAATTGGGTTTGGCTGTTGACAGTGCCATTGTAGGGATGTAATGAAGTAAATAAAGTTCAATCTACACGAGACTTAATGTAATTATTAAGGAGCGTTGTCATTCTTTGAAAGTTGCTGTTGGATGAAAAATATCTGAAAAGGAAACAGATTTTTATTTCTTCAACCTTTTCTAACATCTTTCAGCATCTTGTTTCCTCTAAATAATGTTAGCACTAACTTAGTTTATACCTCAGTAATTCAAATTAAAACACCAAGGAACAAACAAGAACTTAAATTATGAATTTGAGCCGCTTGTAAAGAAATTCGAAGAAGGGTTGAAACAAACAGAAATTTACAAAAATTAAAAAATCCTTTTATGGAAGCACGGAAATCAAGTCTCCACACACAACCGGGAGGTAATAAGATTTTATACACCCAGCATGGTACAGGAAGTCAGCGAACTATGTTTCAAATTGTCAGAAAATTTTTAACAATATATTCACTTACTCGAGTCCTATCGTGCCTTTCGATGCATTTGTCACTGTTAACCATGATATATTATTTGAAAAGTTAAAGTGCTACGGTATAAGAGGAAATGCATTAGAACTATTTCGGTCTTACTTAAGTGACAGAGTTCAAATAGTTAAATTACTGAACTATTATAGGGATAATAGAGAACTTAATATAGGAATGTTACAGGGTACTGTTTTAGGTCCAATTCTGTTTCTACTGTACATTAACAAATTAATGACATTGATTTGTCAAATTTCAATTGCAATTTGTATGCATATGATGATGACACGGTAGCAATAATTAGTGGTAAAGATTGGAATGAAACTTACGAAAACGCCAATCAAGCCTTAAAAATAATTTAAAAAGGGTTAGATTCAAACTTATTATCTTTGAATATCTCAAAAACAACTTTTGTAAGCTTTTCTTTATATTCAATAGGAAACGCCAAACCCAACCCCGCTTTAAATATAAAATTGCATGAAACCTTTTGTAATTCTAAGCAAATGTGTAATTTCCCTTGTTTAAAAGAATCTTCTGAAGTTAAATACTTAGGAATTATTATTGATAGACATCTCAAATGGGATAAGCATATTGCATTTATCACAAATAAAATACGCAAGACTATTTACAAATTTGTTATCCTTCGAAATTTACTTCCAGTTTCTACATTACGGTCAATATATCTAACACTAGTTGAATCGTTAATCCAATACGGAATTATTGGCTGGGGTAGCGTTTCTAAGACCATTTGTACAAAATTAATTTTACTTCAAAAGATAATAATAAAAATTTGTTTAAATAAACCTATTGATTACCCATCAAAACTATTATATGTTGAATTCAATGTTTTAAAAATCGAACAGCTTTATAAGTTAAAATTATTAATATATTATCATAAAAACAGATCTAAATTTATTTCCTACAGTCATTATGAAAATACAAGAAGAAACGTCATCCTTCGTTTCGCTGAATCAAAATGTAAGACGACCAAGGGGTAATTGCATGGTAAAAACTAGGGATGGGTCGATACCAGATTTTCTCGATACTCGATACTCGATACCGATACATGATTTTTTCCTCGATACTCAATACTTCGATACTCGATACCTTCAACATTTCCAGTTTCGATAAATAGGTACATTAAAAATTAAAATTTGAGAGAACTGTGTAATACCAACTAAATTAATTAAGTCTGCATATTTAATGAGACAAAATTTAATATCATTAGCCTGTGATTATTTTTAAACTCTACATTAAAACTAAAATGAGTTTTTTAAACAGTCCACTTACAAGTTTTTGTTTAAAAAAATACTAGCATTCTCACTTAATTGCAGAATTGCAGAATTACAAAAGTATCGAAAAAGTATCGAGGGAGTTTTCTGAAGTATCGTTCGATGCCGATACCATGCAAGTATCGAGAGTATCGAGGTATCGAAAGTATCGAGGACCCATCCCTAGTAAAAACTATGGTTTGAAATTGTATAACATTTTTATTTCTGAGTACCCTGAATATGTAAATTACAATCTTAAACATTTTAAGAGGAAAATAAAAAAGTTATTAGATAATATTAGGCCTAATAACACACTTTAATTTTGTTTGGTCTTTCAATGTTTCAGTTCAATTTATTCTATTTTTTGTTGTAAATGCTATTCTTAACCACTGGTTAATGCTAAAAAATTATTTTTTTTACATGTACTCATAAATTTAGAATGTTTTCGTGTATAGTATACTGTGCAGTGATATGTAATTATATTTATATTAATCTACTATATCCCCTAAACACGAGCGTTGCTCATATAGGGGTATGTTTGGTTTTATTTGTTTTTACTTGTATTAAATATGTAATAATGATAATAATGTAATGTAAGTAAGTAATGTTAATAAATGTAAAATGTAAATGTGTACGGAAACATATCTACTAAATTTCATCAAGTTTCCTACACGAAGAAATAAATATATAAATATAAAAAATAAATTGAACGGGCGGTGGTTTCGTACTTAGGGAGGCACGAAACGTAAAGATATGAAAGAATTTTTCGCAAGTCATGACATGGTATCGATTGCAATAGGTAGATTTTTCTTCGAAATCTACCTAAAAGTTTATTTTATGCTATTAAAACTTCCGGTATATTCGAGTATCATATCCCAAGTAATTTCGAACTAAAAATCGAATACCAACTTTCGCCTTTATATCTAGGAAAAATTAATTTATTAATGCCAGGGATGTTTTAACATTTCATTATATGATAATCTATTATGGCATCACTCACGGAATCCAGTTATAAGTATCCATAAGTATCATTTATGTCTTTAGTGTGAGTTTAACTCTATAAATGTGAACAAACGTGCCATTGATCATTGAGTGAAAATGAATATTTTATTTTGGGCAATTGAATGTGAAAGTTTATGAATAAAGAAATGTTATGTAGAATTTTTTTCTGCGTACCCTTAATTTTGCTTGAGGGATGCTGTTGGCTGAGACACTGCACTACAAAAAGAAAACCAGGGGTTCGTTCCTCGATGAGGTTGTTGGCAGTTTTGAGGGCTGGTGGCACCAATGCCGTTCGAGTCTAACAGAAATCATGATCCGGAGTTATTTATTTTTGTGTGGTAAAGGTGATGACAAATTTACCACCTGTGCCACATGTCTAAACATTCCCTTAGCCTTACAGTCTTACTAATAATCCAGTTGTAACATTTATACCAGGAATATACACAGTGAGGAGAAAAAGTGTACTAATAATCCTTGCATAAGGCTGAATGTGTGCAACGCTTTACACAGCCTGGCCCTCTTGTATAAACTTGACGTAAATAATAAAGATGGCCGATATCCGTAATAGTCGATCGTTTCGTAGATGTTTGAGATTGAATTTTGAGGCTATGCATAGGCTATTCTGAGCTGATTTTGCGGAATTATAAACATTGTTCCTTGTTTGCGGGACATATTTCCATGCTTGTACCCATGATTACAGCTTTCTGAAAACAATATAATAAAATACTGAAACTAGAATTACTGCCTGCAGACGATGCATCGTTGTTTGCCCGCTGCTCCGACAGATGCCGTTCAGCAGTCCCTTCATAGCCAGGAGCTAGTAACGTCACGACTAGAGTGACGTAATTGATGACGTTGCACGTACAAACCCGGTGTAAACCTCGGCAGTTACACTGCATTTATTGGTAGTACGGCTTATGCAGTACTTGCGCGGTGAACAACCAAACAACCGTTCAACGCAGATATAAGCAGCTTTTATTAGTAAGGCTGTTAATCTACAGGTAACCTAAGGACCCTCAAGTCTTATTATCAATCAAACTTCTATTGTACATACGCTAGTAGACCTACTGAAATTACTGATGTTTCACAAGGTGCTTGTACATATATCGTAGAAAACAATACAGTACAAAATTCAACTAATAGTAGTAATTTTACCCTCTTTTCCACCCTGAAAGGTATTTTTCTGAAGAGTTCAGCTTTGTACTAATTATCCTAATTTTATCGTCTTCTTCATTACTATCACTAAAATTTGATTCTAGCAACTTTTTCTGAAATTACTTTTCATACTATATTTCTATATTTCTTTTAAAGAAATATTATATTAAATGTTACAAGGCTATATTTCTTTTCCTCTTTATAAATAGTAGTTGTAGTTACTTTTGAAATTTGAAAATTGTTTTATTTTACTTGTATAAATATGTATTTGTATTTGTATTTGCAGTTCTATGTAATAATGTAATAATAATAATAATAATAATAATAATACATTTAATCAGAATATATTTGATATCCTCACTCAAATTACATAAACGGTTGCTCTTCTACTTTTAAGTTTTCATACCCAATCTCCACCAAGCAACACGTAGACTTTCTTTATAGTTGAATAGTTCAACATACTTTTTTTTACCTCATCTGATTTTCATGTCCATATAAAATAGAAGAGATATGATTTGTTCTGAAACTTGTGTTAATATTTCCATGTAAATTTCGATGTAAATTTTAATAGGGAATACTGTAATCATTATTATAATAATTTGACTTCCTTTGCAATCGAGACTAGCAGTAGCCTCTGTTTCTCACTGTTAACACCCTATTGTTACAATCATATTGTTGTTGTACTTGTATATTAAAATTGAAAGTGTTTATGTGTGTATGTAATGTATGTATTTACTGTCCACGCACGATATCGTGGCGATTACTTTGAGAAATAGAGTAAGGTACTGCATTTTTGTAAATAAATTTTAGTGTTCATATCTTCCCTTATTATTTACTTATGCCAAATCGTTCTTTACTTATGGGACGACCCTCGTATACGTATACGAGATGGTATGTTTCTCTAAAATGTTATATCCCTGGTATAAAACAAATGCATATACATATATATGTATATGTATATATATATGTATAGGCACTTCGAACACTAGTGCAGACTTTCAGTTTGTGGCTAAAAGAAGAAAAACCTAACACTTGTGCCTCAATAGGTAAGGTTAGGAAACAGAAGTAACCGTTTTGACACTTTTTTAGAAAATCGTTAGAGATGTGAACTATGTTCCCCCTTCCCAAAATAACAATAAGTCACGTCTACATTCCAAAATGCACGACTTGTCATTTGTTTTGGAACGGAATATAGCGTACTGCAAATCATAAGAATACTCCCAATCTTTCCTCATAGTTGAATAGTTATCCACATCTGATTGGAACTCACTAAACTAAACTCATTGTAAATAAAAGAAACTGATACACAATTTATTAAGACTACTCGTATTTGCATATAACAATATGTTCCATTCCATACAACTCTCGTATCTTGCGTGATCTTGTTCGCTGAATTTCTATAGTGGACGCTTCTTATCTACAGGTTTGAAGTCATCTGTCCAAGGCACCTTTGGTCTTCCTCGTGTTCTTCTTCCAAATTTTGGGCCCTATACCGTTGTCATTGAGTCTTTCGGGAGTACTTATAAAGCAATAACAATAATAATAATAAAATCAGGAAAACTGATATAACAAAGAGCCAGAAGGCTTTTCTTTAATAAGTGATATAATTGATCAGTTTCATTTTCCCATTGGTATAATTATTAATAAATGTGTTGAGAAATATCCGCCTATATACCACTATTAAGGTATAAACAACAGATGAAGACTATCAGGAAATTCAATACAAGATTAAATAAAATAAGACACATGCCTTGGAGTTGATTGTATTATAATTTTTATTAACTAATATTTTAAGTACATAGTATTGTGTAATGAATTGTGAATAATAGATAGCAATTTAATACCTAAACTGGAACTATGGTCAAGTGACAATGAGCTCAATGTTCGCTTGGTCAAGTAATGTTTACAAATGATGATAGATTAATTATATGTATAACATTAAAATATGACAGACTAGTCAGAATATATAAGTTAAAAATTAAAATCTACATAAAGCTAATTAAAATTTGAAGATTGAAAACACAATTATTCTGTCAGTTCATGTAAAATTAGCTGTTTGCATATCTTTATGCGTGTCTAGTATAAACTTGAAATAATTGCAAAAGACTGCGAACTCTTCTTGTCTGTTGTGTAGTTTTTGCTTGTCAATAAGCGTGGGTTGAATAAATTGGTCTAGATTAATAATAAAATCGGTGTTCTCTTCTTCTCTAACTGAGTGGAACGGGTTCTTGAAGTTCTCAAATTTCCTGTGTAGCTTCAGCCTTCAGTTGTTTTTAGTTTTGGTGAGATGCATTTCGATGTACATAGACATCATCTTCAGACACGCCGCTGTTGTAGTTGAATTTAAGTAAACATGTTGTAAAGAGAGCTTGAACGCTGCTCATAATTCACAATTCATTACACAATACTATACACTTAAAATAGTAGTTAAAATTATGATACAGTTAACTCCAAGGCGTGTTTTTTATCTTATTTAATCATGTATTTGAATTTCCTGATAGTCTTCAGCTGTTGTTTATAGTTTAATGGTGGTATATAGGCGGATATTTCTCAACACATTTATAAATATTAATAATAATATTGATTCATTAATAAGTGATAGTTGCAATAATGATATGCAGAAAATAAGGTATTTTTGTAATCGATCTCCGACTGAAGCTCCAGATCGATTAATTAAGCAGGGCTTATGGAAAAACAAAGATCTAAAGTTTGAAAATTAACCTTAATTCAAACTGGTATACACTAATTCTTAAAATATGTCAACATTTCACAAAATACACTGGCAAAGAACTCCGCTTAGTGAACGTAGGACTAATTATTTCACAGTAATATACCTACTGTATATAACAGTATTCATGTAGTATTCATTTCAACTTGATCAACGAAATAAACAAACATCTGACTAGTTTGATAATCATATGTATAGAAATATGTCATAGCTAACTGTATTGCAACTTCCAAAGCCGTATATGAACAGTGTAAAACAATATGTTGTCATGAGAATTGATTTGCATTCGATAAATTCTTTCTAATATGTTATTATAAATTAGGCACTAAATTGGGTATTACTCTGGTACCGGTCAACCGATTTGATCCAATATTAATAGGCTTCTTCCCATGGACGTTATAAATGCGTATACCAAGTTTCATGAAATCCGATAAAGCGTATTTGAGTTATCGCGCGTACAGACACACGGACGGACAGACGGACGGACGGAGGGACAGACGGACAGACATTTTCCCGTCCCCCACACAATCTTATATATTACTAATCTTGCACCTAATAACTAAAGTAACGTATATTGAAATTGCATTGATTAAAATAGGTAAAGTTGTTGAAGAATGTTTAATGTCTCTGGCCGATCGACAGGTACTGGGGATTAATCAAGATCTTTATAAAAATTTATTTCAAGACGTCTTAAAATATGATTTTTTTCCGTTTTTCCTGTATGATCGTATGTTTATCGACTTATAGGAACTTTCTTATGGATTAACTTTTGAATTACTAACGTTTTCAGAAATGCGGCATAGGCTTATGTGTAGCTGAACAGATCTTATCAAGATGTCTTGCAAGCGTATAATTTAAAGAATATTAATATGGTGAGTGGAAATTCATGCATGTTGCCCACAGAAAACCTATTTCAGACATGCAATACGTGGTCTTCATCTCTAGGGATCCATACGAACTTAATGGCCTCAGAAATGAAGAATACTCCTATATACGTCAGTAACTTATTATTGAGCTAAGGGCAGTAGGCTACTTCAGGAGAAAACTGTTTCTGAACCACATTACAACATTAAAGGTTCGAATATTGCAAAGTGATATTCTTAGTTAACTCTCCATTGTACACGAGTTTCATTTACACTTGAATGCATTTCCCTTTCCTCGGAATAATTAACCATTTTCATAGTGTTCATTTTAATTTTATACACTCCCCCTCTCTATTTACTTTTCTCTATATTTTCTATCTCTGTTGGTGTCTCTCTGTCTTATCCACAACCATTCCCTCTCCCATTTCTATGTACTTCTTCTCTATGCGGGACTTATATCAGGGGTCTCCAAATTACGGGGCCATAAGGGTCACATTGAATACATTTTATTAGAAATGCAAAAAGAAAAGTATTTGTAAGTTATTTTTTGTTGTTGTTATTATTATTATTATAAAACTATAAATACGTTTTACAATTTAAATAAAAAATAGTACATTTTAATGAGCGGTATGAAACTTGCTTTTTGAATACAACATTCCATTTAATTTGGTCAGTAAAATAAGTATTAATGTCTCGCAAATGTAGGTCACTGAAAACACCTATATATATTTTTTTTGTGTATTTCAACAGACAATTTTTTTCACACTTAAATATAGTACTTATATATAGAAGGTACCGCGTGCAAAGTCTTTGATCTGGGGATAGCTTTCTTCTGGAAATAAGTTGTAAAACTGAGCAAAGCATTTTTCTTTGCACTTGTCCTTCGCGAAATCATCCGCTTGGAGATCAACAATTTTCATTTGAAATTCTCCATTTTCGCAAGAATCCCTGGATTTTTTTTGGCCCTCCACCACTCCCGGAGCCCTCGACCATAGGCCACACTCCGGTCCCAACAACTTTCCGGTGCATGCGTTCTACTGCTCTCTAATTAGCTCTTGCGTTTTCTGTCGTGTGGATATGCTATGTACAAATTTACAGCTGAAAATTACGGTTTGTTTAAAATGTTTTTCCACGGACATCGGCTAGCAAATGCTTTCATATCTACCGACTGAATGATGCAAAAAATTGTTATCTTACACAAACTACAATGATTTTCTAAATATATTTTCATAAAAATTAGATATTTCTTTTTTTGCATATCCCTCGCTTATAGTGTGCGCAGCAGTGATCTAACTGTATAGGCCTAATACAGTTCGGAGAGTACTCTTCTCAACCTTAGCATTGTGTCTTCCTGGCCAGATGACGCAGTGTTCCCGGAGTATCCGGGGTTCGAGAGGCTCTGGATGCCTGTGGAACTGAGGTGGGAGGGCCCAGGTTAAATAAGCGAAGGTTGGAACGCCTGGAAGATGACGGGGCGTGAAGTAGCCTCTCGAATAATAATGTATTTTGCTCTTTTCTATACTTGAAAAAACGTATACATTAAATTTTAGCATGTGCAAAAACGCGTAGGCTCACACCTTAGAAAATTGTGAAAAGAGTACAGTGGGAAACGTCTTGAAGACAAGAAGCCACTTACACTACAAGGAAGGCTCACTGAGAAGGAGCTGCAATTGTACTATGGGCAAGCTTTTACAACTAATATAGAGAGCTTGGAAAATATGAAGAGAGCAGTGTGGGCTACATTCTTCAATAGGGTTTCATCCGACATACAAGTTTTGTCCTGAATATGCACTTGGAGCACATTATAGTACATTTTATCTTTAACGTACTTTTTCTCTCATTTTGTTTTTTGTACGAATTTGTTCCTGTTTCTCGGGAAGTATTAAGAGTAGAGATCTGATTTTTGTTCCAGTTACTAAAACTACAATAACAAAGAAACTGTGGCTTTTTAAAGCATTTATCTTCAATGGTGAGATATTTATTTCATTTTAATGAGAAAAAAAGAATAAAAAAATTGAATTTTTCAATGAAAGTTACAAAATATTTGTTTACAAAGATATTCTTTAAAAAAAACAACGTTTAAAGAAAAGATGCAGATTTAAAAGTCTACCAAATTTTGTTTCAATTGATCAAATACTTTTTGAGAAAAAAGAACATGAACATCATGAATTTAACATGGCAGAGATACATCTTACAACCTCCCCATAAGATCCTTTTTATTCCGTATTATAGGTTTTATTTGTTATTTCTGCTTCTCCAATCCTTGTTGGAATAAGCTTTCCAAGCTTGTAAGAATTGACCTTTCCTTCTACTAGAGGTTGATTGGAGTTTCTCCAGCTGTTACTGCGAGCGCATCACTTGAGATTGTCGAGTACGTTCGTGTTACTTTAAGTAAGGCTTTTCGTTGTGCGGAAAGCAGCTCATTCTTTTGTCTGAGTATTAAGTAAGGTGCCCATCCAAGTGCTGCATACGTTATAAGGGATTCGAATACTGCCTTATATAGCCGTTTGTTTTGTATACTTGTACCCCCATATTTGGCCAGATTATTGTCCTAGGGCGTGAAATAACTTTACCGAAGTAGCACAAATTTTATTTACTTGTCCGTTTAGTCTGTTGCGTTCTTATAATTCTACTCCTATTTATCTAATATGGCGAGCGCATTGTATTGTTTTGCCTTGTGTTCGGACCGTCGGGGATCTTCTTGGGTGTAGTTTATCTTTTAGGACTAGTGTTTTAATGTTCTCCATTGAGATCTTTAGCGTGGCCTTCTTGCACCAATTGGTGAACGCTAACATGGTTTCTGTTCCTTTCCTTTCTAATGTGTGTCGACTTTCACCCTCTATCAAGAAGGCAATGTCGTCTGCAAACGCTATGGGCACAGCTTCTTGATTTCTTTCTATTGTCGTGATGGCTTCATCAAATATGAGGTTCCAGAATTTTGGTCCTAACACCAAACCCTGTGGGCATCCTTTGGTTACATACTTTGATTTACTTTCCAAGTTCTTTATTGTTACTTCCCTATTATGGCAATAGTTTTTATTACTTCATAAATGTCTGAGGGACATTCAATTTGCCTTAAACGCTTTAAGACGAGACGTCACCATACATTATGAAAGGCGCATTCTATATCAACAAATATACCTAACACAAACTTTGAATTTGAATTTCTGACGATGCCTTGTAGTTTACTTATGGCGTCCACCGTAGAGCTATCCGGTCGAAATCCAAATTGGACATCGGAGTATGACATTTCCAATTTTCGTTGTAATCTGGAAAGCAAAAGGTTTTCCAAGATCTTTTCCTGGACAGGGAGCAAGCAGATTTATCCATAGGATCGCGGATTGTTGGCGTCTTTATCTTTTGATTTTAGAAGGGGCAAAAGGGTACCTTTTTCCACACGTTCGGAAACATATTGAGTAGTCTAAGGCAAGCGTTATAGAAGTCTAGGAATTGGGCATGAAGTTCTTCTTCCTATATGCGTTACTAGCTCTGGGTTTATACCGTCGGATCCAGGAGCTTTTTTCACTTTTTGTTCTATCAAGAGTTATTTGTAAGTCTGTGGCGTCGAATCTTTCCGCGTTTTCGTTATTAACGTACTTTTGCTGGAGTTCTAGTCTTTTTTTGTATTTGTCCCTCTTGTTCGTCTTCCAGATCGTTGTCTGGTACTAGTGTTTCCAGTAGTGTGCTAGCTATATCGTCCCATATCTCTTCTTGGCTCTCGTACCTCATTTTTGAGGCTGCTTGTTAACTGTCGATTGTTTTAGTTTGTCTGCTTGATAAGCAACCCCCCAGTTGTTGGTTACGCTTGTTCTGATACAAAGTCGAGCCAACTTCCGCTTTTTGCAGTGCGTACTGCCTGTATATATGTTCTAAGGTGTTGTCTGTACGATTTGTACAGTCTTTGTCTATTTGGTTCGTTAGCCCTTTGAAAGGCTCGACGTATGGCGTATGCATGCGTCTCTTTTAAGTCTGATGAGTTCCGGGGTCGACAACTCGCGGGCGCGGGCCAAAATTTACTCCTTAATGGATCGGATATGGCCCGCTGGCCGTAGTATGGAGGCCGTTGACTTACATCCAACAATTCGGTGCACGTCCACAGCATAAACCATGTTTACTTTCTCACATAGGTTGTACGTGATTAAGTGATCGGTACAGAAATCTAAGAAACCTAAAAAGGTGTTTTCAGAAGGTTAACATGCAACATGTTTTCCATCATTTATTTAAGTTCACTAATAAAATGATCGTCATCTTCGACATCTGATCTATGTTTCATTTAGTCACGCTTGATGCAAAAATCAGATGTTGCCAAAGGTGTTAACATTGTTTAGGGTGAAAGACTCCTTAGCATGGTTTCTCTGTAAATGTCTTTTCTTAGTCGTACATCCCGAATCGAGATTCAAGGCTAAATTGCAATATCTGAGAACAACTTAGTACGTTTCAATCTTGCCGACCATAACTTATGCATCTGCGAAGACTGCGAAGCTGATACCATGTATAACATGCTTTACACATTTCCTCGGTACCGAGAAGCCGGACTCCTCCTTCGAGAAGCTGCTACGGCAGAGGACGAAGCCTGGGCCCCTGACTTACAGTTCTGGACTCAGAAACACACCTTCCCCGCGTTCAAAAATTTCGCAAAGACAGCGCTACTCCAAAAAGCAGTGTGTAATGAATAATCCAACACATGATAGATGGCCTTTGGTCCACTATCCTAGTCCAAGCGATGTTTTTTTAGGGGTTTCTTTTGCTCATGGGCAAATGCCGGACTGGCTAATAATCCCCTCACACAGACACACGCACTGCTACATATGAGGGGCGTTCCATATTGATTTACACTTTATTTTTTTACATTCACTAAGAACCTCTATGCCTTGGCAGATATAATCACTTTCTCAGCAAAGTCTTCATTAAGCTGTACTTACTTGTGCCAACCAAGTGGGACTTCTCTAGGCTATCTGATAATCACTTTTTCAGAGTCTGTCGCACCCACCTCACAATTCATGGAAGTTGACAAAATGATGTCCGCACAGAGGTTTTTTCATAGCTCTGAATAGGTGGCAATCAGAACCAAAGCCCAATCAATGCAGTGGATGCACAAAGGCAGCTCCCCGCCGAAGAAGTTCTGTACAGCGCTCTCAGCAGGGAAACGCATGGCCACAATCTATTGGAACAAGGATGGAATCATCCATATTGACTGGCTGGAACCAGGGACCAACATTAACGGCACGACTAAGATGGGGTTTCCGTTGCTGCAACATCCACTTCTTTCTCATTTCTGCACAGACATCATTTTGCCGACTTGCATGAATTGTCCTGAGGTCAGTGCGACAGACTCTGACAAATTGGATCTCAGAGAGCCTAGAGAAGTCCCACTTGGGTAGCTCAAGTATGTACTTTTCTGAGAAAGTGGTTATATCTGCCAAGGCATATAGGTTCTTAGTGAATGTAAAAAAAAATAATAATAATAAAGTGTAAATCAATATGAAACGCCCCTCGTACATTATAAAACATCTCTACACGATGCTAAACAAACAAAAATAACGACAAGCAATATCACTTCATGGCAAGAAAGTCAAACCCGCGCTAATACACAACGACACAAGTACACAGCCCAAACATGTCAATTTCACCACACATCCCATCAGGATGTAGATAAGGGCACTATTAGGTAAACACACTATTAGGTAAACCAAAATTTGGTTTGACCGGAGGTGATAAGCTTCATTGCTTGGCAATCCGGGGGTAAGGGAGGGCAAAAAGAAAAAAAAATGTATCTGAGAACAAATATGTGTTTGCAAACTAGTTGTTTGCTATCCACTGCCGTGGGTGAGTCGGTGTTCCGGGTTCGATTCCCGGCCAGGTTGGGGATTTTTATGTAGTAGAAAATCCCTTGGGCGTTTGTGTTCTCTTTGGGTTTAAGTGTTAGGTAGGGGACTGGCGCACCCTGGAAACAAATCCGCTTAGAATATCGCCATAAGGGATGGAACTACTACTTATTGTTTGCTTGTTTAACGACGGCTGTGTACTGCCCCTTAGGCTTTTAATCGTCGCGGTGGGCCGTAAATCTACAGATAGCCTATACGACTATCACATTTGGGCCCACCTTGCTTACTTGCTACCGACCTGGGCTGGAATCAAACCCGTTAACTTTAGAACAGAAAGCCAGTTACAGGTTCATTGTAAGGAGCCTCACGTGGCAACAGGCTTGCCCTCTACCATAGCCATTTCTATGTCGCAGTTTCTTTGTTGAAGGATGATAGACTCTGATTAATACATTCTGGTAACTTTCTTTATTTTAAGCATTTTTCTCACTTCATATTCTGATATAGAACAAAAAGCCATATTGTAAAGAGCGCGTATTCAGAGTGGGTGGCATATAATTACACTTCTGAATTTTTTTCGAAAACATGCTTCTAAATAAACGTTTTAGCTCTTAGTATATTCACCATATGTATAAAACTTAAACAAAATCGCTATAACTCTTTTCATGAAAATCGCGACAAACGAAATTTTCTTCATTTAAAGTCCCTTTTAAAATAAGAGAAACTTCTCGCTAATTTTCGTGTCACATTTCCATAAGGTACTTAACACAAATAAAAAATGTTGTTTTTATAAGATTTTCCGTCATAACGGCGCTCCGGCATAGTAAAAAATCTATTCTTCAGCGGTCCGGTATAAAGCAGGGAGGAAAAAAGTACATATGAAATGGGCGTATATTTTTGCTGCGCTTTTTTTTTAATAAACAACCATTATTAGGGTCATAGTCGGCCGCGGTAGTCTAGAGGTAGCGTGCCCGCCTCTAGATCCGCAGGGCGCGGGATCAAACCCGGCCGCGATCGATGGATTTTACAGGACGTAAAAATCCTGGGCACGGAGTCCTCCGGGAGGGACTTTAAGCTGGGGGTCCCGTGTCGTAGATTTACGGCACGTAAAAGAACTCCAAGCCTAAATTAGAGCCTCTGGACAAAATTTCTCAGCCCTTTCACGTCCAAGAAATATTTAGTTTCCAGAGGGGGGTTGCGAGGCGATGGGCTTACCACCTGTCCCTCTACCCTCTCTCGGAAAATAAGCATATCAAAATTAGTATAGGTACTGTAACCTCCACTTGGAGGCCCCTTCGCCCCACCTGGGGATCATAGGGTAATAGATAGATAGATAGATTAGGGTCATAGATTTGTTAGCATGACTTTGGCTTCCGCGTGTTATGAGTACAAATCGAGCAAAGAAGTCTGCCTTAGTATCAATGTAAAAAAAAACCAAAATAATGACAGACTAGACAGAAGAACCAATCAGAATTAACGATGACATAATAGAATATGTAAAAGAATACGTATACCTAGGTAAAATATTATCGTTCGATAACAAAATTCAAAAAGAAGTTTCAAGAAGAATCTCTTTAGCATGGAACAAATTTTGGAACTTAAAATTCATCCTACTAGACAAATCCTTAAGCATGAAGATAAAGAAGGATGTGATGGACACCTGCATTCTACCAGTTATAGCTTATGGATCCCAAACATGGACATTAACTAAAAAAGATAAAAAAACATGCTACAGATCTGCCAGGGGAAGATGGAGAGGAAGCTGCTAAACATCACATTGAAAGACCGAATGAGAAATGAAGACATCAGGAAGGCGACATCTATAAAGGATGTGATGGTTATTGCTTCCAGATTAAAATGGATGTGGGCAGGGCATGTCATGAGAATGAACCTGGAGAGATGGACACATGTGTGGGAGCCCAGAACTGGGAAAAGAAGTGTTGGAAAGCACAAATCACGATGGGAGGACGAGTTTAAAAGAGTGTTATGGGGAACTTGTGGTCTAGGAGTGCCAGAGACAGAAAGAAGTGGAAAACTCTTGAAAATTAGTACTAAAGCTAGGGTCAATTATATACTTAAATTTTAACGTTCTCAGGTGAGGCTAGCCTGAAACGTTTCTGAACGAGTCAGTCACTCTGGTATGCCAGAAGGCCCTTGCTCGCTATGGGATGCTTGAGGGCTAATTCTAATGAGAGTCAAAATCTCCTGTTCTTGACGTTGCAGTTGCCTTGCCTGCGCGGTTGTCGTAGATTCAATGCATACGTGACGACGCTGGTTGCATTGGCTGATGTTATTGTAATGTAAATTTCTAAGTCATAATTTTAAAAAGGTAATTTTACTACAATGTTCGGTATCATAAAATTAGAAGAAATAATTGAACACCTACATATAAATTTATGGTTCCCCCCCCCAAAAAAATTCCAACTTCAGCACTGCTCATAACTACCCTTCAGAGATTTTTTTTTTCAAAGTGTGAAATAAAAGTTTTAGCTCTTGGTGTAAGCATCCCATGTACAAAATTTAAACAAAATCATTACAGCCATTTTCGGGAAAGTTTGAAAAACGAAATTTTCTTCATGTGAAGTCCCCTTAAAAATAAGCGAAAGTTGTCGCCAATCTTCGTGTCACATCCTCAGAAGGTACCTAACCATTTTGTTTTCGTTCGATTTCCCGTTCTGGAGCTAAGCTGTTTACAGACACACTCACATACACAGAGACATCACTCCGAAAATAGTATTTTTGCACGACTTAACTAATTAGTGGTACTTACGAATATTGTTGCCGTGGATCGTAAGTTGACATTCCCACACGCAATCTTTTTGGTATGTGCTGAGTTTCCGTGCTGTTATGAATAATACGCCACACCTCATAATACAAGCCTTTATGGACAAGGACCCCCAGGACAAATATTCGGTTCCCATAAACAACAACAAATGCGAATCTCTTTCTGAAATAAACATCTATCTTCAAGAATGTATATACATAATATTTTAAGGTAATATCACAATTAATTTAATTAAATTGATATAAATAATCATCGTGCAAAAAACAGCATGCAATACTCGAGCACCTCGCGAGCGCCTCGTTTTTTCAAACTATTTCCTCGATCCGTATGCATGCCTTACGGCACTTGTATCGCAATAAACTATTTCTTATTCAGGGAGCCTCAAAACGCGTAACGTATGTGTGTCAAAAAATTGAACTTTGAATTTAGGGATGGAAAAAAGTTGGCTACTTCCTCTATCCGTAATACCTGTGGCACAGGCAAAGGAAGTAATATAAATCAGAAGTCACTTGTAGTAACTTAAAGAATGATAACTCATTTATACACCGTCAAAGTACATACCGCAGTGAGTGAACTGCTCCGTCATTTACGCCATTTTCAACTTCATTGATAGATAGATGACCGGCATGTCCTCTACATGCCGACTCCCACAGTTATTAGTGACAGTTTTCTTGACGAAAGTCGCTAAGATTTCATCAAGTAGCCCTTCATTTGTCCTAACGAGGCTGAGTGCACCCTACTCCAGAATCCCTACCTCAAAATAATCCACAAAGGCACCGGAGATCGAACCAAGACCTACAGATTCATAGTCAAAAAATCTAATCCTCTTGGCCACCATCCCATTGATCAGGCCTCTAAACATATTTTCAGTGAAGGCGATAAACTGCAGTTTGTGAGCTCTACACTGTTGGTTGTTAGAATTTCTCATTGTGAGCCATTTTTATCTTGAAACGAAAGAGCCCGAATTTAAGCTTGAGGGAAATGTTTACTTTCCAGCAATTGGATTTAAATGAGATAATTGACTCGAAGTGAGAGTTGAAAGAGATTAACACAGGCAAAAGCTTCTTGGCAACCGAAAAGCACAGTTCCACACAGAGTAAGATACTCAGAGGGGAATTCTACACAGAAGTAATAGGGGATGAAGAACGGAGGCAGCAAAAAACATAGCCATGAAGGGGGTAAAATCTGTGAATGGAATTACACTTAAATGGCTTTATATTAATGTATCCGCGTTTTAAATGGAGAGAGACAGTATTTTCCCCCAGTTTAAGTTCTAAGTTAGGAAGAGGAGGTTATTGCATACACAATTCTAAGCTTAACTTCGCAGTATAAAATAATATTATTTGACATAGAAAGCCAGCATTTTCTCCAATTAATACCCAAAGATTTTCCTTTAATAGATTTCGGAGTCGATTTTAATAAAAAATATAAGGTCATATGAGCTTGCTGAACTTTACTAAATTATTTCAGATCCAATATACTTTCATAAAATTATAATGAGCATTTCATACCTACCCGCACCTTGTAAACCTATTTTTAAGGAACTCAAAATACTAACCGTCCCTAGTTTTATTATTTTTGAGCCCGCCTTATTTGTCTATAAAAATAAACGGTGAATGATCCTTTCATATTTACGAAATGAAAATAGGACAAATATAACAGTAACCAAACATATCAATAAAAGTTAAGAAAATTAACCATAACACTTCTGTTCCCAAATAATAATCAGATAAAAAATTGGATAGTTCTTGTAAAAATATATTTATCTATTCCTATTTCAGCATTGCTTTCATTCTCTTAACATTTACTTCAATAGTCGAATAAATAACAAGCGACACTCCTGCTCTTCTGTTTATGATAGGCTATTTACTATTTCACCTATGTTGATAAATTTCATGTCAATTTTTTCGTACAAGGGATATAAACCTGTTGTGTAGTGTTTTAAAAAACAATTCCACCTTTTCCCTCGAATTTGTTTTTTTATAAAATCAGCTTAACAGTTTTGTCATTCCTAAAATTTGTAGTTGTCAAATACATTACTAAAAACTATAGTTGTCAACATTATAAAATCTTAAAATGTAGAATGGACAATATATTTCGGCTTATTCCGCCATTTTCAGGCCCATTTTCCTGGTCTTGCTCTAATCTTTGTTGAAATGGAACAACGTTTAGAATAAGACCATCTGGGATAAGGAAAAAAGGACCTGAAGATGGCGGATTAAGCCGAAATATATCGTCCATTCTACATTTTAAGAATTTAAGATTTTATAATATTGACAACAATATTTTTAGTAATGTTTTATATATTTGACAACTACAAATTTTAGGAATGACAAAACTGTTAACTGATTTTAAAAAAAACCAAATTCGAGGGGAAAGGTGGAATTCTTTTTAAAACACTATACAACATATTTTACCTATGTCAAACTCACTAATAGTTTTAAATTACTCTATCCCATATTTTGTGTACCGAAGGTCTGCTGTTTATAGCACTAATTACCTATCACATTACACCTTTTTCATACCACCTACCATCATCTTGTCATCTAAAATATATTAATTTTAAATAATCAGTTATTGCTTTCTGTGCGAACTAAAACAAATCGTCAGAATGTTCTAAGTAACTATTGGTATTTTACCCATTTACTAGTTTAGTTATTAATTAGTTTCATTCATGTATATTTATTTATTATAACGTTATTTCTGGGAATCTGTCATTATTTTTCACCATACTATAGCCTACTAATATTCTGTTAATTTAATAGTTTTTAGTTTATAGTTTTACTAGTTTACTAGTTTCTTTTTTTGTTAATGACTTCTTTTGTTGAAATTTTGTAACACACTGTACTGGCCACGATTTCTTTGATCTAGTATTAAGAGTATGTAAGTAATAATGTGGCATTTCTTAACCAATAACTTAAAAGGATTTGTGTGAAATTGGCGAATCATAGTAATCAATTTGCTGAGTTATTATCGTATGTTCCTTCTTTACGGATCCTTTTTCGTTGTTCAAAGCACATGAAGCAATTCTCAACATATAGGCCTGATTAACATCAAGCCAGTAAGCGTTACTTAACCATGAAAGTAAAGATATGTGTATGATGACAGAAGTTCTGGTGTTAATTCTGAAAATAGTGTGTTTTTATGTATTGAAGTTTAGTGAGATTTAAAAGTTTGTTTGTGTAATATTCAGTTCACATATATGTAAAAAATGAATGGCAGACGATATGTTTAGTTAAAACTACTACTATTTATACAGCCTACTCGTGGTTTGTTTTAATATTGGTATTTTTTTCTTTATAGATTATTTTTTTAAAAACTCCCAAACAACAAACAAAATCCGTACATTCACATATTTTACTCCCATAAATCATTTAAAATTTAAATTATCAAATATTGATTACTTTGTGATATATTTAAGGAATTTTTAATAATTTTAAAAGTGACATATAATTATAACACGTCCAGAAGGGGTGGTATTACAGTAGATATCGAAAATAGTTTATTTCGTAACATACAAAAGTCCAAGCCCTGAATCTTTCTCTTTTTGTTGTTCTTTCTGTCTGTCTGTCTGTCTGTCTTTCTTTCTTTCTTTCCTTCTGTCTAGCTTGATTGCTTTACTTGTATTTATTTCTTCCTTTCTTTATCCTATCTTTCTTCCTTTCCTTCTTTCTTTCTTTCTTTCTTTCTTTCTTTCTTTCTTTCTTTCTTTCTTTCTTTCTTTCTTTCTTTCTTTCTTAGATGTTTGCTTTGTATTTCTTTTTCTTTCTTTCTTTCTTTCTTTCTCTCATTCTTTCTTTCTCTCTTTCTTTCCTTTGATATTCTTCCTTTCCTGCTTGCTTGCATTCCTTTGCATTTCTTCTTTCTTGCATCTTTTTGCTTCCTTACTTTTCTTTGTATTTCTTTCTTTCCTTGTTTGTTCTTTCTTACTATCCTTTGTATTTCATTCTTTCTTTGTTTTTGTCTTTCTTTCTTCCTGCTTTTAACTACTACCTTCCGTTTCGGAAGTCTTATTTGCCAATGCCTGTAGGACAGGACTTAGCCGTGATTATGATACTAACTTATAGTCGAAAGTCCTTGTCACTGAAGACATTTATAATGGATTTGGAGCATCGATAGGTCTATTGCTTATCAACTACTTTAACGAGAACGATAGCTATTACTGGAAATTCACATTTTTTTAAAACATATTTTACCCGCTATGTATGTTTTCGCTTGTGTTGTTAGTATTACTATTATTTGCATTATGCTATTCTTATGATTTATTTGGAATGATGTCGTGTGCCACTTTAGTACTGAATACTCAAAAGAGTTGAAAGACCATCTCAATTGGAGTACTAACAGACTTCAGTGGTGCTGACTGGCTGCTTACAGTCCAATCTCTTAATCTGTTTTCCCCTTCCTCCTCGCTTTTATCTTAATGTATTCCTCATTCTCTCACTTACACAGAACTTTAATCTCATCTCTGTCTCTCCTTCCCCTTTCATCAAATATTCTCTTCCGTGTGTAGACTGTCTCTTTTTAACCAAGAGCTATGTTTTCTACACTCAGAAAGTTTTTTGGAAAGTATTGCTAATGTAAAGAGGAAAGAGGATGGGGTTGAAATGCTTTATGTATACGGAAATAATAGGGAGACCACTTTCGAGGCTTTTTGGTAGGCAAAACACCGTTAACCTTCCATTTTAATGGAAAGGAAAAGCACATTAAAACGATGTTATATTGTAATTTTATTGCGAAAAACGAATGCATATCTTAGTACCAGTAGCCTAGTCTTAATGGGATCGGTGCTGAAGAAATTATGCTACATCAGTTTAATATTTTCTTTGTTGAATAAATTTAATGATCTTCAGTACTTTACATTCCTGTCAGTTTCACTCAAGTTCCACAGACATTCAATCCATACGCATTTAATGTAATGTAATGTGTTGTGAAATGATATGGGCCTACTTGAGTACTTGTCACTCAAGGTCTGGGTTAATTTATTGTGGGTAACGGATGTTGATGATGATCATACCTTTAATTTTCTGAACTGTTTTCGGAGTATGAAGTAGACCAGGGGGTCAGTAAATTACTGTAATATGAGGGCCATATTTGAAGTGTTAAGTTTTAATGGGGGGCCGAATGAACACATTTTATCAGAAATACAAAAAAGTATTTATATTTTAATACAAAATTATTAATAATATTGTTTTAAAAATTTACAGTTTACAGTTCAAATAATACACTAGTAAGAGGTATGAAACGTGTGTGTTTTTTTTCCAATCAAGAATTTTGTCAAACTGTGGCTGTAATTTGTTCTGTTGAATAATGTTGGTCACTCAGTTGGTCACATGTTATCAGTTTTTTTCATGTCGGTCATTCAAATTACCCCTATAATTTGATTTTATGTAATTCAACAAAGAATATGTTTGTTCACATAACTTATAGGCCTATGTAATCCAAAATACAGATAAGTTGGGATAGCTTTCTTCTGGAAGTTGTAAAACTTGTCCATCATGAAATCATGTGCTTGTAGATCAAGATTTTCATTTGAAAATCTGGTTGAACTAGAAAAGGATTTTGGAATATTTTAATAACCTTGGAATGTGCATCTAAATCTATGAATCTGATCGAGAACAGTTTCTTCGGATCGCTGAGAATGTTCAACACAAACAGATATGGAAGCTTTGATTCATTTTTACCTTCCAGTAACTGGCAACTGATAAAATGTGCAAAATTTTTCTGATTAATGTTCCGTCGAAAGGGTACCAGTTTCTGCCTAAAACTTTTACCAAGAGTGTAATGGTCACAGATAATATTGCCCTCATCTTGAAATTTTTCATTCTTATAAGGCCGCTCTGCTTTTACGAACACAAGAAGGCGGGGCTAACGTTTAAAATTCAGCAACCCTGATCACAATTTTCTCGTTGTTTTTGTTATATTTTTCATATGCCGTATCAAGCAGGCGCGGGCCGGATTCAACTCCTTAACGGGCCGGATATGGCCCTGATTTAGATTATAGTGATTGATATCCCTGTGCAAAAAGGACGAGACTTGTCCTAGGAATTTTATTCTGGCAGGTAGGTTATATGTTTAAAGAGTTGCTTTAAAAATTATATTCTTGCATTTGAAAAAAAAAAAACTTTACTCTGAGAACTGAGGTCTCAACAATCATAATATACATTAGATATGTTCGGCAAAGCATAGCAAGGGACTGAGGAAAGTGGAGAGTAAATTTAGAAAGTCGAAACCAAAGTGGACCAACAAATCAGTAGAGCCACATCAAGGAGGACAACTACAATGGGTGTTATGTAGTGTATAATGTGGAATGTAAAAATCCAAACACATGACATTATATAATTATCGAACTGAGACAGCTCACAACGAACACATATATTAAACAACCTTATCGCGGAATGGCACACCGCGCTAGCGAACTGAGAGCTACCCTCTAGTAGGAGGCCTTTGCCCGTCATGAGACATAACAGGCTGTTATTATTATTATGTTCGGCAATACAAGAATTTTTAGTAGTCTTAGGCCTATGTGAAAGCCTAGCCTATGTGAAGGACATTAGACTCCCCACCAGCCAAACCAGGGAGAAAGCGTATTCACAATATTTCTGTAGCCTACTCCATTAAGTGCAGAAGTTCCAAAATTGTTATTTAGCGTTCCATCTAACGTTTCTAATTCTACATTAACCGAGGACGTTTCAAGACCATATCGGATAATTTCATTTTCAGCGTCTTTAATTCTTCTCCAGATGAAGTCTGCAGAGGGCAGGGAGGAAACGAATGTTTGTTCCACAACTCTGTCGCTGTGTACTGTACAAGTAGCATATCATTTTTCGTAATCGGTCAACAGTGGCGTATGGCAAGTATCGAAACCCTTCCCTACGATGTTAGCCTCTTTGGTTACATACGTAGGCCCCTATGTTATCACTAGGGCTCGGACTTTTAGGTAAATACATATTTTTTTTGCTATTACTTATGATTTCAGGACTTTGTCAAAGTTCCGGTTGGGACCTTTGGATTCAAAATACTGAGTTGCATATCACATAAAAAAATAATATTTCGATATTTTTTATTTGAACAAATATTTTTGGTAACTTAATTCTTTTTTACATATTTTACCACATATCTTGTTTAGAAATGAATATTTTGACTGTTTTTGTAAAATTGCAACATATTTTCAATGTGTTGCGTTGTTATGTTGAGTCAGACAATAAATCAGGGCTGTTTCCTCTCAAACTGCATTACTAAGTTGGAAAGAACAAAACAATTGTTGACAGAATCAATAAAATAAATCAAACACATTGAAAACAAACTTAACAAAATCAGTGGTTCAAAAGCAAACAAAATTAGAGAAAAATTCCTGTCATGCCTAAATAAGAATGAAGGGTTACAAGTGTTGCCCAAGATTTCAGATATTTTAATGGTTAACAGTGTAGAGAACTTGGAGCATATGGAACATCTGAGTGTCAGTGAATTATTGTTACAGTGTCAGTGTTACAAATATGCAAGATTAACATCCTGCAATGTTGAACGTACATTTTCAAGATACAAGTCTCTGTTCCGTGAAAATCGTCACAGCTTTAAGATGCACAATTTAAGACCTACTATTGTCGTTTACTGCAACAGTTCTACACTTGCTGACTAGAATGACTAGATGAGTACTTCTGTAAATATTGGTTAAATAAATAAATTAAAATATTTTCATATTTTTAAACATATTTTCGACTTTTTAACCACATAAAAAATAAATATTTTCGGTTTTATAAGCACCTAAAAGTCCGAGCCCTAGTTATCACCGATATGCTCTGAGCTTCATTTTGGTACTTAACCATCACAGATTAGGTGAGCTGACAGTAGAGAACAAAAATAGTAGGCTAGCGAAATATGCAAAAAATTCGAAAATAGCTTTGTTATTTCATTAGAGCCAATAAACTTGTAATTTTAAATTTCGTCATATTATTTGCATGTTTATAATCAAGGTAATCGGAAAGTCCTTCGAATGGCAAGATAAAAAAAAACTCGAAGAAAAACTCCATGGCGCTACTTAATGTGAAGGGGACAGAATCAACTACCGTCGTTTTTCGATCTCATTGATAGAAAGCAGGGTTGGAGCATGTGGTCAGCATGCCAACTCACACAGCCGTTGTTGAGATTTTTTCTGGAAATGCTAATTCATTATCCAGTATCTAACTAAAAAAATTGTTTGGAGAGACTGGGTACCCCCTTCCAGAAAGTTCCTTCTAAAAAATGCTGAGTATGATGTGTATAATATTTATTATATTTAAAAAATAATATTATAGGAGAAAAATTACTCTGACACTGGGATTTCAACCCAGGACCTTTGGTTATCCGTGCCACTGCTCTACCAACTGAGCTAAGTCAGAGTTCAATTTACAACGCCAGATGGAACCTCTCTCCTAATCATCTTCATGTTAACTGTACAATAACAGTGGAAGCCCGCTCACAAAAATCACTAATTAGTGTGCCTCACAATACTGCATATGACATAACTTGTCTGCTGTGAGGTAGACTATTAAGGGCAATAAGTCATAGGAAATAGGTTCCATCTAACACTGTAAATTGAACTCTGGCTTAGCTCAGTTGGTAGAACAGTGGCACCGATAGCCAAATGTCCTGGGTTCAAATCCCAGTGTCAGGGAATTTTTCTCCTATAATATTCTCATGTAATGTCCAACAGAGACAAAAATCTGTGGTTCATGAATGCATATAAAGTTATATCCATGATTAATATAGCTGCAATGTTATCCTAAATGAATTTGTTTTTGTCAGAAGTTTAGCTACATGTACATAAACCGTAATGTTATTACCAAAGTGTAGTTTGTAAGTTTTGAGTTTATTACTCAACCTTATTATTTCCTGTTTCTGAAATAAGTGCTTGCTACTTGAAGTTGTGTCATTTTACTTAACTACGTCGTGTAGGGTCAGGGAGAAATATCTCATTCACTGTGTAGCCGTAAGACACTAAAGTGTTTTCTCAACTCGGTAGAGCAAGTACTTATTCGAATGTCTTTGAGACAACAAGGGAAAGCAAGGGTTGCGAGATGGCAGAGGGAATTAGTGCATCTTTAAATGGGAAGGAGGGAGGCAAGAAGAAGCAGGGATGATGTCATCTGTGTTAATGTCTTCTCACCATGTTGGTTAATGCGGAAAGGCAGAAGGGGAAAGTATTAAGAACCCATTCGTTCCTCTGATTTGCTTCTCTGGTGTATTTTCAGTTATAAATTATCTAAACAATTACTAAGCATAACGATGAAAATATTAAATAAACTTTTGCCAAAGGAAAACAAATTCCTGAGGTACGTCGTGATATTGTCCAACGCTATGGTCACGCAGCGGGGTCCGGGTTTTATTTCGGGTCGGGACAAGTTACTTATGGGGTGTTTCCAGGGTCTTTCTCACCTGTGAGACGAATGTTGGATAAGTTTAGGCTCTTATGGCCGTTATTTTCATCATCTTCATCCCCTCAGCGCATTGTTGGAATGATTGTGTGTGTATGCGAGTGGTCTGTCTTGTCCTATGAGATCGTGTTATCCCGGGGATGGCCTCGGCATTGGGATGACCACTATCCAGGAGGCACTCCATGCCCTTGTCTGGTCAGAAAAGTATGTGATCAAAAGGTAATCTCCTCTTCTGATAGGTCATGGTCCTTTGAGGTCTGAGTGGCGTGGGCCGCATAAACGCCCCTACATCGGGAGAGATCATATTAAGAGAAACAGAGAGATAGAGACCTCATGATATTCCGTTGTAAACGTTCTTAAATGTCAAACCTTTATTTTCCTTTTAATAACCTTATATTAGGCCTATTGATTTAAATGTTATATGATTATTATATGTGCTACTTTGTAATTAATAAGAGAACAAACTTAATAAAGCTAAATAAATATCTAATAGAAGTCAGAAACGTATTTCGTTTTATAAATGTTAATAGGGAGAGTGATATTATGTATACGCCAAAAATGTTAAATTGCCCCAAGCCAGTATTGTTTAGTAGAACATCTATAAATACATTTTTTGTGCAAAAAACCTTACGTTGAGAATAACAGGGAAAAATTATGTTCATGATTCCAAGAGAATAGTTATAATACAACTTTTTTCCAGGGAAATGGAAAATGACACTTAAATTGTTATTTCCTTCCAGTCATCTTAACTATCAAAGTATGCTTCAATTTCATACAACATTCTCAACAATATTAAATTAATAAAAAATAACAGGATTAATTCATAAGATACAGCTTAATCTTTATATGGAATATACATCCACATAATATTATTATGTCAAACCAAATTAATATTGTTAATATTATGATTTCAAAAGCAGTCGTTTCTAGGGAGCAGAGTACCATTACTGAGATTGGTGACCGCAATAAACAGTATTTATTTCAACCGATCAGCTTACTATTTTTGTCTGTATCCTTAGGTCTATACTCTTGTCCTCTCAATCTAACTGGGAGAAAAATGGTCGCCAGAGCTCAAATTCTGGACAAAAAATCACAAGCGAAGCATTTAAAGATTTCCCGACACACGTAATAGATGTCACAAAAGCAACAGGAAATAGTCGATGGCTAGAAAAACCGGAATTGTGGCTAACCGATAGTGAAAAACAGAGCACAAAGTGGGCAATTGCTAGCCGATAGTGAAAAACAGAGCACAAAATGGCCAATTGCCCTAAATGCCGGGCCGCTACGGGTGAACCTTCATAGCAGCCGATCCGAGTGAGATTTTTAAGGGGTTTCCTTCACTCTATAAGGTGAATACCGGGTAGGAGTTACGACCCTCACGAGACAGATTACTGTTACAATTACAATTTATTGTTCCAAATTACACGAAAAATACATACAAAAGTTGATATATCACCTGAAGAAGCAGAGCTTGTGTTCGGGGGTGGATCAGTTCAATATATTAGAAAAACTTATACTAAATAATTACTTAAAACAATACATAATTTGGAGAAGTATGACAAAATATTATATAAAAGGTTAGAACATGTTCTATTTACAATACAAAGGTACGAGGTAATGCAATAATAATAACAAAGAAATTAAGTTCTATCCAAATTTTAAAGTTTAATATGAAAAATGTTATAACAGTAATAGTAGAAAAACAAAGTAATAATATCTAAATTTTCTAATTTTAGACCTAAATTGATTGTTGTTTAAGCTATTTAGATCAGGATGGTTGGTAATAAATGAATTGAATAGTCTTGGGCCGAAACTTGAACAGTGCTTAGCTCCAGCAGTTGTAACATTTTTTGGTTCAAGTAATAAATTTAATTGATTCCTTCGCGTGTTATATACGTGAGATTCTGACTTGTAATTGTCACGATGTTTATGAAAATAATTCAGTATGACGTACTTGTAAATTTGGTCTATGGCGAAAACGTTAAATTCAGAAAATAATAATTTGGAAGAATAGTCAGGAGGCTTAGATAAACAAATCTATATGATGCTTTTTTGAAGACAAAGCAAAGGGCTGAATATATTGAAAATACATAATTCTATTAGTGCTGAAGTAAACGGTCAGGTCAATACTCATTTACCAATATTGAGCGGAATGTCTTCGATGTATTTCGGTTCGTGATACATCTTCAGATGACAAAAAACGGAATACTGCACGCTGTTCTTCTTTGGTGCTAAGCTGAGCGGTGCACTAATGTTTAATGCGTAACAGCGCAAAACACAGTGGAGTCATAACGGTCAAACATTCCACAAGGGGAGACAAGTAAACAACATGTTGATGTGCACGAGCACAAAGCTGTACAGCCAGTCTGCAAAAGATTAAACAAAAAGTGCAGATACTTCTTGACTTACCTTCGTAATTATACTGGACTACCACTTTGCATTGGGTACTATTGTGCCCAATTGTGGGCTTGAAAATATCCTCCCTCCTTATTTACGCATTGAAATCGTCTAATACAATTTTCATGTGATATGCCGGAAACTGCTCAAATGTTCGTTCTATTTCCTCATAAAAACTGTCCTTGTCATCAACGTCTTTATCCTCTGTTGGTGAATGAACATTCATAACTATGATGTCACGCCACCGTCCTCTTAGAATAACATAAGAAAGCCTTCCAGTAATAAGGTTTACTTTCTTAATGGCTGTATATTATATATACATACACACGCGCGCGCGCAGACGATAAAGAAAAAAACTGCTGTAAATGTGTAATGTGAAAATTAACCTTTGTTAGTCGGAAGGAAATCTAACTTGGTTTGGCAGATGTTACACAATAATAATAATAATAATAATAATAATAATAATAATAATAATAATAATAATAATAATAAAAGTTATATTTAACCTGGCGAAAATGAAGACCACTTCACCAGGACTATTAATACATTAAATAACACAAAATATTACATCACACAAAAAGTAAGGGCCAATTATATAAACAGTTTGAATTCGGTTCAGAGACTAAATTGATCTCAGTTCACGCTGAACTCGGAAATTTCTGTTGTATAAACGCTTAATCTGAGATCAGTTCACACTGAACTAGGATCAATTTTGACTGGCGAAATTTCCATGATCAAACTCATTGATCTCAGTTCAAGGGGCTGTTTTCTTATTTGAGACACAAGATCAGCTCATTATAAACATAACATTACGTGTGTGTTTACGATCATAGTTGACCTCCAGTCAGTGATGTTTATACAAATGGCCCTAAGAAATATAAAATACACTGACTCTATATTTTGTTTCGAAAACAGTTTGAACACTGATCCATACTGGTGAAGTAATAATGTATTTAGTCCTCATAAGCGCACACTAGAGGATGACAAGGTAGGCTATTCCTATAAGCCGCTCTCACCCTCCGTCATTGTTTTCCAGTTGGATACATTTATCGTGGGTGGCGGAGTGTTTCAATGTCAGGTCGAATACTTCAAACCAAGATGAATTTCTTGTTCACTGACACTTTATGACAACAAGAAATCTCGTCACGTCACATTTTAAAAGGGTCTCTTTCTATCTCTGATATCGGATTACTTAATCCGAAACATTTTGAAACATAATTTATAAATAAATAACTAACGTATGGTTGAAATATTGTTGGTAGTTTTTTGTTATAGTTCTAGTAGTCTTTTGGTGAAGGTTTATAGAGAAATGCTATCAGTAACGTACCGTAATTCTTTCAGTTATTAATGAATAATATAAATGATTATTTGAATTAAGGGGATATACACTGATCAATATAAAAAAATACTTTTCTTTTTACTTTTTAGAATCTCTTGAACGAACGTGTCTTTCTGAACATGCCTTATATTTTGAATGCATAAATTCGACTCTTTTTCATTAAAATTCTGTTCGAATTATATGGAATGGCTAATAATAAATTTTATTATAACTGTAACTCCTTAAAATATTTGAACTCATGGTGAAACATAACCTATAAAAGCTGTAGCTATTGTAGGAAATACAATTAATACACCACATTAATTTATTTCTGGTACGTTTCCAAAATTCCAGAGCTATGAAATATTCAAAATGAGGAATTTTAGTGTTAAATCTGAGCTCATTGAATATTCTGATCCGATTTTTTTCGAAAATGATTATTTTGTTGTTAACAACAAGAAAATTAAATGTTTAAAAAGTTGTAATAACGTTGATATTAACTCATCAGACTAGGTTAGATCCTGTTTATTTACTTATGTGAATATTATTAAAATATATAGATATATTCATGTAGTTTATTGATTATTTAAGCAAACTATATGAACAAAATTCCATGATCTGCACCCAAAGAAGGGATATGGCCTACCGCCGAATTTTCACGGCTCCCGTTTGTTGGGATTGAGAGATTTAATTTCAACGGGTCTATAATCATTCTTTATTTTCTTATCCGTACCATCCTCAAACACTTAAAAAAAGTCTAGTAGGCCTATATCAAACTTATGTTTTTTAATGTATTAGAAATAAAGCGTACTACCATCAGTACACCTGAAGGAATGAATGAATGAATGAATGAGCCACATGTGTCCCATTCGGGTCCATATGAGCTTGGTGAACACTTCACTTTCACTAAACTTCTTCCAGCAACAAGTTTTAAATCATTGGTACATTGGAAAGAATTATATGAAAAATTCTTTATTAAATAAATATTAACTTATAATTTAATAAACAATTTATGAAATAAAAAGTATATTAAATATCTTGTGTATGATGTAAATTGGCCGTAGAGTTAAAATTTTTATTTGTAAAGAAATTAGTTTTACCATAGGAAACAGCACCCCATAAAATAAACTTTAGATTTGTTATTATTGAGGATGAAAACTGGATTATCCAATAAAGATAAAATAGAAATAAGAATATTACGATTGAATGCAAATGCCTGGAAACAGATTTTCCTCGCTTCACTAAACATTGGTTCCCCTTTCGGCAGTTCCAATTTAAATCAAGAATGACAGAAAATTTAAATAAAAAGTTCAGTGAAATACAACAAAGTTGCTTATTTTTGCCGACATGCATTACAAAATGGAATTAATGAAAGTATTGGTTAGTCCCTGTACATTTTTCTAAATCGAATGTGAAGTGAGTACGTATTTTAAAATAGCGTGTATGGAAAGTGCATTGGAATGGATTCTGATTGAATCAAAGGGGAGGACAAATAGGGAATGTTGCTATACAACATCAGCCTGAATAATTGATATGACATTGGACTGTTACAGTTGATGGAAAAAATCACTTCAATATACAATGAAAAAGAAGATTGTGTTTTTTTGTAATGTTACTGTAACATTTTTACAGCAAAATGATTGTGCAGGTTTAAAAGTTCACCCCACCCTAAAAGCCAGTAATGCAACTCGCATACCTTCCGTTTAGCTAAACTCTAGTGAGTGAATTACAGTACGTTATTAATGTACACTCGAGTGTGTGGAATCTTTCCAATATAATGCACATGTTGGGGAAGAAATTCTAAACAGGCTCTGCCATGTCCACTCCCCACCTCTGATCCTCATCTTTTTCAAGATGGTGGATATGGCTAAGAACCTATATATTCGTTAAGAGAACATAATGATTTCAGAAATAATCTTAACCTTGGTCCATAAGGGAATTAACTTTCTGTTTGTTGTCCATGTCCTTTTTAGGTAGATTTCGAAGAAAAATCTACCTGTTGCAATGGATACCACTTCATGATTTTCGAAAAATTCTTTCATATCTTTACGTTTCATGCTCCCCTAAGTACGAAACCACCGCCCGTTCAAAAAAAAATTTGTGATATTTATATATATATCTTTACACGATAGCGGCCGTAATTTTGAAGATATTTGAACCAAATTTTATTATGTTATTTCTAGGCCCAATAGTTCGGACAAGTTCGTTAATGGGCAAAATTGGCCCAAGGGGGTGGTCGGGGGAGGGGGTTGAAATTTTAAAACATTTATATCTCGGCCCCTATGAAGTATAGAGGGAAACTTTGTTTGAATAAATTAGTTTATTCCCTATGGAGTTCACAGTGACACCAACGATTCGGGGGTTCGAGTGAGGGTGGGGGTGGGGGTGGGGGTGGGGGATGAATATTCGAAACTTTTGAAACCACGTCTTGTGGGGTATCGTTGAAAAGCTCTTGATGAGTACTCTTCAAATCAATAAATAGTTTCTTGATAGCTCTCATATGACGCGAGATTTTAATGTTTGAAAATAATAACACTTAAAAGAATTATTATAATATCATAATTTTGTCTTGTTTAGCGGCTTTGCTAATTTTATTCATTGCTAATCTTGCGCACGGCCTCCCAGAATATTATATCCTATTCTTGTTGTCAAAACAAATGATTGTAGGCTCTTCCTCTTTACCGAATTCAGTTCTTATTACTGCAGGTTTGCCATGCCAAGGCTAAAGAAGAAGAGTGCTATGCAGCGACAATAAATTAAACCAAAAGCACTTCGAAATCTACCTCCGCCTGTAGGCCTGCCTAACGGGATTTTTTCACTTCAAATAACTGTGTAGAACTATATAATATACAAGGCACTTTCTGTTTGTTGTCCATGTCCTTTTTTCACTTTAAATAACTGTGTAGGCCTATATAATATAGCAGACACTGTTTACAAGGCAATTTCATCTACCCTCCACTAAATGTATTCCACCAGTCCTTGGCTCCTGTTTGAATGCCAGATTTTTGTCTTCAAACCAATACGAGTCGGGCTCATCCAGGGGCTGATCTAGACATTCGTTGTGCTCACGCCTTCCAGTCTCTTTCACCGCTCACTTAGGTCTAAGCGTTCTTTATAGGTTATAATGCATTCGATCGGACTTGAACTTAAACCAGTAAGAGACTGGCTCACCCAGTGCTGATGTGGAACAGAAATGATACGGAGATTCGATGCCAACTTTAAATAAAGAAAAACACTAGAAAGAAGCCAGAAGCCAGAAGCATGGGAACGTGTCCGTTCACTCGAGTGTCTGTCGACATTAGAAAGGTGTTTGTATGGTTTGGTATGTATTATTAAATACAGACAAGCACGAGGTACAGCGACATCTGTTTAAACCGCCCTACCTCAGATTTTAGAGATTGAACTTAGCCTTGCGGATCCGTAAACCAAAACTCTACCCTTAGACAATTCATACTATTACAAGCTGGTTACCCGTTCTTCGTATAGGGGAAAAATATTTTGCACGGGTTTTAGACTATTGCAGGAAACGTCACGAGGAAGTAGGCCTATATGTATTTCGTTTTCAGTACGCCTAAGGTATTTTGCATTTAACTTCATGCGGACCACTTTATTTGTTTATTTTAGCCCTATTATTTCAGTATTTTCCCTATGTGTGTACGCATCTTTCAAATATTTGATGAAAAGCCAGAACAATGTCGTTTGTGTGAGAAAATGACTCGGATCAAGCCTGATAATAGAGATTAAAACTGTGTGATTGAAGAATATTCCCCAACGCTCTAGCAAGAAACCAGAGGAGCATAGTTTTACATGGTACTAGAAGCAGACATACGTTATTCTCAAACACTGGAAGAAAGTAAAATAAAGTACGTTTACTTCCGGGTGACGTTTCTCGGATAACGCAAAAAACCTAACAAAATCCTTTTTTTTTTTTAACCTACGAAGGACGTTTAAGCAGGATCCAGTTCCATACCTGCCTCACTCTCTTCCGGTGCTAGAATAGCCTTGTAAAGTTCTGAAACCAAAATATTTTTCTATTGAAGATCCAAAAAATACATTAATTATTTGTTTCTTCGGGTTTATCAGTAGGCTGTGTATCTGTTCACTTGTTATCTTGTCAGGCTTGTGTTTATTATAAGTGATACTGAATTTTAAAGATTTTGATATTCGGTGAAAAGGTGAAGGTGAGTAACCTGATATAGGTCCATAACTTTGCTGGGTATAAAATATATGTAAACGCAGAATTTCAGGTCTATGAATTTAGCAGTTTTTTCTTTTTGCGACAATTCGGAACTGACAAGTAACATTACAGTTTTTCATAAGTACATGATATGATTTCTAAATATATGGTAGTTGAAGTGGAGCTATAAATTATATTGGCTCGTGTTAAATGCACTCGTATAATATTATATACTCATTTCTGTTAGAGGTTGCAATCGTTTCCACTGCCACAGTGTCACCATAAGGACTAGGCCAATTGTTCAGTTATTGGTAAGTCCCATACTTTATCCGACGTCGAACTCGCGACTTAAAGTGCACAATTTTAACCAACCAGGAGTATATACACACAATATTTACAACATACATGTATTTGTATATGTGGGTTTGTGTACATCGTTAAGTACACCGTTATTCTTCAGGTCTTAAAGTTAAACAAAATTCATCACTTAACTTCTGTTATAATTTAGAAATAAACGTACAAATAACTGTTGAAAATTTATATTATTACGTTTGCAATTTTATACATACATATATATATATATATATATATATATATATATATATATATATATATATATGTTTAATAATTTTTGTAAATTTCCAACAATTTGTATGTTTGTTTCTAAAATAAAACACAATTTTCTTTTATTTTAAGACCTGAAGAATAACGGCGTAACCCACAAATACAAACACATGTATGTTGTACATATTGTGTAGTATTTGTTGAATGTGTTATTTATATTTCGATAAACGTTTTCGAATATTTTCTATCTGCCTTTGTAGAAAAGAACTTGATTAAAATAGAAGAAATTAGACATGTCAATGGTTGTGCTACTGAATATTAACGCTCGGAAGTTAACGCTTTATTAGAAGACAAAATATGCATGCAAATACGGTCTAACATTTGTAAAATATGCTCCAAAACCAAAGAAGTATGCTCTATCATTTAAGTAATTTTAATAGGCTACTTCACGTTCTCTTCTTAGCTGAATTACATTATAAATTACCAAAATTAGTAGAAGTTGGATAAGTTACATTAAAAAACTTTAAAAATCATTAATACAACACATTTTAGTAAATTGAAAACTAATCGAGTGAAACGTCGCTTTTATGGTATTCAATAACTTCCAAAAACATTAGGAAATGAACTGTCAATTATTTATTGTACAGTAGCTTCTCAATTCATTCATTTAGCCAAATATGTTATTGTTAACGTTAGAATTAACAGAGGTATTAACAATATTAAAATCTGTCAGAAATATGTCATAAAAAGTGTGATAGGTTGATAAAATATGCACAAGTATTTTAATATCAAGCAAATGTGATCGCAAAAGTATCATTTTTATGTTGTTTCTTCCATGCCTTGTGCACATTTCAACTCTAGCATGTAATAGGCCTAATTGAATTATTAAAATATTTTTCATACACTTCAAGACCCTAGTTACAATAAATTATTAATGTATATAAGATTGAGTTGAAACTTGGTTGGTTTTCTCTCCCTATCTTCCTAAAGCTCTTAAACATTCGTTATGTTCTTCAGCACTAAACCGGTATAATAGCCTAACTCCTAAATAGACATAAGTCACTTTCACATGCATCTCTTCTTAGGGTACCGCCGTTCTAGATGATAAGTAACAGTAGAGTTCACAGGTCATGTGGATACCTTTGTCTACTGTCCTAATATCCTACAGCTATTAGACTAGTGTGCCGCCAGGAAAACAAATGAAAAGCAATCTCCGAGATCGATTGTTCTTGTGTTCGCTGAAACTACTGGAGTATTCTACCACCATCTTATTCTCTTTGGCGATCAAAAATAGATGAGTTTCAAACAAAAGCAAGATATGTTTTGAAGACAAAAGGAAATATAAACGATGTTCAAGAAGTGCCGAATTGACGCGTCATGGTTCCCCAGGGTGCATTTTCTTCTTTCTGTACAGCAGCAACAGATAGACAAATCACTTCATCCAGATCCTATGTATGGATCACTTATAAATATCGAAAGATTTGTTACGGTACGGCAATGCAGTATTTTTTTCAAAAATAGTAAGAGAACTCTGTTTCCTATCTTGGCCGATGTTAAATTAATGGTTTAATAACTATTTTCCTTACCGTCTTTAACGTGCTTTTTCTTGGCAGTATATTAATATTAATATTCTATGTGAAAATTTTGTAGCTTATCTAGAACATTTGAAAGTAAATTAACACGGGGATTTGATTCATACTAATTCATGTACAAGATCTGACTAAACAAGAAAAAAAGTAAATATAACTTTTCAGTGATATTTCTGAATTGTGATGGTAGGCCTATACTCCCCCAAAATCATTGATTTCGTTAACCAATTAAGCTATGTTCATCCTGCACTGTAAAGATACAGTTACAGGATTAAAGAAGACATAATTTCAATATCAGACGAGACCAAGAAATTATATTTTGCGCACGAATGTCAAAATCTGTCAAAATTTCAGACAATTGAAACAAAAAGTGCTTGGATACCTAATTCACTCATGCATATCGCTTTGTATGTTTAAAAATGTATTAGCATTAACTGATTAAGAATGTAAAAATCTAAAAAATAAGAAATAAACAAATAAGTGCTAGATTTAACTTCTTGATTATTATTGAACACTGCTTTATCGTAATAATAATAATAATAATAATAATAATAATAATAATAATAATAATAATAATAACAATAATAATAATATAATAAGTGTAATTACAAAAAAAAAATAATCAATAATAATAAATTAGTATAATTAATATAATTTATTATTATTATTATTATTATTATTATTGTTGTAAATTTATGTCTTACTTTTGATGTCAGTGCTTTTATCTTTTCCTTATTCTATTTTTCTTGTATTGCTGTATTGCAATCCTATTTTTCTGTAATCCTGATGGCCTGATCTCTTCCAGACTAAATAAATATATGAATAAAATACAGAGTATTTACTGAGAGTGTGAAGCAATTCAGACGTATAGAGACTGAAAGAAAAGGTACATTTAAAACAGAACTTAAAATGGTGTAAATGACCATCGAAGTTTTTAGTAGGCTACATTCTAGTACCGTAGGACTACATTCATAGAATGATTCTGCCCGGAGATACCCTCAATTCTACAGAGAAGTCAGGAACACCATTTTCTGCTATAGGGTAGCCCTTGTTTTTCAGTTTTCATTGATTCCTTGACAACATCACTTCTGCTGCATTTTTAATTCATCCTGTAGCAACATAGGCTATATATATATATATATTTTAAATACCAATCTTCCTAATATTTTGACTTCTTTGCAGGTGGTGGGTGGAATGACCATGTCCAGCCACTGTTAGTCTACAAGGAAACAGTATTTTGAACTCTTTATTGGTGAGTAGACATAAGTCACTTACGTACATTAATTCCATTATCTGATTAACGTAAATTAATAATCTTCTATTTATGGTTATTACTAGAGACCGGATTTTAAAGGGAATTCCTTTTTTTATATTTCATCACAAAACGTGATAAAATTGAACAGGACATTACTGAGTAAGTTTCAACTGCAAATGACCTGGTTTTAACGTCCCTTTTTTTCCCTTTTTTAGGCTCATCTCCCCTTTTTTTTAGGAACTTTCCCTTTCCAGTACCTTTTTTGCTAATTTATTTTGAAAAATTCGTAAATTACCCAGTATTTGGTAATATGAAAACATTAAAAATTATTTTCGCTGATTCACCATTGAAAAAATAATTCCTCCCAGCAGAATAGAGCGTTACAGGGAAATCACAGGCCTGCCATTGCCTAAGTTTCCCATTATTACAAGGTGGGGAACATGGATTTCGTGTGCTATTCTCCTCTGTGAGAATTTCAACAAGATCAAAAAATTTCTTCAGTAATTTGATGTTACATAATCAGCAGCTGTAGAGCAAGCAAAGGCTTTACATAAAACAAACACTCTCTTACTTTTATATCCCTTTTTTCTCACCTTTTTTTGGCAATAATTTTCCCTTTTTTCCCCACCTTTTTTTGGCAATAATTTTCCCTTTTTTCGTCCTTTTTTGAGTGAAAATTTTCCCTTTAAAATCCGGTCTCTAGTTATTACCTCCTTCTACCTCTTCATAATAGGCATGCCCTGTTCACTTCATCACAGTTCTGTGCACATTGAGCCTTTTCGTTGGGCTACGTGAGGAAAGTGAATAGACTTTGCAGACAGACAAAAGACATTGCATTGTAGGGGGTAGAGCTAGTGACTCCTATTTCCAATATGGACTCCGAACTATGATGGGCCACCCCTATGTTTCGCTCAATGGAAACCGTCAAAGATGGAGGCAATGGTCACATAATAGTAATAATAATAATAATAATAATAATAATAATAATAATAATAATTATTATTAATATTATTATTATTATTAATATTATTGTTGTTATTATTATTATTATTGTCATTCAACTTATACAGTTATAGACAAGAACAATATACAACATTACACTTTTGACAAAAAAAAATACAAGAACAATATAAAGCATTACACTTTAGACTGAACAAAAATGCAATGATTGAACTTTAATCTCTATAATAATGCCACATTAAAAAAATTCCGTTATAGAATAAAGAGATAACTTAACTAACCAATTATAGATTTTATATTTAAATACTGTTCATGATAACTCTATAACAATTAATAAAGTAAAGTGATCCCTATACAGGCCATGGAGGCCCAGAGGGTTCCAGGAGGTTGAGGCTCCCAGATTTTGACATTCGGCATTTAAAAGTGGTAAGGTTGTCAGCCTTGCGCACCGGCCGCCTTTACCCCCAGGATTGCTCCTGGTACTCATTTCTGTTAGGGGCTGAGTCGACCCCAGTGCCATAGTGCCACTAGAAGGATTAGGACAATTGAAAAACTCCAACGACCTCATTGTGAATCGAACCCGCGACCTTCTGGTTTGTAGCGCAGCACCACAACCACTACGCTACGGCGTACCGCATAACAATTAATTGTATTCTATTAAACATTTAATTCCTAAAATAAAAAAAAAATATATATTTAAAGTTTTAATTAGTCTCTGAAAAGGTACATCAATTCTACTTCTCCTAGTAGCCTATTATATGTGTGTGCATCTTGCCTACAGTAATGATCTGACATGTTATTTTTAGTATAAAGCAAAACATGTTAAATATACAAGTTGACTACTGCGAGGGCTTAGTGTCAATGGTCCAAATCTACAAAATTTGAGTTTCTGATTTAAGTTCACTTTTAGTATACCGAAGGTCTAAGCTATGTGTCAGGCGATAGTATGTCTATGTTCAATAGTTTTCAATATAGACACAACTTTATTCACGTATTTTCTATAGGCCTATGTTAATAATACCAGATGGGCTAATTGCAACTTACATCTCTATGACAATATGATTATGTTAAACTCAGAGAGCCGTACATTGAGATACGGTAGTCTGTTACTAATTTATTTCTATGTTACTTTACTACTAAAAAATCTGTTTCATTACTTGATATGACAGTTCATATACTTTTTACATAAATTAATGTTCACTGTTAATATTAAACTTGGTGAAAGGCATGAGTTCGCTTCCCTCACGCAGCAGACCAGGTTTGATTCCCTGTCGGGACAAGTTGCCCAGGTGTGGTTTTTTCCGGAGTTTTTTTCCTCACCTGTGGGTCGAATGTCAGGTAAATTAAGGCCCTTCTGGTATACGGACATATCTGTTCGTCATTCTCATCTTCATCGCTCTGCACCTTATTCGGATTACCTGTGTGTGCAATTGATGTATCTCATCCTATGTGTTTGTTTGTGTTGGAGGTGTCCCCGGCATTCGACTGGTCACCCAACCGTAGGGGCCCTCCTTGTTGTCTGGTCAAAAAGTATTTCTATGAACGGGACAGGTTAAATTAAGAGATAACATAAGAAGAAGGAGAAGAAGAAGAAGTTCTTTTCTATGCCGCTGCAAGCAAAGCAAACTTTTCAACATGTTAAATATAAATAATTTATTAAAAAATCCGAACATATAAATAAGTTTACCATTTTTGTATTGTTTAAATACATAAACACTACATGTACGTACCTGGGACCTTTCACCACTTTAAGTAGCCAGGATTCGAGACAAGGCACCAGATGAGTCATTTCTCCTTGAATACCCTTATTTGTCAATCCTTTAGAATAATCTAGAAGAAAGGTTCTGGGTTCGTGAGTCAAACTATGGCTAGCTCAGTTGGTAGAGCACCGGCAAGAAAAGTCAAAGTTCCCAGGTTCAATTACCGGAATCAGAGGAATTTTTCTAATAAAATATTCTTTTGTAGTTGAAATTGGATAGTTAATATTCCTGACTGGTATATAATCTAAAAACGTGTTAAGTCTGAAAAGTCTGTTTCTTACTCTAGAATCTAGACAGTTTAACCACTAGTTGATTGAACAAGCTGTCTATATTACGTGTTGTGTATCGCGGCTCGATAATCTAGCCATGTTATCACTCAACGTTGCTAGAAATCATTAAAAACTAATTTATTTTTCTTTTGAAGAATTTAATTTTATATTATATTCTACATAATATGTTTCATAGAGTTTCGATTTAATTTATTGTTAGAAAAGAACAGCTTACTGTAGAAGGCACGTAGTATGTTACTTGCAGTTTCAGGTTAACATAGGATAATTTGAATCGCCTGAAAATTTCATAATATTGAGAAGTGACTTTATATTTTCACACGATAACAATATCCCCCTATTCTGCACGGGTTGACACATGGGCAATCAGGACGTTTCAACCCTGCAATGAAATGATTTGAAATCGAATGCTTTTGTGTTGTTCACCCGTTCAATTCGTGAACTGCATTTGAAAGTTTAAATTATAGATCTAAATCATCATCTGTTTTTGATGTTTCAAATCAAACACCGTGTTAACACGGAACAAAACAAAAGGAATTCACGTCCCCTTCCCTTCCCTACATTTACAAATACACAAATTCAAAATTGCCATTGATTTATACGGGCTCATAATAGACTTGCGAGAAAGTATGAAAAAGTATTATAGGAACTAATTTTCGCCATGTAAAACGTTCGTTTTTGTTTCATTGTAAAATTGGTATTGGAACTCAATCTATAGTCTATTGGCAAAACACAAAAACGATAAACTAATTGCAGCTGACGGGAAATCGCCATTTAGTTGAATTAATTCATAACTGTCAGGAAACCGTTACAGTAATGAGAATTTCTCGTTTCATTTCAGACATAACGTTTAGGCCGATGTACTGAATAATGCATGCGACGCTATTAGGCAAACTTTTCTTTCATAAATAGGATGTAGGCTACGGTATGTCACAGCTCTCTTAGCTAAAACTCAAAGACCAAAAGCGCCAACTGCAGATCAACAACATAAGATGATATATCTCAGACCTCTATCGCTAAAATCTTCAGCTTTCAGTCCAATTAAGATGATAATGTATTGTACTTCACTGTTATGAGTCAACAAAATAAAGTGAGATTTTCGGGCAAACAGTACGTGACTATTATCTATGGGGAAACTTGAAAAATAAAGTGTATAGGTCAATTTCCCAAACATTAAAAGACCTTAAAGACAATATCACAAGAGAAATTAACTCTATCTCGGAAGCTGAACTTATGCGCGTGAAAGAAAATTTCCTAAAAAGGTGCCATTATTACGTGGATGCAATAGGAGAACATTTCTAACATCTCTTGTGATGAGGTTGGCCTGCGTGGTTATTTTCATTGCAATTTTAACTATAAATAGGAGAATCGGCTTTATTTGCGTAGATATTTCACCCGATAGCTCAGGAGTTGGAGCTGTGTCCGCGACGCAGAAACCCGCGTTATTGGCCAACTCTTGCGTGGGACTCACTGTAGTATATCCAGTCTTTTTTCTATAAATGTAGCAGTTTTTTCCCAATCCAGCTCACTTCTCAAAGAAGATGGGGGGAAGATGGCAGCAGAGATAGTTTTTTTCCCCATCCACCGCCCCCGGAGCCCTCGACCATAGGCCATACTCCAGTCCCAACAACTTTTCGGTGCTTGTATTCTATTGCTCTACTTTTTGCTCTTATGTACTTTACGCTTGTGGGTAATGTGTTTGAGCTAGGTGTTTAATTCAGCACTAATAGAACTGTGTAACTCTGTTTGTGTTATGTCAACTGTCTGTCGGGGGTCGTCTCTCCGATCCGGTATTCACCTAATGAGTGAGGAAAAATCCCGAAAAACCCCACTCGGGTCGGCTGCTGTGAGAGTTTCCCACAGCAACCCGGGCACTTGGACTATTGCCCATATATATAGTAGTGCTCGGTTTATTCCCAGGAGTCTGAGCTTTCTCCTGAGATACGTCTCATAATTAGGTTGTCTCGAATCTGGTATGTTTAGACATCGTCAATCTCCTGTTGTTTTCTTATTCCTATTACATACGTTGCAAAGTCTTTGAATACTGTGTTTGCTGCTTTAGTTGTCCAGAACTTGTGGTATGTCTCCAACGGTCTTCCCACTTGTTTATAGTGTGTTCTCTAAGCTGTGAATACAGTTCTTTTCTATTTCTGCTGTTGAAAGCTTGAAATAAAACCTTTAACTCATCCGGTTAGAAGCCCGAGAAACAATAGTATTTTATGTGTAATAGGCCTATATTGAATGAACCCAATAAGGTGAGGTATGAATACACCACTATATACACTACATTTTTCCACTCTTTGCTGTTCATTGTTGATCTAACGAGAGGCCCGTAATTTATCTTGAGAAAGAATACGGACCTCGAGTTACATTTTTGTGACTATCTAGCGAATACTCACTTATAATAACAAATAATCACTATTATTAAAACCACGAGAATGACAAAAAAACAGCTGTTTCTTTCACTGTAAGCGAGAAAGCCTGCCCAGTTGCGGGATAATCGATAGGATAGCCTAACATATTAATTGTGTCACAACCGACGATAGTCGCGCTTGGTGCAGCTTTTCATCAGTTGTTTTACTTTGTTAGATTAACCTCCTTGTTACTTATACGAGGGATGTTCTGAAAGTATGTTTCGTCATTTTTTTCACATGGAAACTTTATTACCAAAACAAATACACCATGCAATCATAAAATATACCCCTTGCACTATTTTTCAACATAGTCTCCACCGACATTGAGACATTTGTCATAGCTTGCAATCAGTTTGAAGAAACCACTCTGGTAAAACTCGGTGCCCTGCTATGCAAGGAATTGTCGCATAGCCTTCTCCACCTCAGCATTGTTTTGGAAGTGACGTCCCGAGAGTGCGGCTTTCATTGCATGGAACAGGTGCCTTCCTTCACTGAACATGCAACACCAGCGACCAACAATTTGATGAGACATGACCTCTTCACCATACACAGTCTGTAGGCGTCCATGGATGGTGGACACACTAGTCCTACATGCCCATTCATACCGGATAACAGCATGTACTTCCATTGTCGGCCACGTTTTCAGTACACGTCCATCTGCCATCGTGATTTGTACTCAAATAACCTCGGGCACGCCAGTCTACTGCTACTCTCTCTTCTTCGGGACTCTACTCATGCATCGTTTCTCCTCTGCTGACGCTCTTTCCGTCGTTGAACCAGCAATAGGTGTCGATTCTTATGGCAGTTGTTTGCTTCATCTGCTTTACCATCTTCACTTTCTAAAAAAACGACGAAACTTACTTTTGGAACATCCCTCGTAGTTAATAACATCGTTTTGATAATCTTGCATTTATTATCATAAGAGATATAAAATACTTCTTGACCACGCATATAATAAAATTAGACATTCATTTTCTTACCTTCTTTACTTCATATGCAGTTATATAGGCTTATACCCAGTAGCTGAGTTCAATGATTTAGGAAGCTGCAGGTTTTTAGATGTTTCAGTGCGTACTTGTGAATTGGCATAAACACATTTGCGCGTAGGCCTATGTGCGATAAAATGAACGTGATGGAAATACAGCAATAAAATGATAGACAGCTTGCGATTCGTTAAAAATCCACATATTCTTATACTGGATTGGTCACTAGTTTAATAGCTGAATAGTCAAGTTAATATTATTTTCTTATATATATATATATTGTATATGTATTGCTCGTTGAAGATAAACATGGCAGTGGGAGAGTACTTTTTTCTCATGTAGGAATGTTTTATTTCCATTCACAATCCTCTTTCCACTAGATCAACATTTTATCCACAAAGTTACATTTAAACATTATCACAAGTTAGAAACTGCATAGCCTATCTTGATTCATATGCTTTTGAGCGGACAGATTTCCTCCATTTTTATAGGCTTACAGGCTGTAAAGGATGTTAAGTTTATCCTGAGAAAACAACATACTTTAACACATATCGTGTGTGTGTGTGTGTGTATATATTTATACCCCCTACCGAAGAAATAATCTGTAAAACTTTGCATAGTTATACCGCTTCCATCTTGTAGGCCTATATTGTTCCATGAAAATTGTTATAAGATGAAATGTTGAATTAATTGAAGGTCATTTTTGCTTTACTTCACCTCTGAATAAGCAAATAAATTATGATGGACGGGACGTGTGGAATAATTGTTTATACTTTAATGGCATTCCATTCCTTGGTATTTACCGTATCTTTGAAGCTAGTAAATCCAATTTATTCCGGTTAGTAGTACACAACAATATGTGTATTATTTATAATTTGAGGGTGCGGGAGGGTGAAGGAAGCTGGAAGAGATAGGATATTCCGTCACGAAAAGAACACTATAGCATAGTCGGATGATAGACTGTTTTCATATAGAAACTAGCATTAGTAGCTGACAAGGGTGTTTATTGTAGTTCTATTGTGGTGTACGGAAATTGAAAGAATTAGAAAAGGAATTGTACAAAAATGCGTTCAATGCAACGGGGTTGTAACAATAGTTGACGGATCCTGTCGCCCGGCGTGATACCGTTCTGATATAAGGGTGTATGGGAGAGTTGTTAATTATCCAATGAGTCGGGAAGAATAGAACTATGTACTGGTACGATCATCCCCATGAAAACTATAACATCACCAGTCCTGGGTAGTATTGCATAATGTTTCACATATGTGGGCATCCACATATATGTTATTTTCGTTAATGTATTAATTTTGACAGACCTTTAATAACCAGATTATAGCTACTTTAAGTGCCAGAATGGTACTTTATGAGATTGGGTGGGACGGGAAAATGTCTGTCCGTTTATCTGTTTGCCCTTCTGTCCATGAGTTTGTAAGCGCGATACCTCAAGTACGCTTTATCGGATTTTCATCAAACTTGGTATACGCATTTATAACGTCCATGGAAAGATGCATATTGATATTGGACCAAATCGGTTGACTGGTACCGGAGTAATGCCAAATTTAGCGCCTATTATATAGTAGTGTATTAAAAATAATTTACCAAATAGATATTATTTCTCATGACAACATATTCTTTTACAATGTTGATATAAGGCTTTGGAAGTTGGAATACATTTAGCTTGACAAATAAAACTAACCACATATACCTTCACATATGCATATCAAACTAGACCCTTTAACCGTGCGTGGTGAGTGAGATGGTAACGCCTTGGACTCACATTATGTGACTCCCTGGTTAAAATCCCGTAGCTGGCCAATTTTACTTTTTTTATTGTATCTTTATGTGAATGTGCGATTGTCAAAATATCACAAATATGTATAGTTTCGCTGATGCTAGACGATTGCAATCTGATTAAAAAAAAACTAGACCTTTGTATTTCCTTAAGCTCTGCTTAATGAATCAATCTGGAGCTAACTTGGAAATCGATTAAAAAAATAACTTATTTTCTGTATATCATAATTGCAATTATCACTGATAAAACAAAAACGTTCTGGCACTTCGTTACATCACTTTACCTGATTTCATTATTAAATGCCAGAATGCACTTTATGAGATTGTGTGGGGACGGGAAAATATCTGTCCGTCTGTCTGTACGCCCGATAACTCAAATATACTTTACCTGATTTTCATTAAACTCGGTATACGCATTTATAACGTCCATGGCGAGAAGTCTATTTATTTTGGACCAAATCGGTTGACCGTTGTCGGAATAACGACTAATTAAACGTCACATGCTTTCTAAATGGGAAATCATTACTATACTACAAAGCCGCGTTGCTAATCAATGAGGGCCTTGCCTCCAATGCAGTCATATGCTTCTTTATTTCGTTGTTCACGTTGAAATGAGTGTTAAATGAATAATGTTATATGCAAAAGGTATATTACTGCGAAATAACTAGGCTACGTACATTGAGCGGAGTTGTCTGCTAGTGCATTTTGTGAAACGTTGACATATTTTTTTTAGAATTTCTTATATCGGTGTATACGAGTATGAATTAAGGTTAAGCATCAAACTTTAGACCTTTGTTCTTCCGCAAGCCCTGCTTAATGAATCGATCTGGAGCTTAACTCGGAGATTGATTACACAAATAACTTATTTTTTGCATATCATAATTGCAATTATCACTGATTAAACAAAAGAATTCTGGCACTTTATTATATCAGTTTACCTGATTTTATTTTAGGTATTTTAGTTGTAAATTTATATGCACACCAAAATTATTTTACAACGTTCAGTGACAGTTTATGAGTTCGCTATTTAACTGTACTTGCGTTGCCAAGGCAAGCAAGTCACAGTATGTGCAACGGCAGGTCCGTTTCCTGGCGAATCTGAGTATGACTTTCGGGGTTTTCCTCACTTATGGAGGCGAATTCCATACTGGAATTTGAAGAAAGGTATAGGCAAATGATCTGAACCTTTTTCAGTCGTCAAATAAATAAAAAATAATTATTAAAAAGAAATTAACTGCTATTATAAATATAACTACTAGATATTTTAATTTTTAATCAGAGAGCAATGCAGTATGTACAATATCAAGTTAGTCATTACTTCGTCGGACTAACAAAAGACATGGAACACAAGAACATACATACAGACTTGTTTGATGTCATTTATCATTGCTATAGTTATAATATCCGGTCTTGAAGCCCATGAACAACGGCTATAGGTGTCGGCTAGTTGACCAAATGCCCCCAATCCTGCCATTTACCTTGTCAAAACACGAAGTAGATGACTCAGCGCTCGGGTGTATACCCTGTCTAGCATAGGATGTAGACAGATAATATAAAACTAGGGCTGTACCGATTAATCGATTAATCGATTAAATATTTAATCGTCAATCAATTACATTTTCCGATTAATCGGTTTAGTCGAATTCTGAAAAACGTGTTTCGAGAAATGGGTCATATGACCAAACTCTTGTCTCAGTGCCGAGTAAGAGAGTTTTTAGTGCTACCGGTATTATTGTAAACAAGCTACGATCGGCTCTTGAACATTCAAATGTCAACAAACTCTTGTGTCTCAAGTCATGACTAAAAAAGTAACCGGAAATGTAAGTTTTGTATACATTCTTTCACTAGTTAACTAATAATGGTATTCATTTTTTCAGGATTTCTTCTGATTATCTGTAGTGTAGTAGTTATTAAACGTGTAAAACAATATTAAATGTACACTTTGGTTTCGTCTAAAATAATCGGTCGATTAATCGATTAAAGTCAAGCGTTAACTCGATAAGAAATTTTAATCGATTTTCAGCCCTATATAAAACCGTTTATTATTATTATTATTATTATTATTATTATTATTATTATTATTATTATTATTATTATTATTATTATTGTGGTTGTTGTTGTTGTTGTTGTCTGCGTGCATGGTCCTATGATTAGCGTCGCTGGCTGCGGTTCCGCAGGCCCGGGTTCGATCCCCGTATCTCCTCTGATTTTCCGAGGTAGGGAGGTCTGGAACGTGGTGCACTCAGCCTCGTGATACAAACTGAGGAGCTACTTGATTGAGAAGTAGAGGCTTCGGTCACGGAAACCATCATTAACGGCCGTGGGTATCGGCATGCTGACCACATCCCCCAATCATTTCGTCTGCCAATGGTAGAGGTAATCAACAGATGGTTCCTCCTTGTAAACCAACCATAAAATGTTACCTTGACAAACATAATTGTAATATTCGCTCTTTAAAATGGCAGCAAGTCACGTGTCTAGGTATTTTTAATATTCTGAATAGACTTAGTTTTTCCAAATCTAAAGATAATTTTAACATAAGCTCGGACCTCATTAAAAATATGCTCTTAACCACTGCCTAGAAAGTGATATTTTCCCTCGTTCGCCCCTGTTATCTAAAAAAATATATAGAGACTGTTATGAATAATCGATTAACGCAGTACTTAAAGCAAAATTTTCTGTTGTCCCTTGTTAATATGGTTTTAGGCTTCGCTCCTCAACTATTGATGCCATCAAAAAGTCTGTTTTGGTATAACGATACAGGAGAAATTTCTTGTAATCATAATTTTATACGCGGATTACATGATTTTCGGAAACTTCTTTACAAAATTAATCAAAATTTGTGTGAGAATTGTTACAAAAATAAAAGAGTCAAACGAATTAAGCCGATGGTCGGGAAATTAGCTCGATAAAGCAGATACAACTTTAATGAATTGTTCGAATTATTTAAATGATGCTTTGTATCGAACTTTCTACACTTAGTAACCTAACCTACCTGCATCCCTGCATCTTTTGCTTAATTACGTATTTTTCCATATCGTAGAAAAAATGGTTTACTATACTCATGTGTTAAGGTCATTTAATATCTCGACTCTCGTTCGACTCTTCCTTACAAACTGTTCCTCGATTCTCAATTATGCACTTACCACACTGGTTTTGTGATATACTATTTCCTTACTTAATTTATAAATACCAGATCTCGATTTTAAGTTCACGTGAAACAAAAAGCACATTGTGACATATTATATCAAAATATATCGATAATTTGTGTATATGTTTAAAAGTGATACTTTGGTATAATATATAACGGATTATGTAATTCCAAAATACAATTTTCGTAAAATTTATTTTTTTATTAAATAATTACTTAAATCGTGACAGTACAAATGCCGAATACGAGGTCAAATAAAAACAGATAAACTTATATAACAAAGTGCCAGATGGAGTTAATAGGCTATATTTAAGAAACTGTTGAGTTTCAGACCACGGTTTCTTGAGAAAATTTAATAACCATATATGAAGGTATAAGTGGGATAATTAGAATATTGGCATAACGAATTTACAACAAATTCCTCATTTCAACAACAGGCATATTACTTTATTTTGTCAAAACATCTGAAGCCGTACAAATACGCAATCAAAAAACTCAAACGATTTCAAAATTTGTGTTCGGGGAGAAAAATAAAAAATCAGAACTTTATTTAATAGTTCCTTCAGTTACATAAACAAGCCAAATTTTAAGTTTCTGGATCATCTGGAAAATATTGTCAGTGAGTGATTTGGCCACGTGGCATTGTATTATCCTTCAGGTGTCATATGCGTTAAAAATAAGACTTTTTGTTTTGTTTATTTCGTTCTTGAAGTTGAAATGAATACTACATGAATACTATACTCTTGTTATAAATACTGTTATTATGAATACTGTTATAAACAGAAGACATATCACTGTGAAATAATTTGGCCTGTGTACCTTAATGGTGTACCTCCCAAATCCAAATCATCTTGACTTCCATATCGGAATCAGCATCCGTACTTTCACCTACATCCATTATTAATCTGTTGACTACACACGCAATGAAAATCTCTAATCATATTTTCCTCCGTTTCTATATGCTTGATTTCGAATAGCACTTTTCATAATGTCATCAAGGTTATCTAAAACACGGCGTAGCCTTAGAAACTTTTCTTGGAGGAGCTCTCATTGCATTAGAGTCTCTGTCCTCACTACGCACTTTCCAGATAGGTCTACTTCTGGTAGATAAATCGATGAAATCCGATGTCAGTTTCCTCACATTCAAGTGCAATCCTTTAAAACATTCAGTATTATTTCCAAGTTCCAGAGCCTTATATGAACACTGAAAACATAATTCTTGTCATGAGAACTGAATTGCAATTTAGTTAATTAATTACACAGACCAACAGCCATTTTGGTGCCTTAGAATTTATACTTATTCTTGGGTATATTTAGGTCGCTGATGCCAAATGTGCCATTAGTTTTTCCCTACCAGCTTTAGTTTTATGAGATATGGTATTACCTTTATGCATTTTATCCCATTTTACTTTTTTATAAAGTAAAAAACAGTGCCTATTTTTAGCTTCTAAATCATGTGATGAAAAAAGCAACACACGATGACAAAATAACATGGGGTCTTTCAAAAAAATTGATATTATCACATATTGTAGGTCGTTTATGACTAATGAGCTGTCAATTTGAGGGCCAAAAAATATTCCAGCTTTTAGTTTTTTTCTGTACTTCGTACAGTTTTCGTCCTATTTGTCCAAAGTATGGCCAAGAACCTTCACTAGCTATATTATGAAGCAAGATTTTGTTTCGCTAGACTAAGAGTTCACGAATAAAATCTATATAAATGTAGAGCAGGTAGAGAAAACTGATTACATATTTGGAATAAGCATACTAAGTGTAGCCAAAATCGGGTAAAACATATGAGACACCAAAAAAAAAGTTATTTTTTTGTTGTTGGGCTATGTTATGTAATATTTTCAGACATTAGGCACCTAATTGGGCGATCTTCGGTACCGCTCAACCGAAATTGTTCAAAATCAATTAGTTTCGTCCGTGTACGTTATAATTGCTTATACTAAGTTTCATGAAAATCTGATAAAGAGTATTTTTGGGGTGCGCGGGCAAAGAGAGTTAAGTCCACCATCCTAAAAAGATTGAGATATGTCCATAGAGTTATAGATAAAAATGTTCTCTGCATTTGTGTTAAGTTCAGTAAGTCATAGGCCTATTCAAAATTGTACGGTAGTTATGGATGTGTGCCTCATTGGTTTATCCATCTCTAAAGCTATGTTGGGCTGGTATAGTGTGTTAAGTCACTCTAATTCTCAGTAACAAGAAAGTGGACTTAACTCTCTTTGCCCGCGCACCCCGGATTTGAGTTATCGCGCGTATAGACACACGGACAGAGACAGACGGACATACATTTTTCCCGTCCACATTACAATCTTAGAAAATACCTTAATAACGATATCAAACTTCTAGGTATTGTTTCTAAAAAAAAAAAAAAAAAAAAAAAAAAATGCATACACTTCACAACAATGACAATTTTTCACTCATTTTAATCACGAAACGCTATAACAAAGAATGAATGTTTCTTACAGTTTATTAAATGAAAAGAATAAAACACTGAGTGTATTTTGGGAAATAAATACCGCTGTTATAATTTCATACGGTGTATGCATAGCATATTAAATCAATGATTTTGGCAGGGTTCCTGTGCATCTATCCCATAACAATGGATATTAAAATTCTCGTGGCTTTACACCAAAGTGTTAATATATATATATACACAACACAGTGTTGATTTGAATGAATTGATATATTGAATAATGTTGCAGGCTTCATGAGTTCATCTGTACTGCATTGTTAGGGTGTGTGGGGGCGCCGCATCGTGAAATAACATTGATTGTTATCATTATCTCAACGACATCACTCGCTTCGCTGCCTGCATACGTTACAGGAGCTGCTGAATGTATGTATGACAACAGGTCACCATCATCAACATTGTAATAATAATAATAATAATGATGATCATCATCCTAGTCACTTTTATATCGCTAGTCCACAGGTCAACACGCAGATTATTCTATAATCGCCTCTCCAGTTTACTGCAAAACTGGCACATATCCCTTATAATTAGATTTTCGCCTACTTAATAATATTATGCACCTATTTAAAGGACGTTGCTTTTTTTTTTATCTAATATTCTTGCTGCATTAGTTGATGTAATGAAAGAGAATAGTCATTAGAATTAACACTTTTTTCGCTAATAGGCCTACTACGATCATTCACAAAATAGGTTTCATCCCGTAGAGGACCTATAGGCCTAAGTATTTGGTAATAGAAGTACTGCAGGAACATGTAATGAAAACGAGTTTTCTAAGTATAAATAGTAAACTTAAAAAAAATATAGGCCTATACTTACTTAAACATTTACTTCTGCATCGGACATTATTTGCATGTCTCTCCACAAAAAGAAATGTTTGCAAGGGGAAAACAAGAGGGTTGAAATTTCTTAAAATTTTGGAGCTATAAAATGACAGCCTTGTATCTCTGTGGTTAAGTAATGTAATATAAAATCGTTTAATATTGGATTTAGGGAGATCATGGGTAAATATATATTTTTTTTGCATTCAGCGTTCTAATATTTTAGGTTTTGTTGCACATATTTCCCTTGCCATAAGCAAGTATTGCAATGTAATTTCTCAATAGCTTTGTAATTATTTAAATAGGCTACTTTTTGTCTGAACTTTCAAATATTGCTACTACCCATGTACGCTTTAAGTTACATGTATGAATTAAAAGATTCAATAAATTTCAGTTTTCCTCAGTACACTTGAGGTATGTCTACCAAGTACTCAATAATAAGGTAAGCATATATAAAAATGTTCATTCTGATAATTTATTTCAATAATTTCAATTACCTATTCTAAATTGTTCGTATCTTAAATACTTTAATAGGGCTGAAGATGACCTATATATTTGAGGTCGAAATGCATTCCAACTATTAGTTTTTTATCCAGCAAAGACAATTTCAACACTAGATTCAAGAGAAGAAACAACAAGATATTTCTTGCCCATCAGAAAACCATCTAGCTGCCTACTAAGACAATTCCAATAATGAGTTTTAACGCAGTGTATTTTAGTTAAATGTAATCCTATACGACGAACCTATCTATCAGGTTATTTTATAACTGAACACATTTGAATACAAACATCAAGCTATATTCTCTAGCTGTTACAACTTGCATAATCTGACAAGATCATTTTAACTTTTTATATCACATTATGCTGATCATTTTAATATTTTAAAATAGTGACGAATCAATCTAGTGATATATTTTTATAACTTGTAATTATACTTAATAAATATATGAAACTGATATTGGCAATATACATTCATCCTGGAACATCGTATAAGAAAAATAGTGGGTATAAGGCGGTACTAAAAAAACAAAAACTATTACTGCGGACCCTCTTTGGATATCATGAAATTCTTGAATATCAATAAATTTGATCAGCTTAGAATAGATAACCAGAGGTGATTTCAAAACTTTTGGAAAGGATTAACCAGAACTCGTAGCCAGCAAAATATGAAATATTTTTAACAGACAAAAATACCATTTACTATCCGATTTCTTACTTAACCAGAGCCTAACTATGTTATAAACTACCATAAAACTAACAAAATAATAGTAATAAACTAATAATAATAAAAGCAACAATGGTCATAATGGTTCGTTGGCTTCATTGCCGATTAACTACCGAATTCAGAAAGTGTTTCCATCCCGGCATAACTATAGCGTGATCTTCATGGTGGTCTGAGTTTGCACAATGGTAAATACTACTAAGCACAGCACACTAATGGCTCAAAACCGATGATTCATAAATAATTATAAAATTGGAATTTTCACCATAGGCTTGTAACTTTCTTATGGGCCTAGAGCTATGTGTTACATCTTATAGTGACCTTTGGGCTTTGCCACGTAGTAATAACAATATATGTAAGAACAATAATAACAGTAGTAATAACAGTCTGTGCCATGTCATTTATATCAGAAGCATGGGAAATATGACCTATTAACTCTATCTGACATTTTGTTATATCAGTTTACAAGATTTTATTCTTTTTTCATATGAACATTTTTAAAAGTGTAAATATTCTAATTTTATAAAAATGTAAGCATACACTTTTAAACTTTAAAAAAAAAAAAAATTATTATCTCATCCCAATAATGCTTCAATGAAAGTAATCGCATATCATTTGGCGTTTTCAATATTTTGTATTTCAATAAGCACTTAAGAAATATCAATGTGAATCATAATTCTCATTCAGGTGAATAAATGGCATTATTCTGGTAGTATAAGAGATCAAGGATAAAATATATATATATTTTTTTTTACCAATTGGTTGTCAGTTATTAATAAATCAATTTTTAATTACAGTAATTTTTACTTTATGGTCGTAATTTTTATCTGGTCCCTTTGAAAATATATCTTGTTTAGCCATTATTGTAGATTGAACTTTACGAAACAGAAAAGCGGGGAAAAAGTGTTTGTACAATAATTACAATTAATATTAAATATGAAATATGAAATAATATTATATCATAAAGAATAGCAACTGATTCTGTAGATTGTTTTCCACCGGAGCTGAATTTAGCTCCTCTAGAAACCTGAATTCATAATGTCTAATTAATGAACCTTTTGCTAACTATGGATATTTTGGCAAGATTTCATAATTTGTGTCAAGTTAATTTCCTCAATTTCATTCCTAGTTCTGGTAACATTAACAACGACTTCAAATAAAATAATAGAAAGTATCAATAAACAATAAAATTTACTTGCATAAACGTTTTAAAAGGAACATTTAGTATCATATTATTCACTATAGCTCAGCTTCTTAGACAAGTTAGTTGAAAACCTATGAGGAGACTCCCCTTATTACATACAGCAAATAATCTTAGCTGCTGAATAAAAATAAAATAAAATAAAATAAAACCTGAGCAATAAACTAAAAGCCTGACTTTTTTAAAATGAAACATCTGTTTTCCACAAATAACTTAATTTTTTTTTACCACTTGTGTAATTGAACGATAAGTAACTTTGATCCGAGTTCTAAACTATACAACTACTACCTACTACTACTACCTACTACTACTACTACTACTACTACTACTACTACTACTACTACTACTACTACTACTACTACTACTACTACTACTACTACTACTACTACTACTACTACTACTACTACTACTACTACTACTACTACTACTACTACTACTACTACTACTACTACTACTACTACTACTACTACTACTACTACTACTACTACTACTACTACTACTACTACTACTACTACTACTACTACTACTACTACTACTACTACTACTACTACTACTACTACTATTATTATTATTATTATTATTATTATTACTATTATTGTTATTTATTTATTTATTTATTTATTTATTTTGTAGTCATCAACATAATTCAACGTATAATTTAAACCTGTGAGTGCTGAGCTAGGTTTTGCAACCAACATTTTTGCTTATAATATTGTAAAGGACAAACTTAAACTCTAATTATTATTTCTCTGGCTAAATATTTCTGTCCTTCTACTTCAATGAAAATATAACATATTACATTAATAAATTATTTAAAATTACCTTCGACGATCATCTTGTGTTTATCTGTAGCTGAGGAAAAAAAACAATAACTTGCTGTATTTCTAAATATTTTAGGTTCATTTAAGTATTAATTTATGGTACATATACATTCATGCTTTCTTGTCTGATGATTTGAATAAGTTCAAGCAAAATGTTCTGTTGCATGCTTGAAGTACCCCCAGATATCATTTGGTATTGCAAATTTTAATAGAACTTCCTTTCTCTCAGTGTTATCTCACCCGCTGGAAGGACGTTTTTGACAGGCCAAGAACATGGAGGCCCCCCCGGGATGAGTGGTCATTCCAATGTTGGGGCCACCTCCGAGACAACACGAACACATTACGAGCACAAAACCGGTCACATACACACTCGTTCCGAACAAGGCGCGGATGGGATGAAGGTGATAACGACGGCCAGGTGACTTCCGGGGACCACAAAGGCAAAAAGCTTCCCGACATCCGTCTCATAGGTGAGATCTCCACCCAGGAAATTTATCCCGACTTTAAATCTACCCGGGCCCCTACGTCACATCGGTGGACTAAATAGAACTTTAGGGGTTAAAAACACTTCTCTTAAAAGCATCATTTTTAGGTAGATACCTATTGCAATGGATACCATGTCATGATTTTCGAAAAATTCTTTCATATCTTTACGTATCATGCTCCCCTAAGTACGAAACCACCACCCGTTCAAAAAAAGAATTGTGATATATATATATATATTTATATCTTTACACGATAGCAGCCGTAATTTTGAAGATATTTGAACCAAATTTCAATATGTTATTTCTAGGCCCAATAGTTCGGACAAGTTTGTTAATGAGCAAAATTGGCCCAAGGGGGTGGTCCGGGGAGGGGGTTGAAATTTTAAAACATTTTTATCTCGGCCCCTATGAAGTATAGAGGGAAACTTTGTTTGAATAAATTAGAGTACTCCCTATGGAGGTCACAGTGACACCAACGATTCGGGGTTTTTGGGGGTACGAGTGGGGGTGGGGGGACGGAAATTTGACATTTTTGAAACCACGTCTTGTGGGGTATCATTGAAAAGCTCTTGATGAGTACTCTACAAATCAATAACTAGTTTCTCGATAGCTCTCATTTAAGGCGAGATTTGAATGTTTGAAAAAGTGCTCTTTCCTCTTTTTTGCAATTATTATTGCGGGTTTGTCATGCCAAGGCTAAAGAAGAAGAGTGCTACGCAGCGACAGTAAATTAAACCGAAAGCACTTTGAAATCTACCTCAGCCTGTAGGCTTGCCTAAAGGGATTTTTTAAAATGAAAAGTCGTGTAAAAAAAGCATTCGTGTTCATTGCTGATCCACAACTGGGTTTCCATTGAGAATTCCCTTCCAGATGTAGAATAGCTATCCCTATAACACACCAGCTTTCTTGTTGCATCTGTTGAGAAAAATAATATTTTAACATTCCATCGTTGTCTTATTGTTCACACGATGATGAGAAACAAGTCTTGACCCTCATCGCGTAATCGTTTCTATTTCTTTCTAAAATAATAACTTTTAACAGCAGTAACGTTTACATCACCATGTGTTTATTTGCCTTATATTGACTCCATTGAAGATTTTAGGAGCCAATACCGGCTTCGGATGGATCGCCATTTGAAGATTATTCCGTGCTAGAATGGCGTAAAGTTCACTTTTCAGTAAAGTAGATAAGAAATTGTCTCTGATCCACCATAAGATCCAACTCGCAGAATACTAAAAAGAAAACGGCACAATGATACGACACTAAAACAACACTTTTTAATTCCTTACATTTTTCTCATTACATCTGTTTTAAAATATCCGTTTTGGATTACCAATGGGCAATTTGTTTCCGTTTTCTACTCATACATTCCCATGCCCGAGGCGGGACTCGAACCCTGGGCTGCAGCCTCAGCTACCGATAAAGTTACTCTTCTTCAACTGCGGTAATTTAGGAAAAATGTTTAATGCAGATGATAAAGAATAAGCCAATTGAATAGCCTAAGTTTATTTCATTTGAGTGTTTCTTTAAATGTTTGGGAAAGAAGATTTCTTGTTACGCTCTCCATAATTATGTATTCCTCTGGCATCATGTATACTGGAGTGTCTTGTATCACAGATTTAGGCCAATAATTGTTCAATAGAATAAATTTGTGCAGTCATTTACAAGATTTAATATTTGATTAGTGACATGGGATATTGTGATACCAATTTATTAAAAAATCATTTTTATTAGCAACCGCAAATGTATATTGTATATTGTATATTGTTTTATTGCCTGTCGTGAAACAATGTTTGTGACAAGGTCATATAAGTACATAAAATTAAATTAATTAAATTAAACCATAAAATTTGGCACATTACAATTAAAATATTCATCTATATTATAAAAAGCCATATCCATCAGCCAATCAGAGAAAAGTGTCTTGAAATGCGGCCTGCTTAAGTAATATAAATAATGTGGTAATTTGTTACCAATCTTGATAGACATAACCTCAAAGTTGGACATGATTACCGCAAGTCTACATAGTGGCATATGGAATATGTGCTGTTGTCTAGTGAAATGAGAATGCTGTTCTCTTCTTAACTCAAATTTATGAATATTGTCTTTTATATATAACAGAATTTCAATAATGTACAGCGAAGTAAGTGTCATTATTTTGTTCTTGATAAACAGAGGTTTACAGTGTTCTCTTACAGCAGAATTTGTGATTATTCTAACGGCTCTTTTCTGAAGAATAAAAACTCTATTTACATGAGTGCTATTACCCCAAAGGGCTATGCCATACTTTAATATACTTTGGAAATATGCAAAATAGATAACCCTGATATAATTTGTAGGTACAATTGTCTTAATTCTAAGCAGAAGAAAAAGTACTTTCGACAATTTGACGCATATGTGATTGATATGACCTTCCCAAGTAAGTCGAGTGTCAATATTTATTCCAAGAAAATTGAAAGCTTTGAGATTGTATTCCTTTAAAGAAAATAACAACGTTTCGGTTTTAGCTTCATTCAGTAAAAAGCTGTTAGAATTAAACCAACTTTTAGCATCTCTTAATGTTATCTCAGATTCGATCAGCAAGTTATTTCAGTTGTTATTTGTATTTATGATAGTGGTATCATCGGCGTATAATATAGATTCCGTCATAAGGCTGCTGGCAAAATCATTTGTTGACACAAGAAATAAAATAGGCCCCAAAACAGACCCTTGTGGTACACCATAACGTAAACTTTCAATATTTGACGTACTGCCATCCAATTTGACACATTCTTTGCGGTTCGATAAATAAGTTGAAAAAGTCATGAGTTCCTTATCTGCAATGCCTAAATATTTAAGGTTTTTAATTAAGATATCATGCTCGACACAGTCGAATGCCTTACTAAGATCACGAAAGGTGGCAAGGAGTGCCATGTTATTTTCAAAGGCGTCAATTACATTGTGAACAAGACTTCTTACAGCACCAGAAGTATTGTGGTCGGTTCTAAAGCCATGTTGATTTTGGTAATACAAATTGTTTGACTCTAAATAATGACAAAGTTGTTTCTTCATTATTAGTTCAATAACTTTTGATAAAACGGGGATGTTGGAAATTGGTCTGTAGTTGGAAATATCAAGTTTGCCACCCTTCTTATATATAGGGATTACTTTGGAAATTTTCATTGATTCGGGGTATATACCATTAATTAACACATCATTTATGCATATGGTAAGTGGATCAGCAATGAATGTGATTATTTGTTTGAGAAAGTTATTTGACATATCGTAATAATCTTTCGTGTCAGAGACCTTCATGGGCTGTTTGGATATTCCCTTTATGTTTCAGTGTACTAAACTCACTTTTTGCGGAAAACTAAATAATATATTTCATAATTTTAGTTTGCCTACGCATCATAATATACATATATAGAATACTGCGAAACCAATTTCCCGACTTGAAAAACTGAACAATATACGAGGGGTATTCCGAAAGTAAGTTTCGTCAGTTTGTCACACGGACACTTTATTGACCCAAAAGCAATACAGCATGGCAGCATGACCTATACACCGTGCACTATTTTTTCGACATAGTTGCCAGCGACATTGAGACATTTGTCGTAGCGTGCGATCAGTTTGAAGAACCCACTGTGGTAAAACTCGGTGCCCTGCGATGCAAGGAATTGGCGCACAGACTGCTCCACCTCAGCTTCCTGACATTACTAAAGGTTCCATACAGACCATTTTGAGTGACAAATTGATGTTCCATAAGGTTTGTGCGAGATGGGTTCGTGGAGGCCGCACTTTGCGGGGACGGAAATCGGGAGATCAATTTCAAACAGCTCTATCTCGGACAATAAAAGGTTCAGCGGCTGCAGCAATGGCTCGTTTGAAAGAGGGGAGATAGCGGTACATGGCAGTGGCGCCAAATCTCTCGTGCCATCGTGAGCGGTACACTAATACCCGCGGGCACGCCAGTCTGCTGCGACTCGCTCTTCTACGGCGCAGTGCCCCTGCGTCATGCCTCCTCCGCTGACGCCACTTCCGTCATGGAACCAGCCACGGGTGGGGATTCGTCTGGCGTTTGTTTGGGTCCCCTGGTGAACACGCCGCTCCTGTCATACATTGACGAAACTTACTTTCGGAATACCCCTCGTAAGTTATTGTTCAAAGTCCCATTAAATAGGGGTTTCCTGAGTGTTTTAGATTCTTCCTTAGTTTTCTCAATGATTGATACTCTCTCTAATCGTTCTATAGGTACTACATTAGGTAGACGACATAATTATTGTGTTCGACCTGAAGTCCGATGTCAAGGATTCAATATAAAAACACTTTTGAGATCCCCCTAATCCAAAAATATTATTTCTGAAACATGTCTGTGTGTGTATGTCTGTGAGTATGTGTGTGTCATCTTTCTCTTATTTTTAGTACCACTTTACATGAATAATTTTTTTTTTTTAATAGCTCCAACTATTTATTTAGAATTTTGTGCACGAGATCCTTGTACTAAAGGCTAAAACTTTTACTTGAAACTTTTTTGTTGGGTTAAATTCACTCAAAGATAATCGAGTGAACGAAATCTTTCCAATGCAATGCGCAGTGGTTTATGTACGAAAGGGAATACATCCATTCCCCATCCCTGCTCCTAACCTTATTTTGCGATGGAAGATACGCAACAGAGACTAACCATCCACTTAATGTTTGTCTTATTCTCCTCCCTTCTTCGCACTTGAACCAGAAACCGACCAGTATCCATAGGTTATTGTTTGAGTTCCAAACTTTTGACATCAAACCAATACGAATCGGACTCATTAGGGGCTGGTCCGGTCATTCGTTGTGAGGTACGTCTTCTAGCCCCTTAATGCATTGTTTTCATACTCTATCCCCATTTCGCCGCTCACCTAGGCCTGAGGGTTGTTTATATGCTAATGCGCATGTTCGGACTTGAATTCAAACAAATAAGAGCATTGGATCACCCAGGACTGGTGTGGAACACAGATGATAGGAAGATTCTATACCAACTTTAAATAAATAAAAATTAAAAGCATCGGAGTGGCTCACAAGATCGGCAGTTACAAAATATGTAACGAAAGTTTAAAACACATGCAGCTTGTTCTTGATTGAATCTGAAAAGATCAAAATCATATAGGTAAACAAGTAAAGCACATTGTAGAAAGCGCCTGACCCTAGTTTTTCAAGCAGCGGTTTTGAAAATAAGGAAAATCCATTACATCAATTATTGTACTCTGTCATTCCTACAGTAAAATAAGATAATGTCACAAATTTTCTTGGGGATACTTTCATTTGACACTACCTAGAGAAGCTAAGAAACTAAAAAAATGGAATGGTGGCATACATTGCGAAACAATTATTCACATAAATTTCTATCTCCAGGCCGTATGTAAGGGATGCTGAATCTATATTAATAAAGGGAAGTGTGTGTCTTTCCTTCTGTCTGTCTGTCTGTCCACGATGCCCAGCGAAATCTACTCAACGCAGAGATCTGAAATTTTAAACATATGTGGACTGAAGGGTCGGAAAATGAACCTCGAAGCCGGAATTTTAATGTTCGCCTTCGTTCGTGAGTTATGAGTGAAAAACGGGCAAAAAACGTGCATTTTTTGCGTTTTCGAAACATCAGTTTTCAGTTATACATTTCAATGTCAAATCAATTACAGTTGGCTTTGGCTATTTTTGTCATACCTTGGAAATAAAACTTTCGCGATCGCTTGAATGTTGTAAGCCCTAAATATGGTCTAACATTATTTTATTTGGACGAAACTCACTATACAGGGTTTTTCTGGGCCAAGGAACTCTAATCTGAGGTCTTTTACCAGGCGACGCTATCTAATCGTGGTATGTTGTACACGTGATTTAGGTGTTAATAAATATAATGATTTTACTATTATGCTCTTAATTTTTAATTTTTGAAATAATTATCGTGGACCATCACTTGATTTTCTAAGTCCATCCTGGACGATTCATTTGCTTAGAATATCAAGGCCCGCAGACATGAAATTTTCAACCTACACGGAAGAGGGATAATCAATATAGGCCTAAATATGGTCAAACATTGTTCGATTTGGACGAAACTCACTATACAGGTGTATTCTGGGCCAAGGAACGCGAATCTGAGGTCGCTTTTCTCAGGCGACGCTATCTAATCGAGGTATGTAGACCACGTGATTTAGGTGTTAATAAATATAATGATCTAACTATTATGCTATTGATTTTTAATTTCTGAAATAATTATCGCGGGCGAAGCCGCGGGCACATGCTAGTCTTCTATAATAATAAAAGGAAGTGTCTGTCTTTCGTCTGTCTTTCTGTCTGTCTTTCTGTCTGTCTGTCCGCAATGCTCAGCGAAATCTACTCAACGCGGAGATCTGAAATTTTAAACATAGGTGGACTGAAGGGTCGGAAAATGCACCTCGAAGCCGGCATTTTAATTTTCGCTTTCGTTCGTGAGTTATGAGTGAATAACGGGCAGAAAAAGTGCATTTTTTACGTTTTCGAAGTATCAGTTTTGAGTAATACATTTCGGTGTTAATTCAATTACAGTTAGCTTTGGCTATTTTCGTCATACGTTTGAAATAAAAGCATCACGATCGCTTGAATGATGTAAGCTCACGCTGGTCGATTCATTTGTTTATAATGTCAAGGCCCGTAGATATAATATGAAATTTGAACCTACACGGAAGAGGGATAATCAATATAGGTCTAAATATGGTCAAACATTGTTCGATTTTGACGAAACCCACTATACAGGGGTTTTCTGGCCAAGGAACTCGAATCGGAGGTCGCTTTTACCAGGCGACGCTATCTAATCGTGATTTAGCGTTAATAGCTGTTAATAAATATAATGATTTAACTATTATGGTCTTGATTTTTAATTTTTTAAATAATTATCGCGGGCGATCGCTTGAATTTGTGAGTTCATCCTGGACGATTCATTTGCCTAGAATGTCAAGGCCCGCAACCATATGACATTTTCAACCTACACGGAAGAGGGATAATCAATATAGGTGTAAATATGGTCAAACATTGTTCGATTTGGACGAAACTCACTATACAGGGGTTTTCTGGGCCAAGGAACTCGAACCTGAGGTCGCTTTTACCACGCGACGCTATCTAATCGTGGTATGTAGTCCACGTGATTTAGGTGTTAATAAATATATTGATTTAACTATTATGCTCTTAATTTTTAATTTTTGAATGAAATAATTATCTCGGACGAAGCCGCGGGCACATGCTAGTAACATATAAATGACGATAGCAACATATCCCACTATTGCATGCTCCTGATGGGCAATCTAAGAAGATAATGATAGACTAGTGCTCGGATATTGTGTTGGGATCACGGATCTCATGACTATGATCCTCGTATTTTCTTAATTAAGTTTGATCCCAGAGCTTTTGTTTTCATTTTTGAAATCTTTTGTATAAGATACCAGTTTAATTGGTTTGAATAACCTCACAGAAACTTCCATTTAAAACTATGTGGTCTGCTTTTAAATTCACCTAATCCAAAGATACTATACTATTTCCCATATTAGTTTCAATTTGAGAAAACTATTTACTATTAGTCAATTAAAATATTATTATTTCTTATTAAAGTAAGTCCAAATGTGAATTTTTTATCCACCACTTAAAAAAAAATTATGTTATCTATATTTCCTTATATTATCTAGTTTCCTTATTAATTAGTTAAGGAAATATAAATTTTCTTGTTATGTAAAATTTAACTTAAAATAATGCGATTTTACACTGTGTGCCCCTGAAGAAATTAAATTTCTCTTTATCATACACGTTTTCCAAAACGTTCCACCTCCTTACGTTTCATGTTATCAGACTTCTATCATATGGTTTCGCAAGAGTTTCGGTACAATATGGGTAAGTTTACGTTTAAGTTTAAGTTTAAGTTTAAGTTTACGGATTCTAGCAATACACTAGGTTTTTTAGCAGTTCACTAACCTCACTTTTTCTTTGGCCAACCGGTTTACACTTAAATTTGTTTATGGTAAATGTGATAATGTGATAAATTGTGTATTATTTGGTAGCATGCTTTCCTAGCGGAATGGCTGCTTCCTGCATGGTACAAATCAGCTGAAGCAGTACTCAATAGCTGTTCCATACCAAAAATCTACAACAAAGCTATAAGAAAAAACTTCGTTTTTCTCAACTCATAGAGTATCGGTATATGACACTTAAAAGTACTTTACATTTAAGTACCACAATATTAGGCTTAGGTTCTTTTTTTCATTCTTATAATGTTTTTCTGACCTTCAGTGTAGTCCAGTGTTTAGTGTTCCTGACTACGGATCTACATGTCTGGGTTCGATCCCCGTGCCACCTTGGACTATCTGTTTGTAGAGAGGTCTGGAGTGAGATACATTCGGTCTTGTAAGAGAAATATTGAGGAGCAACTTTATCACGAAACTATGCAGGGCGTTAATTAATCACACCGAAATATTTTACCTGTGTATAGAGGGGACATAGACAAGCAACTTTTGTTAGGAGAGTGTTGCTCTATGGCATAAAATGGGTGTGCCACTGGTGTATGGTGTATGGTGCTGATAAGTAAACAATGAAGCGAAATAAGGATAACATTTTCATTAAATTGACTTCATACCTTCTACTTGATCGACAAAAACCTTATTCTTAATCATTTATCAACAACTATACCATAATTTCGAATTTTTATATCTGAAAAATTTACAGACTAATCGTATGACTGGCGCCACTGCATTTTTTTTATTCATAACAACAGTGTTAACAACGAAGTTCATTTGTTTTCAATTTTTTCAAAGGTTAGAAGTTTGTGGCGGGCATGCCGTGGGAGATTTTATGCTGTAACAGGAAAAATTGAATCATAGAGAAAATATCTCCTAATACAAGTTGCTCTTCTATTCGGGACATGGCTACTTCACAGCAAACCTATTTAGGTTTAACCTACCTCTGCTACTGTGAAGACTGTAAGCCTGAAACAATATACCACGACCTCTATACATGCGCGAGATATAGGGAAGCACGTATTAGCCTAAGAGAGGTAGCCAAACAAGCAGGTTAAGTATGGCCACCAGAACTTAGTTTTTGGACAAAGGGAGCTAACACTGCTTTCAGAATATTCACACACAGCGTGATAGATAACCGAATTTGAGACGAATCCACCTTGGGGTAATGCTCAGATCCCCGGGGGCCCTACCGAGCAAGACGGATATGGCAGATTGCCCAAGACTTGCCTCGAAGCTGCGGGACAGCCTCGCAGCAACCAATCTAAGTGAGGTTTTCGCGGGGTATCCCTAACTCTATCAGGTGAATACCAGATCGGGGACACCACCCCCCCCCCCACGACAACGGACAGATGAACAATAGTAAAATTATTAAATGAATAAAATACCAAAATCAATTCATCAAACACTTTTGCTGTGTTCTATGATCAAGAAAAGGCGACGCGACGATCTAAGAACAAATGCGAAATCGGTTGTTGGACCGGAGATATAGCCTATGGCTCAGGTACTCCAGAGGTGGAACAAACAAACAACAAAACAAAATCCCCTCTATAGATGACACTAGGCCTTGTCCCAGAAGGGATTAGCGACACGGAGTTTAGTTTTAATAACGTTTTATTTTATTTTATTGTAACTTTTATTATAAAGGAGTAAGTATACAATCAGGTATTTGTTTAAATTTTTATGTGAATATTACTTTATTTTAAGGTAAATTTTTACACCTTTGTTTAATTCTTTGTATTCAATTTTCCTGCTGACTATTGTTAGTACGTCTCGAACATTCTCCTTGTAGCCTACTTGGTATATCTTCAAGCTGTGTTTCACCTGGAAAAGAAGAAAAAATATAAGGTTTAATTTCACATCAATTTTAAACGAAAGAAGTTTCTTTAATCTCATCAGTATTCTGCCCTCAGAAAGTGTTTATAATTTCAAAAAATAATTCTTGCATGCAAAGTATAGGCATGGCGATGAAACTTTATCCGTTCTGCTAATGCTGGGATGGAGTAGTGTCTGCATGCTACTAAGAATTAATACATTTACTGTTAAGAGAGATGGCTTATTAATTAGATAATAACTAAACTAAAACCGGCAGGGGCTTCATCTCTTCTCCAACACTCTTTTCACCCTCCCCCGCCCAACCCTCTGGCGTCCATAGCTTCCTGTTGTTACTATGCGGGGCCCAACGAAAAAGAGCCCAAGTGTCTGCTGATAGTTAATTCCCCCAGCCTGTGAAAATTGCAAGAAGCTGTTAGCCTGTCTTTCTTTTTTCCTTCCTTCTGTCTACATCTCATTCCATCCTTTCCTATCTTTCTCTCACTCTTACTTAATGAGGTTACATGATCGAAAATTACGGCGATGTCTAATTATTGAATTACGTAGACTCATTTTCAGTATAAACGCTATGGATGGTAACAATGTATTCTCTAAGTAAAAGGAAAAACGGGCCGAAGGAAACCTGGCCTTCAGGGTGTTTGATAAGTTATTAACCCACTGAGAAAAGACGTTACTCTTTCATAAAAATAAAGAGGTTAAGAGAGAAATAATAAAAATGCTTTATGTATAGAAGATACCAGTTTTATAATAGTTATGTTAAATTTCCCTGTAATTAAGTCACATAAAAATGTAACATACAGTGTTTTTATGCATGTTTCGAACCTCATTACACTATCTGTCAGATCTGGGTCCTGATTGATGTCTTATTGTTACCCTGCGCTTTGAGTTTACATGGGCTCCCATGACTCATATGTCATTACTTTATGCAGAATAATTAAAATCTATGGGTAATGTTGAACTCTAAACATTCTAGACCACTTTTATTCCTGAGATAAGATATCATTCTTATTTAAATAAACGGTGTAAGATATTTTGCTCAAGCATTCTCACATATAGGGGTTAAACCGTGTATTATTGAGGTTTCAAGGTTGACTAAAGAAACCAGTATATATGATTCAAAAATGACTGTACATCCTCCAGGCTAAATACATTTAAGGATCTTATCATTTTTTTTATTTAATATTCTCCTTGTAGCATCACACATGTTAACTGAATAAAAAAAATATATTCTGACTATTCAGTAGATTTATATTTCCTTAGGTAAGTAAATAAATCATTAAAAGGAATGCATATTAATCAAAATCAGTATAATATATGATTTTGGCACCCTTTAATTACTGCTATTTTTTAGATGGAGATATTATGGACGTATAACTATATTAATAAAAGGAAGTGTCTGTCTGTCTGTCTGTCCGCGATGCCCAGCGACATCTACTGAACGCAGAGATCTGAAATTTTAAGCATAGATGGACTGAAGGGTCGGAAAATGCACCTCGAAGCCGGAATTTTAATTTTCGCATTCCTTCACGAGTTATGAGCGAAAAACGGGCAGAAAACGTGCATTTTTTTTGTGTTTTCGAAGCATCAGATTTCAGTAATACTTCATTGTCAAATCAATTACAATTGGCTTTGGCTATTTTTGTCACACCTTCGACATAAAAGCATCGCGATCGCTTGAATGTTGTAAGCCTACGTTGGTCGATTCATTTGTTTATGTCAAGGCACGCAGATATTATCTGAAATTTTCAATCCACACGGAAGAGGGATAGTCAATAAGTTATAGGCCTAAATACGGTCAAACATTGTTCGATTTGGACGAAACTCGCTATACAGGGGTTTTCTGGGCCAAGGAACTCGAATCTGAGTTCGTTTTTACCAGGCGACGCTAACTAATCGTGGTGTTTAGTCCACGTGATTACGGTGTTAATAATTACAATGATTTTAACAATTATGCTCTTAATTTTTTATTTTTGAAATAATTATCGCGGGCGATCGCTTGATTTTGTAAGTCCAGCCTGGACGATTCATTTGTTTAGAATGTTAAGGCACGCAGACATAATTTATGAAATTTTCAACCTCCACGGGAGGTATAATCAATAAAGGCCTAAATATGTTCAAATATTGTTCGATTTGGACGAAACTCGCTATACAGGGGTTTTCTGGGCCAAGGAACTCGAATCTGAGTTCATTTTTACCAGGCGACGCTAACTAAACGTGGTATATAGTCCACGTGATTTAGGTGTTAATAAATATGATTCAACTATTATGCTCTTAATTTTTTATTTTTGAAATAATTATCGTGGACGAAGCCTCGGGCACATGCTAGTAGACTAATAAAATATCTGAATATTTCCCATTTTTAAGATGTTAGAATAGAAAATAATATGAAGGTTCCTTCTTCATATTATCTTTACTTTTCCGAAATGAATATTTAGCACTCAGATTGATGCTGATGGAATTTCTGCTAATTTCACCTGAGTATTATCAATATGGGGTACACCGTAGCGTAGTAGTTGAGATGCTGCGCTACAAACCGAAAGGTCGCGAGTTCAATCTTCTATTTCTTCCTCCTCAGTTTCCTCCCACTTTTCCCCACTTATCCCCTCTTTCCCCCATTTTCCACCAGAAAGAGGGGGAAAGAGGGAGAAACTTAGAGAGAAAGAGAGAGATAGATAGAGAGAGAGAGGCAGACAGAAAGAAAGAATGAAAGAAAGGTAATTTCATTGAGATGTCCATTGAATTAGTATGTTCCTACCTCATTTCCAAATTTACGTTTGCAAGCTTTCCATGTGGTATGCAATGACGGTTTTCCCCTACAGATGTTGGCACTTAGAGGAAATAGCCTCTACAACTTTATTTACACCACATTTCCCAATCCGAGGAATCTGCCACAAATTATTCGTCACAATTGTAATTGACCACAGTTTCTATTCGTCACACAATTAACGTACGCCATTGTTATGATTCGTACCGTGGAGGTATAGTTTTGTTATCAGATTGATACTGATACCATTTTTGGATAGTGTTTTGTTATCTGAAGTGGGGTCAGATTTATAATGATATAACTGATGAAATAAGATATGAATCATCATCTGCGCGAGACTGACACTTCAAAGCCATTTGTTTTGCTACAGCGCATCTTCAAACCATGATTCATGTCTAATCTCCCCGGTTATGAGTTACCACTATTAGTGTTTTGCATCTCTCTTATACATATTATAACAAACAATATTCCGTTTGTGTTGCTTCTTCAGCTTCTCAGTGATTTGCAAATAAATAATTATAGGTGATGAAGATTTACAGAAATTGAAAGAGGATGCCGTAAACAGAAACGTCGTAACGTCGAAAATTACGAACAATATAAAAAGGAAGGGAACATTCTGGGTTATCTCTGGGCATTAATTTATCATATAGGAGGAAACTTAAATTTAAATAATGTGAATATTACTTGTAATAACGACCTGATAACACGATTCCAAAAGACCTGCGATTTACCAGAAGACCAGCGAAAATTGCACACCTTTGCCAAATGTGAACCTGTGGCAAATATATTCCTGTGGCGAATATAAATGCATTACGTTTTTTTTGTGACCGCTTATAACGATGATAAAATAATCCACATCTTCCATTTTTCGGAGGAAAAACATTTTTCTCTGTATTATTATTATTATTATTATTATTATTATTTTTATTATTATTATTATTATTATTATTATTATTATTGATTAGTCCATTATTAAATGCGCAAGCATAATATTGGATGACTTCCTTACTAATCCTTGATAGGCGAGTGAGAGTTCTGGACTTGAGACAATTACTTGAAATCGTGATCGATTGAGAAACTCAGCACACAATAACCATAGTTACATCATCGTGAATTCCTGATCATGAACGATATGAGGTCAGAACATTGCATTTCCCAAATTATTGTGGGAGGCAGGATTAAATCTCGTTACACTCATGTCCAGTCGTGGTCAGATCTCTTCCTCAATATTGTTCAAATGCTCATTAAACAAACTACAGCTTAATAATAAACTCTTAAAATTATATTGTTACCAGTAATGCCAACTTAATGGCATTCATCTGTAACGACTGGTTACAATGATGTCAAAACCATGTGGAGAGAGGAGAACTTTATGAGTGGTAATCTTACGGCGATTTTGTCTTCAAAGCATTATTGTCTTCCATTTCGTTAGAACTGTTTCTTTTTTAATTGTGGTACAGAGCAGTGTCCGTCATGTCGAGGTCTTCCTTTAACTTACCATATTCCGTTTCTCAGAATTCTATACTTTTATCTTATAACTTTACCTCATATGTGTCCGCCACCATGGGTGTATAGGCAGCATACTTGCCTTCCACCCTGGCATATCCCGGCTGGGTATTAGGTTTTTCAGTAACGAAAAATCCCTGGGTTCAGGACTGGACATCACCCAGGAAAATTATTGGCTACATTAAAAAGCCTTAAATTAAAGTGGTGACTACTAGAATAGGGTACAGGGTATTCACAATAGATCTATTAAGGTCGCAGTGTAAAAAAGTCGAAGGGCTTACACTACCCCTCATTAATCTAATCTAATCTTACCTCATATGTACTCAATACTGATTAGATACACAAATTTACAGAACTATGACGCCATAAAAAATATCAAATGCTTTAATTTCAATACAAAAATCCCATACTGCATTCAGATGCAAACAGCAGAAGGAACAACATTAAGGATACCATTAAACTATTTGACAATGGGACGGCGAATCAGCACCAAAACAGGTAGCAAGAACAAGTTGTTATATTCAAGACTAATATCCACATATCACAGAAAGACATTAACTTCTGCAGATGTATTATTGAACACCATAGTTTTAAACGTATTATGATTAATTCACTACCCAGCACGATTTTAGCGGCAAAAGATTTAATGAGTGACTTCAACTAAATAAGGTCTCCTGATTTCAGAACTATCACTTTTTTTATCATATTTAGTTTTCTTGTTTACTGTCTGAAAATCTGTCATGGTGGACGCAACTTTAAGGCCTGTGTAGACCTTTTTAGAGGCTTATAGTAGCTAAACGGTAAGTCGCATAAAAACCGATTGCAGCAGCAGTTACGGATTTTCAGTGATCTACAAGTTTGGTTGTATGACGTTTGTCGTATCCATCGGTTTTCCCTTAGACTGAGTTAGATTTTTTATTTTAAGTAAATTTTGTATGTATTTTTTACATTATGTAATATTCGACATACACGGACTGATAGAATCGTAAAATTTGGCAGGGATATTGCCACATAAAACAGTCATAAGCATGCACTTCCAGATGAGCGAGAAACTTGAAATTTGGCAAACTTATATATTTTAGCCTATAATCAATGGGAAATTTTCCAAAAAGCTCAATTCTTTCATTTTTCCCCTCCCACTGCGTATTTGTATGGCTTCAGATGTTTAAAAAAATAATAGGCCTATTGTTGATGTAAGTATTTTGCTATAAATTCGTTATGTTAATATTCTAGTTATCCCACATATTCCTTCACATACGCTTATCAAACGTTCTCAAGAAATCGTGGTCTAAAACGCAATATTTTCTTCATGTTGTTCATTAACTCCATCTGGCAGTTTGTTATACCGGTATTACTTTACCTGATTTTATTTGGCCTGCGCTCACAAAAAAATAGTGGAAAACATATGTCTTTGACTCCTTAAAAGTATGAATTTATTTTTCTCTGTAAATATTACCAAACTTATCCTAAGTTTTCAGTACTTTTTATCTATAGGCTAGTCTACGCAATAACTTATATATATCATTTAGATGTACCTATTGCAAGAAAACGTGATGTGATACGTAGAAACAGTCAAGGATTCGTGTTCAGCTACCCAGAATTACGTAAGATTACCCATAATACCACTTCCCGAAAAGAAGTATCAAAATGCTGGGTAGATTTATGCTTATATTAATGTATTATCTATAATTTCAAATTAATACAGCATACAAACAAATTTTGAACTTAATAAATCGTTGACATTACAAATAAAGAGACGCGTAATAGTTCATTCTTCACGAAGAATTTAAATTGACAACGAAATTCATTTTCATATTACGTACAAGCGAACTATCTCAACTACTGGATAAAGAATACAAAAATCAAAAATATAACAGATATTGGGGTGATTTTCATCCGCATGGATCACCTTAAAAAATGCCTCAATATCATTCCCCAAAGGCCTATTATCTTTAAAATTTTGAATCGCCTGTTCCCACGGGATGTTATTTCGAAAATAAATTGTATGTATCTAATCATAAAACTTGGAAGAAATTAAAGAAAATATTAGTAGAGTTTATCTTTTCTGCGTCTAGGATGGGGTTTTGCGGGAGCCCCAGTGTATATAGGTAGTAGGCCCTACTAATGTTGAACTAGCGTTATCTTTTTATCGTTAGCATTTAATTGCAATTTTCTCGCTCTACTGTTCGGCTTACGGTATTATGGTGAGAGTGGGCATTCGGTTATCTTCGCCTTGTACATAATTCGAATCTTAGCCTAAAGGCCAGGTTTAGCTTGTCTTAAAGGGACACGCTACCGAGTTTTGCTAAAAAAAATAGTAGACTGATCTTTTCCATACTTCAAATTTTGTGCCAAAAAAGTACGGTTTCGTGAGGAATACATTAATGAAGATTTCATCTCTATACCTGTATTCTTAGTGTGTTTATTTTATTAATGTTTTTAAAAGTGATGCATGCAGCTGTGGACTTTAAATTGATTTATATTTTGTGTATTTATTCAAAGTTCTATATTGATAGTTATTATAATAATTAATACTCTTATTGTTGGTAAGGTAATATAGGTAATAGAAGGCTACAATTATCGGGGGAACCTTCTAGTGAGGTTAGAAATTCAGTTTACACTACAGAAGTAGTTTTTATATTCAGTACCACTTCATAAACTTAGTGCTTTTACCGCATATCATTTTTCTTTTACACTTTGACCAACTGGTAATAGGATTTCTCCTAAATGGGTGGACCTACAGTCATGAAACTTTTCATAAATACACATATTAGGTGTTTTCGTGAAATGACGCTTTCAGTTATACATATAATTAATTTTAAAGGAGTTGTGATTTTTTATTTTGAGTAATGAGTTTAAAAAGAAAAGGAATTAAAAAATATAAAAAGTTTTTATTTTTAATTTATTTTTCCAACGAACCCTTTCGACCAGGCAAAGATATAAGCTTCTTTATAAAGTTTTAAGAAATTGATCTTCTTTATGATTACTAAAATTAAATATATATATATATATGAAATCTAAAAAAATATATGGGCAATTTTTATCAATTTTACATTTCAAAATAAATGAGAATATGTATTTTAACAGTATCTATCTCGTACAAAAATGTCATGAGGATACATCAAAACTCTAAAAAGAAAAAAGAACTCAATGGCGTAATTCCCTTAATGCCAAAAACTGTTATTATGATAAATTTCAACAAAATAATAACATTCATTTTTTAAAATAGCGAAAAGGAGACTTTTTCAAGTGAATGGCCAGTAAAGATTTAGCAACGTTATGCAAGTAGTACATAATATCTATCCACGGATAAATATAGCCTAACTATAGTACAAAAACATCGCCATGGTATTAATTCTCAATTTCGAGCTGTGATAGGCCCAGGGATCCTCAACACACGAATTTCTGGGTGAAATTTGATATCGAATGTAGTCAAATAGTTTATCTGCCTATGCCGAAGACAAGCCAATGAAACATAATTAAATACTGGTTTTATTTTTGGTGCCTTGTATTTCTTGACTTAGATCTTTACCCAATAGATTACACTGCATTCATTTTTTCCAGCCCTACAGCTTTAAGCTGTGAGCATTGGTAGATTTGTGAAATAACTCGTGTCACATCAATAGGTCTACATAAGTTGGTTACAAAGCTTAATTTCTTAGCAATAACTCTGCATCTGTCACACCAATCCTACAACGAAGTAAGAATAACCAAGTTAATTTATTATGTCACAGAATGGAAATAGTGTGATTGTGCAGACTGAAGAGGCAGTAGATAACATTTAAACAAATTTAATCTACTTGCATTTTGTGGTTAACTTCAGGTTAAAGATAATTATGTGAATTAAGCGCTTATACCAATCGCTTTTCCGCTAGGAATGATCTGTCACTATTATGAACGATAACTGACGAATGTGTTGAAAAATAAATTGAAGAATTCGGATAACACTTATCAAGTAAACCGCTGTTACTGAAGGCCTTCTTACTTGAAGACAAAAACTGTATTTCATTGTTTTATTTGTTTCTACCGAAGGAATAAGCTGTTTAAATCTGCAGCTATACTACTCCTGTTCTATATATCACGTTTCCAGTATGTTACTCCATGAAGGTAAATTCAAACAATTTCTACTGTGTAAACCTTCTTATTAGGTCTATTATTTATATGTCTATACCCGAGACGAGCTAAGAAGAATACCTGAAGTAAACAAAAACCAGTATGTCTGTTTCACTTTTAAGTCACACGAGTAATGTGCTGGAGTGAGACAGAAGTAGGCCTACTGTTTTTTGTTTACTACAGGTTTCCTTCTTAGAACGGCCAGACTTTAGGGCCTATGTATTTATCATTTGCATGGCGGTCTGTAAGCCACTTTACAAATGTTCGTGGGAATGGATGCTAGCCGGTCCCTAAAACCCAGAAAGACTGTTGTTTTTCGTGGTTTTCCACAGTCATTGAGGGAAATGCTGGGTTTGGATTTTCATTACCACGGTCTTCTACACCTCCCTTACCCCATTATCATCCTTCACGTCATTCGACCTGATCCTATCACCCATAGTCATAATACATGCTTCGCTCACGTATTTAACTGTTTGTCCCCATGTCCCATCCTACGTCCCAAGCCTCTTGGGAAAGTATCCGCCCGGATCGAACCCTTGAGCTCTACGAGGATCTTCTTGAGCACTCATGGAATATCGAGTAGGATTCGTGTGCGGTGTGCTCGGGCTTGGCAGACGCACAGGCGGAGTTGAAGATGGAGATGGGCTAGCGGCTGAGGGGGCACCTGCAGCCGGTGGGCCGGGAAAACACTTAACAACCATTCATTACATTCGTCTGGGTGTACAACAAGCCTCTGTCTGAATGGCTGACATGCCTCGGGGCTGTCCCAACCCGCCTTGTACCAGCGTAGTATACCTCTACTCCTACAGTAGCCGGATTCCAAGTCTAGTTTACAGGATCCTGCAAGACATGTCTCCAGTATTCTTCAGTTTAACGAATTATTAGATCTCCAGGCAGCGAGCACTCATCCAAACCACAGAATGGAATTAACGTAGCCTAACTGTGCAGATTGAAGAAGCAGTAGATAGACCCTAGCATTAAAAAAAAATCTACTTGCATCTTGTAGTTAACTAAAAAGGTAAAGTGATCCCTATAAAGGCCATGGAGGCCCAGAGGGTTCCAGGAGGTTGAGGCTCCCAGATTATGTACATTCGGCACATGAAGGTGGTAAGGTTGTCAGCCTTACGCACCGGCCGCTGTAGTTAACTTCATGGCTAAATCAAACCTTAGTCAGCGTAGCTCAATTCATTGATCGATTTGCATGTGATCTAATCACCTGTTTAAAGGAAATTTCTTGTATATAATTATATAGTTGCTATAATACTACAACAATAATAATAATAGTAATAATAATAATAATAATAATAATAATAATAATAATAATAATAGTAAAGTTGTAAGTATCGATTAAAAATAATAAAGCAGAAAGTATCGAATCACGGTTCAGTTTCGCCCTCCTTTGTTTTCTCGTCTTACTTGCTCCTGATGATATTATGATTGTTTCTTTTTTACTAAAAAGGATCCCCGCAATTTCGCAGTTCACCACTACTGAGGAATGTTCCTACTTTGGAGTGGTTGTGGATGGATGTTTGGCTCTCGTCTGGAATATAACGTCTTCTTGTGGAGGAACATCTTGTCTAATTATGGTCTTATTGCTCCCCTTTGTATCGTATTGGCCACCCCGCTTCTTGTACCCGTTTGCCATGTTTCTGCATACATAACTAATCGAACTGAAAGGAGTAGCTAATTCCTTACTACTTCCTACTTCCTTGCCAGCCCTTCCCTCATTGATTTTCGTTTATGTCTCATCCTGCTACTCAATACAGTAATCCTGCAATTTCTTATTGGGTGGGACTGGCACGCCCTCTGCCTCGCTCCCTCGTCTCACTTTCGTTTCTCCATGTATACAAATTTCTTGCGGGTTTGTCCTCTTCTTCAGATAAATCCTCCTAAATTAAGATTTCTTGTGGTGCCTATTGTCTATTTCCTTGTCCGATAAACATCATAAGAAACACTAACACATGGATTGGCCTGTTTGACAGTCTCGATTTGCCATAGTTCTGTATTTCCTTTAATGTGTTACTTAGATATAATGAAGAATTTAAATATATATTGACGATGAGTTTCGAGACCTAATATCCCATCATTAGGTTTGCTGCACAATGGAGTTGGAAGTTTGTATAAGCCTTCTTGTTGACCGTTGATCCTTTAGCGTGAAGATCACCACCACAGTAATTAAATTTGACTGCGATGCTCATGACAAGAAATTATGTTGTGCAGTTTGTGCAAAGTTACATTAATTTACGGGACACAACAACCAAACTGATAATAATTGAGAATGTGTTACAAAATACTACCACCGGCGGGGGACAGTAGGCCTAATAACTCTAGGTTAGTACTACTACTTAGGTTAACAATAACGACATTAGGAATGATAAGTTTATCACATTGCTCGTGTGTAGGCCAAGGTGGAAAAGTGAAGTCAGACTGAAAAATTCAATGCCATAGCCGGGATTTCAACCAGGATCTTCAGCTCTCTATGCTGCTGCTCCCGGCTATAGCATTTAATTTTTCAGTCTGACTTCACCTTTCCACCTTAGCCTACACACGACCAGTGTGAAAGAATTGTCATTCCACTGTGACCTACTAGTGGTTTACTATGAAGCCCGAGTTTTAAAGCACTTAAGAGTTTATAAGTCGCCACTGGGTTTGTATCTCGTATTGAGAACGCCTGGTGGTTTAACGGGATATGTGAGTCAGTTGGAGAATTCAACCTTGTATCGGCATGTTGCCATGGTAGCTCAATTGGTAAAGGCAGCGACACGGAGAGCCGAAAATCCAGGTTTAAATGCCGGCTATGGCATTTAATTTTTCAGTCTGACTTCACCTTTCCACAATATTTTGTGACAATAGTTTAGGAGCGGAATTTCTAGATTAGTTGAAAATCCTGGAAGCTCACTATACAAGTTTAACATGATGGATATCGGTTCTACAGGAAGATTGTCTTTTGCAATGTGCCGAGAATGCACTGTCCGGCGTCCTGGAAGCAAGTCGTCGGCCGGTGAAGGTGCTCCAACGGCACATCACAAAAATGTCTGTAGAACATTTTATTGTATTATACTAGGTGGTTATTGTCCTTTATCAAATATTTAATCAAAAGCCAGAGCAATGCCATCTGTGCGAGAATATTAATCGAATCAAGCCCAGCAAAATATAATAGAAATTATTATAGTCTAAAAGACATATTGCCCATTATTGTAGAGAGACACCGGAAGATAGTTAGGTTTGCATGGAGTTAGATGCTGACAGGCGGTTATTCTGAAACGCCGGAAGAATGTCAGGCGCACTAAAAGACAAAGTACGATTACGTCCTCGGATAACCAAATGGTCAGTAATATTATTTTGAATCTCCCAATATAATTAACAATATTTCACTTTTCGGTATGCTAGGGTTTTAGTTACAGTACTAATTATTGCAATTTACATTCCTTTACAGTTTTCTTACAGTTTGATGGTCAATAATAATAATAATAACAATAATAATAATAACTTATAATATAATAACTCACATTGATATAATAACTTATAATACTTATTATTATTAAATAATATCAGTAGAGCTGACACTTGTGACAAACGTAAGTTTTTTGTCATGATAATTATTTCGATACAGTAATCGTATGAAGTGCTGTAACAAAGTAGACCTATCTATTGCAAGCTCCAAAACAAAATATGTTAAATATATAATACCTTTGAGTTCACCAGTAGGCCGAGAAATATTCATGTAGACCTATTCTATTTATATTTTTATGCTGTCATGGCTTGTATTATTTTTAATAATACAAAATTTTTATGATTATGGTATAATCTGTAATAGCAAAAATGAATCAATCACTCTGCTCCTATGTTCTTTCCGGGAATAAATTATATTCTCATGCAAAATGTTAGGTATACTAGTTTAATAGTATTTGCGACAAATTGAAACAAACAGAAACCACAATTATCTATAAAATAAACCTATAAATTTATAAACATATAAACTATACTCGTAAACTAAAAAATATGTCTTCGAAATATTTATTCTTTTATTCGGTGAAGTTGGGAGGTAAACGTAGATTTAACTGATTTAACTGATCCTTCGGCTAGAAGGGGGATATTTTGTAGTATTTACCTCTGTACTAATGATTTACATTGAGGATTTTATGCTTATAAAGTTACATAATTCAGAAGGAATAAAGATATAGTCTATATTCATTTCCGTACTTTAGATAGTAAGTTTTATCTTTTTCTTCATCTCATATAATAGTGACTGAAATAATATCCCTGCGTTTTCAACTGAAACTTGCTGGTTAGTGTAGACCTAAGCATATTTGCTTTGCATTCTATTTGCTTTCCTGAAAGTAATTTTAGAAGATCCAATTGAAGTGTAGAAAACAATTCAATACAGGAAGGAATGTCATGGATAAAAAACATGGAACATTTGTATAAGCAGACAGAAGCTTATGAACATGAACAAGAAATATGAAGAGACAAAAGGAGAAGATGAAGAGGATGAGGAGGACGAGAAGATATTGAATGATTTAAATGAAATAAGATAGAAGAAAGATTGACATTTTAATGGAAATAACTAAGATGTTATTGATCTCTGTGGTTCTAAGGTGAATAATATAAGATTAGACCAATAATGATGAATGGCCAGGTTTTCCTGGCGTATGGTCTGAGTATAATGTTATCGGGACGCTAGCCAGGTGAGTGATTGGAAAAGCTCCGACGTTTCAGCGGAACTATCTTCCTCCATCTTCAGGGAAAGTGAAGTGACTGTCTATTCGATATTTCAGTCTCCCTGAAGATGGAGGGAGCGTGTTCCTCTGAAAAGTCAGAGCTTTTCCAATCATTCACCTGCTAGCAACCTAAGAACAGTATACTCTATATACAATAGTAGTAGTAATAATAATAATAATAATAATAATAACAATAATAATAACAATAATAATAATAACCGTTTAATGGCATTAAATGAGATCGGTACAACTATTTACAAATTTAAACCCCTTTAGCGCGAATATAAAAACGTTGTACATATTGCACAGTTGTATTACAAAAGGGGTAAGAGGGGTTACACCACGTTGCTTTTTTTATCCCTGCAATATCCAAATTAACAAGTTGAAAATTGAAAGTAAACGAGGTTTTTACTGGACCTATGGATGGACTATATATACTGCAACAGCTATCCATTAAATAAAAAAGTCCCTCAACTCACGGGTTTTACAATCACCCTAATCAATAGGGCTATTATCCCCGAGTACTAACATCCTCTCACTCCCTCTCGCGATACACTGTGCTGCAATTTGTCTCATCAGAGCTGTTTCATTACGCACTACTCCACTCTTAAACACAAACACACATGCAGGGTTAAAAGTTGGTTATCGCTTACGCGATATATCATCTATTGATTACTCTACACCCAAATTGTTTAAAAAAATGCTTCCCTCACCCTTTTCAACTGCTACCTCCTATAGTGTGTGCGCGTATGCCCCCTTCCTCCTCCCCTTCCACCTAACGCCACTCGTTGAGTGGCCAACTCATCTCAACACTCAATTATTAACAGATCCCAGTATCAGGGTTCTGCTGATGTAACCTTATAAATGGTGAATTTTCAGTTGACGATAATGGACCCATGATACGTACACAGTCTAGTTCAATTTTACACCTATATTACGTCTTAATACGAATTTCGCGTTGACCTTAATATCCTTAAAATGAGGCATAGAAAGAACATATATACTTCATAGAACTAGAAAACTGCATTATAAAGCCGGTAGCTATAAAAACGCCGGAAATTGATGTTCAGTTTCAATTTTCTGCAGCAAAATTGTTTTAAAAACCAATTGCCACAATTTTCTGTTTCCAGTGGTTCTAATGAGACCAAACATTAGCCTTGTTTATCAACGAATATTGGAACATGTCACGCTCCTTTCCATTTTACATGCTTTATACATCACTGAGTCATATTAATCCAAGAATGAAGAAGCGTTTCCAAGTATGCTTAAGCTATTATCCTGTATGATTTCCTTGCATTACTTACTTACTCAATGACAATAGACAATTCCTAAGGAAGAAGATTAATTATTAATTCACTATATGCTTTTCATGCTATACTTGTAATGTGTAGTTATGGAAGAGTGTATTTTATTTAATGAGTCTTCACTTTATTAAAGACTACTATTTCAAGTATAAACTTAAAATTAGTATTTTCGATATAATTCAGGTAGAACATAAAGAATAATAAATATATTTAAATACATTCATAGAATTTAAAATTGATGGAACTATACAGAATTGCCTATCACTTTTATCTTGTTGGCCCGAACCCCCCCCCCCCCCCCCATTGAGTACCCTCCGGTCCCAACAACTTTTGACGAGTTTGTTCCATCGGTCCTGACTGGTTCTGCTTTCCTAAGTTCGGGAACATGCCTAATGATTTAGTTGTGTATCCTATATCTGTCTGCTGTCGCGCGGGGTCGTGTCTTCGACCGGATATTCGCCTAATAGAGTGAGGAAAACCCCGTGAAAACGTCACTCATATCGGCTGCCATGACTCGCGGCCTCGGAGACAAGTCTAGGCAGACTACCTTATCTTCTTGCTCGCATTGGTCCCAGGAGATCTGAGCTTTGTACCAGGGCATAGCCTATGTCTCATATGAGGATTTCTCGTAATTAATAATAGAAGTATTAGTCCAGTCACCAGGTACCATATCTCGGTACATATTTGGTTTTAGAAAACGTGTAAACAGTCCAAATAATAGGAAATTTAATGTTCTTTAACTATTGTAATGAAGTGCTTTAAGCTGAAACGCGTGGTTTAGGAGTTATTAGGAGAACACTGAAAAAAGCCACACAATGTCGAGGTTTTTCGGCTGCCCTGAAGTTCGCACAGGGTTCTCGAATTGGAAAACTTGAATTCTACACCACAGAATACCCACATATAACATATTAAAAAATTATTAACTTCGGACCTTTTTCCAGGCAAAAGTACCTCTCGTTGCTCTTTAATTCTTTCACATATTTTGCGAAGGCTGTAAACGCTTCGCTGGCTCATTTCGGTTCTGGCAGCCATATTTCGTCTGCTTGCGTTGCTACTTGGAAAAGATTTCTTCGCGCTTCTCTGCAATTTGGAGACATACATAGTCAATGATAGTGTACATTGTCACAGTCCTCGTAGTAACGCTGACCATCCAGCCCACAGCATAACAGACTTCTACAATTCATGCAGAATTTTACCTGAAGATTACGTATTAGCGTCGAAACGCTTAGTAGGAAGAAGACATCTGGATTTTAGTATAAGACTTTTATTTTATGGACTTGAAATACATTTTTAACAGTTTTAAAAATTCTTAGTATTTCTCATGACTAATTTAATGTATGTACACAAGTTTTTATATTTCTAGACTAGTAGCATATGGTACTTATATAATATGTTGACTATAATAAGATAATATATATGCTTTTTAAAGTAGGTTAGATTTTTAATGTGTTAAATACTGAGCATAGGTGGAAATTGCAATTTAAAAGAAAATTGTAGAGCTCAGTAGGAAAATGAAAATATTTGAAATATTTATACATTATGTTGATTTTTTTTAATTACTTGCCGGGGTTTCCTTCGCCTGTGGGATGAATGTCAGGAAACTTTAGACCATCTGGACCATCTGGCCGTCATTATCACCTTCATTCCATCCACATCTTATTCAAAATACGGATATGTGCGACTGTTGTGTTCCGTCCTCTGTGTTGGTGTTGTCTCGAACATGAAATTTAAGTAACCGTAGAAGTACAATTCTCAATGTTATTACCTGTAGTTAAAGCTTGTACTCTGAAAACATAAATGAACTTAGCAAAAAACGAATTATCATAGCAGATTGCGACCTGGTATAGTAATAGGCCTATACCTGGAAATAATCACGAAAATTTTATTTGTTTTATTTTATTTTTATCTTGGAGGTGACCCCAGCATTATACTTATCACTCATCCGGAGATTACCTCCAGGTCCTTCTACGGTCAAAAAAGCTTCCAAAAATCACACCACCATGTCAATTTTTGTTGTAATGGTCAGCATTCAGTAGTCACTATTAATCCCTATGGAGACAGGATACATGTCATATTACTGGCTCCGCCTCTTTGTGTGACGCTGGCGGTATGTGAATAATTATGAAATGAAGAGTAGACCTTTCGAATTGCAAGCAGTATTAAAATGCTTTATTACAGCACAGAATAAATTACCGTAAAGCATAAACGGCCCTTGTAACAAAATATATATTTTTAACGAGTTTGAAAAAGTCCCACAGTGGATACTGTATTTTATATAGGAATTCATACATAACACAGACGAACAATGAAAAAACTTTTTGAATGAATTTGCTTTATTCATATGTTTTTTAATGAGATGAATCCAAATATGATGATAAAAAGCTGTATCATTTTTTTTTTTTTTACATTTCAGGACTAGTGTTTAAGAAAATTAAATATGTAGCAAATTCAACGGTACTTTGTACACTATTTAAGTATGTAAAATGGGTTTAAATTAAGATTGCAGTGATTGCACGACATTAGGGCACGGGATCAACATTGGTCCAGAAAAAATTGCCTGCAAGAACGAAGATCTGTGCAAGAACCTCGTGGACCAGGAAAACATTCTACTGCCACCTCTACACATAAAAATTAGGGCTAATGAAACATTATTTGAAAGCCTTACCCAAAGATGGGCATTGTTTCAAGTATCTATGTGAGATCTTTCTTCATTTATCAGAAACAAAATTAAAAGATGGAGTATTTGTTGGATCTGATATCCGAAAAAAATCACGTTCTCTTCCAACTTTGAATAAAAAATGAAAGTCAATGAGAGGGAGGCTTGGCATCACTCAAGCAAGTTGTACCACGTTCTTGGGCAACAAAAAGGACTCCGTAAAATACATTCTTGTGCCTTGACCATGGCTCTTTTTTGGACATAGGCGTACCGAGGGGGGGGGGGTTGGGGGTTTGAACCCCCCCCCCCCATTGATTAAAAAAGGAAAATTGTATAATTTTTTTAAGTCTGCCCATAAATTACTTAAAACAAGTATAAAGCGTGGGAAGCTTAAAACTCGTTATTTTGCGTCTTAATTTTTAAAATTCTCTGGGGGAAAACCCCCGGAAGCTTAAAACTCGTTATTTTGCGTCTTAATTTTTAAAATTTTCCGGGGAAACACCCCCGGAAGCTTAAAATTCGTTATTTTGCGTCTTAATTTTGCAAATTTTCCGGAGGAGGACCCCAGGAAGCTTAAAACTCGTTATTTTGCATCTTAATTTTTAAAATTTTTCGGGGGAGGACCCCCGGACCCCCCCTCCCTGGGGGGTATTTCTTTATAACCCCCCCATATGGTCGGCCTAGTTACGCCTATGTTTTTGGATGAGTTTATTTTTGCAGAAACTGTCTCTTTCTCTGACAAGCCCAGTTTTTTGTGTTATAATGGTATCTGATAATAAATTTGACAGTCTTCTACGCTATGGCATGAAAATATCAAATTTGGAAAAAATAAAAATATAGCGGCAGGAGTGACTCTTCAAATAAGTCGGTTTTACTTCTATGCGTGGCGTTATAATTAATTCCCAGGCATCCTTCCATTTGAATTGTTTCGATATGTCACGGACATGGCGATATTCCATCAGGCACGTATATTCATTATGTAGGATCATTTATTTTGATGCATTGTTTGGGAAGCCTCCTGTACTGAGAGATGAGTATCAGAAAACACAACAACTGTTGGTGACCCTGGCTACAGTAAGTATTCAGTGACCCCGCAGGCCAACATGGCTAGAATTTTGTATTATCTTGTTACCCGTTGGCTTGCTATAATAGTGAAGCGATAATCTTTTGTTACAGATTAAATTGCCTTCACACTCCACTGGTCCCTGCATTACGTTGACATCACAACAAGAAGGGAACATGCATGCGATTATGAACCTAAATGCATTTTCTTATTATTCTGCTAATTAAATTATTTTTCGATAAATATCCAGTTACTTATTCATATTAAACAGGCATATTTATGATAGTGTGAAAATCTTACTTAGTATTCTCTTAACGTCAAGTGATAAGATAACTCTTTGTTTTATATAATGAGGCCTGAAATGAATGTACCACGCATTTCACAGGGAACGACGTTGGTAACACTTCTCTCTTAAGACAAGAATAGTTAGGTTTACCTTGTTTAGTGAGGAAAACAACATAGATAAGTTCCAGGGTTTTCCATCTTTTAATTAGCTTGTCAAGTTATCAGTTCATATTATAGGATTTGTAGGATTTTTACATATTTAATTTTTATTGATTTCCAAGAGTTATAGAAGGATTGGAATGAAATAATTGCTTCATTTTAATAACAATTCAAAAAATTGCCCCACTATCTCTTATTTCATATTCCATTATTTCCAATAGATATTGCAGTCAAAGGGACTCAAATACCAAGAAAGACTTGGAAATTTTAACTTTTTTTCAGTAAGTAAATAATATTCTGTTTATTGTAAATATTCCTTGCCTGTCGCAAAAGTGCAAATTTGTAGTTGCTAAAAAGTAGAACATCGCTATTCAGGTATATACCATAGGTATACTGGTATATACAACTTATAACAGGATCATAGGTATCAGCGCTGAAATGCATTATACAGTTTTGAAATCTCATGTCCAAAACTGTCATATTCCGAAAAAAAGTCTAACTTATTAGTGGTGTCTTTCATTATGTGTATCGCTGACATACAATTCTCAGACTACACTTAGAAAACCGTACATTCTGAAAACTCAAAGTAACAACAATCAACTACTCTAAGTCAGAACACAACTTCTAACGGGAAGAAGCTCAGTTAGAGAAATCAGGAAGCACTTGCTCTTCACGAACACAATAACCTATTGAAGCTTAGGGTTCATTTAACAATGACATGTTGTTTAAAAAAAATGTAAGGAAACACAATACACTGCATTTTTCTTAACTTCTAAACAAACATAACTCAAAATGAAATTATTATGTGTATTCTTGGCCATATATGCCCAACTACGCTATAGACTGAATGGGTTATTTAACAACGATGGTGTACTTAAACTTAGGCCTGTAACGTGGATAATGTACCAGAAATTTTCTCCACAGGAACACTTTTAAATGCCTGTAAATTTACTAACATGGGACTGCAGCATTTACGTGCAAATGCGTGCCATTGACCTGGGTAGGGATCGAACTCACAAACTGGGAAATAGGAAGTATTTCAGACTGTTCTAATGAGTCCGAGTATGTTATAATTATAGGTTGTGTTTTTAGCTTTATATCGTAAATAAGTAAATCAGCAAAGGTGCGAAGAAGTATATAAGTGTGGAATACTTAAAACTCTTAAATATTATGAACTATAAACTTATTAAAAACAAAGAAGTTTTATTGTTTAATACTCCATGATAATTATAATACAATAATGCTGTATTGTATGTTTTATTGCATAATAATACAATAATATTGTTTATAATAAAACAATAAAGAAGGTTTATTGTTTAATAGATTTATAGTTCATAATATTTACTAAGTGTTTTAAGTATTCCACAATTATATATACGTTAGTTCTTCGCATTTTTGCTGATTTACTTATCGACGATATAAGGCTAAAAACTAAAAAATTTATTTGCTTTAATTCAGCTGTGTTTATACTCCTTTTAGCTACGAGGCCATATCAGGAGTTCGAGATGCAGTATGGTAGGCCATGGAACTGTTGGTTGTCAATTGTTTCTATTGTTGGTGTATTTTATGGATTAAATTCAACTGGTATTAATTTAAATGGATGTGATACAGGGTGAAATGGTGAGAATGATTCATACGATGTAAATATCCAATTTGGCATTTGCCTTTATGACTGGGGAAACCATGAAAAAACCCTTGTCAAATTGGCCGGGCATGGGATTTGTACCTGGGACCTCCCGAATGCGAGTCCAAGACCTTGTCATCTCGGCCACCTAGCTCGGTCGGTTAATTTAGTTTTCCCTCATATACAAGACGAACTTCATTAATACAGTTATAGGTCCTACATACGTATAAGGAAAAGTTTAAAAGCTTAAGCCTATGTTAATTTTCCTGTACAATGAATGATATGACTGTATTGTATTATTTAACTCAATTGTATCACTGTACCTTGTGTGCATCATTAAATCCTACATTTTTAACATTCTTAACAAAATCATTGTGCCGGCACTAACTTTTATCATACAGTTCTTTGAAAAAAAATTATAATCAACAAATAAAAAACACAGTTGAAAACAAACAAAAAATGTTATATGTTAGTTGAATTTCGAAAGTTGCGAGTGCTTTGAATCGTTTCAGGTCAGAGTCGATATGTTACCATATGGTTCAAATTTAATTACAATTACGCCATTAGTAAAATCTATTATGTTAGTTCTAGTATTTGTTATTACGGGGTTTTACCTGTAAAAGAATTTATGATTAATGCAAAATGATCGATCATCACTCTTCATGAGAAAGATCTTGAGAGAAATAAAATACCTTTATTAAAGAAATTTTATACAATAACAAGCCGCAGGAAGTTAGACAGAAGGAGACAGTAGAATGAAGGAGAGTGAGTGAGACAGTACAATTCGCAAGAAGCACTATCATGTAGAATGGCTGGTTTCTTTTCATCAGATCTCGCTGTAGAATTTATTTTCCTAGAGGTATTTTTATATTAAACATAAAATCCATCGTCCCAATCTCCAAATCTTAAAGTTGCGTCTTTTATTTTCCTTTTTATCTTTTTTGTCTAGAATGGTAAGCAATAGGAACATCTGTCCATATTATGAATCTAACATTATATTATCTCGACCAAGCTGTGGTTATGCTTCAAAACTTTTTTTTAGATTGTTGGAGGTTGTGGTGGTAGTTGTCGTCATCCTTGGGCAATATCTGTTCCCCTTCTCTCCGTAGAATCTCCCCCTCTATGTATATATATTTTCATCCCTGTTTTACTTTTGGTAACGAAAATCATTCCTTTCTTGTCATCACTTCCAATATACAATCTTATGTTTCTTAGCTTCCCCTCCCTTTTGTCTACTCTTTTATCCACATTATCTACCAACCCTCCCCCTCCATAGCACCCGTTATACCTCCCCACTCGATTCCAAAATATGATTTCAGTTCCAGAGGCATCACGAATAAAGAAAATGCCTTTTCCGATCCATCCAAGCGAGACTCAATCGTTCCCGGCAAAATGGTTTCATAAAAAATGTGGAGTAAGAAAAAATGGAACAAAATAGAATGGGAAGATCCGCAGTATGAAAGAGCAGATAAAATGGAACAGTATTCTTTATGTTTCGTTCCGAGTAACTACTGTTAGGAGGAAATATTTTTTTGTGTTAAACCAACAGTTCAAAGGTAAATGGTATTGATGCACTAGCTTGAGGGTTTCCGCACAAAGCGGTTGCCGCTAAGAAAGAAAAGCAGTGGTGAATATTACCAGGGGAAAAAATAAACTCTCTCTTCTGACGCTTACAATAGATTCTACTTGAGGATCATAACGTAATCGGATTTCTATTAACAGGTGTTGTATAGTAAACACATGTGAGGAACAGAAGCCATGAATAGCAAATTGCTCTCGCTTGTCAGTCAGCGCGTATCGTATAAATCGAGTCCTCTTAATCAATATAAATGAACTTCGAATATTCTCGAAGAAATATTATTAATACTGCAACTAATTGTCTTTCACCCGGGTGAAGAGCCTGAGAAATTGGTAGGCCTAACATCTTTCTTGTTTTTTTTTTCTTTCTTTACCTTAGTTTTACCTCTCCCTTTTTAAGGACCTTAAAGCACTTCACGCCGCCCGGACAATTATTGGTACGTAGCCTAATTTACACTATAAAACTTTCGTTATAACAGATATATATAAATTTTTGGGAAAAGTCTCTGATGAAGGCAACGGTGATACCTCTGACTCGGATGCAATCGAAGAATTTATACATAGAAATATTTTTGTTCATTGTGTTCTCTTTCTCCTTAGCGATGAAGGCTCGAATCTACAGAATAAAGTGACTACCTATTTGTGTGTTTATTATGGTCTTCCAAGCTCTCCTTGCTTCTATTTGCAAAATCAGTGTTATACAGTCTTTATTCTTCCTGTCGCAAATGCTCTCCTAGCATTGCAGTTTATATTTTTCTATGACTTCTTTCGACTATGATTTATTCGGTATCTCTAAAGAGTTTTTAATAGTTACGGTATGAAATCCCTTTATTAACATTTATCTTTATTAAAAATTACATTTAATGTACTGAACAGTGTTCATTATGACAACACTGTATAGGTTACAATTCAGTATTTGTTAGAAATGTAGAGCATTAGAAATTGACTTTCTGTTGTCTAACATCTGTATTTGTATCTTCTATCTGTAGTGTTATGCCTGATATTATAATATCTTCTAGAAATTGAGACTTCTATAACATATTTACTTAGATTACTTTAACTTTCAGTATTATATATTTTCATTTCCATCCCATTGTTTTTGTTTTATCAGAAATTATTGCCGTTACCCCTTTGGAGAAAAGTTTCCAAATATTACGTACATGCGTTTCGTTTAAAACAGCCTCATTAGCGTAGTGCCATGCAGATAAAATGATCATTTGTACAACATTTGGAGTAGTACTTTCTAATTTTCATTTTTAAACATATCTGAACTGTTGAAAATATGTTTTTATCTGAATTGGGTACGCTATATATGGATGCAATTATTTTTTCAGCTCAGTTGTTTATATTTCAGAAGCTCGAAAGCATGATTTTATTACATGTGTTACTTCATAATTATGTTTATCTAGAATATCATCATGACTCCTATATTGCAATTCATTGAGGATTCTACACAAGCATTTAAAAGCATATTCTAATTCTGTTTCTGAAAGTCATTGTCATTACTAAACAGTTCATGATAAAAAAATTACTTTTTAATAATTTTCACTGTTTAAATTTATTTCCTAGCCATCGAATACTTAGCTTGTAAAGTTTAAACGACTGAGAGGCTACTGGACCATTTAAGTCTCTTTTGGTTGTGGAACATGAAATTTTTACTCCAAGAATTGCAGCTGTGTTCGGTTCAGTTAGGCAGTTTACCTCATGTTCACTGTTAACCATGGGACTAGGGATCTTGCTTACTAGGACTTATGAAGTGGAAGAGGTAGGCCTATGAGTGCAATGATTTTAAGAGCATATTCCTTAGGTTATAGGTAACCAAAATATCAAATAGCATTTAGGTATTGAAATTACAGTTTAAATGAAACAATTGAGTCTTATCTTTGTCCCTTATTTATGGTAGGCCTAATCATGGTATTCATGTTTTATCAGTTAGGACGACAAAGTGAAGTGTGAGATGATGAAATTTCTTGCACTACCATTTCGTCGCGAAATGCTCCATTTCAGTACTCCTGTTAAAAACTTGATAAACTTTCTATTTGAAATGTGTGAAAACCTCTGTGCTCTTCGGCAACTACACTTCTCATGCACACTGCTTACTGCTTACTGTCTTCCCTATCAACTGGTGTCTATGCGAGCGAACAGAGAATTCAGTTACCTGAGTTGTAAGAATGTCAGTCAGTATTGCTAGTCATTTCATGGAACAGTAAAGGACGCTAATGAAGGACGGCGCCAAAGTTTACGAAAAGCAAGTACTCAAATATTTATTTTTTATTTATTTATTTTTATTTCTGCAAATGAAATACAAATACAAATACAAAAATACACAAATAAACAAAAAACATTTACAAATTTCAAAATTAAAGTACAATACTTTTTAAGAAAAGAAAAAGAAAGAAAAGAACCAAATATTTATTTAGAAATACACCCGAATGAGCAAACTGCTCGTGCACGGGTGTAGTTTCAGAACATCATAGTGGAGAAAGAGGAGAAACAAAAAACAAAGTGAGAAAGAATGACACACTTATAAAAAAAGGTGAAAAATGTTAAACAGAGCTAGAAAAAGAAAAGACAAATTTATAAAAAGGAGACAAAAAATACTAAACACAAATACATACAATAAATAATAATAAAAATAAATTACTTAAAGCTAATAAAATTACAATAAATATGATTCTAATTTATGGGGAATCAATACATAACTTTAATATGGATAATAAAGCTTTATGGGGAGAGATATCCTAACAGAAGTTTGGTGAAGTGACACAGCGAGTACTAAATATTGGGAATGTGATTCCAGTATGGCGGTGGCATTCAGTTGAAATGTAGAGGTGTTAATAAGTTCACTTTACTACGAACAAAATCTTCATAGCATTCTAATTGTCCTTATATTTCACTGTTTACGAATTTTGTCCGTAAATTTCATGTTTAAAAGGGCAAGTTGTTCTTGTAGTCTTACTCCATGCTGTTTTCTTCATTCATATATAAAAATTACAGTACATGCAGCGATTTCCATTTTTATGATTTCATTAGAGATGATAGGATAAGACAATGACCGGCTATTCAACTACACTCAGGGACAATAAACCGGACACTTGAACATTATAGGGCTATCAACACTTGTTTTAAATGAACGGAAAACCTTTTCAATTGAGAATAACCTTACAACGCACAGTCCCGACCTAAATCCCATTGAACATTGCATTGAGGAAGATTCGCCAAATAAAAGCTGTTTCTGAAACCATAAAAGAACTGTAAGCAGCTTTAGAAGAAGAATGGGAAAATATTCTCTAAGAAAGGATTGCGAAAATAATCTGAATCTATCCCAAATAGAGAATTTTGCGAATCGCCTGAATAAAATCAGTAGAACAGCTTAGAAAGGTAATATTAAATATAACATGAATCACATAGTGGAGTATACAGGATATTATTATATGTGTGTCCTATCTTCAATATCTCGCAAGATTCGGCATAAGTAAGCATATGCATAACAGGAAAGTGTTGAAATTGATTCATATATGCACATTAATTAAGTAGGCTAATAGTGAAGTATTATTTGATGCATCCGTAAGGTTTTTATACAGGAATATTACTTTGAAATCAGAGCTTAAAATGAGAAGATAAAATTATCTCAAAATCTCAATTTTATTTAAAATTATCTACTTTGATTAGGTTGGATATTTACAGACAATTACTGTTCATTATTCACTTACTTCGTACAGAAATGCTTATGAAATTAATGGCTTGATATTCTGTAGGCCTCACCGTTAACCGTATTTAATTTATTGGAAATCTCCATTGTATTATATAGGCTTGCATTACAAAGTCTATATAATAATTTTTAACGACTTTCTAATTGCTACCGAAGTTCAGTATTTATCTGTTTTAGATTAAACTGTTTGCATTCATGAAGGCTATCAACAAAATTTAAGTGTAATTACTGAGCTTCATACACAGATCAGGTAAATATCGTCTCTAAATATCCCAAATTAATGTGCAATTAGGAAATTGAATTACATCACAACAATTTCAGCAATTTTACAAACTGGAACAGAATCCGATAAAAGAAAACATATAAAAGACTATCTACAGCATTTATCACAATTTAGAAGAGGTACCATAGTAAAGGAGCTTTATTTTCGTGAATTGTGACCTTTAATAAATAAGGTTACATATTAACACAAATGATATAGTAAAACGTAGGCTATAAATTCCTATTTATGACGACATAAAATATCGATGCGAAAGCTATGCTCCTGTTACTTCAAGACTGAAGTAAGAAAAGCTACTTACAAATCAACAACCAAATCAATCAAGAATCCCAATGACAGTTTGTTTTGTTATCCTGATTGCTACCGTCTATAATTCATTTATCATATATACTTCACATTTTTCTTCCTTAATGAGCATGTTTCGAATATAATTCGAATAAATAAGAATAAATAAGACTTTAAAAACTAAAAATAGCTGAAACGGGATTGTTTATTAAGTTAAGTTAAATATAGGCAACAGTGACTAAGATGTAAAATGTAGGCAGTTAAAAAATAACTTTTAATAATCAATATTAATAGTCAATATTAATAGTCAATAACATAAGATTGAACTATGTGAATGCCATAACAATGACTGTATGGGGGACGGGAAAATGTCTATCCGTCTGCCTTTCCGCCCGAGTGTCTGTACGCGCGATAACTCAATTCCGCGTTATCGGATTTTCATTAAACTTGGTATACGCATTTATAATGTCCTTAGGAAGAAGCCTATTGAAATTGGACCAAATCTGTTGACCGGTACCAGAGTAATGCCTAATTTAGTGGATATTTTAAAGTAATATAATTATAAGAAAGAATTTGTAAAATGCAAATCAGTTCTCATGACAACATATTGTTTACACTGTTTATATACGGCTTTGGAAGTTTCAATTATTAAAAGAGTGCCAGATCTGTCGAGGGGGGACATATACATTGATTTTCACACACACATAAGAAATCCTGAACCTTATGGCGTACTATACTTTACGTACACCGCCTGTCCTCTGCAGCCCTAGTAGCATAAGTTTTCTACTTGTATCACTTTTACATCGACACAGATGCCGAATTCCCATTGATTGATTACTCGTTGAGATGAGATGGCGATGATAAAGCACGATGAAAATGTGACACCAACAACCGCACTGGGAACGATTCGAACAAACGGCCACTAGGTACCTTTAACAGCTTCCTTTATTATACATTCAGTACATATCACAAACCCATGCCAGTCACTGAAGCTTTCACCGCTAGGAATACGGGCGACATGAGTATCCCAATGCTGTAATCAAAATAATTGACTAAATGAACTATGTTTTTATTCCCTGTGAACAGTTAGGTGTTGGCCTACATGTGGTAAAATTTCGTAAATTTGTAAAAAGAAAAATAAGTTTTCTACAAACATATTGTTTCAAGAGATTTACGCCATGGATTTTAATTGTTCAATGTTCAATTCCGGGGTGCGCGGGCAAAGAGAGTTAAGTCCACCATCCTAAAAAATTGAGATGTGTCCATAGAGTTATAGATAAAAATGCTCTCTACATTTGTGTTAAGTCCAGTAAGTCATATTCAAAATTGTACGTTAGTTATGGATGTGTGCCTCATGGGTTTATCCACCTTTAAAGCTATGTTGGGCTGGTATAGTGTGTTAAGTCACTCTAATTCTCAGTAACAAGAAAGTGGACTTAACTCTCTTTGCCCGCGCACCCCGGAATTGTAATTGAGATTAAGCTATACACCTAGAAATAACATCATCGATCGAATTGACCAGAAAAGCGAATATCTTATAACAATATGCTATTATACTACGAATAGCTATAAATATGGGAGGGATAACGTATTACATTTAATAAGGGATCCAGATATAAAGTCATCACATATTCTTTATTGTTCTGTTTTAGATTATTTTCATAACTGAATTTTAGTTTATTTTTAGTACAATTTAGTAAAATATTACTAAATAAAATATTATTGATTTAGTAACGGCATATTTTTATATTTAGAAAATACCTGTCATAATATCATAGGCGATTATAAATAAGTGAAGTAAAAGTTATGTATATTTTAGTCCCTTCTTAAGGGTATTGATCCAAATGATCATTATATAATTTATAGTAGCCTACTTTCTTCCACGTGCATATTTTTTTTTTTTTACTTGTCATTTTGTAACTTTTACCTAAAAAAATATTTTAATGATCCATAAATACATGTTTTGAGGACATTTTAAAGTATTGAAAATAAATTACACGGTTTGCTGAAATGTAATTATGACCAGTTTATGTAACCTAATCAATAACATTTTATGTTGAAACAAAGCATAGACCTATGCAAAATTGAGGTAAGAATTGGATAACCCTTTAAATGTTTGTAATTTTAAGAGTGGATTTCTTAAATTTTAATTTATTTTATATATCTTTTATCTGTTACAGTTCTTTATCTTAGGCAAAAATAAATTAGGTATTTTATGACCGGAAGGTTGAAAGTAAATCATCTGCTTATGAAACATCACAGCTATCGATTTTCATTTTGGTCCTAAATTCTTTCTCTGCAAAAAAATAAAAATAAAAATAATAATAATAATAATAAATTTTAAAAACGTAAAAAAAAGTATAAAGCCCTTTTTGTGAGTTACAAACTTATAGAGTTAAATTATGAGGGAAAATATGAAATTTAATAACAGGAAAGAGCTGTTTTAGTTTGAAATCATATGAAGAATGCAAACGAATTATAAAATCTGTTACTAAGGGCAGACAAAGAAAGAACAGATGTATGGACTATATAACGATGGGACTGATAGAATCAAATCAATTCATAAATTTTACCGGAAAAATACCAGCGCTTATATAATATTACATATGAAGAGTTGTATGCCTTGGAGCAATCCACGAGAGCAAAGCATAGTTGTGCGGCCTTAAGCACTGGCACAGATGGCAAATTATATACGGGGAAGAGAATTTCTTCAAGATAATCGTGAACCTTATCCTTTATGGCTGTCTTGAATACCCGCAGCTTCAAATAAAAAGCCCTTTCTCTAACCGTAAACCTCTATTAACTTAATTCTGACTATTTTCTACAAGACTGAGTAAGGGTTTAGATGGATTTTAATCTTATTATAGGTAGATATGAAACAACCTAACGTTTCCATGTGAACACAAAGAAGAAAAGGAGAAATACTTATCTATTGTGTTGTAGCACCTGGAGCGAATTAAAACAAATACGTGACAGAAAATGTTGCACTTGAAAAGTCGAACTTAATAATTTCTTACATAATTACTATTTAGTAGCCTAAAGAATGCCTTATTACAATAACTTAATGATGTTTAGAAAGGCAGGTCATATTGCGTTAAAAATTACCTTCATTCATTCAGTCAATAAAGAACCTTGGAAACAAATTTTGAGTATGCGTATTCATTTTTGCTATTAGGCCTACATACAGTAGCCTAATTACCTACAAACATCACTAAATTGGAAGATAACTTTTTATTATGGACTAGGTATGCTATTTGTTCCAGTACATACTGTTAACTCTAACTTTTTGAACATCCAGTTTACATTTTACATGATTAAATATTATGTAACAATAAATTATCTTATCAACAACGTAATTTACATGCATAGCTCCTAATTTTTGCAATAGACTCTGTAATTAATTTCATAAACATCACATAGTAGTAAGGTGAATATATTGTGCTTTACTTATATCATTTCAAGAAAATACGTAGGCTTAATAATCAGCCATAAATCAATATATATTTTTTATATTATATTATTATATATTAATATATTACATATATGTTTATTTATATAATATTTGTATATGTTTTTGTCCGGTGCAGCACTTTTACGCAAAAGTACGTTGCATTTACGCAAATGGGCATGGTTACAGTACCGCAAAAGTTAACATATCATTAGCGCAAATAAGCATTAAGGCTTACCTTACACTAGAAGTGTGGGGTCCACTGCATTCTCCAAAGGATTCGTCATTTTCTTCAGAGCTGTTGTGGCTGGTAACGACATCCCAAAGTTTTGGTGTACTGTAGTAACGACATTGTACCAGCTGAATAACTTTTCCAGAGATCCATGTTGTATGCGTGTTTCTGTATGATATGTTTCCTAATTTTTCTCTTCTGCAAAGAAGTGATAGAGATGTATATTTCGCTCTGGAATTCCTTAAGCATTGCAGTCAGCACATGAACAGGTGGATGTGATTCATGAATTTTTTTTTAATGTCTATGGAAAGACTCAGTCCCATTTGTCGTTCGGGAATCGCTTGATGGACAGCTAGCCCATAACACCGGTGGAAATTTAGCATCATCAGTGATGTAGATTGCCTAAATTTATGTAGACGCTGTGTGATTACTTTGTCACAATCATTTGCGGTACTGTAACCTGAATTTTTGCGGTAATGTAACAATATCCCACGGGCAGTTTTGCGCAAATGGCATGCACCCGTTTTGGTCACCTAAACATCGTGCATTCGTGCATAGAATGGTGTGTTTCATTAAATATATTGAAACAGACGCGGAAACTAACAAGTTGGTATCCTTTCAAGTAGCCTATCTTAAATATGTATTACATTATAAACATGTATTAATCTTTTCATTCCTGTATATACTAGTTGTTCTGTGAGAAAAGACTCCACATTAAAATATTTGAGATCTACTCTTCGTCATTTTTATCGGCAACTATCTTGAAACAGAATTTAAAAAATAAAATTCTATGTAAAATTGGAATAAAACCGAACAAAGCGTTTGGTCACGATTGCGTAAAAAAACAAATTTACAGACAAACAGACAAAATGTCAAACGGTAGATTTAAAGAGGAGGTACCTCGCTTCGTTCGGTCAGCTAGTAGTTCTGTGAACAGCCACGTCCAAATGAAATTCCCTATAGGGTAGTTAAAATCTAGCGATCAGTATCACAAAATAGAACCTAACCGTCCCTTGAAACATTACTGCTGAGGCTTAGGATGGGTTGCAAAAAAGGAGTACTATAAATAACTCCTTTGATCAGTAGCAGTTAATGAACGATTAAATTAGTCAACGTCTAAAAATGTTGAGATTGCAGATGAGAAACTTAAAATGCAAAAACTGTAGTAATTAATCATACTTGGAATTTCGTTAGTAGTCACTGCCTCTGAATCTACACATAAAAATGAAACATATATGACATAAGAAGACAATAAATATGATGCATCACAATGCAAATGAAGTAATAGTGACTTAATTGAATAATTCTATGATATTCATAATTATAAAATTAATTAGGATTAAAGACGAATATAGATCGTCATTCGTCTACTTAACGGACAAAAAATTATAGATTTGCTAACTTATGATGTGCCATCTATTCCTTGGAATTAAAGCAGGGTTTATATGGATTATAGTTAACTCCGAAAATAATTGCTCAAATAACTATGATCTGTTAACCAATAAACAGGATAACAGTTAACCTGGGTATAAATTACGAATTTAAATGTAGGCCATATATGCAATCATAATTACATACATAAGTCTAATTTTTACTTGTATGTATCCGTCAACAAGTAGTTCTCATATAACCTAAGATATTTTAATTAATATCAATTTAACAAAGAATTCTTACTTAGTAGTAGTAAGTATTCTGCCTTCCGGCAGGTTTTCAAACTCGGTACGCGAATTTTGTTTTCCAAAACTGTCTATCCTCTGCTTCCTCCTTCAGCATCCAATATTTCCGCTTTTCCCTTAAATCGTCCAACAGCTGAATTCTTCTTCTTCCAAGTTTAGTTGTACCCTCCAATTTTCCTTCTACTACATCATGTAATAAGCAGTTCCTTCTGAGTATGTTCCCAACCCAGTTTGCTTTCCTCTGACGAATTGTGTGTATGATTGACTTCTTCTCACCCACTCTACTCAGAACCTCTTCGTTTGTCACCATGTCCATCCACTTTATATTTTCTATCTGTCTCCAGCACCACATTTCAAAACTTTCTAAATATTTCTTCTCTAATTTCCTCAAAGTCCATGTCTCTGATCCATACAAAGCAATACTCCAAATATAACACTTCACCAGGTTTTTACGTAGCTCTAGGTTCAGACTACTAGTTAGCAGAGTTCTCTTCTTCATAAATGCTTTCTTGGCCATGGCAATTCTTGATCTTATCTCCTTGGTGCAATAGGCATCTTTCGTCAGTACACTTCCTAAGTATTTGAACTGGTTCACGTTCTCTAATTCTTGATTTTCCATGATAATTTGAAGCGGCTCTTCTCTCTTCGATATCCTCATCACCTTCGATTTACCTATGTTGATTTCCATTCCATACTTTCTTCCTGTTTCCACCAGCCTGTCAATCATTCCTTGCAATATTTCTTGTTTCTTTGCCAGAATCACCAGATCGTCCGCATATTTGATGGTGTTAATAGCGTATCCTCCTATCACAAAATCCCTAACTCCTTCTAAGGCTTCTTTTGCTAGCCAGTCTCCATAAAGGTTGAACAAGATGGGTGACATACAACATATAACCTAAGATATTTTAATTAATATCAATTTAACAAAGAATTCTTACTTAGCTAATCAAAACTACAGTATGTAATGAAGAGTAACATAGCCATTAAAATTGGAAGGTAGAACAGAGGAAGACCAAACACTTGCTGGGCAGATGACTTCAAGAAAGTAGTAGGAAACCTATCAGAAACACATGGAAGCGACTGAGTAGATAACGGCGCGGAAATGTTTTAGACAGTGGGATGGGTAGGTATTTTCCTCTCTAGAAGCGGCCCTTGTCTATCTCACTCTAGAGCAATACTCGTATCTACTTAAGAGTGAGGCAGACATCTAGCCTACATTAGCGTCGGTTCTAGAGCGGTAAATAGGCCTACCCATCCCACTGACTAAAATATTTGCGCCATTACTGTATTGTACATTCAATGATAAATAAACGAAGAAAATATGTCTGTACCGAAACCTGGAACTACTGAATGCGCAACTATGCAATAAAATCATTTACCTATGCCAGACCATAAAGCGACAGAAACAGCATGACCCATGCTTAGTGTATTATTATTATTATTATTATTATTATTATTATTATTATTATTATTATTATTTTATTACGTCTGTAAGGTAGTAGGTAGACATAGTCAAAGTACACAGTGTCTTTGTAAAAACAACATGACAATCAATACAATGAACAAAGAAAGCAATTATAATAACAATAAAATATGTTGAAAATACAGAGTAACTTAAATATAATAGTGAAAGTGTAGAGAAAGTTACGTGAATTTAACACGTAAGATTTTTATGGGCCAATAGGAAATATTCAAATTTTTCATTCTTGTTAATATAATATGAAATTAAACTAAACTCCATGACGATGCAACCCTTGCGGGACAGGACGTTCCATCAGATTGTTGTGTCATATACCATGAAAAGATGGCAGGATTGGGGGACATGTGGTCAGCATGCCTACTCCCAGGCTTCCATATTTCAGAAAAATCCGAGAAGATACCAAGAATCCAGACCTGCTGATCCATAGTTAGCAACGCTGACTTCTAAAACAAGCAGGCGCTTTATATGGAATGATATCTGTATATTTTACATTGTGTTATTTACTTAAACGCCTGTGTATTTATGGATTAAGTACAGAACTGTGCTTGTAGAACAGTGATTGAAGGAAGTAGATTAATTTCTCTATGCGGAAAGTTAATATTTGCAGTCTAAGTTTGGAGAAATAATATTTCTGTTATAAGTGAGCATTTAGAATCATGTGTACAGAGTAACAGGAATCCACAGGAAAGTATCTCAAGATGCTGTATGATGGAGTTTCGCGTTTCAGCTCATTATCAGCGAGGAGACCGCCATCAATCTTCATCAGTCTCCTCGCGACAAGCGGGTCATCTTCTGCAGCCTGGTCATCCACACAATGAACCAAACCTATTATTCAAAGATTTTCTAATAATAAAGTGCAAGGCTACGTAAAGCTACCCCAGGGCTAACTACCATTAAAACTGACTCTTGCTAATTCCATAAAGGTTTATCAAATCCACAGGAGCCTAGGGAAAAATGAATTAAAGGTAGGTAGGCCTATAGAAAAACTGAATGTGAGGAAAAAGTAGGTTTCTAAAAACGATATGACGGCTTCTCATTAATATGCTTCTTAAGAGGGAATGCATGAATTTGAAGGTTTAAAAATACAATATTATAAAATTATTTTTTTCTTTGTAGTAGCCCTATACAATCTCGTCTTTATAAGTATTGACTATTCCACTCATATGCCCCGTGTTTGATATTGGCATATAACATTTAGCAATTCCTCGGATATAGACCAATCACGATACTTATCTTGTAATATCCTTCCTTACATCGCAAGGAGGCAATTTTATCTGATAAAACGTCAGCTCGTTACTGGACACGTAAGGCATCAACGTCATACGCTGCCTTTGAGCAGCATGAAAACACATTATTTTATTCAACATAACTTGACATAAACACAATCGGGTGAAATGCACTAAGTGTTTTCGATATCAGCAATTTAATACAGAAAAACTAAGTATACGGTCATCTCCCAATATATAATCATCATCTGCATAAGCTAACAACGGGGGACTGTCATTAATTCTAGGCCTAACTTATTTTCCTGAACTTTTCTAATGATATATTCTAGAGCGAAATTAAAAAGTAAAGGCTTCAAGACGCATTTAAAGGCAAATCTATTTTATTAGTTTTTCTTTCCTGACTCTGTCAGACTTGACATAATGGTTGTATTTTTCACACCTGTCGAGTTTTATGAAATAGGGCCCTGGAGATGGAGCATGGGGATGTATTCCACTATAAACCAACGTGGACATTTATAAGTATAAATTATAGCTTTACAAGATCTGACTAAAATGAATTTGATTAATAATGCGAGTTGCTTTGATTATTAAGGATCTGACATGACTTCTTGAGAAAAGTGTACAAATTCCCTAATTTGTGGTTTTTGATACTCCAAATCGTTTCCTAAAAAAAAACCTCCGTTTATTTTTCAAGAGCACCAATGACCAGATCGTTGAATTCTATATCCTTAAGCTGGTACTTCATGTAATCAGAATGAAGTATTCTCAGACCAGGTGATTAATGAATTTCAATCGAATCTGATCCTTCATATTCTAATGGTAATATAGGCTCTACTGTGTAACGTCAGCATACTTTCAGTGGGATTAATTAAGGAATTTTCCTTCTGTCTCTTTAATATTTTGCTTAACGAAATTTTCCTTTTAAAAGTAAAACACGAATTTTTAATCACCCTGCTTTTAGAAACGCGGGTAAAAACTTTTTAATTAATACATAACAAAAACCCCTTGTTAAAATATCGCTAAATTCCTTGGCAGAAGACGTATTCACATATAAAGGGGAAGGGGTGTCATTCCCACCCCGCGCTCACCCCGGTATGTCTTCTTATCTCTCCAGGGATATTTACGTGCGTAATAAGAGCCTAGACGTGTCGCCGAATGCGCCCAATCTCTGTACTGCAGAAATCCTAATGCACTTTTTAATAATCACAATATTAATAACATTTTTTATACAATCGAAGGTAAAAGAAGCTCTTTTAAAAGTAGATACTAGTAATTAAAAGGAGAAAACTATGCCACTGAATGGCAGGGTTACCAACTTTGGTATCCGTCACATGGAAAATACCCTTTAGTTAAATACATATTTCAAATTATTATTTAATAGATTCAATTTGATAAAAAATGGAAATGTTAAAATTAATTACGTCTTTTTAAACGTTAAATTTCTCCCGCTGGTTGTAAAAGTAGTCATACTTGGTGTTTATGTTGGCAGAAGTGCCCTATCAACAAACTCTGTTTGCATACGTGCTTACTAGATGGCAGCACCGCGAACATAGCTAGAGGCTAGTGCGTGATATTTATTAAAATAAATGTAATATTTATTATTATTGTTATTAATATTATTATTATTTTTATTAATATTATTATTATTATTAATTCACCAAAATAATAACGGCTGTCTAAACACAGAGTATGATACACATGGTAAAATTATTTATTTAGCTCGTAGGACTGCTATACTCGTAATCACGGGCTCGTTTCGTAAACATAACCTACTCGCAAAATAAGATCTCGTTTATAATACTTTTGATCATAAAATATGACTAATACAGCTGAATGCATTACTTTCACTTCATCGAAATTGAAAAGAAGTAGCCTTCCATATTGGTTGTCTTTTAAAGTTCATTGCAACACTAACACAAAAATTATTTTTCAAGATTTCTTTCTAGAACTCTTAATGGCAAAAGCCTATTAATTCCTCGGAAAGATTAATATGTAAATATCCCTTAGGCAACTATAATGAAATAGATGTTGTAAATTCTGAAATTCGTGAGCCTTAAGGTGTACTCCAAATTTGGCCATAGTGTATTTTTTCCTTAATACGTTACTGATATAAAATTGCTAACTAATACAACGAAAACCAAATCTTTTAAAAATACATTAGACCATTTTCATATTATTAGAATGCAATTATACAGGAAATATACAAAGCCAACACATGCCAAATAAAAAATAACAAAACACTATCACAAAAATTTAAAACCAGCAAAGGTCTGTTGCAAGGTTGTCCGATGTCCTCCACATTGTTTAAAATATACATAGCAGTCAGCTTGAGAACATGGTCTCGGAAATGTGATAAAATGGGTATAGAAGTAGCAGAAGGCAGATTTTTATATCACTTGCTGTTCGCAGATGATCAGGTGATAGTTGCACAAGATGGAGAGGATGCTAATTATATGTGCAACCAATTATCACTGGAATATAGAAAGTGGGGATTGAAAATAAATCCAAAGAAAACACAATATTTGACTAGTGATAGAGATGAGTTATACATTGACGGAAAGAAAATTCAGAAAGTGGATGACTTCCGTTACCTCGGTTCAATATTAGAAAAGAATGGAACCTCAAACAAAGAAATAACAAAAAGGATCAGTGATGGAAAGAAGGTAATAGGTATGCTCAACTCGGTCTTATGGAGTCGAAATATCATCAACAAGACTAAGAAATTAATATATAATTCCATACTGCAAAGCATTATGTTATACGGAGCAGAAACATGGACTATGAATAGGAGACACGTGGAAAGATTAACAGCAGTAGAGATGGATTTTTGGAGAAGGTCGGCTAGGAAATCTCGGCGAGAAAGGATACGGAATACTACGATTCGACAAATTATGGAAACTGAACGAACGATAGGTGAGGTAATTGAGCAAAAGAGACTGTCGTGGTACGGACATGTAAGAAGAATGGAAAATGACCGGATCCCAAAGATGGTTCAAGAATGGGAAGCAGAGGGTCGACGAAGAAGGGGACGACCACTGACCTCATGGAAAGACAACGTTTACTGCTCAATGGAGACGTTTGGACTAACACCAGAAGACGCAGATTAACCGGAATAGATGGAGAAGGAGAATTGATAGACGAAATTGATTGTATGGTCGCAGGGAAAACCACGATATGAGGATTATCCTGGAAGTAAGAAGACAATTTAAATACTAATAATTGAAATATTCAATATGGTACCCTTTCCTATGTAAAAATTTAAAGTTTTCTCTTAATGCAACCAATTTTTAACATTTTTTAGTTTTGTTTTGCCCATTTTGAAGTGTAACGATAGATATGCAAAAAAGAACATAATCAAAATTGTAGTTAAATATATAATTATTTTTAGTTTATTTTGAAATTTATGTAAACGGTTTTCTATTTACTTTCACCCTTAAAAGATTTTTAAGGGCGAAATGTTTTGGTTATTTTTCAAGAGTATATAAGTGAAAACACGCACAAAAAGTATCGTACAATTCTATTAAAAATGCCATTCCATGGCTTCAGAATTATTTATCTGGAATCCGGTTCTAGAAAAATAGCCTCCGGGAAAGGAACATTAAGCATTTGACATTAAAGTACACAGGTTAGTGACAGCTGTTTAAAGGAGTATCTTGTATTTAAATTAATATTTTTTTAAAGAATGTTATTTTTAAACATCTTCAAAATGAACTTGAAATGTTTCAACATTTTTTTAAATTATTTTGAAAATCGATTTTGTGAGGCAGTAAGCTGTATCTGTTCACACAGTGCTTATAAAACCGCGATATACTTTAAAGGAAGGACATAACACAAAAATATGACATTCAGTGTACTTTTTGTATATTATCTATAATTTTTATAAAATTTAAACTTTCCCAACAATTTATTTTTAGTTATTTTATTAAAGTGAAAGCATTATTACTGACTCAGTAACAATCATTCAGCAATCAGCATGAATACTAACACAGATCAGAGAAGAGAATTTAATATATATATGATAGTATAGAAGTGCATTGTCAACGTTTGATTAACCGGTAAGCCTCATTTTCTGACAACTTGCATTGAAAAAGCAGTTTTTATTTTTTAATGAATTAATTTTTCTTTACAATAGACGGCTGCTTAAGTGTGTGTATGCATGAGGAATTGTGATTAATTTCAATGTTAAAGGTTTGCTAACCCGCTAAAGGTCCCAATGGATTTCTTCCCCATCTGAGCAGTTTGCGTTCAAAATACTTTTCGTAGTTAATGTAACTGATGAAAGTGGTTTTAAAATACGTGACGTTTTCAGGAGATTTCAACTCAGAATGATTTACAATCCTTTACACCCTCAATGCGTCTCGAAATCTTTATTGGGATTAGGGCTTCCGTATATGAAGTAGGACATATATCAGAAGAGTTTGAAGAACGTTCTTGTAATGACAAGCTTATGAACAGTTCCAGTCAATCCACATGCAATTACAATATTTTCGAAAATCTTTCAACATATTAAATAGCAGATCCAGTAGGTTTGACTATATGACACACTTTAGAAAGTCCTTACCTCCACAATCTACTCTAAACCTAAGTGGATAAAAGGCTTTGCTTCTTACTAAGATCCACTTGCTTTGAACACATTATACGTTGCCTATAAAGAAATGGGATAGAATAAGAAAACCTGAACAGCTTTATTTTTAACTTCGGAATTAGTGATGTATGAAAAAAAAAAACGAATAAAAGCGAAGACTGAATGGTAAGACACACGATCTCAAAACCCTGAAAGCACTGTAGACCTACATAATAATAATGGTATATCTTAATGCCCTAAACTTCAATGCTTCGTGTTCCTGTTATTACTTTTAATATAAAAAGAAACGTTCCACTCTAGGGTATAAGCCTTCGATAATTAGATAGCTTTGAAATGTTCTCTTATCTTGTTTCTAATCTCAGAATTATCTGGATACGAATTATGTATTACGTACCATTTGATTTGGATGGTTTTCTCGGTCAAATGATGTATTAGAACATTCATGCTTACAGAATATTACAGATTAAATTGTATAAAAATACATAGATATAATAACCGGTAATATTACACTTCGTAGGATCCCTGACCTTAGAAAAATCACCTGCGTTTAAAAAGAGAAATAAAGGAGCCTGATATTTACAGTCGGTAGTACTCTCAAAACATCCAATCGCTCCAGATAGCAAATAAATAAAAAATTATACGAAATCTTATAACGTCAGTACTGTCAAGTCCTGTTATAATAAATTATTTAGCATTATTACGGTCTTGTTGGGCTTTTATGTATTTACTAGCTTAAAAGGCCCGCGGCGTCGCCCGGGTTTTGTATTTTGTAATTTGAAATTAACTTATGAAGGACTTTCGATTTTCAAATTCTAAATCCTTACATAGATATGTACAATTTGAAATCAGGAAGAACGACTTATCACACTCAAACTATTCCCTCGGAAAACGCTAGATATAGCTTTTTATGGCTCCTAGAGGATATTGAATGTTGCATTCCGTTGCTTCTACACATCATTACTGGGAGGGTTGAAATAAGAAGACACAGAAATTCCTTTCACAAAAGATTGTATTGTCTTGACGGAAAATTTTATTTCCCACTCTCATGTTACCATAAACCCGTTTCGGGGCTGAAATAAAAAGGAAATTCAATATCACTTTCATTCTTTTCTCCCCCAAAAAACTGGGACATAATATACTGCGGGCATAGGACTGAAAATGTTCCATCCTACAGTATTTTGTCTTCTTTTAGATGCTTAGGGCCTATGATAAACATCCCTATTTCTCAACTAAAACAAAGCCTACAGCTATGAATAACATATCTGTGGATGGGATTTTAACCGACTTCTGATATAGCATAGTCATTGGCACGCACTTAATGTGTCCCTGCAATACGACCTCTTAGTCTACATCAAAATGTGAAGTGAGAAAATGATATTTTCCATGTCGAGGGTAGAGAAAGTTATGTGACTGCATCACATTGTGTTTTATTTTCGTGGATTTCATTTTTCATTAATTATTTTTACCAATGTATTACATCGATAGCATCAGAATTCGTTAAAGCCCAGTATTATGTAGTTCCCAAAGCCCTATCTGAACACTGTAAACAATACACTGTTGTCATGGTAACTGATTTGCAGTTTCATTAATTTCTCTTTTCTTCTTTTCTTGATCGTTTGTTACTTATTTAATTATTTCTACCCTTCGTTCTTTTTCTGTCTTCATTTACCTTAGTTATCTCCATCTGTCTTTTTTCTGCTCATGCTTTTTCTTTACTTTTTATCTTTTTTCTTCTTGCTTCTAATCTTTCTTCCTTTCTTTATTCCATTTTTACTACCCGATTTCTTCATTGATCCTGTTTTCATTGATCCATACATTCAATCATTATTTATTTATTTATTTGTTAATTTATACTTATCTTCCTTCCATTCGTCCTGCCATTATTCTCCTTTATTATTTCTTTCTTTATCTTTTTCATGCTCGCTTTTTAGCTTTATTTTCTTCATTTCATTTATTCTTTCTTCCTGTTTCATCTTTTTTTTGTTCTATCTTTTTTATTTATTTTTCTTTTAGTTTTCTCTTAGATGTTGAGTGATATCTACGGTCTGGAAGAGACGATAATGGACTATTAAGTTATTTATGAAATAATTCGACTTCATGAGTTCACTTTAACATGTTATTCTACATTCTAGTAGGGATGATAGTGGATTGTCAAGTTATTTTTTAAATAATTTGATTTCATTAATTCACTTTAACATTCTATAATATAAAGTTTTATATGCCATCAGTAACATATATTCTGTTTATCTCACTAAGAATCCCATGACAAAACTATGAATCGTAAGTTTTCCCTACGTGGTATTCTGCAGTAACATCTCGAAGTAGAAGTCTTCAGGAAAACCGAACTGCAAGGAAGCAAAAGCATACAACACCACAGAAACTAAAAGTAATTAACACTGGAAGAAGGTACGGACAGGCTCTAAGGTGGTATAAGACCGCGATGATTTACACCCCAGAGCTTTCATTACTATACAGGGGTTATGCAAATACCATAACGAAAGCCCACACCATAAGACATCTTTCCTCTCTCAAAGTATCACTAACATTGTAATATAAGTTTTTTGAGTTTTTGTATTAATACCTTCCTTAAACAAAAATATTAACAGCTAAATCGAGCTACATAAAGTGACCAACAACACAATTTTCTCGCGTACACGTACGTTGCAATATAATAGGTATGTTACTTGTATTATTTAAGGAGGGGTGAGGAGAGTTTTACTTCTATCCTTAGGCTTATTATTACTGGTACCTAGATATTTTATTTTTATCTAACATTTGTAACAAAGTATAACAAAATACGAGGGATAGCCTAATATTATATCCTGTAGGTAAAGTTTTTGAAAATATTATCTATAATTACATTATATTATTTATGTTGTTATTATCCATTTTACGGCTGTACAAGATTGAATGGAATTAGAAATGAGGGCATAAGAAAAGAATTAAGTATAGGCCTATTTTCCCTAAATGAAAACATATCAATAAATAGAGAGAAATGGAAGAATCGCGTACAAAGAATGGATAATACTCGTATTCCATTTCAAACATAAGTATAAAATATATGAAATATATGAAGACCTATAAAACGCTGAAGGGAAATATAAGGCCGGAACAGGAGATTATCTCCTAAACCTTGAGGTGTTCTTGATGATGATGATGATGATGATGATGATGATGATATCCATTTTATAAGAAAAACCTGCATCAGTTGCATCCCTGCGAAAGATTTTTTTCACTTCAGTATGATGTGGGGTATTTACAAAAATGAATGGGAAATTTTATGGATAATGTGGTGTTCAGAAGTGTTACGAAGTGTAAAATAGTAGTTTAGTGACGAATAATAAATATGGATTTTAATTAGACAATATTCGTTACAAATATCACTAATACTACAAAGGACCAAGTGATTATGCCATTTCATTGTGTATGCTAAGAAGACAATAAATAGGAATATGAACACCGAATGTGCAGATATTGAATTTAGAGGAATTAATTACCACGGACAAGATGAAATAAAATCAGGTAAAATGATGTAACAAAGTGCCAGTATGTTTTTGTTTAATCAGTTATGATTGCAATTATGATATGCAGAATACAAAAAAAAGTCAAATTGGCTGGTTTCGGGATTTGAACCATGGAACTCCAGAATGTGGGGCCAAGACGTTACCATCTCGGCCACCTTGGTCAGCTTAACGGTCTAGTTCAGGGGAAGTCAACTACGTCTTGTGATGACGTTTGTGGAGCAAGAGCATGCGGATCCCTTGTGTGTGACGTCAGCAAGAGCGCACGGTAGTAGGAGTGTTTAGAGTACGCTAGATTTAGGTACTAGAGGACCTATTCACTTTAGCTCTGTGGGTAGAACAACTTCTGGTTGGAAATACGGAGCATTTTTCAAAGTTAATGCAAGTATGCGATCCTGATAGTGTTCTCTCTGTAGAACATGATTGTGTTAGTTCTGCAAAACATTCTTCTTCAGTTCGAATCGAGGTTTCAGGATGTGGAAAACCTTTCTCCAATGTTTAAACTTTTTGCTACCCCATATTCAATTAATGTCAAAGAAGTTCCTTGCCGGTATCAGTTGGAACTGCTAAACTTACAGTGCGACGATCTGTTAAAGGACAAATACGAACGTAAAGTGGTCTTGGGTAACTTTTACAGAAATTTCTCTGAAACCAGGTTCCCGAAACTTGCCGCACGAATATTATGTAATTTTGGATCGACATATGTGGCCGAACAATTTTTTTTCACTAATGAAATGTGCAAAGCTCAAATCAAGAAGTACATTGTCAAATCACAACCTAAATGTAGTCTTCGATTAAATATTGCTCAAACATTACGTCCCAACATTGATAAACTTTTTAAAGAAAAAAAGAGACAGGAAAGTCAGAAAATTGTTACTGTAATCTTGTATCATCTAAGTTGCAGACGAGCTTTTATGGTAATTAATTCAGTTCATTGTTTTTTTTATTGTAGTGAATGATGTTAATTCAAATGATAGTATTGTCTATTTTTGTCAAAGAACATAGATTTTGTGGAAAGGCAATTGTTCTCACAGAATAGAAAAATAGAATTATTTATAATATGTTAAACTACTGTTGTGTAATTAACTGATAAACTATCAAGAAAATCGATTGATGTATTACGTAAGTTCTAACCCCCTAAATTCCCGCTGCCCGCAATACTAATGCCCCTCTCTTCCCCCTGTTCACTAATGCCACCGCTTCACATACTCCTCGCAGAGGTATAACGCGAGCAGTCAGAGCAGAAAGCAGTGACGTCACAGAGCAACCTTCTGTCTTCCCCTGGTCTAGTTGGATAAGCGCATGTAAAGCAATAGTGTTATTTGTCATAGCTAACTGTATTTTAATATCCAAAGCCTTATAAGAAGAGTAAAACAATTGGCTAGGTTGTCTTGATAACTGATTTGCATTTCATAAATTCTTCCGAATACGTATATTACCATGAAATAGGCACTAAATTGAGCATTACTCCGAAACAGGCCAACCGATTTTATCCAATATCAATAAACGTCTTCCCATGGACATTATAAATGTGTATACCAAGTTTCATAAAAATCCGGTAAAGCGTATTAGAGTTACCGCGTCTTAAAAATAGACACAAAATTGAGTTTTACTCCGGTACCGGTCTACCGATTTGGTCCAATATCAGTAGATGTCTTTCCATGTACAATATAAATGGGTATACAAAGTATCAGGAAAATCCAATAAAGCATATTGGAGTTATCGCGACGTCTTTTATATTAAAATAAAAGGCACTAAATTGGGCATAATTCCGGTACTGGCCAACCGATTTGGTCGAATATCAATATACGTCTTCCCACGGACATTATAAACGTGTGTACGAAGTTTCATAAAAATCTGATAAAGCGTATCTGAGTTATTGTGCCTTTAAAATATACACTAAATTGGGTTTTACTCCGGTACCGGTCAACTGATTAGGTTCGAATTCAATAGAGCACTTCTTATTGAGGTCATAAATGCGTATACCAAATTTCATGGAAATCCGATACAGCATATTTGAGTTATGGCACCTTTCTAAAATAATCTATTAAAATAGGCACTAAATTGGGCATTACTCCGGTACCGATTTGGTTCAATATCAATAGGGTTCTTACCATGGACATTATAAATGTGTTTTCGAAGTTTATTGAAAATCCGAAAAAGCGTATTTGAGTTATGGCGCGTACAGACACACGGACGGACGGACAGACATACGGACAGACATTTTTCGTCCCCACACACAATCTCATAAAGTACCGTACTAGCACTTAATAATTGACAAAGATTATGAATGCCAGGAGTGACAATATTTTAAAAATTCATGAAGTACAGAACTGCAAGGAAAAAGTACATATAAAGTTGTTGGTAAATTTTGAGTTTCTGAAGCACAATAAAAAATAGGGAACTCCTTCAGGATAGATTTAGCCAGCAAACAGTGAGGTATGCTCAGCCAGTAGCGATAGTGCCCCTCCGAGCAGCGGAGGAACGACTTATGCAAGGGTAATATTTCCCGTCGCAAAAGAGATTCAATGTGAGACATTATAAAATCCCGCGCTATTCAGTATATTGCTCCTAAACTAATATAACTGTTCCTAACCTAACATAACCTGTCACTGACCTAAAATTTAGCTGATTCTACTTGCCTTTTACCCTTCCACATCTTTCATAAAACATAGTTACAACCGTCGTTTATTTTTCGAATTCGATAGGCATGTAGTCATGTTTGTAATATTGGCGACATTGTAGACTTGGTCCCACTCGGTACGGCCCGGCTGAGACGGCGGTCACCTTATTCTCAAGTTTAGTGAAAAATAGTATTAATAAAAACAGGTAAATTGATGTAAGAAAGTGCTAGAATGATTTTGTTTAATCAGTGATAATTGCAATTATGATATACCAGAAAATAAGTTATTCTTAATCGATTTCCGAGTTAAGCTCCAGTTTGATTCCTTAAGCAAGGCTAAAGAAAGAACAAAGGTCTAAAGTTGGATACGCTTATGTAAAGGAATTGCCTATGTGGGTAGTGTTATTTGTCAAATCTAAATGTATTGCAACTCCCAAAGCCGTATATGAACACTGTAAAACAGTATGTTGCTATGAGAACTGATTTGCATTTTATAAATTCTTTCTAATATAGGAGTACCATAAAATAGGCATTAAATTGGGCATTACTCCGGTACCGGACAACCGATTTGATCAATAGGCTTCCTCCCATGGACGTTACAAATGCGTATACCAAGTTTCATGAAAATCCGATAAAGCGTAGACCTATTTGAGTTATCGCGCGTAGGCCTACAGACATGTGGACAAACATTTTCCCGTCCCCCACACATTCTCATAAAGCACCATTCTGTCACATAATAAATAAATAAATAACATTTTTAATAAGATTGATAGTCTGTTTCGGACAAGTAGCCGCAGGATATGTATAAGGTCTTTTGCGTGCTTCCTAAGTCTAGCTCGGTCTCTTTTAGTGATGAGCGAGACCAAGACCAAGACCTCATCAGCGTTAGCAAGACCAAGACCAAGACCAACCATGCAAGACCGAGACCAAGACCAAGACCAAGCCTGCAAGACTGTGGCAAGAACAAGACCTAACTGCAAGACTCTTGCAGGCTTGCTACTCGAAAAAGTTTTATAAAGCCCCGTTGTGTATGCAGCGAGCCAGCAACCGCTACTCAAAGGCGCCGCAGAATCGCTAGCCGGGGTAGTCCCAAGGCTGGTAGGCCTATAATGTAGAGGTTGCCTCATCGTGCAGTAACCAATGAGAGCAGACCCGGTGCGTGACGCTGTCCGTATCCAAAAACGAGCGCACCATTCAAATAATACATGTGAAATCCGTATACAACCTCTCTCACCACTACGTTCAAACAAATTACTGCAATGAAAACTCACAATTAATCTGACGGATTTTCCTGAATGGCATTCCATACAGCTAGTTCCTTCAATTGGTGGGAGTTAAATTCACGATAAACACTCCATATTCATTTTTAAAATATTTAACTGCAATAGTTCTCTAGTATTATGGTACGAAAGACAAACAGATGTAACAAAGGCCCTAAGACATATATGAAATTTGATTTTGCGTACAATATACATACTGACCACATAATTTATCAATAAAACTGTAAAAATTCTACAATACAGTTATTTAATAACTAGTTTCTCTAACCTCTCACTGGGTTAAAAGAAAGCTATGGCTGAGGATTTATAATATTTCTTTATTACAACCAAGTGGTCATACTATGATGAATGGAGCAACGATGGAATGATATACGGCAGGAGAAACCGGACACCGTTATTGACACATAACGGTGGCGGTGTTTAATTTCTTGCTGCTGATTCATATTAAGGATGCATATTGAATGGGAAAAGATACTAAAAGTAGAGAATGCCTGGTCTAGAAATATTTGCTTGCATAAAGAATAGTTATGATTATTTATTACCCATTAGTTGAAGGCCCGAAACTTGAAAGCAAGTAGAAAGTATGTATGGGGGTGGCGGAAATCTTTCTGTTCACAATGTGTTATAAATAAGATTAGGGTATATGGACAGAGAAACATTATTTATAGCAGCCTATGGGTTTGGGTTTCGAATGGACATTGTATGATTTGCTATAGATTGCACAATTTCTAAAGCATCTGCTTCAATGCCGTTATGTTTTGTTACTATATTATTAAGTTTTAAACAGGTCAGATAGAACCTCTCTCCTAAGCGGAAATCGTTTAAACATTTTATACACAACCTGTTAATATTACTTATTGTCTCCACAGCCGTTCAATTTGAAACTTTACAATATAATATTCATATAAAAAATCGAAATACTTCAGGTTTGAAGAAGCATCTGTAGGCTACTGAAGAAAGATATCAATAATAGGTATAGTTTGGAAGAGAGCAGTAGAGCAGGACTCAGCGGGCTATGAACGCTGTTTATGTCCGTCACATAATAGGTGCTTACTATGTAAGTACACTATCAGTATCATATACCTATACTTAAAAATAACTAAAACCGCTGCAGGCCATAAACAAGAAAAAGTAACTAATGACTAAATTTAGGTGGGTACTTATAGATGAATAGCTTTTAATTGTTTCGTTACTGTTAACACGGTCAAAGCAACTAAAAGCAATTAGCTTTCGTTAGTTTCGCAAGCGATAACACACATGTCATCGGTGTAACTTTAAATCATTGATCAACAGTAAGTTGCATAAAATAAAACTGCAAGACTCTTGCAACAAGACCAAGACCGAGTATGCAAGACCGAGACCAAGAACAAGACCACTGATGCAAGACCGAGACCACGACCAAGACCTGGGTTACCTATGCAAGACCAAGACCAAGACTGAGAATGCAATACCAAGACCAAGACCAAGACCCCCTTGGTCTTGGTCTTGGTCTTGGTCTTGGTCTTGGTCTTGGTCTTGCATTTGCTCATCACTAGTCTGTTTGGAGACGAACTCGTTCCGCCATGGTCAGAGGGAGCGGGCGAGGATTGATATCCCTCTTTCTTGCTGTCCAAGTCTCTTCACGCGGAAAATAAATGAAATGAAAATATAGAACCCAGTACTTATGAATGAATGGTTTTTTGAATGAAAGGCTTTATTGCAAATATCAATTTGCATTTAAGAACTTCATCATGGCGAAACCTAAAACCTATATGTGGCACCATGGCTCCTACTGCAATTAGGCACAGGATAACATACACCCCAAATAAATTGTATTTTATGTTGTACACTGGGTACGGGGGCTGGGTATATTACATTCATTTGTCCAGACTTGCCGTATAACGTTTACACATAAACATTTATTAATTGCCAGAGTGGTACTTTATGAGATTGTGCGGGGGACGGGAAAATGTCTGTCCATCTGTCCAAGTGTCTGTACGCGCGATAATTCACATATGCTTTATCGGATATTTATGAAACTTGGTTATTGCATTTATAACATCCATGGGACAAAGCCTATTCATTTTGGACAAAATTGGTTGATCAGTACTGGAGTAATGCCCAGTACAGTATTTTATGGTAATAAATATATTAAAAAGAATTTATAAAATGCAAATCAGTTCTCATGACAACATATTGCTTTACAGTGTTCATATACGGCTTTGAAAGTTGCAATACAGTTATCGTTGACAAATAACACAACCAACATATTCCTTCACATATGCTTATCATATTTTAGACCTTTGTTCTTCCGTAAGGCCTGCTTAATAAATCGATCCGGAGTTTAACTCTGAAATCGATTACAAAAATAACTTATTTTTTGCATATCATAATTTTATTGCAGTTATCACTGATTAAACAGTTTACCTGATGTTATTACTCAAGAATTTGGAATAAAAAGATTTCGGGATATATGCTTTCGGCATGTCAGTAATAAAACTGAAATTGTATTAAAATATGGAATTATACTCAACTAAGCTAAATGTCTGCAACGATGCTTAATATTAAATTACGGTCAAATTACAATATAGCCTACGCTATAAAAGAATCTCAAGTCCTTTGCACGCGTTAAATTTTCGAGCATAAAATTGACACATGGGGTAAAGAACTTCTAAGTCAACCACTAGAAGCGATCATTTACAATGATTTTATACATTAGACCTATGTTAAATTGTGGTGTTGTAATTTGTAATCAAATTGCTCTAAATCTAAAAATGGCGTCAGACGAAATTTTATGCACCATCGGGGTGTGACAAGAAGCACATTGACCAATTTTTCTTGCTTTTGTTGCTAGTTTAAATGAAGATGATTTTGTTTTTAGAGATTTTATGGAATTTTTTATTTAAATTTTGTGTACAAACTGCATGCAGGAAAACCTCAAACTTTTATCTGCAATAATTTTTCTTTGAATCCTTCTGAAGGGTAGTTATACTTAGTTGACACTTATGAAACGCGGGCTATAAAATACTTCCTCACGAACAATAGGACTTCGCATATGGTTGAGCTAACTGAATGCAGATATCCCACAATGCAGTCCCACTAGGCCTATGTGAGAACGTGAAGACAGATTTACGGCAGAAGAGAGACTTACGGCAGAGAAAATCAAGTGAGTGAATCACATTTGACTTTTCTTTCAGTATTTTACCTCTCCATTAGTGGACCATAAAGCCTTAACGCTCCAGGGAGTGAATTAAAGCTATGGATTACATATTTAGACCGGATGTGGAGAGACTCCCGGACGTATGATCAGCATGACGCGATATCTCCTCCCGAGACAAAACACTTGTACAGACAACAGAAAGAGAAAATTCGGGGTAAATGTTAAATAAATTACAATCGTGCATTTACCTTTGTGAGTAGAAAAAAAGGCCAGAAAAGTTCGGTGTCAAAAGTTCAAAACCACTTCCTCTATAATATGCCGTAACATACCGTTATCACCTTTCAATGAATAGGCCTAGATTCGGACACTTTTTTCACTTTGGGAGACTACTACCTATTCTAGACCACAAGCCACAGTAGGTTTGCAACCACGAACCACAAACCACTAGTTTCGCCAATACATCCTTGAAATTTGAAGATCCACTTCAATTTCTAAGCCAAGATTAAAGTACTCGTATGAATGTAGTCTGTGGAAATAATTTATTGGATGATTGCTTAATCATTAATTAACATAACTTTTATTTTATTTACAGTATCTGTTGGGAACAAATCGGTGCTATTGATCAGATATATTTGGACTGAACATGGAGGATACGTATATCAGCACGGTGGAGGTAATTCTCCTGAGAATGGTAGGAATTATAGACAATGAGAAGGGAACGTTGGGGCTAGTTACCTATAGGTAAGTAACTTTCAATCCGGAATTTTTAAATCTTGAAAAAGAATTGGAGGATATTAGATCGTCCGGGCACAGGATTTGAACCTGAGAACATACAGATGTAAAATATGGTGTCCATGTAATGTTTACATATTAAAAGCACGACAATTTAAAACAATTGTAAAAGTCTGGGGCAATGAAGTAAAAAATTGGACTGCATGTTCATCCACAAAATTTAGTGAACATTTAAAATTTTCTGTTCTCAGATGATCCCAAATGACTTCCTAAATTTCTTATGCAGACTGGTGTAGGTGATGTTTATTCCGCTGAAACGTTTATGCCTTATTGAACTAACTAAGTGCATTTTCTTCTGATACTTTGTCAGAAAAGTCAGCACATGATGCCCCATCCAAGCTTGTTCATACAATGACCAAGACTTCAATGTTGCAACTTTCATTAATGTACCGTAAAATACACTGGCCAACCGGAATGAATAAAACAAGCGGGATATTTAAACGTCCCTAAGAAAGCTCTCCGGACAGTGAGACATCTTGGCAACAAACGGTACTGTTCCGGGAAAAACGGGACGAATGGACGCCCTAATGTAAAGTCGCGACGTTATCACCTCGGCCCTGTGCTTGTTAAACAAGTACTAGTACATAGGAAACTGACGATTATTTCGCTCGAATATACATTGTCTTTCATTTAACACTACTGTAAGGCTTATGTTAACTAGGAAATAGCACTTTGTCCATTTAATTAAACATCATTTGAGAACTTATTTTAAGCAAAAAATTAAACTTAATTGAGATTTTACATAGGCTTCACACTAGTTTGAATATACACTGTCTTTCATTTAACACTACTATTTAGGCTTATGTTAACTAGGAAATAGCACTTCTTCCATTTAATTAAACATCATTTGGGAACTTATTTTGAACAAAAAACTAAGCTTAATTAAGAATTTACATAGGCTACATTTAAAACAACTGTTTAGTCATTAACTAGGAATTGAGTGTAAGATATTTATTATATACTGTATATGAAAGTTATAAGCAAACAATGTGTTTTAACGTAAACTAACTATTCTGTGTCAGAAGTCTTTAAAAATCTTATCCACTGATATTGCTGTAAGCTTTGCATGCCTACTAGTTGAGAAAAGGGATATTGACAACATAATTTACATTTACAAAAATCGAAAATTGAAGGCCAATTATCATGAAACTAATAAATTTCTCTATAACATTCTAAAAACATTTTGGAGAAATATTTATTAAATTTTAACTCTCTAACAATTAAATGACTGAACTGTAGTAGTAAATTAGAGTAGCTTTATCACCTGTAGGAATTCCTCAAGAATTTAGTGTTTTTTTCTCAATATTGGTTCAGAATTATCGAAATAAACGGTTTGTTTATTTATACATAATGTCAGCAGATGAGATTGAGAATATAAGAATAAGTTTAAAACTAAACAAATACAAAATACAGATTATCGAATTCATTTTTAGAAGGTGTACGAACGCAATTAATCCGTTTATTACTAAGTTGATACCTTTTATTTATTTAGGATACGTACAAAGAAATGTAAAATCGCCAGAATTTTACCAATTTATAAATATGGTGATAAAGCCAATCCATCTAATTATTACTTACCAGTTTCCATTATACCGATTTTATGTAAGTTGTACATAGGTGTGTGGAGGGTAAATACTGAATTCTTACCAGTAATTAATAAAATTATTTTTGTAGTATCAATATGGTTCTAAAAAATTATAAATAATGACGTTGGTTAGAATTCGGAATTCCTTTGATAGGAATACATCTTCAGCAGGTCTTTTTTACTGACCTGGAAAAAACTTTCCTTACCATTAATAGTTCTCAATGATTACATTTTAGGAGATAAATATCGGTGGTCAGCCATATTAAGTGAGTACCAAATTCTGCATTCGCCTTTGTGTCACTGGAAAGTATGAAAATCCCAAGTCAAGTTGTAACACCTTTTTAATGCAATATTAATTAATTAGCATCAAATAAGCTCTAGAATAGGCTACAGTAATTTGTCACGACGATACATGTGAAATAAACCACAAAACTGTTCCCCATATAAACATCCTCTATTACTAAGCGGCTGTTGTCCATTGTACATTAAACATTTCTTTTATAAAAAAAGTCCACAAAGAAACACGAATTCTGAACTTCTACCAATTGACAACATATCAAGTTCAGTGTCATTTCCTTGCAAGAGTAAACAATTGAAGTTTATCCTCCAGTAGGCGGCTCGATTTAGACCATAATTATGATAATTCTCTCGTCATTTTGCGCTAAGTTTCTTCATCTCCGCATTTCATTTTATATAGGCAATCTTCCTTTGCTTCGACAGTCGTCTGCATAGGTCTAAAGAGAACATTCTTCGAATTCTGTTTTAATGAAAGAGTAACAACACGTGGCCTGATTTACACAAAGAAATACTTACTTTTAATGTTTTACATGAGTATGCCATCCAGACTCTTTTTAATATGTATAATTTAATGAAAGATTCGCTTATAGATAAAGAATAAAGAATTTTTACTCAGTGTCTTTATTATAATATACACTGTATGCGTAGCTTGCCATACAATTCATCTGGAATGAAGGCCCGCCTATTCGTATCTAGAAGCAGACTGTCGCTGCCCAATCATGTTTCGTTTCTCTGACAAATGTCCTCTTACGTCGAAGCTTCTGGGCGTAAGATTGCAGGGTAATACAATCTCTAAGAAATGTTGATGAAATTTATAGTTAGAAGGCCCCCTCAAGCTACGAGAAATATGATGTTGAAGCCTGGGACACTAAGATTTGCTGACACTAATAGTAAGTTTCAGTATACCACGCTTATTATTGTGGAGAACCAGTAATATGGAGGTTTGGTAGACGGTAGGAGTACTTAGATAAGATATCAGTAGCCCAGACTCCTTTTTATATTAATATTTAAACCTATAGAAGCTATGATGAACCTGGAATGTTGCTACCATTTTGCTTACAGGGACCAATAGATTCTCTTCATTTAGCGACCATTGCTCTGCGGCATCCTTTCCCTTTTACTCTTATTCTTATTTGTATTGTTTTTTTATTATATTTTAACATATAAGTGATCTATGTCTAGATTCTTGTTACGCTTTTAGATTTAGTTAACTTATTTATCTACGCGCATACAGAGATGAATACGTATGAACACACACACAGAGAGAACCGGATATATCAGAAATTCTGTCTATTTATTGAAGATATACTACAGTGAACACTAGGGTATAAATGTCCTTACTTAGCAGGTCATATCCTCATATTTTAAGGATGGCCTGGGGTCCTTCTTTATTTATAAAAACCTCCAATAAGTACTTATTTTTGTGCAGGCAATTTTTAAAGACTAAAAAAGGATGCTTTTATTTCCAGATTTTACCAAATGATGTGTCTGAACATCGTATCACAATTTATTCAAGAAAGGTTATCACTCCTTATACCCAGTATAGACTATATGAATAAGGATAAAAGAACTGACCTTAAAAACACCATAGGAACTTTTTGGAAACAATACAGATTTATTATATCAATAGCGTGGGCATACAGTTAAGTACCGGTATATTTTAAAATATATTAAAAACTTTTCACATTGAAAAATGTCAGTAAAAATTTGCGGCATAGAATTATTAAGTATCCACTCTAGAAATATTGCCTTGTCACCAAAAGCACTTTTTCAAAATAAATATTAAATGTTAAACCTATTGTGATCAAATGAATAAAATTGATTAATTGCTGTCCTTATTTAAAAAATAATAAATAAATAAATAAAAACTTGTTTACGCTACGGAGTAAATGAATAAAATAAAACCGTATGAATATAAAAGATATTACCTGACTGTTGTGAAGTTCTTGAAATTGCTGAGCCTCTGTTGATGTAGAGTAGTTGGTTAGGCCTATTTCAGCAGCTCGTGAGGTGTACACTTGTTGTCTTGTGTGGTTAGTTTGTTTCCATAAAGTTGTCCCCTTATGTTGATGCATAAAAAAGATGCATTTCGACATGTTCTATCATGTCATCTTCAGTTCCTTATAATTATTGATATATACTGGGGGTATAAGGAGTTGTAACCTTTCTTGAAAAATACTTCCCCCTTTGAAATCAATATGAAGTTCGTCAAACTAATCACAATCTTAATTCCCTGATATCGTAATCGTTTTTGCACACTTTTGCACATTTCACTTTTGTTATTACCGGTATCAATCTCTTTGTTATAATCTATGTATGGGAAACTTCTAATTTAGATCTTGCTGTTGTTAGCAGTCTAATGACCAGAACGTTACGGAATATTAAGTACCATATTATGCTGCGAGTTTTATTTATGCATTCAATTCACAAATAGGAAAATGAAAACGGAAGTTTACTATTAATGAACTTAATTTTTCCAATGAGGATGGTATTATAATAAAATATAATAATCGTGCCTACCTTATAGCCTCATTTAATTAATAATCTTTGATGGTTTGCCTTTAACCCCAGTTTTTTTTTTATTTGTAGTATAAAATTGTTCTTATATTATAATATACACAGAAAACTGGTTTAAAATCATATAATTATTTCTAGTTGAATTAGGCCTATTTTTTTTGCATCTTTCATTTTAAAATTTTCCAGTAAAATGTATCTGCTAAAATGTGTTTGACCTATTCCTTATGAATAAATATTACAGAAACAATAAACGTTACTAAAACAGTGTGTTAAAAGTGCATATATGCCTTTGTCAATCTTTTTTTAAGTATTACCTTTATTACCAGTCAAGTTTACTGCTCTATGGGAGATTGGATACAAATACTTTCAAAAATTCGGCGTTCTGATGAGGTAGCCAATTGTTTATTTTTGCAAAGCTTTCTTGGTAACCATGGATAGTGATGAGCAAATGCAAGACCAAGACCAAGACCAAGGCGGTCTTGGTCTTGGTCTTGGTATTGCACTCTCAGTCTTGGTCTTGGTCTTGCATAGGTAACCCTGGTCTTGGTCTTGGTCTCGGTCTTGCATCAGTGGTCTTGGTCTTGGTCTCGGTCTTGCATACTCGGTCTTGGTCTTGTTGCAAGAGTCTTGCAGTCTTCTTTTACGCATCTTACATGATTTAAAGTTACACCGATTACATGTGTGTTATTGCTTGCGAAAGTAACGAAAGTTATTGCTTTTAGTTGCAGTAAACAGTAATGTGATGTCACGCTGTTTGCCGAAACGTCCATAGTGATATAAGCTAGAACAGTAAACTTTGAGTGTAAATTTAAATATTCTCTGTTATCCTATTGCAGAACTTTAAACCCAAAATCCACGAGATGCTATACACTATTTGAGAGTGTAAAATTATGAATATTATATTGTAAAGTTTCAAATTGAACGGCTGTGGAGACAAGGAGTGATATTAACAGGATGTGTATGAAATGTTTAAAAGACTTCCGCATAGGAGAGAGGTTCTATCTGACCTGTTTAAAACAGTATAATATAGTAACAAAACATAACGGCATTGAAGCAGATGCTTTAGAAATTGTGCAATCTATAGCAAATCACACAATGTCCATTCGAAACCCAAACCCATAGGCTGCAATAAATAATATTTATGTTTTCATATACCCTAGTTCTAATTTATAACACATTGTGAAAAGATCATTTCTGCACTTAAAGATTTCCGCTACCTCCCATAAATTACTTTCTACTTACTTTCAAGTTTCGGGCCTTCAATTAATTGGGTCATAAATAATTATAATTATTCTTCATGAAGCAAATATTTCTAGACCAGGCATTTTCTACTTTTAGTATCTTTTCCCATTCGATATGCATCCTTAATAGGAATCAGCAGTAAGAACTTAAACACCGCGACCGTCATGTGTCAATAACAAAATTGTAGTAGTAAAAAAAGGTTTTCAGTGGATCTCCTATCTATCATCAGCAAAATGTAGGCCTGTATAGCTACAGTACAATCAGATACGTAACTGTAATGTAATAACTAGCAAATACCCGTCAAATAAGTTCCTGTTTTAATTAATCTACGGTTTAATTGTGTTTTATTGAATAATTATGAAGAATACCGGGCGTATAATCTGATTTTTTCAGACTTCACTTTATTTTGAAATTTTCTGCAAAGAGAATGGAATGAGCTGAATAGCTATGTTATATTTTGTTCAAGTAGACAGGAAAGATTCTATGTGAGAGTGGCTATGAATATTAATGATAGGTGTAAAAAAGGATACCATTTTAATGAATAGGATACTGAGCATGTTAATAGGCGTTTTAAGTTACGGGGGCTACTGTTTAAAGTTTAAATTCCTCAGTCATAGGCCGCCCCCATGGCTGAACGGTTAGAGCGCTCGCCCTCCACCGCTGGGACCCGGGATCGGATCTCGATAGATCCATGTGGAATTTGTGGTGGACAAAGTGGGGTCGGGGCAGGCTTTCTCGGGGTGCTCCGTTTTCCCCTGCCATATGTAGTTCAATCGTTGCTCCATTCATCGTAGTATGACCATTTGGTTGTAATAAAGAATTATTATAAATCCTCTTTCATAGCTTTCATTTAACCCAGTGAGAGGTTAGAGAAACTAGTTATTAAATAACTGTATGGCAGAATTTTTAAGTTTTATTGGTAAATTATGTTGTCAGTTTTTATATTGTACGCAAAATGAAATTTCATATATGGCTTTGGACCTTTGTTACATCTTTTTGTCTTTCGTACTTTAATACTAGTGAACTATTGCAATTAAACATTTTAAAAATGAATATGGAGTGTTTATCGTGAATTTAACTCCCACCAATTGAAGGAACTAGCTGTATGGAATGCCATTCAGGGAAATCCGTCAGATTAATTGTAAGTTTTCATTGCAGTAATTTGTTTTAACGTAGTGGTGAGAGAGGTAGTATACGGATTTTTTACCTCTACATTATAGGCCTACCAGCCTTGGGACTACCCCGGCTAGCGACACTGCGGCGCCTTTGGAGTAGCGGTCGCTGGCTCGCTGCATACACAATGGGGCTTTATAAAACTTTTTCAAATAGCAAGACTGCAAGAGTCTTGCGGTTAGGTCTTGTTCTTGCCAGAGTCTTGCAGGGTTGGTCTTGGTCTTGGTCTCGGTCTTACATGGTCAGTCTTGGTCTTGGTCTTGCTAACGATGATGCGGTCTTGGTCTCGGTCTTGCATTTTCTGCAAGACCAAGACTGCAAGACCAAGACTGGTCTCGCTCATCACTAACCATGGAGCCTCATCAATTTTTTATTTTTTTTTACACATTTTTATTATTACAAGTTACAAAAATACAAATTATTACAAAAGTATTACAAATACAAATATAAATAATATAAACACAATTAGTACAATTTCAAAAGAGTATTATTTGCCCCGCATGAGCATAGCTCGTGTTCGGGGTCAGTTCAGTCGTACTAAATATGTACCTCAAGCTAACAGTATGGATAAGAATGTTCGTACAGGCTCAGATGGATATAAATCTAGACTGCCGGATAAATGTAGGCTTTCAAAACATGTCGGTTCAATAATTTTAATGTGTCCTGCTTTGTCCCGTCTCTTTAGGCTCATATGTCCTTCTTTCCATCCATAACCAGCTGGTAACCCTAGTAAACACGCATGACTCACGAGTATTGTTGGATGCGTTTGGTAGGAACTTCATGGGTGATAGTTACTGTAATATTTTTTATTGTATACTCACTGAGGATGTACATTGTAGCACAGTAATGAAGACAATTGGTTCATGCCTTGCACGAAACACTCTTACAAGAGAACTAATATGTTTTTTTAAAAACTATTACCCCTTATGTAAATTTCCCTTTTATGAAATCAGAGATAATTGTATCTGTCGAACATTACTTGCGAACATTTATCTTAAGCTAGGATTTGAATCCATGATCATTGGCTTTCCATGCCGATGATCTACTAACTGAGCTATCCAGAGTTCGATTCATGTAATGTTCGGCATAAACAAGATTCTATGGTTCCATGAATACATAGACCTATCTATTCCTCAGATGTTATTGTAGACTACAATAACAGTGAACCAAGCTCTGGCTAGCTCAGTTGGTAGAGCATCAGCACAGAAAGCCGAAGGTCATGGGTTCAAATCCCAGTGTCAGAGGAATTATTCTCCTATACTGTTCTTGTTTCTCTTATTTTATACCCGAATGGTCTGTAAACGATCTGTTCTAGACTGGTCAGAAGATATGATTGGAGATATGTCTTGAAATTCTGCCGCATACTTTAGTGTACAGTAGAGAGGCTAATTGGATTGAGGTTGGTTCGTTTGTTCGGTTTATCGAATATGTGCAAAATGACACGTTAAAACTTCGAGAGTAGTAAAATAATAATAATAATAATAGAAATGGATAACAATACAGTAGTTGTACTGATTAGTCCAACATTAATAAAATACTGAAAGTCATTTATCCTACTCTAGTTATGTGATATGAGCTGTCTATGACAAACAAATGGACGGCGTTTCGAGGACGCCGGTATAGACAAATATTCACAGTACATGCATGCCTTTTGATTATATTAGGCCTATATTATTTACTGTAGATATCCAATGGCATTTGTATGCTGCTTAGACTAAACCATTACTGGTTGCAGGAATTTTATTCCATAGAACTAAATAGCCTATGTAGCCAGTAGACCATAGGTGAGCAACTGAGGGGAAACGTTTTAGTCCCCATCCCTTGCTGTGACGTAAGAAACCTGTTCTTCATGTTCAGTGTCACGTCGAAACTGCTTTATGCTGACGTCAAGGGCGACTGTAGTGGGAGAAATTCCCCTACCGCACAGTGACACGATGTGCCACAGAAGCGCACCCATGCACTAGACACTAGACACTAGACACTATATTTGAACGATCAAGTTTATTGTTTAAAAATTTATTATGCTGGGAGGTTTTCGTGGCGGCCTGGGTGGAGTAGTCTGTAAGGCACTACCCTTTCTATTCCGAAATTCGCTATTTCGAGTCGGCCCAGGTCGATACCGTTTATATGAGCGTAAATGCGAAAGTCCTATAATTGAAGTTTTATGGTAGGCTATGTAAAAAGAGCTTTAGTAGCACAAAATTCGAACTGACGTCGGTTACAGACCTAAATAGCAGTACACCACCGCCTTTCACTATAAATTCCAGCCAATCAACTATTCGGAAACACTATTTACTGGAAAGATTTCAAGAACAATAAGATTTGTTAGTTTTTCTTCTCAATTTAGGATAGACTAATCACGATCATTGGAAGTAAAAACGTAGCCTATATTCAGTATATTATGTAAAAATTTCACAATTCTATTAAAATAATCTATCGCTGTCAGGACAAAGCTAGTGAACTAGACGAGGAAATAACATTTACCCACTTGCATTCAAGAAGTTGTGGGTTAATGTCTCATGGTCAGTCAATCTGAGTTTTCCCATTCACAAAGAGGAATACCGGATTGGAATTACTTTGTCATTAACTTCAGATCAGATACATACTGTTTAATGAATACAAATGGGCCTAACCCATCGAAGATAAGATAGTAATAATAATAATAATAATAATAACAAAATACCTTGTCTGCACCTTAGGTAGGCCTATTAGTTTGATTATAGCCTACACAATATCGAATTTTTGCTACTATAACTTATTTACTTAAAATTGGATCTTAATGATAGTTCAACTATTAAATAAATGTAATTCAATAGGATACCGCATAATCAAATTTACAATTGCACATTAATTATTTAATATAAATCAAATCAGCGCTAATGTGAGTTAAAAAATGTATTTTGTGGTAAAAATATCAAATGTTTCGTTTTCACATCTGTGGATCAATATTTTCTCCAATAATAATCCTGATGTATTGTTCGTTTTATGACATGGAAGTGGTAATTAACTCTCTTGTGTAGGGAATGTAGTGGAGAAATTCTTCAACGTATTGCTAACGTAAGCTTGAGTTCTATTACTGGTACGAAGAAGAAAGTCAAGACGAAGGCACACGGAGAGATGGGCAGTTGTTGCACTATGTTGAAATGCTTGTACAAGAAGATAAGTTTCTGCCTTCTCGTAATATTGCATATTACTAACCTCACATTACGCATCTCGGCCGACCAGATTGGTGGGCACAACTCTCCCATTTTTTCTATCTATTTAACGTGTTCTTACCTGTCAAGGACATCAATGGAGTTACCGAGAAAATAATTAAATTCATCATAAAGAATTGTATGAAAGCAGAGATATAAAACTAATAGAGTGTTAATAAACTTAATTTTGTTTCCAATGGGGGTTTTTTATATTAAAGTAAGATATAATTTTCCCACCTTATACCCTCATTTAAATAAAAATGCTTGGATGGTTTGCCCTAAATTCCTCAAGTATTTATTCTTTAACATAAAACATGTATTATTTTATGTTAAAGAATAAATAAAGAATAAGTAATTATTCTTTAACATAAAATATGTATTATTTTATGTTAAAGAAATACTTGAGGAATTTAGGGCAAACCATCTAAACATTGTTATTTAAATGAGGGTATAAGGTGGGAAAATTATATCTTACTTTAATAGAGTTTTTATTTATAAGTAAAATGCTAGATTTTAACCATGTGATACGATTGAAGACTTGCTATTGTGTTGCACTTTTTTTCATCGATTTCAGACATAGAGCCCAATGATGATATCACTTCATGATTGTTATATCCATATATATATATTTATCTCTGAAAGGATTAATATTTACCGTATAATTCCGCAGATAAGACAACCTTCAGATCAATTTTCGTCTAATTTTCATAGTTTTGGCGTACATCTGTCCTATAATCGACCTCCACACTATCAACGGTGAACGGCCTATGAATTTTTGTTGACAGTACAACTTCAAAAAGTTTAGTTTTTGTTTCAGTTTTCTGGTTGATCGCAAAAGTGTTGCCAGCCATTGGAGGCTACCCTTACCGAAACAAAGCTTCCTTCATATTTTTTTCCCTTCAAATGGCGCCACTGAGCACAGTTGCACCACAATGAAGCATAACGATACGCGCATTGTGCCTGAGCCCCATGTACACGTACGGTTGGGAAAATGAAAAAAAAAAAATAGGTTGATGTCGTGGATTACGGCTTTTTTGTTTTATTTTCGAAATTCGCGTTATTTCGCGGCTTACATTTGCTCGAAAATGATGCCTAATATCTTAATAGGCCTATATCAAGGTAATATAATCTTGGCATCTGAATAGGCCTGCATCATTTTATAATGGTTTCAATTTATAAGTTTCAGTTCAATTTTTATTTGTATCCGTCCTATGAGATGACCCCGGATTTTGGGGGCTTTTTTATGATTCAACTACCGTCTTATCTGTGGAAATATACTGTAATCCCGTCTTAAAGAAATAGCCTCTGTTTGTTATTTCTATAATTCCGAGAAAAATCGTTTAGAAAGTTTGAACCTTAGTGAAAACTCAATTTTGTATGAAATTGTATTAGGCAATGTTAGGATGTGTGTCCTTTATAGACTACACCTACTGGACCGAATTGCGTGAAGTTTTTTGCAAAAAGGTTCCGCGTTGTCCGGAAAAGATTTAAAGCTATTAAAATCCTCGATGTGACCAGTAGAAAGAAATTTAGAGGCTTAAATGTTGTATTTAAATATTACACATCAAATGCAATTTAGTTCTCCTGACAACAATATTGTTTGCAGTGTTCACATAGGCCTTGGGTAGTTCATTTTACTAGGCTTTAACAAATAAATATAGTTAGAGAGGCTATCGATGTAATTCGTTTTTGTAAATCAATATAATGGAGTAAATAAATATCGCGTGTGATGGTTCATTGATAAACTTCATTCTGAAGCTGGATATAAATCAACTAGTACAATTATATAATGTAACTTAATAGGATTTTCAGCCTTTATACTAGTAAAATTTCAATACCACATATGACGTAATATGTCCGAATATGAAAGACTTGGGAGATAAACAATTCAAATTTTATTTAGAATTTTGTATAAGCAAATGTTTATGTACTAATTTTTACAGCTTTTGTAAAGTGTCAATTAGTTGGGCATGTTCATTATCATATTGTTATATATAAAATGGTTACATTCAAGATAATTGGCATGGAAAGTTTCAAACAAAGTATCACACTATTTATTCAAAAGAATTAAAATATAAGTTGCGTGAACTATTATTAATACAATAAAAATATATTTATGACTAAAATATCACATAACTTATGATGGAGTTATGGTTGCATCTGGCAGTATGCAAGCTTAAAAACCTTAAAGAGTGAATTATAAAAATCGCTAACATCAAGTTAGGTTAAAAGTGACACAATTTTTTGTGTATGATTAATTATAATTTATGATGAAGCGGGAGTTGAAGAGTATTTCATTTAAATAAGGTATAAATTACACCTATATCCAATGCTAAACAAATAGTAAGCAAGTATTTCACCCTTGTCAAATGGTGGACATGTCATAGATTCATTTTTGAAGTTACCATAAACAAAGTCTGTTATTATGACCAATATTTGTAAGTTTCAGTTTAAAGTCTTTCTTATAACTTACACCATTTAGTTTTTATCTTGAATGCTGAGCTGTATTGGTTTGACTTGTGGAATGTGACGTTGCCTCATTGTAAAATCTACAATTTATTTCGTATTCGGCACTTATCGTCGTTATTTAGATGAGATGCATTTCGATACAAATTTAACGTGTCATCTTCAGTCAATGTTAAGCTGATGTTCTGCTATGTATACCAACTGCTCCCTATAGTGGCTGACGGGCTGACGGGTATGGTGGCTTTCTCTACCCTACAAGGCCTCTGTTTCCCACAATTCTTATTGGCAGACCATATTTAAATTCATAAAATTAAAAATTAAAATTGAAAAGTGGTGAGTCGGTTGGGCACCTGCCTTCCACTTCGGCGGCCAGGGTTCATTCCAGGACGCGTTCAGGATTTTTCAGAACTAAAACCGACGACCGCAGTATCACAATGCCTATCACTCGTTTAAGATTGACTCGTATGGTTGAGGAGCAGCCAGCTTTGAATGGTAGGCCTATTCTCTAACACTGCTTTTGACAACGGTAAAGTCAGTTATCCGGTTGTAGGCTTAATAAATTAATATAACTTGTTTTAACGCGTATAGGGTATATTTTGTACAAGTACGAGCAAAATAAAAACTGCGAAAATTCCATGTGGGCAACCTGCAGTGAGTTCCACGCAAAAGTTGGCCAATCATGCGGGTTTCTGCGTCGCGGCGGTCACAGCTCCAACTCCCGAACGATCAGGTGAAATATCTACGCAAATAAAGCCGCGAACGATGTAATGGTTCAGGTTCTCACATTTACAGTTTGAAATTACAATGAAAATAACCACGTACCTCATCACAAGAGTTGTTGGAAATGTCCTCCTATTGCATCCACACAATACTGGCACCTGTTTAGGAAATTTTCTTTCACGCGCATTAGTTCATCTTACGAGACAGAGTTATTTTCTCTTGTGAAATTGTTTTTAGGTTCTTCTAACAGTATGTGACAATTATTTATGGGGAAACTTGAAAAATAAAGTGTATAGGTCAATTCCCCATTCATCACGTCACATGACTGCTCATCATTGATCAATTGTTTGGTCGAAGGTGCCAGTATACGGGTTCGTAGACGCAGTATCAGACTTGTCACGAGTAGCAGTAGCGTCTCAAAAAAAAAACCACGAGTAACAACAGTAACAACAACATACCTAATCACATAGTGCGGTTAGTGGTTAGTGTAAGGACCTATGAAGTAAAGAAATCGTATAAGTTCTACAAATTTACTGTATCCTTCTCGCATCTTTTGTTTACATCATATACTGTAGCTCATATACTGTGACTGCAAGCCATCTTTGACATTGCCATTCAGCTGATTGCTACCAATGCTTACTCTTTATTTTTGATATGTAATATCTCAGCGACTTCTTAATAAGTGTCATCAGAGGTTTCATATTTATAAGATTCGAGAGCGATGAAGTAAAACGAAATAGTTTGTACACACATGCGAGTCTGAATGGGACGACTGAGGTATCATGTGAGTAATATTTATAACCTATATATAAACCTATTCTGTTCTCATGTTACTCTGATGTTGGAGACTATGGTTCTGTTCTCTTGCTGTTTACATGAAGAAAGTCCTGATTTTGTTGCCTACAGAAAACTTGAACTTTTATGTGTTTGTTAAGATTCTGTGTAAAACAATTGTTAGAACGGAGTATTTAGTACTTGGGGAAAAATGCGAACGTTGAGATGGTTTAAATGAAACAAAAGCATTTTATTAATAAGAATAAGAATAAGAATAAGAATCTTTATTGTCATAAACATATAAATACATGCATAGACAGTCGTCATGGTTATAGCCTACTAATATCCTTTATAGCATTGCAAGTATTCAACATAATATATATCCAATTGTTAATTAAAACACCTACAACATTTTAACTGTTGATTTAAATCACATAAATTACAAATAAAATTCCCAGTTAATGCTAAAAAAATCATTATCGTTATACAAACATTCTTTAATCAATATACGCTTGATTTTACATTTAAAATTGGTGTGTGACAAAGATTTGATTTTGGTAGGTACTGTATTGTACAACTTAGTTGATACATAAAAACCAGTTTTTTTGTGAACTATTAAATTGGTATTGTTGTATCCTTATAGAGTTTTTATTTCTAGTGTCATGTAAGTGAATATCTCCATTGGTTTGAAAATGTTCAAAATGACCATGGACAAAACAGAGTAAATGTAATACATAAAGGGAATATAAAGTTTATACACCTAAATCAGCAAATAATGGTTTACAAGTGAGTCGATGTGGGGCTTTGCAGAGTATTCTAATTGCCCTTTTTTGTAAAATAAATATATTTTTTTAAGGGACCAGCCCTATATCCTTTTAGCCACACAGTTTTAATTTTACTAAACGGAACAACGTTAAAAATGTGTCCTTAGGTGCAAGGATTATAATTAGGTGCGAAATTGGTTCATATATAAGAATGTATCCTGTAATTCTCTTACCTTAAAATACGTAATTCATGATAATAACATACAACTGACGGCCATCTTATGTGGGTAAACAGGTTAACCAGCACGACAAACCTCACTGGAGATATAATATGGCACATTTTGGAAACGCGTGAATTCGGTATGCCCTACAAAACTAATATCACTGTTCATAACCTAACAAACCTATCCTAACCAAACCAAACCAACCTAACCTAACCAAAAAATTTAACGTAACCCAACTGCCACTAAAATAGAATCTACCTGCCACTACTTACCTTAATGCAAGAAGATCAGTTGGTCATCCTGCTTCGCAGTTGCTCATCCTACTTCACACAGAACCATAATATGGCTGGCGTGTTTTATGAGTAATAAAAATGAACTGGATGAAATTATTAAAAATACAAGTTAGAGTTCTAAAAACTAGTAATTCCGCCCCTTAGTCAATTCCTTTAACAAAAATAAGTACATTTTATGAAGTTTCCAGTTCCAAGAAGGAAAACTGTATGGCAAAGGATTTAGTGCTCTACCCTGGAATTAGTGTTGGTCACTATCAAGTTTACAATCCCAGCCTTGCTTCTGGATCACGTAACCCACATGCAACTCATTGCCAGTCGTAATCCTCGCCTTCAAACAAGCATTTTCTCTCCAGAGACTGCTATTTATAGGTTAGAAAAGTGACATTATCATTTTCTCAGTGTTTGGGAAACTTTCCAGAAAAACTAACTTACTATACGGCTTCTATGTTTATGAATAGACTACAATGAGCTAAAAATCACCGATGCATAATCATGAAAACCATCATCGAAATATCAAAGGAATTTTGAAGATTCACAAGATCACTGTTATCGGAAACCAGGTAGTACCACCAACTAGCACGCTCTCCAACGAACGTGCCAAGCCGCCACAAACATGACAAAACACTGCAATTGTATTAAAATAGTACACCTAGGCTTAATAAACCTAAAGTAACATTTGTTAAATAACTGTGCGATTGCCTTAAATCATATACGTATTATTTACAACCTAACAAAATATGTGATGAAATAGTGCACTCTGTACGCTGTACTTTTTTTAGAAACTCAAAAAAAGGCCAGGTTGTGATGTAGAACCTATTGAATTCATATACAAACTCAGTTTATTCCTAAAAATAACCGAAATTAAAGAAACTCGTGAAGAATTGGGAACTTATAATATAACCTAATATGGCGTAATTTTTACTGGTTACTCATAAGATTAGGTAGGTGGTCATGACATGGGGAAGCGAGGAACGGTGAGCATAATCGATCTCATCGCGAAACGGTGTAGAAACTTGATGATATTGACGATGGTTATGAAGTTGCCGCTAGAGCTGCCTGTCACTAAACTATCTTAAGCTAACCTAATCTAACCTAACCACTCACTAACCTCGAGCTTGTTCTTCCCGCGTGTAAAACTATTGGCAGCATTGTATGACGTAATCACAATAATTCGAAAAACCAGTTAATCAAAGTGTTGGGAGTAGGGTTGCCACCTTTTGGTAAGGCTAAGGCGGGACAATTATCGAATATATGCATATCGCAGCTCTTCATACCTAAATTTGTACCTGGAACAATTTATTAATAAGAGAAAGATTATATATATTCGTTACAAAGCCAAAACTGAATAGGCTATGTAACAGTAACACTAACATTAGAAAAGAAAAGGCTATCAAAATAATAAAAAATATATAATGCGTCCCTCTTAGGCATAATTCGGGACGCTGAAAATGTTCTTAAAATGCGGGATGTCCCGCCAAATTAGGGACAGGTGGCAACGCTAGTTGGGAGATAATCTAGGGGCCGCGCAAGCCTCACTGCGACATTAAGCAAACTTCATGCAGAGTGCCCAAGTGGACCCTAATGCGGTTGCGTTACAACAGTCAACCTATTGTTGCTTACTTACTTACTCAATGGCAATAGATAAATCCTAAGCAAGTTAAGGAACTTAATGGAATCCGGGAGTTCATTGCCGCCCTTACCTTTGCCCACCATTTAACCCTATTCTGTGCTAACTCCATCCAACCATCCCTCTCAAATCCTACTTCCCTTAAATCTATCCTAATATTTTCCTCCCATCCATGTCTAGGTCTTCCAAGTGATCTTTTCCCTTCGTGTCTCTCAATCAATAATTTTTAGATAATTTTTAGATATTTTAATGTTAGTTTTCTGAACAAAAGGCGAGAAGGTAAAGAGTACCTGAACTCCATAAAAACAGGTATTTCCTTATTTGACACTTTACTTCTACCTTAACATTATTTGTATCCAATGTGTAATTACTGCTCCCAGATATTTGAACTTCTCCACTTCTTTGCACGAATTACCGACTATTCTAATATTTTGTCGGTCATTATTTTGAAGTTCCATGAACATAATATATTTAATTTCTTCTGTATTTATTTCCAATCCAACATTTCTGCAGGCTTGTCTCTTCATTGTATTTATATCGTCAGACAAAAGTCATCTGCATAACCTAAAATTGGGTGACTGCCATTTAATTCTAGGCCTACCTTGTTTTTCACAACTTTTCTGATTGCAAATTTCATACCGAAATTAAAAATTAAAGGCGATAGTGCATCTCCTTGCTTCAAGCCGTTTTTAAGTGCGAACCTATCTGATATAAGTTTCCTACCCTGCCTCTGCTATACGTTTCATTTAGACACATTCAAATCAGCCGAATTAACTTCATTGAGGTACTCAATATCCATACTCAACGATGATATTATACCAACTGTCTCGCCTAACTTATTCATATGCTTTCTCAAAATCACACTTTCTCCAAGATTTTGCGAGTACAAAATATTTGATCAATGGTTGTTCTACTCCGCCTACATCCACATTGATAATCTCCAAGGATTTCGCCCGCATAAGGAATTAATATTGACAGAAGTAGGCCTATATTGGACAAAATGTTGTATGATGTGTATAAGACAGAAATTCCTCGATAGTTATTACATTCGCCCTCTATCTCCCTTTTTTTATGGATCGGTATAATAATACATTTTTTTCCATTCTTTTGGCAATTCCTCCTTTTTTCCAATCATAAGAACGAGTTTATGGACCTCTATTTCTAATTTATTCCCTCGTGCCTTAATTAATACTGCTGGAATTTGACCTGGAGATTAGTGAGTTTTTCTACTTTCGTTTTTTTTTTGTATTTATTTATTTATTTATTTTTTATTATTTTTTTATACATATAGCTATTTACAATTCTGTTAGAGTCGGTTCAATAACCAACTACTCTACTGCGAATATTTCACTTTCTACACTTTGGACATTTCCATGTAGCCTACATTTATTAATTCATTAAATAAGTTTTTCCACCGATTCAACATATTATTCGGAGCCGCGAGTATAGTACCATCAATGTCCTGAAATATGTTCGTTTTAGGTTGAAATCCTATCTTCAACTCATTTAACATTTTTGTCTTTGCTATTTAGGCCTACCTCTAATTCATTAACTTTATCTTTGAGATACATTCGTTTCTTTGTTCTAAAGGTTCTAGAGGTTTCTTGTTTATCATTGTTGAGATTTTTGACAGTAGTTTCATTCGGATTTTGCAATCATTGTAGTTTCGGTTGCTTTCTTGCATCTACTGATTTGATGCACTCGTCATCGAACCACGGCTTATGTGGTTTCAGTTCAAGCGGACCTTATTTTTGCATATCCTTTAATGTTGTCTTTAATGCTTTCCCAGCTCTTATATTCATATCATCCCTATCTTCTTGTTCCACAGTGTTTTCTAGAACTGCAAATCTATTTGAAATCTCGACTTTGTAAACGTTCCTAATTTGGTCTTCATCTCGCTTTTTCAAATTGAATCTCTCTAAGTGGGGTTTCACACCAAAGCCAGGCCGGGCCGGGCCGAGCCGAGCCGGGCGAAAATCGCTTGACCACTAATTATGCAGTATTTCAATGGGAGCTTTCTAATAAGACGCCGGGCCGGGCGAAGCGAAGCCGAGCGATTTTGAGCAGTCCTGCTTCCCGCTACTTTAAGCGGTTTCTGCCTGCGTTTTTGTTTAGTCAAGCTCTGTGTCCCGGCCTGGACAAATGGATTCCAATATATAATCGAATGTATGGGTACTCATTCTAAAATATCCCCAGAAACGTTCTTCATCTTCTCGGAGTTTCTCGTATTGAGTGCGAACTGTCCGCTTTTCTCGTGATCTTTATTGAGATTGTGAGTCCAGTATCGCCTTCTTTGTTTCGCATACTCATCATCAAGTGAGGAACTATCCAACAAAATCATCATCAAGTTTGATTACATTATTATTGCACTACTGCTAGGAAGGACAAAGGCACCTCTCACTACAAGGCTCGAAAACCTACTAAGCGAATCAGCGTCAGTGTGAACGCATCGCAGATTTTCCTCGGCTTGGCTTGGCATCGCTTCGCCCGGCCCGGCTCAGCTCGGCTTTGGTAAGTGAGAGGCCTAAGACTATATCGAACGCCTTCACAATAAGAGAGTTATCAGCTAGGTCGGCTCTGCCACTATCGTCCGTGCCCCTCCCAGTCCCCGCGGAAAACAAATGAGGAACTGCTGTTGCCATCCGTAAAATTTCCCGTCGCAGGAAGAGATTCAATATGGCACACACGGAGTCCCGCGCTATTGAGTATACTGCTGCTAAACTAATGTAACCGTTCCTAATCTAACATAACCTATGACTGATTCTACATGTCATTGTCTCAGAATTTAACTGTCACTACTTACCTTAATGCAGAAGCTTTTTTACCCTTCCAAATCTTTCGTAAAACATCATATCACAAGAAGTAATTTTTTTTTTTTTTGTAATAATTTCTTTATGTAACTCCTACTAATACCAGTACTTCTTTCATTTGGTAGGCCTATCCTGGATCGTATTATCCCATACTAAATGACTCACCGGCGGGGCATATTGTTTAGTTTATAATCCATAGACTAATCTACCATCTGCTGAGTTGAATCGGCACCTAATCATGTTTGTAATATTAGCGACATTGTACATTTGGCCCCACTCGGTGCGGCCCGGCTGAGATGACGATCACCTAATTCTAAAGTATAGCGAAAAACTGATGTGTAGAAAATATAAATGTTCATGAAAAGTTATTTTTGCTGTGCTTATTCCTAACCTAAAAACATATGTGTTAAAACAGTGATCTCGCGTTAAAAGAGTATAGGCTACTTATTGTTCTTAACCTAACTAAATGTGATAAAATAGTGCAATTGTGTTCAAATAGAAATTTAGGCATGTTATAACTTTCAGTACATGACCTTACTGTATTACTTCTATTCCATAACTCGTAGGGGAATACATGAAACTGTGCTGTGCATTTGGGCAGTTCCCATGGCGCTATTTGCACGATATGAAAGTCGATGGCAGTATGTGTGGCCAGATTTCTCGTAGAATGTTGACAGAATTTCTCTCGCAATGAGGAACACTTGGAGCATTTAGCATTAACCGCTAAGTAAAACCTTTCTTTAAGTTAAATATTACCAACTTATGGATACTTATTAATGAAATAATAAATTCCTCAAATAAACTCCAGAGTAAGGTATATCTGAAATAATTAAAATAAAATTATATTATCGATAGCACATGGTTATATTAAAGGTATACTAATTTTCTTCTATCTCTTTGGATGATTAGACTATGTTCTGTTCCGTTTCGAACATATCTTTCCTACTCTTGGGCGTCCCACTTTTTAAGGAGCCATTATAATTATGATATTATGATGAAATCAGTGTTCTTCTTTCTGTTAAAATTTTATCCTAGGTTGAAAATGTTGGAATTTTTACTTTATGTTTATATTGTGGATAAGATCCCTCATATATCACTTTATAATTAAGAAGAAAAGAGCACAAGTGTGCGAACTCCCTTTATAACTCCTTTTATATTATGTTCTGTGAATGGTTCCACTCATGTGTTGATATCTTGATAGTTTTCGTTCCAAATCTGTTTCATCCTCGTAGGAAATTAGACATCCCAAGTAAGTGCATTTCTCTCAGCCGAATGCCCAATAGTAAAAGCTTAATTATTTGCAATTAAAGAGGCAGTAACAAGGGCCACGTGTCCTAGATTTACGGCACGTTAAAGAACTCCAAGTCTAAATTAGAGCCTCTGGACAAAATTTCCCGGCCTTTCACCTTAGTTTCTTGGGAGGTTGTGAGGCGATGGGCTTACCACCTGTCCATCTGCCCTCTCTCAGAAAATATGCGTAACACAATTCACATAGGTATCAGAAACCTCCAATTGGAGGCCCTTTACCCCAACATTGGGGATATAGGACAGATTCAGTCACTCAGTCAGTCGGTCAATAAAGGCCAAAATATATGATTCTAGCTGTTGTTTATATAGTGATTCTCAGACGGCACTGAACAGTATAAATAATAGAGTCAATCTAAATCCCATGGCAGTGGAAATCAGGAAAATTTTACTGGCATACACGCGACACATTTGCTTAACAAGGGTGAGAGGCCATAATGGAGTTGTCGGTAATGAGAGGCCTATGCAGCAGCCAAATCCACCGCAGTTTCGAATCTGAACTATAGTTACTCCCTGTTCCTTGTTCCTAAGCACGAAAACAGATGTCGGATCACGTTAAGACTAGGTGGAACAATCAGTGGTTATTTAGTGACAAGAAAACCACTACAAAATATTTTTTTTCTTAGAATAGAAACCCGACTTCAGAGGAAAATCGAACCGTAATGTGTGTTGACCCAATTCTTGTCAGGTCACGGAATATTTGGATCTTTTTTGAAAGGTTTAAAACAATAAAGGGAAATGAATATTTCTATACTTGTAAAATTGTAGATAATCTACTTTTTGATTGCCCACTATTTGAAAGGGAAAGGCTTTTCTTATAGGGCACTTAAGCTCTGTAACATATGATAAACCACTCTTCAAGATCTTTTTAGCAAGGATTGTTGTAGTAGAGAATTCCACACTTTCATATATTCTATATTTCAGTGATTGTATTAACTTTATTTAAACTTTAGCAAAACAGGCTAATCTAGTTTATAAAAGAAAACAGATATATTTTTATACATTGTAATTGACATGAGACTACAGTCTTAATGTACCGGTACAATTATTTGAAGCCGCCCTGTTTGCTTAATCTCATAGACTCCTTTTCAAAGTTAATTCTGACTACCACTCTTACAACACCCGACATAAAAACAGCATAGCACTGACGAAACACTCTACCCATCTATTCGAATCTTCTCCATACTACTTATGCTCTAAGGTATTTAATTCACTCCCCTCTCATATAACATCACAAAAAAAAGAAATTTTCATTTAAGAAAATGCTCAAATCCTTTCTTTTATCAAACTGTTTTTATAATATAGGCCTAAGTGATCTCTATTCTTTGTAAGTGTGTAGCCTATATACTGTATTCTTAAATTTATCATTCAATTTGTATAATTCATCTTCCATATACTGTAAAAATAGAGCTAGAAATAATATTAAAATGTATAATGTAGTAAAATGTAGCATGTTTAAATATTGTACATGTATTGAATATTTGTATGTAAATTATTAATTTTTAAATGTGTGTGTTAAACTTTAAGAAATGTAGTGTATAAGTATATGTAAACTTATAAGTGTAGGTTAATGAAAAACACTGTACTGTGTAAGAAAATAAACTAACTAACTAACTAACCTTAGGGTGAAATAGGGATAAAAGAAACCGTGTATAAAATTAATAAAAAAACTTTTCGTTTGATTCGTTGAGGGGTATTTTTGTTCTAGGCTAACTGGAAATTTATCAGACTAGTTACTGGTGTGTAAAATTCTGTCAGTTTTCATTCGGATCATGCCAAATCTTTCTCAATTAGCCACGCTGTCTTGGGGGACAATTAAGCAGAGGACAAGCGAATGCTATTGAATTGTGTAGAATGTAATGTACTGGGTGTTGATATCATTGACAAACGTCGTGAAATGTATTCCAATCCCTCCTCCTGGCTGCAGGCCTCGCCCGCTGCTTATATTGTTCTGCTATCTTGAGTGAACAACTAGGAAGAGGGGGGTAATTACAGGGTTCCACGTAAAGAGAAAAAGAGAGGGGAGAAATGGCCCGTGCCCCTTCTCCACAACGTTCCATCTTGAGACGGTCTGTTGTATATATGTTATTTTCTCTCATGTTTTTATTCTGTAAGGAAAAACATAGGAATGCTGTGGTCTTTGCCTGCCCTAGTCTCAATGCAAAAACGAAATACGCATACTCAGCAAGTATTTATTATAATAAATTATTATTATTTTGGTCAGTTACTAACGTCATCGTCACTTTTACCATCATATAAACGTCATAATTTTCATCCTCCTCATCTTCATCGTAATCATTGTCATCACCACAGTAAAAAGCTTACATTTATATCGATCGTCAAATAATCTACATTTATTTTATAAATAGAAACAGTCACTTGTATCTGTAGCAGTAGGCCTACTTATCTCCAGCTTATCTACTGTGTATTTTTAAAGTTAATAAATTATCAGTTATGATTACTGAGTGTTATCAATAATTATATTTACTGAGTGTTTTTAAATGATTTAAGAGGGTTTATACAGTAGGGACTCTCTTTTTCATACAATCTTCAATAAGATATGAGCAGATTTTCATACAATTTTGTACACATCTTTTAAAGTAATTTATATTTTAACACATCTAAAAAACTACCAATTTGAGTGATGTTTATTTTATTTTAAAAAATAAAACCTCAACACCCATCGAGCATGATGTCGTCTAAAGTAAGGAAGTTTCTGCTGACATATTTTTTCCTGTAAATCTCAGATAGTTTCTGAAAGGTGTATCTCAATGAGAATTCTGCCTACTTTAATGTTAAGTCTAGAGTTTTTATTTTTATTTCTTTTAAGAATTGCATTACCATTTTTACTTTATTTTCAAAGATTTTTATTTTTCAGTTAATCTTTAAATAAATCAAACTGTTGAGGTTTATCCTTTGTAGGTTAATATAAAGGAGAATTACGCAAAACGTGAATGGAATCAGAATAATGATGCTTGAGATATTACGTTTTTTGTAATGAAAATTGAAACCATCGAGTCTAAAGTTATGAATTATGATGTACACTTGTACATGCACAGCTTTAGAAAATGATTGAATGATACCACTATTAAATGAAATGTTTATCTGGAAATTAAGAAGCGTGTACAGAATTAGATACACTGTCACTTTTTAATTTTTACTACTGTGTATTTTTAAAGTTAATAAATTATCAGTTATGATTACTGAGTGTTATCAATAATTATATTTACTGAGTGTTTTTAAATGATTTAAGAGGGTTTATACAGTAGGGACTCTCTTTTTCATACAATCTTCAATAAGATATGAGCAGATTTTCATACAATTTTGTACACATCTTTTAAAGTAATTTATATTTTAACACATCTAAAAAACTACCAATTTGAGTGATGTTTATTTTATTTTAAAAAATAAAACCTCAACACCCATCGAGCATGATGTCGTCTAAAGTAAGGAAGTTTCTGCTGACATATTTTTTCCTGTAAATCTCAGATAGTTTCTGAAAGGTGTATCTCAATGAGAATTCTGCCTACTTTAATGTTAAGTCTAGAGTTTTTATTTTTATTTCTTTTAAGAATTGCATTACCATTTTTACTTTATTTTCAAAGATTTTTATTTTTCAGTTAATCTTTAAATAAATCAAACTGTTGAGGTTTATCCTTTGTAGGTTAATATAAAGGAGAATTACGCAAAACGTGAATGGAATCAGAATAATGATGCTTGAGATATTACGTTTTTTGTAATGAAAATTGAAACCATCGAGTCTAAAGTTATGAATTATGATGTACACTTGTACATGCACAGCTTTAGAAAATGATTGAATGATACCACTATTAAATGAAATGTTTATCTGGAAATTAAGAAGCGTGTACAGAATTAGATACACTGTCACTTTTTAATTTTTTTTTTTGTATGAGCTCCTTATTATTATAATGGCTCCAATGATCCAATTAAATGCAGTGGTGGAAAATTATTTAATACAACACGGTATGACTAACTGACTCTAGGTAAGTCAATACAATTAAGCAATCTTACATTAGATTTACTAAGCGCCAAACTTAGTAAATAACTTTGTAACAAAATACGATAGGATGATTTATTATACAATTCTTGTATTCATTGTGCCTACATTAGATCAGGCGTAGCCAAAGTAAATAAAGAACATTTACGGAAATTAGGCCTATGTTTCACACTTTTCTTAATTTCATATTTCCAAATGGTAGGCCTAAGCTTTATGAAACATAGTGTTACCATGATACTAAAAATTATACTATAGATCTAATTATTTCCAGAAACATCATTTACAATAATTGTATATTTTACAATGCTGGAGCTTACACTGTCTATATTTCAGGAGCATTAGCTTTTGATTTGAACTTGAACAATACGTCTATAGACCTAGTTTTTTTTAATTATTCGCAACTCATCCTAAATCCTATGGTTTTGGAAACTTGTAGCAAAACAAATCTTGGTATTACGTAAATATTTTGTATTTTCATTTATTAGAAGTAATAATACTATCATTATTATTATTATTATTGTTATTATTATTATTATTATTATTATTAAAATCGAAAATAAGGCGACAATGGTGATGAGCAAGAAGAATAAAACGTATAGGCCTACTTGTATCAGTTCAAGCTCGTAAAAAAATAACTTTAAAATTAGAACATTGTAACTCAATGAGAGCACACGTGATCTACTTCCAATCAAAGTCCACGATATTTTACATGAAGTAAATAAAGCATAATCAGACTTTTTTATGTTTACGTTGAACAACTGGATTCATAAATCTATAGGCAGGGAGTTTTGTGTCTTATGTCAGTATTGCATTTTGCGAACCAAGATATAAACGTGCCAAGCATAAGACAATTTAAAAACAAAGCTTGGTGTTTAGGATTATTATTATGATCATTGCTATGGCAGACCCACCCATAACCACTCCTACCTTTTAATAATAATTATATGGAACAGCATAACAGTGAGAAAGACAGAGTATAACCAGAATGGTGAAAAAAATACAAAAAAATAAACACCGGGACTGGAATCTTATTTTATAGTTCTCGCGATTTTTGTTGTTGCATATTGACGCAGGTAAGATATCGCCCTATAAAAAATAGATTCTGCTTCCTGTGACAATGATCTATTAGATACTCGGGGAAACTTTTTAACAATCTGATTTTCTGTACTTGTATAATCAGGTTCCCAAAAATAATAATGTGAAAGAATAACTTGAGTTGCAGTTCATTTGCTTTCGGTACAGGCACATGGGATCAGACTATTTAATATTATTAACGATTTGTTTATAATAATTTGTTGAATATTGTATGAACTTTGCGAAGTATATTTCTTTGTTTTTTCGGTTATTTAACGAAGGATGGATAGGCCTACTGCTACTTAGGCCTGAAACCATCGTCAGTGTACTGAAGATTTGTCCTGCAGTTGTTCTCTTACATGCTTGTAAATCCCATCAATAGGCTTCGGATATTAATACAAATAACGGTTAGGCTCACTAATCACAGAAGAGGTGGGGGAGTGAATCACGCTATGTCAACTAGAATGCGCTCAGGTGTAATCAGGTAGAGATAAAAAGTTAACATGTTCCACATTGATTTTATACGAAAACATGAGCAAATAAATTATCTCCGGTTTATATTTTACAAATAAAAGGGGACTACTGATGTTTACGAGTGTAGATAAATTGTCCTCTAGTCCTCCTGTAGACTGCAGTAGATGCACTCGAGGCGCGCACTGCTTATGCTGTGGAGTGACTGTTCATGCGCAGTAACGTCATGCTGGTACATGTCACACTAGATTTCAGTCTTCAACCCCTGAAAGGTTCAAAGCCTGGTCATCAATTTACACGTAGGTTGGGGTCCAAGCGGGAACTTGAATCAGAAAGCCTGTGCTCACCAATTGTTCGATCCATACCTATTCTTTTCAAAATGTTACACGAACAACTATATCACATAACAACTGAAAACCCGAGAAGAGCTAAGAAAGAAACCTGAAATAAACAAAAACCAGTATGTCTGTCTCACTCTTAAGACATACGAGTAATGTGCTAGAGTGAGATAGACGTATAAGTTTTTATTAGTTCAGGTTTCTTTCTTAGAATGGGCAAACTTTAATTATCAAAGTTCCCTAAAATTTAGTATAATTTAACTTTTATTTGCTTATTTATATTGCTTATACAAACTACAGTTAATAATAAAAACGCAGGATATGTTAATTTTGTGCTTATTTAAGTTATTTTTATAGAGGCCTAGAGACATTGAACAATAATCTCACAGAAATTAGTGGGCCTATAAAATGCTACGAAGAAAAACCTATAGAAGCCCAAATTCAAGTAAGAGAAACAGTAGCCAACGTCAAAAGAAGCACATGTAAAAACTCAAATCAGTGCCAAAATTTGCGAGAATACAAGAAGTCAGCGTTATACTTAGGCACCGACTTCCCTAAATATTTAACTTTCATCTTATAACCTATGTATTACTAATAACTAGACTTCGGATTTTAGGAAAAAACCTATTTTAATCCTTAAGTGATATATGGACGGAAACATGTATATGCATGTTTCATAAGTGACTATGCCTAAAACTGATACTTTTATAGGACCTAAAACAGCCTATTTTTACGTTAGAGCCTAATATTGCCTTTTTACTTGTTTTTCCTCTAAAGTTCAAAATTAGTTATTTTTTGTTATAAATTCTAGCTTTTATTTTCAGTTCGTACTAAATTTTTAGCTCGGAATGTGCAGTACATGACACATTTGTGACTTGGTTAAATAGTAAGGAATGTTTCGTCTTCAATAGAAAAATTCCTTGAAATTCCCAAGATAATGTAGTGTTTTTCTCCCGACTCCCACATCCAGTAACAAAAAAAGTAGTTCTCTAAATCACTGAGGGATACAAGGGGTTGAATATGCTAGCGCGCATAGCTTCTGGGCGCAGGGATTAGGTTTTCACTGTTATGGTTTTAATACAGGCCCTAGTAGACTATAGGTCTATGTAACTCTGTGTACCATAGGCCCATATCTGTGTTTTATCATGATTATTGATTAATGGTGACTTCAATAAATATAATATTCTGCATTGCAATTGAGTATTTCAGAAAATTGGCAACTTAACGATTTTATAAGAGACTATTTTACGATTTTTAGAACCTATTTTCCAATTTTTATAGCCTATTTTAGGTACCTAAACCAGCATTTTTAGCGACCTAAAAGTCCGAAGTCTACTAATAACAATAGGGATGTAGCTCGCCAAACTTCTCCGACAGATAGCGTGGGTGTCTAAGCCGGTATGCGCTAGCCGTCCGTCACTTGTTTTTCCAGTTGTCGTCTGCTGGCACCATGCTTTTAAATGGCGTTCCATCTTCCCAGTCCGAAAAAATATGTTCGTAATTTTATATTTTTATAGAGGACACGAGGCTACTATACACACTTCCTTGTCTACTGGTCCTTCTAGAATGTTAAAGTGTCATAAATACGAAAGAAAAATTACAGCAGATAGCCTCTAAATAACACTAAAAAGGAAGGATTAACTAACAAATATTGTGAGGTATTTCCGATATAGACGACATTATTTTGTATTCGAATTGCAGTAATATGTTATCAATGCATGAATATTTATATGCAGTGTGGCGATTGGATGTTCTTTAATGTTTAAGTTAATATTAAATTTGCCGTGAACATCGAGAAGATGTTATGGGCGATTTAAAAATAGAGTAAATTACAAATACAAATAAATTAAAATTACGTAGTAACGCAATGATAATTACAGTACATTGTGTTAGTTTTATATCTTTGTTAAACTGTATCTTTAGTGCATCTTTATATTTAAAGATCACTTCCCTGTTTAATTTATTTAGTTATTTTAGGCCTATTTATTCTACGTTGCTGTATAAATATCTGTATATTACTGTAGCCTTCTATTGCAATCTGAATAGCCAAGTTAGATTGACGGCCTCGAATAAAAATTGTGACAATAGCGTTGCCAATTTAATAGGCTACATAAGTAAACACATGATAATTATTAAATTCTGCCTTTATATTCTGCTATGTCTTGCAATGAAATATTTTTAACAATATTCTGTCTCATAACTATAAATGAAAATCATGTAACGATGGTCTAGCATACCGATAATAAAAGGAATAAGAAAGAATGAGGAATGAGAAGAAAAAAGAAAATAATGCCTAATCGATTCTCAAGTTCCCATATTTTTTTAACTATTATGGACAGGAAAAGGTAAATTTTCGTATTGTAAACATATTTTAATATTTTGAATACTTTTTTAATATGACGGTATAGGCTAAATATGCATTTGATATAGCAAATACATAATATTAAAAATGTCTGCGAATACTCACCACATATATCAGTGTTTATCACGTATATAAATAAGTATTTTGCTGTCTGAACCCTAGAGGTATATTCTTTTAGTTACTTTGAATCATACCCAATCGCCAAATTAGCAGCACTGCATATAAATATATGCATATCTGCATAACATTTTGTACGTCGGGAACATAGTAATGTAGTTAATAGCGGGCATTTCTCACAGTATTTGTCAGCTTATTCTTCCTTCTTTTCGACTAATATAGCGTCTATCTTTTGCAATTTTCTTTAAGCTTTTTCACGTAAATATATTCTGGAAGCGTCCAGTATACAAAGAAATGCACCTAGTAGCGCTTTACCCGCTACAAAAATAGAAAAGTTCGAATGTATTTTTCGGTCTGCTAAGATGAAACTCCATTTAAAAGCATGGTACCAACAGACGACAACTGGAAAAACAAGTGACGAACGGCTAGCGCATACCGGCTAGAGCAGTGGAGACATCTGCTGGTGCTAATTCGCTACACCCCTATTCCATTATTTTCTCCCGAATAATACTTGTGCTGTGGTAAGCGAGGAAGCTATAGAAACTGACAATACTCAGGACAGGCTCCAAATAGCAGAACAAGACCTCTCAGGCCTGCAACTTTAAATGATTTACTGATTTATCACCTACACACGATTGGGAATTTCTGAAGCCACTCAGGCTGATAGATTATATATTATCATTTTTCTCTGAAGAAGAATAGAAATGGCTTTCTCTTCATCTTTGACAATGGTACGTATAAACATGTTCCCACTATGTTGTACACATGGCACAGTATAAAATACAAACAATATTGTGAAAATAGCCATGAAGGAAAGCCATCAAGAGTTCATTAAATTATAATTTTCTTTTGACTTTATAGCATTAGACATGAAAGTCGTTCAACATAGTTCGTTTAAAGCATTATTGGTATAGACATTTTGGCCTAGATTAAAATAAACTTTATAAATTAGACTTTATTGAATTTTGTCAAATAGCCTGCTGATGATAGGGTTTCAAAAAGTTTAATGCGGATTTTCACATATTACGTCAACGTTATGTTTTTATTTTAATTTTTAAAAACTCATTTACCTCTTGTAGATTCTAAATGTTGCGAAAATGTTTATGCGTTCTTTATCTTTTAATTTTAAAAAAGATTGTTAGCGATGATTTACGAAATTCAAAATAAATAAAATCAGGTAAACTGGTGTAACAAAGTGTCAGGATGCTTTTGTTTACTCGGTGATAATTGCAATTATGACATACAGAAAAGAAGTTATTTTTGTAATCTATCACCGATTTAAGCTTCTGATCGATTCATTAAGCAGGGAAGAACAGAGGTCTAAAGTTTGATACTTAACCTTAATTCATAGCCTACTCGTATACACTGATATAATAAATTCTTAAAATATGTGAACATTTCACAAAATGGACTGGTAAAGAACTCCGCTTAATTTAGTAAGCCTAATTATTTAACAGTAATATATCTTCTGTATATAACAGAATTCATGTAGAACTCATTTAAACAAGAATAATTAAATCAACAAACATCTCACTGCATTGGAGTCCAGGCCTTCAATGATTAGAAACGCTGCATTGTAGTATACGGTAGTCGTGATTTTCCCATTTAAAAAAGCATGTGACCTTTAATTAGTCGTTAATCCGGTACCGTTCAACCGATTTGGTCCAAAATAAATAGGCATCTTGCCATAGACATTATAAATGTGTATACTAAGTTTCATGAAAATCTGATAAAGCATATTTGAGTTATCGAGCGTATAGACACAATTTTTACACTGAAAAATCTCAATGTGGACAAAGCTGTTAAATTGCTTGGTATATATGTAGATAGTAAGCTGACTTGGATAAATCATGTTGATTATGTATGTACCAGATTGTCTCGAGTTTTATATCTTTTACGGGATTTAAAACTTTTTTACCATACATTTATGTTAAGGTTGAATACTTTCCTTTTTTTCAAAGTATAATTTCATAAAGATTATTGCTTTGGGGAAATTGTACTCATGTTGACAAAGTGTTTATTCTGAAAAAGAGAGCAATCAGATTAATGATAAATGTCATTGTAAACTTCTCTTTATCAATCATGGAATTATGACGGTTACAGGACTGTATATTCTAGAATTGTTAATGTACGCAAAACCTAATTTAAATTCACTGACTCAGGTTAATGAAATCCATGAACATAGAACAAGGAATAATGAAAAGGTGTACTTACCTAAATGCAGACACTCACAGTAAAAGCCAACAACCAACATACGAGTATAATGGCCTTCAAGCTGTACAATAACTTACCTGCATGTTTCCCAAATAAATCAGCATGTTTTAAAAAAACTATTTAGAAGTGGTTGTTAGAAAATGCCTTTTGTAACAGTAATGAATACTTGTTTTATAAATATTGTATTTGTCAATACATTTTTTATAAATGTATCTTAAACTTTGTACTTTACTTTGTAATTATGCCTATTGAGATTGTATATTGCCAAATGACAATATTAAATTAAAATTAAATTAAATTAATGAAATAAAAAAAGGACGGACGGACGGACGGACAGACATTTTCCCGTCCCGCACACAATCTCATAAAGTACCATACTGGCTCTTATAAATAAATAAATAACGATATTTTAAAGGAGGTACATTAAAAAGGAAACATGAGGAGAAAAGTTGTTATAACTAAACTTTTCGCAATCTTTCCGTAAATAAAGAATTGTAAGCTGATAATTTTTGACTTTCATGACGACCCATAGCCTTAGTAAAGAACATTTATCTTCTAATTTAAGATCTTGAAGCTTAAGTAAGTGCATCTATTTCCGTGATTTAGCTTGAGACTTTCACTAAAGTCCTTTGGGTGCTGAGTACTCAGAGAACGTAAACCCTTCAATTGTGCATTCAAGATTAATACAGTTCAATATAAACTTCGAACCACATGAAGTGTATAATATGTTTCTTGTAACTTTGGTTAAATGTGATCTGAAAATAAAAGTTAACAAATTAGATGCCTCCATAATATCACTCAGAAATAAAATACAAACATGACAAACTGAAAATTGTGGAATATGAATTTCCGGTAGGCTATCCATGGAACCAATGTAGAAATAGGCTGTGTAATATTATTTCTTTTGGAAAATGTATGTTTAAATAGTTCTCGTTTAAAAAAATAACTAATTAATTATAATAACCTCTTAAATACTTAGCAATACCATTATGCCTGACATGACCCATGGTCTACAAATTCTGGTCGAACCTTCTAAATTTAGGCCTATCACCTGGATATTGGCACCGAACTATCGTGCTATGTGGATATTCTCAGAGATACCCCTCCAAAAAGTGGATATATACATACTTACCTACTTCTCAATAGCAATAGACAATTCCTAAGTAAGCTAAAGGAATAGTATCTATTTTATGGAACGTGAACGTTCATTGACGCGCTTACCCTGAGCCCGCCATTCAACCCTATTCTGAGCTAACTCCATCCAACCATCCCTCGCAAATCCGACTTCCCTTAAATATTTCCTAATATTGTCCTCCCACTTGCGTCTAGGTCTTCCAAGTGGTCTTTTCCTTTCGGGTCTTCCCGTCAATATTTTTTAGATAATTATGTCCTCTCTCCTCCATGCGCGCAACATGTCCAGCCCATTTCATCTTCCGTGATTTAATTACCCTTACTATATCCGGTGACGAGTACAGGTAATGAAGCTCATCGTCATGCAGTTTTCTCCAGTCCACATTTTCATCTCTCTTAGGCCCAAATATTTTCCTAAGCACCCTGTTTTCGAACACTTTCAGATTATGTTCTTTCCGAAGAATAAGCGACCATGTCTCACATCCTTATACAATACAACTGACAAGATAATTGTCTTATAATTCTTTATTTTTAGATTTCTGGACAGAAGACGAGAGTTTCTGAACTGCATGAAAGCAGGCATTTCCTGATCTGAGCCTACACTTCGGCCGTAATCTTATTTGTACCTGTAAGTATTGCTCCCAGATATCTGAATTTATGAAAGAGCCAAGAGGCTGTTTCCTTCTAAGTTATTCCCATGGCGTGAGTTCGGATATCAGTCGGACTAATATATTTGGTTGAAGTCTTCTCTAAACTTGAAAACAGGTTACTTCCACAGCGGTAGAGACTCTGGTTCATTCACTGGCATATATCCCTCTTATTACTGATTGAACCATCTCAGGATTGGCAAGGGGAAGCCACCACCGATACCTATTTCCACTACGTTTTAATCTGCCAACAATTGTGCATAGCTTACCTGTGATGCTGCAGCAAAACAAAATAGTACTGTAAGGCCGCCAGTTCTATGCCTCTGAAGCTTCTGTACGCAATGCTCTAGTCACTACTTTAAAATGCCGGTTGTCGACCAAGAGCTAAGCTAACTTAGCTTAGCTTTGCTCACATACAGTGAGGGACTTAATATATAGTTGTGCCGAATTTCATATGTAGTTTTGTCGACACAACTACATATTAATTCCCGCACTGTATGTGAGCTAAGCTAAACTAACTTACCTTAGCATTTGGTCGACAACCGGCACTAAGCGTATGCCATACTACTCTATCATAATGGCTTTATCGTCGCCGTGCGTTCCATCGCCTATATTAGAAATGACCTCGACATAAGTAACTGCACCCTTATGCAACCAATCACGACTTGCTTCCATTATCTGAAGAAATCAGTTTTAAGAGCTATTATTACATTAGGAAACTCCTACATGTCCCTTACATTTTCTGTTTTCCTCCTTCTGTTGTATTGAAACCCTGATGCAATTTGTGGTTCAGAATTTAAGGAAACTCTGACTCATTGTGATTTTTTATAATTATGTTTTGTCAATTTCTTTCATTGATAGTTTTGTGGGACGTAACAGTTGAACGCCATGCTATTAGAATGGAGTCTAAAGAGGGGATAATAGCAAATATTATTTAGAGGCTGACCTTATCCTCCCCCTTGAAGCAAATAAGATATCTTACCTTTTCTTCATATATATGTCATATGTTCCGTTATAAATATAAAAATATATAAAATACTGTTGTATTAGTAATATAGCGACAAAAACCTTTTTTGTTAACTTGGAGTCCTCCTTTCTTCTTCTTTCGAAGAACAAAGGCTGTGCGGTTTTCATTAAAAACAGAGACAGCAGATTAAAGTAACAAAAGACATATTTCCCCTTGCCGTGTCTCTTTCTGTCTATGAGCTTTTACTCGTTTTATGTTCATCTTTTGTAGGCCTTCTCATGTGGATGATAAAAACTGAAGAATTTCTTCCTGTGTTCCCTTAAGGCAAGAAATTGCACAATGTCAAGGGATTAACAATAGGAATTGTACACAGTCTTATTATTCAAAGCTATGTGAACGTATGCATCATAATTAATTCTTGTATGAAGAAGCTTAAGAGATTAATTTGAATTAGTACATTCATTATAATTTACAATTCTTTATGCTACATGTTCGTCAATTAATGAGAAGATATACAAAATAGCATAATATCATATGAGTTTATTGACACGGTAAGAAATTCCTTACATGACTTACTCTGACGTGGATTTCACAAGATTGTTACTTTACCCAGCTGCATTATGTTTCATACAAATTAAACCGAATATTAGTGATCTTTATACAAACTGCTTCCCTTCCATATATTCTTCCTCTAATAGCCTACATCTTCCTAAATATATGCATATGCATTCAGGTACCACAGATTATTGTCTCTGTTGGACATTACATGATAATATTGTAGGAGAAAAATTCCTCTGAAACTGGGACTTGAACCCAGGACCTTTGGCTATCCGTGCCAATCTCTTACCAACTGAGCTGCGCCAGAGTTCAATTCACAGCGCCAGATAGAACCTCTCTCCTACATCTTCCTGTTCCAGAGCTATCAGTACCGCTTACGTAGTATCGCCGTTATAAACTACGCACGTTGACCTGACAAGCGAGGACAGTCATGCTAGCAATGTTCAAATTGAAAATGTCGCGGAACTGCACTTGCCCTCGTTTTAGAGATCTAAAGTATTGTTCGATATTTCAACATTGAAGACATGAATACAATTATATTAATTTATTACAGGGTATATAGTTTGGTGCTAAGACTGAACGGTTGTTGTTTGCTGTTAAACGTAATGTTAAGAATTAAGAAGTGCTTAATGTCTTGAAGTAAAAAGTTTTTACTTTTTCTCATGAATAATATTGCTATGTGATCTTCTGAAAGAATCGATAACGTGGCAGTATTTTATTTATGTATATTTATGTACATAATCTCAAGTGGTTGATTTCAAACATGTAAAATATGAGTAGGCCTACATATCGAAATACGTGGGAGACACGGCACGTTTTTGTCTCCCTCCTTTGATTTCTTTTTAGCATCTTGTCCTTTCCTTTCTTTCTCAGATGAACGTCCGAAAAATTCTAAATCAAATTATAAGAAAACCAAAGGAATCTTCAAACAATAGTTACAATAAAATTAATGTATGCGCAATAGATACAATACAATTAAGCTTATATTTTTGGGCTAGGGTTATCATTACCTATGATGACAAAAAAAATCCCTATAAACATAGCGTTTATGACCAAAAAATCGCTCAAAAATGACCTTGAAATTATTTTGAGGAAGACCTAATAATACATTTTTTATTTTAAATTTACTGAGTGGAACATTTTGTTATTATTTAGAATAGCAATTTTAATTAATAATTGCACTATTGAAGTTCTGTCCCAACAATGAAGACTGTATACTACAGTATTATTTATTTTATATTTTACATATTTTTATGTTGTACATACCTTCAAAAAGGTTTGATAATTTACTGTAGTCCTTTTTTCGTTGGTTTCCAGTTTTACTTTCAATTAGATCAGAAAAGCACTTCATACAAATTTTTAAGGGTGAAAGTTAAATTAAAAATATTATGGTTCAAAAACTATTAAAATGAGCACAAAAATGGATATTAATGGCAAAAAAGAATACAGGAAATATGACAGGAAACTATATAGGCCCATGTAATTAAATATTAAGTTATTATTGGGGGTTTCTGCACAAAACTGAACTGAAATACACTAAACATGACGAAGTCAATAAAAGTGATCTTAAAAGAAACAATGCGAAAAATACCCTAATAAATATGTCTAAGAAGGTTCCATTTAACATAAACTTGCAAGTACGGAATCAACTAAGTTTCTGTGTTACTACTCAAAGGATCAAATTTTAACAAAATCCTACCCCTATATTATATTATAGGCAATTAATGCACCATAGAATGCATCTTGCATGGAAGAAACGTACAGGTATTGATAAAATTTACCTAACTTACTGTACCGATATTGTACAACTTGTATTCACTCGTCGAAATATACAGAGTTTTATAAATGTTAGAAGTACGAGGAAGAATAAAATGAAAACTGCAATTCATGTTTTCCCACTATTTTACTGCAGGAAGAATGCTTGCTTGTACATTATTTTTCCACATAGTCCCCTCCCAGTTCAACGCACTTACGCCATCTGATAGGAAGTGCTTCGATACCGCGTGAGAAAAATTATTTTGGTTGACACTGTAGCCACTCGTGCACTGCCGATTGGACGGTCTTCATCAGACTTGAGCTTATGCCACCAAGGTGATCCTTTAATGGACCAAAGATGTTGAAGTTTGATGGTGCCAAAGCGAAGGGGATTGCTGAGTGCAGGTGTTTTGCTTCAACATGATAACGCCCGTTCTCATTCTGCTCGTGAAACCATGAAAACTATCGATGACAATCGCTTCAAGTTCCTCCCACATCCACCATACTCGCCAAATTTCCACATCTTTGGTCCATTAAAGGAACACCTTGGAGGGCAGAAGTTCAAGTCTGATGAAGACGTCCAATAGGCGGTGCACGAGTGGCTACAACGTCAACCAAAATAATTTTTCTCACGCGGTATTATCAAAACACTTCCTATTCGATGGCGCAAGTGTATTGAACTGGGAGGGGACTATGTGGAAAAATAATGTACAAGCAAGCATTCTTCCTGCAGTAAAATAGTTGAAAAAATGAATTGCGGTTTCTATTTGATTCTCCCACGTAGTTTATTTATATTGCATTCCCTTATACGTTGAACGACAATTTATATAGGTAGTTCTTGCATTTATAAACGTAGCTTCTCTTAGAGCAATAAAGACTTCTTTCTTTATCTGCTCGTTTCCATGGAGTTAACTCACCACCTCATTCAGGACTACAAATTTTCTGCAGTATTGGATCTTTTAATGTCATAATCCGCGAGTATGTAAACTGATTTAGTTTTTAAAATCACGTTAAAACACTTAAGCCTAATTGTTTCCATAATGATATAGCTCATATTGGATAATTAATTTTCACAACATGCTATCGCCTAGTTTAAAACCAGTAATTTCGAACCGGATAATATGATGCATGGCCGCTTGAAACCTGAATTAGGCCTCAGACCTAATATTACGAACTTAGCACGAGCAGGATCCGTGGAAGGGGCGCTAAGGGGAGCTTAACACCATGTATAGTAAAACAAAACTCAGAAGTACCGGTATGGCACTTGTCAAGTCGGAGTGTCACTTTCCAGTTTATTCATACGAGATGGTGGCATTACGCCACGTGTTAAATAATCACTTTCGTTTGTCTCTTGTCAGTTCCGACATTTAAAAATAAAAATGTAAAAGTAATAATTTCGGTGTGAATTTTCAGCACTTGTAGGATTTTCAGAGTCCTTCTCCTTGTCAGGCTACGTCTCTCAGCCCATTCGTGTGATGACATCTGTTGATCTGTCTGTCTGCCTCTCCATCTGCATGCCATGTCTCAATCACTCCGAAACTATTGCATGTAAACGAACGGGAATTTGTATTTTTTTCTTGCATAATCCTGGGAAATATTAGGCTGTGGTCTGTAGCATAGATTTTGGGGGATAAGTATGAAGGTCTAGATTCTCAAATATTATAACTTTAGGAATAGCTCCAACTTTCGCTCCCTATTTCAGACTATAAGATTGTTTTTCTTTCTTCTTTCCTTTCTTTCTTTTTTATATGCTCCTTCTTTTCTTTCTTTCCATTCACTAATTCATGTAACAAAGCAATCTTTTTTTCAGAAAATTTTAAATATAATGATAGCCTACCTTTATTAAACTTTTTACAACTACTGAATCATTATTTCATAAACAATCTAAGAAACCTATAATTTTACTTTTTAATAGGGCCTACTTGAAAATAATTCATTCATGCACCCTACTATGAATTTTATGATCTCGAGGTTTGAAATAATGTGTTTAATCTTGTATCTTCAATATCGAAACCCGATTCTTATTATTATCTGTATTAGGTACAAGGGAAGATAAATTTATTATACTGTTCTATCATCTCCTTTAACATACGAAGATCGAAGATGAAGTTCTATTCGGAATTTCAACGAATACTTTTCCAGTAGAATTTATTATTGGGTTGTCAAAGACCACATCGTTCATTTCAGACCTCCAATCTGGTTTCATATGTAGGGGAATAAGAGAGGGTGGAAGGGAGGAAGAATTAGAAATATAAATTCCAGAAGCAGAAGCTAGCGCAGTGGTTTTGTAAATGGAATCGATGTTGGAGAATTCCCCCGGCTGATGACCAGTGCTTGTGGTTATTGAGTGGAAATACGTCTTACACTGTGCCTTCAATCTCTCTACTTTTCCACTCACATTCTGACTTTCTCTAGAGCAGTGTTTCTGAACGTGTGGATCGGTCCGCAGGTTGGTTCAAGGGAACTCCGATGAGACACCATACATCATACAGTGAAATATCTTCGGGTATTTGACGCACTTTAAAATGTACTGTTCTTCTAAACTGCACCTCTTTGCGCAAATGCGCAATATTCCAGCTTTATTGCCGACTTAAAAATTGAAGCAATAATAGTTATTTTCTTCCTATTTGAAAATGAAAAATATTATTTCAGTTTAATAACTGCAGAGCATATAGAGTGTGGCTTCGCCAGGAATTTTATTAAGGGGGGTATAATTCCAATCACAATAATCCTTATTTATTAGGCTAACTATACGGTAAACTATATTAATAATAATAAAAAATTTACTATCGCTAACCTTTAGTGGAATTATGACAGTAAACTAAAAAAGTGTACTGAGAACTAATTCCTAATTAAAGTTAATCCACGTACATGTGGTATGAATTATAGGCTATTTTATTATGACCGACTTAAAATCCATTTAGGTCTTCGATTTCAAAAGATTAGGCTAAATACAATATTATTATCATAGTTTCCCGGCCCGTAGTTTTGAACCCCAGCTGAATTCGACGAGGCTGCAAAGTTTTTAAATTAACAGATAACGTTCTTTTGAACAACAGCCTTGGTAACGGATTGTTATAAATACACTGAGGCAGTTATAATCATAATAAGGTAATACTTACTAAACTCATGATAACATATTCATATATTTTTATTTTGCATGCAAATACTACAGGTTGACAGAATAGAGTAGCAAAAAAACATGAATCCATAAGGTATTCCGGGGGGCACTTGCCCTCCTTGCCCCCCCCCCCACATACCGACACCCATGATAAGAATTGTTTTCACTGATCTACGATATTCTCTCTGAAACTTTCTTACTCTCTCGTATAGGACATTACAACCAGGGCCGCCACATCTCGGGATCGGGCCCAGGACCATGTAGGCCTACAGGTCGCGGGCCCCTCACCGACCGCCGACCATCCTCATTCAGTTGTTTCTTCCCTTTTCCGTGGAGCTTCCTTCTCGTTATTCGTGTAACAGAACATTTTATCAAACTATTCCCGTTTTCCATAATATTATATCACATCACCGGGATCCAGCGGACCCCTTTGGGGCCCTGACCCGGGTCCCTTGGGTCCGGCAGCCCCTCATGTGGAGGCTCCGATTACATCCTAGAAATAGAAAATATGTTATAAAAATGGACTAGACTCTAGCCTAGTACATGACTCGCTTTCTGTTTCTAAGTATAATTTGCGATCTTCTATGATAGAAGAAGTGGGCGTCTAGAAAGAAAACAGGGAGTTTTTACCCAGTTTACTTTGATTTACCGTAAACGCTAACGTCACGTGACTGTTGCTCTAGTATACGCCAGTTTCCCATAACGTTATGTGTTAGGCTATAAGAGACACATTCTTTTTTAAAGATGAGCGTGAAGCTTTACGGCCAAGTAGCCTACGAATGCCGAAGAAAACGAAGAAACTTCGATTTGTTACGAACATAAGATCTATTATGTTCAAAGTTCCGTTGGCGATTAGGGATAAATACGATGAGAATAATTCATAACGTGCTTCCACAGCAAACTTAGCAAATTGTTATGTTTTAGATGTAAATCGTAACATCAACTATTATAATCTAGCCCCACCGTATGATAAAATTGTAATATATTTTGAGGTTTACGGGTAAAAGGAAATAAATATTCTCTTGTAGTTATTATTATGTAATGGATCTGCTAATCTTTGTATGTCGATTTTCTCAAATCAGAAATAATAGATGCGGCATTCCTCATCAGTTAGTTTAAATCCAGTGGCATGGGGTGCGGGCCGCCCCGGGTACCATTTATTGAGAGGGTGACAAATTGGCAAAAATGTGTATTTTAAATATATAAAAATGGCTCAGGATACTTTTTAAAATAATATTTAAGACGAATTTTAAAACTTTCAACATGCCAACATAATACGTATTGAAATTTTTTTATTCAGTCAAAAAACGCAATGAAACGCGGCTGAACTCGACGCTGCATAGAGATGAGTGTGTGGATAAGAGGAGATAGTTATTTCTTTCCGCCGTTGATTGTCTCGTGGAGATGTCAACTATCGGTGACATCAAATAACATTGAACCCGTGCCGCCGTGCCGGACAGTCAAGTTACGTTATTTTCTTTAATTGTGCATTACTGAAGCTTAGAAATGTCGTGCTGATTTTATTTCATTTTTTAGTTCATTTTAGTTCATTTTCACTGTTTTCTGTTGTAGTGAGTTTGGGGGGATATTGGAAAAGTACATATTTTTCAAACAAGATTTTCTACTATTTGTAGAGCTCTTTGGAACTGCATAGACTTAGGGGTCGTTAGAGACCACTATTCTTTACTATAATTTGTTGTAAAAAAATGTTTGCTAAAAAGTTAATTTAAAGCGTTTTGGAACTTGATGCCTCCATTGATCAAAAAATAAATATTGTAATTTGTACTGTGCTGGAATGAGAAAGATTATATCTTTGTATTTGCTTTTGGTTGGGAATAACGTAGCTGTTGTAGGCCTCCGTACTCGTAATGTGAAACAAGAACCAAGCAGGTACATGAAGTCGTGCTCCATTTGACCGGAGGGGTTTACTAATAACGAAGTCTGCCAATATCTTTGATCATAGATACACGGGTCCCCGCATGTGAAATGAAAGATTTATTGCTTCCAACCTGTACCCTTTCTCGTTACCTGTGCGAATCAACTGTTTCTAACATGTGGAGAGCTGCACTTGTTTGAAGGGAGGAAATTGGCCCTTGAAGGGATTGTATTACCGATCCGGTCAATTTTGTAGAAAAACAGAACAATTTTATTCCTGATTCTCAACCGTTATTTGAAGGCTATACTTAAACGTTTAGGAGGAAATTATTGAATTTCAAAAATTTCTAACTTGGTACACAAAATTGGGTTATAAATTTTTATATTCCTGGAATTCCTTTGATGGAAGACGCCAGACTCGACACAAAGTAAGATTATTTTTAATAAAATTGTGGAAATTAGATTACAGTTTCTTTTGACAGCTATAAATCTTAAGAATCAAATACAAAAACTAAAATAAAAAGCTAAATATGAAAATCAGCATTTCCAATACGAAACTATAGAAAACAATATTCCGCAGTTTTATAATTTATGAATATAAGCTAAAGATTTCTACAAGTCTAGTGTGAAAGAATATTGATAAGATTTTTACAATTCTAATGTAAAAAAATAAGGAACATAGTTCTATTACACTACGAGTAATATGAAACGATAAATAACATAACTCTATAATTCTTAAATAAAATAATAAACAGAATCCTACAACTCTAATATAAAGCAAATCAGGTAAACTGATAGCCTATAATAAAATGCCAGATGGAATTAATAGACAATATTTCAGAAACTATTGAGTTTTAGACCACGATTTCTTGACTAAGTTTGATAAGCATACATGAAAGAATAAGTGTGATAATTAGAATATTAACAGAGCGAAATTACAACAAATGCCTCACATTTAGAGCAAGGTGTGATATAATACATTTACAAACATCTGACGCCCTCAGTATCCATGATCAAAAACGGAATAAGGCAGCTGAGGCCATGGCTTCTACATGTATTTGTCTAGACTTGACGTGGGAGTGATGTTTTGCTATTTTTTAAACCGTTAATTGAACGTTGCTCCGATACCGGTCAACCGGTTTGGTCCAAAATCAATATCCTAGTACGTACGAGTATACTAAGTGTCATGAAAATCTGATAAAGCGTATTCGAGTTAACGCGGACGGACGGACAGACGGATAACTTAAACATTTTTCTTATTCACCATGTACTCTTAGAAAGTACCATTCTGGCACTTAACTTAATAATAAGGAATACATGAAAGAGAGAGAGAGAGGTTCAAATCCCATAGCCGGACAATTTGAGGTGGCAAAACGATGGTGAAATTTACTCCATAAATTTTAATGTTTACCTAGTTCCTTATGAGCTTGAAACCTGAGATTTGGTAGACTTACACCATTTAGTAAAATTCAAAAAAGTTGAAACTTTAAATTTTTTTTAACTTCGAAAAAATACTGAAGTCTTCGCTCAGTGTTTTATGTTTATTATGGCTAAACGGTAATAGGTGATAAGGCAGTCTAAATACACGGACTCTGTCTCTGATACGGTGCCAGTTCATAAAAAACCCTTTTCCGAGAACTTGGGGGGTTCGGGGGCAGAGCCCCCAACGAGCGAAGCGAATTCTAATATAAGGTGACAGGGAACAGAATTCTACAGTTCTAACATGAAATATGAAACAAAATTATAGTTCCAACATGAAGCAATAACGAAAGAATCATACAGCTCTTATATAAAATGTTGAACATATTTTTACAATCTTAATATTAAAGAATGAAAAGAATGTTGTTGTCCCTGGTGTAGTAATTGAATGATTGTGCTTGAACCCCAACTATATATATATAAACTTTTTATTACATGAAGACTCTGGAGATCGATGTCCGAATGTATAAACGTAATTCGTCGAGCCAAGATATCAGTCTGCTTTACTATGGTATCTATGTTAGAGGCTAATTTTTTTTTTAAATGTCCCCTCTGAACTCTTATTCCCCTTACACTAACTGTTACCTTAAGTTAAATTTACATTTAAAATGATTCAAACGAAAATATTAATTATAAAAATAATACTACCTTTATGAAAACCATGAGTATATAATGGATACAAAGTAAAAGTAACAGTCAACTCTCGATATAATGCCCCTCTTTACAGTGCCACCCTCGCACTGCGCCAATTAATGCAAGTGAACGGATCTTCTTCCATATAAAATACATAAGAAACCTCGCTACTGTGCCAAATCATTTAGTGCCAGTGAATATAAGAAAGGATTTTTACAGAATATAGCTTGCAGTGACTATTATAGTGGTAGATTTTTTTATAACTGGCGTGAATTATAGGAAGATTATTTAAGAAACATACTGGACTGTATTTCCAAGAAGTGAGTGTTTCCCAGCCACTAACTGTAAATGTAGTGCGGTGGAATGAGGAAGCTATGTTAAGAAGTCGGACAGACAGCCTGCGTGAGGGAGGAGCAGGTAGAAAGAGCTCTTCATAAATTGAGACATTTCAAACTTTCATTTAATTACACTACAGTTATCTATTTGCCTTTTATTTAATTTTTCTTTCATAATACAGTACAGTAAATTAATTCAGCACTGTATTATGGCACTTTTATTTTAAAAATTAATTAATTAAATTTCGTTTTAGTTCCACTAAGGTTTAGAGAAGGATGGTGACATTATTTTGAGGGTTTTAATTACAATAATTAGGACAAAAGTCTTAAGAAAAAAAGAATACAACACAGTTAATATAGTCTAAGATACTTACTTAAAATATATACAGTGTATAAAGAATATATGCATGTAAAACGTATATGTATTTAGTCTAATGTTTTGAATGACTTTGTAAGTATTTTATCACATGAGCTAAGGATATTTCTTTGCATTCTCGCTCAAAATATCAGGAATTTCCTGTTCCTTTTCTGACAGTGTAGTCATAAGTCCAGCAGATGATATCCACATTATATTAAATAATAGGAAAAGGTTGAGGCAAGCTGAAGGGATGTAGCATTGCCGCCAACTTCTTCCCCTTGGGCGTCTCCATGAATAAATCGAATGACGTTGTCCGCGACTCATATAAAAGTAGTGGACCCTACGCCATAGTTACTGGAAATCTGGCACGTTCTTGTGACGTATACACAAATTACTCTGCTAAGTTTTTTTATTTTTATTTTCATTTAAGCTTTGTTTATACAGTAGGGTAGGCCATGGAACTATTGCATGTCAATTGTTTCTATTGTCGGTGTATTTAATGGAGTAAATTTTCAACTGATATTAATTTAAATGGATATGATACAGGATTAAATACTGAGGATGATTCGAGGTATGGAAATAATATATAATTCGGCATTTGCCTTTACGACTGGGGAAACCATGAAGAAACCCATGTCAAATTGGTCGGCACGGGATTTAAACGTGGGACCTCCCGAATGCGGGTCCAAGACTTTACCATCTCGGCCACCTCGCTCGGTTGCTAAGTCTTTAATGGTCCATGGATTTATACTAGTTAAGGCTATTCGATCTGAAGACAGAATCAAATTAGACAAAGCCTACAGGTAAGGATAGAACAACCGGCTGTGCTCATTATAGGAGTAATCTTCAGATATTATGTTTATTCCTTCAACTAGGACTGTTCGAAAACTTCAGTTTTCCAAATATAAAAGGGAGTAAGTCTAATAACTCTCAGGAATCCTGTAATTGTTTAATGAACTCTCTTTAATGTTACTTAACGTTGAAAATGGATGCCTGATCAGAATAAGTGCATGATATTTTTTAAAAATTGGTAAATGATGTGCATGAGCATATTTCTTGACTGATTAGTATAGTTATCTATTTGGATAGAATGATAATGCATAATTTTATAGTCTTACCTTTAAAATTACCTATGATATGCCACCAATGTTTTTTTTATTACCATAATTATAAGTGTAGCGTTATTTTCTTAAATACTATATTTGTTTTGTATCGTTACAGTTACAAGGTATACCTATCCTTAAATGGATTCGATACATTTTTTCAAGTTTAAACAATGACGATCAAAATTGCCCTTCTTAGAATAAAATAAACCTTTACAAAAATAAACAAATTTTTAACAATAAAAGGAATGTGTGATGTGTATTTGAACTATTCATAACAAAGGACTTAAATTCTGCTATAAGTGTTCAAAGAAGATATGTAATAATAATAATAATAATAATAATAATAATAATAATAATAATAATAATAATAATAATAATAACGATAATAAAACTAACAATTTATGTTATTAATTCTATTATTTTATTGTTGTTACGCTACAGCAATGTGATATCTGATCAGACATTGAACACAACTTACAAATACAAGTTGTTCCTTCCACAGTACAGCTGTCGCTTCTTACGAGTTCATGAGTTATAATGTGTGGACTACAATTCGCTTATTGGACGACAAATATTGAAAATCAAGACTCTGAGAAGGGATCCGGATGAGACCATCATTGCAAAGCAGATTTGTGGATGATGAAAGTATCTGTCTACCGCATTCCACTTATAATGAAACCTAGACCGCGAATATCAGAATTTAATTATGAAATATCTACAAGAAACGGAAAGCCAAGGTAGAAAATTGTTCGCATCAAATAAGAGGATTCATGTCATGGCATGTTCAGACATACATGTTGCAAGATTACCATCTCATAGGACTGCATGGAGCTAAAGAATTGCATAGTAATGTAGTGTACAGTGCAAAAGTACAAAAAAAGAAAGTCATTATCCACAATTCGTTTTACTAATGTGTGCTGATGTTTACTATGCACAGTGAACTTTTATTCCACCGAACTAAGAAACTTCTAAATTCTTTTAATGCTTCATACGTTAATAGGTTTCATTATCATTATTGTTTGTTATCATGCTACATTTTTCTTTGTTGACCAATATGAAATTACTTAGGGTCTCTGAGCCGTAGGCTATACCCCTGAAAAAATACATGGTTTACATTTACAATTTGTACATTAATTAATTAACCATTTCTTCTCCCTTGGCGGTAAAGTGTTTCTTGCGTCCTTTTCACAAACACAATTTACAGTCCTTAATATGCAAAAACTAGTGAGAAGACATAAAAATGAAAAAAAGAAAGAAAGAAAGAAATAAAAAAAAGAGATGATGCAGTGTTGATGATAGGAGACGCACAGTTCTTCGCACTACACTTTTCACCCTTGTTTTCCAGTCTTCAGTCTTCCTCGTTATCATGCTACAATGCTGCATTATAATTTTTAGTAATAAACTTGAATTAAAATTTCATTTAAAAGAAGTTAAGTCCGCTGATCTCAGAAAGTACACCGCCATCAAAAGAAGTTCAAATTGTTAAAGACATCAGTTTACAGTAGAGCCTCGGTAATTCGAGCCCCGGTATTTCGAGGTTCCGTGTAATTCGAGCTGGTCTTAAGAAAATTAAAATTTTCCATAAAACTAGAGTAAAATCCCGTTTTTATACGGTGTCCGCAAGTAAGTTTTACGCACTTCCGAATGTGTTACATTTTGAGCTTTCTTTCAATTTTTCCATGTACAAAAATGCAGGTAAAACTGTCCCACTTAGGGTTTTGTTCATAATACACAGACATTATTTTAAATGTTTGCCAAATACATAGGCTACAAGCGTAACACAGGTTGGCCTATGTAGGCCTATTATATTGTTTTTTATGTATTTTTTAAAACATTACTGTGCACATTAAATATTTATTTATGATTTACCCATTGATTTAGTGATATTCCCGTTTAATCCGAGTTTTTTGTAATTCGAGGTGGCCTCAGCCCCAATTAGCTCGAATTATCGGGGTTCTACTGTATATGATGTTCTGTATTTGCCATTCATAAAATACAACCTTACAACATCGCGGTTAAAATACTTTTTTAGTATTTTAATTTTTTATTATACTAAATTTCTGAACACACACAATATATATTGTGTAAAATTCCCAATTGTTTTGTATAAATGTTTTAGGGGACACTTATATAACATAATTAACGATACAATTTAATTTGGTTCACAATATAATTGCACTATTGATACATATAAATCCAGCTTTGATTCACAATATAATTACACTATTGATACATATAAATGCAGCTTTCAGTCACTATTACCCCATATAGGTTTTGATAGTGGTTTATAGGCGGTTTTTTACTTCATACATTATTTTATATATCCCACCATGAATATATGAATGAAATTCATTAATGTTCGTGGTCAAAGCTATTTTAAATAAACCAATTTTAATACATTACAATAATTCGTGACTGGTGTCAAAATCATATGCATTTATATAGTTCATTTCCATAGTGGTATAAGATTACAATAGGTTTTGAGTATTTCCGCCTATTTACCACTAGACATAAAAATAACAATACAATTAAAAAGATTACATCGGAGAAATTATAAAATTATCTGTGTATTGTTTATCATAAAAACATTACATTATATATAATAATTAACATAAAAAAGGTTCAAATAAACAATGGTATGTAACATTTATGCTGTCATAAACTTGTAAGTCAAATAGGCCTATGTCAATTAAGTTAAAACAATCATATCTGTGTAGTGTGACATGGAGTACTGAAGTTTAATTAGTCAACTTAAAAATAAAAACATAAAAAGTAGGCCTACATAAATATTTACATTGGATAATGGGAGTTAAAGCTTAGTCGTAAAACAGTAAACGCCTGTATTATAAAAAAGTCGACATACACTTGCACTCACAGTTATCCTTGTACATTCATGTTCAAAGCACTTATTTGTAACTCAATTTACATCTGGTTTGTGCTTAGTCCTAAAACTCATAGTCTAGTTTAAAAATCATGGCCCTAGTGTATTCAATACGTTTTACTTTAAGCTTACGCCAGAAAGCATAAAGTGGACATAAATATGCCTATCTAAAATTAACAACACACAAATTGCTGTACAAATTAATTATGGTTGATTTTTACCGTTGTAATTAGCAGCACTCAGTTACTGTAAATTCTTCACGTAAAAAAAATTAAGGAATTGTATCTGTACTCAAGTTTAAGTCGAAATGAGCGAGATCGACTAATAATGGTGTAATGAATATACGAAATGCACATCTCGATTTAAACTTCGTACAGATACAATTGCTTTAAACGTTTTTAGGTGAAGAATTTACAACTGAGTGCTAAGAAATGCAACGGCAAAATCAATCATCATTAGTTTGTACATTTACTGTACATCTAGCATAGATGGATCTCCACAAATGTGTTGTTCATTTTAATATATTTAACTACATTTTATGCTTTCTGACGTAAGTTTAGAGTAAAACTTATTGAATAACCCACACTGATTTTTCGGACTAAGCACTAACAAGATGCAAATTTGAGTTGCAAATAAGTGATTTGAAAATGAATGTACACTTGCAACTGTAACTGTAATGCTTAATGATTCTGTAACTCTGAGTGCAAATATATATCGACTAACAAATCGACTCTTATATAATATAGGCGTATGATGTTTTACGACAAAGCTTTAACATACATTATCTAAAGTAAATATTTATGTACTTTTTATGTTTTTATTTTAAAGTTGACTAATTCAACTACAGAATTCCATTTCACAATACACAGATATGTTTGTTTTAACTTAATCGAAACAGGTCTACTTGAGTTAAAAATTTATAAGGACATCTAATGTATTGCTGTTTAGTGTATTATTATAACTATAATTATTATACTATTATTAATTTTTTTACTATTACTTTTTATATAGTTTTACTTTAATGTAAAGGTAGGGGAAAAAAAGAGGACCTACTCTTGTAGCTGAATTCAGAGCCTTGTGATACGTAAATAAATGTATGAGATGTAACGGAAACATTTGTTTTCACAAGCATTGCAAATTACGTGAAATTATTTCTCAATTCAAGAAATTTATCGGCTGGAGTCTCCTTGTCAATCACTTGTTTCATAACAGACTCTCAAGGAACGTTGGTTGTTAATGCGATTCCGTAGCACAATGGCAGCGCGTTCGACTGGTAAGCAATACGTTCTCTGTTCGAATCCTGCCAAGGAAGGAAATTGCTTGTTTCCTTAATGCACATTGTTTTCCCACTACTTTTAGTTTGCCGCAATATTTAACTATAATTAACGGATTATTCCTAGAAAATGAATTTTACTAGCTTATTTTCTAATAGGTTTCGAAATGGGCTAAGTCAACGGACGACACTAGAGCAAATTTCATTACATTCCCTGCTATCCTGTGAATGCCACTAGGCATGCGCAGTGGCTCATATCGGCAACTTAGTTATTTTAGTCGGTCCGCTTTTTTTCTTCCTACATGCTTGGAGGTGTAAAAGAATATTTTCGAACACACTAACACTTAACATGAAGGAAACAAAACAAACACTAACATAAAAATTGTTTATCTTTTCAATCACATCTGTGGAAAAATAATCTAATCTATTCCTGAATCAAAGTGAGCGCGACCATTACCATAATATTCCTACGTATTATATAATGCAACGTCTCTTTGTCTTTCTGTAGTGAGAATTTGACTGCAAGTTCGATTTAGCCTGTCGGTTGCACACTGACGTGGAGAACGGTAATAAATCCAGTGAAATCAGGTTGATTTGAGAGGTCATGCTTTGTTGTTTAATACGTTACATATCATTGTTTGTTTAAAACTTTTTAAATGTAAATTATTGTATAAATATAATGTTTTTATTATAAACAATACACAGCTAATGCTATAATTTCTCTGACGTAAAGTTTTTTAATTGCATTATTATTTTTATATCTAGTGGTAAATAGGCGGAAATACTCAAAACCAATTACATAATATATATATATATATATATATTACTTATTTCGAACACAACAGTATCAGAGGTCAACATGCAACATGCTAGAATGTGGGATCAGTAAGACAGGTAATTATGCTTTATGTGAGTCTACAAGAGATCATTCTCTTGATATAGGCCTATAGGCTTTCTTGATAATTTTTGTGCGTTGTTTGAAATCCTCTTGCTTCTAAGTCTATATTGGTTGTCAGTTAAGTTTCTGTCCCATAATAAGTTTTCTTATAATTGTGGCTCCTTTTTTCTAATACTATCAATAATGTTTTTCTTATTGATTGTTATTGTTTTTATTATTATTATTGTTATTATTAGGCCTATTAACTCATTTAAATGGGTTTAATCAAAACATTACCAGTGTACTAAGAAAAAAAATACTTGCAGCAAATGGAAACTATAAATTCAACACTCCCCGTGGAGGTTGCATGTGACCAGGGATGCATTCCCATTGTCCACGTATGTCACGCATATTATGATTTGACAAGAAGACGCATGATGACAAAGAAGTAACACGATCGCTTGAGTTAAATCAAATGAAGTCGTATAGATGCAGAAACACCTGACGCTCCCCAGCTGACGGATCTTTCGAAAATTGAGAAAAAGAACCTCTCAAAACTCTTTTCCTAATTTACATCGAGAATTCAGACCTGGCAGATGTGAGTCATCTTGCCTATATCGGTACTGTAAATGAAGTTCGTCTGACACAGGGCTGTCCAATTTAAAGTTAGCAATGGACCTAAATGCTGACCTCGGTGTGTAAAGGTAGCAACAATCCTGGTTTCAAACCCGGCACGTTAAGTAACTCCAACCCAAAATTATAAGCTTTGAACAAATTGTCTTGTTCTTTCACGTTCTAATGAGATTTCTGTGGCTTGGTTCTAAAAGGCCAATGTCAATCTTGCAAAAGTGAAATCTATGCATTAATGAGCTCTTTCGTATGTTGTTATTAATAGACATAATACGGAAACCTTAAGGGCCAATGTCGGAAGTTCTCAGCAAAAAATTTTACTTCTACAATGACTTCAAAGTCAGTTATCTCAAAAGCAAGTTTTATGACATTGGCCCTTTTATAACCAAGCCACAGATATTAGCTTCTTGCTGGATAGCTGTGGTTATCACCTGTGTCTTTGTTTTCTACAGAAACATTGGTAAATGTAACGAAATTCATCATCAGTAGACTATTGAATCATCTCCATGAGTAAGTGCTTTGAGTTTTCCATACAGCTATTGTATCCATCTGGATGAGCATGAAGTGACTTGACTCTCATCGAGTAAATGTGAAATGTTGGTAGTTTAATTTCCTGAATATTGTGCAGGACATATTCGAATTCCCGAAATCTGAAGAGTGAAGAATTTCAACAGAGTACCAAAACCAAATTTCGCTGCCCCAATACAATCGACGGGAAAACTAATTATGTATATAATAAGCAGGGCCCGGATTCTGATGACCTAAAATTGTTTGAAAAATGACCTATAAAATGACCCTAAATTTTAAAGAAAATGGCTTAATAATTATAAAAAATGACCTAAAAACTTATATTTTATTTATAAAAAATTATTATTGTATACAAAGGTATACACTAATTTGTACATAATTGTAAAAACTGTAAATGTAGAAAGGATGTTGTTGGTCTAAAAACTTTGTTCTTTGTTTTTGGAGCATTTGAGGAGAAAAATAAGAAAGTAGTTTTTAAAATAGATCCTATAAAAAATATTCCATTATGCTAACCTAGTAATTTTTTTTAAATACTACCCTATGAGAAAAAAAAAAGACGACAAAAAGTTAATAAGTTATACTCAATGTAAATCACGAAAATGACAAAATAAGGAAGAAAATGACACGAAAATGACAAAATAATGACCTAAAATTGAAATAAATGCCCTAAAAATATAAAATGGCATAAAATGACAAAAAATGACCTAATAAAAATGCATTTCTGTAATCTAGAGGCCATGATTAGGATTTATCTACAAGTTGGCAATGTCTATGCAGCATCAATAAAAAGATGACATGTCATTAGAATCCGGGCCCTGATAATAAGGAATGCTAATCGTAATTAGAAACATAAATAACTAAGACTTATATTAACTAGCTTATATAATAAATTTTTGCCCCCCCCCACCCTCTCTCTCTCTCTCTCTCTCTCTCTCTCTCTCTCTCTCTCATCCCCCTCCTCTTGCGGATCCTCAGTCAAACTTACCGGCCGTTCACGGCTTATCTTGTTCCTTGTTATCGAAGAAACCTTTTCTCAAGGAATGGGCCGACTGTAAAATTATTCTGTTTAAAGAACTTCATTTAAGCCCTGCGGGAAACTGTGCTGAGGTATAAGTATCCCGCTCATTGAGAGACAGAGGGATGGAATGAAAGAGAGAAATAAATTTAGAGTGTTGTTCTATTTTGTATTAACGCAGTATAATAAATTCTTAAGGAATGTTCTAAGTAATTCAAGCATGTAATGTATATAGGCCTATATGGGCATTATAATTTGCTTCTTACCTATCAGTGAATTACGCCGTGAAAAGGTGACATCTATGTGTGACAAATTTTAATTGAAATTCTTCTTTATAAATAGGCTAAGTCAAGTACTTTTCATAAATAGCGAGAGTGTTTTCATCTACTTAAAACACATAGTAAGTTAAACACATAGCAGAGGGAGATTTAATAGTGAAATGAATAATATTTATTTAATTCTCATTTGTTGAGTTCTCAATAAAGGACTCCAATTCTCATTCAGATTGTGCCTCATATAATTCGCATGTAGATACTGCCAGCAAGAATGGAAGGATTTTCAGGCTAAATTGTACATACAGTACTCTTTGACAGAGATTTAAGTCAATTTTTTTATATAATTAGAAATGTTAGTAGAAATATCCGTCCACCGCTGTGGCTCAGGGGATGCGTTCAATCCTCTCACGCAGCGGCCCCGGGGTCGGGACAAGTTACCTAGGTGAGGTTTTTCCGGGGTTTTCCCTCACCTGTGAGACAAATGTTAGGTAACTTTAGGCCCTTGTGGTCCCCGGATATCATGTGGCCGCCATTATCATCTTCATCCCCATCCTCGCCTTGTTCTGAGTGAGTGTGCGAGTGAATGATTTGTACCGTCCTATGTGTTCGTGTTGTCTCGGAGGTGGCCCCGGCATTGGGCTGATCACTCATCCAGGGAGGCCCTCCATGTCCTTGTCTGGTCAAAAAAGTCGCGGCCCTGTAAGGCCCGGGCGCCTTGGGTCGCTTAAATCCTAAAAGGGAGAGGTAAAACTACGAGAAAGGAAGTAGAAATATCCCTTTCTTGAGTATAAGATCTAATTGGGTTAATGGAATCTAATGTACCGTACTGTGTTAATTGGTTCTTAGGCAATTTTACGAATTTGTTCAGTTATTTCTGTTATATTACAGTTTACAGCTTTTGTTCATAGTGAATGTCTTAAGGAATCAATGGCTAAATAAAGACAATAAAGAGATAATACTTTTATTATTCACATCACACTCACGTTCTGGGTCAGCGATGTCGTTTGTCCCAGTCAGAGAGAAAAAGCAACACGCATCAAAGACTTGCGAATCTGACTTTGCGTGGAAAGAGTAGGCTTGGTCTGACTGTAATTTGTTTTGGTCAGCGATGCCAGGCTAATAGGGTAAAAGAGGAGAAAGAGTGAGAGAGGGAGATTTCAAGAAACAACATCATCCACTCAGTCGAATGTTGTAGTTGTAAGTTGATTTGCTCGGGTGAGTGGAAGAATCTTGTCGTCATAATTTTCCGTCCCTGACAATTTGATTACAGGGTAGAATGAACAGCACTGATGACCTTTCGGAGAAACTGCCCGAGGCCCGCTACTTGTAGGGTAGCAAAGCGCCTATGCCTTTAAAAAAGAATTATTCAAACCCGGGCGTCAACACTCAACTTCCATCCAATTGCCCTTCATAAATACTTTTAATGAATATAAAACATTTTTATAGGAGCCATAAAATTAAACTAGACTTTAATTTAATAATTCGATAAATTGTTTCCAGGTAGGAATGAGGGCCTTGAATTAAAATGGTTTCAATTTTACAATAACGATAACTTATAATGACGAAACTTAACTTTGAATATATTCAGTGAAATAAATGTGAGCGATGACAATAATTCAAAGCAGAATAAAGCAAGCACCTCGATTTCGGTGTTGCAACGTACTCTGCTTTCCTCTGGATCCGAAGTCCACGAATTTGTCTGGATGTCCTCGGCCCTGTTTCATAGAACCTTTACACTAATATTATAGCAAAAACATAATAATATTAGTTAATTTTATTAGTCTTCTGTTTCATAAGAATATTAGCTAATATTATTAGTTATGAGTTCATGGCCCTAAATTATTAGTAAATGTTACTAATATTATTAGTGAACTGTTTCATACACAAGAATGGTAATAGAATTTGCTCATAATTTTAGTTGTTTTTCTATGAGTGAATTTTCTCCCATAAGATTAGCAGAGAGGTTGAATTTGTGACATGAAAGTTGTGAAAATCAAGAAAATGGCTGATTCTGATTAAAGTAACAGTGATGAAGAAGTATATGTTCGCAGACCAAGGAATTTTAGGCCAAGAATATCCTATAATCTTATGGAACAAACATATGAATTTAATGAGAGATTTAGGTTAGGTTTTGATACATTTCAATATGTATTCATAGGCCGTGACTTTCTAAACCTAGCGGAAAGGAAAGAAGAATAAGAAGTAACAAACACAAGCAGCAAACCAAACCTAACCTCAAAATTGATCAGCTGACTAATAACTAATAATATTAGCGGAGTGATTTTATGAGTAGTGTACAAATTCTTATGAAACAGAAATTTGATGACTAATAAATAATATTATGAGTTCTAATATTATTAGCTAATATTATTAGCGAGTTCTATGAAACAGGGCCCTGGGAGGGACTACGAACCGTGAGTCTTGTGTTGTAGAATTCCGACACATTCAAGAACTCCAAACTTAAATTAGAGTCTCTGGGCAAAATTTCGCGGCCCTTTCACTTTCTTATAATACCTTTTTAGTTGAGGGTTGTCGAGTCGATTGGTCTATCTTCTATCACTCTGCCCTTTACAGGAATATAAACGAACTAAATTCGTATTCGGTAGTGAAATCTCTCCCAGGAGGCCCCAATGCTATGGGTACGGAGTATAAGTTGCCTGACTGACTGAAAGCAGGCACCTGAAATATTTTTCAACTAAAAACTTTGAAGAAAACATGTCCTTGTTTGGAAATGAAACAAATGATCCTGTTGTATGTGAAGATGCTGTGTCACCAGTCACGTCTTCCCTACACCCATTAACACCTTGCTTTACATTCATCAAATTCTGTACTAATTCGTATTACAAACATATCTGTGGAAGTAGGCCTACTTATGGATTTTCATATAATACGGAGTCTTAAAAAATAACAAGAAGAAGATAAAAGAGAATGCTTATACTGCAAGTCTCATAATGATATAAAACTGTTACTGTACTAGCTGGTAGATTATAAGATTGTTTGCACCGTAGTACCAAACTTAACTCTGTAATGGGGCAATATCATAAGCCTAAGAATATGCCATTAGTGGGAGTTAGAATCAGCATAGTCAAGGAAAATGTATAGGAGTATTTCTGGACCTAAATAAACTTCTGATACAATAAATCATTATATTCTTTTGAAAAAGTAGAAAGCATCGGAATGCAGATGATATTTGCATTCACAAGGAACAGCATTAGGCCCTCTTTTATTCACTATCCATATACATAACTTAATAAGAGACAGGCCTATGTTTCTTAAAATAGGATTCCCACATATGCTCAATATATAAAATAATAAATACATAACCTCATCTAAAGGCATTTCTTATAGTCTAATAGTATAGCATTATAAATAATATGAGCTACTACCATAGTCCAGAATATAAAACTTATGTACAAAAACAGTAAGTTAGTCAGAAATACTATTAACATTTGTTAACTGTTTAAAATGAGTTTAAAATCCAGAAAATAAGAGTCTTAAGCTAAAATGTATTGCTGTCTCCTTCTTGTGCTGTACTATGCGTTTCGACGATAATCCGTCATCTTGAGGTAAAATTCCTTCGTGAATGTAGATAATATATCAAGCTGTGCGCTGAATGGCCATCTTTCTGTCGTTAGAGGTGCACTCATAGACGATCTTTCACTGACGATACTTTTAATATATTTAGTGGCACCGATTGGAGAGAAACTTTTAAAAATGCAATTGAAAAATTGGTTGGTTGGATTCAAATCTACTAGCTTATTATTGATAAAGCAACATTCATACTGCTCGGTCTTAATGAAACTGGATCTCCCCAAGTTCCTAAAATTACCTTATATCTATTCATAATCAATTTGTCTAAATTATAATTTGTACAACTGTCCAAAGTTTAAAACTCGGATCAAGTAAATTTTATAGGTATTATTATAGTTAAAAATTTGCGATGGAACAATCTTATCACCTACCTAAGTATTAAACATCACAAAACAATATATACTTTTTTACTGTTATGTTCCTTCATGCCAGTTCAATCCATGCGGACGGTTTGGTTAGCCATGTGTAAACAAGCTTCAAAAAAGGATTAACTATCCAACACTTCTCATATAGAAGAATTTAATTTAATGTAATAGTAAAGTGTTCCCTATACAGGCCATGGAGGCCCAGAGGGTTCCAGGAGATTGAGGCTCCCAGATTTTTAGACATTCGGGCGTGAAGGTGGAAAGTTTGTCAGCCTTACGCACCGGCGCCTTTACCCGCAGGATTCATACACAATAAGAAAATTTATATGATTGCACTATGAAATTAATTTCACATGAATAAAAATAACAAAATAAATAAATTCATTTATTGCAACCAATGATGAATGGAGCTCTGGTGAAATGTTATATGGCAGGGAAAAACAGGAGCGCCCCGAGATAACCTTCCCCGACCCCATTTTGTCCACCACAAATTCCACATGGATCCACCTAGATTCGATCGTAAGATTTGGTCTAGCCACTGAGCATCAAGAAAGCATGTAATGATTGCAACGCAGTGGCTTGCCGAAAGCGTGGGTGAAATGTCACTGATACAGATGCAAATCCGAGAATTAATTACTAATATTCGCCAGGCAAGTTTCTTTCATATAAACTAAAACGTATTAATAATGCTATTTCGGGGCCAACTAACGAGAAAAGCAAAGAGTAGGCCTATGACAACAGACACTGACGAAGTGACAAATTATTCAGAACCTGTTTGTTCATAAAAATATGAGATTATTCATTGCAACTAATAACTTCTTCCATAATGTAAGTATCGAAAATGAAAGCCGGATAAAAAGGAAACAATCATGGAAGATATATCGAGCCCATGCTATCTCACTAGGAGAAAAACAACAGTGAGCTCTACCGTAATGAAATGGAATTACTGCTAGCAAAGTGCTGTTTATCTCGATGTGCATTTATCTTCATTAACAAAGTACATTTCACCAAAATAATTATTCGATTTTAATCTAATCTAACTTATGATTACCTTCGATCTGCATGTAGGTTAGTGTGTAAATACGTTACGATCTGAAGATAGGTGCAGAACGTTTTGCCGATAATAAGGACAGGGGAGCTGGAGGGAAATCAATTTCACATACCACACCTTCATCAAACCTATCAGCCAAGATCAACATAAGGAAGCCTTCCAATTAATTTGCAATTTGTGCTTCACCTTCCTAATTTATCTGTCGTTTGTATCACCCAAATGGAAAATTAAGGTTTACGATGTTAGATTCAATAACCTATTTTGGATTTCATATTTCATTTTTAAACGCAATAATATTCTTTTATTGTTTAGCTATTCAGTACTATTGAATTTGAGAAAATGCATATGAGGGTTGACAAAATAAATAAATTTCCCTATTGGTAAAAATAATACACATTTTATTTGTTGAAAGAGCACTTATTTTACATATAACAACTCTTCTACTTTCTTTTCCACATATACACCACTTTTTACAAACATTTTTGATAGCGTGACACCAGTTTTTTTTTAAATTTCACTTAATTATTAGTATGAAAGTGCATACCTCTGAGATGAAACTTGAGTTGGGAACACATGAAAATCACTACGAGCAAGATCTGGAGACATGGCCGTCCGGAAGGGAGGGCAAGGTAGGGCCGCTGCCCCCCTCTGGAAATTTTGTTTGCACATAAATCTATAAACTAAATTACTATAAGCAACTAATATGAAATGAGGCTTTGGTTTCCACATATTATAAAATGATATGAGCATGTAGGAATAATTATTTCCACTAAACTTGAAATCATTTCCAGCCAAGCAATTTATTGTAAAGAAGGTAAAGCAATGGATGTAGACTATCCCAATTTATATGAATAATACGCCTATCTGTATAATAAAATTATTAATAAAAAATAATAATAATAAAGTGGTTCTAGTAATAATAGCATAATGATGGTGGTGGTGACAGTAATTTGTTCATTTGCCCCTCCTTGGAAAAAATTTTGCGGACGTCAATGTCTGGAGATCATGAAGGATGTGAGGAAATTTCCCAATTGAATCTCCTGAGGTCCTCCTCAGTCTGTCAATGAATGCTGAGAGATACTGTGGTGTCTTGAGGAATCTCTGAACTGCCATCAAAAGAAATCGCCTTCGAGTCTCGCAAAGTCCTCCTGCTGCATGGTTCAACAATGATCTGGAACACATGGTGTCACACTACCAAAAATGTTTGCAAAAAATGTGATTATGTGGAATAATAAGCAGAAGAGTTGTAATATGTAAAACAACTTTTAAACAATAGGGAAACTTATTTATTGGATAACCATCGTAAGTCCAAAATGATATTTTTAATTTAAAAAATGCTAATGAAGAAATTTTCAAATTTTTAAAGATGGTCCCGTCATAATTTTTATGCCGCACAACACTAATGTCTTTTATTAATAAAAAACTATTAAAGTGTTCGAACTTATGTTGTTTCTTGACTTCACGTTATATTGTCTTAAATTTTGTGTCTTTAACATAGAGATTTGAAACCTACAATCTGAATTTGGCGTAATTTGATACATTTATCTTTCAGACAGTCGAAGGTAAAAGAGGACTTTTAACGGTAGATGATATAAGTGATTGCAGGTGGTCTCTTCGGGACCACCGGTCTCTAACGGTCTAACGGAGAAAATTATGGCATTGAGTGGTACAAAATTAAAACACTCCCGGGTTACCAACTATGGTTAGTTAAAAATATTTGCTTATGATTATTAACTAGACTCAATTTGATAAACGTGTAGAATGTTATTACGTCTTTTTAAATGTCAAATAACTTATCGCAGTAAAAAGATTTTCACTTGATGGTGACTTGGTGTGCCAATATTTCAGCGGCGGTAATACTAGAAACAAAGAAAATACAAATTTGAAGCACTCAGTGGAAATCAATTTGGAAAAGGTAAATTTTATATCTATTGGTACCGATAATTACGGTATTTGAACTCCTAAACTAATATATGCATGATTATTTTTTGTTAAAAGGGGTTTAAGTCACCTTAACGTGAAGGTTATTATCTTAAGACAGGATAATGTTCCTGCATGAACATACTTTAGAACAAGCTGAGTTCAGTACCGCTTCCAATTAAACATTTTCTCGCCAATCTGCACAGATTGTATATGTAAAAGAGACATTATCTTCAGCCTAGCTTTTTACAGCGATCATCTGCATGTCTTATTAGAGCCACACTGTACCAACTTCGTGAACAAGAAGTGGTGCATAAACGATGGCAAATCGTTCTAAAGTAGAAAAGAATGAAAAAAAAAACGCGGAAAGAAAAAGGCAATAGGGTTGGAAGGAGGAAATATTACATTATACCAACATCTTGATTTGCATCCAAATGCACATTTTTCTTCGTTCTTCTTCTTGTGGATGGTGTTATTATTCCAGCAGTGGCGTTTAGAATTAGTCAAGGCATCAACGACACATGTACTGTACGTGCCAAGTCTCGGCATTCAGAAAATATATCCGCAGATGGTACCTCTACAGCTACTCATGTTTAAGGGAATAGAGTACTTGGCTTGACCAAAAGTTCCATTTTGGATTTCGTTGTGAAAAGGAACTCCAAAATTTTATAGTTTCTAAAGTAGAAACTTCAGAATTTATATATATACAAACATACACATATGTTTATGGTTGAGGTTAATTTTAAAACATTTAAATAAGACTCCACGTGTTTCTGAAATCGAAAGTGTGGTATTAAAATAAACTCTTACAAGCAAAAACGTGAATTAGATAATGTAATTAGGAATTCAAATGCTAATAATTTATAATAATAGTGTCATAAATAGTGGGAAAATAGTAATTAGTTCAGATTTATTCTCTAGTTTGTCCAGGTATAATTATTTTATATGTTAAATTATAGGTAATTGATTTTAAAATATTAACTAAATAGTGGATTGTAACATACGAGAAGCCAGCAAAAATGTTATCTCTGCAAACATAACAGAAAAAAGGTATATTTCATAGTATCAATACCATTGTTTATTGAACTAGGATTTTAAGTAGTGCACCATTCAAGTAACAATTATAAAAATTTTATTGAAGACCCACTTCCTGGATTGGGACTGGGACGAAAGTCTTAGGGATTCGGACAATAAATGACAATTATGCACAACTGAAATTATGTTGGAAAAGTAGGCTATTGTGGTTTTTATCTTTCCTTACGTATTGCATAATATGCTTAGGTAAGGAGTCTTTGCTTATTATGTCATTAAATTAAGCTTAAAAAATAAAGTGGACAAGAATAACCTCAAACAGTACAATTGAAGAACTGAAAGAGAACATAAGATGAGGAATTGTAGCAATTTCACAAGAAGAAAAGAGTGTGAATGCAAACTAGTGAGTGAATTGGAGCAATAGGAGATCGTACTATGTATATCAACAATAGTCTAAATTTCGTTGTTCAGTGATTCAGCAAAGAAAGAAGATTATAATTATAAATAGATAATTAAATAATTATGATAATAGTACACCGAAAATGATTGGGTGGGCTTCAGCTCCAAGGGCCCATGTTAGTTGGTGCCACTGTATATTTTATATTTTCCACACGCGCTGGTATACTCACAAACAAATAGTTGCCGCGGCTAATGCCCCAACCCTCGTACATAAATAAGGGTGGGTATAGTTAGGTTGGATATTACAATGAGCCATTTGGCATATTCGTATTGGAATTTGCATTACAAAGTAATTTTATTTTACTAGGACCGTTTTGGTAAATCGCGAAACAAAAGTAAACAGCCATCTGAAAATAATTTCTACAGAACTGTACGTATTGGAATCATGCCATCAATTCTATTTGACCCTTTGATGGTGTTCACAATGTGTATATTTTCTCTTTCCATAAGCATTGGCAGTTGTCCTTGTCTATGTGTAAAAAGTTATGACTTAGTTTAGGAATCAATCATAATAATATGATAATTTTATGAAAAGTATAAGGATCTGTAAGTAAAATTAATTAGTTACTACATAAACTATATGATTCATCCAAGAAATAATTTAAAATAATATATAATTTTAACATTTACCGTACAAAGGGATATAATATTCTACCAGAAGACTTGTAACCTCCTCAGACACCTTAGATGACTTCATTTTTTAAAGTAATGAGGGCAGTACGGCTCTCATTTTATGTTGTCGATCGTTGGGTAGCAGCTTTCCTTTAAGACAAATACAAAGAATTCGCGAGAGGATTTCATTATCATTGCGTAGGCTATTGTTCATTGACACTAAGCATCTATTTCCTCCTTCGTACACCCTATACACACTATAATAATAATACTATTAATTATAATAATAACAGTAATTTTCACATAGTTTCAAGAGTGATTTTTGAAAATGTACGAAGATAACACTATCGTTAGCCTTAACAAAGAGGCATTTATCATCAGCTATAAAAAATATATGACTTTTAACGGGAATAAAACAATAAATATATTAGGTCTATTCAAGAAAGAGTAATAAGTGTGCAAATTTTCTATAGAATTGAATAATTTACAATATGACAGTCCTATTTCCGGCAGTAATATTGGATGAAATAGCCTTCACTAAATAATTAATTTTCTAGTGAAAACTGGCGGGCAATGGTTCACTTAGACTACTAATGCCTCACATGATATATTGCCACTGTTTACACTAGAAAGCCACGAATACATCCAGTCTACAATCCAATGACAATCATTTACCGGCGAAATTTTTTAACATCCCTTGCAAGTATATACTTCTTTTTTGGATCACCAACATTTATTTATCATATGTTATATAGCCTAAGTTCTCGTAATTATTTTTGCATATGAATACAATTTTTAGCAAACAATTTTCATAGTACAATGTAACAATTTTTAGTTAATGTAATTAATTTTGGACATAGTAAGTTTAAAAGATAATTTAAATATAAGATTGATCAGATATGCCTTTGTGAAAATGTAGGCCTACTTACCTTTTGGCAAAAACTAAATTCTCCCTTTATCAAAATTCTTTCATGATCATCAGGAAAATACAAAGTGAACTATTATAAGGATAACACAAATTTATGTTATAGGAGCTTAAACAAATAGATATGTATATATTACCAAATAGATGTAAAATTAATTATACGTGTTCAAGTCCCATGGGCTATTTTTTGTGTATGCACATAAATTTGGTTAAGATAATCCATGGATGACACTTCAATTGAACATGGTAAAGTGAGGGAGTCCAAGGCACGTTCATAAATGCGTGCGCAAAACTTTCACAATCTTAAGATTTTCCACGGTTTCTGCCATGGAGTTAGATTAATTTGTGGCCCATTGTGTGTTGTGTGCTGTAAACTGTACCTGAAATTGGAGCTGAGTAGAGAAATTATGTTTGAACATTGCTTCACCCCTTGAAGGATAATAATCTTTTAGATAATAATCTGCTATCCACAGCAGTTGACAGTGGACAAACACTGTAACAATGTTGATATGGTAAATGGGTGCAAACATGTAGTTTAGGAGAGTGAAATTTGATGTTGTATAAAGCCTGGGCTAGTAATAATATAATGACGTTATCATAAGAATACTCTGTTAGGAAGCCTCTACCCTTCTCATCTTACAGTAACACGGTAACATATTTATATTTCCGTTTTACTTAAACGTCAGAAAGTAAGATGTTCACCTTCTTAAATGAACGTTTGTAATTTATCTTTAACTACATGTTTCTACATTTATATACAACTACATGTTTCATCAATTTCTTTAAAAACAAGGTGTTTATAAAAAGAGCGTTTTAAAAGGAATAAATGTGATACTTGTCTTAGTGAGATATTTAGTTCAATCTGGTATAAGAATATGCAAAATGTTCAACCAATTGAATGCGTCTATCGTCATAATTTTTTCGTTTCATTTGTATCACTTTCGTTTGTATCACTTTCATTTGATCCCATTTACTTGCAGCTTTTTTTTTATGTAAATTCACAAGGACAGAACGCTGAAACATCTTCTTAAGGGTAGCTTCTTTGATCAGGAACAACAATTTGAAAACAGCGATTAGGTTTATATTAACTATATATGAGCAAACGAAGATATGAAAATAAACATATCTGTACACATTTTGTGTGTGGTGGACCATTGTAAATCCTGTAATAAATACAATAAAAATAGCACTTGATATTATTATTAATGGTATATTCGGCTATCTCGCTTGCAATGACACAAATAGCGATGTGTTTTATTAATTTTCGTGGTTATAATTACTCATTACATGCCCATTTATAGGTAGGCCTATTCGCTAAATAGTCACAATTAATATAACCGGAGCTCCGGATTCTCTCAAGATAAGTTCACAAGATAAGTCATATTTATGAGACTGAATATTGGTTCCAGTTCTTCTGTACGTGTTCCAGATGTGACAATCCCACACAGGAGAACGGGAACCAATACTGAGCCTCATAAATGTGACTTTTAATACTCTGACACCATTGTTTTAATGTGTTCATATAATTATGTGTTGTGTTTTATTCTATGAACGCTGAAGTTGTGTTGCGGATCTAGATAAGTTTTAAGTTAAGGATATAAGGTTGAATTTTGATCAAAAGTTTTTTACAAAGTTCATGTATCTGCACTACAATTTATATTACCTGAATAAACAAAGGTTGGTCTAGTTGTATGTACATGTAAGAAGAACGGGCGGGCCCCAAGTCATCTATTTTTATTTTGCTCTTTTCGGCTCGTTTTCACTGTTGCATCACACAACCCTGCATCGTTTTGTCCACTGAAGTATGTGCACTGCATAAATCCAACATGAAATCTCCAGCAAATCCGGGGGAGGATTGCTCCCTCCTGTGAGTCGTATAAATCCTCTTTCTAGTAATAATAATCTCCCCAAGAGAAGGGAAGGCAGAGGTAAATGGTCCAGAAAGTAGGTCAGTAAGAACATGTGGAATTGTTGCTGTGCTATCCCCTCGGTTACATACAACCCTACCGTGATCGTTAAAACCAGGGAAAGATTTCTCTGTTCCCCCAGTAGCCTATCTGTAGGGGATCATCTTTCCATACTGGACCATGAAGATTGGGAGGGGGAGGTCACAGTTCCAACTAGAGATGCGGTGAAGTATAATACCGAAGCGGTATTTCTGGTAATATATGAAAACAGGGGTTTATACGGTTAATCGCCTAATTAGTTGGTTATTAGTTCACCTAGCCTATTCATTTAGTATTCACATTGTTACCAAAATAGATAAACAATTCAGGGATTCTTACAATTAAAAGTTTTAAAGTAATTAATACAGTTGAACACAAAATATTAATGGACTATGTACTGACTCAAAAATAATATATTAATATTGGACAACCACATAAAAAAAAGCTACGTAGCATATAGACTACAGTCGTTAAACTCACAGAGAGAAAATAAAATGCAACAAAACACCTATATCCTACTAAAGCATTTATATATATATAACATTATATCTGTTTTATAAAGTGCGATGTCCGAAGACCCGAAGCGTTCAGAATGGCTCTCGAAGACAGCAAACCAGCGGCCGAGATGACACAATCCTGTAAACGAATTAAGGTTTTGAAGGCGGACACTGGGTTATTAGTAAGGCCCGGATTTTTAGGCTTTTATAAAAGGTATTTTAGCCTTTTATTTTCGTGGAATAGATCTAGTTAAATCTAGGTCTAGTTTGATAAGCATATGTAAAGGAGTATGTGGATAATGTTATTTGACAAAGCTACCTGTATTGCAACTTCCAAAGCCACTGTAAAAAAATATGTTGCCATGAGAACTGATTTGCATATGATAAATTCTTTCTAATATATTACCATAAAATAGGCACTAAATTGGACATTAATCCCGTACCGGCCAACCCATTTGGTTCAATATCAATAGACTTCTTCCCATGGATGTTATAAATGCGTATACCAAGTTTGATGAAAATCTGATAAAGCGTATTTGAGTTATCGCGTGTACTGATACACGGACAGACAGACAGACGGATATACATTTCCCGTCCCCATACAATCTCATCAAGTACCATTCTGGCGCTTAATAAAAATATGTTCGTTGCTGAATTTACCTAACAGTGAAGTCTACAAGAACTTATGAAACAATTTAATAATTTTACATATGGTATAAAAGGTTCCGGCATTACTATGAATCATTATTAACATTGTGTGTTGAAGAAAAGTGCTGCAGTGAAAGAAATTATGTTTTTAGTCACATTGAGGCATAATTTCTATAATAATTTAATATTGATTATATTATCGTGAGAATAAGCAAGCCTAACTGCCCGTTTATAGGAATACAATAATTGACTGCACATACAGTAGAGTCCCGCTGGTCCGGATAGATGGGCCGGACCCTGTCCGGATCAAATGAAATTTGCCTTAAAATGCTCGCACTGTAAGGTAGTAGGACTATAGGTTTTAAATGGGTAAAACTATAACAAAAATCTTAAATATAGCTTTTCCAGAAACTTAATTTTAGTTTAGTACTGCTGTATACGTACTGTAGACCTAAGTTTTTAACCTACGAACTGATGTAGAGTTAACAAAAACATCTTCGTGATTAAAATTCAAAATTTGACAGTACATAAAACAAAGTATGCCTACATTTATGTTAAAGAATTTAAAAAAGAAAGAAACATTAAATTCTGAACAGGACTATCATTTATAAACCCGTCCGGCTTAACCAGATGTCCGGAGGAGCAGAATCCAGATTAGTGGTACTCTACTGTACTAAGTTTTATGTTTCTGGGCTTTTATATACTTTATTTTTGATAAATTTAGCCGGCCATAGGACAATTTTTCTTAATGTTTGACTTGTTTTATCGGTTGTTTACCTTGTTTTCCGTATCGCACACAAACACCCATGCCCAAGGCTGGATTCTAACCTACAGTCTCCTTCACCACGACTCCAAGGCATTAGAGTTGAAGTTAGAATTCCTCAGAGATTAAAGGTTATTCTACCCAACTTAGTTAGGCTTATGTATACAGAAGAAGGTCACATCGCATTGAAATCTACACCGGAATAATCGAAATGAACATAATATTGTCAACACATAGCCCTATAATGTGTCGGCTACTCAGATAATGAATATCTTACTACGTTCTGTCATACCAAGGTCATTGCTGAACCTCAGAGTAAACCACACTGGTTGTCTGAACGCACTTTCATTGATTGAAACGATTAGCGGAATAAATCCATTAATTTTACCTTTTATGTCACTCTGTGGGAAAACTGTACTTTCGTTGCCGTCTTGTGGTAGGACTGTTTTTTAAGATGGCGAATTGTGTTCAGTGCTAGGATTCCGTAGAAAACAGTGCCGGTAGGTTTGTGGAGTGCTGGTAGAAATTATTGTGTCTGAAAGTGTTGTGAACTTTTCTGTGTGAGGGAACTGATGCAGTGGCAGTGGTTTTACGTCGGGAAAGGTAAGCATTGCAAACTGTTACAGTATTTTCGTGGCGTTGGAATTTTTTCATGGTTGATCCAACACATTGCGTAGTACGTAAGTCAATCCATAGCCACAAAAAGAGTATTTTAAGGTACAGTACATAGGCGGTCCTGTTTACGGCCTATTGTACTATCTCGTTCATTAGCTTACATTATCTGGATATTTGTGAAAACGACTTAATTTGCAAATATCCATGGTTAGATGAGGTGACAACCAGCAATGCAGCCATTTCATAAAATAATGGAATTTGTCCCTCAAAGAGAGAAGTTATAAAATTATTGCAATTGGGTGGTCAAAAATAAGTTTAAAACCTCAAATTCTCTGAATTTTAAGGACTTAGGTGTATCTGAAGTGGTTTCATGTGTAAAATCTGTTGATTTACTTATTTATTGCATTGAGTTACTTTTTTTGCCATTTTTAGCATGATTTTAACACTCTTTAATACCAAGTAGTCAAGAGTAATCAGCTATGTCCATTTTCATTTGAGAAAATATACATCTTAAGGTACAATTTGGTATAAGATTAACTTCAAAAAATATGTGTGGTTAATTACTATGTAAAATAACAAACAAGGGAATTTTTGTCCCACCCGTAACCGTGATAGTTTTGTTAAATTATTATTAATGAGTTAAATAAATGTTTTGACAACCTGGAAACAGTTTATAATTTGTATTTAATCCCTCATACCTTCATTAATAACAACATTAAGACCCTAACAGTAATAGCAGAATAGAAAATGAGCTTTTGTTTTGCATCATTAAAATCAGTGTCCAAATCATGTCCCACCCGTAACAGATTTTGAAAAACAAATTTAAAATATTCAGAATAAATTTTAAATAATGCTTTGCATGTAGTGTGAAGGAGAAGGCATTGTACATTTTACAGAATGTGAAGAACCAATTCTAGTTTATTATTTATGATATGTAATAAACAAAAATAGCTTCTATAATTTGTCAAAATGTCCCACCCGTATTTATGAAATGGCTGAATGGCCAATTGCCAGGAGTTCATGATATATCCATATTATCCATAATGTTATAAACGCTGCTGGACAGACCGTTAGACATACTTAGCAGTCCTGTTACCGAAGATGTAGAGTCATTTTGCTTTTTCCCCAGGAAGCTTACTCGTTTATAATCGATTTTAAGCTGTTGTTCAAAAGCCAGTTAATGCCTATTTTTATCACAACTACACTGCATTTTTTTTAAATTATAAAAACTTAATCGTAGTTAAAGACAAATTTTTTCATTCATGTTTAGCTTACTCATTGGCGTTTACCCAATTAATTATTTATTATTATTACTGAGGTATTGCAGAGGAACGATTGTTAAAGTGTTCCCTGTACGGGCCACGGAGGCCCAGGGGATTCCAGGAGGTTGAAACTCCCAGGTTTTAGACTTTCGGCACGTGAAGGTGGTAAGGTTGTCAGCCTTACGCACCGGCCGCCTTTACCCCCAGGATTGCTCCTGGTACTCATTTCTGTTAGAGGCTGAGTCGACCCCAGGGTTATAGTGCCACCAGAAGGATTAGGTCAATTGAAAAACTCCGACCTCATCGGGGATCGAACCGCGACCTTCCGGTTTTTAGCAGGAACGATTGGTGCATAGGTAAAATTTCCCGTTGCAGAAGAGATTCAATGTGAGACATAATAAAGCCCGTGCTATTCAGCATATTTCTCCTAGACTAATTTAACTGTTCCTAACCTATCATAACCTTTCACTGACCTGGAATTTAGCTGTCACCACTTACCTTAATGTAGAAGCTTTTTTACCCTTTCACATCCTTCGTAAAACATCGTTACATGACACGAACCCCGCACTATTCAGAATACTGCTGCTAAACTAACATAAATGTTCCTAACCTAGCATAACCTGTCACTGACCTAGAATTTACCTGTCATTATTAACCTTAATGCAGAAGCTTTTTCACCATTCCACACCTTTCATAAAATATCGTTACAACCGTCGTTTATCTGTCGAATCCAATCGGCATGTAGTCATGTTTGTAATATTGGCGACATTGTAGATTTGGGCCCATTCGGTACGGCCCGGCTGAGTCGGTGGTCACCTTATTCTAAGTTTAGCAGGTTTGGAGAACACCTACATGATCTAATGATTAGCCTTACCGACTACGGTCCCATAAGTCTGCGTTCGAACTCCGGTAACGCTTTGGATTTTTGTGGGGTAGGAAGGTTTGTAGCGGGGCGCACTAAGCCTCATGGGCAATTGTGGAGGTATTTGTTAAAAAAAAATCTAGTCCCTTCATGAAACCATAAATAATGACCATGAGAGGCGCCATTCCTATCATACTCTCCGCAACCCTGCCATCTGCTCATGATAGAAGACGCAGCGTTCGGATGGTTGACCCTGTCCCATAAGTGATACAGAACCATGCAGTGAATTTTGTGCGATGCTCATTTTTTTCTTTTGCCTCCCAGAATCTTTTCACTTGAATTGTTATTTCATAAAACGGGTACTGGCTCAAGATAGGAAGAACTGGAGAACTGCATCAAACCAGTTGTAAATCTGATGACTACAGAGAAAACGGGTAGCCTACCTATCAAAGGATGCTCACACTGTTGCATTTCTTGTACTGTGTATGAAACCTTTTATAAGAACGCAACAGTAAAATTAGAACTATAACTGGAAAGATAAAACAAGAAGCTTTGATGCGCGGTAGCAATATGAGTTTGTGGAGTTGCTTCTTCGAAGCGGTATTCTCGCTCAAGTCAAGATTCATGTCGCACTTTATTAATTAAAATAGTTGCAATACCAGAGATCTTATCTTTGGTTACTACGTTTTTCAGTTTCCTATAACAGCAACTCTGTGTGTTCAAGCGCTAATATTTTGGCATACGAGTATTTAGGTGCCAGGTTGAAAACTGTTTTGAAAGAAATAGAAAGTTAGCAAACACTATTCTTGTTAGCTTTGTGTTCGGTACGGCACTTTGCATTTACAATGTGAACAATATCACCAATATAATGTCACCAAATCTTAACACCCAATCTAAGGATGGGACAGTAATAGAATAAAACAGTCTGCTCAAGCTACCATTTCCTAAAATGAATCTAAATGTATTATGATAACCTGTTTTGTTAAAACGAAATCTCGCGAATGCACGTATCATATATTATGACAAAGTCGCAATATAGGGGGGGCCCTTCTCGCGATGTGAGCAGGCTTCCACGGACGGGTGATGTTTTTTGCTTTTGACCGAAGCAGGTTGACCAACATGTGGCAGTTAGGTTAGGAACGGTGATATTAGTATTAGTGACAGGTTCTGTTAGGTTAGGAATAGTGATATTAATTTAGTAGGTTAATCTGAATTCTCCGGAAATTCTAGTTTAGTAGCACTTAGGTCAGAAATGGTGATATTAGTATTATTGACAGGGAGGAAGTTAGCATAGAGAGAATTAAAAAAAACAGAGATTAGGAATTCTATTGAACTAGTAACCTACATCGATTTATAATGTTAGTTTCCTTTCATTGTACATAGCCTAAAAGATTTTTATATAACTAAGTTTTATACTCAGTATATCCTAGTTTATACAAACATTATCTCCTTTAAATTATTTTCCCCAAAATTTATGCATAATATCATTGCACTGTAAATGTCCTCAAAACTATCTTATTTACAACACAGCATTTCTGTTGCCATATAATAAACAGACGCTAACCCTCGAGTAGGCCTACTGAAAAAAAAGAGTTTAAATGACAGATTTTATTCTTTTAAAGCTTCTTCGTGTGGCATGAACTTTACGCCACCTGAGAAAGGTAACAATAGCATCGACAGCTTGGTCTACTGTTTTCCGGAAAAACCAGAAACTTATCACAAAATTAATTTCCGTCGTTTTAAAACCTGATAGCGGTAGCAAGCAGTGGGTAGTAGGAGGTTTATATTACTGGGTGTGGTATATATGGCCTTTATAAACGCATGGGAGTTAAAGTGTTGAGTTTTGCTACACTGCCATTGGTGAAATACATAGTATACCGGAACTGGGCGTACAGACTCACGCCGAATGCTTGCCCAGTCCATTGCATCACGTAGTGCGGAACTCGCATACTAATAAATTCTAATGACTTCTGGACGCCATTGTACAGTCAAACATATGTCGTTCTCCTCCTACTTCTACATGGAAAACACATTTTGTGCCGTGATCGTTGATTGCAATCTGTACGAGTCAAATAAACCTATGCCTATGCGGCCCCCGATATTCTTTCATCGCACCGCTGCGCTGGTCAGAAGTAAAATTAAGAATTTTTAATGATGATTAATACTCCTTTGCCTTTCGGGACAATTTACCATCTTTCATGTTAGCATAACTCGATCGGTAAGACTTTAGCCAAACACGCGCAGATAGCTTATCGTCCACCGGTAGCAATGGAGTAGGGGCAGAAGAGAATGCATAAGTTATACTGTACTACTCATTCCAAACTATGCGGTTCATAATGGCCCGTAACTATTGAAAACAAAAATTAAGTGAATATAATATTTGTTTCTTTAGTTATGAAGTATTATTTAAGTAATGGTATGTAATTCACAGAATATCGCTGTTTGGTCTTCACTATTGAATGCTGTGATGTGATGTTTTCACACTGTCTGTACAGTATTAACTAGCAAAGAACATGACGTGCTATGAAGGTGGCAGGTTTAGATTACGTCATCGTAGACTACTGCGCAGCCGTTTGTTTGGCTCAGGTCTTACCCATCGAGTTATATTTCACTTCAAGTATGAGATGCCTTACCAGAATATTGTGTAAGAGTTTTTCCCCTTAAGAATGGATTTCAATAAGTGGAACTTATCCAGCATTTATCTTACCCAACACACGCGTGTTGTGCTGACAAGAAAAGCGCTCTCGTCAATCCGGCCACTCCATGATCATATGGGTACCGGAATGGTGGAAGTTCCGGATTATTGAGAATGTCTGTTGTATGAACCATCTATAAACAACTGCGTCCAGTTCTTCTTTCTCACTATTTCGCATAACCTTCCGTTTTCCCAACTCGTTTTCCATTTGGCTTGCGTACTGTCGAATAAACATCTTCTATCTTTTTGATGTCATAATATTGTACCCAGCAGCAACGGCTTTCTACGAAGAACCCCTTTGTTCAACTTATCTAAAATTTCCAGTTTCTGCTTGAGGTCTAGCGCAAAACTGCGTCTACATCTGCGGTCCGCTCCGTCCGTTCCTTGAAATTATTTTCACAGCGCTCCTCCCGCGTTCTAGGGGAAAGCGACAAACCTTCTGCGGACCACTAGACCTAAGTATTTTGTATGTACTCTTGCTAATATGTGATATATCACAGCCCATCAACATAACATTAACCCTAAATCTATTATAATAGGGCCCACAAAATTAAAATTTAACTTCTTAATAATAGTAACAATAATAATATTGATATCAATAATATAGTGTTATGATTAATATAATGTTATGATTAATATAATGTTATGATTAATATAATGTTATGATTAATATAATAAAATCAGATAAACAGATATAACAAAGTGCCAGAATTTTTTTTAACAGTCAAAATTACAATTATAATTGCCCCATGCAGAAAATAAATGATTTTTGTAATAGATCTCCCAGTTAAACTCCAGATCGATTCATTAAGCAGGGCCTTAAGGAAGAACTGAGGTTTAAAGTTTGATTTTAACCTTAATTCATATTGGTATGAACTGATATAATAAATTCTTACAATATGTCAACATTTACAAAATACACTGACAATAATGTTAACGATGTTATAGGCCTACGATTCGCTGACATGTTTGTTTCAAATTTAAAGCAACCGTATAGGTTATGAATGAATTAAAATCAGTCTGAAATCAATCTGTCAGGAATTGCATTAGGTATATTGCTCCACAGGAGCGAATAAGAAAAATACTCACATTAAAACATAATGCAGATATCGGTAGCCATACATATGGAAAGAAGCAAAATATTATAACAATATTCAATGGCTGGTTGTGTTTTAATTATTTTATTTACATTGACATCGTCATGAAGAACTGAATCAATCAAAGCAGGCTAACAATAACAATATCAATAAACGATTGGCAATTTGTTACGTTATGTTTATTGCGGGCCGTGCAATAATATTGTAGCGTCTTATATTCATTACAAAATTAATACTTTTTTTAAATTGGAAATGAAAGCATGCCCTTTAATAAAAAATTTCGCCTATCAGCCTATTTCTATTTACATAATTAAATAAGTTCGTAGGCTTCCACGGCCGGTGTCATAATAAAATAAACTGATTGTATTGGCTATCCGGATTGGGCCGCGTCCTGTTTTTAGCGTCTAACGTTTCGGACATCCTGTAGTGTCCTTCTTCGGTCTGTGGCATCTGGCGGGAAACTAATAAAACTTTAAAGAATGCACCCACTGACGTTATGACAACTGCGACTGTTGATTCTTCACAGGCACTTCTTTTTAGTGTGAATCTTTCTCCGATGAAGGACACTACAGGATGTCCGAAATGTTAGACCCTAAAATCACGAAGTGGCCCAACTCGGATAGCCAATAGGCTACCATCAGTTTATATACTTACAGAATTGTTTACATTAGGACATTAGTTACGGGAGCACGGCCGCTGATTGGTTGGCCGCGAGCCATTCAAAATATTTTGAATTGACGGAGAACGAAGATTATTATAGGCTAATACATGTGACTGTTAATTGCTCTTTATTCCGGTAAAGGTCGACCGATTTGGTCCAAATTCATTCGGATTTTTTCCACGGATGTCATAAATCCGTATACCAAGCTTCATGAAAATCCGATAAAGCGTAGCCTATTTGAGTTGTCATGCCTTTCTGATATATTACCATTAAAATAGGCAATGAATTGGGCATTACTCCGGTACCGGTCAACCGATTTGGTCCAGTATCAATAGGGTTCTTCCCATGGATGTTATAAATGAGTATACCAAGTTTCATGAAAATCCAATAAAGTGTATTTGAGTTATCGCGCGTACACACACGGACGGACAGACAGAACGACGGACAGACATTTCCCCATCCCCAACACAATCTTATAAAGTACCAATTAATTAAATTTACCAATTATTAATGAACATTTTATAAATATTGAGTTCACAGCTGTCGCATGTTATTGTGCGTTGTTGCAGGAGTTCCAAATCAAAACAACATGCGTATCGCACAACACGCGTTTCCATCAGTCACTGGAATATACCGAATTATGCAAAACTGTTCTCCAAGAAGAAGGGCTATTTCAAATAGGCGATCTACAGTAGGTTTAGGTTTAGCTTACACTCATGTTGACAATATTTGAAGAAAGTTGTTTTGAAAAAACAATCCTCAATTACATAAGAATGTGTACGACTTAAATATCGAAACAGAACTATTTTTAGAAAAGTGTTTGGAAGTGCGTAACAGTGTTATTTTATTTATATTATATAACTTACCTTTCCTATACCTTTTCTGATGCTTTATATTTCTCACGCCAGTAAGAAAACAGCAAATTATTAATCTTCTTCTTGCATTGATCCCCAGACAACACCAATTTTTCTCCAGGCATTCTTTTTTAAATGGTTATGTTTAGAATCCCACAGTGAAGTTTTTGGTTTATAAATGCCTATCGTTTTCCTCTCATCACTCCATAATTATTAACAAATTTACCTATCACAAAATATATAGTGAAGCTTGAGGAGCGGAGTGGGGACGGAGCGTAACTGCTAAAAACCCGTCCCAATGTGAAATCAGAAATCCTTTGCCAAAATAATACCAAGTAAATAGTTGACATTCATGAACCTGAAGTGACAGTGTTCTTTCAGCTTCTCTAGAAATCCCGATATGTGAGTGATCACGTGATAGCGAAATGCTCATAGAAGCACACAGCCCATCCCGTTTACTAGTGCACAGGTAGCCTACATGAATAATAACCAAAATAAGAAAAGTTAGGCCTATAGAGAAAGGATTAAACATTCAACTCTTAAAACTTGAAGAAATGTTCAGTAATCGTCCTTTTACATAAAAAACGGTGAGCACAATGTTAAAAGGATACGAAATGAGATACCACGTGAGTTTATGGAAATTCACCTGTCATACATGTGGATTCATTGAAGCTCTTCCTAAATAGCCAATACTAGCTTGTTCGTTCTTCTCACGTAATAATAATTTTAAAATATAACAAATCCCCAGGCTTATGTTAACAATCCACAGTAAACGACAGTAAACTAATGGGTTGTGTGGCCTAAATTAACTGAACTAAAATGTAAGAGTATCCCAACCTACCGCGCAAGAAATTGTCCCTTAATATTCTATTGTTTTAATAGCCTATTGAATATAATACATTGTTAATCATTCTTTACTGAATTTGAAATTTACTTTATGTTCCATATTACAAAACAGCTGTCACATTTGACAAATCATTGGATAATGTAGCTGAAATAAATCGTGATTACTCTTAACTTGGCGCATTTGGAATTAAATGTTTTCTAGCTGGACAATTTCAATTCTAGTAAGCATGTTATTTTCCCAAAACTTTTTATAATTTTTTCTCAGGTAGTACCAGGAATGACGAGTAACTACCTGAAGTGAATTGATGCATTAAACTTCTTTTAACAGGGGCATGCATTGATTTTAACCTTCACTCTACCCCAATATGTATTTCGTAAAAACAAACGACACAAATTGTGATGTCGAGTTCCCGGTCTTTGTGCTGTGGCAAATTGTCTTTCTGTCTACTGAGGTGCAATTGGGTGTTTCATGTAAATATTATGGAGGTTTAGAGATACAGTGTTGCAGTATATTCATTCAGTTTAAGAAATCATATTTTTATCTGTTCCCAAAAACAAATTTAACATTACAGGGAGTCCATTACGCTTAAATGATAAGGATCTGCTGCTATAAGGAATGGCAGTGTTTTGTCATTCCATATTACTTGCACAGTAGACTTTCACGGCTATTTGCGCCGAATCCCTGTCGCTTAACAAATCAAAGCAAACATGTTCTTGTTCTCACTGAATAAGAAGTTACGATTTCACAGACAATATTTTATTGTATATATATATATATATATATAATTACTGCAATGCGATGAAATAATTAATGTACATTTTTCATTATACCCTCATCTTATCCATCTATTTCCAAGCATTTACTGAACTTCTACACGTTCCTGGAACCTTCTCCCCCAGCACCAGGGCCTGTTGAAAGCGGACAAAACGAATGTACAAGTATATTCAATACACGTAAATTCTGTTACATTTGAAAATTTTATCCTATTACTAGTAGTAGTAGGCCTAATATTATAGCAAGTTACTTTTTTTCTCAACACGCTAACTCTTTAAAATGATAGTACTACACATTTTTGGTAAACTAAGATCATTTAATTCAACATACACCTAGTTAACTGTATGCATATATCTACATTTTAGAGAATTATGAATACTTGCCTTGTCATCAATGTTTATTCTGGACTGCCTTCTGTACGTACACATCTTAGACAATGTTCCCACAAGCTCAACAATATTCACAACAATATTCACATCTATTCCATTCGCAACCAAAGAACAACTGTGAATAATTTTGTGTATATATCGTAAGGATTGACGTAAGGACTATGTAATTTTCTATATTTAAAAGATCATTGGGAAAGACGTTGTTGGCGAGCCCTTGTATAGGGTTGACGACTATTATAATATTATTATTTAAAATATTTTTTAATTTATTGTTCAATCGATATTATGTTTTTAATTATTTGTACAGTATTGAAATGCAAACCCTGACATCTCAATCCATACACAATGTTTAACCAACGAGGAAAATAATAATAATAATAATAATAATAATAATGTATTCCTGATAGGTTTAGAACTGTTAGTGTTTTCGTTTGATCCCTTTTCAATTATCTCTCTGCTTGAGTTAAAGAGATGGCCTTACAGCCTTAAATCTCCCAAATTAAATTAAGAATTATTATTATTATTATTATTATTATTATTATTATTATTATTATTATTATTATTATTATTATTAACATCACCATCATCGTTATTGTAACGTTACTGATACATAATAAATTTGCTTGTTGCTGCATGCATGAAACTGCGTCAGCATGACAAAGCTGCAATGGACTATCTAGGGAACAGTCTCATTTTAAGAACATAAAAATTCAAATTTAACGATAAGAATACAAAATAATGTCCACGAGAAAACTTTGTGGACTGTATAATGGAATGATGAGGATTGTTGATATAAGGAAGGTGTTGAATCATGTAAATGACGTTTCCATTAGATCTTTTCGATTATCGTTATTATTTCATATTCTTTTGTTTCTACAATACAAGGCACACACAAATATACAGTTACCAAAATACCGAGGTGAAAGCGGCGAAATATTGCGATCAGAGAGTGAGGCTGAAATGGCACAACTATGTAATAACTGACTGCAACACAGGTTTACATATAAACAATACATCTAAAATAAAAAAGGGACATTATTTCCTCTATGTCTGAAATTCAAACATGATAATATTAGACCAATGATTCTTACCATTTTTTATACACTTCTTGTATACTAATTAAATTTTTAACACAATTTACATTACAATAGACTAGGATAGCAATTCTAAAGGAGGATGCTAAGCAGCGTTCTTCCTCAAGAATAACAATTTCATAAAATAAAATGTATCTACATATAAATTCACTAAATATTGAAGTGAATGTTACATTGTATCAAAGTTTAGGATTATTTGAAGCAATACTCCAGACGAGATTAGCAATAGTCACCTTTTGAACATAAATTACCACTGTAAGCTATCTATTTATCGATATTTGCAATTTATCATTCAGTAATGTTTACGGTATTAACAGTAATGGCTGCATTCCAGCAATATGTTTATTTGCTGAAAATTTTTCTTCCATCTCACAAATCGAAGATTATTTGATGAATGTTATTAAGTTAGGATGACGGTTACGTTGGCTGTACTGATATTTAACGACGGGAGTATAATGCAACGTAGGCCTGTGACCGTTAATCTTGTGCCGGAATTTTGTCCCTCTGGAGATCTCTTAGTTGCCTGTAAATCTATAGATTTGGGTCTGTCACATCTATGCACACATAAATACCATCCACTTGGACTGGGATCGAACCCGCAACCTTGAGCTCAGAAAATAATTAAAAAATTTGGAGGAGAATTATCCTTTCTTTTCTCCTTAGGCTATTCTTTCCTTATCAGAATTTTTCTACTGGGGAAACATTATCTCCGTTGAATTTTAATGTCGCTGTGGTAAGATCTTGGAAAATCTCGTCTGATATCTGAAATCGCGGTGCGACTCAGACAAATAAACATCCACTTGTTTTATGCTACCGTCAAGAATCACAGCAACATACTGCCTTTCTTATAACAATTATCTAGTATTTGTTTCTTATTGAGGTACGTTATAACCTAAGGAATTATTATAGCATTGTAGCAAATTTTTTATGAGAGCCAACTGAAAGGTATATTCCTCATATTACGCAAAGAAAGAAAGGGATGTAAAACTTGTGTATAATAAGTGTATATTCGATTCTATTATTATCAATCTCTAGAGAACCGAAATATAAAATTCTTAAATGTACAGAATTTTGAAACCTTTTTAGGTACCGGTCTTATGCAGAAGTGAAGATACAGCAACAAACTAGGCGTGTCGGGCTTTAAAATATTATGTATTCAACATCGAAAATACTAAAGGAATATTTATCGACAGTATCATTGAATTAAATTAACATTACAATGTGCGATTATTTTTTCCGGTATTACATAAAATCCTTTGCAGAGGTTCACCTAAACACTAATTTGATCTGTATTCGAACACAAAGCTGAAAATACTAGATAATGCTGTAATTCTCAAAGTCTTTCTGAAAGTTGATTTTCCTTTTCTATACTATGTACTAAAGTAATGATTACGAGAATAATGGTATTGAAATAAAACACGTATCTGGAAAATGAGTAATCGCAGTCAGTAGTAAACCACACGTTGTTTGTGCAAGGAAGAATAATTTAATTCCTTATGAAACTATATCAAGGAGCAAGGGTAGTTTGGTTTATTTCAGAAATACGCCAACAGCATTATTAATATTACACACTCGTCATGATTAGCAATAACATTTGAAATAAAATAGTTGTTATCCATTTAAATTCATTCATAGACTGCACCTTGGCTTGCAATTTTATATAGGCTAATTGAACAAATTAACCTTAGAGAGATACTCAAGAAGTTCGCTGAAATCCTATGAAAAATAGTTTCACAATTAAGTTATCATGAAAGTTCTTCGTCGTAGGTTATTATAAAACAAAGTAGGTCAAACTTAATGCCATAACTACAGTTCTGCGAAAGGAAAACGGTCCGTTAGCACTTAAATACTCTTATGTTTTTCCTTTTGAAGTCCGTTTTAAATTCCATTAAAGACAGTGCACATAGAAACTTTTCGAGAACTTCGTTATTTTATAGACACCTGGCTTCTCATCCTTCGTTTATCTAATAAAATACTTGCTATTAAGACAAGGATGATATTTTAACTGATAATGCGTCAGTTCGTTATTAGAAATGTAAATATCAAAGTGCAGTGACTAATACGTCACATACCGTCAGTGAACATAATAAAAACACATTATTTTATACAACTTAACTTCATTCGAAGTTGAAATAATATAAATTTACATTTGATTAAAAACACAATTTCGATTTAGTGCAAGCCAGTTCGTGTGCTTTTATTCTGCTCTCCTGTTAACTTACCTGAATTAAGTTAACTATGTCTCATGCACCATTGGTAGCATTGGTTACAGCCTAGTAACTCGAATCGATTCACGGATGATTGATTCATTGTACGCCGTGATCTCGCAGCTGACAGATTTTTTTTATACAGCAAGGTAAGAAAGTAATTATTATTTGCATAATCCGTTAAATTTTTTATTCATAGTCTTAATAAACCCAACACGAGTTTATGAGTTTCACCAGATAAATTCGTTCCAGCTGCGCAGTCGCAAATCTGTAGATAAACTCTTAAACTCTCGTGGGATTACCTATGATAATTATATAAAATCAATATAAAACATATTAGTCATTTAAATCAATTGATTTCAATTAGCTTTCAGAAATATTGTGATTATATTATTTTGGAAATATGCATCTATTGCAGAAACTATAAACTAAGCCTCGCTTTCTGATCGCTTAACAAATCGGGAGGGGAATCTCACTAACAAGGAGTGCTTCGGGGAAAATTTACAATATTAAATAATACGTATTAGCATAAATCACAATCGTTGGAAATTTCATAACCCAAACATTTATATATAAAAGTCTTATAACTGTGTCTGTTTTCTTTATACATAAAACTGCTTAAGTACCATACAAGAAACTGCTGTAATTCCTTTTTTTACGTTTTCATGGCATGTAACAGGTTATAACTAAAAACATTGTAGCGCTAGTGTCTTGTAGAAGAATTACTATTTCACAGTGCATTGACTAAATATGAAACTGCATTTTCCTTTGTATGTACACATGAGTTTCTATGGATGTGTATAGTTTTAATGGGACACAGAAGAATGCGATAAACTTATTTTATTTCGATATTTGGCAAAACATTCCGTATTGATTAAATTTTGAAAATAAAATTTTACTTTCCAAAGTTGATTGTCAAACTGGCCGTATACTGGAGTGTCTGAAATCTATTGGATTTTTTTGTGAATTACTGAAAAATTACATATTTGTGCTCATAAATAATGTATATTACAAAGGGGTTTTAGGGAGGCAATTAGGGAGACAATGCAAAGTAAAATTAAGGAATTCTTAATCTCTAAACTCTAACACGGACACATCGTAATGGTGTTTTTTATTTAGATTTTAAAACGTTTTATATAAAAAGGAACACCAGCTTATCTGGACGAACACAAGCACGGGTCGTATACGGACTGCTAAATCATTTGTAGCTGTAAATCCTATCTCACTCGATAGGATGTTTTCATGTTCCTAAATTTCTTTATTTCATGTTGAACGAGATCATGCTAAAGTATTAAGTAGGAAATCATTTAGAAGTAATATCGTGTCTTGTGCTGATGTGTTCGCCCTCGTTAACAATTATCAATCCTCTAGAGCTAGAATCAAGGGTTTCGTGCAACACTGACTTGGAGGGTCATGCTCAATACCTCGAATGACAATAAAAAGGAGAAAGGGGCACACTCACCAAGCTGTTCTGTTATGAAATGCTAACACGTACAAAGAATCTTTCATTAAATTGTTGTATATAATAACGACCATTCATAATTAATACCAAGCTTTTTATATAATATATAATATATTACGTACTACAGTAAAGTTTCATGGCATTTTTCGATAGACTTCCATTTTCTCAGAATATTATTTTTCTCAATATCACATCTACTTGCTATTTAAATTTTCGAAAAAAAAATACATTCATGAATAACTCCCAACACATACATTCCTTTATTTTGTACACTTGTGATAAGTTACTCCATATAACGTAATTTTAATTTAAATTAATAAACTTGCAGTCTGTATAAGGATTATGTATCTACAGATTGAATGACAGTAAGGGTAATAGTAATAAAACTCAAATCAGTTAATGTCTCATTCATCATTCTCACATGCAGTCTTTCGATTATAATAATTTATATGTAATAATGTGACATTCATTCCAACGTATTGTTGTTCGAAACGATGACAATTCACTTTCAGCTTACATTCCGGGGAATATAATTTTCCCCTGGATATCACTCAATGCGGATACTTGATATGTAGACATCCGCGCCATGGGCAGCTCTAAATTGAAACAAACATAACGATTATGATGGTGATGATGACGATGAGAAACTTGGTAATAGCAATGTTAATCTGCTTCTGCTCGTCTCACTAGAAGTAATATACAAACACTGACAACTTGATAATCTTCTAACGCTGCATGGGAAACATTTGAAACATTTTGTAGTTATAATGCTATTATTTATATTCATGTAACAGCCTTTTATCATTTTTCTGCTCAAACAATAAGTCGGTATGGCATACCCATATTCTACCAATACATAACCCCACAAGAACAATTTTAACTTATCTTGTAGCGCATTCAGTGTCTGCTTCTGTTCATGCATTGGTAGGCAAATACCTGACAAGTCCTCTTTCACAATAAACACAAATTGGAGGTGGATCTGTACAAAGAAGCAAAACGACGGATTCTTTCTTCACCATCTCTACAAGGTTTTTCTCAGCAATAGCGAAACTACGATCACTTAATCATGTCTGAGAACTTCAATCAACTACAATCGATCATGACCTTGGGACGGTCTTATGAGGTTCAACTGTTAATTCACATTTAATTATAAAATCACATCTATGATGTGAATAAACGTCTCTTCAATATAAACACTTCGCCATATCACTGAAATATCTACACTAGTATCCTCGATGACTGAAACTTTGTTTTTGATAATGTTGTAGATGAGATCGTTGACTTCGTTATACATTACTGTGGCAGTTCGGCGGAGAATGTGGCACATCTGCGGACTAAGTCGCGCTAGTGAACAGAACTGAATTCTTGTAGTAGCCAGCCCTCGATTCTGCAACACAATAATATAAGTTTGTTAATATAGAATACACGTTTAAATTCCTTAAAAATACAGTGAAAATGACTACGAGATTGACACAAAATACGAGGGTAAATCAATAAGTATCCAAACTTTTTTGTTTAATTTTTTGTAGGTTGGCTGTACTACTCTGTGCTCACGCATAACGACATATTCTTCATTTAACTCTGCTTGTGGAATATTTGACCGTTATGACTCTACTGAGTGTTCCGGTGTTGCACAATAAACATGGCTGCACCGCTCAGCGTTTGCACCAAAGAAGAACAGGGTGCAGTGACCCGTTTTTTGTCGTCTGAACGTGTACCACGAGCCGAAATCCATTAAAGATTTTGCGCACAATATCGGGGTAATGTTTTACCACGGCGAAGCTTGTACGAATGGATTCAAAACTTCAAAAATGATCGGACAAGTGTGAAGGAAGAGAAAAGAATAGGATGCCCATCCACATCCACTAGTGACGCCAACATTGAGCAAGTTCATATCATGATTCAGGCAAATCGAAGAGTGACTGTCGATGAAGTGGCAAACCATATGAAAATTAGCCATGGTTCTGCATATGACATTATTCATAACATGCTTGGCTTTCATAAAGTTTGTGCAACGTGTGTCCCAAAACCGCTTACTGAACAGCACAAGCACAATCGTGTGTTCATCTGACAACGCTTACTGGACTGCAATGCTAACGAAGGTGAAGTTTTTTTGAAACGAGTAGTCACTGGAGACGAAACGTGGATCCATTACTTTGAGCCTGAAAGCATACGCCAAAGCATGGAATGGAAACACCCTGCATGCTCACACTTTTCTGGGACTCACACACAAGGACTCACTGCAACATTACTTGGAGAAGGGCTCAGCAATAAATAGTGCTCGTTACAGTGAGATGTTGAGCTACGATCTGAAGCCTGCAATTCGAATCAAACGTTAAGGCCTATTGTCGAAAGGAGTAGTTTTGTTGCTTGACTATGCGCCCCACATATTGCCTCCCACATTTCCCAAACTGGGTTTTGAGGTGTTAGAGCATCTGCTTATAGTCCCGATCTCGTGCCGTGAGATTTACATCTTTTTGGCCCACTTAAATATGCCTTCAGGGGCCGTCAATTCACCACATACAAAGAAATGAAGGAAGCAGTGCATATGTGGTTTGCTACTCAGCCGAAGAAGTTCTTTTTCAGAGGGCATCAGGAATCTTGTGCAACGATGGATCAAGTGCATTGAGAAGCAAGGTAATTGAAAGTTTTGTATAGTTGCAATAAATTTAAAAAAGATAATGCGGATACTTAATGATTTACCATCGTATGTCATCTTCTTTACCAATTGAACTAGTTCACATTATGTCACATCTATAATAAGCACGCTAGGCCTACATTTTTAATAATAATAATAATAATAATAATAATAATAATAATCCGAAGTTTCATATTAGAACATTTATATTAATTTTAAACTGGAAATATTTGGAGGTAGATATAAATTAATCAGCAGGAATACCGTTTCAAGACATAATTAAAATTGTTGACTATTACGATCCCACCCGATGAGAATTATATTCTACCAATTTTTAGCGAAACCTTATAGATCCTAATAAACTCGTTTAGTTTTACCGTGCTTTCTGGTAAATCTATGTGCCCGAGCAGACAGTGAATAACATAAAAAACAAATAAACCATCCTAAAACAGCAGGAAGACTTCAGCCCGTCAAATGGTCATCTAGACAAATGAATGTTAAAGCCAGAGAACCTGCGGAATGATATCTAAACTAGTTCAGCCAACTGAAACATTTTTTTGTGAATATGAATTTTAGAAGAAAATTTCCTCTCTCTTCCCTGCGCAGAGATCGGTCGGTTTCTGAATGCAGCATAAGGCCATAGCAAAACAATCCCTGTTAATTAACATTAATCAATTACTACTTTCGACTTCTTCAAGGGGTGTCATCCCATTCTAACCGGCACCCAATTTTGGAGTCAATAATTCTAATTCATTATAATAATATTGTCATTTAAATCGCAGGAAACTAGTCAAAGAAACTTGAATATAAGAAACTCTCTACCACAATTTCTTTCGTATAGCTATATCTCAGAACTTAAGCTAATAATGACATTATTTTACTTAGAAGTTATGTTTAATTATATGCCCTGTATTGCAATATGAAAATGGGAATCGCTAAGTTTTATTAATAGGAATTATCTAACCTGGTTCTGAACCGAGAGGAACCGAGTAGGATGTTCAGTAGACCTACAGTATACACTACACTATGGGAAACCGTAAATCCAATAATTTTCCAGAACAGTGATGCCTGTACCATTGTCTATTATCACAATCGGTTTTAACTATTAAAGTATAGGCCTAATTGTATTACGGTTTTTTGTTTTGAACTTTTTTTTTAAATTGTAGTGCTATTTATAAAGAGGAATATAAATGAAACCCCGTAGCTTTACATCCCATGATGGAGAAGTGGTTAGCATGCCAACTCCTACGACAATGATTGTAACATAAATTATATCTTGTTTTCCTTCAAATCGAATGAGATGGCCAATGCGGTAGTGGCGAGGATTCTCTAAAGGGAATTTAAGAGTTGAAATCCCATAGCCGGCAAATCTGTCGTTTAAAGAACTTTTCCAGTCGAAACTCGAATGCTGGATTGGAATTATTTACCCTGGATATACAAGAACATAATCACCATCAGTGGTACTACGGTCCTTTGAGTTTAGCCATGACCTCCTTCAAAATATTTGCCCCAAGTATTTAAAATAGTGAATGTTTGCTCAGGTAATTTGCTGGTTTAACTTCCGAAAAATACGGTTTTCTTGATGATTGTCTTATAAAAGGAGATATATCTGGCTTTCGTGATTTTTTCTAAGGCTTGTCTTTGAGACACCGGTTACCAACTGCAATTTCCTCAATTTCAGTAATGATATGGTTGTCTGTAGCTATTGAGACCAAATACCTTAAATCGGAATCATCTCAATAAGATGCTCTGCTTAAAAATACAGTATTTATAGTTTTATCTGATTGTATGTTTATGTTGTTTATGTACTTTGTTGTGGTATATTGATTTACAGATCAGCTACATCAATTTCACCCTTTACTTGGCCTAAAACTTCATTAAGAGAGTTCAGTTGTCGTGATAGAATAACAATATCACCTGCAATGCTAGATGTTGATGTTAAAAATTGTACCACCTGCATTGTATTATTTTTTTCCCATACAATATTAAATAACAAGACATACAGGGAACCTTTTTGTCTAATCCCAATAAAAATAATACAATTTTCTGAAAATTTGTTTTGAATTTTGAATTTTGTGTTTGCGGTATGGTCATTTGTTGGGAATTCCAATTTCGGTCATGGCATCAAAAATGTAGTTCCTATTAATAGAATCAAAAGCCTATAGCATATGCACATATAATTAAACAAACAGAAGCACAAGTATTGAGATCCTGTAAATGTTCATATCTAGTTCTTGAACATCACATGTCTTTTACTTTCTCTTATATACGTAGTATGGAGAAAGTAATATGATCGTGACAAAAATCGAAATCGAGATAACACCGGGAAAGCATGTTTCACGATTGACCAACTAAAATCTTTTTACGCCTTATACCCTCAAATAGCAATAAATGGCCAGGAAGTATATATATATATACATTTGTGGACCACCTTTACAATGAGATGATTTTTTTTGCTTTTTATGTAATTTTATGTTATTAGCTAAAAACAGGTAATTCTAATACTAGATAAAATTGGTAAATATTAATAAATGTAGGCCTACAATTTACAAGTTATTTGTTTCTAAAATAGCTTGTTTCTATTTATAGATAAAGTGATAAAATTTATAGAGTTACTTAGTTAAAATATATGTACAGATAATAGATCATTTTACATGCTGAAAGTTTTCTATAAAAATAAACTTGAATGTCTTTAATTTATTGAATTGTGTCCATATGATTCACAAGTATGATCTTGCACGATGACAAATGAGTAAGTTTTGCATTCGTGAAGTTAATTTCTCAAACCTTGCAGGAATACACTATTATTTGTCTTGTAAAGATGCAGATGATAGGCTAGGAGGTCCACACTTATATTTATATCTGGCTATGTGCTGGATGAGTTCACTTCTTAATAGTCGAGATGTACATTTCGGTATTAATCATTTATACCATCTTCAGTCTAGAATTTAAAAGAAAGGAATAAAGAAAATTAATAAGCATAGAATACTTAACGATAACCCAATTGAACACAATCCTCTTTATGAGCTCATCCTGTCACATTAAAAGCACATGACAGTAGGCATACAATTCAGTACACAAATCAGCAACCGAGCGCTAAATTCTAGAAAACTCGTAAGGTTAGTTATTTATATACATATTTCTTTATAATAATTGGTTATTCAAGTTAATATTCATAGACTTGGCAATAGTTTATTAATTTTCTTTATTCCTTTCTTTTAAAATTCTAGACTGAAGATGATATAAATTAATTCCGAAATGTACATCTCGACTGTTGTATGTATAACATACAATATTCTTTTGTTGCCCATAGTAACCAGAATACTATGATCTAGACCAGAGGTTCCCAACCGGTGGGTCGCGACTCACTACTGGGTCGCGGAAGGGTTACAGGTGGGTCGCGACTCGATTTTAAAACTATCAGAAACCATCGAATAAACCATCAGAAAAGATAAGAAAAATCGAAACAAATCAAATTGCGTTTTTATTGTTTTCTTAGTTCTTGATATTTGGCCTCTGGGGCATATACTGCAATCATATAACTTATCTACTGTTAAATAAATAACTGTTTTGCTGCAAAGTGCTTATATTTTGTCAACCATTTTCAAATCAGAACACAAATTGTTTATCAATAATCAATCATTACCTTTATATATATATATATATATGCAATATTTGATGGTAAATTATATATACATAAGGAAGGGATACGATACAAATAAGGTTTTTTACTCCACCATGGACCGACGGACCGATGGATAAGGAAAGGTGTCGCCAGGTGAAAAAGGTTGGGAATCACTGATCTAGACATTGTTGTGACATATAGTCAGTTCACCACAATCGTAATGAACACACCAAAATCAATTAGAGCGATGTGGTATAGGGTAATACGGAAGAGGTCCTGGGTTCAAATCAAACCTCGTGGCCACCCAAATTTACCAATACGCTCTTTGTAATAACTCATTAGTGCAGCATTTGCTTCTATTGTTCGGCTATATCTCAATGTATCTTGCATTTTTGCCTTTGAGATTGAGGAAACCATGCAAACCCCAAGTTATTATTGTTATTATTATTATTATTATTATTATTATTATTATTATTATTTCACGGTAAAAGCATTGAATATAAAGACCGACTCTGATGCTTTCCGTTCTAGATACTTATTAGTTTTCTGAAAATACAATAAATAAAATTTGATTCTCCCTATAATTTACTTTTTTCTGTGCTATTTAACACGTAAGTTATATTCGATAAAGTTTGTTCAACATATTTTTGCACCATTTATTTAATTAGTCATTAAAAATGAGTGCTAGTTAAAGAGGTTAATAATATATTGTGTATGTCATTTATATATTTTATTACTGTTATTAACATCGTCATTATCATGACTCGAGTGGGGTTCATAACTATGAAGCAATGTGCAAAGTCGCTGGAAAGTTTGTGGAATTCAGATGGTACCCTGCATATTTCTAAAAGCTGTATTGTATGAGCATAAGAAGTGGCTGATCCCTGCTTGAACAATGGTGTAGAGAAGAAGCTCAGCCCATATATAACAACAGTGTAGCACCACGTTCAAGGAAAACAATACTTCAGTTTCCTACCATAATGACTTGCTGCTTTAAGTTTAATTACGGAGCTGCTATGGGAGGAGAGAGAGGGCAGGGGAAGGAGAGGAGGTTAGTAAAGTTTTGGGTTATACGATGAAATTGCATCGCTTTTAAAAGCTCGGCAACTGGGTGTCGAGGTTGTTTCTTCACATATCCCAGCTCCCATCCAATATTATAACAGTAAAAATCTCATGAGCCTTGTTCTACCCCCTCCAACGTCAACACACTGTTTTAATGGTTGTTGTTTCGTTTTTGTTGTCTATATATTTTATATATATGTGAGGCCGACTGGCCGATCTTTCATCAATCATTGGACGACTAACTCTCTTCTCTTTCTTCTTACGTGTCTCTTTCTATGTTCATGTCTATCTCTCTCTAGCACTATCAATCATTCTCAGACTCAAAAATCGCCCCATGTTTCTGACAGAACGCTGTCCCCTTAATTTAATATCGAAAACAGGGAGAGAGGCGCCGGTTTGTTTTCCACAACAGACGATCACAACTGTTTATTAGCTGCAGAGATCTCTTACGCCTTGTCCAATATTATAGACTGTTCTTACATCTGTATCAACTGAATTCTAAAGATTATATTCCACAAGCATGTACATATCAAGCAGATATAAACTAATGTTGTTTTATATACCCTCACCACTTGTAGCAAGATGGTACTTTTGTTCTTATTCAAGGACATACTTAAAACAGATCTCATGTTCATATGCTTTAAATCTTCTATAGTATAATAAGTGTATCTGTTTGTCTGTGTCCGATATCTAGCCAAATCTGCAGTACGCAAAGATCTGAAATTTTTAACAAGGATGGAAGGGGTCCGAATGCACCTCGAATCCAGATTTCCATTTTTCGCTTTCGTTCATGAGTAATGTCTTAAAAATACACCACTTTTCGCTAATACTTTTCAATCGTGAAATTAATTGCAGGTGGCTTTGTTCTATTGTCATGCTTCTCCTCTGAACAACTATATGTGGGTTGTTCAATCTCTCTCTCTCTCTCTCTCTCTCTCTCTCTCTCTCTCTCTCTCTCTCTCTCTCTCTCTCTCTCTCTCTCTCTCTCTCTCTCTCTCTCTCTCTCTCTCTCTCTCTCTCTCTCTCTCTCTCTCTCTCTCTCTCTCTCTCTCTCTCTCTCTCTCTCTCTCTCTCTCTCTCTCTCTCTCTCTCTCTCTCTCTCTCTCTCTCTCTCTCTCTCTCTCTCTCTCTCTCTCTCTCTCTCTCTCTCTCTCTCTCTCTCTCTCTCTCTCTCTCTCTCTCTCTCTCTCTCTCTCTCTCTCTCTCTCTCTATATATATATATATATATATATATATATATTTACATATATATAAGGCTTTGTCCTGACTGACTGAATGAATAACTGATTGACTGACTGACTTAATGACAGAGAATCAACGCAGAGCCTAAGATATAATAGGTAGGGATTTGGAATTTTGACAGTACCTTCGTTTCATAATTAAGTGCTCACTAAGAAACGATTTAGCAAAATTTTGATTTTAAATGCAAAAAATTAATTTTTTTTTTAGAATACTTTTTACACAGAATTAACAAATCCAAATCGCAGTTCACATGACAACATATTGTTGCTAGTGATCTCATATGGATTTGGAAATAAATGAAATGAGAGTCTGACAAATTAGAGAAGCTAACAATATAATTCATGTTATAAATAAATGACTGAAGGTCATTTATTATAATTTATCCTAAAGCTCTATAAGAAACAAATTATTTTAATTGTGTATAATACTACAATTTATACACCACCAACACGGTATATTTAACACGTTTTCGATGTTGTTACAATCATGAAAATACATAAATTTATCGCAGCTTAACGTGTAGCGTCCTCTTTGTAAAATTTTGGTGCGCAATCGTACACTCGTACTAGAACTGATAACCCAGTATTCACAAATCAGAAATTAGAGCCTACTGTCTATAACTTATATTGTTACTATTTGAAACAACAATTCCTATTATTTTTCTTCATTCAAATAGGTAAATAATGATACAATTATTTGGGTCTGCTCTACAAGATAATTATTTAAGGACAATATTTTTTTATATATCCTTTTTGTTGGGGGGGGGGGGTGACGATGTCTAATAATCTCACTGAACGGAAGATTTGGATGAGGAAATACTTAACATAGAAGTATCCTACTAGAATTTCTTGCCCATATGTTTTACAGTAGGAATAATGTCTGCCACCATAAAAACGAGTGCATAAGTTATGTCCATAAAAGAAATTTTAAGCTATAACCTTGATGAACAGTCCGAAATTGGAAAATGTGTTACGAAATTCATTTATATTTTACAATACCTAATTTTTTTTAAGTATCAAAGAAATAAACGATAGTACACTATGATGCTCTTCGCTGAGTTTTATGTTATGAAACCGGATAATTAGACCCAATAGTACTTTAAAGTATTTAAAATGTGATGTCATGGTCTCCTCCATGCCTAAAAAGGCATGAAACCGGTAGGCGATAGCAGTTTCACATGAGCATGCTAGTTATTTACGGAAGTAGGCATACTCAATCATAAAACACATACTTATTTAAAATTTCCTTTTTATTTTAATGGTATATTTCACCCTGACAGGTATAGGATTTGAGTAATTCCTTATTTAATAATATTACATACATTGTACAAATATCAGTTCCATTGAGATGAAAAACCATTCCAAAGCATTATTAGTGCTTTATGAACGATAGCTACCAAATACAGGAGGGAAGAAATTACTTTACCGATCTTTTCTTTTAAATGTAACATTTTCCTATATTAACATACCTTCAAACAGTAACATACCTTTTCTCTTTTAGATGTGATAAAGGTCATTGTTTTTCGTGAACAAATTAGGTATCAGACTAATATTATTTTTACGCACATTTTAAATCTGATATTATTACAAGAAAATATGCTATGTGAATTAGTAACTTTTCAAGCCTATCATACGATTTCATACGTTTAGCCAATACGAGAAAAATATGCTGGTGTGGTACAGGCCTATGCATATAGTTTAACCATTACGAACAATACTTAAAATAGTATACTAATCGTCGACATATCCATTTGAAAGAGAATTACACCATTGCATCATTAAATTCGTACGCGAAGTTCTTTGTTATTAGCCGGCCACGATGTGATTGCGCTTGCAGGAGGGCGCCACTGTTTTGCTAACAATACGTAATGTCGTCAAGGCTAGGTGTCCGAGAGGAGAAGGTACAGTTGTACAATGAAAACTAACTTGCCAATGTCTCTACGCATCACTGGGCAACTCGGAACTGAAAATGTGTTTTATTACGGGACTGCGCTTCCGAGGCCCCGCCTACTTGCTCCTTAAATGTTAAGTGTTCTTCGTATCACACGCATTCATATCGTGGCCGACAAGTTAAATAACAAGCGCGTGAATATTCGGGTTGCTCATCGACCATGCCTTTAGCCAGGGCCGTATTTCTAAATAGGCTAAGTAGGCTGCAGCCTAGAGCGGCAAATTTTCAGGGGCGGCAGTTTGGCAATTTATTCAAAAGTTAAAATGAAGTATTTAAGAAATCTCGTAAGAAAGCTATGTAAATTTGAACTTGAAGATTACGTGGGGTTAGTTTTCTTAGAGAAGTTTGTATATTTTTCAACAAATAAACCAGTAATTAATTACATTTTGTGTAATTTCATTTCACCGTGTAGGACAACTTAATTCAAATTGAACACAGTTCTTCAATTACGAAAAAGATAGTCATTAGCATTAAAATATAAAAATATGTTTAAAATAGTGATCACTGATCTCCAAGAACGAAGAAATTAATTAATTTCGAAACCCATTTTTTTTTAACGAATCTTAAAAGAAGTAAGAAAAAAAGCAAGTAGATAACTAATTTGATTAGGCCTATATAATTTATTATGTAAACCATTAAAATTGTAGTTTTATCTAAACTAAATGAACTTTATGTTTAAAAAAGATTAAAAACACCAATAACTCTATCCTTTTGTTATATAAAACAAATGTATTAAGCAAATATGAACTATAGAGGGGGCGGCAAATGGACTTTAGCCTATAGGCGGCATCCTCTTAAATCCGGTCCTGCCTTTAGCTAGAGTTCCTGCGCCATTAGCTTCTGCTTGTGCTTCTGCGCATATCGTTCTTTAACTTGTCTCGCTATACTACCATATTTCAGCAACACTCAATCGTTTGTTTATCAACTTATCAACCTCTCTCAATTACTCAGCGATAAGCTTCACCTATCCGTTGAATGAAATAAATGATTGGAATATTAAGCTCATTGAAGAGGAAAGTAATGTTATATAAACAACTCTTTTGCACATTATTTTAAAAATAGAAACAATGTTATAACACTAGCATTTTTACCCCTAGGCCTAACATCTGCATAATGAGCTATAATTTTAATTTCTTTGATTTATTAAAATTATTACCATATGGAATTATAAATTGGTAATTATTAGACAGACATACAACAAGCCTATATACATTACGCGAATGTGTGGGCACTTCTAAGAAAGTCGTCATCTTTAAAACTTGAGAGTGGCTAAAGAACGACAGTAAAAGATAAAAATCTGCAATACTTGAGAAGTCAAACTTAGAGATAATGGAGGGTGAATTATGACGGCACAAAGTTTGGATCATGCAAAGTATGAGGAGCACCATTAAATGAAATATCCCAACACGCAAAGGGATGAGTAATTATGACATGAAATCAACAGGCAGATAAACACTTGTGGATGACATGGCTAATGGGGTAATACTCGCAACTTTCTATTTGATCAGTGCTCAACTTTCAAGAACCACTCTCATAACATTTTTGTGTCGCTCAACACGAACTAAGAGGTTTGTTATTATTAATTAGAATAACCCTTACAGTCTCAAATGATCAATTTTTATCAAGTGGAAATTCTGGGTCTGTTTATTACGGTAGCTAAAGTATAATGTATCCACCATATCCTCTATACCAAAATACTTAGATATATTTTAAACAATGGCAATAAGTAATAACATATACGCGCTTACGTATCGACACACCAATTCCCTAAGTAGGTTCCACATAAATTTAGTTATAAATGCAATCTAATTAAATTTATCCAGATATATTGTGTAAATGTAATGTATAAGATTTACAAGTATACTCAGGTAGGCCTATACAAATAATATTTTTATATCAGTACTCGGGACCATCCGCAACGACTTCTTCAGCGTGAAATATAGCTGCAGGTCATGGAAACTAGCGGATAGTACATTAGAGCAAGCGCCCAATTAGTAAAATAGATTATACATTTTACACGTATCAGGGCGAGAGAGAACGATAACCTCATTAGATCAATTAAAACATCTAAATGCTAATGTAAAATATTTGTTGATCCAGGATCTTTTCCTGAACCTTAGACGCTCAAATTGCCATTTGACCAACATGCCCCATTCTTCGAAATGAAAGAAAAGAAATCGAATTGTGAGGCTTTCAAATTGTTGAGACTAACATCTTAACAGAATTTTGATATAACAATAGCCGATCTATTTTACTGTATTTTATTTTATTTTATTTTATTTTGTAAAAGACTTTGAAGTTTTATATTCGCTGATAAGCAGATACATATTTTTGAAGTTCTACTGACGATCGAACTGATCACAATATCTTGGGTATGTTTTAATTTGTCGTAGAAGTTCTCATTCTACACAAAGCATGTTGCTGATTTTTCTTTTTAAATTATATATATATAGGCTTAGGCCTACTCAAAATTAGTTTCCTGGGGGAAAACCGAGCGCAAAATAGGTAATTGCCCGAAGTGCCCGGGTGAACCCTCTAGCAGCCGACCCTAGTGGGTTTTTCTTCCACTCTACCAGCTGAATATCGGATCGGAGACACGACCAGATGAGTGAATCTGTCCACGAGACAGATAAGTGAACTTAAAGAAAATATTATTTCTATTAGGGCTGAAGCATACTGCAAGCTCAACATACTTTTCCATTAATGGGAGATATACTAGAACGGAAAACTGAAATAATAGAACAAATGCGCGGAAAAGTTGTTAGGACCAGAGTATGAACTATGGTAGAGGGCTCCGAAAGGGGTGGAGGGTCAACAAAGAAGAAAAGCCTATTCGAATGTCACCAGTGATATCAAATAAGTTAGTCCAAGCCTACTGCAGGCGACACAGTCGTACATATTGGGAGCTCTTAGAAGATTGTGATTAAGATACCTGTCTCTAAGTTCAACATTGTTTTAGGTCATACATATGTGTGACAATTTTCTATTCCTATCCTAAACTTCTACATGCCTTGTAAGGGTGATTTCACGTCCCTTTCCGCTTGTTGTTGCTGTTGTTGTTGTTGTTGCCTGGTTTTCCTTTCCAGTTCCAGTTCTTGGGCTAGTGACTCTGTAACACACAACAGATAACCGTTTTATTGGGCGAGTTTAGATATTTTAAATTAAAATATTGAGCATTATATTCGTTTCTAAGTATTTAGTATGTTTTAGCACTTTATAACTAAGTCGTATAATTCTTGTAACTCATGTGTTTCCCACTGGCTGAGTGGTAGAGAAGAGTTTATTCCCTTAACTCCACCAGGTTAAATGAATAAAATTAATTAATTAATTTAAAAAAAATATTTGAATGCATAGGAGTGTACATTTCAAATTTACATGTCTAATTATTTGTTGTGTTAGGGTTGTTTACTTGGCTGAGTGTTCTTACTTATAAAACGAAAATATATTGCTTAATGTAGGGTACAACAGTTCAATATTTTTTATTTACCTTTTGAATAGCTTACTGTTGGAAATACTTTTCGCTAAGAAAAATTGCAGTTCGTTAAATTTGACTCTGCAAATACTGGAAACGCAATTTATGAAATACGGCAAAGCAATCGAGTTTTACTGTCGGCCGCGGTAGTCTACAGGTAGTTTTCCCGCCTCTACATCCGAAGGTCGCGGGATCAAACCCGGCCGCGGTCGATGGATTTTTCAGGAGGGCACGGAGACCTCCGGGAGGGACTTTAAGCTGGATGGCTCGTGTTGTAGATTTACAGTAGGTAAATGAACTCCAAGCCTAAATTAGAGCCTCTGGACAAAATTTCTCGGCCCTTTCACGTCCTAGTAATACCTTAGTTTCCGGGAGGGAAGTTGAGAGGCGATGGGCTTACCATCTGTCCCTCTGCCCTCTCTAGGAAAATAAGCATAACAAATTCACATAGATAACAGAAACCTCCACCTGGAGGCCCTTCGCCCCATCATAGGGGATATAGGAAAACAGACAGACAACAGAGTTTTACTGAATTTCAATTCTGTACAATCTACTTGTCTAGCTTTTAAAGTACGTGAGTTTTCTAGGGTTGTCCCTCACTCCAAATATCATCCGAGTAATATACGAAGTCAATAAAATACAGACACATTTTGTGGTATGAAATATAGAGTGCTTATTTTCTATTAACAATTCTATTTACATGACCCAATAGAAGAATGTTACTGTATTTATAAATGTCAATAACCTTACACACTTCCGTCAATAAATTTGCTGACCACCCATTCCGTTTTAACCCAAATTCTTTTTGCTGTCAGCATTTATAACATACAAAATACAATCACACTTACAGATAACCCGCTTTAAAAGTTATCAAGAAGACATTGTATTAAAAAAATGGCTTTCACTTTTTTCAAACTAAGGACCGGCCTTCTATTGTGAAATTATTATTATTGTTATTATTATTATTATTTTTATTTTTTTGTAATCTGGAAAAGTATTTAGAGCAATAAACTACTATCATCCCAAACAGCAGGAGAGTACACCGAACAAAATTTTAGTGCTTTGAAATGCCAAGAAATAGCAAAGTGAAATTCCTAGATAGTGTTATGTGAACAAAAAATAAAGCGTATAAATCAACATTTTGAACGACACCCATGACAAAGAACATACCTCCTGATAAAGCATGGAAATATATTATTTCATTCCTGAAGCGTAACATAAATTACAATGCATAACTTTTGAAAATAACCATAATAAAAATGATTATCACTGACATTGTAGACCTACATAAACAACCAAAGTGCATTCAAGTCATAAACCGCTATTAAGTATCCGAGTCTTAACATTGTTTGAATAACTGAAAACATTTCCGATTAATAATGCTATTTAACCCTGCCAATGTCAAGGTATTTTACTAGTTGCCTAAAAGAGAAGGGTATTTTATGCCCCATCAATAAAAATAAGTTTTTGTGTTATCCAGGCAAAACTAAAAGAAAAATGAGTATAGGTCTATCCATAATAAATTAATACAGCTAATTTGCTTTAACAATTATTTTATTTCAATTAAGTCTTTGTAAACAAGTCGTATTGGTCATCACATTTCAATATCAATCTAGACGTGTGACTGTTATCAACAAGGAAAATTGCTTAGTAATAAAGTAACTCAGAAACAAGCGTGTATTTGAATCGCTCTTCATGATGCAAAAGATCTGCTTTGAAATATTAATCAACCTAATCAACAGAACATGAATATAAACAAATAACACGTAGGCCTAATTACATTAAGTACTAATAGAGGCAGGTCTATATTGGGCCATCGACACAAATAATTAAGACGAGATGTGTAAAACCGACGATAAATTCTCGAAAGTAAACAATGCCTATAAATAATTTTTGCACTCCTTAGCTAGTAAGTGGTACTTACGAACTTTGTTTACATGGATCGTAAGTTGACATTCCCACACAGTCTTGTTGCTAAGGCCGGTTGCGATGAGGTTAAAACACTTACGGTCCAAGCGCTACGTCATAATTCATTACGATACACTTCATAATACAAGCCTTTATGGCCACGGCCCCCAGGACAAATATTCGGTTCCCATAACAACAAACACATGCGAATCACTTTCTGAAATAAACATCTATTTTCAAGAATGTTTTTACATAATATTTTCAGGTAATATCACAATTAATATAATTAAATTGATATAAGTAACCGTCGTGCAAAAAATAGCATGCAACACACGGGCCGTAAAGGCATTTACGGGTCTCGAAAACTTAAAAACCCTCGGCTGCACCTCGGGTTTTCAATCTGTTTCCTCGACCCGTAAACATGCCTTACGGCACTTGTATCGCAATATACTATTAAACGATAAGTATAAGTATCAATATTATTGCTTTGTTTAATGTAAAATGAAACCATATCTTCACACGTAACATTGCATAAGATTTCAATACTAATCATGTAATTAATTGTATTAACGAAACATTGGTTTCTAGGTAATCTTCGCAAGAAGAAGATCCAATAATGTTGATTCACGTACTGAAAGTAACACTACCGGTATACTTATTGTGTTTAAATTTATGTATGCACGCTTTAACTGCACATAGGTCACATCGCATGTGTATTGGGTACATGCTACAAAATCACAAACCAACGAACCAACCAATCAAAGAAAGTAAAGTACTCTTGGTCTTAACGCATCGAAAGGGCACAAGGTCGATTTTCCAAAGGTTTAGGACAGGCACCGCGAGTTAAACTTGTAGGAGAAACGAGACTTCAGCCTCTTTCCACTTCTTGTCCATGTAAAAAACGTGACGTCAATGCTCTGCAGTACTAGACACGTCAGTGGCGTTGCAGAGGCATCTGCGAGCATGAGGTGTACACTTTGGAAAGTTATACACTATAAGCTGTAACGATCAAACGTATTAAAACTTCGTGAATTAATTAACAACTTATCTTATAAATTGAATGTCACTGCCACGGGTTCTAGTCTTACTAAGTTAAACGGTCTTTAATGTTCTCCCTCATTGAGAATTGTTTCATTTTTTCCGCAAAATATTTACGAACCAATTGCCTTTTTAGACTTTCTAACAACTATTTTCTGTCGTGTTCTACGATAGTTAATAACCAATTTTGTCCTAAGGAATTCTAATTTCAATACAAAGTCACATTAAGCTGATCGTTATATTTATTAGTAGTCAATTATTTGTCGCAGCTAAAAATTAATGACAAGTTAATTTCGTTCTTAATTAAATACAGTTTATAAGTAAACAATACCTCCATACTAGTTGGCATGCTTCATATTGAAGTTTCGTCTGATGTTGAAATGTAGCCTACAATAAATCGAACTGGTATACAAAATATCAAACAAAACGAAATTTCGTTTTGTTTAATTTCATTTTTTGTTGTTGTTTTGTCTACTAATCCCCAGGCCTGACGGAAATAATAATTTTTCTTTTGCTGGGCCATACTCCTTAGCAGTTAGCAAAAGATAACGTACGCCTCTGACTGCTTCCACGCTCAGTATGTTACGCAAGAGGTGCGCTGCATCATGAAGGATCGTGGAAGGGGTAATGCAAGATACTCAATGAGCACTAGCCCTGGTTTAGGATGTTTTAGAAGAGCACGTGTAGAAACGGATTTTTCTTATGACACATTTCATATCCCTGTACTGTTGTTCTTTTTTATATTCTACGGTCTTAACGATGGAGTTAAGCCCATTAATTCAGTTTTCCATGGATGTTATCATAAAATATAAAAAGGATTGCGCATCACAGATGCGAATAACAAATAGTGAAAAAGCCATCTTTAAAAAATCAGGAAGAATAGCGTACCGGTATAAAAGAAAAAGAAAGCCAAAATTGCCGTTTTTAAATATTTTAAAATATTATAAAAATTAATCTATTAACTAACATTAAAAATTAAACAGTAGCTAATTTTAATAAGCAGTATTACAACAGTGGCTATATTTTTTCACTAAGCATAGTGCTCACGATATCTTCATGTGAACCTAGGCCAGATTAAGTTCAGTAGAATTCTGAATAAATATAAGTGACAAGAAAAAGCTCTGTACGGTATTCATATGGTTTTAAGAGCGCTTATGACGTACATGATATGTAGGCCTATTATAGATATTGTGCTCTCTTAGTATAAATCATTCTTTATTGCAACTAAATGGTCAAACTATCATGAATGGAGCAACGCATGATATGTGACAGGGAAACAGGAGCACCCCGAGAAAGCCTGTCTCGACCCTACTTTTGTCCACCACATTCGATTCTATCGCGGGTCCCAGCGGTGGAAGGCGAGCGCTCATGGGGGCAGCCTTGTGCTTTCTTAATGAGAACCGGTAACGAATGTTTAGTGAATTTCAGTACTATTACAGTTTATTGTTATGGTAAATAAAGTTAGATGCAAATTTTTCTGGTCTAAAATAAACTTTTCTGCTTGTGTAGATTCCTTAGATACAAGGTGGATGGTGTAGGAAACACGACACTCCGAACCTGTTGGACACAGAAACGCTAATCTCAAATATAGGGAGAGGCGTTAATTGCTTTAGCACAAACGTAACATCTCAGAGATGGCTGTAGACCGTGTAATTCATGTACAATACAATTCCACCTCATGAGATTATCGTCAGAATAACAACACAAAGTGTTTCGTGGCATCCTCCCTAACACTTCTTAGCTTGTGTGGGACGTTGCATTCCTGCCGCATCAAAGCGTGATTTGACATTATTAGCATAAATCACAGACGAAATATTTAGGGGTGCCAAGAACATCAAAAGGGTTTAATATACGTTAACTCTAAATTGCTGTGCCAGAATTCACAAAACGCAATGATACTTCTAAAAGAAACTGATTTCTTCTTTTCATTAAAGATAGAATAGACATGTACGAAGTTAAGATTTTAGGGATACTTTCCGTAGTAAAAAAGGAATGGAAAATATAAGGGAAAAAAAGAGCCAACAAATGCTATTTCACCTACTTGAGGTGCACCTAATTATGCTAAACAAATTTATTTCTACATTCAAAAAGACACATATTAGCCAATGTCTTACCAGAAAAAGGGGGAACTTATAGCTATTCTACATACAGGCGTTAAGCATCTCTGAACGTTTAACAGGAAGTTAAGCAACAATGTACATTTGCTTGCTACTGATCCCAGTAGAATTAAAATAAATAATTCAAATGCACTCGTATTTCGCTTTGATAGATAAGTACTGTACGATCTTTCCCATGTTTACTGTAGGTAGACAGGGTCACTATTCTTTTGTTCACTAAATTCCCATAAGTTAATCTAAAGCTGATATAAAGAAATATATATATATATATATATATATATATAAATATATATAGAAATATATATCTATAAACATTTTCTTATTACATATATATTAAAATAATTGGAAATAATTTTAATAATTAATAAATTATAACATTTACGGTGGAAAAAAAGAGTAACAGAGTACCAGGAAAGAGAGAGGAAAGGGGATGATGAACATAATATTGGAACTCATCAATCCTGCAAATGTATTATAACATCTCTTATCTAAATGAAAACGTATACTAAGTCAATAATCTAACCTGGAAATCTGAAGGGTTCAACAACCAGACTGATACTATTGAGAACGTTTGGAATATAATTACACATAAATACTGAACATCTATTTAGCTTATCCCATATACATTAGATACTGGTTCAAGATGGTCTATACATTCGGTTGTTTAATACCAATTGCAATGAAAACAGTTATTTCTCATGTGAAAGTGTTCATTCTGCTTGTTATTCTCTTAGTTCACATAATACCTAAAATTAAACATGAAATCTATTTGATAATATGTATTGTGACAGTAGCGACTGACCTCATAAAACAAGCCGGAAAGGACCCTCCGGTATTCAAAGAGGAAATATTTAAAATACAACTTTAGATCCTAGCTTATCCAAATACCTTTTTTAATACTGCTCTTCTTCGAAGATTTTATGTTAAGTTTATATTACTACTTATAGGAAAATAGGCCAAAATGGTTCAACAGGTACGAAAATAATTTAATTATCGGCTCATTAACCTGCTAATTTGTGCGTATATTTTGATGTGATATATAAATTTAATTGTATCGGTGTGCTCTCTATACGTGCATAAAATACGTTAGCCTACAGATTTTGCTAGACATACATTCAGTATGAGAAGTTTTAACAATATAATTTTATGATTTAGAACTTCAATCTGATTTTAAGCGATAATCGACATATGTTTTACTTGTTGACAATCTTACAGGCAGACCTGTACTGAGAAGAAAAATGCTCCTTTCGTATTATTTTGTTCTTATTATGTGAATATTATACCATACCTTCAATAAATATTTAGTATAAAAAAGAAGAAATCTTCACTCCTCTTTCTTTAAATTTTGTCTATTTGTTCATACAAATATTTATGGTTCTATAACTTATTATTTCTATATATTAAAAGTGTATCACCTCCCAAGAGGTATGTGCACATGTTATTGCCTTTGCGATTAGGCAGTACTGAGATTACATCTCTGTCTCACACCCAAGCAGTCAAGCAAAGCAACTCATTTCACACCGACAATAATCTGAATGTTAAAAGACTCATCCCGGAGGGCGCAAAAACTTGGAATTATTATTTTCTGAAAGCGTTTTCAATCCTCAACAAGATATGGAGAACCAACTACAAAGATATTATATTCTCAGCCCCCTTCCCTCTTGTGAGCCGGGCGAAGATGTCTGCAGAGAGGAGGAAATACATTTTCATCCCAATGGTTATATTATATAATCCTATCCTGTCTCACCCCAGTTTTCTCTCGCTTACTCCAAAAAGTTTATTCAATTTCACGGCTGGCTTGCTACATATTACAATTTAACATTTTGTTTCCATCAGTACATCCCTACTTCTCCCTTCTTTTCTTACATTTCATCCCAGCGTTTCCTTTATTTTCAACAACTTCTTTTACTGCTGGTTTTACATAATATGAGTTTCCGCATGAAGAAAAAGCAACGATGTCATACATAAGCAGGTTGTGTGCTGGTTACAACTTCCACGCCTTTCTTTTGTGTTCAATAACAAGAAAGTGCATTTTAAATAAATAGAGGCCTACATAGATTACACTTATTTTTGTTACTAAAGGATTCCGCGAAGTAAATAATTTTTAGGCATATTTTTGCTACAGTATTGTGCACACCGAAAGGTTGGAATTGTTTATAAAGATCCCGTAATGGGACAGCAATTGTATACGTCGTAACACCAGTGAAACTGGAGTCATTTCGGCTGGTGTACAGAGTGCAATTGCAAATGGCATTGGGTATTTGTGATAGAGGTTAGCATTGCATTTCTATTCGTAAGTGTAAATTTTGTAAGAGGAGAAGGAAGGTGGCACTAGCAATCTAAATTAACCTGACTAAATCTAAACCATTTTTTTCCATTGAATCTGAAAACTATTGAAAAATAAGCCTGGTATTGGGAGGCGGAAGCAGCCATTCTCTTCGTGGTATGCCCTTGATAAGGCGGTAGGCTTCGAAACTTGCAATATTCCCAATATTGTGCTTATAAGCCCAGCACTACTATTGATCCAATAGTAGTGCTTTATATGAGATAAGGTTTAATCACCTTTAAACAGATATTTCACAAATTGATTCACCTTTATTTACTAAACTAACTCAAGTTTATAAAATTTTCTAGAGACATATAATGATCTTCCATTGTTCGAGCTCCAATTCATGTTAGGAAAATAACAATTATTCTTACTGCACTTCAAAATATTATAAATTTTATTAATAAATTGCGTTCTATGTAAATTTAGATTCTTCATTCATGACATTATATTACACCCATTTTTCACCAATAAACATTTAATAAGATTTATCATTCTCATAAAAAACAATAAAGAAGTGCAAGCTAGTACGCGTTCAGGTTGACGCGGCAGCAATTGTCTAAGACTTATCTTCCATCTCAGCTTATATCCAAACTGTTCCTTCATCCTAGTCTCCTTTAAGAACAAGCCTACTAAATAGGTCTAACTATGACTCTTCTTGCACAGAATTTGCTCATTAAATCCTACATAGGATCATTGAAATTTTCTAACTACGTAAGTTACATATATAAAATCCCAATTATTTTTCAGAAACATTGTTAAAGAGAATGAGATTAAGTTAATATTCTGATTTCGAACAATAATAATAATAATAATAGGCCAACGTATGTCTTTTTTTTAATAATCCTTATAATTTTATTTCATAGATTGAGAAATAGTCCTATTTGTATACGCCATTGATTTGACATGTTATCCTGCATTGCTGTAAAGAAAAATACCTTGTATTACCGGTACGCTGAAGTCAAGTTAAAATATATTAAAATTTTTAAGGGAACCGTTCCAGAGAATAAAACTGTGTATGGTATGTATTTTAGTTGCACATGGAATTGAATTTTATGTTTATCACAAACATAAAAGAACCCTTTCTATTGACTCTTAAACTTGAATCATGTGACGTATAAGTTATTCTTTCTAAAATTGTTCATTTATTTATTTAAACTCATTGATTAATATTTAAAATGCAAAAATTAAATTGTAGTATTATCAACTTTGTTTTACAACTTTGCTGTCAAGCTATGTTTTAAGTTTATCGACAATTGTTCTATAGATGTGCAATAATTTTGAAGTATTTAAAGTACCGGTAGGTGATTGATAGGTACTTAAAAGCATACAGTTCGTAGTGTTATGTTCTTGTTTGCTGATAATCTAATCGACATGTCAAAATATATCTCACAAAGCATTATAGCATAAGAAATAAGGCAGTCCCTTAAATCATAAGTTGGCAACTTTTCCATAAGAATGAGAGACTTATCCAAGTAGCCCTAGTTGTCAAAACCCAAACAAGATGAAAATGGTAAAGCAAATGACTGACGCCTTTTTAAAATGTCCATTAAAATAGCATTGCATTCTGATTACATATGAAAATGAATTCAGGCCGTGCAACTTGAAGGGGGCAAACTACACTTCCCCCAAATAACAATTGAAACAAAAATTACAAATGTGCGGGAAAGGTAATGTATTAATATTCATTAGCTGGAAGACTTAGATCAAATTATTTTCTGTCTTTTGTACGGATATGTGTCTCAGCATAGGGATATCGCAGTTCAATAAAATTTAATAAGATCCCCTGGTAAGTCAGTGTATCCCCCTTCCCCTTGCATTTTGTTCACCTACCTCCAGGCTGAATGCTATATTCCCCTCTCCTTTTTGTATGTTATTCTTTACGTGTAATTATTGATCCTCATCATATTTTGAAATTAAAATTTTATTGTTACAAGATGAATATAGGCTATTCGTTTAACTATAGAACACTGTTTCTTTTGAACGTTACAAGATAATATTTTAGGGGAAAATTCTCATTTATTGTTACGACATTTGTGTTTACTGATTGAGACTTTCCTCTTTTAAACTGATTCACTTAGATCAATGGCGTTTAATTGTTAGTACATAACATAGAATAACAATCTATAGTCCACATAGCGATAGGATATTCAGACCCTAACATGCAGTATTTGAGATGGAAATTGCACATTGCTAAGAGTAAAGCCATGAGTTTGTTGAGTATGGGTGACACATACTTTTAATATCTCCAAAAGTTTGATTTATGTAATTGTTTGCTATAACCATTTTGGAAAGGTGAAGTCAGAATGAAAAATTCAATGCCATAGCCGTGCCGCTGCTGAGCTATCATGGCAACATTCCGGTACAACATTAAATTCTCCAACCGACTCACATATCCCAACTTCACGACTCGTGTGAAAGAATTATGATATAACATTTTGCTCACAAGACCTAAAAATAAAGAAGCTGTTAAGAAGATACCAATACACTGTAACGTTTAAATATATTATATAAACAAAATAGTTGTTTTAAAATAAAGGATTGAAATAACATCACATCCCAGTAAATTCATTTTATTTATCCAAAATGGCATCAGTTCATTTCAAGACTGACCACAGGGGTCCTGAATACTGTTTGCCTCAGTATTACAATATTAACAATATACAATATAAATAGCATAAGAATGCAATTAGACTTCAATTATTTGATTATTCATACAAGAGTTAAACCTCGGAATTCAAAACGCGAATCAAGACTTGCACAGTTGTGCTACAGAAGGCCGTTCCGTTTTCATGTAGAAAGATTACGTAACGTTCAATAACGAGCTTTCCTGACAGAAAAACAATGGATACATTTATAATCATAACCCGCTCCAATGCATTTGATATTTCTGTATAGCCTAAATTATAACAAGTGTATATATGAATATGATTGAGAATCGAATCGCGAAATAATTTATTTGGGACTTAGGAACAAAATCGTATTACTAAACCTGTGGTAGAAGTTATGATGCTAAACTTCTTACAAATAAATAATTATACTTTCTTCATTCAACATATTGATTAAAAGTAAATAATTATACTTTATTCGTTCAACATACTGCTTAAAAATAAGTAATTATACTTTCTTCATTCAACATAAGTCTAACAAGGTTAATATCATGAACTGCTCCCCATATACTATCGCTGTCAGAGCGAGATGGTAAAAGCGGTATTTTGAACTAGATACCAGATGATATTATATATAGCCTATAAGTCGGGACAAAACAAAAGTTCATATTACATAGGTACAGTAATTATTATTTTATTACACGTCTAATTTGTAGAAACCTATTTTGAACTGAATTAGGCTATATCCTTATAATGACAGACATATTTGATTAAAAACAGGTCATGACTACGGGCTGTGAATATATTGATAACTCCTGTGAAAAACATGAAATAAAAGAGACATAATGTACCAATTTCTTATTAAAGAGTAGACGCTCTGACTAGAAAATAATGGTGTAGAGGCCGTTGAGAGATAGTATCGACAGAAATCCCGATGGTAAGATGGCCTCCATAACCGCAGCAGACAGAGGGTGCTCTTGGTTTCCTCGTGGGATCAGTCCATCATTTTCCTTCTCCACAATATTCAAGTCCAATTATCAATTCATTCCAGCTTAGAGTAGGAAGTTAGCCAAAGGTCTGAATTATTCCTGAGAAGCTAAAGGGAGATTTGAGATTTCTACGCGAGAGAAGAGCAGGGATGAAGGTAGTTAAGACGAAGACACAGACCTGTGCAGGAAACATTTTACTTTAAAATAACCATGTACAGATCCTAGGGGGATTTAAGTAAAAGTGGGCATTATATATGTTGTCTCAAAACACATTAACCTTCCTCTCCATATAGCCAAGGATCTGATAACCAATGTCTGCGGCAAGCAGCGCAACATTAAATAAAATTCCATTTACCCTAGTTCTGATTAATACTCCCAGTAAAAGGCAATAGACATTACATTTAAAATGCACTAAAGAGGATGACATCACACCGATTTCTCTGTTATAAATTCAATTGGAAATAAGAGTCTTTGAAGAAAATGTGGATAAATTACGTTCTAGTGTATTTCTTTCTTATGAAACTGTTGAATATTAACTCCATTTTATTAAACCATTGTTGAAACTCTTTAAAAAAATTCATAACTTTTCACTGTAATTCAAGCTAAAACGAATTAAATAAATTAATAATAAAATAAGGTAAAACATCGTAAAATAATGTAGGCCTTCCATAATTTTCTCACCAGTAAGTCTATTGGCTATTAAAGTCTTATTAGGTACAAATCGATGTGTTTTATTTTTTATTTCTTACGCTTTCACAGCTGGCCAATTTGAACGGGGTTTTTATAGGTGCAAATCCAGGGTTGTAATGTGTTTACTGATATTAGAAGATAAATCCATAATGAATAGAATGAGACACGAATAACCATTCGCTGTTAGGTCTCTAAATCGTTAATGAATGAATGAATGAATGTACTTCTTTCAGATTAATTTCATTCTTAATAGAATTCCTGTCGCCTATTGGCTCAAATTAGGCTGTAATTTAACTTCTTTAACATTTCTTTAGACAATTGTCTGAAGTACAGTGTGTTTCAAGAGCGAGTTAACCAGCCATGTGGGTTTCTGCGTCGCGGCGGCCATAGCTCTAACTCCCGAGCGATCGGGTAAAATATGTACGCAAATAAAGTCGCTAACGGTGTTCGCACAGTTACAGCTAAAATTACAATGAAAATAACCACGTACTTCCACACAATAGATGTTGGAACAGTCCTCCTCATGCATTCACACAACACTGGCACCTTTTTATTAAATTTTATTTCACGCGCATAAGTTCAGCTTCAGAGGTAATTGTCTTTAAGTTCTTGTTATGTATGGGGGTTTGACATATACATTTTATTTTTCAAGTTACCCATAAATATTAGTCACAATAGAAATTATCTCTATCTGGGAATCTGAACTTATGCTCGTGAAAGAAAATTTCCTAAAAAGGTGCCAGTATTGTGTGGATGCCAGGGGAGGACAAATACAGCTTCTCTTGTGATGAATTACGTGGTTATTTTCATTGTAATTTTAGCTGTAACTGTGCGAACACCATTAGCTACTTTATTTGCGTACATATTTCATCCGATCACTCGGGAGTTACAGCTGTGACAGCCGTGACGCAGAAACCTGCATGATTGGCCAACTCGTACGATAAACACACTGTACATTAAAGTTTGTAAAAGTTAAATTGAAACACAAATGGTAAAATTAAAGTTATTTTCAATACAAATTCATAACGTAATAAACTAATCAGATATTGTATAAATATTATATTTCAAAATTTTAATGAACTTCTTTTAATGCTCCTTGTGGATACGAGTAATTTGAAACGACTAATTGGGAAAGGAAGCAAGAAGTTTGAAACAATCAAGACATACAAAAAGTAGCCTACTGAAATTATTTTAGTAACGGCCCTGTTCCCTCTTTTCTTTCTCTCCCCCTACCAAGTATAGGCTATATCTTAGAGTTGCTATAAGACCCAAATAAAAGGTACGGAAATCCTTGTCAATATATACCATCCTAAATTTCGATATAAAATTAATGGCGCCAGGAAAGGATATTACAAAAATGTTCACTTCGTTGTTTTCTTTTTGTGGCACACACATAGCTAACTAACTACAGCAGATAATTGCAGGTTGGTTTGTAGCTTGCATTCAGCATCTAGATAGCCTGCTTATGCCTTTGCTGGCCGCAAAATGTTTCTTCTAAACAACAGTGTAACAACGGTATGTTGATTTACTTTTGTTTTAATAACTATATTATATATACAAAAAAAAAACTTTGTCTTCTTGATGGTGTCTATCTGTGAGCTCTGATGATTGGATGCTGCTAAGACTTATAGAGGTGTAATCTGAAGGCATCGCCACAAATTGTTAGGATGATTATATTCATAAAGGGACTTCCTTTGTAGATCAATGCGGACTGTCTTATTAAGCGCTGGTGCTTTCTGTAACCTTAATGTCATCAATATTCATGTGGATACGAGAAGGATACGAGGTAAGGTAATAACCACATGATAACATCCAGTCTATGTCTCAGGGCAGTATTTCTATGTCTAAGAATGTTGTAGAAACCTCCCTTTATATCTTTATTTTATTAACATTGGAAGATTTTATTTGTGATGAATATATGCAACGAATTTGTTTCTCATGTGGGCTAGTATGCTAAAAGTATTTTGTCAAATAAATGAAATTAAGAACATGACTAAATAATAACGACTACAATGACGATGATGAAGATGATGATCAAAGTTCCTTCAACTAATTCTAAATTCATGATACATCACCTGAAAGAACGTCATATAAAGCACTATGTACACCGCACTTAAACATCAGACATAGATCTACTAGATCAGTGGCTCCCAAACTTTTTAGTCCGCGGACCCTTTGAAAAAAATTAAAATTTCGCGGACCCCCTCTGGGTTTGGAAGGAAAAAAAACTAAATAAATACTTTGATTCAAATGTATTAAATTCAATAGATAAAATAATACTATCAATGGTAACAAACAGAGTTTACTCCTTAATGTGAACAGTGAAGCTGGTTTGGAAGATATGTAATTTGAAAAAAATTACGGGATATCCTATTTCTTCTTAAACCGCCTGCAGACCCCCTGAAACACCATCGCGGACCCCCGGGGGTCCGCGGACCCCACTTTGAGAATCACTGTACTAGATAGTTAGCACATCGTCCGCGAAGTATTGAAGGAGTACGCATCAAAAGCGCACAACGTCAATCTTTACGAAGATTTACGATGTTTTAAAAATGTAAACAAAGTGTACGTCCTCTAGATTCTAAAAAGTTATGTTACTCATGAATTTCCTTTCCTTCTGCAATGTGGGTTGTTGTTTCTGGAATTCTGCGCAACTGAATTAAATCAGATACTAATCTTAGATGCTGTATCTTAACGACAAAATTAAATCCTTCAATGAATTCAGTTTTCCATAGGTTTCACCACAAAACATGAAAAAAGAGTAACTTAAAGTTGAGATGCCAGAAAAAAAAATAGGCAAAATGAGATTGAAGAAGATATATTGCACACGATGAAGTCAGGAAGAGTAGCCTATAACAGACAAAGAGATCAACAGATCGTAGATTCTGAATTTCACAAAATTTATCAAAAATTAATTACATTAAGAATTAGTAACTAATTTTAACTAGCAGCTGTACAACGGTGGTCAAAAGTATTTTTAAAAAAAGTGAAACCTTTGTGTTAACCTAGTATTAATAGCGTCCTCAGTAAGTATAAATTAAGCCAAAAAGAGGGTGTAACCTGAAGAGCGCTAATGACATGTATAGTAATGGTAATTAAATCACAGAGGATGACATGGGCTGGACGTGTTGCGCGCATGAGGGAGGAAAGGTATATCTGAAAGATACTTACTCGGAGACCGGAAGGAAAGAGACCACTTGGAAGACTTGGACGTAGTTGGGAGGATAATATTATAATATATTTAGGGGAAGTAGGATTTGCGAGGGTTGTTTGGATTGTGTCAGCACCGAACAGGGTTGAGGGGCAAGCTCATGTAAGCGCGACAATGAACCTCCGGGATTCATAAAATAGATAATATTCCTTTAGCTTGCGTTGAAATTGCATATAAGCATTGAGTAAGTACGTATAGTAAAGAAAGTGAATTTAGATTTATTTAAACAAATTTACATGACTTCCTTCAAGAACATCCAACAACAATATGATTTTTTTTCTTTTGTAAAAAAATAAATATACGTCTGGTAGGATACGAGATGAACCTAACTAGGTAATATTAATTTATAAAATTGTAACTACAATACTAAATAAGTATAATAATATGTAAAACACATCAGTAGGCTATGGAGAAACCCATGGGACAGGCATGGCGCCAGGCATAACATCCATTACACAAACAGTTGAATTGGACAAGAGATCACACGATATTCTCAGAAAGACGTTTTCAATTTCCAAGCAGAGCACACAAAGGAATGAAAAGGAGAATTGGTTCTGTGAAATGGTGGAGACTGGGTAACATTGGAGTGAATCGAATCGCTCTGCTACTGATATACGTCATAACATCAGCCCCATTGTGATCCTCATTATTTGTGACCCTCTTCTTTTTATCTGTACTGATTGACCAGTAGCATCCAAATCGAAATCCTGCTGAGGTCGTTTCAGATAGTTAATTACGGTTTAAATGCGAAGTCATAGCGAAGTCATTATGGCGTCTCTTGGTTCTGCAGGTTCTAATACTGGGTATCAGTTGTATTTCTTTCTCATATTGTCTCGAACCTTTGGGATCAGTCGGTTTTTCATCTCCCAACACAACAAAATCATGAAGTGGAATGAAATGCAAGAACAGAACTCCTGAAGTGACGGGATCAATCATTTGTCGGAGGCAGAAAATTACAATGGCAAAATAAGAATTCGAAAAATGATAGAAGATAACTAAATGTCAACCATGATAATAATTATAGTTTAATTGATTATGAATACTTAAAACGAAATCATTATATGAAGTAAGGAACAAGTTTATGACATGTGGTTTATTTCTCTTTATAATAACACATTTTTACATTTTCTTTATAATCACTCATTTTTAACATATTTTCTTCAAAGAGATATAATCGTGTTTGCGTAGATTATTATATATGCCTATCTCGCAATTCCTCTCATGTAACGTCAACAGAATGTCATGTAACGTCAAATTAAGATTAAATCCGTAGAAACCCGGTCAAAAATAACAAAAATTACTGCCTCATGATACTGAATAATTATATGACTAAATCATTCTGTGAAGTCGAACGTTGGAAGTAACCGTAAGAAAAAGATCCATCTCCCACCCTTTAATGAGCTCTGGATAATTCAGTTGGTAGAGTGTCAGCTCGGACAACTGAAAGGTTCAGGTTCGAATCTCTATGGCAACATTTTTCTCCCAATATTTTTCTTCAGTTATGTTACAGTCTTCTTTGCTTCATCGCATTATTGATTTTGAAATCGTTGTTAGTAATTATTTTATTAATCATATAGGTATACTTAGCATATATCAAATATCATTACAGGAAGTAAAGAATCATTCACCACGCTAGGCGGTCAGAAGGAAGATCTAAACGGTAAATAGTCATAATAATCTATGGAAAGAACAATGACGACGACAAAACACAACAACAAATGAGAAAATGAACGCCCCTTGTTATACAATAAGTAACTTGATACTAAACCAATCACTTTAAATCAGAGGCAATGAAAGCACAAAATTACAGCGATTTACAGTGAAACCATGAGGTAATTGATTCTAAACTTAAAAAAGAGAAAATAAAGAAATGGGGTCAGTCTTGTAACATGTAGAACACAATTAAAATCGTTTAAAAGTGTCCTTGCCTTTTAAAACTCTGTAAGATTGAGAGAACCACAAAGAAAGGAACTACAGGTATTTTTGTCTGTGATTCAAGTCGGCTTCTCCGAGAACTATTAACTCGTTCTACAGACCATGAGGCCGAGCTTCCAGAGAAACGAATTCACACTCTTACAAAAACCTCTTGTGGAAGGAATAAAAACCTGTCTTATTCCTTCATTTTTATTACAAACGGTTGTATCAGAAACTCATTTCCACAGCATCCCCCATTTGCTTTCAGATTAATGTAATTTGATGAATCTTTAAGTATATTACTCATTTAGAAATATGAAATAAAAAACCAGGAACCTGGATGAAGAGGTACTACAAAGCAATAAAAATAAATTACATCGGAATAATTGATAAATTGTAACCATAGAGGTATCCCTATCTCTCAAATTTGTTTAACCACCGTTTTCTATACATCAACATTAATTACTGACTGATTATAATTTAGTTCAACTCATCTCGTAGATGCAAGAAGCAACATTTGTTTACATGAATATGTAATTTATCATTTAATTTAATTCAGTATAACTTATATTATTATAGCCTATAATAACAATAAAGTAGAACAAGACTTTAGCATTTCGGAAACTTTTACAAGCGATTTGCGATTTTTATTAAATTTCTTTCTTAGTTAAAGTTAAGAGTGTGACTATCGGTTTTTAAACTAACCTTTTAAACTTATCAATTTCTACTATCTTATATTTCATACTGAAGAAAAAATACCTTTAATAATACGAAGGTTCTCCATTATGAAAACCTCAAACTTTTTCCTATTTATTTTTGATAAGAGGAAATGCTCATAAGTTTTTATAGCCTTCAAGAAAAGTATACAAACTTGGTTAATTTTCTGTATAACTTAGCCCCCATCCCGTGCAATACCAGGATGCATGCTGCCCTTGTATTAACAGAATCTGACGTCTTCCTTTGAGTTGGATAGAGTCTTTCCTTCTTCTTCTTAATATTGGAAGATATTCACTACTTATAAATTGCAGCTCTCTCCTTGCGGTCTATGTGTCTACAAATAAAAGCTGCCTAAACACCATGGGGCAAAAACAAATTTTTACTACTAAATAACAAGTTAATAGCATAGACTATAGGGTCGTTTTATATAACCTTTACACGGACAATCAAAATAGTGTAGACTATTTAGGCTATAAGGAAGATGGATAGTGCTGTATAGGCCTATAGGTCTATAAGCCAATCAGAAAGGGTATTCTTACTCCGGCTTAATAATTACAATCTAAGCATTAAGCAATCTAAGCAAAAATGTTCCAAGTTTTCATAACAAAATCGACAACCCTAGTTCATTACGAACATACGTTATAAAATGTATCTAAGCATCTGGTACCGGTACCGGAAATACAATTTTTACAGTAGAAAATGAAGTTTGTGTTGAATGTGCAGGGTGAAATTATAAATTAATTTTTCCTACTGTATTTTTTCAAATAGTTCGTATAAAATTAATTTCAAAAGTAGAGTTTACAAGATCTAAGTACCAAACTTGAAATCTATTTGCATTAGGTCAAATGTATTTAACCTACATGTTGAAGTAGACCTGAACTGATCTAAGAAATAATTTCTGTGTAACAGCCACAAATACATTACGCTAACAATCGTAATTTATAAGTTATTTCCAATAAATATTTTTGCCATATTAATTACATACGACTATTTTAATTTCTCACATGTGGCATTGATAGTGGAGTTAATCGGTGTAATAATAGAAATTAAATTTAATAATTAAAAAGTATTGATTTATGACATCAACTTCCAGATGTAAAGAGGGGGCGGGCAACGATTTGAAATTCATATTTTGATTTATTATTGTTGCCTTTTCGGTCGATACGAATTTTTAATCGGTTAACATTAACCAAACATCTTATCCTCAACACGTTTATAATAATTCGGAAATCCAAATATGAGATACAATAAATTTTTCTTAATGCCTTGGCTTGGCAACACCGCTTTGTTTTCATTCTGTCAGTTGTCGGATCGAGTCTCGACGTGTGGTGGTTACGCTGGTATTTCATGCTTTGCATTTCTGTTCTAAAGCAGTTTGAGTTCTGTGTTTTCAGTGATGTTAATGAAGACTACATTAATATGGCTTCAAGGTATTAGATAAAAATGTGTTGTGTGTTATTTGATTCTCAGTAATGATGCTATGGAATACATTTGACTACAAACCATGTGACACTGAAAGACAAGCTCAAGGAATATTCTGTTGCAAAACTTCAATTGTTCAAACGCATGAAACTTGATTCTACAGGTGTTTTCCATCAAGAAACTACAAAAGTTCTGGAAGCTTCATACAAACTGGCCCTTCTCTTCGCGAAAGACAAGAAAGCTCACACAATAGGTGCATGTTAACCGCTGCGAAAATTGTGCTTGGTGATGAGACCCGACAAAAGTTATCAAAGAGATCGCTTTCTGATAACACAGAGAGGTGTCAGATTGATGACCTCGCCGACAACATAAAGACGCAAGTTATCGATAAAGTTAAAGCTTCACCATTTTTTCAATTCAGACAACTGATTTGACCCAGTGTTGTCAAGAATAATTTTATTGTTTTGTGGGCAGTGGCAGTTTACAAGAAGAAAATTTTGCTTTTTTTCAAAAGCTTTGAAAACACCTTCGTAAGTTTCAGAGTACAATTTGTGAGTTTTTCGAAGAAAATGGACTTTGTTGAGAAATAGTTGTAGGAATATAAATGATGGGTTCTCGTTCGAGATACCTCAAGTTGGCAAAATAAAAAACCTGATGTGAGAGCAACTCCCTGTGACAAGCACTGGGAGCTAAGACTTTACCACCTAAGCTGAACAATTCTCTGAAAGTGGCAATACAAGTCGTTATTTCTGTGAAGGTTAGGGCCTTAAATACAAGGCTTTTCCAAAGTCTTTGTCCTGATCTTGGAGCCGAACATTATTTTACATACCGAAGTCCGTTGCCTCTCGCAAGGTAACATGTTAGGTCGGCTGCACACATCTTCTAGAGAAGATATCGACCCCAAATATCTTTTTATACGACTTTTCGTTCCTAAGCTATGCTATTCATAAACACTCACATGAACAGATAGGTAGACACACACAGACATATAACTGAAAATTGTATATTAAGGTTATGGGGACCTCAAGATAACTGATAAATTGATATCGAATTTCAAAGTCTAACACAATACTTCCTCTATATATATTACCTATAGAGTACTAGTATGGAAAGTAACAAGTAACAAGTAACATGGATTCTTTTATTTTTATAAATCATTTTTAAAAAGGCTTACATATTTTTTGCAAATAATGCTTCTTTTTAGATATTGAAATGTTAAATAATGACGAAATAGAAACAGTATCGTACAGCTTTACAAAAATAATTAGAATTATTCTGAATTTAATTGAAATCACCACTCCGAATATAACTTTAACTGCGTTTCTTTCGTCATAGGCACATATTCCACAAAACGTGTAAACTTTTTACAAGCCGTACATAATTTTCGCCTATTAAATTAAAAAGCCAATCACCCTGACAAAAAGATATCAACCGATATTTTCCTCAGAATTTTCACCTAGGAAAGGAATGAAGACTGTAAAGAATATTTTCTACTTAGATTTGTGTTTCAGAATACGAATAACGCACGTTGTAAGGGACAAGCACGTAGGTCTATACAATGAGCCCATTATATTACCATAATCGGCATGAAGTTTCCCATCTGCGAAGCTCAGTATAAGACAGTTAAATGTCGAGGGAATCTTTTTTTAATCTGGTTGCTTGTTTCAGGAGTTTCAGGAGTTTTATGAAGAAACTTGATTTACAATCTGTGCCGGGTCCACGTTAACTGTGATGTAAACTCAAGTCAATACATGTGCGGTATTACAACTCTACCTTAAGAGTATTGGCTTACAGTAGCCTATATATTAATTTTCCATCCGCCGGAAAGCCTTCAACATTACCCATATAGCCATATTTTAGTGTCGCCCTGTGCTGTCATAGAGTAACGTCCTCCAATTTAAAAAAAAATTATTTATTTTTTATTATTTTTATTATTTTTTTATTCACCATTACATGGTCCTTCACCGCCGACTTCGCTTTTCCGCGAACGACGTCACTACTTGGTCGAATCAAAGGATTGCACTATTTCTCATTCTATATTGAGAATTGTCAAAGCATTTCAGCCTTTCTGCAGTATGAAAGATCGGAGATGGTTATTCACTCTTTTCAACACGGAAGAAGAACGCTTGCATGAACAATTCGACGGAGTACATAAAAATATTCTCAGTGCAATATCAATATTAGGGAATACTCTCTCTAGGTCATCTTCATGGAGAATCTTGCTTGTCTGAGTGGAGAAATTTAATTTTTTTCACTTATTATTAAATATCCCCGTTCCAAAATTCCTCTTCGAGGTCATCTTTGTATAAGTTAAGAGAGCAAGTTAATAAGTATCCGCCATTTTTATTTAATATTTTTTGTAGGTTGGCTGTACCACTTTTGCACGCACACGTTGACATGTTGTTCATTTATCTTCGCTTGTGGAACGTTTGACCGTTATGACTCCACTGTATGTTGCGCTCTTGCACGTTAAACATGGCTGCACAGCTCAGCGTTCTTACCTAAGAAGAACAGCGTTCAATGATCCGTTTTGTGTCGTCTGAAGGTGTACCAGAAGCCTAAGACTTTCCAAACAATATGGAGGCAATATTTTATCACGGCGAAGCGTGTACGAATATTGCAAAGTTAAAAAATGGTTGGACAAGTGTGAAGGATTAGCTTTTTTTTGTGTGCCCATCCTTACCCCCGGAGTGCCAAGCAATTAAGCCTAAACCTCCGATCAAACCAAATTTTGGTAACCATATGACATATGACACATTGTGATGTGTGTATGCCTATTGTGCCCTTATGTACATCCGTAGGGGATGTTGATGGTGTGACGTGTTTGGGCTGTGTATTTTGGCGCAGGATTGACCTAAGTGCGGATAGGTCTTATGTGCAATATTTCCAGAAGGCCCATCCCAGTGCAAGTTGATGAAGTGGCAAACCATATGTAAATTAGTCATGGAAGCCACTAAAGGAAGCGGTGCATACCGCTAGTAGTAGTAGTAGTAAGTATTCTGCCTTCCGGCAGGTTTTCAAACTTGGTACGCGAATTTTGTTTTCCAAAACTGTCTATCCTCTGCTTCCTCCTTCAGCATCCAATATTTCCGCTTTTCCCTTAAATCGTCCAACAGCTGAATTCTTCTTCTTCCAAGTCTAGTTGTACCCTCCAATCTTCCTTCTACGACATCATGTAATAAGCAGTTCCTTCTGAGAATGTACCCAACCCAGTTTGCTTTCCTCTGACGAATTGTGTGTATGATTGACTTCTTCTCACCCACTCTACTCAGAACCTCTTCGTTTGTCACCATGTCCATCCACTTTATATTTTCTATCTGTCTCCAGCACCACATTTCAAAACATTCTAAATATTTCTTCTCTAATTTCCTCAAAGTCCATTTCTCTGATCCATACAAAGCAATACTCCAAATATAACACTTCACCAGGTTTTTACGTAGCTCTAGGTTCAGACTACTAGTTAGCAGAGTTCTCTTCTTCATAAATGCTTTCTTGGCCATGACAATTCTTGATCTTATCTCCTTGGTGCAATAGGCATCTTTCGTCAGTACACTTCCTAAGTATTTGAACTGGTTCACGTTCTCTAATTCCGCTACTCAGTCGAAAAACGTTTTCCTGAAAGCATCAGGATGCAATAAATTAAGAAAAGACTGCGGACTTAGCCTCGTATTTCCTCAACTTCTTAGCTTCAATTGCAACTTCTGAAGCTGGTGTATTTCCTAAGTGAAAAAAAAAACCGCATATATATCAGTATTGATTGTGTATACTTGTTACCTTCTCTTCAGTTCATATTCTAAATTCGACAATATAGTCGAATAAGCGTAGTGTTACGCTGTTGCACATTAAACATGGCCGCTCAGCGTTTTCATCGAAGAAGAACAGCGTGCAGTGATCCGCTTTTTGTCGTCTGAAGGTGCCCGTTTGGTAGTATCTGTCAAAGTCCCAAAAACCTTTAAGCTTGTATCATATAAAGCCTAAAAATTAAAATTAAATTCTTAGCACCAACAATATTTTTAAGTCGGCAACTCAATAAATGATTCTCCGAGAATTTTTGAAGGTTGATTGCTTGTCCTTCGGTAATTACCTCTCTCACGTCGCTCCAAACATTTTGATGCTCATGTTTGCACGTACGTAAATAGGGCAATGCTCAAAGATATTGTAATAATATGAATATAACTTAAATATATATATAGGCCTATATATAAATTATATATAATTATCTTAATTATATATATTAATTATTGTATTGTTCGTGATGTTTAATACATTCCTTAGAATAATTTTACTCTTATATATTAGATAGGCCCTAATTTCTATCAAATGAAATACATATTTTTTTGTCAAAGTTTAATGTAATTGTGCGTAACTCAAAATCTCAAGACAATAGCATGATCTAAAATAAAATAAAGTAAAATATAATATAATGCTAATAATTTTAATCTAAGGATTAACAGGGTTTGAATGAATAATAAATAAATACAAATAAGTTAAATAATAAACTAATCGCTTCATCTGTTTAAGGAATTTAATTCCTACTAAATATAAAGTTCGTGTTAGCCAATAAACTTTCTGTTGGTAAGGAATAGAGACCTAATTTCATGCTGGGATAGGTGTGGCAAATATTTGTTTTATTAACAAAGAAGTATCCGGCTAAAAAATTGGTCCATATTGCGATACGACTCAGGACATTCGACATAATTTATATTCTGCTTCATAAGTTACCGGTCTATGTGGTACATCTTAGACTACAGCGCTGCCCTCCACCGCTCGGAACAAAGATGATGGAGTATGAGCCACAATTTTGTTGTGTTGGGCTCGGTCGCCAGGGAAATTACAGCAGTGTGGAAGCTAGTTTCTGCTAAGTCTTCATAAAGTGTAGTAGTACTGTTATATTGACGACGTCTTCGTGCGCCGATTGCGCCGCGCGCGCCTCCGTCCAGAGTAATGGAACCGTGAGGGAGTTAGGAAGATGTTCCGGCTCCCTCGTATAGAATGCATGAGATCGGCCCAAGTAATACTCTGTCTGCTGCATGGGGGACCATAACATTACCTAAGTTAGCATGTAGTTAAATTCAAGTTTATTGCGAATGAATTTCGCTCGAGACACTTGAATACTGCGCAAGATTTTCAAGTCTAGGAGGCACAAACATAGGCTACAATATGCAAGGCATTTCTTGTTTTGATTTGGGTAGTTATAACATTTCATTCAATACTAATTTCATTGCAAAAATTTTGAACATTGATCACGTTAATTACAAAATTAATACAATAACGTACAATATGAGCGGTCTTTTCGCTCTGAAGATATTTATATTATATGTATTAGAGAAAAATTTGTCCTGGGCGGAAAGCAAGCCAAAGTGTCCACCTCAGTACCTATTCTATATTTTCTAGACCCCTACCAATCTCGTCACATATTACCTACAATAGTTGCATCTTATGTGATGCTTATTTAATTATATTCTTTGCTGAATCTAACACATTTCTCTCCTAAGAGTTAAGATTGAAAACTATGAATAAATGAAGCGTCTAGGTGCAAAACCCGACATTTCAAAATGCGTTTTGCACTCTGATGTGAATGCAAACGATGACATTCTCCATTCATTTCCCGCTGATGAAAATAAATTGTAAAAACAAACCCCGACATTTCCTCGTAACTACGAGTTCAAACAGCGACATTTCCATGCAGCCAATACTGATCAGACTGATGTCACGTGATCATCGTCAGGCATCAATGTGTAGAGATTTCGCGCGCTAAATAGGAGGAACCTAGCTTCTCTGATGGTGTTAGTTAATAACTCCGTTTATTTCTTTGAACATAAGAAGTGTATTCAGAGTAAAAAATGGAGGTCAATATTGTAATTACAACATGATAAATAGAATGTAGAACCATTTTCAAGAAAATAGTAGCACAAATAAAAGAAAGCATGTTGGTTATGTATGATTTTTAGAGCATTAAAAAAGGGGAAAACACCAATTTCCAATAATTAAGCTTATTATTTTAGGCAGTTTGAATTGATTCTTGACAATGTCAGGTGCATTTTGTGACAAATTCAAGGCAAAAGCAGTATCTGAAGAGGCTTCTTATAAATTAGTCTCCACACGTTTTTTTCTTGTTTCCTGTAAAATTTAGTGAAGTGAAAATGTCGGGGTTTGCAACTAAAAGTCTAAAATAATGCTATTAAAAGCCTCTAATAAAACCCTATAATAAAAATAAGCATCAGAGTTAGCAGCAACCTCCTGTGTTAATCTCTGTAGCGAATTCGGTAGGAATTAGGAATATAATTTGGATGGCCGGCGGGCTCGGTGTCAACGTACCAAAAAGGCACCCAGGTTTGGTTCACGAAAGGGAAATTTTCCAAGTACGTAAAAATTTATGGCAATAAGTTCTTCCAGATATGACGTGGCTTTGAATTCCTATCGTCTTCATATTTGTTCGCTGTATTGCCTTAGTCCTACAATTTCATACACCAAAAGAAAAAAGTGTTTAAAAGAAACTCTTTCTTCTCAAAACCTAACAATAAAGTAAAGTATTAAATTTATTAATCTGTTCCAAGAAAGCAGTATTATTTGTAGGCTTATTTAAATATTTGTTTTTAGTTACGGATCCACCACTGAAAATGTTATCATATTTATTTATTTATTTTTATATTTTTATTTTCTTGTTCCAGGTAATGTGTACGTTTATACCAAGCTTTCAATTTTCGCCATTCGTTTACAAATCACTTTCTTTTTAAACTGTGCATTAGTTTCTCTTTGTAGCCTATTCCTGCAACTTTCCATCAAAAATTAAATCATGCATGTAAATATATTTATTTACAAAATTAACATTTTAATGAAATTATAGTGCAAAAAAAAAAAAAAAAACAATGCAAATAAGTTTACCTCTTCTTCTGTCCCTTCAAAATTGGTACTAAAGTTTCAAGGAAATAATATAATAACTCCATCATAAGGAACATGTCGAATGATGTAAAAGTGTACGAAACATGTTTTGCAAAAAATATAAAACAAAATAAACATATATTTTTATTGTATATGGCTTCAAGGTTTTAAAGTGTTTTAAAAGAAAGACAAACTTAAGTGAATATAACCTAAAATATTTTGTGATATTTGTAATGTAGGTCTAAAGAAAAATAACTTTTTTAAGATAACGTCGAAATTTCAATAGTGGGTTCTCTAGGGTTGAAATTTAAGTTAAATAATTTATATTTTTGTTTAAACCTGGCACACGAGGTAGTGAGATTATAGATGGAACGAACTACCCCTAAGATAGCCTGGGTAGTGCAGACTCTCCGAGTAATATACAGAAGAATCCAATCACCCAATAATTGGCAGATTCTCTTTCCCAATTCTTCACGGTAGACTAAACGAATCTCTCTCTTCGCTACCCCACATCCTCCTTCTCTGCTCCCATTTTCTGTTCTATTTCACAAATTGGTAAAAACCGCGGCTCAAGTACTAAGCCCTCCGATCCACCCCTCTCACCTCAGTTGAAAAACCTCTTCCTCATATACAAAATTCATATATGCTTTTCTCCATAAGGCAGTTATATTTTCTTTCTCATCATGACCTGAACTTCCAACTGGCTAGGGTGGGAGAAATTACACTAGAATAGGGTGGGAGGAGAACGGTACTGAGAGCGACGGATTTTCCAGCGTTCATGGTGTAGGAAAAAACTTTGTATTCCGACCAGGGAGAAAAAACCTTCTAAGCTGACCACGTGTTCAATAATTATGAAACTTACAAAACGTCCACTCATCTTTCTATTAATATCCGTAATTCCAATATAAGCCTAGCGTGGCTTGTAGACCAACTACTTAAAGGCTAATACTCTTTTTCAGGCAGGGAAGATTGATAAGGGTTGGGAAGGGAGTATTAAAATGCTTGCTTGCATGTACGTACATAATCATGGAAGTTTTTCATAATACCAGTAATTTACAAGGTACGAGCATCGGCAACATCCACGTGCCAATGATCAATTATTTTGCACAGCCAGGACAGGTCCATCAGCCTCATTGTCTTATTCATTTAACTTGTGGTTTATTCATTGTACACTCAGAAATAAGTGAAGTCAACATGTCATGGATGTTTAAAAATTTCAGCTATGATTTTGGTGTTACCGTGCTTAATTTTTTTATAAGAAAAGAATATTTTGTTTAGGGCGTAAAACTGATTCTGTCAGGCAAAAAATGTTAATTCTTGATTTCTATTGTAATCCTTGCAAACATGCATGTTTTAGTATAAACATAGGGCATTAACTATTAATTATTTTTTAAAAGAAAATTGAATTATTTATTTTATATTATACGTTCAATATAATCGTTTTAAAATCGAATTACACCAACCAATAATTTAATGAGTAAATTAATTAATTAATAGTAAATACATATGCATCGGTGAATAAATATTACATTTGGATAGCTATGAATGAAAACCAAAATTGCAAAAGATAAATAAATAAATAAATAAATAAATAAATAAAATCGTTCCACTTTAAGTCTACTTCATAAATTGAATAACAGACGGGCTTCATTTTATCTTGAGCTTTTTCTTGATGTTTAGAAAATACGTTTTTGATGAAACTTGACTTAGTGATTAATGATATGGTTTCTAAGGCAGGGAAATTATTCGAAATAGCCATACACTGTTGAATTAAAGATTAATAATATTTAATGTTCATTTTAATTAAAAAAAGTATGTGCCTGAAATAGTTTCATTAGAAATGTAACAGAAAAAATAAATGCAGATGAACTATTAACCTTATAGAAGTTCAGAGGATTGTGTGAAAGAAAAAGGAATATATTTTGTACCGAAAAATTATTACTACAAATACACTCAAAACTGAAGTACCGGTACTGTATCTTATAACAACAACAAAATTTGACAATTTATATTTATTCGTACCTTACACCTGCATTATTATTATTATTATTATTATTACTATTATTATTAAACTTACTGTTATCTTTAAGAAGTTTTAGTACTTTTAGCGCACATTTTTTCGCACGAGTCATACATTTCCAGAATCTATTTTTAATTCCTCTCACTATCTTACATTATGTAGGGAAGAATTAATCACGTCCGGAAATTGTATTTTAAAAGCTCTTAGCTGAATAAGACGCATCGAATGAACTGTTTTCGTTTTCCGAGGATACAGGTTACTTTGAAAGAAAAGAGAATGTCTTGTTCTACGTTTATATGTTAGGAATATAAAACCTTCACACACGTTCTCAATCACTTATGAGTTATTTCAAACACAACATTAAACTGAATATGAAGGACATAGCAGAACATATCTTTAATAAAACGTCAAAGCTGATAATAACCACTTACGTTCACTAAAATACTAACTAGATTATCGTGAAAACATAAGTTTTTTTATTTTATTTAGGCCAACAAGTGTTATGTATATAAAAAGTATAATGTCTTTACTGGAAACATTATAAATTTCTTTATTCTCCTTATCAATTAACAATTATCAATTAACAAAAATACTCCTGTTAAAATTAATCTTTTTATAACAAAACATCATTGTTATTTTAGCTTGTCTAAGTTTAGAATTCGTTTATATTTATAAAAGAGGTTTCAAAACTTCATTGTTTAAGATGCGCTTTAGGAAAACAATAAGCAATCAATTCTAAGCTAAGGCAATATATTCCATCCATTTAAATAGAGGAATATAATGCAAAGGACAAATAGGCAGTACATTAAAAATTAATCGCATCTCACGAAGCCGGTGAGGCAAAGTATTGATAGTTAAGATTCTCATCAGTATACAAGACATACAATTTTACTGCCATGTTCATGACCTTCATAACATTTATTGAAGAGCCATAGAGAAGTAATTAACTCTGAGTGTTCGTTAATGAGAACATTAAAAGACTTCGCCTAAGGTGTGGAACATTTTAACATCCATAGTCGTATAGGCCTAATTTTAGTGCTGTTTCTCTCTATGGTCATACGCCCTCTTTGATTGCCAATTAATTGTTACGCGCTATGCACTTCATTGCAGCCGTTTAGCATAGGCAGAGAATTTAATATCCCATACCCTGACTTTTTACTACAACATATCATTAAAGGAATGTTTCTTTTAAACCGCCAGATGTCAATATTTATTCATTATCAGAACTAACGACAGACTAATAACACGATATTAAAAGCTTTATTTTTCTTTCTTTTTCAATTACTGTAACTAGGACTAGTTCTATAATAGAACTGCATTTGCTAACTGCAATATCTAGTTTCAATTTAAAGATGATAAAGGTTATATAAAGATTGTCTATGATGACTCGTAATATTATCGATCCAAGGTAATTCGATAAGGGGGACATTCATGATACAAAGAAAATGCTTCGTGCCGAATAATTCGTTAAATTTTATTAGAATTTATATTAATAATAGTATTTAATCCACTGTGCAATTAACAATATGCTTGAATTATAAAACACAAAAACAAGAATAGTTTAGAACAGATTGCCAGCTGTTGATCGTCCTAACCTGAGTAATTCTGCCAGAAGGCTGCTCCAGAGCCCATGAGGTCTAGACTGGAGTAGTTCCACTGCTTCTCGCTAGGTGGCTCAGGGACGTGAGCAGGCTGCTGTCTGGGATATGAACTCTCCGATTGGTCTCCACCACTCGACACTCGGTGTTCGCTCCCTGTCTCTGCACAGTAAACAGAGAAAAACAGAATATCAGCACCGGTAGAAACCAAACTCAACGATTGAATATAATATGCTTATTAATGGAAATTTAACTGTCTACTCCATTGCACAAAAAAATATTCAGCGGTCATATTAAGAGAAACGAATAAGCTGATTTCCATAATTTTGCAATATACTAACAGTAAATACGTCTACAAGCTTCAGTGTCATTACTTTGCGACATAATTGCCCTTATTATCCGCTTCCACGTATAATAAAAACTAGTAAATAAAAAATGTGCGACTCACAAAATGTGAAATTTAAAATGATTCTTAGAAATAATTGCAGACAAGTTGGAATTTTTAATTGATATTCTCTTCACACGTCTATGAATCAGAATCTATAATAATCAGAGAGATAACATAACTCTTTCCATTGAACTTCCTACATAATGTCGTCTATATAAATTCATAGCAGTCATTTCAGAAAGTTCTTACCTGTTTTTGTAATTTACATAAATTAGGATAATATTGCCTACTCGGTCCACAACTGTGTGCTGGAGGTATTGTTAGCTGTTTACTATGCTTGAACTTATAGTGTGGGTTTTCGATACGATTATCATTATAATATAATGATAATTTTTTTTAGAAAATATTACAAAGAAAATGTCTTTAAATTAAAGCCAAGTATAATAAGGCATACATGAAAAAAAGGGGGATAACCTATCTGTAGATATAAGCTGATTTTAATTCGATGTTTGAAACATAATCCCATAATTAATTGTCAAATGTTTTACTAAGTATGATTGAAGAGAAACCTTATATTCGTGTATTTAATGAAAATTAAATCATCCACAGCATATATTGCAAAAATTTGCAATTAACTTAGCATTGATTTTATAAATTATAATATTGGAAATCATTTCCACCACAAGGCTATTCCATTTCAAGCACCTTAGAACATTTATAATCTTAAAATCTCACAAAATACGAGCGTCAAGATCTGCAATGTATAATTAACATGCAGGTTGGTTTGTAAAGAAGATATGAACTACAATAATGGTATAAAAAGGAACTGAAGAGTGGACTTTACAGTAATAAACAATGTAAAAGTTAGTATCTAGTCAGTAATCTTCCAATATTATATGGTCATCACTATGGAAACGTTACAGACAAGAAAATATCTTTAAGATATTAGTGACATTGACAAGAACATACTGGATTCTAGATTAAACTGTATTGCTATAAAAACAACTTGCTTTCTTCCAAAATAGGTCTTACTAGAAACAAAGAGATTCCTTACAACACTCTGGCCTAGAAATATTCTAAATTACTTCTAATTATATTGTTAATTTATTTTTCTTAACTTTTGAAGGGGAATTTCACCTGTATTTCTCTTCAGATATTCCTGTTATCAATATTGTAAGTGCTACCGGTTTATTATTCAGCATTTAATTTAAACTGAAATACAATTACGTATAGAGCGAAGAAAGAATATTAAATCACATATCAAATGCTTGTATTTTGAAATAGAATTAAATATTTTAACAGCTGCAAATAATACTCATAAGCACATATTTTATTCATCATGATTTGAAATTTACCGAACAGTTGAATTTATCCTAGGCTAGTCTCTTAGTTAGCAGAATAAACAGAGTAGAGGCAACCTACAGGTTCTTTAGTTATAAGCAAAGAAGTCTGATGTGAAATGTTCTTGGATCGCAGGGAGCCTGTAAGAGAGCTGAGGTTAGAATCGGGATCTAAACATTAGCATAGGAGGGTAATGAGTGGGTGGCGTTTAGATGCAAGGGAGGTTTTCTCCACTTAAACTTGTCAAAGTCACCTCTACCCAGTATATGCCAAGGCAAGACCTAAGTCCCGGATGTAATAGGGTTGCTTTTGCCAGTTTTAGTTTGTAAACCTTCTTGGTTTAGGTTTACTGAACGTCAATCAAACTGTTGGGTTCTCTCGCCCTATTACTTCAACTGCAAGTCTTGTAGCTATGTAACTACATCTTACATATACTTCTGCTGCAGACTTCATCATTATCATCTTGTGCTGCTTTCCCATCTCGGCTCTTATTTCCATCCTTGCACATCCAGGACTTCTTGTTCAACCCTCGGGGTTTCTTAGAACACGAGTTGGTTTTAGTAACCTAACTTTCATTACCCCCTCCACAGTGGAAATAAATCCCAGAAATTTTCGAACTTCAGCATTGTTAATTAGATTATACGTTACTACATAACCTAGTATTAGCCTATGTCGCAAAAATTATTAGTTCTCATTAGGCCCCCAGTAAAAGAAATTTATGCCTACCCAAAATTAAGGTGAGTTAAAAAATCATTTAAAGCCATATCTAGTAAGAAAATAAGCAACGTACCACATAACAGTTGTTTCATGAGAATACGTAAACTATCATCGCACATAGACATTTTCTTAATTAGAAGTAAAATAAGTTAATTAAAGTAAATACTGAGGTTCTCAAGAAGTGAAATCAAGAACACAAGCCTCCAAAAGAAGAGAAAAAGGAAACTCATCGTAAAAGCTAAGAGAAGTGCACAAGATTATGGTTATATGAAGTTTTAGTCCTGTCATGGGATGAGGTCAGTTAAAAATTCGGCAGATAAAACATGTTGCAGGTAAATCACATTTTCCTACATATTACATTGTCGTGTATAGATTTGTTTGAATAGAATTATAAGAATTTTTTGTGAGTACTGATAATTAATATCTGAACTTGAAATGCAGCATCTATCATAATTGGGTTTTCCAAAATGTTGCATCTATCATAATTGGGGTTTTCAAAGAAAAATAAATTGCATTAAAATATTTTTGAATTTAAAAAAATTCATAAACCTTTTTCCTTAAAAATAAATATTGAATACCTAGTTTAGTACATTTGATATAGCTTTGGCTTCAAACTATTAAAATTTTGTACCAATAGGCTAACTACAATTATCTCCTAAAAATAAATAAAAAAGTTGTTTGATATGCGTGACTTTCAAACAAATTTAAAACAAATTTAAAAACTTGAATCAATTCCATTACCAAACTGTGCACATAAGTTTAGTTAAAGCTTGTAGGCAGCTGGTTACTATTTCATTAGAACAGAAAGATATTAATAAGTAGGATATTAAGATACTAATATAAATCGGACGATATTAATATTAATGGAAAATCAATATGAATTCGTTCAATCTATGTTTATTCCTTCTTAAGTACAATCGCTTCCTACCTACTCCTAATTTGTTCTTTTCTTAACATTCTTCTTACAATCTTATATTTAAAATGTAAACGAAAATGTCCACATACGTTTATTATTTCAAGTTCGTTGTATATTAATGTTATGGAAAAGTCTGAGTTCAGAAATATTAAATTATCATTAGTAACGAAAGATTACGGGTTTATCGATATATTTGCGAGAACGAAGATTGAGCAAATTTTTCTGATGATACTCGTAATCTCGTGTTAAGGTTTATTAACATTTTCCATCCATACGCGGAGTGTTTGATACTGATCATAACGTTTAGCAATTCCATGGATATAGACCAATCACGGTCGTATATCTTATAATAACCTTCCTAGAATCGCAAGGAAGCAAGTTTATCTGATAAAACGTTAGCTCGTTATTGGACTCGTAAGGCAGTGATTAATACGCCACATACTGACAGTGAACAGAATGAAAACACGTTATTTCATACAACATAACTTGTTTAGAAATTGAAATAATTAAATATGCATTGATTAAAAACACAGTTCTGATTAAGTGCAAGCCAGTTCGTGTGCTCGTATTGCATTCTGATGTTGGCAGTCTACGACAATTATCTCTATCCCTTGGTAAGCACTATTGGTAGCATTGGGAACTCGAATCGATCCATCGACTGTTCATTCATTTAGTACTCCGTAATCTCAGACCAGGTAGAATATCGACAAAAAAAGAAGAAAATGGCTATTAATTACAAAATCCATTACTCTTTATTCATACTCATGGAATAGTCATAATAATTCCTACACGACATTAAGAGTTTCATCAGATAAATGTGCTCAAACTTCATTCTCGCAAATATATCGATAAACCCGTAAAATCTCGTGGGATTACCTATGACCATTACATGAATAAAATGTAACGGATTTTTTAAATAAGAATTATTTTCTTATTTTGTTGTCGACATTCTATCCGCTGTGAGAACACGGCATACTAAATTATTGAACAGTTCTTGTTCCCAATAGTGCATAACACAAGTTGGACAACCTCAAACGCTATAAAAAACATATGAACTGGCTTGCACCGAAACGAAAACGTGTTTTTAATCAATATACATTTACATTAATTCAATTACTAAACAAGTTATGTTGTATAAAATAATGTGTTTCATTCTGTTCACTCGCAGCAAGTGACATATCAAACACGGCACGTTGACACCTTACGTGTCCAGTAACGAGCTGACGTTTTATCAGATAAAATTGCCTTCTTGCGACCCTAAGAAGCATATTACAAGATAAACTATTGTGATTGTGTATTTCCGGGGAATTGCTAGATGTTATTAGTCAGTATCAAACACGCGGCGTATGAATTGAATAGTTAAGTTACATTAAAATGTATTCAACTTTACATTTTAAATTGCTTCTATTGAGGATTTGAGAAAAAACAAAATCTATAGATAAGGACAAAATTAAAAAAATATATACTGGAATAAAAGTCCCTTTTCATTATTCTAAAGAGGATTGAAAATTAGCCTACAACGGATTTTTATGTCTCATGTACCTCGAAGACGTGTATTTTTATCAATGATTTAATGAACTCTTAATTGAACCAAACATCCTGGCTCAAGCTTCTTGTAGATTTCAACTTCAGTTCAACAACTGTTATATCGAATCGATGTGTTTCTAAGATGTATGCAAAAGTACCACCTGCCAAGAAAAGCCTATCCATATTCTAAAAGGAGTACATTTAGCACTTGTTCATAAATTAACCACTGTCCAAATCGTCCTAAAACTTTTCCACTTTAACGTCTTCTAATCTTATCATGTTTTAATGATATATTGTGACGAAGGAATTTAGAAAACTTAAACCTTCTGTAGTATTTAATATTTACAGCCAATAGGAACTGGTTTCTAGCTTCGTATAAAATATTTTTATTGATCTACATGGCATATTGGGTTATTTTAAAGTCCTTCAGATGTTCGCTGTAACTTCTACAGAAGTAGCATATAAATTCAGTAATGATGTTATTCATCAATAGACAGATTCAGGATTGCATCTGTTACTCAGTGTATAAATTAGGCTTATGTGAAATAATAAACTATTTCCAACGTTATGAAAATTAATAAATTCAGATATTGTGACCTTAATGAAAACGGAGACTGGAATCCATAGTGACGAGCTTCATAACCTATAGGCTTAATGTTCACCGAATATAGTAAGGGTAGGCCTAATGAAATCACAAAGGATGAAATGGGCTGGACATTTTGAGCGCATGAGGAAGGAAAGACATATATGGAAAATATGGCTGAGAGAGACCCGAAGGGAAGAGACCATTTGGAAGACCTAAACGTAAGTGAGAGGACAATATTGGAATAGATTTAAGGGAAGGAGGATTTGCGAGATATGGCTGTATGGAGTTAACACAGAACAGGGCTGAGTGGCGAGATCTTGCAAGAGCGGTTTCATAAAAGAGATAACATTCCTTTAGCTTGCTTAGGAATTGTCAATTGTCATTTAAGTAAGTAAGTGATCCTTAATGAAATACAGTATTGAAATATCTAGTACATTCTTACAAGCGGTAAATTCGAGGTATCACAGGCTAGAGATCGTATATTCAACTGCCATAACGGCATAATCTAAAGTTTTTACAATTTGAAATTTTCTTCTTACCTACTTCGAACCTGAATGTTTTGCGATTTTTATGAAAGAAAGCCCTATATCGAGCTGGTCTCTCACCCCTCAACATTCACGATTGTGCAGGAGTCATGGATTGATCCCCTCCCCAGTAGGAATAAAGAAGATGAACAAGATGAGTGTTAAGTTTATGCAAGGTATTTAGGCCACTGTAGCACTGAGGACACGGGTTTGCCTGGGGCCTCTGAACCTCAGCTGTACGACACGCGGTAGTGGAGTAAGTCTCGTGAGTTAATTAATAAGAACCGACATGATATCGGACACTCATTGATCAAGGTCACAACTCGTCCCTCCTCCTATACTTATCCCTACAATAATCCTATATTGCAAAGAATCTCTACTGACGAAATACACATAGGAGAAATTGAACAAGTGGCATCTGGGAAGTCAATTTGATTATGGTTGCACTTTATAGCAGGATTAGCGGAGTTATATAATGAACTATGGAGTTCTAAATATAGATTTACAATACATTTTCCTATTTGTTAAAGCATTTTTTTAATGTTACAATATAATCATGTCTGCAATTTAATTTGTATCTGATTAACTGTGTTATAAACAGGGCCCGGATTCTGATGACGTAAAATTGTTTGAAAAATGACATATAAAATGACCCTAAATTTAAAAGAAAATGACTTAATAATTATAGAAAATGACATAAAACTGATATTTTATTTATAAGAAATTATTATTGTACACAAAAAATATAGACTAGTTTGTACATAATTGTAAAAACTGTAAATAATTGTAATGTTGTGAATGTTCTTTTCTCACGGAAATTTATACTGAGGCACTGGCAAGTCAAAATTCGGCATTTCGTTTTGTGGTCTGCCGGATTATATTGTTCTTTAATTGAGGGTAAACAGTAATTTGCACTCTCAAACCCAAGCAGGTGGCAGACTCTGGTGCCAAGTCAATCTAATAACAATGGTAATATAATAGAAAATTTTGGCGTTTCTTTGATTCTCATTTCCGACTAAGATATGACATTACTTAACGTCGATTTGTAAAATAAGTGTGTAATAATTAATAAAATAAATTTTGTTACAAGAAAGTTAGCCTGTTTGGCTCAACTAGCCATAACTAATATTTTAGTTTAATGAACCTAGCTATTCTAATTAATCATAAATAATCGATAGGCTATCTATGGAATGTAGACCTGCTGAAATTTACTGATCTTATTATGTAATAAATTCATTATGCCTTAATTACCACATTATTATGAATGACAGCGAACATGAGGCCAAACATGGGCTGGTTCCTTGGCTACCCATAGGATTGAAACTTATTATTATTATTATTATTATTACTACTAAAACTATTAACTTGTTCATTGAAATGAGTATAAGTTCTATAATATTGCAATTTGCTTTCCAACGATCGGACAGGATCAAGAATTCTAATCTTGTATGAGTAAATATCTGAGATAAACGAAATGTGAACTATTGCCGTATTCGCTTTATTGATATTCAATTCGTACGTATAATTCGTTACTTGATTCCGAAACTTTTAGATAGAATGCATAATCAGATCTTCAAAAACATTTTTCCACTTTATTTTGAATCAGATAAATTTCAAAAATACTTAGCACAGTATTACTTTCACAGCACTGAAAATGTAATTTAAGAGAGAATGTCTCTTTGATAAACTGTGCGACTATTTATTTCCACATCCTCAGGACATCATCACCTGGGCTGACGTGCTTCAGTATTATGAAAGTAGGCACATGATTATAATCATTTTTATTAATGTTGATACATGCAAACAAAGGCTAATTAATGCATATATTTTGTAATTAAGATAACACAAAACTTGCGGTATAGTACACCGATTATTATACAGGTTTCATAGATGAAATTAAATTGAGAGGTTGTGCCCCTGCATTTATGCATTAATATGAAGACGACGTGTAGGAAATGTAAGATCACAGTGACTTACTCCATTACACATCTCCTTGAAACTAAATTCGCTTTATGGTAGCTGTCACCTCCACTACAGGTTTATGGTATATCAAGAATCAAGAATCAGCTTCCCTTCTCACTCAGTCTGGTTACAAATCTCCCCAGCATCTTTCAAGCTGCCGAACCTGTGGATCCCTCTTCCCGTTCCATCCAGGCACTTTAATTACAAACACGTATAAGATATAATGAAGTTCTTAAAAGTTAAAAATTAATCCCTCCAAACTACGAGAATGAAGGGAAGAACAAGAAGAAGGAGTAAAGAGGAGGTTTTGCTAATTTGTTTCCATCCATCAGCAATATAATGCTACCGCCGTGTATTGTGAAGAGGACGAAGGATTAGTAGGAGGTATTAGCAATTCATTTGTTTTAGCTCCAGTTGTTTGTGTTTGCAAAAGTATAAGGAAATGGTGGCGAAGGGGTTGAGTGGGCGGCAGCAAAGTGAATGAAGAGCGAACTCAGGGAAATTTATTAATATCCCATGTTGTTAAAACAGGGAAGTAAAGTATATTTCAACTCCCATTCTCTACAACGCAATTAGTTTTACATAATTATATAATTATTGTTAAGGAACGAGGATTAACAAAGTAGGGATGATGATTATAAATAAGATTGGCAAATAAGGAGGAGTATAAAGCATTCTGCTAAGAAGAAGACTAAGGAAATTGCCACGAAAGAACAGTAAGTAACTGGTTTTTGGCGTTTTTAGAAATAATTTAATTTTCCAGTTACTTTCATGTAAAAAGTAAAGTAGAGTTCTTCTTCTTAAAGGCATTGGAAGTCCTATGATCAATTATGATGGGGCTCTCGGTATTTTGACAATCGGGACAAGAAGGTGACAAGGTGGGAGCATTACACACCAGTTACCTTTATCCCCAGGATTGCACTTCTATTAGTTGAGTTCTACCAGAAGGATTAGGTCAGAGAATATTCCACTCATACGCTGCGTGTTTGATATTGACCAATAACGTTCAGCAATTCCTCGGATATAGACCAATCACGATCGTTTATCTTTTAAAAAATGCTTGCTCTTAATATGAGGATGTGTTTTTCAGCTGACTATTCAACTCATACTCCGCGTCTTTGACAATGACGAATAACGTTTAGCAATTCCTCGGATATAGACCAATCACGGCCGTTTATCTTGCAATATTCTTGTCGGAATCGCGAGGGTGGTATTTTATCGTGATAAAATCGTCTAATCGTTACTGCAGACGCGATTATCAGTGTGCAGTGATTAAGTCAGATGCTGCCACTTAGCGGCATGAAAATATATTATTTTGTACTACATAACTTGTTTGGAAATTGAAATAATAGAAATGTACATTGATTAAGAACACAATTTCGATTCGGTGCAAGCCAGTTCGTGTCCTTTTATTCTGTTCTGCTGTTAGCTTACCTGAATGAAGTTAACTATGTCTTATATGCACCATTGGTAGCAGTGATTATACCAAGGTAGCTTGAATCGATTCATGGATGGTTGATTCACAGTATGCCGTGATCTCACAACTGTTAGTTTTGATTTTATACAACAAAGCACGAAAGTAATTTTATTATTTATATAATCCGTTACATTTTATTCATGGAATAGTCTTAATTAATCCAACTCTCGTGGTATTACCTATGATAAAACATCAGCTCGTTACTGGACACGTAAGACGTCAACGTGCTGTGATTAATACGTCGTATGGTGCCAGTTGAACATAACATGAACGCATTATTTTATCCAACCTAAATGTTTGGAAATTGAAATAATATAAATATACATTGATTAAAAAGACAATTTCAATGCGGTGCAACCAGTTCGTGTGCTTTTATTCTGTTCTGCTGTTAGCGTATCTGAATTAGGTTAACTATGTCTTATATGCACCATTGGTAGCATTGGTTACAACATGGTAACTCGAATCGATTGTTGAATGGTTGATTCATAGTATGCTGTGATCTCGCAGCTGTTGATTTTATTTTCATATAGCATAGTAAGAAAGTAATTATTATTTGAATAATCCGTTACATTTTATTCATGGAATAGCCTTCATAAATCCAACACGTAAACTCTCGTGGGATTACCTATGATAAAAATTCACGGGGGATTGAGTCCACGACCTTCAGGTTTGTAGCGCAGAGCCTCAACCGACTGCACCAAGAGGACCCCAATTATTTTATGCACTCTATTGTAATCACATTGAAAAACGCTTAACACTTTTAAGAATTTGTAAAATGAAATTATCTTACTGACAGGTGATAAAATGACATGAAATACTCTCCTGATTTCCTACCAAGGAAATAACAAGAAACTCATTAAAAAATATAAAATAATAACATAATAAAATATTAATAATGAGATCAAAACACCCGGTCATTTTCCTATCCATTTTATGCCACCTGCTAAATGCGAGGCATCACATTCAATGAGCAGGTGGAATCATTATGGCAATAGAATCGTATCGTCGGATGGTTTAAACATGCGATTTACTATAGACTTAACTATTAGATCTGATGCTTTACCAACACAACTTGCTGAGGTTCACAAGGAAAACTGCAACATTTATGTACCCATAATTTCATATTTTATTCGGAAATATTACTACTGGGATTATTCATAGAGATAAAAGGTGCTATGCCATTTTTTTCGAACTTTTGTAGACAGTTTAATTTGAATTGATAAATTTATTGAACTAGCCATATCAAACGGCCACTAAAATACATTGAATTACGTTATGTTCTTTATAATTGTTTCTTTCAACTACGAGGGTACGTGAGTAAGTACCCGCACTTTTTCTTTTTTCTTTTGTAGGTTGGCTGTACCGCTTTGTGCTCGCGCACGACATGTTGTTTATTTGTACAAGCAGAATTGTTGGACCATTATGCGCTCTGCACATTAAACATGGCTGCACCGCTCAGCGTTTGCACCAAAGAAGAACAGGGTGCAGTGATCCGTGTTTTTTTGTTTGTTTGTTTGTTTGTTTGTTTGTTTTTGTTTTGTTTTTTTGTTTGTTTTGTCTGGAGGTAGGCTATACCACGAGCCGAAATTCATCGAAGACTTTCGTCACAATATGGGGGCAATGTTTTACCACGGCGAAGAGTGATAACTTCAAAAATGATCGGAAAAATGTCGGGGACGAGGAAAGAACAGGATGCCCATCCACATCCACTAGTGACGCCAACATTGAGCAAGTGCGTTATCATGGTTCAGACAAACTGAAGGGTGACTGTCGATGAAGTGGCAAATCATATGCAAATTAGCCATGGTTCTGCATATGACATTATTCATAAAAGGCTTTACTTTCATAAAGTCTGTGCAAAGTGGTCCCAAAACAGCTCACTGAACAGCACAAGCACAATCGCTTACTGGACCGCAATGCTAAACGAAGGTGAGACTATTTTGAAACGAATAGTCACTGGAGACGAAACGTGAATCCATTACTTTGAGCCTGAAAGCATAAGCCAAAACATGGAATGGAAACAGCCTGCATCTCCAATCAAAATAAAGTCAAGAGTCAATCCTCCGCAGGAGAAGTGATGCTCACACTTTTCTGGGACTCACCAGGGCCAATACTGCAACATTACTTGGAGAAGGGCTCAACAATAAACAGTACACGCTACAGTGAGCTGTTGAGCAACGAGCTGAAGCCTGCAATTCGAACCAAACGTCGAGGCATATAGTCGAAAGGAGTTGTTTTGTTGCATGACAACGAGCGCCCACATTCTGCCGCCCACACTGCTCGAACTATTGCTAAACTGGGTTTCAGGTGTTAGAGCATCCTGCATACAGTCCCGATCTCGCCTCGTCAGATTTCCATCTTTTTGGCCCAATAATATTAATATCTGTGCTTAGGAAGTTTGTGCATGTCTTTGTACCAGTTATAATTTTACACGGTATTCTTATGTTTTGTCCTCAATTTTCCATTGAAGAATATTTTACATAACTTAATACACTCTTCATAACTATCAGCATGGAAATTTTGTACAGTATCAACAGTAGGTTATCCCGAAACTGAATACTGAGATTATGAAGCACGTCGCTTAACCTCAAATTTGAAGGTATACTGTAAGGATGCATGGGTGTCGGCAACTGCCCCATCTGGAATGCTTTATGGATTCACTTAATTTTTTGTTTGTCAACCTGCAGTGCCTGAGTGGAGAATAAAAAAATATTAATGTTTTATAATGAGTTTAGCAAATATTAACTTATTATAATCATAACTACCTCATTGTATTTATATTAATCCGTCACCAAGTCTATTGCTCAAAAGAACGCAATCTGTTAATTTAAAAACTTCGCAGTCTCGTCGAATTTAGCTGGTTCAAAACTACGGGCCTGGAAACTACGTGAATATTGTGTGAATTGAGGCTTTCCCGGTGTTCAGAATGTATTATTGTTTCTTGAGATTCCAACCGGGTGAGTTGGAGGTTTGGTTCCAAGCATTCGGCAGCTATCTCCGAATCCACCTTCTGGGAGAAATGACCTCGACTCCGTTCCATACCTGAATACGAAATGCATTGCTGGAAATGAAAACGGGTTCCTATCCTATAACTTAAATTTGCTTACGCTAACGGTGTTTCGCATAGGATTTGAACATATGCAAGGCAAATACAAGAGTTAAGGTTCGGGCCGTGTCCCGCGGAGTGAGCTGGATTGGGAAATATATGTTTCTTATACAGGATAGTCAGGACATGCTAAAACAGGTGGGAGACCAATAGGTAAATTAGAAAATGGAATAATTAATTGGTCGGGAAGGAAAATTAAATTTTGTGATGTTGTGAGAAGTGTAATCGGTGCTTCTCACTATTTTATTTGGGATTAAAGTTGTCAATATTGACTTCCAGGCCTGGCTAAGTTCTAGACCCCATTCCATTTGAAGTTTCGGCTTTGAATCTGAATTTCCAAGGCCTCTCCAACAGATAACTTACTTGGGCAATATGCATGGTCGAAATAAATAAATTTTACTTCGACAATACATTTTACTCTGACAGTGAATTAATAGGGTTATTGCATAACTCGCTCTTTATGCTGTAGGATACCGATCAATAGTTGAAGTGTATATAGGCCAGTATAACTATATAATGAAACGCGTGATCTTGCCAAGACAAATTAAATTAAATTATAAGAATGATTTATTTGCACTAGAAATACATATTTGCATACATTAGTAACGTTCAGTCATGTTCAATATCAAACTTTTTGTCAAACTTAATGATTATCTTTTCGCATGTGCGATAATTAATATGAAGAATATGCCACTTTAGAGAAGTAGTCATATTATGCTGAATTCTAAATATTTTTAAAATTACATACTATAATTGTCGATTAATACCGACAATAATATTTGTAATTCCATTAACGCTGTAAATACTTATGACTAACTTAATCCATAACATTATTACATAATTATTAATGGCTTAACTTCTCATGTTGTTTCAAAGTGAAATTCTAATGATCAAATTAAGGTCATAATTGTTTTAGAAAGCACCCTTATTTAAAATTACATTACATTAATGGAATATAAACACCTATATTATAAAATCTACAATGGAAAATACGCATGTCAGTGAGTGACGGAAATGAAGGTATGTGTAATGTTACAAGAAACAAAATCATGAATTATGAACGCGAATTTTTACTTGTTATTGTATATATCATTAGGAACTGTATCTTGTCTTATTTTATTAATAGAAGCCAAACCATAGGAATAGGCATTTTCCAGTTTAAGAATTGTTAAATTTACACATCCTCCTTTATCTCATTAGGATACATTCGTCCGAAAGGACTGTACATTAATGGGACATAATATTTTAGCTTTTCAAATATAGTATTAAAATAGAATGCTCTTTGTATGTACGTTATGCCTATTAAAGCATATTCATGAATTTTCTTTCAGCTTTTTATATTGCCTATTGCCACCATAATAGTAAATAAGAATTTACTACAAAATATCGCTAATAGTTTTAATACTAGCTGAAGCCGAGACCCCCTGGGCCATAAGCAACGGACATCATAGCGACGTGATATTGCCTACAGATCGAATACTCTGCTCTAAGTAATAATTATAAATGTATATAACTAAAAGTTCTTCTATAGTGTGATCAAGCTCTACATTGCATTACTTAAAAAATCTTATGTGAAATTCATATAACTTCCTGTGCCCAAACAGAAGTTACCCTCTTAGTATGATGTAACCATTATGTATGATATGCTCTTCAAATAAATTGGATGTAAAAAGTAAGAGAATGTCGATACCACATCCCCAAAGGATACAAACCCCAAATAAAAACTGATTAATACATTCTTGTAACTGTCTTTAATTTAAGCATGGTCAATACATTTATCTCACTTCACAATCTGTAAAAAGAAGACATATTGCAAAGAACGGGTATACAGAGTGAGTAGCTTATAACTACCCTTCACAGGATTTGTTAAACATTTTTCGAAAATTTCTTAATATATGCACCCCATGTATAAAATTTAACCAAAATCGTTAAAGCTGTTTTCGAGAAAATCGCGACAAACAAAATTTTCTTCATGTAAAGTCCCCTTAAAAATAGAAGAAAGTCGTCGCCAATCTTCGTGCCACATCCCCATGAGATACCTAACTCACACAGTTTTGTTTTCATATGATGTTCTGTTTCAAGAGGCCGCATAGCGCATATTCATTGTGGGCGGTTTATAACTACCCTTCAGAGATTTTTTTTTCGAAAAAATGTTACAAATAAAAGTTTGGGTACCTAGGCCTAGGTAGAAGAAGTATTGTATCGCCTGTGTATCTGTGATCAGAGTAGCTTCAAAACCTAAAACGTATGAAAACTAAATTTTATATTTGTATTAGGTACCTTCTGCGGATGTGACATGAAGATTGGCGATAACTTTCTCTTATTTCTAAGGGGACTTTACATCTTTTTAAAATAGCTATTTTATCGAAAACGACTATAACGATTTCTTTCAAATTTGTCAATGTGGTGCTTATGGCAAGGACTAAAACTATGGTACGGGCAGAGGAAGTAAAAAGCACTGCGATTATGACATACATATTAATTTCGTTATTATTCAATTATTTCTTTCAATAGAACTTGAGACACGGTACTTATAAAATAAGTGATATTTACCACAGTTAATCTTCTAAAAATCCTACTTTGGATAGATTAGTTTAATAACTCTAGGGCAAGGCATTTGATGATTTTGCATCTTTTTTATATGAAGGTTAAAAGGTAGCTCGAATATATATAATTGTGTATCATGAAACAATTGATTAAATAAGGGCAATTTGTTTTTGCATTTTTTTTGCTTTATTTTGCATTTTTCTTCATTTCCAAGAGATAGGTCATTTTTTGGCAATTTTTAGGTAATTTTCTGCATTTTTAGGTAATTTTTGGCACTTTTAGGTTCTTTTTCGAATCTTAGGCCATGTTTCAGTTGAGGTTACTTTCAGACAACAGAAAATCGTTTTTATTTGAGAATCTCCGCCAAGTGTTCACAGATAATTTCAATTCAAGTTTATTGTAAACACCACAGCAGCTTGTCTTGTACCAATAAATATTTTTGTTTTCCTTTCTTTCTAAATGGCACATATTTGCTAGGGGCAAATTGATGGGCATGCCAGTTCAGAATGATTTTTTTTCGCTAAGGGTGTCCAAGTAGCATAAATTTACTTACTTTTTCAGTAGTAAAATTAGTATTTTTTATGTAGTAAATTCATATATAACGCACTGTCATCCATTAAAATACTTTTAGTGATTCATTACTTTAAAAAACTAAATATCAATAATAATGGAAAATTTATTGGTAATTTTTTAAAAATATCGTGTCATTTTTTCACTATTTTTAGGTCATAATTGCATTTTTTATTTTGCATTTTCACTATTTAACGGTCATTAATGCCTTGCCCTATTAATAACTAAATATTCGTTGTTCATGAGCCTAGCGTAGAACTTAATATAATTATGTTTAATGTTCGTTAAGATATAAGCGCTAACCTAAATCATCATTTAATGACCTAAGATTTCTTATTTAAAGGGGGGGGGCAAACATACCCTATCGGAGGTACAGATGGATATTCATGCAAATTCTATCTCAGTTTGAATGACTCACCATTGAGCATGCGCAGCGCGTCGGCAGAGGCGCCACTCGCTTTGAGAGCCTCTTCAAGTTGCGAGCGCCTCTTCATCTCCAACTCCAGCTGCTCCTGCAGTCGCCTGCGGGCTTTGCGTTCCTTCTTCAGCCGCTTCTGGTAAAGCACTGCAAGCAATCACAAATTGCAAATCACTTCACAGAATAAACGCATATCCAGTTTATACTAAACTCTGAGTAGAGTAGCTATTTACAATCCTAACAACTGATATCCATTCTACATTAATTTCACAGAAAAATCTACAATTAATTTATATTCTGCAAAGGACAATTTGGTTTGGGCAGGAATCGGTTCGGGTTTTAAGTGTGGAATGCTAACAACTCAGCTCCACAAGAACGTAACTGACCCCTTTCCTTACATTCCACCAGACCCCTAGCGACCTCACCACAGATGTTACCATATCTGTGAGGATGTGTAGATAGGCCAATCATTTTATTAATTTACACAAGATTTATACTATAGCAACCTCAAAACTCGGACTGTTTTCCAAACAAAATTCTCATCTGCATAATATAATGAAGATCTCTTCACAGAGATAACATTCAACCTCTCAGTAACTTTGATGTCAGGTACTTAAGGTTACCAAAAATACTGTTCATTTTAATTGATAAAGAAGGGCCGAAACGGACCGGAACGGCGCTCAGGCAAAGTAAACATCTATTCTCCCTCGTTTCGAGTGAGGAAAAAAGTACCGGTACATAACATGAAATCGGTGTATATTTTGGCAACACTTTTTAAATGAAGAACCATTATTAGGCTCGTGATCTCCTCTTCTTTTCGCGGTAGTTGCTTTGCCTGCGCGATTGCCATAGATTCAATGCTTGATTGACGAAGTTGGTTGCATTGGTTGTTATTGCAATGTACTTTCTATGGGATTCATTTAAAAGAAGTAATCTTACTATAATGTTCCATAAAAAGAAAAATAAATAAATAAAAAATGCCTGCATATAAATGTACGAGTCCTCACGTAGAAAAATTTTCTAACTTCAGCACCGAGTATTTTGTTCTCATTACTTTAATCCCTCTTTTCGCGTGCCTTACAAAGCATTAGGCCTAGTCAATTGAGTGCAGGAGTGTACTTTGCAAAAAATGAGACAATTTATGATTTGAACTCCTTACCCTCTCCTATTTGAATGCCCGTACTCTATGGGTATTTAAATGTTTACGCTAACAGTTCACAAATTTTAAGATTCTCGAATGGTTTTTGTTGAACATATTTAAGGAAAATTGGTCACTTCGTGGAGAGACTTTATGACTTCTCCCTTAAAGTGACACCAGGATGGTATTAATCCATTCACGATGAAATAAATTTTACTCTTTAAGATGTTGGACGACTCATTTTTCTTACATAATTAGCGAATATTTGTATCATATTATGATAACTCTCACGTCAGATATTTGTCTCTTACAGCAGATTCTGATACAATTTCGGGATGTATTGTTGAATTTCTAGATGCTTTTGTTGTAATTATTATTATTTATGGTGTATTGTTATTATTTTATAATGAACCAATTGTTATTATTATTATTATTATTATTATTATTATTATTATTATCATCATCATCATCATCATTATCAACAATATGACGGGACTCAGTGGGACTATGCAGAATAACAGACTTACATATTATTACATGCCGCACTTTTGAAATTTGTTTTTTTATTAGGCAGAGGAATTTTGTTTTTATGGTATTCATGATCTCTGTAGTTGTCGCCTGAAATTTCAGGCAAAATAAATAAGTAAAATGTTCAGAGTCGATCATCAGAGGAGAAAGAACTGGAAGAACAAATGTAGTAATGAATAACTTGATAGCTGAGGTAACACGTGATAGGGAGGGGAGAGGAGTATACCTGCTTTGCTGTAATTATCGTGACGTGAGTGACCTCATTAACACCAACAATAGCCTCTCAAAACAACGCAGCACCACCGCACATATTTGTCTCATTCAACTACAACACTTATTTTCGCCTCCATATCTATTTTTAATTAATGTGTTCACCTTTTTTGTTTATAAAAGAGCCTAATTCATATTATAAGAAACCGATGTTTCCGTTGTTCTCAGGGAAGAAAAGAAGAGGTCTTCGTCGGCATGAAAAGTATTGTGGATGGGATGCAGTTTTCTTCTTGCCCCGTGTGATCAATACAAAACATCTGGTATCTTGTATCTGGAATCCTATGCCCCCTATGTTGGGAAAAGGGCCTCCAAGTGGAGGTTTCTGTTACCTATGCGAATTTTGTTACGCATATTTGCGAGAGAGGGAAGAGGGACAGGTGGTAAGCCCATCGCCTCTCAACCCCCCTCCTGAAATAGGTATTACGTGGACGTGAAATGGCAGACAAATTTTGTCCAGAGGCTCTAATTTAGGCAATACAAAACATGAAGACGTAAAACTAATAATACAAAATAAAATACAATGATTGCAGAATCCGAATGAAACTACTGTCGAAAATCTCCACAACGCTAAACGAGGACCCTCTAGAACCATTAGAACAAATAAAAGAAACCATTTCAAAGACAAAGTAAATGAATTAGAGGTAAATAGTAAAGACAAAATGTTAGGGATCTCTACAAGGGAATAAACAAGTTCAAGAAAGGTTTTCAACCTAGAACAAACATAATTAAGGACAGCGATGGCACTATTCTCGCGGCTCCATATAATATTTTGAATACGGTAGGTGTAAGTTTTTCTTTAATTAATTATTAAATGTGCATGGACATATCCAAGTATAGAAAACGAAATATTCACAGCATAGCCGTTTGTTGCTGAACCGTCTTAAAAAGAAGTAAAAGAGAGCTATAGGTAAACTAAAAAACACAAGTCTCCAGATGTTGGCCAAAACCCAGCAGAATTAATTAAGACAAGTGGGGATAGATTAAACGCAGAAATCCATAAACTCATTCTTATGATTTGGAGAAAGGAAGACTTGCAAAGGGAATGTAAAGAATATATTATTATACTGATCCATAAAAAGGGAGAAAGTAGAATTTAATAACCATTGAGGAATTTCTCTCATAAAACATCATACCAAATTTTGTCTTGGAAAAGATTTGGGAATATAAACTATAAGTCTGTTCACCAGCTATACAAAGATTTTTTAAAAGGCATGCAATTCAGTTAAAAGAGACAAATTGTACAATATCCTTATTGTGTTCGGGATACCAAAGAAGTTTTTAGGCTGATCAAAATGTGTCTAAATGAAACCTATAGCAGAATCAGGGTAGGAAAATTTATATAAGTAAGACAGTTATTCTGTCGGTTGAATTATATGGATGTGAGACATGGTCGCTTACTCTTCGGGAAGAACATAATCTGAAAGTGTTCGAAAACAGAGTAGGCCTACTTAGGAAAATATTTGGGCTTAGGATGTATCAAAATGGGAACTTGAGAAAACTGCAAAACGACGAGCTTCTTAACCTGTACTCGTCAAGGAATATAGTAAGGGTAATTAAATTACGGAGGATGAAATAGGCTGGACATGTTGCGCGCATGGGGGAGAATAGACATATCGCAAAAATCTTGCCTGGCAGAATTGAAGGGAAGAGACCACTTGGAAGACCTAGACGTAGGTGGGAGGACAATACTAAGGGAAGCAGGATTTGCGAGGGATAGTTGGATGGAGTTATCACAGAGTAGGGCTGAAGGCAGGCTCAGGTAAGCGCGGCAATGAACCTCTAGGTTCCATAAAATAGATAATATTCCTTTAGCCTGCTTTGGAATTTTCTATTGACATTGAGTAATTCTTTCTCTTCTTTCAACCACGATAATAATTAACAATAATAGGTACATATAATTTATTACTATAAATTAGAATATAAAGTTTTTACTCATATAAATCTAACGCCATCCCCCCCCCCCAAAAAGCCAGTGCTCGGGACGGTTTAGTTTAATTCACTGACTTGTACTTTAAAAATAATATACAATAATACAGAAATCATTCAAAATTACATAAAAAATTTGAGTTAATAATTTTGTGTTATACAGAACATGTTATAAATGCAATAATTTAAATGTGCGAGTTAATAATACTTACAATAATATAATTCCATAAAAATTTAAGTTAAATTGGGGAGGAATCTGAAAGTAATTACATCCATATTTTAAAATTTAGCCTAATACAGAAAGTGTTATAGTAGGCTAATAGGAAGTAAGGAAATAATCGAGGAAGTGAATCTTCTTAGTTCTGGACTAATATTGTTTATTGTCAAACTCAGGCGTTTACGGGTTTCGAATTTTATGAAAATAGCCCAATAAAACGTCCTTGTGTATCGGGTCTATAATGAGTAGGCCTAGGTTAAATTCAGAAAATACAAATTTAGAAGACGCAACTCCTCAACATCCAATAACACCATATTGAATATCATAATGTTTCTTTTTGAAGTTTATAAAATATTGCATTCTCAAAATGTCTATATATTTATAATCGTTTGTTTACACTGAAAAAATGAACGGTAAAGTTATATTAGTCTATTACAGTTAGTGTGTTAAAATATTTTAAATAATTTATTGGGTGTAAAATATAGCTCTTTCTTAAATATATATCCTTTACTGATAAATATAATTAATTTACGTTTCATATAGCAAATAACGCGTTGCAAAACGTTCACCAACCACAATCATTCAAAAGGTATAGTTAATATGTCGTTTTTGTCTGTATAGTTTCCTTTTCCATTAAATGTGGAATTCATAATTTGCATAATACGTCAATGAACAAAAAATGCAAACAATATTAAAATGTCTGCAAACATTCATAAAGACCAGAAATGAATATTTAATCAATTTTTAATACAGAAGTTGCCAGTTTCCTTATTTACACCTAACCACGCACATTAAACAATTTACATAATTGCATACACATCGATTTTGTCATTATTGTACAACATAAGTTACACAAATGTTCCATATCTATAGTAAAATATTACTGATGCTTTAAACGAAATAATATTTCGTACTAGATGGCAATGTAAATTCCTTGATCCAAGTTTGCGATTCTTAATGTTGTTTGCGGATTAATCAAGGACTCTTACAACTGGCACGTGTCAAATATTACGCTATCATAAGAAAAGTGAGAGGAAATTAATACAAGTCTTATTTTCAGAATATAAGGATATTATTATTGTCATAATATAATAAGACTTTTTAACGGCATTCCATTGCCCTATAGTGGCGGCTTGTATTCATTGATCGTAAAGAAAAAAATATTGTAAGTTATTATGTGTTGACGTAAAAGTTATACTTATATACTGATTAGCGTCACCAAATACTATAGTTATATTATTAGAATACAAATTGAATATTGTTTAGATTTAAAAATAGGGTTGCTAGTTAACCGCGACTGCCTATTAGAATAATCATTATTAATTATTATTATTAATTATTATAAAAATTAATTAATTTATTATTATTATTAAGCAAATATTTTCGCAATAGTTAGATTTAAATTTTATCTATTTTGTATTTAATACAACATTGACAAAATACTGACTGGTAGACCCGAAGGGAAAATAACACTTGGAAGACCTAATCGTAGGTGGGAGGACAATTTTATAATTAATTTAGGGGAAGTAGGATTTGCGAGGGACGGTTGGATGGAGTTAACACAGAATAGAGTTGAATGGCGGGCTGACATAAGCTCGGCAATGAACTTTCAGGTTCCATAAAATATATATTCCTTTAGCTTGCTTAGGAAATGTCTATTGCCATTGAGTGAGGAAGTAAGTAAGATAGTACTGTATACCTTTAGGTAATAAACTGAGAAATCGTAGGTTTATTTCAGATCTTTTAATTCTTGCCGTATAGGCGCAATCGTTATTTTGCGACAACGTTGCCTCTATTCTATTGCATTTGTAATTGTAGGTTAATTATTGTTAATTATTATCGTGGTTGAATATAAGAGGCCTTATGCATTAATTCCACCAGCTAAAGTAAATAAGTCCTATTCTATTCTACAAATATTATATGGTTTAAAATAATAGGAATGTAATTGCTCTATGCCTATCGTATAGTTCAGAGGCACATGCGAAATGCCTGGTTCAAAGGTTTTGCCAACGGAAACAAACGAAAACATTAAAAAAACATTAAAATTAATCGGAATTGTTCTAAATAACTGAGAAATCTGGTAACATTTCGTCTGGATATAGTGGTAGATGCCAGTTACATATTGGGGTTGATAAATCCATGCAAAATTACAGAAGAACAGTAGAAAATACCTTGTTTTTTTTTTCTTTTTTCGTCTTCAAAGAATAGCCTATAATACAATCACTTGCTTAGTCTTCAAACTTCTTTTATTTTACTTTGTTCTTTTAATTATTTTACTCGTGTTGAGATGAGTTGAAGAGAAAATGTTTGAAATGTGTATAGATTAATGCACGTACGTAGGCTTAATAGTAGTGGGTCCTTAATTAGGAATAGAGAAAATAGCTTCCTTTGAAACCGCTAAGATAGAATGACTTGAGTGATTAGTTGTCTAGGGAAAGAAGTTGAGGCCTATCGGTTGATATGGTATTGGTAATTATTACACCAGACAGACGTTCCTGTGTGATTACTAGACATATTATCGGCTTCTTTTGTTCGGCTAGAATGATGTTCTCTGGCGCATCCAGGCGGCTCCAGATTGGATGTTGGTGAAGGACCCCCGCTGCTGAGAAACATAAGGGGGGCCTCAGCGGGGAGTTCGGAGCTATACTCAACAAGAATCATCTTGCCCGCAGGCAATAACTAGTTACCAAATCTCATATCGCAATATAAATTTAATTTTTAATAATCGTTCACTTCCGGTCGATGTTGCGACTCTTTGTTTCTCATAAATGTGTGAGGTTGAAATGTTGCCTGAGAACTCAGCGGGTACCTCTTGTTTCTCACACCAGTTCACAATGAGGAGTTGCACCTATTTCCAATACAAACAATTATGGAACGAAGATTGTTTCTAATTTCTATCTTTACGTGTACTATTCACTTGTGAAATGATCATCAATATTTTTGTGAATAAACCTATTCAAATTAATCGTTGTATGAATTCATAAAATCAGTAGGGATTGCATAATACCTACAATTCGTAATGAATGCTCAGTATTAACATGAAGTAAGTACATGAGCTTCCTTTGCAAGAACGGGAAGTAAACTTTTCAATAAATTTAACCATACAATTATTTTTTTGTTATTACTCTGGGTACTATTTGAATGCCGCCTAGCAAAATTATACCAACTTACTGTAGGACTACTTTTTTTCCACAACTCAATATTACTAAAATCTTCATTATATCACTAGTTATTTTCAAATAGTCCAGAAAACTCTTAAATTTCTTGAAGATGATATAAACATTGCATATTAATTACTAAAACGGAAAGTAATTTAAGTGCAATAAAGAAAGAGTCCGAGAAGATAAAAGAAATAGATAAAGATCTAATAGAAGATATTAACAATTGAACTACACAAGTTAGAAAAGTAAACTATTCCGATTGCTATTTTCCTATAATAGAAATACATCCGGGGATTAAATCCGGAGCACTCCTTTTCTGAGCGAGGTCTAACTTAAAGATTAGAGAAGGTTAAAGAACCTCAAGCCTAAACTATAGTTTCTGACCAAGATTTGACGCCTATCTAACAGTGTTAGGATATCATTCGGGGTATGGTTTCGACTGTAGTATCCGTAGATGGAAATAAAACTGCACTCAGTAAGCTATGTGTTGAGAACTTATTTTAATTATTTTGTATATGATATGTATTGTTGCATTTGAAAAGACAAGTGCTGCCAATTGTATACTAACTATTAAATGTGGGAGATTGTCATAGTAATCACGTTTAAAAGCAAAACTTTTCCCCTATATGAACATCAGAGTAGATTTTTTTTAGTTAATGCTGAAAAGACACGACAGCTATTCGTTAAAATGGTACGGACTCTACTACTGTCATCAAAACGACAACATTGTAAACGTAGGCCTATAGCTCTAATAAATTTTAAATGAAAAAATAAGTATCAGATCGATGAGGATTTACATACTTTTAATATTCGTAAATTCATTTTTCAAATGAGTGATAAATGTACTGTTTATTTATGTAAAGAAGTGAGTCAGCTCGTTTCATTATGCTCTAAAGAGGTAACTTTGCACTAAGGACATTTCCTAATTTAATCAGGTCTAAAAGAGTTCAGATTTTGCCAATAAGTTGGAGTGTAGGTTTGTTGCAACGTTAAGCAAGGAAAATAAATTGTTATTGATCCTTTTGTCTGAGAATTTTAAATCAGGTTGAAATTATTTCCCTTGACATTATAAATATCGACTGGTGCACTCCCGTCTTTTTGCACCATCGATTTCAATTTAAGTGCCCAAGGTTACTGGTTTAACTATCTTGATTCAAAACATTTTCCATTGGTTTTGTCTGTAATCGATAGATATTCTTTTTGTTTTCTTGTAAAGTAAAAACGTTACACAATAGTGCAATGGAAGACGTGGAACAAATAAAAATGTTTCAAAACAAGAAGAAAAACTGTTTGTTGTAGTTGTGGGAGGCAACAGTTGTAAAGGATTCAGACAAGCGTTAAATTTGCCACAGTAGCTTCTTGAGCAGAGACCACACAACGCGGGCCGGAGACTCGGGCACCGGCCACTTGTCTGCCCGGCCTATGCCCTCACTCTCTGCGCGGCAGAAGTATACCGTAATAGTAAATTAATAACAGTTTTATACTTAAAAAATCATAAGAAAATGTATCCCGGCAGTGAAATTGGTATATTACATTAAGTTTAATGAATTTGAATTAGGCTATATAAATTTATTATATGAATTCACATTTAGCAAATATTACACAGTATCATGTGTGGGAATATAATCCATAAGTCAATACTTGATTGTGAAGCAATGATCACTTTATTTACAATTTATTATACAATTTAAGTATAAATTCAGAAGTATTCTGCAACAGCAAAGTTTCTAAGGTATTTTTAATCAGTTCTGTTATTACCAGCATATTAAAAAACTTCTATTGTGGTTAGAAATTTAAGGTATATTCGATAATATAATCGGGACTTATATTATAAAATGTTCAATTTGTTTTCAAAAGTTACATGATATAAAATCTGTTCACGCTTTCGCGGTTAATGTCCATAATGTAACACAAAAGAAATATAAGTATTTTCACAGAAAATATCACTGCAATAATAAAATAATAATACGATGGAAGTAAATCTTACAATATATATTATGTTGTATAGGCCTATTAATATTTTAGCCTTCATTCCCAAGCCTTCCTTCATATGTGAAATAGGCCTAGAAACGCTGCTTATTTAAAGTTAAATTCAGTACAGTTTCTGTAGTTGCAATACGACTTTCGAATTTAATTTAGCTATAAGGCCTACTTGTCATAGCCTAATAAGTTGTGAGACATGACATAACAAACTTTATTTTTCAGGTACCTTCCTCGCTCCAGCCTAGTGGAAAAGCGACATTGTAGGTTCGATAAGTAATGTCTGTTAGGCTATAGTACTAAATTTAATTGATACCCGGTTTCTATAAACTCGCAAAATACCTAGACCTATGGGTAATTTATCCAATGGACAGAATTTACACAAGTATAACTTTTACAAACTCAAATAATTTAAAGATAATAATTATATATACTTACGGCAAGTTTCTAGATAAATGCCCTGTGGGTAAATATGAAAATGACAGAAAAAAGTGTTTCTGGGGTGAGATCTTCCCAAGGGTAAATCGCTGGGTTAATTTTTCCTTTCTGGATGACTGGATGAAATTTGACCTCTATTTTAATACATTAATACATTAATTTACAACTACATTATATTATACTGTATTAGGCCTATAAGTCTTGTGGACTTGCAGTATGGAAAAATAGGAAGAAACAATTACATCTGAGTTAAAGATTTGTTCTCAGTCTTTACCATAGCTCGTTGTCAGCTTGGTGGATTACGGTTTTATAGGTCCACGGTTTGATCCTTGCATGGTAGTTTTTTTCTTTCTTTTTTCTTTCGTTCGATAATTTACCAATAGGTATTTTGCGAGTTCATAGAAACCGGGCATAAGACTTTAAGTAAAATCATCTCTTTTCGAAGAGGACATTTAGCAATAAATTTACTGTCCGTTGCATTCATTCATGTATAAATCTTAAATTAATATTTCACTTTTCTCTGTAAAGACTTGTTTATGCCAGCAATATGTTTTGAAAGTTGCTACTCAAAAAGACAACCTTTTCATTAAGACAGTGAAACAAGAATTCTCAGAATTGAATTAGGCCTACGTCTCTTCACATTTCTTAATGTTAATACATTTTTTTATGATCCTTACTTTTCGTAGTTTGAACTCTGAATATTACAGCCTGACTTGAAGACGGAAATCTTATGTTTCATAATAAACTAATAAATTAATTGAAATAAACATTTTTGTGCTTAATTTACATTTGCATTGATTTGTAATGCTCAAATTTAAATTTATATCTAGAGTTACGCTTCTATAAGAACAAATTTTGCTTCAGGCTCATTCTGTAAATAAATACTACTTTATTTCCATCACCATCATCATCAACATTACGATTATGTGAGTAAACTAACTGTCTTAAGTATATTTTCAAACATTAATAAATAAAAATATCTCACAATTTTTTAATGAATTTTTGTTTATAGCCTTATAGGCTCACTCCAAGTCATAATTCTTATTTGAACGCTAAATTTATACTTCTCTCCCTTAAATATTGACGATTCTGCCTCTAAGATTTCTATTAATTTGTAATAACCATATTAATAATGCTTAAACCTCATGCTCTTCATTGGAACAGATGCTACTGATTTATACAGTAGACCGCTTCATTAAACTCCTTCGTGCAAGGACATTTTGACTGTGCACCGAACATGCCAGCCAAATAAGGGCAGCGCATCACCTCCCTGGCTATTTGCCCAGCGTTTAACTCAACATAAGTCATTATTCATAATGTTATGTCCACATTGAGATCGGTAGCTAGCCGTCTGAAGTCAATCTGTCGGCCTACAATTTGCCTGTCTGCCTGCATAAAACACTGTTTACAACTGTTCATAATTTCTTCGCTCCGTCGCCTTAAGGAACGCCTCCTTGGCTCCTCTAAAGCCTCTTTCGAAAAGATGGAAGATCAAATCACTCTCCATTAATTTTCTCATCTGCATTTAAAACCATCAGAAGGATTACGATTGATATAGCTACCGGTCGCGTTTCTCGAATCCATTTCTGACGCAAGGCACGCAGCCTTTGAACAAAAGTGATCTAAATCTTTCCTCAAAATATAAGAAATATTCTCGTGTTACAAAATCTAGTGAAAGTAAAGAGTCGTTACAAAATATTTTGTTCTCCGCATGAACTTGTCAGTTATTACTTATTATTATCGTTATAACTAATATTGTTCAGCAGTAGTAGCAGCAGTAGAACCTATATTAAAATACGAATATTTCAATTATTAACAATTATAATAAAAATAGCTGAATAATATTAATAATATTAATACTAATATAAAATTATGGCCTTCGAATTGACTCACCATATAAAAGAAATAAGTATCGGGAACAACATTGGGGCTCTGGTGGCCGGTACATAAAGCTGGAAAACTTGCCACCTTCATGTGCCTAGATTAAAAAAATCCGGGAACATCAATCTACTACAATTCTGAAGAGCCAAAATACCTTTACTTTGTAATAATTATAATAATAATGATTATTATTATTGTTATTATTATTACTCAAAATAGTATAATATTTTATATCATCTGACTGTAAAACTATTATTATTATTATTTTAATTACTCAAAATAGTATAACACCTGTCTGTACAAAGAAATTTAACCATTATTATTATTATTATTATTATTATTATTATTATTATTATTATTATTATTACATTATTACTCAAAATAGTATAACAGTCTTATAACCACTTTTGTTATTATTATTGTTGTTATTATTATTAATATTATTATTAGTAGTAGTATAATCATCATTATTCAAAATAGTATAACATTTTATATCACCTGACTGTACAAAGCCATAGGTATATATCTGGGCTTCATTTTTAACTCAAGTTTAAACTTCTTTACCATTTTATGGTTAATCTGACCTATGACTTGTTACTTATCAGATGATATAAATGAATCTGTCACAAAATATTATAGAGTTTATGTTTCTTTTAAACACACTTAATATCAATGGTGTGAAGTTTGAACATCTTGATTTCTTTCATGAGCAATTAAATGTGGCAAAGAAGGAAGCTGCCTTGCGCCCGTCATGTTCTGTGCCTGCAGTCTCACTTGCTCACTCACTAAGTCATCAGTAGTCCGCTAGTGAATCGAACATCCATCAATTCGAACCCTTTCCATCGCCTTCCTTCCATCTTGGTTCCTGCCCTCCCCTCTCCTACACCCCTGTTCCTAGTTGCTCGCTGGGAATAATAAGCAGGTATATATATGCATGTATATATGCTCCTCCATGGTACATTTTTATTACCCTGTACTCTAGAATTATCTTGCCAGTCGCTCACCTGCCATTGGTTGATGGAGAAACAATGATTACCTTATGACGACCAAGTTTCAAGCCACTCCTTGTATCGTGAAACGAGCAAGCATCGCAAGTCCCCGCCTCAAATTTTCTTCCACTGCTTTCTTGAGTATTTTATATTAGGCTAATATAAGAAATTTTAATATTTTCAATGTTAATTTATTGTTATTTGTCGGAGATGAATAACTCATCGGTTATGAATTTTACAGCATGATGTAATACGCTTGTTTATAAAAATTGATGAGCTTATTTCAAAAATTACTTTTATTTTAAAGAAAGTTTAGAAAAGAAAGAATTTAAAGTAACTCACAGACATTTTAAGAAAGGAACGTTATTTTGTATGGTATTTTTTTAATGAATTGGAAGTATAGAGAAGTAAGTGAAAAAATTACAGAACTATCAGATCAGCATCTGCATTTTCCGAAATAGAATTTGAACATGTAAAGTGTCCTATCTCTAATGCGGAAAAATGACTGAAAGCCGACCTGCTAAATAAATGGTCCTCGCTTTAGGCTAGTAGCATCAGTGGCGCAGTTACAAGTGTGATGTACTTCCCTTCTGCTGATGAAACACATTGAGCAATTTATGACGGGACATGGTAAATTTAAATCTTATTTTCAAAGATGTCACATCCCCTCTATGAACGAGTTCATCTGTTCATGTGGACACGTTGAACAAACTGTAGAGCATCTTAGCTTAGACTGTCCATTTCACGGTTACAAGACGACACATACTAATGAAACATTTAACTAAGTGCAATAAGGTTTTGGGTTATCCAAAGATTGACTTCTTAAAAAATCAATGCTGTTTTACATAATTCAAATTATTTGTAAACAATGCGTTTAAATCGTTGTGATTAATTATCTCAGTACTTTCTATGAGCTTTATGTAATGCAACTAAGTAATGTTTGTGTTTATGTTCACCTTTGTTTCATGTTTATTACCACTTTCACAAGCATCTCATTACATACTTAACTATGCCTACAGCCATAGCATAGCTAGGTAAAACATGGCTCTCGTTCTTGGAAATTTAATAATAATAATAATAATAATAATAATAATATATCAGTGTAATTAGGTCCATTTAATTTAAGTAATTCTGATATTACACAAGTCTTTTCATTGCATGAAATGAAAGGATTCAACATATAAATTAATACGTTTTATTGAAATAAGATATATTAAGGTTATGATAGGCAGGATATCCATATTCCACACTGATAGTGGATATTGAAACCTTCATTTGATATAACATAGATTACACGACAAGCATGTTTACTTAAAAATGGTTAAATCCTAGCCATGACTTTCAGATTCTATTATTCTGCATATTTTACTAAGGTCAATAATATTTAAATAGACTATTCAGCCCCTGAATCAATGACCTATCCAGTGTAAGAATACGTAGAAATTCAACCAATTGCATGTGTCTTATCGTCATAAATTTATCGTTTCGTTTTTTCACTTTCCTTTTATCGCAACTGCGTGAACTTGTTTTTATGTAAATTCACAAGGACTAAACACTGAAACATCTTCATTGAGCACAGCGATTGGGTTCATAAGCTGCATAAAAGCAAAAGGAGATATGAAAATAATGAGTAATTATTTATATGTATGGAAGTATTTTAAGTCCCTTATAGTATTAAATACAATATTAATAACACGATATCTCGCAAGTCATTGGGAGGAATTACTTATAGACCGCTGTATTTTAGACAAAATACAAAATGAAAATTCAGTAAATTTATGCAAATACTTTAGGAGCGAATAAGTTTTGTTCATGAACTACTTATTTATTGACAAGTTCCAATATATTTCAAACTAATAAGCCCTACTCATTTAAACTAAATGTACAAAAATTTGATTACAAAATAATAATATATAAATTCAATTTACAAAATTAATTTATAAACAAACAAAGCCTCTATAATATTATGTGCAATTTATGCTTTAAGAAACCTCAATGTATATTTTCTTATTCTCGATTTTCGTGCTCGAGAGATAAATCTGTACATGAGCCACTTTCACAAAAATGAAATATATATAATACCTTGATGTATTATTTCCTATGACCCTAAACATTATAATACAAATTTTCATCCGATTTTCGCAGTTTGAATGCTTCACACTTGTTACAATTAAAAATAGATCACTTCTGTTCTGTTTAATTTATATATACAGGCATCGCAACAAAAATACGACACCTGGAACCACCCGAACTATTTTTATTCAAAATGTTTCAATCGAACATTATTTAGAAATTTGTTGACGAATTATATTGTAAAAATGCCAATAAACAATAAATACAGACCTAAAAATATAAGTTAAAATATACTTTTCTCTGCTAATGTCACACCATATCACAGATATCCGAAAATCTGACCGAAATAATTATTTTAAAATACGTTTAATAGGCTAGTATTCAGCAGGCATTATTAACAAGTCACTAGAAGTCCGATAAGTAAAAATATCAAATTTTAATTACAATAATTTCAAAGAAAGAGAAGAAGAAAAAGTTGGTTTGAATGGATTTCTTCACCAATCATAAGCAAAATGAGGTAAAAAGATGTTTTAAGATGTTAAAGCCCTCTCAAGGCGAGCCAATGAATACATCAAACATATCTTTTTCTTTAAATCCCTCAAGAGACGCTAGTTTTCAATTTTCTCCAGAAAATTCAGCAAAAGAGATCAAGTTAGAATAAAAGACTTGAGTTTTTTTTCCTAGAAAGAGAAGGTTAAAAGGGGAGAGAGAGAGAGCGAACCACCTATTACGTTTCTGGAAAACATGAAAGAAGGATGGGGAAACACGAAGTCACAATGGGACTACTGCATATCAAATGTAGCCTACATTTGCTTTCTCTCCTCTTATTGACGGAAGAATTTCAAGGAAAAAAGAATAAAAGCTACCGTAAAAAGATAATGGCAAAGTAAAGGTTAAAGAGAACCAACATAAACTATACAATTTCATTCTTTTATGCTTCCTGAATCGCTTTCTCATAAGAAAAGAAATTAAAGGAAAAATTTAATTTCGATTTGCTGCATTATTTAAATGTAGAAGACGTCTATATTTATCATTCTGCCGTACTCTTTCCATCCAATTTCTTTCTTATGCAGATTGAATTTGCAAAGAATTTTTTCTTCTTCCATTCGACTTCCCCCTCCCGCTCATCTTTTCTGTTATGTTACTGGAAAGAGATGGGCGAGGTACTAGCATTAAATGGGAAGTAGCAAGTCATTCAACAAATCATACACGTTGACTAATAGAACAAACAGCACACTCTATTTTTCTTTTGGACAATTACTAATCCCAAACAATTAAATTTAGTATTTAATAACTATAACACTAATGTACTTTGAAGGGTAATAGGTTTCTAGAAATAATATTGGCCTATAAAAGTAAATAAAAATAAAATCAGGTAAACTGATATAACAAAGTGCCAGTATGTTTTGTTTAATCAGATTTGATTGCAGTTATGATATGCAGAATACAAAAAAAAAAAAAAAAAAAGTCAAATTGGCCGGTTTCGGGATTTTAGCCATGGAACTCCAGAATGTGACGCCAAGACGTTACCATCTCAGCCACCTGGGTCAGTTATGGGATAAGAGCATTTAAAGCAATAGTGTTGTCATAGCTAACTGTATTTTAATTGCCAAAGCCTTACAAATCACAGTAAAACAAAAGGTTATGTTGTCAAGATAACTGATTTTCATTTTTTTAATAAATTCTTTCGAATACGTATATTACCATAAAATAGGCACTAAACTAGGCATAACTCCGAAACAGGTCAACCGATTTTATTCAGTATCAATAGACGTCTTCCCATGGACATTATAAATGTGTATACCAAGTTTCATAAAAATCTGGTAAAAAGGATTTGAGTTACCGCGTATTTAAAATAAACACTAAATTGGGTTTTACTACGGTACCGGTCTACCGATTTGGTCCAATATCAGTAGACGTATTTCCATGTACATTATAAATGGGTATACAAAGTTTCAAGAAAATCCAATAAAGCATATCTGAGTTATCGCGACTTCTTATATATTAACATAAAATGCACTAAATTGGGCATTATTCTGCTCCTGGCCAACCGATTTCGTCGAATATCAACAGACGTCTTTCCATGGATATTATAAATGCGTGTACGAAGTTTCATAAAAATCCGAAAAAGCGTATTCGAATTATTGCGCCTTTAAAATATACACTAAATTGGGTTTTACTCCGGTACCGGTCAACAGATTAGGTTCAAATTCAATAGGGCACTTTTCTTGGGCGTCATAAATGGGTATACCAAGTTTCGTGGCAACCGGATACAGCGTATTTGAGCTATGGAGCCTTTCTAATATAATCTATTAAAATAGGCACTAAATTGGGCATTACTCCGGTACCGGTGAACCGATTTGGTTCAATATCAATAGGGTTCTTCCCATGGACATTATAAATTTGTTTTCCAAGTTCCATGAAAATCCAAAAAAGCATATTTGAGTTATGGTGCGTACAGACACACGGACAGACAGACAGACGGACAGACGGACAGACAGACATTTTTTCTTCCACCACACAATCTCATAAAGTACCATACTGGCACTTAATAAATAAATATATGTAGCCTATGTGTATACATAAAATAACCTCATTTTTCTGCACCAAGTTCCATAAAGCAACTATTTTCTATTAATGATAGTACTTTGTGCAGGCTGTACTATATGTAATCATTTTTCTTAACAGGAAATTTATAATTAACTCGAAATTGTCTACATTAGTTACTGCAGCAGTATACTGGTGAAAATAAGTAGAAAAATATAATGAAATTACTCCCATTCTCCATAACAATTTAAACTGCTGGGCAGTTGGTTCGATCCCCGATGAAAACATTGGGATTTTTCAATTGGATTAAACCATTCGGTAGCAGGGTTGAATTAGCCTCTAACGGGCATGCGTGCAAGGACCAATACGGGGTTATAACTTTATGCATGCTACTTACATAATGAGCATTTCAAAATAATAAATTAGTACAGTATAACGCACTACATAACATAATCATAGCATATCGGAATGTGGTTAACTTTCATAATACCAGCAAGTTTAGTTGTAAACTATTCACATATTCGTGAATTATCGTGTATGTTAATATATGTTATGTAAATAAAGGAATAGAAACATTTAAAGGTCAAGTCAAAAGTCTCTCTAGAGGCCTACGAAACTTTCGGGGGACTTAAAGACTACTGTACTTAGGATTCCTGATTTTCAAACAATTTTAAAACATTTTAAGGAACACAAACTGGCATCATGAACATTAGTAATATTTTATAATAGACTCTGAGAGGGTTACAGTTCAATAGCTCCTTGTACAGCGAAGTGAATTTTCATGTAGGCTTCTGTCATCTAATACGTTTATTTAAAATGAGTTTGGGGATAGTTTCCTCACTACCAGCAGAGAAGCTAAGGCAGGGCTAAACTCCTAAGTATTTAATTAGCACATGCACAGTGGGAGAGATTCATTTAATGAATCAAAGGTAAAGTTTTTCGACCTCCCTATGACTAATTTCCTATCTGTTGATGACTAGAGAATGTGTCAGCAAGAATTGACTCGCGTGCTTTGTCGAGGGTTACAGGCTAAACGACGACACCCCTCGGGTCTATGCCATCAAATCCCCTGCTTTTTTCGTTATCCATTTATTTTTCTTCGGAGATTTAATGTATGTGTTATGTCAACTGACTTTTATAGGAAGACGGTTGTAACTGGATCAGATGGAAAAGAAGGGAGAAAAATGAGGCAATGACTGGATATATTTTGATAGTCACCTAGCCTCACCCTCTGACTCCTTGGATTACTGCTACTTCAACCACCTACCCCATCACTGTGCAATCATTTCCACACGAAGAAAAAATATGTTAGCTCAAGCTATTTATTTTTATGTATGGGAAGTTATCATCATTCTAGGGTTGCTATAAGATTTCCCCCACTGTAATGTTATAGTACAAAAGAGAATCTTTCCTTTATATAATATTTAGTTTTAACCGTCTTCCACTTGGAGGGAGAAATGAGCAGGGGATTCCTATTTTATCGCGAGAAAAGTCACAACTATGAAGCTGATAAGACTGAAATCTGGATGTGTCCAAGGGGCCACAGATTTATTGGAAATATTACACAATATGTAAACGTCACACTGTCAGAACGCTGTTTCCTGTAAGAGTCAATTTTCAATTAATTTTTTTCAGTAGTCAATGTATGGGCTAGTGCAATTTGTAATATCTAGGAGATGTGAAATCCCGGTTTGGTGACGATTCACTGACACGGTTCCCGTGCCTGCCAAGTCAGTAGTGTATAGCTAACACTCACTGCTCGCTCCCACCATTTGGAGCAACTCTGCGGTGCGAAATTGTGAGCGCATTTTCATCTACCTCACTACCGATACGCTGAGGCCCAAGCCAGGTTGAGCGCGAGTGCTTCGAAACAATAGCATTGGTGGCTGCTATAATAATGTAGGTTGTACAGACTAAAATAAAAAATAATGATATCAACTCCGTAGCGCTACATCCCTGAATTAGAGGTGTACAAATCTCGATTTTAGCTTGCCCATACCCGATTGAACGCCAGGCAAGCAAGTTGCCAGCGTCATAGCTAGGAAGCAGGCAGGTTACTTAAAGCTTGATGGGTCAGGTAAAACCCAACCTAGGCAAGCCAGAATAAGCTTGCGACATTCCTATCAGCTAAACAACTGTAGTTGCTAAGTGTAGGTAATACTTTCTTGCTTTTCTACATGCTGGTAGAAGAAATTCACCATGCAGATAAATAAAAGGTGGATAAAGTATTAAAAATCCTTTTAGCGTCTTAACACAATTATTATTTTTATTATTAGGTAGATTTCGAAGAAAAATCTACCTAAATGACTTTCAAAAAATTCGTTCATATCTTTACGTTTCATGCCTCCCTAAGTACGAAACCACCGCCTGTTAAAAAAAATTGTGATATTTATATTTATATACAGTATATGTATATATTTATATGTATATACATTTATATATATATATATATATATATACATATATATATATATACATATATATATCTTTACACGCTAGCGGCCGTAATTTTCAAGATATTTGAATCAAATTTTATTATGTTATTTCTAGGCCCAATAGTTCAGACAAGTTCGTTAATGAGCAAAATTGGCGCAAGAGGGTGGTCGGGGGAGGGGGCTGAAATTTTAAAACATTTATATCTCGGCCCCTATGAAGTATAGAGGGGAAACTTTGATTGAATAAATTAGAGTACTCCTTATGGAGTTCACAGTGACACCAACGATTCGGGGGTTTTGGGAGTACGAGTGGGGGTGGGTGTATGGGGATGGAAATTTTCGAAACTACGTCTTGTGGGGTTTCGTTGAAAAGCTCTTGATGAGTACTCTACAAATCAATAACTAGTTTCTTGATAGTTCTCATATAAGGCGAGATTTGAATGTTTGAAAAGTTCTCTTTCCTCTTTTTTGCAGTTATTATTGCGGGTTTGTCATGCCAAGGCTAAAGAAGAAGAGTGCTACGCAGCGACAGTAAATTAAAACAAAAGCACTTCGAAATCTACCTCAGCTTGTAGGCTTGCCTAAAGGGATTTTTGTTATTGTTATTAATTATTTTATGATGTTTTCTCGAAAATGTTTGAAAATTTTTCCCATGCCGGACTAGTACCTTTGTTCATTGATAATTCAAACTGTCCACATTTTAGTTTCTCCTCGGCTTCCTTCAGGATAAAATTCTCTAAACACATCTGAAGTTCCTCAACTACGTAACTGCACGACTTACCAGTGCACTGCTATACCCAGTTTCATATTCTTTCCGCCAGGCCTTGCAGTTTCCTTAGGTCCTGTGCAACCCACCAAGTTATGAAGAGCTTGTGACTCATAGCAACAGTATTTCTTATCATCGTTGTAATCTTGCTTGCTTTCTAGTCAAGCAAGTTAAAAGCTGTGACTGGTTGCAGAATTTCAAAGGGGCAAGCAAGCTAAAATCAGAATATGTACACCTCTACCCTGAATGGACTAGGCCCACCATTCGACTGATGTGTCATCTACAATCCACATCTAAAACTTGAGAAGAACAAGTTGCGATTATTTAACTTCGTATCCAGTTGCATAGTTGTCTATATCTAGGAAAAAATGTATATCACGAAGATATTATTCGACTTGCATGATTTAATCCTTATAGGTTCGGAAAGTGGTTGCTCGGGCTTCCAACCGAGTGAATAAGAGTCTTCCAGAGCCCGAGACGGCATTAGGCCTATCCATTCTGAACGCTGCCAAAGCCTCAAGTCAAACATTGTACGGGTCACACGGTCGCTATGGTACCCACTCCTTCCACACAGTTCTTTCTGGGGTTTTAATAATCGAAGGAAGATTATTTCAATACAGGCTTGTACTAAAGAAAATAAACAGAACGATAAATCATAATAATATCGCTTCATTAATTCGTTTTAGGCATTCGAAATAATGAAGGTAATCAAGATATCTGATGTCGATTCACCATCTTTAATGACAAATTATTTAACACAGTTCATCTACGTCATAAAGTTTTACAAATATTTCTGTTTAAATAATTGAGATAATACGTACATTATAAATCTTAACAATCATTATACAAATTAGTAGGCCCTAAATAAAATAATTTAAAAAAGTTCTTCTACCCTTGAGGTCTCGGCTTGATTATAGCCTAGTACAAGATATGTGCACTCAAAGTCACTCATCGATCATCGATGAGAACTTCTGGGGTTTTATACTTAATATCTGCACCATACGGACGACTGCAATCTTTACTATGTTGTACTTTCTTTCGAAGGAACTCTTAGAGTCAGCTGAATCATAGAACAGATATATAAGCATTAGGGCAAACAGTCATAGGAGAGAGATTCCATCTGGCGCTGTGAATTGAACTCCGGCTTAGCTCAGTTGGTAGAGCATTGGCGCGAATAGCCAAAGGTCCTGGGTTCAAGTCCCAGTGTCGGAGGAATTTTTCTCCTACAATATTCTCATGAATCATAGAAGACTCATTAGGGCATGCGGCAAATTTCCTCTCATATAGACAATAAGATACAATTCAGTATACATTTTTTACAAGTTATGTAAGAGACATACTCATCCTAGCAAAAAGTCACCACATGCCACTGCCAAACATCTATGAAAACCATGAAATATTTAAATATTAATCAAAAGAGGAAGGCTGTAAATAGGATTTTCATGTTTACAATACTATTTAAGCTCTGCAGAAAAAATCATCTCATATTATGGGCTATTCGACTATTTTGAAAGTAATCCATAAATATATGTCTCTCTTTTCCATGAACTCACATTTACGTTTCTGTACAAAGCAAATTATTTCAAGTTAATTGATATGAGATTTGAAATTTTGTAGGCTTGGTATTAGCAAATACCATAGCCTGTTTGACGCCATCTAATGCATTTCAAAAGGTACGATGTGAAATGTATCCTGGCTTCCCTTATTCGAGTACCAGGCAATAAGACAACGGGGCACTTGTTTTATGTTGCTGTGTGTTGACTTAATACGAGAGACTTCTTTTCTGTTCACGTTTATCAGACGAGTCCAGGCTGCGATGTCATAAATACCATCATTTGCCCCAGACGGAAATCCCCCTGAATGAAATTTTATTGCCTGAAAGAAAGATACTGTTTTTTTCGTTCCCTCTATTTTCTCCCCAAGTTCTTGTTGTTGTAATACTGATATCACACAGAAAGCGTGGGGATAGTTAACCGATGTGATAGAGAGAGGGTGAGCAAGGATTTTTATATCAATGTTCATGGTCCAGATCTAATCAACGCGATTACACTCCTCATAGGGTCATGACATTCGTAATATTATTTCAAATGGCCAACAGTAAAAATGAGGGCTGACAAAATGAAATGTCGGTATAGCAGGCATTTGTCAAAGTGTATACGACATTCCTATAGAAGTTTCATCGCTGTATTAAAGAAGATAGGGTGTTAGTTCGTTAGTTAGTGCAACAGAGCCTAAGTCATTTTAAATATGTAATCGGCTATATTTTTCTCTTCAGTTTTAAGAATTGCTAAAATTCCTAACGGTAAAATATAAAGCCGTCCAATCGAACACCAAGAGTCGGTCTCGCAATTGCATTTTAAATTAGGTGTTCATGGTCAAGCCTTCTAGCTGTAGGATCCAAAATATAATTTTGTCAACCTAAACTTCCAAATTATATTAGGCACTATACGTTTTCCTCGTATGTACCATTGAAGCGTTTGTTCAATCATCCCATGTATGGCCAACGAATATTCGTACTAATAAAATTAATTTTATATGAGGAAAGAAGGTAAATCAGCTCGTGTGGACATAGTTAAACCACGTCCCAAACTATTATTGGAATACACAAACAAAACCCGAATCTTTATTCTCAAGGGTGACCATTATTTTTAACTCTGATAATTCCTCTTTTAGAAGCCTACTATACTCAAACTATAGGTCCCGGCTACTGAAATATCAGGTTGTATAATTTTCAAACCACACCTTACTGTCGATTTTCTATAAAGAATAACAAATCCTCACCTTATCTTGCACAAAATCATAGGAATTTACTAGACCTCCAGTTTATTTCGGATTTTATGTGAGTGAAGAGGCTCTAGTTCTAAAGCAAGAAAAAGAAAAACGAGACATTTCTCATTCATGCAGCAGATAATTAAGTACATTGTGTAAAAGTGACGAAAGAATGGGCTAAACTAAAACCCTATGAAGAAATGGAGAGAACAGACTTGTATGCTAGAAGGGGAGAGGTCAAAGTAGTCATTACAATGAACGTCTTTAAGGTAACACACACAGATCAGTTTTATAACAAATTAAGGAATCCTGTGGGAATGTAAAGTAGAAGAAATTAATTCTTTTGAGTTTGTTTGAACAAGTTAATGACTTCATATAGAAGACTTTCTTTCTGTATCCATTTCTTTTTCTGAGTCTTTTTTTGATTGCGTTTGGATCCAAACTCCATTGCTATTGTAATAAAAACACACAATAATAAGCGGGAATACTTTTTAACCAAGACCAAAATGAAATGCAAACATAGTAGACCGTGTATAAATTCATGGAGTAAAATTTCTGTTGGAGATTCTGATCTATGTTTCTATGTTGCAGTCTAAACAATAGTTAAGGAGACACAATAATCTTTTTTTTTTATTTGGCAATTTTAATTTCCAGCGTTTCGGTACGATAAAGTAAGAATAATTTATTTTAGGAATTGAGTTTCCTTCTTGTCCGTAGAACGTACCTCATTGTTTGAAAAGGAAAAAAACTATTAACATGACATGCTAAATTAAAAGTTTTAACACCTGTTAAGATTTTTTTTTACTTATTAGGCCTGCTGAAGTGATTACTATGTTTTAAATTTCTACAAAACATTTTTATAAAGGGCATAAAAGTACACATTCTGGATTCAGGTCAGATACATTTTATTTTACTGATTTGGAATGGTTGAGCAGAAGTTCAGGGTTTGGAATCGTATAAAGAGTCCACATTTATCAATTGATTGTATTTGTGGAAAAATTAGCGTATGAAGTTCATTTTATAAGAAAAAGTTAAACATTTTAAAGGAAAACGCTCTAAAGGAAAGACATATCAACATTATTTAAAATGTCTCTCGCCCCACTGATAAGTAACCAAACGTTAAATAAATTAAAAATAAATAATTTAAGAAATCTAATTCACACACACAAAGAAACATCGTAGTATTTAAATTCAATTTAATTTAGTTGTAAAATTGAAGGTAGAATGACACATTCTCTGAGTAATCGCAGAAAATCAATGACATAATAATTCAGCTATGAAGATCATTCACAACTCATGTGTTTATTTGATTACCATTACGACACGACCAAGGGATGTGCTTATATGGGATGAACGTGATACAGGACCGATATGATTATACATTAAAGACCGAGAATGTTCCTCAGAGAGGAAAACAGGGACAGTAGATGAAGTTCTTTAGGGGACATAACTATTTCAGTATAACATTTTTTAAAGGAAATTATATAGCATAGACTTTAGGCCTAAGCCTCTCGCAGGTGTAATTATGGCAATAAATAACTTCAGTTATGAACCCTTACCATAAATGCACATCATAACTGCTACTCAGAATCAGACAAGTAGGCTAGAGAAACCGCTTTGTTTTGGTTTCTAGTCAGTTAGCTTTTTCGTTCGAGTGAAGTTGTATATATCCGATATTCAAAAGAAATATGGTATCCAATATTCAATAGTGTTATCGTTTTCTTTTCTTTGTCAACGAGAACCATCTTTTCCCTGACATGCAAAACTCGATTTGTATGACCGCCACAAATCTTCCTTCTACATAGGAAAAAAATTGTCCAGTGAACTTTTTAAAACATACATTTTGTCATCTCTTTATCCATCCCATATATCTCGTGTTTCTTTGTTTTTTTTTTTTTGTTAAAGCTGTGTTTCCATATCGTATTCCCTTCTCCTCAACCCTCTTCCAACTTTCCAGTCTGGAATATTCATCCCTTTTTTATCAACCTTGAAGCCCCTGAGGTGTCGATCGAAATTTCTGTTCATCTCTTTTTTCTTTTAGCTTCCACACACTTGAACGATTTCCTACATACAAATGTGTCAGAAAGGGTCAAATGTGAAGCAAACATTTTCTCTGCCATGAACTCGTGAAGAAAAGGAAGAACCCACTGTGCCGTATCTCATAACTCTTGATTCCAGAATACAAATCCTGGTAAAGCCTAAAAGTACTTTTGCGTACATTAGTAGACAAAATGATGTAAAATCGTTTTCAAATAGAAAAACAAAAAAGAACAATAAATATGTAATTCCGCAGTAAAAAGTGAGTAGATAAGGAAAAATATAAATGTAAATAGAGAATGAACCTATAAAGACAATGAAAATACGAAATAAAGACGAAAGGAAAGAAGAAGGAAATATACTGAGTTAGTAAACGAAGTGCATTAAATATTCTGAGATTTAAATACAAATGAAAAATGACATAGGCTATAATCCAAAAATATGAATAAACAGAAAAGAGGAAAAGTCAGATTTTTAAGAAATATGGAAAAGTTACGTAAGAAAAGGAGGGAAGAGAAAGAGAGATAGGCAAGTTACACTGATGAAAAAGGAAAGAGGGAAAACAAAGTGTTAATTTTTATCTGCTGCGTGGCTTACATTTTTATCATTCCTACATCTTTAATTTTCTATTAAATGTAAGAAGGATCATCCACTTTTAGAATAGATTGTATGCAATATTATGTCAAATGGTTCTTTTCAAGTAGTTTGCCTTAAATGGCTAGTGTTCTTGTAACCCTATCCAGTTTCTATGTTGTATGACAGGTTCGATAATAGCAATCGACGATACAGAAATTACAAGAACTTTGAGATTGCGAGGGCGTTATTATATGTAGGTCGGCGGATGTATTGAAGCAGAAGCAAAATGGCTTCCATGATATCTAATGAGACTTCGAAATATTAAGTAACCAAATAAGGTAATGGTTTGGTTTTCATTTCCTTTTGAGAAGGCGCCAACTGTTGGTGAGAGGGTGACATTGTGATTTCTGTGACATATGAGAATCGGACCACCCAAAGCTCCAACATAAACGGGAAGCACACTTCAATAACTCATTAAGGCAACTCAATATCCTTTGCATGACCAAATGAAGCTAAGGTTGATAGAACCTTCCACATTGCTATCATTGCTGTTAATAAAAGTAAATAAATGCACTCGAATGATCGTCCAAGAAGTGTCCATCCACTTTATTTTATCAATTCATAATTAGTGCCCTGTTCATTTTTTGCACATATTGTAATTATGTAGATCACACCTTTCCTATTATATTTAACACACGCGTTGTTCATTTTGGTGGTGATTTTTTATTTATATTTTTGCACATTTTATGGTGTTGTTATTACTGCAACTGAGAAGCGAAATGTTATGGTAGACCCAGACGCAGTCTTGAATTCCCAGTCTAGTTGTGATTAAGAAATTCCGGAAATAATATCATCGTAATAAGTTCTGTTTCACCTAGGTCAAAGATATTCGCCCTATCTAATTTAACATTCGACAACGACTGAACGTCCTTTTTTATTTTTTTTATTTTACTTTCTCTATCCTTACCATGGGTAGGCCTACTACAGATGGAGAAAGCATTGTGTTCGATCCTGAAATTCGATGTCTGAGCTTTCAGCATGGTTTGAAATCCAAAATTTAAAAATATAATTTACAGAAACATATATGTGCGGTATGATGACTTCTTTTTTTTACCAGAACTACTAATTCAGTCTTTACTTAAATAGATCTCCACTTCAACTAATTATACTAATTTCAAAGAAATAGCTGGTACAGAACCTGAGTAATCTAGTCTCCACACTCTTATTCGATAATGGTAACATTCTAACACGAAGAGGGTAGGAAACTTCTAGGTATTGTGAAAAAAAATGCAAGCGAATGCTGTGAGCAGCAATGCATACTTGTCCTATAAAAACTGTTAGTGTTGCGAATGAACTTAACTGCAGAAGACTTTACTGTGTGGTCAGCAATGAGACAAAAAAATATTTGCATCACGAAAGGAAATAATGTTGAATCGCTGTATACTAATGAGGAGTGAGCATACCTGGAAACCACTTGATGTGTCATGTATATTTGTAGAGGCTTTCCGCGTCATATTTTATTGCTTGAAAGTCTTTTTTATGTCCAATTAACAATAAGATTGTTCAATACATGTCGAAACGATAATAAATTATAATCGTCTGCTACCCTGGAGCGAAACGGGTGAAGAGAGGTGGAGAAAGAGGAGGCCGGAGTATATAGGAAATAAAGAATGTAAAGGTTGTATTAAACAAGTCCATTTCAACAGACTAATAATAGCCGTGCCGCACAATGTACTTTAGTTCTCATTGTGCATTCCCGGTTTAATTGAATTCCACAATAAATTTTATTTCTTAAAAGCCTTTAGATCAGAGTCGTTAGCGAAGCAAACATACAGCACGCCCTCTGTACTTGGCTAAGATTTCTATTGTTTCAAATCAATTAATTTAGCGGACAGTGAGTGCTGAGAAGATAGGATGTTTACACCCACAGCGCTCTTTTTTCCCAGTGGTTTAGAAAATAAGTCCTTTGTGGACAAGTTTCCAGTTGAAATCTCACTTGTCCGACACAATAGTGAGGGAGAGAGGGATAGGAGAATTTACATAGAGATGCAAATGGTCTCCTTGTATCAGCAATTACTTGGAGAGTGAGGGACAACGTTACATCTGCCACAGGCAACGTCTCTAAGTCAGTTTTAATTGCTCTAATGAATATCGGACTTGCTCCACAATAAGAAGAAGTAGTCTCCATAGTATGCATATGCGTCTACGACCTGAGAGCGACAGTGATATAAGATGACGCTCCCATATGGAGATTTTGAAGCAAGTTACGTGAATATTTCTCAACTGATCTTAAGAGAATTATTTGATTTAACTGCTATTACACTTGAAAAATGCCCCGTTAATTCCCTCCTTAAGAAAAGAATTCACGGTAAAGGAAAACAAGCAGTAAACATAATATTGCAGACTAAATGCCTTTAAAAGGTAGGCACTGCTTACCCACCTTAAGAAATTGATGTTTGAAGTTAATTTTGAAATTATACAGCATATTGATTCATTCACTTTGATGCAAACATTATTTAAATGCATACTTAATTTTTAAACTTGTCAATTAGAATGCAAGTTTCTGCATGTTGCTATAGCTGTACCGGTATGTAAACTGAGTAATACGAGTATTTAATGTTACATCCTATAATTTAACATTTTTATTTTCCCGAAAACTGATAATTTTGTAACCGTTTCCCTAATAATATTGAATCTACTGAATAGGACTTTGTGAAATATTGTTGCATGTAACCAGATATATCCATATACTCTACAAAGTTTACCAGAACCATGTCACTACTTAAAAAAAAAAGTAAAAATACGTAGAAAACCCGCTACACACATTTACATATAAATTTAAAATATCGGCCTAACTAGAACCTTTATACAGGTCATTTTTGCATACCTAACTTTAAGCTTCAAATTTAAGAAAGTCTTTAAAAACTGGATGAGGTAAAAGAGAGTATAAAAATTCTGATATCTTGAATAATAAATTTATAAAATTTATTGCAAGTCAAGAAATTGAATAAGGATTTAATTTGTTCCTAAAACTTGGAGGTTTGAATGTAGTAATTTGAAATGTTATATCAGTAATATAGAAATTGTAACTATTTCGATGCTCTAACTGTACCTACTTCATTAATTCCTATCAAGAAGTGCGTGCAGTAGATAGAGAAGGAGCTAATTGCATTGACATTCAAAAAGTGTTCAAGGAAGGCCTACAGTGTTGATCCAAGTATTCCAGGAAAACGACCCGGAACAATACATTATAAGGTTGATATATAAGCCTTCATGAACCACAGATTATTGTCTCTCATTATAAAGTTGACTTGGAAAAGATAACTTGTGAAAGCTGTATTCGTTTCCTGGAAGAAGAATTCAGACATCAACACCCTTACTATCAATTTTCTTGGGAGGGGCCTCCTATTTGGTACAAGAGGAACTATTTACAGAGAGGACAAAAAGTTCTTTATGAAATCTGGAAATATAAAATCCAGCTTTAGCCCATTAATGAGAATGCTGTTCGGGATTCTGTGCTCATTATATCACCATATAATAAAATCATCTAATTCAGAAAAAAATTGTTTTGAACATATATATATATATATATACATTTTTTTTTATTATTTTTATTTGTAGGCCTGCCCTAAAAGTATCGATTGGTCTGCACAAAACTGATTCGGTATGCTATGTCTCAAGGCACCAATATAAATCAAGCAGCTCATTCGTTGAATTTTATTTAAGTAAATATTTCTATTCACTGATTAAATAATTTAATTCTAATTTTCGGGCTGTCCTGTTTTTTATATGTTGTATTCTCTTTTTTCTTCATTTATTTTTCTTTTGCATTCATCATATATTATTTGTCAAATATATCAATATTTTGGTTTACTTTTGTTTATTATTCAAATTGTATTTTTTATTTAATGGCAGACTGTGTCTGTATGACAAACCTACAATAGGACAGCTTAAATAGGCCCTATAATTTTTAATTGTAAATGTAAAAAAACAAAATTTGTATTTATATTTTGCCAACCAAATACCTAACCTGAAACATAAAAGCATTATTGCACTTATCCAGCCAACAGCATCACCAATTTTATATGAATCTATTGCAATCGAATAATAACTTGTGCCCTGTTATATTACTCAATACTCACGGGAAATAAGGAAATTAATACCAATCGTTAACGACTAAATTGGTTTTTACTGAAATTTTTCCAAAAGAAAAATTATGAAAAAGATACAATTATCTACCCCCATGCACACAGAAATTAAATTAATTGAAAACTAAATTATGACTAAAAGCATTACCACTTATGAAGACTAAACATATTATTCAATAAATGGGATTATTGGATTTGAGTTTCTTTAGTGCCTATTAAAATAGTACGAGCCATCGGCCTAGGCCGATAGTTTTATCGGCTAAAATAGTTTTATCGGCCTAGGCCGCTAAAGTTGCCATGGTAACCTCTATCACCTATGGCACCAAGATGTCTTCTAGTGTCTTCTAGTGTAATTAGGTAGATTTCGAAGAAAAATCTACCTATTGCAATGGATACCATGTCATGATTTTCGAAAAATTCTTTCATATCTTTACGTTTCATGCTCCCCTAAGTACGAAACCACCACCCGTTCAAAAAAAGTTTTGTGATATTTATATATATATCTTTACACGATAGCGGCCGTAATTTTGAAGATATTTGAACCAAATTTTAATATGTTATTTCTAGGCCCAATAGTTCGGACAAGTTCGTTAATGAGCAAAATTGGCCCAAGGGGGTGGTCGGGGGAGGGGGTTGAAATTTTTAAAAATGTATATCTCGGCCCCTATGAAGTTTTGAGGGAAACTTTGTTTGAATAAATTAGAGTACTCCCTATGGAGTTCACAGTGACACCAACGATTCGGGGGTTCGAGTGGGGGTGGGGGATGAAAAATCGAAACTTTTGAAACCACGTCTTGTGGGGTATCGTTGAAAAGCTCTTGATGAGTACTCTACAAATCAATAAATAGTTTCTTGATAGCTCTCATATGATGCGAGATTTTAATGTTTGAAAATAATAACACTTAAAATAATTATTATAATATCATAATTTTGTCTTGTTTAGCGGCTTTGCTAATTTTATTCATTGCTGATCTTGCGCACGGCCTCCCAGAATATTATATCCTATTCTTGTTGTCAAAACAAATGATTGTAGGCTCTTCCTCTTTACTGCAGGTTTGCCATGCCAAGGCTAAAAAAGAAGACTGCTGCGCAACGATAATAAATTAAACCAAAAACACTTTGAAATCTACCTCAGCCTGTAGGCCTGCCTAAAGGGATTTTTCCAATTGAGGTAAATATATTTAGTTTAATTAATCAACAGTATTATCTTAATGATGTATTCAGAAGTCTTTTTTTTTAAGGAAAAGAAACAATCCATTGCAATCCAAGTTTATAATCATGCAATACTGACACAAGTATTATTATCTTTGCTTTATTTACGTAGAATTATTTAAAATTAGCGAAAAACAGAGCTTACTGTAAAAATAGAGAACTTTTACTAAAAACTATTGTATGCACCACGTACGCAAAAGCTTCAGCGAACTTATCGCGTATTTCAGACTCAGCTATGCGTCAGCTCCGAAATACAAGTTTCGTCTTCTAAAGCCTTTCTTTGCGTATTGTTACATAAATAGCTATTAAAATAAGAGTATTTGAAAATTTTTAAAATTACTTCAGACGAATCGCGGCTCAAGCAGACAAAGGACAATGAACTGTGACCAAGATTAAACAAATAATCGTTTAAAATTACGGTATTATTTATTTATTTAATTAATTTTTTTATACGAAGGATTAAGAAACAATGATAAGTACTCTAAAATTACATTACGCAAATACAGAAAGCTCTTGTAAATAAATAAAAGATGATCAAAGATTGTAATATTAGTTTAATTAATACTTTTGAATAATTTATCAAACTTTTTCATAATAACGTGCGGATTGACAAGTTATAAAGTGTATATACAAAATAAGTAAAATTATGCTCCAAAAAATGTATATAAATGTTATATAAGTTAGTGTTTCGATTATGTTTTACATTGCTTCCAAAAATGTAGCAATTACATCCCTCCTTAGCATGGCGTAATAGGTTAGCACTAACCATTGAAACATTACATAAACCATTCTTCTTCTAAACTACTTAGCTAATAGTAAGAGGTGATCACATTAGGATTGCCCCTTGTAAGTACAGATTAGGCAGCCCATATTACAGTCATTCATTACAGCATATACAACAAGAAGACATTCATATCCCGCACCTGTGTACCACGACACTTAATGTATGTGGAGGACCACCTTAGTGCTATAGAGTTAACCCCTTGCATGGCAGGCATCCCAAACGACGTGCATGTTATGCAAGAGCACGAGTATGAGGAGGAATAGGGGAATAAGTAGGACTTCTTCCAAAGAACGGACACGGCTGGTATGAAATTGGTTTCCCCACCGAAATTGTAAAGGAGGATGATGAAGAATCCGTGTAGTTGGAACAAGATGCTGTGCGATGGAGAGGCTTGTATCCTTCGTCTGGGCGAATATGTGATTCTACGTGAATTACAAGTACAACACCGAATTATTCGCTAAAACTTTTAGTTTAGATCCCTGTTCATTCGAAATGAAACAGCACAATATTTTATAAAATGATTTATCTGCTTAATTGAAATCCTAGAAATAGTAATGTAATAAATATTTGCACGACGTGAAATAAGCGGCGGGCCTGTACATGTATATAGGCCTACATACTGTCTATTAGGCCCTATATAGGTACTGTATATTCTAATATCTACTATTAAACAGTACCGTATGTATTAAAACGAAAACAACTTCAAAAAATTTCTCGACACGGTTGGAAGGTTTAAGTCATGGTTTAAACAAACTGATTATTAAAAGTCGGGTAAGCTGTATAGGGGAAGCAGCTGCAGGGTACGTGAAACGTCTGTGAGTGCTGTTTAAATCTAGCGTGCTCCATACTTTACAAATTTTTTAAATAATAATAATTAGTTAATACTACAAACTATAATATGAAATTTTACAAATGTGAATTTGAACGCCACCTGAAAAGCAAAGCTTGTACTCGGAGGTAATTCAGTTCGATACAATGAAATACACTAATACGTTATTGCCATACTGAATAATAGAGTGAATTAGGGCTAAATAATCCGTACTTAAAACTTATATATTAGTAAAATGAAATTTTGTGATTGGTGGAAAAGGTTGAAGTGTATCGACCAATCAGAATGAAGGACTTTTTTTTTCATTTATAAATTCTTATTATCTTCACATTTAATTTCGGTAATTCGAGTACACATTTGTACATGTTCAATTAAGAGTTTAATAAGAAACTACTGAACTCATCCAACAGACGGAATCGAATACGTAATGCAGTGCGGAGATGTACAATTTTCCTATGTCAGGAGGGAAATTTGCTTTCCGTGTGCCGATATCTGCACCCTTCTTCCGAGTTGATTCGTGCTCTGGAGAAGACACACGCAAAGATAACAAAAACACAGATACTTCACTCCAACCTTCTCCATACTGTTTGCTTATATCTACAAATAATTATATTCTCCTTCTTCTCTTTCATTCTGCAAAAGGATATCTGACCTTTTAATTGGAAAGAAGGGGTTCTCTTTCTCTTCAGTTTTGCTGTGGAAGCACGTTCTTGCGATTTAGTCGGTCCTTAGATATAGAGTCTCTTACACCTTTATGTTTAATTTCAATTAGATTTCTTTCTTATTGAGGCTGTGGCCGTGTCAATAACAATTTCCAGCTCAATTGCTAGAGGGAAGAGATGAGAAAACACGGACCTGCTTCTCTCATTCACTTTCTGTTTGAACGAAAAATAATTACTATAGGGACCAGAGTCTATGAATGAGTTTCTTGTATTCTGTTATTAAATCTCCCTATGGTCTGCACTTCATTCGATATGAATCAAGTTTCATTTCTGAGATAGCAAAAGAAATAAGGTTGCATTGTGCCCCAAAGAGATTTCGTACAGAACGCAGAGAGGACTACAGCCATCCCATGTCAGTTATTATTTTCAAACAAATCTTATGTGCAATTTGTTTTTATTGAATGTAAGAAATGGTCTATTCGTATTATTAAAATAAATATTTGATTCGACAAGCATTCTTGCGAACAATGTCAAATAAGTTTAAATTTATACAAATATTATATTTTTAAATTATTTTCTAAAAAGAATATAAAACATTATGTGAAGTTCAATTCATAATAGTGTCTCTCTAAGAAATAAGTATTTAGAAACAATCAATTTCCTTATGAAATGGGAAGGATTTATTAAAAACAGTCTGTCCTAAATCGCGTGTGACCACAAGGATCCATAATTTAATACAGAACAGTTTAAAATGCATTTAATTAAATTAATAAAGCAGAAAGTGTAGTAAATGGTGTAATTTTTTTTTAAGAAATAATATTATAGAATATGGATTGGATTTTTAAGAAATAAATCTACAATTAACTGTACTGCTTATGGCTGAAGGCCTAAAGTAAAAATATATAAAAATATTTGGGCAAAAACCTCCTGTCACCGAACTGTAGCCTTTGTACAGTACATGTATGAGAAAGAGAATTATTATTTTCATTTGCCAAGAGGATGTATGATATATAGCCTATGAGGCCTGCTTTATTCTCTCGAATAAAATATCTTAAGATTGTGCGCCTGAACCACCACCGGAACGTAAATATAGAATCGGTGTAAGTAATTAAGTAATGGATACCTAATAAGGATATGAAGGTCTTTATTTAAAGACTATAAATAGACAATTAGGCTTGCAACGGTTGGATATTTAAGACTAATCACGAAAAAGTTATTCAAATTAATACTCCCAGCTACCATTATTCTCATCGATATATTAACTTATTTAAAAGTACTGGTTCATGACCCCTTTAATCTACTCGTTCACCCTAGCTATAAGTTCCCCCAATAAAAGTGAAGGTGGAAAAGTTACGCACACTGAAGAGATCACATACACCTTCCAGTGTTTCACAAGTTTCTATCAAGTGAAACTGTTTTATAACAGTGTAAGCTTACCCGCAAGAGTCACCAGTCGACTTTACGCTAAATACAGTGACATTTTTAGAAGTAAAATGTTGTTTCTTAAATTCTTGGTTATTTGCATATATGCCTAACTTATTGCTGATTGCCCTCCAGAGGTGTAATAGGGGGTTTACGAGATATCACGCCACAATATAGGCTGTCCTGTTTAACCTTACTCGCCAGTCTGTTTTCTACTTCAGTGAGTATACTGATACTGCTCAGTAACCTGGACGAGTATATTATCGAAATACTTTCATCTGAGGGGTGTCGTAGCTTATTACTACCCCGTTCTTCAAGAGAGTCTCACTGCGCTGACTAAGTTATATGAGGACTGGTAGGAGGGTATTGATAGCTTGTCTTTCTCAGTTCACTTCCCACCTCTGGACGGCTTTCCCATCACTCGCGTTTCACCAGTTTAAGGTAGAGAAAATGTTGTTGTACCTGTTGTTTTGGTAACGTGTTGGTTATTGAATAATTCATTTGATCAGTCTATTTATTTTAAAAAGGCATTATTTTCATGAATTTAAAACGATCCACTGGCTAATCAGTTTAATCTTTAGAAATGTGTGACCACGTGATTGCTACAGACAAATCGAAAAGTTTTCAGAAAGGTCTGGTGACACATAAATAACTTTTATTGCACAGCTGAAACCAGCTCCTGAATAAGAAGATCTTAGAATTAAGATACAGTATAATGGTTTCCAAACTGATTGTCTGATATAGTCTTTATATTTAAATGTGATTATTAAAATATAATTCGTATTTTTGTTTTAAAATTCCATTTTTATACTTATATGCTTCCATGAAAAGTTATCAATGTTATGTTTGTTGTTGATTCTACTCATTGAAACCATCGAAGCATTATGCATTTTTTTTTTTTAATTATATTAGGTCTAAAAGAATTAACCAGTTCTTATTCATTACTCCTGTCCAATCAAAAAGTTTAATAAAGCATGACCTTTACTAAAAGTTTTCCGAAATATAAGAGTAATTTATATCCTGCAAAGATCTTGGATCTTAGACACTATGTATATTTAATATGAAAGCCGACCGAAATATAAAAACGAGACTCATATAATGATTGGAAGAGACACGCCATGTTGCAGTTGATAAGGCAGAAGGCCTCGAGTACGATCCATGACGAGGTCATTGGAATGTTATAATTAGCCTAACTTTTCTGGTGGCAGTATGATCTTTGGCCCAACGTAGCCTATAACAGAAATGTCTACAGATACCATATGCCGAAACCTCTACATCTAGAAACCCTAAGATAATCTTGTCTTATGTAACGAGGGGTGCTTCATTTTTACTTGCATTGATTGCATTGTAATTACAAGGCAATCGTAGTCAATTTAATGAGAAATTTATAATAGGCCTATGGTAAATTATTTATATTAAAAAACTAAAAAGTACTGAAATCTCGCACACGATGTAAAACTTTTCTTTTTCTGCTTACTACTTCCTGAAATTACTGTGGAAAGGATTTAGACAATCACAATGAAACTAGGTTAAAAAAATAAAAATTTTGAATTGGATAAATTTTTATTTTGAAGAAAAAATAATTCCATATTTAACTTTTAAGTCAATATCTTACTAACAGTAAAGAAATAGATAAAAATTTGCATGTGGAGTATAAATCAGTTGTCCTTTAATAATAATAATAACAATAATACTATAATAATACCAACAATAATAATAATCGCTGCTAGTTTTAGCTTCCTTCGTGGTGAAACTCATCCGGCATGTAAGCAGTTTGAATCATAATCACTCAGCATAATAACATGGTTTTCTGTCTCTAATTATTACTAATTAGCAAACGAATAAAAGAGTGTAATTCAAATTAATCGTTCCTGAGAATGACTAATGACTGATAAATCAATGTGATGTGTGTAATAGCGAATTGATATGGCTGCAACACAAAACCGTTTCATACATCATTCACAATATTGAAACATAACAGCGAAATCAATAAACCATAACGCAGCCAATGTATAATAGTAGAGTGGTAATGATGGGAAAGAGATGGATAGACAGAGAGAAAGACTCAACTAAAATATTATGAAGTAAAACCAAACCGCAAGATGTTGTCAACAGCAGTTTCGTGCTAATGGCACCAGGACCATTAAGAAAATTGCAAGAAGAAGCAGAAGAAGTTAATAAAGTAATGGAGTATACAACTGTGGTATCCAGTGACGAAATTAACACAGCTGTGAAAACTCCGAGTACTTCGAGAGATGATTGATTACATCTTTTTTTTTTTTAAGATGCCGATATTAAGAGTGCAATCCTAAAGTAATCCATTATTACATTGTAAATACTATCTTCTTCACAATACACCCAAACATTCTCCAAATGCACCCAAATATTCTCTAAATACACCCAAACGACTTATTCTTAGCTTCATTTTAATTGCTTCATACTTCAAGTAGCGCTATATTATCATGTTACTTTGAAAGGGCTATTCAATCTAGGAAAGTTCTTTATTTAATTGAAATAATTAATTGAAATAATGTCGTTGTTTCATGCCATAAATAGAATAATATATTTTTCAGACATATCTTATAGGCTACCAAGTTACAGTACACACTTTTGAAAATTGTAATAGCGTGTCCTCAATTATTCAAGCATTTATGTAATGTTATATTCATAACAATATGCTTTCATTTTGAATAAATATTATAATCGGTGAAAAAAGCATAAGACATACTCCTGAAGAAAAAATTAGCTAGTAATTACCCTATTTCAAATCGGATACGTTAACAATGGTACAGAATATTTAATGTAATGTAATTTTCAATAGTAAACTAGAAATATCGATAATGCATGGATAAACCAGATATACTACAATAACAAGAGTTAATTATTATTGGTCATATTTTGGAATCAATTTCTCTATAATTGTGGTCTGTAGCGAATCAACAAACATGGCTATAATCGTCACAAAGTTGGAAAATAATTTATTGGTTATCAAAACATTACGACTCAAATCCAATTTAAAAGTGTCAATGGGCAATTTTAGACTTCATTAAAATCAGTAAACATTACATATTTATACGATATAGGCCCATCGTTTATTATCTGTACTTCTAAACTAAAATAAAAACAATAATAGTTACTTCGCCAGTAAAATCACTTACGAGCCATATTCCGAAGTAAAACAGTACCGGTAACGGTACCAGTTCTTATTATCTTAGTAATATTTACCAGCGATGTCTTTAATATTATGTAGTCAATTAACTCGTTTATTATCGGCCTACATAAGATCTTGGATAAATGAATAGACTAGGCTTTGTTGTTAGAAGCGTTAAATAAGGATAAATACATAGGTTAAGCTGTGTTATTCGAAGCGTTAAATAAGCATAAATGTGTATATGAAGTTTGAAACAACATAAGTTACTTTAAAATGTAAATCTTAGTTAATGCGAACTGTAACAAATTTTTGTAAAATTTATGACATAAATATCAGGAGGCAGGTACCGGTAAATACCAAAGTATTTATGTAAGGCTTGCCTAGTGCAAAAATGAGAATATCCCTACTTAAAGAATATAGATGTTGAGGTTAAAAATGTTACATCTTAACAGTTATACTCCATATATTTAAATTGCAACAGTTTGAACGTATGAATTTGGAAAGGATGCAGTTATGAGATTAGCCTAGCCTATATAAATTGGTCTAAAATAGTAAACATACTTTTATACACAAACATTTTTTCCCCGGGGCTCTGAACTGTACATTATGTATTCCCATCTCAAATTTAATTCTTTTTTTAATAGTAAGGTAAGGTGTCCCCTGTTTAGTCCATGGAATTCTTTAGGATTCAAAGAGGCTCTATAATGTACAGTAGGCATTCGACACATGAAAATGGTAAAGGTATCGCTCCCACTCCTGGTTTTCATTTTTGTTAACGGGTGAGTCGACTCAGGGACATAACGCCACCAGAAGGACTACGCAATTTCTTTAGACTATAGATAATATAATTCTACATAGAAAATGTACATAACTTTTCATAATGAAACTATCAGGTCTACAGTTTAGTTAATTGTAGCCTCTCAATTTTTTAATTCAGAATTTCTGAAAAGAGAAAAGCTGAAATTACAATAGTTATTTATGATCCGAATAATATTTAAAATAAGATTTTGTTTTGAGAGTAGGTTATGTTTGCGATACAACATACAAGCCCTGAAGGGTGAGTGTAGCAATCTTAAGAGAAGAATAAAAAAAATTTTACCAAATATATTATAAGTTACATTTTTTAGAAAGCCGTTAATATTTGTTGAATAATATTAAATATTGTATTTATTTTTATAAATATCACGTACTAGCCTCCAGCTGTGTTCCTGGTGCTGCCATCTCGTATGCACGTAAGCAAACAGAGGTTTTGACTTTCTAGACTCTGCCACCAACGTACAAGTATTAGTCGAATCACTTAGTAAGTACATTTTTACGACCACCGTGAGAAATTTAACATTCAAAATAGTGTAATGAAATTTAATATGTTCAATTTTTATCAAACTGTCTTTGTTTAATAATCAGTTGCAAATATTTTTAACGAAAAGAGCGTTTTCCTCATGACAGATACCAAAGTCGGTACCAGTGGAGTGGCATGAAGATTTTAAAGCACTAATGAGGTAATATGCAACTTTCTTTTCGTGTGTCTTGTGCCAGAAATTGTAGATAATATTTCTAAATCAATTATTATATTGGTAGTTTCACTATTACTATTATATACATGTTTATTACTTTCCAATTTTTTCTTGGAGCTGCTGGATGGTATAGAATCACTTACCTGACTTGTACTCTCAAGTGTAGATTGTCCACCAACATCCTTTTTAGTAAACTGATTACTAGAAAACTTCCGTTTCTTAAACACTCCTTTCGGTTTTGTCATTTCTTAAATATTCTATATACTTGTATAATCACTTATAACTATAAAACACAATGAAAACACTACTTTACACTTAAAAAACTGAAGAAAACGTGGTCAGAACACAATGTTTACAAGCAAGGATGCAGCCATTACGGTCACTGACAGTCGTACCACCACAATGGTCCTCAAATTAAGCTATAAAATAAGCTAAAATCCAGGTTTCTAGTGCCATTGGTTTAAAAGATATGAATTTTTTGGTAAAATGAAAAGAAACATTATTCAAACTCGTTTTAAATGTCAAGTGCATCGATACTTTTAAAAATATATTTAAAATACTTAAAATTTGCCAAGAAAAAATCATATATCAAAATAAGCAGAACATTTCAAATATTAATATGTTAGTGAAAACAAAAAATGCCTAATTTTGTCGAAAATATCCAGTTAATCTCCCCTTAATTCAAGCTGTCTAAAAACATTTTTTCTCCTCAGAATTTAATACACAGGATGAAGACTTCCTGCCATGGAATTCTATATTCAGAAAATTTTAGACCTGTAAAGTAGTTATCAGACCAAACAAGAGAAGCGAATACGATATTACACCTAATGAACTTCTGTGAAACATGAGTAATGAGTGAGGGGTCAACAGGAATCAGAAAGTAACTGGATACCTGGTGGCTAACTCTACAACTATTCACCAAGGGAAGAATATGTTTAGAACAGGAAATACTGTGGTAGTTTCTCCTTTGTTGTCAAGTAACCCAGCTCTCTCGAGATGTCCAGGGAAAGTTCATATAAAGCTTGTGGTTAAGTGAGGGCGTGCATGGGAAGATTATCCGACACTTCACCTGTTGGGTTCTCCATATTGCGATATCACTATACCTATCAACATTTTCTTCTTTTAAATGTGATATTTCTTCAGTACTCTTTTGAGCCCTGTAGGATGTACGACGATATTCTTTCCAGGCACGTACACAGAATGATTCGTCAGTTAGGGTATCAAATGGCACAGTGGACAGTGAAGTTTATCCTAAAATCCACAATTTTCAACAAGCAAGTCTAATATGTTAAAAATTATAGGCCTACTTGTCCTCGAAATTCGACGCTGTTTCTTGATTTTCTTAACAGTTTGATTAATTTAATTTTTTTTAAGTTTCACAAGAACAGAAGTCGTATCAAAATGGTATAAAACAAATGTTTTGAAGTTAGTATTAACAAAATTCTTGAGTTAATTTACGAGTATAATGTATTATTTTAAAAATAAACTAGAATTCGTTTGAAGGCTAAGACTAACTGAGGTATCCTCCTGCCAAAGGGTCTGTAATTTAATGGGTCATTTTCCAAAAGAACCACTGTATTCCATTCTACAATCTGTAAAATTTTTGTTGCGGTGTGGTAGCACTTCATGTGTTTGTGATAGTAGGCCTACCAGAATACGCCCGAATGAAGTAAGCTAACACAAAAGAGGGCACTTTACTGAGGTCCAAGACCATCAAAGACATCTATCCTGAGATTTCGCTGGGATTTTCAATGTCCTTTTCTTCCGTAGACACTTTGTTCCTCTGATCGATTGTAACAGAAATGGAATACAGGAGCAATCTTATGGGCAAAAATAGTCGGTGCGTAAGGCCAAAAAGCTAAAAACCTTACTACCTACATCCGCCAATTGCATAAAATCAGGAAGCCTTAAGCTCTGGGAAGACTAAGGGTCTCTTCGACCTGTATAAAAAGAGTACTAAATGTAAAAGTACTTTCTTGTTAAAGGTATAAGTTTTATAAACATAATTACATAGGGCTATTTATTAATCGAGCAACCTCTATAAAAATCCATGTACGGCATAAAAACGCCTAAGTTGAGTGATTATGAAACGATGGTGTTAATGATAATTCGATAAGTGATATGTATCTGCATTACCTCTTGAACAAATATTACTTCATTGAAAACTTCTGTTTGGGAAATGACTATGTGATATCACGAAGGCATAAGACAATCACACGTACAATTAGAATGTAGAATAGTCTCACTGATAACTCACTGAGATCTAATCTATTTTATTATCAAGGTTTCTTGTTAAGCACTCGCAGTTAAATGATTCCCACGAAAGATGTCCGTGGCAATATAATGATCCGGGGCAATAATCCTATACAATGTTCCCTGACAAACAAAAATAAACATGTCTGAACTTTTAACCTTTTTCTAGCCCACTTCATGGCGTACAACCTTGTTGAAGGGCGTACACAATACTTGAAAAGACTGCATTAATAATCTTATTATCTCTGTAACGTGTACGGTACATAATTGATTCACGCGGATAAATGAGTTACCTTATATTAGGTGTTAACCTTTATTGAATAAATTTATTGCTCTTTACTTACATAGGCTTTTTCAGAATGCTGGAATTTCAGTTTCACCGGAAAGAGTTGAAATGTTTGCTGATGTTAAGGAATTTAATAAATTGATTTTAAATAAATCTGGATTACTCGTATGTCTTAAAATTAAAACCAACGTTCCTGCTGATCGAGCACTTCACGGCAGATCTTTACGGCACCCGGTGCAGACATCGGAGCCCCGAGAATGAAACTTACTCACACGTATTTTTTGCGATCGTGGGATGTTGTTGCGTAATACAAGACTACATAATATGGTGACATAAAAGATAACTGAAGCTCATTTGGTTATAAAAACCCACAGTATTACTTCTTCAGATGGGACGTAGGCTTACTTCCTTTGGTTCCCTGCAGTAAATCTCCGGCAAGTTAAAGAAGGCAATTCCCTCAAAGTGTTCTCGATAATATTACCGACTGTTTCACGTCCTCCTATCCATCTCTGTACCATGGTCCTTGAATAATACGTTTACGGTTCCTTCCATACAAAAAAAAGAGTGCGTGGAACGCCACGCGACAGAAGTAAAACTTTATTTTATTTTTTCAATTTTTGATTATTGGATTTTTTCAATTTTGCATTATTGGACTTTATAATATTGGGTTTTTGGACTTTTTTAATTTTGGATTTTGGACTTTTAAATTTTGGATCTTTGAATTTTTAATTTTTAATTTTTTTAAATTTTCGATCTTTGAATTTTTAATTTTGGATTTTTTAAATTTTCGATCTTTGAATTGTTTATTTTTTATTTTTTTTTATTTTTTTTTATGTTATTATTTATTAAATTTTGGATTTCTGGATGTTATAATTTTTAACTTTGTTTTTTTAAATTTTGGAAATTTGTATTTCTTAATTTTGGATTTGCGCGGTAATGAACCTCCGGCTTCCATAAAATAGATAATATACCTTTAGATTGCTTAGGAATTGTCTATTGCCATTGAGGAAGTAAGGTCTGAAAAAATTCCTTTGATTACTCCTAATCATTGAGTTGATTGTTTTCTGTGCAGTCCGCACCGTAACAAGTAAGAGTGTCACTGATTTCGTGACTGATTGTGACTGATTTCGTGACGGTTTTAGAGTGACTGATTTTCCAGATTTACCCTCTACCGCCACTAAAGAAGTTTTACTTCAAAAACAGCATTAACTAAATTTTGGAGTCCACTACATTATGACTTTTATCACAAGCCCGGAGTATTCTTCCTGTATGTGTATTTAAGTCAGAAACACCCTACGTTAACCAGCAAAACGAATGATTATTAATTATTTGAAAAATCAGTGAAGTACGAATGATTATTATTTATTCGAAAAATCAGTGGAGTACAAATTGCAGTAAATTCAGGAATGGGCTGATGCTGCGTTAGAATTACACTTCCATCAGTATAGTCTAACCTACGCACAAATGAGCTCAACGAAATTTACGAAGTAATGTTTGATTTCATGCGTTCATTAGTTGATGGTTGTTGACCATTAAAATGTTGAAATTATAAACAAAACGGAATGGTAGAATTCTAGTGTCGCACGTGTTTTAGCCATTATGGTACCAACTGAACAGCTCATAGTATTAACTGTTGGATGGGGAAGTTTTTATGGTCTGAATTTTTAATTTTATTGGCTGCAATTATTGTGTCTGTGTTTGTTGCAGTGGCGCAGGTGCGTCAGTGCTCAGATCTGCGTTTTCATGTTCCCTTGTTCGCAGGGCGACTTGTGTCATCAGCGCATATAACGTCTATGCACATTACTGTTAGAATTTATTTCACATTTTCTACCGTCACTTTAACCCTTAAGTTTTGAGGTCAATTTTTTCATCAGAAGTGGTGAGGTGGGGACACTGTGATATGTATTTTACAAATATTTTCTTGAAACTTTGCAAAGGGTCTTTACTTATTATTTTCAAACATGATTACATACTAATAATTTATTGATTTAACTCAGTCCACAAATTATCTAATGAAATGTTCAACATTACAAATCCTGAAATTACTAATAAACGATAAATAAATTACTTATATGCATAATATAATTTATTATCACAGACTCAAAATACTTTCGAATTGTTTACTCCACGCCTTTCTCAGAAATCAAAATCATCAAGATTAGGCCTGTACCTGATTCGCCTTTTGGAGTATCCCACACATTTCGTTATAACAGTCAACATTAAGATCTGCAACGCTGATCTGGTACTTAGAAGCTGATGTCATTTTAATACAACCTAATTTTCACACTTAAAACTCTTCAACACAGAACATTAAAAGTTCAAAATGATAAGTTAACTAGAGATCTGGTGGTCACAGAGACCCCCAGAAAACTTTCCCGTGAGATAGAGATCACACAGCGAAAATATATTTTAATTATTAGCTCACTCTTCATGTTAAGGTTCACTTGAAGGTATAGAAAATCCAATTACGAGGATTATAACACAGAATTACATTTAACATTTGTTGGGGTCACACTGACCTCGTATCACCAGTTAAGGACTAACCAACACAATTTTGGTTCGCTGTGTTATTCTAAACTAATATTGCCAAACTCAACCCAACCTAACCTAATTTTTTAAAATGTGATTATTTGTTCTGTCTGTTTTACAACTGTCTCTGTTTTACAAAAGAAAGTAGTGTCACACACCACTTTGTAAAACCTCTTACGTTTCTTTAACCTCAATATTTTTAGTCTCCACCAGGCCAAACTTGCTCTTTTATTTATATTAAATGCTGATAATATAAGATTCAATATTCATTCATGCCTACATAACACTTTTCTTAACTCACATAACTCCAGTTTTGCTATATCATATCATGTCGCTGGTTATGTTACATACCCACTCTAGGCCTATGCTAAATCCAGTTTAAGCCAATTTAAGTAATATTTTCCTCTAAAATTGTCCACCAATTGTTTGTAAAACTTGTATGCTGTAAAAACGTTAAAAATTATTTTTCGAAACTATCATATGAATTTACCAAAATATGATGAATAACTTTTTATTTTTATTTTGTTCAGTGGAACAATGTCCATACTATTTTCTATTTCTACTTCGAACAGATTATGTTAAGTATAAACAAATAAATATTATACATTACAAATAAAGCAAGAAGAGACAATACGAAGACAGAAACAAAGGAGAGGAAACTATAATCTAATCATTACATCAGCATGCAACTCTGTCTTGCATTTGGTTAGGAACAAAAAATGTCGTTAAATTAGAAAATCAGGTCTTTGCATAAAGGCGACTGAACAAGGCAATATGATAGGAATGTCAACTTTATGCTTAGAGTGGAATGAAAAACGTGTTGTGGGTTTCTGATGTGGAACTGACTATGAGACAAGCAAGCGAAGATGAGAAAGACTTTTTTTTAAGGGATTTGATTTGAGGGAGAAATGTAAAAGGGGGGAGGGGGAGGCAGAGCAGAGGTTGAGATGAAGGAATTAGCGTCTTAGGATTTCACCTGGCTCTGTATTTGACAGCTTATCACTAGGGATATAAATGTACTTGTCAAGGAAGATGGTAGGGGGCCTTGTTGCCAACTGCAAAAGGAAGAAAAAATCCCCAATCAAAAATAAATATAATGAAATGACTAATAAAAATACAGTTCAGACAACTTTTTCATAAGAATCAAGCAAGATAGCTTTAATGGTTATTAATCTCATATTTCAGCAATACTAAATGTGATGAAGACAAGGAAAATTTAATATGCAAGCAGGTGAAATTTTAAAATGAACTTGAATAATAAAGGTAAGAAGCATGAAAAAGGAATGAAAGGCAACACGTCTTGAATACCATCACGACTGGTTAGTTCTTGGAACTTACAGTCTATACATTTTATTTTAACCAAACATACGGAAATATTAATTGAACCTAATCTATCCGCTATATATAACAACATTCTTCTAACACTTGATCCGAGAGAGATTTACCCTACATATATACAGTTGACTGAGGTTGAGGAACTACGATATAAAGCAAGAAATCAAGACTTCGATGCTGAAAAAAGTTGATAGAGGTTTATTGCAAATTAGATAAATCCTCATTGCGGCATTGGCAATCTAGGAATAAGGACGGGTATACTAACAAGAACCACCAGTTCTATTCTAATTCCTGAATTGTAAAATTGAAGTTTTCATATAATTGACGAAGTAAACTTTCCTAGTATTTGAATATGTTCTTCAGGATATTTCGATAAGAACATGCTCTACTAAAGTATGCCTGACGTATTAGACCTATAGTTTTCATTCGAAGACTACTTTCACTTAGCTTCTAATGTGTAAGCAATCAACTTATTTCAAATTAGATCTCAAATTAATAGCTATATAAATTTAATGTTTTCTCGGAAATTTGATTTTGTTCGTATGTTGAATTTAACATAAACAGTTGTCACGAACCTGGATGTAGCTACCTAAATTCATAATTAGTGGTATGAGAGAACATAAAGTGAAGTTGTTTAGGGAGCCAGTATGTAAAGCCCGGACTTTGTGGAAGCTCAGCGTAAGATAAAGTTGGATAAGTGCCGAGCGCTGCAAATTCCAGTGCAAGAAACATCCGACTTCATATACTGTACTTGCACTGCTCAAGTCTTAAACTAGAGGAAATTGCACGTTAGAGTTTATAAATAAGGTGGAAGCCAGCTCTACACTAGGAATTACCCCTAGTAATTATTTATACCTTAGTAGGTCTACCAACCACTCCAAAATGCAACCAACTGTTACCAAGGAAGATATGGAACCTGCATCTTCACATCGATTCCATCTACCCGAAAACTAAGACATGGAATCAGCATAAATTCCATAATTGGTAGCGAGAGAATAGGAAAGGTTGGAAATAGTATATCCTTAGCTATTACACCTTCGCTCCCCCTTCCCATCTTTCCAATAAACACAACCCCTATGCTTCGCAGGTTAGGTAAAGGGTAGGACTTAAGTAAAGGGGTTTGTTGGGATGTTGTCGTCTCTAACAACCCCTTCCTTCTCTTCTTCGTACTGTTAATAAATAAATAATTGCAAGTTGAATTACATCAATGTTCATGGATGAACATTAAACTTCCTGGCTTCGTTGCTATTATTAGGGGAAGAGAAAGGAGTACAGTCAATTCAACAAGTTTCAAGTCTTTTGTGTTAGTTTTCATAAGGTAAGATTATGAAAGAATAAGAACTATCCGAATATACATCTGTAGATTCGATGGTTGAGCTACAACGCTACAAACCGGAAGGTCGCGGGTTCGATCCGCGAGGAGATTGTTGGGTGTTTAAACTGGCCAAAACTTTCTGTTGGCATTGTGGCCATGAGATCGACTCAGCCCCTAATAGAAATGGGTACCAAAAGGTAAATGTGGCCAGTGCGTAAGGGTGTCAACCTTGCCATCTTCATGTGCCGAATGTCTGAAAGGTCTGCTAGGATCCTTAACTTTCTGGAACCTTAAAGGCTTCCATGGTCTTTATAGGGATCACATTACTTTAGTTTGCTTTGCAGTCATACAATATTACAATAACGTATTTGTATTAGGCCTAACTGATTTCTTTAAAGAAAGTATCATCTTTCAGACAAAGTTTTCATTTAATTACCCATGTTTCGAATTAAGTAATTCAAAAAGTAACTTCTATTTTTTATAATATATCACATTATGTCATTATTATACTGACGCGCATTAAATATCACAGGACAAGATTTTGAATTCGGTACTGTCAATATTCAATTACAATTTATTCAGAATACTAAGTGCATTACTACCTTAATAACGGCAGTAATATGTAGTTTCAAGGTATTAATAGTTAAATTCTTTATATCTAATACAGTATATGTAATATAACTTATATAGGAAACCTAAAAATCGGCAGGATTAAATAGTTTCAAGTTACAATTAGGCCTACTTTACAAATTAAATTGTAATATTATAAGTTTATACAGTGAAAGCCGCTTAATGTAATCGAGTATAATGTTTTCAGTCATGTTATCATTTTTATGAAGTCCCATACTGATTGATACTCAAACATTGAATAAATGCTGCTTATTGTGATCAATGATTCGGTTTATGTTATCACATTTTCCTTTTTACGGATTTATTTCCAATACTGCATATCAATCAAAATTTTATTTTGAAGGGTTTCGTTCCTAACTCAACTGTATTGTGTTGTATTGGAAGTAGCGGTTCTGTTCCCAGTTCACAGAATGACTAGTTCGAGGGTGTGGCATTACCTACCTTCCTCTTTTAAGGAATAAAACGTGTTTCACCCCACAGTTAAGCTGGAGCTTTTGATTTATGAAGATAGCAGTGTTGACATGCAATGATGGCTAGTGTAAAATGAAAAGACTTGAACAGATAAGCGTTAGATGTTTTGTAAGCGGAGTTCCCCATAGATCAGTAACTTATAGGCTTCCAGAAATACTCGTAACTCGTAGCTGAGTAAGGAGTATTGGTTAATGGACTCCTAAAAAAAAGTAAAAGCAATTAAAAACTTTGTTGTCGAAAAAAAATAGTTGCTTGCAATCTAATACTGTATTGTCCTATGAGTGGTTCAATGATTGAGAGTTACGTATTATCTTATGAATAAATAGCTCTAATTCTGTTTTGTAGTGGGTTATCTTATGTATGAATAAATAGCCTTTTCTTAATTCTTTCGGCTACTGTTATCAATAGGTTAATATGAGCAGCATTCCGAAGTGATCACAATGAGCGGCGTGCACTATATGTGTGTGTGTGTTAGCGTGTATGGATGTGTTTGAGAGGTAGCATGGACAGAGTATTCTTGACTTCTCTCATACCGTTAGACGATTAATAACATATTTTAAAAATAATACTTGTAAGCTAATACACGTCATAACAAATCAGCACAAAGAGCAGAACAATGCAATAAACAGTCGGATGCACGAGTAAAGACAATCTACTGAACAATGTAGCTCACGGTTGCTTTGTTTGCGAGTAAAATATGTATTATAATTTACAATGTGAAGATGGTTTGCTTTCCTTGTTTGGCACTCAGCCGCTTCCCCTTGGCACTGCAATACCGATACGACATTACCGCTAAGAATCCTATAACGCCATACAGACAAGCTAGAAGTAGTAATACTAAATCAAATCTCTTATGGAGCAGTAAAATTCGGATTGCGTATGTTCGCCAGCTATGTCTGGCCATCCGAAGCAAGGATCTTTGCAATTATTAAAGAGAAGGGAGCTTATGTAGAAGGGGTTTTATTGTGCTGCTACTCTATTCCATTATACAGATACAACCATGAAACTCTGAATCACTTCCAGCTCGTCTGTGTGTTCGTGTGCGGCCTCAAGATATTTTATTTATTTCCTTTTAAAACAGTGGTAAAATACAACGAAATAAATTCAGCGGGTCTATTGAATATACTGTATAATACATGTACCACCCTACGAATAGTCGTAAACGTTAACAGATGTTACCTTAAAGACAGAATTATACACTTTCAATTGCCGTATAAAACATTTGCTTTATACCTTTAGCATTATTAATGAAATTAAAATTTCACGGCCTTCTTTAAGTAAATTCACTTCGAAGCTCTAGGGGTCTGCAAGCGGTAATAGGCTTAACTGTGGAGATCAAGTGGCTTACAGAGTAGGCCACTTTGTCTATTTATAGCAAGAAGTTGTTCCTCTTAGGTATGCCTACCTGTCTTTTAAATTTAATTTAAAGAATCTTTATTCTGTAATCTTAAACACATTCTTTCTACTGAATAGAGTAGTTAGTGGCTTCCACATGATTATTAATGATTAAAAATTAACAAAACCTGATACTTTTTTCGTAAAAATATTTATTCCTTTATGTTTTCACAAACATTTGTAAAATTCCAGTGTACTGATTTTGCAAAAAAAATCTGTACGTTAAATGAAATTGAAATGTAATATTTTGAAAATATATGGGAGTTATTGACAGAGTTTTTTAGCCACATATACAATATTGCCATATAAGTGTAAATTGTATAGCAATAAAATATTAATAATAATAATAATAATAATAATAATAAAATAAATTAGTAAAATGAATCCATAGATTTTAGTGAGCGGTCCCACTACAGACATAAACTATATTGAAATCTATTGGGGAAATCGTCAATTATAATCATACAGTCTATATAATATTCTTTCTAAAAATAATGTTTTAGGATAAGAATACATGATGCTGTTGCTAATAAGTTGTTGGTAAAATTACGAAGTTCATAAAGGTCACAACAAAAGTAGAGTAGAAAATAATAAACATGACTAACGAATTCGAAACAGTTCTTCATTCTGTAAATCGATTTGTGAGGAGGTTATTAAAGATGCATATCAGATGTTGCCTAAACCTATTCATACACGTTGCGAATGTTTGTCTGCTACAGTTAAAGCAATGAATTTTCACGCCTGTTTCAATACCGAATATTACACTTGTTTATACAGTAGGTGCGTTTGACTTGACATATATCCATATTCTTCTTTGTCTCTTTTGCAGTCTGTTTGCATAATTGTAATTAACAAATGACATTCACAGCGTCAACATGGATTAGACAAATGCGAAATATTCCATTCAGCTGGAAAACGTCATGTTGTTCAATTATCCCAGTGTCAGGCTGTAGTCCATACAATAGGAAAGCGTGTAACAAGCGTGAGTCTTTTATTTGCAAAGATAATTTACAGGGTTATTGATTATTTAGAAATCTTAGCATAGCCGTCACAAAACAGTCACAGTGGAAATATACGAAATAAGCAGAAAGCGGCAGAACAATAAATACGGAGGTAAGTACGTCAATAAATATCCGCAGTTTAGTTTAATCTTTTTGTAGGTTGGCTGTACCTCTTTGTGCTAGCGCACGACGACATAAGTATCCGCACCCTTTTTTCAATTTATTTCAACAACAATACAAAACTTTCAAATACTGTACATATAGGTCTATAACTTTTTCTGATGCATCAATAAAAATGAGGAATTTCTGACAATGTTATGTTTTAAAGAATAATTTAAAATTGCAATTCAGAATATGAATTATGATGTAGGCCTACTTGGTTCATTCCGGCTTCAGAACACAATTATAAAAGTTAGTTTTTCACATTAGTGTACATTTCGTTTTAGAGCTATGTTGTTGTCCCTCACAAACACACATTCAGTTAATCCAAAAATATTATTTTGAAGTGCATCGTCCTTGAATATGTTGTATTTCTGGCAAATACTCGATCTAATTTCTAATAAAACACTTCTTCTCTCTACAGTACTTACGGTAAAGAAGAAAAACTGTCATGTACAGTGTACGCCGCTTATTGTGATCATTTCAGGATGCAGTGAATCTGATAATATTAACCCATTGATAACAGTAGCCGAAAAAATTAACTGTAGTAATTTATTTTTACCTACGATAACACACTCCAAAAAAGAATTAAAAGCTTTTTACTCAAGAATACAAGATAATACTTAATTGTGAATCATTGAACAACTCATAATACAATATTATGCTGCATGCAACTATTTTGGCAATAAATAAAAATACATTTTAATTCTTTCTGTACTCCCTTTGGAGTTCATTAACCAATATTTCCTACTCATAGTGTTTTGGAAGTTTACTGACCTGTGTTGAAGACCGCTTAGCAAAACATTTAACACCTGTCTGTTTAAGTCTTTTTATTTTACACTAACAATCACTGCGTGTCAACACTGTGATCTCAAAAATCAAAAGCAACAGTTAAAATGAGGGGTGAAACATATTTTATTGCTTAAAAGATAATGTTAGGGAACGCCACCCCCTCGAACAGGTCAACCTGTGATCTGGGAACACTAAGTAAAAAGGAAAACTTGATAACATAAACAGAATCTTTGATCAAAATAAACAGCATTTTTTCTATGTATGGGTATTAATCCGAACGGGACTTCAGACAAATGATAACATTAACCGACTGATAATAATATCCGGATTATTTTAAGCAGCGTTCACTGTAGTTAAAATTCAAATACGGCCATAAATACTGCTTCTGTCTTGTTCCCCAATCGCTTTTCGTTTTGCAAGAGTCAACAGCTTTCCATCGTTGCTAGTAGCCTAAGTTTATCTCATTCCATTATCTGCTATTTCAGATTTCACCACAGCACCTAACTTCAGTCAAGTACTTTGCTCTGTGAATACGATTCTATTTGTGCACGCGTTATAATAGCTACACTGCTAACGGAAATGAAATTGAAGATGTAGTCATACATGCAAACCTGAGTAGATTGCGTGAGATGTCAAAACACCTCGTATTGCATAAAGTGGAGCGCAAGGCTGTACACCCCCACCCTTGTTCGTCTTAACTCCAGTTATATGCCCTTAAAACTCCAAGTGGTCGCTAAAGCCCCCTGCACACAGGGACAGTTACTGGCGGCCAGTAACTGGCAGCCAGTACTGGCAGCCAGTGGATGTTCTAGTGGCAGCCAGTAGGCAGTACAAGGGTCAATTATTTAATTATGTATGATTATGATTAATATAAACAGTATTTATATTATATTAAAGAATATAGAATATTAGAGAACTTGTATTAATATTGTCAAAGTAGGCAAACTTTTATAAAAATTGTAGACTTGTAAATAGGTTGTGTAATAGGGGTAGAAAACAGAATCGGTTGTAAAATCTTTCGAATAATATTGCAGAAACACAACACATGGGTAGAAAACAGCTAAGATGTGGATTCTTCTGTTATTCAAGCTGCCTAAAAAGTTATTTTGACTTTTAGAGGATTTGTCTGTAAAATCGCGTAAAATTTGTCAAAAAATGTAGTTTTGAGTCGAGATTAAAACAGGTAAAAACAGCTAGGGGTGATTTGATCTAATATTTTGTTGCCTAGAAAATATTCCTCATTCTAGAGTGTACGTTAATATATTTTGAGGAAAATTTGTTAAAGAATGTGTACTTTTATAGGAATTACGCCATATAATAAGGGTAGAAAACAGCTAAGGAATATTTTATACTTTAATATTAATGTGGTACTAATATTAATATTACATTGTGCAGAATTTTGTAAGCTAATAATTTGTATTAATATTGTATTAAAAGTAATATACTTATATTAATATTATTTTTTTCCTGTTATATGGGGAAGGTTTTGACATAAATGAATAAAACATAAAATAAATATTCCAACAAATATCTAAATAAAAATAGTGCAGATTTACGAAGTCAGGGAAAAGTTTGATTCTTACATTTTCCCCAGCGGTCAATCTTTCACTATGTGTACAAGTAGTAAGTTAATAAAGTTTTATTACCGAGTCCAGGAATAAAATATTTAAAGATTTTTACGTTATTGCTGGCATATAATGGAAAAGAGGCTTGCTAATACCTCCGTAAGGTTCTGATAGTGTCTGGCATAATTACCACTCGTAATCCATTCAAGTTATAAAGGATTTATAATAAAATTCAAATATCTCACTAAAAGTAACACACTTGAATCTTTTCTGGACACAAAAATAAAATAAAAATGTCACATAGTCAAATTTGCTTCACCCTCGACATTCCACGATCATCCCAAATCATTCACATAGTTGAAGCGCCCGGAATAATTACCACTCAATTACTTGTAAACTATTCAAAATATAAAGTAGATGCTTAATCTATATTAATAAAAGGAAGTGTCTGTCCTCCGTCTGTCTGCTGTCCGCGATGCCCAGCGAAATCTACTCAACGCAGAGATCTGAAATTTTATACATAGGCGGACTAAAGGGTCAGAATGTGCACCTCGAAGCCGGAATTTTAATTTTCGCTTTCGTTCGTGAGTTATGAGTGAAAAACGGGCAGAAAACGTGTATTTTTTGCGATTTCGAAGCATTAGTTTCAGTAATATATTTCAATGTTAAATCAATTACAGCTGACTTTGGCTATTTTTGTCATCATACCTCATAGCCTACCTTGGAAATAAAAGCATCGCGATCGCTTGATTTTGTCCAACGATTCATTTGTTTAGAGTGTCAAGGCCCGCAGATATATGAAATTTTCAACCTACACGTAAGAAGGATATCAACATAGGCTTAATTATGGTCAAACATTGTTCGATTTGAACGAAACTCACTATACAGGGGTTTCCTGAGCCAAGGAACTGGAACCTGAGGTCGCTTTTTCTACCAGGGGACGCTACCTAATCGTGGAATACACTCCACGTGATGTGTTAATAAATATAATGATTTAAATATTATGCACTTAAGTTTTGAAATAATTATCGCGGGGGAAGCCGCGGGCACATGTTATCTTATAATAATAAAACGACGTGTTTGTCTGTCTGTCCGCGATGCCCAGCGAAATCTACTGAACGCAGAGATCTGAAATTTTAAACATAGATGGACTGAAAGGTGGGAGAATGCACCTCGAAGCCGGATTTTTAATTTTAGCTTTCGTTCGCGAGTTATGAGTGAAAAACTGGCAGAAAACGTGATTTTAGCGCTGTCGAAGCATCAGATTTCAGTAATACATTTCAATGTCAAATCAATTGCATTTGGCTTTGGCTATTTTTGTCATACCGTGGAAATAAAATCATCGCGATCGCCTGAATGTTGTAAGCCCACGCTGGTGCATTTGTTTAGAATGTCAAGGCCCCTAGACATACGAAATCTTCAACCTACACGGAAGAGGGATAATTAACATAGACCTAAATATGATTAAACATTATTCGATTTGGACGTAACTCACTATACAGGGATTTTCTGGGTCAAGGAACTCGAATCTGAGATCGCTTTTGCCAGGCGACGCTATCTAATCGTGGTAAGTAGTCCACGTGGTTTAGGTGTTAATAAATATAATGTTTTAACTATTATGCTCTTAATTTTTTATTTTTGAAATAATTATCGCGGGCGAAGCCGCGGGCACATGCTAGTTTATAATATAATTCAAATATTTCCCTAAAACTTTCTCGCTTAAAGACTTTTCGGGATACAAAAATAAAAGAACTGTCGCATAGTCAAATTCGCATGAGTTTTATGTAATTGGTGATGAGTATAACATGAAATAAAAACATATGTGTCAGCTTTTCTAAGGTTCTGTTTTAACCATCAGTAGGGCTGTTGTGTGTAGATTATTTCTGCACTTCACTGGAATCCGACCAAGGGTTAATTAAAGGTTTCGAGTTTGATCATGCCGTGTATTTCTAGACGGAGTAAAAGCCGTGAATAGCCATACTTAGAAACGCGTGACGTCACACACTCAAGTGCTGTGATTGGTCTATCCCGGAATGCGCAATCTATATGGTTTACTGACCTTGGGTTTTTAAAATATTTCGCAAATAAAAAATCACAAAGTAATTCCCCAACAGATACTTCATTCCAGTGCTCTACTGGCGGCTAGTATCCTTTAAGACACGTCCAATAATGGCTGCCACTAGGTCACGTGACCCGTTACTGGGTCATTCCGTGTCAAATCAACACACTTTTAATTAAAATTAAACTCACCATTCCAGATTTGGATGAAATTTTGTAGAGAGGTAATTATCTTGCATATTAAGAGAAATACAAACTTTTATTCAAATATTTCAATCCGTTTTGAAAGTACAGCCATGTAAAGCACTAAAAAAGTAACAAAAATCACATCAAAAACATCTCTTTCAACTAATATAGCAACTCTTCTAATTAACCTACAAAGTTGGGGAAAGTATCGTTTTTTAGCATTTTTTACAAGCGTTTCAATGATATATAACACATAATAGTTCTAATGAAATTTGTTTTTCAAAATTCAAAGTGAAAATTTTGATTTTGAATTTTTTTTAAGTACATTTTTAAAAATTTTCAAAAATCCTAGGAAATATGTTATACCAATGTTAAATGATGTACTAAGTTTGAAAATGGGATGGAAATGGGTTCATGGTTAAAAAATTAAAACATCACTTTTCAAAAATAACCTCAAAAATAACTTGTATGCCCCAATGGAAAGCATAATAAAATAATTTCGACAAATAAATTGAAATAAGGAAAATAACACAATCTTGACATCTTGTTGTTCAATGGAAATTCTTGTCTCATGCCTTATTGGTTTGCAAAGTGTTAAGATAGCACATAAATCCTTTTGATCTGTGTCGTAGGATTTACTGTATGTAATACATCTGTGAGAGGTATTCACAGGTCGACACCGATCAAAAGGCTTTATGTGCTATCTTAACACTTTGCAAACCAATAAGGCATTAGACAAGAATTTTCATTGAACAACAAGATGTCAAGTATGTGAGTTACTTCCCTTGATTAAATTTATTTGTCAAAATTATTTTATTATGCTTTCCATTGGGGCATATAAGTTATTTTTTACCTGATTTTTTTGTAAAGTGACACTTTTTTAATTTTTTAACCATGAACCCATTCCCATCATATTTTCAAACTTGGAACATCATTTAGCATTGGTATAACCTATTTCCTAGGATTTTTTTGTTGAAAATTTTTAAAAATTACTTTTTAAAAATTCAAAATCAAAATTTTTCACTTTGAATTCTGAAAAAAAAAACAAATTTTATTAGAACTATTATGTGTTACATGTCATTGGAAAGCTCGTAAAAAATGCTAAAAAATGACACTTTCCCCACCTTTATAGGTTACTTAGAAGAGTTGCTATATTAGTTGAAAGATATGTTTTGATGTGATTTTTGTTATTTTTTTAGTACGGTACTTTACATGGCTGTAAAGAACGGATTGAAATATTTAAATAAAAGTGTGTATTTCTCTTAATATACATGAAAATAACCTCTCTACAAAATTTCATCCAAATCTGGAACGGTGAGATTAAATGGGTGTGCTGATCTGACACGGAATGACTCTACTGGCGGCCAGTAAACTCAAACTCAAGCAGGTTTGAGTTTAGTGGCCGCCAGTAGTCTGCTGCATGTTGTGGGATAATTACTGGCTGCCAGTACTGGCTAGTGCTACTGGCTGCCAGTACTGTCCCTGTGTGCAGGGGGCTAAACCTGCCTTAAGTTTACTGGCCGCCAGTAGCTACTGGACGTTGAAGGGAAGTACCCCTGCACACTGGGACAGTAGAGGGACAGTAACTGGCGGCCAGTACTGGCTAGTGCTACTGGCTGCCAGTACTGTCCCTGTGTGCAGGGGGCTTTACCCAGACGTCCAGATGGGATTATGATTGAAAGTCAAGTTTTAAGACTAGGGAGGGAGAAAGAGAAGGGAGGGACATCATACTCTCCAGAGGCATACAACGTTATCAATGTGATAACGACCATTCCTATAGCATCTACAAACCTAGAATAGCTATAAAATGAACTGTTCGTAAGTAGTTATTCTCTTATTTATAACAAAGCACTTGAGATCAGTTTTATAGTGTCATTAGATATAAACATAATTCAAAACATAAGACTCTTACTGGTGGGAATATTAATTGCAATAAACATATTGGCTTCATATTGTATGGTAAGGTTGCGAAAAATAAAGGTGATTTATCAAGTAAACTTCACTTATCTATAGGCTCTTAAAGAAAACACAATTTTTTTTAATAACCCAAATCACGCCAGTAGTAGAAATAATTTATTACGAATAATAATTCTTTCGCATTGGCTGAGTGGGAAATGTGAGTCAGTTGGAGAATTTAATGTTGTGCCGGCATGTTGCCATGGTACTTCAAAGGTAGAGCAGCGGCATGCAGAGCCGAAGATCCTGGTTCAAATCCCGGCTATGACATTGCATTTTTCAGTCTGATCCAGCCTTTAAAATGTCCAATTAAAAGGAGACATATTTTGCGGAGAAATAGTGAACAGTAAATTAGTGAATTGTTCATCATAATTATACTGGTGTATTTTTGTGAAAAATCTGGAATTGTACAATACAGATTAAGTATATATGTACCTATGTATGTGTACATATATACATATTGTATAATTTTATCACTATTTATGAACGTAGCCTATATAATCTTCCCCCTTTAGTATACACAATAAGAATGTTCACAATCATATCTTCACCCCTTGCACTTCTGCCGGTTACGTATCACCTTGTAATATGGACGTCCAAGTGGTGCGTAACTTGAAAATGGACCACACTACCACATCTATCCGCCTCAGGACGAACCCCAAATGTATCAGAGCAACAGGGCTGGCATTCGACGTATATAAAGTCCATTTTGTACTACAAGGTGCAGTTAGACAAATACCCTAAAAATGAACACCCGCTGTTTTCTAAGAGTAACCGTTATGATCCAGAGTACTAAAAAATAATGTATAGGCCTAGGTATCTAAATTTTATTAAAACTGAAAGTTGTTTATGTTAAAAAAATTATTATGGGAATTAAATATTTCTTATAAATGACTTGGAATATAGCCTATTTAAATTGAAGTTTGCCAGTTGTCATGGAAAATGAGCTTCGCACGTTGAAGCGTGTGTTAAATTATATAATCAATATTGCTCTGATGAATGTAGGCCTACCTTTAATATTCATATTAGGCTAAATGATCATTCTGAATAGTGGCATGACTTTTGAAGACGAATTTAATGGCAATTCTTTGTTGAGGTGAGGAAACGACGATCAGAAAAAAATAATTTGATGACTTCAAAATTCTGAATTCTGCAATGTAGGCAACTGCAGTCTAAGAAGTTTATTTCTTCCACTATATAATTTTAAAATATTTGTTAGGGTTAGTACCCTACATGTGAAGGTATACCACTTCCACAAAATTCAAATAAAAGAAAAAAGTAATTTTCATAAAGGCAGTATATATTATAGTGAACACCTGTGAATAAATCGAATAAAGATTTAGATCCGAAAGGGGATATTTCTCATAGTTTACGGGTTATTTGAAAGAAAACGTGATGTCTGGAAATGTTAAGTTAAATAGAGAGCGAAGAATCCCAATTTATTCCAAAGCCTCAAATTATAGGCAAGTTGTGGTTCAATTTTATAATATCTATTGTAAATAAGCTAGCCGCAAGTTCACCAAACCTATCATTGAGTGCTTATAAACTGTGCTATTTTTCAATTCCGTTCCCTCAACTTCACCTCGAAAAAAAAAAAAGGTTTACGCATGAAAAAATAGAGCTCTTTTTCCACTTGAATCACTCCCTCTTCGAGCCCTACCCTCGCGGGCAACGATTGCAGAGACGGTTACGAAGTGTGTAGAGGGAGGGGGTAGGCAGTGATTGGAGCATGTGGAATCAGATCATTTGCGGTTCGATTCACTTGAGATCTCATACTTGTGTCCGCCTTCACCACACCGGCCGGACCCCCGGAGTCGAACCTGGGGCGCTAGCTTCTCGATGAAGCGTATTAAAGTAAGGGGCGGAGTTGAGGACAAAGTAGTCTGCTGGCTGATGTTTATATGGAAATGTTTTAATAAACTGAAGGGTAGAGTGAGATAGACTAATTGTTAGCAACGCAACTAAGCTTGTCCAAGTGGAAACTGTAGAAGATGGGGGTGGGTGTACTGGAAACTGACGTTGAGTTTAACAAAGCGGTGGTCAGTCTCTCTCTCTCTCGGTCAACCTCCAGTTCCCCTGCATTTGTTTCTCCCTGCAGAGACAGGATACGGTTTGTATCACTTAAGTTAGAGCTTAATGTGTCGGAGAACCCATGGGAACGCCGTTCAATATCCAAGCTTCAAGTTCCACCAAAGTCTTTGTAGTTACTCAAAGGCCGAACGCCTACTTATTAACTCCTTTCAAAATCTCCCGTATCGTTCTTTTTATGTATTTTCCTTTAGATTCTTTTTTTCTTTCTTATTTTCTCTCCTCCTCTACCAGTGAATTCTCATCTCTAAGCTTTGTCTTTTCTCTACTTATTTCGCATTTTCTTGGAATATTCAATAAATATTTTACTTTATTCTAATAATTATTTCTTCACTATCTATATGTAAGTAGTTTCATCCCTTCTCTATTTATTTAGTTTTTTTATTTTCTGCTCCTTTCATTTCTTCTTTGTTTAATTTAAGTCTTTTCATTTATATAGGCCCTACACTTAATTATTACTATTATTAAGATTGTTCTTGATTATTTTAACATAGGTAATTTCGAGTTGAATTTTGTTATGACTATTCCTTGAATAAATATAAAGGATTGGGTAAATAATAATTACTATCTTACTCTGTTAAACAGAGACATTAATTTTGCGATGTGCAGTCCACGCGGCGGCCTGGAAGCAAGTCGTCGGCCGGTAATGGCTCATGTACGTAACTCCTCAATTCAAGCGCACGGATTTCTGAATTAGGCCTACAGTTGGAATAATCACATGTCAATTTCACCACACATCCCATCAGGATGTATATAAGGGCACTATTAGGTAAGGTAAACACATCTAACAAATGGTTACCAAAATTTGGTTTGACCGGAGGTGATAAGCTTCATTGCTTGGCACTCCGGGGGTAAGGGAGGGCACAAAAAAAGTTAATAAAAAAAATAAAAATAAAAAATTTGGAATAATCAGTACTGTTCTCATAGAAGATGTTGAAAATGATCTCCGTCTACCACTACACATTTCTGAAATTTTTAAAAAGAAATGTTGCATCCACACGCAGTAATTCTTCTTGTGAAATTGCTGCAATTTGTCTTCTTATTTTTTACTTCAGTTCTTCAATTGTACAGTATGACTGTTATTCTTGCATTTATTTTAGTTCCCCAAAAATAAAAATCACATACAGTAAGATCTGGAGATCTTGTGGTCATAAATCCTTACTAATTACCTATCTTCAAATGCTTCTTCAATGAAATCTAAAAAGAGATCTGCAGTACGCTTCCTAGCAAGCATATTATAAGATAAACGATCGTGATTGGTCTATATTCGAAAATTTCTAAACGTTATTGGTCAATATCAAACACGTGGCGTATTAATGGAATAGGAATAGTAATATTACGAGAGGTTCCGATTTTATCAATAAATTAACGAGCAATCAAGTTACAGGCCTAGAGTTTTATTGGGACTATGTAGCGAATATTTCAAGAATTAAGAATATAACCTAATGAATAATTAAAACCACGAAAATGAATAACACATCGTTAATTGTATCATTGAGATAGCTGATGGAAAAACAGTCGATATATCGCGATGTTGGTGCAGCTTGCGGTTATCAGCTGTTGTTAGAGAAAACTCTTTGATACCATGCTTATATCGGGTTATATTTCCACCTAAGCACTAGTATGAGATGAAAAGAATAGAGAAAGGTTGAAAAGGAATCAAAAATGCTGTAGAATATCAATTGTATAATATTGAGTGTAATTCTAAAAGAACAGTTTGTAAATTATGAAAGAAATGAGATATTTTAGGTTAGGTACAGTTTTGGTATGTATAAGTTTTACACAAAGTCAATGCTAATAACTAACAGATAACTTAAGTTTAACATTAAAAGACGAATACAAATATGTTGTAATAAGTACAATAATTTCAGAGAGTAAAAAATGTCCTTGTGGAATAGAACAATAGAAGTTTTCTATATTGTTTGTTAGGAACTGATAAAATTATGTTCGTATATATTTGCAGTTGGTTAAAACTAAGAAATTATTAAGTTATAGAAGATACGTCAGTATATAAAAATCAAGTATGAAATCGTTATAGATGATACGTCAATATATAAAAATCAAGTATACAATCTGTAGAATAATCTTCTATAATGGAGCTGCAAAACTGTAATTTGTAGATATCAGTGTCAGGTTAGAAATCTTCTTATAGTTGTCTATATCTTCTTTTTATTGTAGTTATTGGTTGTAAAAATTAGTTATAAGGAATATAAAGCGTGACGTTATTTCAATTTTGATTCCTTTTCAACCTTTCTCTATTCTTTTCATCTCATACTAGTGCTTAGGTGGAAATATAACCCGATATAACCATTCATTAGCACTAGCTGAAAATATGCAATTTATTAATTTCTTTGATACCAATAATAATATCTAGTGTCTTTAAGTAAAATGGTAGCGAAAGTAAGATAATGTAGTCGCCCATATCCGTGTCCCATTCCCAAAAGATATCCAACCCAGATATACAATTTTGAAAGAAAAAATCGTTCTCAAGCTATGTTGATCACAGACACAGAGACACACACACACAGACATTTTCTGAAAACTCTATTTTGTACTCAGGGAACCTTAAACGTATACTTACGCTGAAATTTCGACATAAAGCTTCAGGGTGGAACACAATAATTCCTCTACTTACAGTACCCAGAATACAGGTAGAGAAAGTGAAACGAAAAGCTGTTGCTGGAAAGGAGGCATCCCTCGACTGAACCTCTAGAATTCTAGATTATGTGCACAAAAAAGTTGACTGTACCGTCTTAAGAGTAATATTTACTGACTGCTGATTCTACAGGAATGATCAGACAGACAGTTGAAAGGAATGTTCTTATAATATGTGGTGCTGTGTGAGTAAATAAGATATGAATCACTGCCTGCTTAAGGAATAATAGGAACAAATATGAGATGAAACATGGTGATAACTCTAACGTGAGGTGATGGTGCGAGAGAATGACACAGACAAACCGGAATCAAGGACACAGATATTATTTCATCTGGATTCCTCAAGACGCTGCACGTAAAGAATGACAGAACAATACGATGAAATAGTCCCACTGCATTGCCTTAGCCCTGCATAAATTCCCTTTAATTAAATGTATAATGCCAGAAAAATATGTACTTGCAACTAATGAATCCTACTTCAAAGCCCTGTTCAGATATTTTTTTTTCAACCTGATATTGCACAAAACTGCGTAGTTGAATTATCTAAAGTAATGCTAAAAGTCCCGACAATTTTACTGATAATTTAAATAAGCTTAACGAATGATAATTTCTTGATAATTGTTTCTGGAAATACTTAGCTCCTGGCAAGATACACGAGTTTCAAAAGAAAGATAAAATTACCAAAGTTAAAATCATCACAATCGGCACAAGCCCATTTCAAAATTATACATCAAAGCAAAGCACATAACCAAATAAATCTATATACCTAATGGCACTGATAGATGTCTAGTCTCCTGTAAAATGAAGTTCACTCCACTATATTGTTTTATTCTTTCATATTTGTAGGTGTTAAGTCAGCATTAAGTTCAATGATATTTTCAAAAATTTCTTTAGCAAATATATCAACGTTTATGATGCAATGATTATTAGAAAAATAATAATCAAGGGATAGAGAAAGGAGTCTCTGCCTATATCGCTAGATATAATTATTTTAATACATTTATTTGATATTTTATGTTTGCTGTATCACTTACTTATTTATAATTGATTTATAATTTGTTTTTTAAATGTTCGTGGATATGAAAGAATCATAAACAACTGCATAGCTTAGTTTACTATCAGTGTGGTACGATTCTAAATTATGTAGTTTTAAGAAGCCTATTTTACTGGCTAAGAATTCAAATGAAATAATCAAAATAGAAGATTACGCCACATTTTATTTTATTTTATGTAAGAATTCAAATAGTCTTCGGGATTGTATATAATCATTAAATAGACTTAATTTAATAAAAATTGAACGTGTTAAAATTCATTAAGCTTTCTTAAATGTTACATTTCTCATTACGGTAGCAAAAATTGTCATAGGCCTACTTCGTGGTTGTAGATTACATTCCTTATATTGGCAGCCATAAACCAGAAAGTCATAACCTATTTCTGTGCATGTGCATGTTGATATAGGTGGTATAAAGCAGGGCAGCTAGAGGCTTCAATACCCGGTACGTAATTCATTAGAATAAATCCAATATTAATTATTATGATTTTCTCTCCTATTAACAGCTGTGATCAGTTGTACGTGGTAATTATTAACCTACTCGCCAAATAAAATCTCTCTCCTACCACTTGTAACATAAATAATTATTATGTACAGAAATCATATATTTCAACTGAGGAGAAAAGCTGAACTCTTCAGGATAAGAATACCGGTAATGATTTATTTTTACGTAAATGATTTAGAAAAAAAAAGACATCTCTTCCATGATCTTAATGAAAACTCAAAAGTACGTTCTCTTAATAACCGTTAAGATTAACTTATTGTTAGATTATTCTAAGAATAGCGTTTTATGGTTGTTAGGCCAATGTTGCACTACTATGGAGTGTACTCTAGAATCACGGCTCTTAGAAGTCAGAAGAGGAATGCTTCTACCGTGCACATAGCGTGAGATATTCACCTTCACATGTTCATCACAGGAAGATTTGCAGGAGTTGTGGGGCAGGGTGTAGTAAACTGCACAAGTTAAGACATTAGATCTCGCAGCTTCAGAATATTGGGTTATCCGTGGCACGCGGAGAACATGTCGTTGCGGCGGGCATTCCATTCCATCCCTACCTGCCTCCTTCCATCGTGTTGCAGCTCCAAGAAAACACACTTTGCCCTCAAGTACTGAGTATCGACCGACCCTCTTTACCCAATATTCTGTGTCACTTCATATAAACGAATGAAATGTTACAGGGGATTAATACTTTAATTAAACTATTGCTTCGCACTACATTATTTTAATAACTTAATATGTACGTAGATCACACTTCATTCACTACCTCTCTTCAGGATGCATTGTAAGCACACCGGACTACTAGTAGACCATGTTAAAGGATTCGATACAATAGAAATTATGTTAATAACAAAATTCCAAATGCAAATTTGTAAATGCGTAAATATAAATGTACTGTAAATACGTGGAGCTAATAGGCTACATACTTAAATACGCACAGACGATTGTTTTTGTACTTAATGTGGGCTGTGGACCAAGAGCTAAGCTAAGTTAGTAACTAAGTGAATGCTAGTCAGTTGTGGTTTTTTTAATTGAACGGACGCTACAACAAAAATGATCCGTACTGGGGGAGAAGGCTGGAGAAACCTAGCTTAGCTTACCCAGCGTGGGACTATGTGCACTGCTGACCCAGATGACGTAACTCACTTAGTTTCCTTAGCTTAGCTTTGTTTAGTCTGCGAATGGCACAACTACATGCTAAGCTAAGTTAGTTAGCTTAGCATTTATTATATTCATTATGATACATTTATTATAAAATTTAATTTACAATCTTCATGACTTTGTACCATTACGTGTGTGTATATATATATATATATCTTTGTTTAGTGCATAATCCGTATTTGTAGCGTTTCTCTCTTTTACTGTATGCCTTCAATATGAATATTTATATTGCAATGTATGTATGCATTTAGTATTCATTTTATTTATTCAGTTCAATTATATTAAATTTTAAGTTACTTCATTCCAGCACAGACCTTCTTCATCTCTTAGATGTTGAATTGTATATTCTATCGATTTTGTTGTTAAGATTTTGTACTATTTCAATTGTTTGCTAGAATGGAAAAGAAAACCTAATTACCTTAATTCTGCCAGAATAAATGAATAATTGAATAAATAAATAAAACAAATAAACCTTGATACATTCATCGATTTTATTGGGGTGGTGTGTTATTTATATTTCCAAGTACAGGAAAAGGCAAAAATTATACATTTTACTTACATTTCGAATGACGATTCTATTTTCTAATTGACATTACTCAGACACAGTCTCATTTAAACACGTTTTCATAACTTTCAGGTCACATTTAGGCAGTAAAATCTAATTACTTAACAAATTTGAGTATCACCCTATAGCAACAGGTAAGACTGAGCAAATAGTAGTAATGGGTGTAAAGACATATATTCCGTTATTTATATTGAAAGCATTAAAGGAGGGTGTGACTGGACGCCTGCACAATTACTTTGATTATACAGCATCGCGACATCGCGAACACGCAAGCACACGCCTGTGTTTCCACTGATTTTATTGTCACCACCACGACAATACTCTGTGCCTGGCACCGTCCACAAGCAGACCAGCAATCATCACTAACAGATAACTTACGAAACAAATACTGTACATAAGTCACAGGTAAGGAAACATTTTTACGGTCGAAGCAGTCAGCAATACTATAGACAAAGGTTCCCAACCTATATCATTGATTGATGACTGACTTACTCCGTTTAGTTCCTAAGTGAAACATAGGGCCGGGGAGCGCGGAGCGGTGGCATTTGTCACATTAGAACTACAAAGTTTTGGCAACCTCACGGTGAAAGAATTAAGTGGTCATATTATATGAATTTATATCAAAGTTATTCTACAATGCTCCGCTACGGCAAACGCCTCTGCTCCACGTGCTTAACTATGTGTACAGTATTATGCATTATTTAGACTATCTGTTCAAAATTTGTTACTTAAGAAAGAAAGTTGCTGAATTAACTTTAATATAACACGTCTTATTGCTGTACAAGCCGCAGTCAATATAACAGTGGTGCAGTATAACAGTGAGCTGTATTGCCGGCATGGCAGACAAATAATGGTGTTGGCAGCATCATATGATCGTTCGAAGACAACCGACAGACCGCGTAACCATGCGAAGCAGATGTCGCAAGAATTTAGTATAACCTGATAATATCCGTATTTTACGGGAAACGTTTTCCATAGTTCAGCAACGTTGGCATTTAATAATTTTAATCACCTCCTGTAAACATTAACTTATACACGCATAACCTCAACAGCGTGAACGTAGGCTGCTTGTGAAGAAAAATGCCTTGGAGAGTGACGTTCATAATGTTATAATATTTCAAGAAACAGTACTTATCAACTTGCTTCATTAGCAACTATAACAGTAATTTTCGTAATTACGTTTTACCTAAGACATCTCCAGTATTAAATTTCAGCGAGAAGTAATCAACTTGAATAAATGAATATTAAATAACTGATCGTGTTTTGCTTACTTAAAACAGTCACATTAATTTTATGTCATGAATGCCTTTTAATTGTATCCTGACGATCTGAAATGCTAGATCAATTCAAACAATTCAATTTCAGTAATTTTATTAATTATATAGGCTATTATTTGTTTACTAGTCATATTATAAATGCAACTCGTGACTGGAACAAGCCACCGCGATTTCCACGTAACCGTGGAAGTATCTATGACAATTAGACTGTCAGATAAGGTAGCTCTGATTGAGTGGAGTTTAGCCTATTGGTTCTTCACGCTCCATCGGCAGGTTGGTGTTTAAGAACATTAATAGCAGCATTAAGTTAATGTAACTTACGACCATCTACCTGGGATCAGGCCCTATAGTTACTCACACGTTAACGTTGCTCACAGTTATGGTAGGCCTATAACGGTCTTACTAATAACACAAACCAACAGCTATTTTGGTGCCTTAGATTTTATACTTATTCTTTGGTATATTTAGGTCGCTGATGCCAAATCTGCCATTAGTTTTGCCCTATCAGTTTTAGTTTTGTGAGATATGGTATTACCATTATGCATATTATCCCAATTTACGTTTTGGTAACTAGTAGGGCAGTACCGATTAATCGATTAATCGATTAAACATTTAATCGTCAATCAATTACATTTTCCGATTAATCGGTTTAGTCGAATTCTGAAAAACATTTTCGAGAAATGGGTCAAATGACCAAACTTCTTTCTCTCGCTTCTCCGGCCATGGCACATCATGTGTCATTCAGCCTATTGTATCTAAACAATTCCCGTTATTCAGAGACCTGAAGGGCAGTTTAGTTTTGCAAGTCTTGGCTGAAAAAGGAACCGGAAATTTAAGTTTTGTATATATTTTTTCACTAGTTAACTAATAATGGTAATCATTAATTCAGGATTTCTTCTGTCTGTAGTGTAGTAGTTATTAAACGTGTAAAACAATATTAAATGTACAATTTGGTTTCGTTTAAAATACCTGTTTGTCGATTAATCAGTCGATTAATTGGTCGATTAATCGAGTAAAGTCAAGGGTTAACTCGATTAGAAATTTTAATCGATTTTCAGCCCTAGTAACTAGACAGAAATATAAGTTATATGTTGCGATTTAAAAAATTATGTAAAAGAGAATGTCAGTTTTAATATCTGAAGTTTAATCAAGTGATAAAAAAGAACAGATGCAATCATATAAGAATGCTGTGTGATTATACATCCTTTTGCCTGTGTTTTAATGAAATAGTATTCAAGTTTCTGCACAATGTAGTAATGTGATGTGTTCACGACAGGAGAAATAAAATTAAAACGTACAAGTAAACGGACACCCAACATATGTAATAAACGAGGCGCGGAGAATAAGAAACCTTCTATTAATCCGTCATCAGGGGCGGACGAACAGAGAGAGTTATTTATATTCCGATGTGGTTTGGCGAGGTGGGAAAGAACGCCGACTCTAATAAACCGCAAGCCCATGTCATTCCATTTCACAAGAAATAAGTATTAGCACATACCTCACTGAACACACATTTTTGCCACATAACTTGAAGAATCAAGGATTTCCTCGAGATGATATAAACACCTACATGATATTGGGAGTTTATAATACCACGAAAGCACAATTTAGAACTTTCTTAAGAATTCAATCATCAAATTTTGAGAATACACACACACACGGATATTGTCATTTCTCAAGAGAAGCCTCACCATTAATAATTATTGTTATTATATTATACTATCTACTTGCTTCTACCTCTTATTCCTTTATTATTTCCGAAAAAAGATATAAAAACAGAAAATGTGTACTTTCTAACTTTTTATCACAGTCCATTACAAACATTCATATTTTTAAAGTCTACTTTTCAATAGAATGCCAATTCTTATCGTTTTTAAATTATGGAATATTTTCATATACAGTAGTATAATATCAACCTTCAAAGTCATCTAAAAAGATGACAAACACAGACCAGGATTTAGGCTGAACAAAAAGAGTTAAGAAAATACTATTTAGTTTATTTAAGGTTTATTGCAATCTGATCAATAACAATACACAAAGGTATAAATGTATACATTAATTTTCTGACAAGCCTAATTTTTGTTTAATCAGAAGTTAAATAGAAAAAGTCCTAAAAACTGTACAGGTCAACGTGACGGTGTTCCCATGGAAGTCATAGGGGTTGAGGAACGTAGTGACTTTACGACGCTCTTGGGAGAGGAGCTTTGGTCAACGATCGAGCAGAAGAGGATGTCGCGAAAGCATCATGACACGGCTGTTACGGGGTTACACAAGCCGTGTATTGGATTTGCTCAAGCACAAACATTGAGTGTCATTTACCGAAAGCACCCTACGTACAATGGAACACCGCATTGCCTTTTGTATGCTACATGCATTACATTATAGGCCCCTGTAGTATAGTCTCTGATTCGCCTGCTGTCTGCCACCGAGCAGGAAGGGTTGCCTATATGCCAGGCGAAGTGAGGGGAGTCTATCGACTGTGTAGGAAGAGTAGGAGGCAGTTGAACGACTGAGCCCTTTTGGCAAAGGAAACACCATTTCACAATCTCGCTATACACATATGTCATCTCATCTGTGAATTACAGTCTGAACGCTGAAATCTACAGCAAAGCATGAGGCTGAAAACTGTATGGGAGGTAAAAGGAGGGTTTAAAAGGTGGGAATAGAGGGTATGAGGGAGAAGGGGAGTGTGAAGTTAAAGGGGTGAAGTGTGCAGAAGAGGAGGAGGGATGAAATTAAATAAGAGTGGAAACGGCGAACACACAGACACAGACACACACATACATCTACCCCTAACCTGCAGAGCTGCTCGGACCATTACCTGTGGTTTTCCTTTCGGAAGGGAAACGTGGAGTTGAAATAATAATTACACACAAAAAAGCGTTTTGTTGAGCAGAGTGATCACACAGAGACTGGCTTGTCGATGCTTGTGATACATAAAGTGATGGCGCTCCAGTGTCAACTCTTAATAACGTTCAAGGGTTTGACAGGTCAAGACAAGGGCGCTCAACACAGAATAATAACAATAATCACATACGTATAAACATATATAAATATATTCATATAAACATAGCACTTACTCGGTGGTATTGAATGAATCTTGTTTTATTGTACCATTTATTTGTTTCAAACTGATAATATCCCTAACGGAATTTTCTAAAATCCACATAATTCTTCCTTCGGAAGCAAAGTAAGTCCCACTGACGAAGATGGCAAATTACAGAACCGTATATCATTTACAGAAGCTATTTGGCACCAGTAATGGCCGATTCACGTCATATCTGCCGTTTCCTATCCTAGAGGTCTTCCAGCCCTACGGTCCTTGAAAAAAATTGAAACTGTCGCTTCAATCTGGTTAAGTGTACAATATTGAAATCTCCATGTTTTTCAATTATCAGCGAAATTGTCTATACTTACTGAATTTCCTCATACTCTCATCTAAAGAGAACACAGAATTATAAAGCTAATGGCCATAGCGAAGGGGGAACTTAGAGACACGAGAAGAATAAGGTGCGATTGGTTGCCAGTCTCCTGTAGTTCAGACCGAGGAACTAATCTGAAGACATTACAAACATTCAGGTAAAGAATTCAATGTAATAGGCCCAAATCGCCTTATGAAAAAGAAACCCCCGAAATCCATATTGTAAGATTGACAACCTGTCTAAGTGTTACATTTTACTTTCTATGTCAACCATACTAATAATCCTATAGCCAATACATGAAATTGTTGACACTCTATTTCTAGCATAGCTGCATTTTATGGATTGAATTGGGAATTCTATTATTTTCTCAAAAATAAATATAAAGGATATGTTTTTAGGATATTTAAATATATATACATAGTGCATTCTAAATGGATTAAATTTAACAAACTCAAAGGATTGGTCCATCGATAATTGCTACTCACAAATTCGACAGTCGTTAATCGATAAAATATAAACAAAAAATATGTAGAGTTTTAATACAGTATTTTTGAAAATGTCAATACATTTTGAGATGTTTATTTTATTAATGTACAACATTCAATATGTACGTTGTCCTATATTAGTTTATATTTGCAAAACAGAAGTAAAATAATTTTTCTTTGCATATAAACGTCTGACTTACAGTTCGTTCAGAGCAGAAACTCATCGAACATTATCGCTAACTCATACGTTTATTGACTGTAAAGCGAGCATACACAATTGTCCCTAACTTGTACATTTCAAGTAAGATCTGAATAGACTATAAGCAAAGAGTCACAGGTACATTTATCAAAAAGACTTGTAAATACTGGTACGAGAAAGGTCCAGAGATTAGATTTGCAAAGCTCGTTTGACTCCAGGGTATTGTCTACACACTTTGTCGCCTGGTACTTAAGATACGATACACCCCACATCATGGCAACAAGACACCATGTTGACCAGTTTTAGGTTGTACGGGAAAGGGGTTAGTTTGAAAAGCGTCACGAACACCTAACCATGTTACTGGAAGGTAATGGTCCAAGTGTGGTACGGACTTCAAAGGAAACCCTCACCACTCCTCTCTTCATTATTACCATTACACTCTGCTAATAGCTAGCACTGCACCGGGGTAGTCTTACATACACTCTCTCACAATTAAAATACTTTCCTTTACTGTATGTCTGTGTACAGTGAATGGTACTGTGCACGCTAAAGTTACGTTCAAATCACATCCTTTCGCATAACCTCATACTCCTATTCTGCAAAGACGTTTACATTGCTTCAGATCCACTCTTTGTGGTCTACTATTCGACCAAAAAACGAGTTGTGATCAGGTCTACTATGGAATTCAGGGAATGCGGAGGGGCAAGGGATGCAATCAAGTACTATCATAACAATGCATCATGCAACAATTCAGGAATACAGCGTTGCTATCTATTTCTTCATTGTGACAGTATTATTTGATCGATTAGATCACTTTGATGTAGACTGTATCTCAAAGCCCTGCCCTTCGACTGACGTCATCATTAATAATCAAAATTAGCTATAGTCTATGCGTTTATTGATAGAAAAATATGTCTAGTACGTTATATCTTTCTTCGAAAACAGAAACTAGAAGATTGGAAGTATATGGTACGCGAGATTCTATCTTTTGAAAACACACTATTGTTCTTGCTCAATACTAGTAGGAAAGGCTTAAATCTGGACAGGGAGGAATAAGCCTCTTTTTTGCCTAGTTTTGGCGTTACGCAGTTAGCGTAGCCTTCCGTTATTTGATTTTCATTTTTGTCCATAAAAATTGTATAAACATCGTATGGGTAAAATCTGTTGTTTTATGATAGCATTTGAGCCAAACCTAGGTTCACTCATGAGATATATTTTCCATGAATTTTTATACAGAACAATAATCAAGAATATTATGGGCTCATAGGCTTCCGCGGCCCGAGATGACAATATAATCTTATATTTACATCTTATATAGGCCTAAAGAAGAAGAACTTTTATTATGTTCCTTAAGGGGAATATTTATGGAAATTCCGCGCATGCTTAAAAAAAATCCTTTGCCCTCACTTTTCCAGCCAAAGTTTTCAGACATTGCATATACTTTATAAACACTGTCCGGTCTGTATACAGGGTGGTCCTAAACTATATGCCAAAATGTCAAGGTAAGTAGAGGGCACCTAAATAAGCATATTTCGTATCGGAATGCGTGTGCGGTAATGACACATAAAAGCGCTAGCTTGTAAAGCAGTATGAATCACAGGAAACTGAAAAGACAAGTAAAGATAAAAGAAAACAAATTTATTAACAGTTTACAAGAGGTGCTCGAAAGGCTTTGAATATGACCCCAAAAGAAAAAAAAAAAACAAAGCAGGTTAAATCAGGAGAACGCGGTGGCCAGGGAACTGGACCGCCCCGTCCTATCCAATGCTGGCCGTAGACAGCGTCCAGGTGATTCCTGACGTTTCGACAATCTTATACGAAATCTGTCTGTGTCGATTTTGTATAGGATTGCGTGTGTCGAAAGTAGGATTTGCGAGGGATGGTTGGATGGAGGTATTGAATAGTGGGCTCATGTAAGCGCGGCAATGATCCTACGGGTTCCATAAAATATGCATTATTCCTTTAGCTTGCTTAGGAATTATCGATTGCCATTCTGGAAGTAAGTAAGACCTAAAGAATACAAAAACACAATGATAAAAATTACTTTTTAATATATAGCCTATTTACCATTAACAACCCCCCTAAAAATACTTTTTTTTGCTATATTATAATACTCTTATTATACGTGAATTAAAAGTATCATAATGTCATACATTACAATTCAGAATTTCATTATAACACTGTTGTGATATCCATTAGTATCGTACACGGAACAATCTTCAAGCAATGAAAGCAGCAATTAAATTCTGTTCATGTTAATTTTAATAGCCTATTATACTAACTGAGTTCATTTCGTGTGTTTCAATGTGCATTGCTTTGAAGTTATAACGTCACGAGAAGCCCTGAGCTGCCTACACACCGTCATCTGCCATTTATTGCAAAGGACGACAGTCGATTCGTTTGTTTGATAAATTATAAGGTATTCTAATAACTGAAAACTTAAGACATTTAATTATGGGCGAACAAAAACAGTTGTATGCAATGTCACTATAGGCTCGTTGCATATTTACTATTATTTGGTTTGAAATAGTTTATCTTCATGAGTTAAAGAAAAAGTTAAGCTGATAATATCAAACTAAGTAACAAATAATGAAATACGGACATGTAGATTGTATGTTCAATACTTTATTGTCTATGTCTCCATAATCGATTTAATTAAATAAGTCAAATACTCTTCACCAGCAATAATTCCTCTGTGCTGTCAATATCATCTTCAACAGACTAACAAACCCTAGTGTGAAATTGTCAATTGCTTTTCTCATATAAAAATAAGTTTACGTGATGATGACGTCTCCTTGTCCGGTGCCGCATTGTATTTTAACCGAACTCTCTCCGATATTCCTCCCGACCCCTTTACAGCCAACGAGCAACCAACATTCAATTCAATCGCAATTTCAATTTAGAAATAGAGTCACCGTTATACATTTATAATAGGGCACAATACAAGCAACTCTGTTCTCCTATATTATTTCACAGTCAAACATCAAAAGATGGAATTCGTTAATCAAGTTATACTTTGAAGGCAAGTGAATAGAGAGACACAGAGAAATGTAGAGGTGGAGGGAGACCATTTTAACGAAGCAATATGGCGGATGTGGGAAAAGAGGAGACGAATATGATGAAAGATGGCGCAACAACCCTCCATACCACCCATCCACCCACTTTGGCTGCCTATATTTTAAATAGAAAATTTAGGAATACAATTTCAACCAATACTTTAGAGAGGGAAAAGATAATTTTCCAATAATAGAGAAAAGTGAATACCATTTAGCCAATTACAGGTTTTTTAATGGCAGCAAATTAGAATCAACAAGAGTTCGGCGGCTCAGGGAATTACATTGGTGAAATGAGATCATAATCGACTTTTATTTTGAAATTAAAGTGGGAAGGGCAAGCGAACACAGTTACCCTAAGTTTTCATTTCATTGCAATGTATATGTATAGTAACATAGGCACAGGCCATATTCTCTTTATTTATGTAACCGTAGAGCGTATACAGCGCACGTGCCAATTATTTGAGGCTTCAAAATCAATTCGTTTGTCAGAATATTTATTGACTTTGAGAACTATGTCGAGGAGCTCGTGATGTTGTTATGACTTTATGAGATACTGTACATATTCCCCCTTCATAATCTGTAGAGAAGGGGTAACTGCGGTAACACGGTTCGATTCACGGCACAGACACCCGCTTATCTCAATAACAAAGAGCACATACGATTTCTCCCCTTTCTCTTGGCAAATATTTGTAAATCATGCAAAGCCTTTAGTTTAAAAAAGCTTAATAATAAGTAAACATAGCCTATCATACATTACCCAAATACTAGCAAAGAAATAATATAATATTTCTGCAATAAACTGCATCATATTTTAAGATTCATATGAGTTTGAAAACGATTGTTATTTTACACTTGTGTTATACAGAAGGCTACTGGTATATGCATCTCTATTAAATTTATTTATTAAATTTATTAATTTGAATCCGTGAACATTCTAAGTGGGGTTTCCTGTAAATTAACATTTTTAATAAATAAGAATTTCCCCTTAAATATTTAACTTTTTCTGTCTATTATTTCTACGAGTAAATTTTGTTACACCTAAGTTAGAACGTACAAGCACTCTTTCGACTATCTCACGAAATTAGCTTTGGGTGAGTAAGTGAAATAAATTGACGAATTTGAAAACGGGTGGCACGAATACGCTCTTTACATGCTTTATATTGGTTACTGGACTACGGAAATTGTCTGCATGTGCTGAGCTCATATTTTTGCATAATAAAAAATCAATGGGTTTTATTTATGATTCATATTTAAAAATTGGTGTAAAAGCTAAAGTTTGGATACTGTAATATGTTTAATATAGAATATGCGTTTCGCTGCGGAAAGACTAATGATGGGTGATGAATGGCATGATTGAAACAATAGTGACATTTTAGAAGCCACTGTCCTCTCTGTTTTTGTATAATGTGAACTGTGTTTTTTGTGTTTTGTGGGAATTAAAAAATAAAAGTCACGGATTGTTTTTTATTATGAAAAAAATGTTTTTCACAACGAAAATTTAAATGGACAGTGATGAAGTTATAGAATACGGGAAAATGGTAGGCAGACAGTAGAGTGGTGCCGAGGGGGTGGGAGAAGGGGTTGAGTTTGATGCTTTTCACATATACACAATAATAAAAAACGTATGAACGAAAATAAAAGCAGACATAGGCTTAATTTATTTGCGTGTATGAAGTATGTGTTTTGAATAGCAACAGACTAACGACAATCAAAGCCTTAATGGACACATATCGAATGCTTCCCCTCCCCTCCACATGTATAAGGACAGGGTGGGGGTGTGAGGAGGGGTGGGAACTATCATGATCGAGTACAATTATTCAAGGCAAACTGTAACAATGCATTCTGTCACAGACACAATGACAATTGAGTGTACAACACTCAACAAACTGGTCTAAAATCTGCAACTAACAAAATGTTGCGAAAGCAGTATGAGCATTTTAAGAAATAGTTCATACTCTATGGAGGAAAAATACTGGTAGGCCTATGTCTGTTCAGACAAATGATCTATAACACGCCAAACGTAATAATAATTTACTGTGTTTTGTTTGTATTAGTAATTCCAGATTTAAACTATCGTGATAATATCGCATATCTTTCTCTACCCCCAAGGATAGATAAGGCGATTATGTCACTTCACACCATAACATAAAATAAGTGACTGCATTGCGGGATATGCGCAAACAGTTGCCTCAACCTTGGGCAAGGATGTAGGCTACACGAGCTATCCTCACAAAAATAAAACTGAAATACTTTAACTTGTCAGTGGGATAGCTGGGCTAGGCTATTATAGGCTAGTTGTCAATTCTAGGAATTTGATTTGCTAGATTACACTCAACATTAAGTCATGCCATAGATTGAAATCTTCAATCCACTTCTCTGGAGTACTTAGATTTCTATGATCACATATAGGTAAGCAGTGGATTAACTAAAAAAGTGGTGGAGAAGTAGTATCATAAATCACAAGAAAAGACCCGAGAAAAACAGATACATATCGTATTATCTTAGCGAATCTCAACAGACTTGAAAGGGATTTTGAAACATGGGTATTTGTGCCACAAATAAGATAGGCTATGGAAAAGACTTATTTTTTCTTACAGAATAAAATACAGCATTATTGTTTTCTCACATTATTGTGTTATCAAATCTATTTCAATTGTTAAAGATAGTCTACAATATAAAAATTGAACATAGGTTCACTACATAGCTGAAGAAAGTAAACCTCGTTATTAAATTATTTGGATGTGACGAGTTCAATTACCTGTTTAAGCTTTATTATTGCTCTCTTACAACGTTATACATGTTACACATGTTCGATTCTTGCTGTTGTCCGGATTCTACAGTAAACCGAAAGGATATGGCTTGCTTGCTCATATCAGATGTCTGTAGATTTACAGACATGTAAAAGACCTCCTGCGGGACACAATTCCGGCACACCGGCGATACCCACAGACTCGTTGCAGCACATTCTCGTCGTTGAATAACCATAAAAACAATCAACCTAAGAAAATATATTTCAGTTCGTACGAGCTGCAGAAGATTGAATTTGAATGGTTTGTTAATGTATTTTACTAACTAATAACTACAATCATGACTAATTGTTATTATCACTTATTGTGTTATTATTATTGTTATATTACTATATTAAGGTGTTTGATGTGTTTCATTAATATGTCGCGTGGGTGTGTAATATTCCCGGCTCAAGCTGAATAATGCTTAAATGATGATGCATTTTTAAGGCACATGTCTATATCCTTGACAAGGATTGTTGCCGCAGTGGCCAATCCATTGCCCCTAAATCCACATGATCAGTCCGCCACTGTGGACTCCATGCCCTCCCACTTCGCAACCACCAAAGCCAAAACCCCTTCCCCTCCCTATCACAAGCTTTCCAGTTGTCAGTTTATATAAAAGAGCATGGTGCTACCCCCGAACGTCACGACTATTCACACTGTAACGCCACTGGGCTGCAGGCAACACTGGCATACGGTCTCCGAGTCGAATCTCTAGCAGATCCTCTCTCATGTAACATGTTAAAACCCTACAATAGTTAGTAGGTATAGCATAAAGAGATAGTGAAACCACAATCCCTTTCGATGTATGAAAGCCTCATTAGTTGCTGGTGATTGAGTTGGACATACTGGGGATATACAATTCACAAGCTTCAAACCGACCACAAAGCATTGATGATTCTAGACTAGCAGTTATTGTTGGTTTAACATAGTTTTGTTTTGGCGAAGACCGCTCAATACATCGATATGGCAAGCACCTCGACATCAATAAATTATGAAAACAATTAGTGGTAAAAATATTCCAACAAGACACAAAAGATGTAATCAACAATATGTAAATTTTACAATATTGTATAATAACCATTGTTCTTCTCCTAATTCTTCTTCTTATCCTCCTCCTCTTCCTCCTCATCCTCATCCTCTCTTCTTGCTCATAATCACAACACATAGAGCAAGGAAATAATAATACCAATAATAATGATGATCGTTCACGACATGAGGAAAAGGCAAAATGGGAATAATCGAAAACATGTAGGCTATTACAATCTTGTGAGGAACAAAGAGACTTCAAGGCATTATATTATTAATGCGCCCGGTGTAATATCAATAACCCCTAAGTAGCATTTAAATAAATTCTGCCGATGGCTTTAAAAATAGCTTGTAAAATACTTCGAAGACAATGAAAAGATAATTGGAGAGAGCACTACGATGAAGGAAAAACAAGGAATGGTGAAACAAAAAAGAAAGAACGAAGGAAGTAAGAAAGAAAAAATAACAAAGAAAGAAAGAAAAATATACAAACATACAAAAAAGTAGAATGAAAGTACAAAAACTGAGTTGCATTTTAACTAGTACAGTATTACTGGACCATTAACTGTTCGCATTCAGTAGATTATTGGTTTATTACATTTAAAAATACAGCGACAGTTTTCTATAATTACTGCAAATATTGCAATATAATTCATCAGTGATGGACCTAAGAAAAGCACCAACATAATGATGCAGACTGTTTCATTGCAATAGTGACAAAGGAATAGTGAAAACGCGTAAGGTATATTCTACTATTAGGGTTAATTATTAGTATAAACCCTTTTACTGTTTTAGTAATTTGACAATTTTCAGTGCTAAGCCATACATTTAGTACCGTTGTGTATCTCACAGTAAACAAATGGAAAATTTCGAGAATGATATTGCGTGGGTGTTTGTGGTTAATAAATAAAACGTTGAAAAACAGATAGGTTTTATGGCAGACATTCTCTGTTTTTTAAATAATTTGATACCCGACTGGACAATAATTTCACAGAATCGAATTGGTATTCTTTTAAATATTAGTTAAAAACATAATAACTTTATAACTCTAATAACTTTAACATTCATTCATATTCATATGGAATTAGACTTTAATTTAATTAATAAAATCACGACAACCAAGAGTAATTTTAAATCCAGGAATTTAACTCTCTATTATGTGAGACTCGATTTCTCATATAATATGTAAAACCATGTCGGCCTGCAAAGAAAACTGTTTCCCTAATGAGTAGTCCCCTAGAAGGCTTATAGGCCCATTTCTTTTACCAACTTCTGTAATTGTATCATTGCTACATATGTTATGATTTAATGCTTGTATTCTAAACTTAAAAAAAAACTATCATATCAGTCAATGAATAGCCGTAATCACGACATAAAAATAGTAAAACACATTAAATTTCATTTTAGAAACGCAAACTCTTTGTTAAAATATTTACTTCAACTGATTGGTAGGACGATTCTTTTACAGCCCTCGTTGGGACGGCTATAAATTATATTATATATATATATATATATATTTATTAGTAATAACAAATGCCAATTTTCTTCTGTTACTTTTTTATAATTACAAAGAAATAGCCGTATCGGTAATTAAAAGTTCAGAGTTTCAGTTCAGAAAATGAACACTATGACCTGATGAGCGAAATATAATCAATTTATCATTTGTCTATGATTTCTAAACAAATCATGTAACACCACACAAGAGGTAGGAAGAGAGAGAGAGAGAGAGAGAGGGAGAGAGAGAGGGAGGAAGAAGGAGAGAGAGATAGGAAAGGAGGTAAGAAAGATTTTTTTTCAAACAGTTCATTGGTAATGATTTGGTATCGAGAGGTGTACAAGTCCCATCTAAAATGTAAACTGTCGTAATAAATAAAAATGCGGATGAGACGCTTCTGCACTGAGAGCGTGGTATCCCTGTTGCTCGTAGTCATAACCTCACTTCACTGTGATTCGACGCCTGGCATGCGTCACTTGACGCGACTGTTACTTCCAAACCATAGGACACGGACGTTACTTTTTTGTACGACACAGCTATTTTTTCTATTGTTTTTAGGGTACCGATTTGTGTGATGGGGCCAATATTAAACATGAAAAACTGTAAGTTAATACTGACAGGAAAACAACTAGTATGGTAGAGCGGTTATATGCAGATTTCAAATGATGGACGCATGAATAGAACGGTGGTTATCATTTGAAGAAATATCAATTCACCCTGAACTGTCAGACAAAATATGTCGATCTTTTTAATACAGCATTTTTATAGGTCCCGTTTATAAAAAAACAAACTCATATTGTTAAAACGTCAATCTACTGAATGTTGTATTAAGGCAAAATTTAAAAATTGAAATTTAGATTACAGAATGAACATCTCTCAGTTTTGGAGTTAATATATTTGTTATTTATATTAGAACTAGTGGTAATTATAGTGCCATGAAGGTCGTAGAGTGACGTGAAGATATTATTCGGGAGGTTAATGTAGCCTACAATATTTATTTATTGCTTTAGCAAGGTTTTATTTTAACGTCGATCCATCAAGTTGTTGTTCTCAGTCACTTCCTATCTTCATTATTGATCAATGATGAAGTAGTCGTTTTGATTAATTCTTTTTATTAGTTAACTTGATGATCGTAGACCATAGCTGAGCAACTGAGGGGAAACGTTTTAGTACCCCACCCATGCTGTGACGTATGAAACCTGCTCTTCATGTTCAGTGTCACATCGAAACTGCTTTATTCTGACGTCAAGGGCGACTGTAGTGGGAGGTATTACCCCGCCGCACAGTGACACAATGTGCACCAGTTGCGCACCCATGTCCTAGACTTCACTCTCTGTGATGAGGCATCGATATTTTTTGTTTTCCAAAAAGCAGGAATATCTTTCTTGGTTAAAGGTCTACACTTAAATCTGCAGTGCCAATCTCTTGTTATATTACTGGAAGATTTTAGATCCATAGTCCAGAATAAGTTAAGTGCAGCGAATACTGGTGACTTCTTCTAAGTAGTGGATGATCAGATTGAACTTTCTGTACACTCTGATCACCTGTTGTACTGCACCCCTGAGAATTAGTCGATGACATTTTTCCACCAAGTAATTATTCTCAGTATTTTTAGGCTAATCAAAATTATTAATCTAATGTGTGGTATATGATGTGTTTAAGCAGTTCCAGACTATGATGTAGATTTATGGTCTACATATGGTAAATATAACCCCCTTTCAATGGCAATGTTTACCGAAAACTATTAATGAAAAGATGTTATATCAGCAAATTTATGTAAATTGCAGATAATTGAATAATGTTTTAGAACATGACTGAATAAGGAAGACATGTAGAAAGTGATAACTACAGGAAGTAGGATGGGACGAAGAAAAAATGAAGTAAAGACGAGGAATGACCTACGAGATACGTAATCCTTCCAAATGCCTAGACAGACAAAAGTCCTCACTGGGCAACGGGAAAAGAAGTTTTCAGAAGCCATTAATATGGTTTCAATACTACTTGTAACCTGTCCCTCTACCCTCTCTCGGAAAATAAGCATATCAAAATTCGTATGGGTAATGAAACCTCCACTTGGAGGCCACTTCGCTCCACCTGGGGATCATAGGGTAACATACATACATACTACTTGTAAGAATCATTAATGGTTTGTCCCTATTATTGTCAATTATTAATAAAATAATGAACTTAGTATTCTGATTACCTCCAATGACAATGATGGTAACTATAATCACATAGGATTTCAATGTTTATCACGCCTTCCACATCTGTGTATATACTTTCCACTGTATTTTCAAGCACTTCTAAAACCTTATCACATCCCCAACGATGCCATGTTCCTGGTGTAGCATCACCTGTTGTTTTTGCTAATATTATTTGAATGTTTATTGCAAACTGATTTTATTAACGTTATTATTACGCTTTTATAATAAAGAAAAAGAAACAGAAAGATACATTTTTAGCACACGGACGCAATAACAGTAATATCAGCAGCACAGATAAACAAATCTATTTTTCACACCTTGGATATTATGTTTACTACTCAGTCAGCGTCCCCCCCCCTTCTTTCTTCTCATCATGTCCACCCTTGACAGATGATAAATTTCTGTTTGCTAAGAGAATCATTATCTTCGTGTCAAAATTCTTCACAGGAAATTACAGTCACAATTTCGTTTGTGCCTACAAAACATCTAATATTTGTCGTGGACAGGTTGTATTCCAGCGCTGATTTGTTTCCTATAACCTATCAACACCGGATGTGTCAGCCACTTGCAACCATAGCTCAAGTTTCTGCTTTGCTCACAATGGATCTTTTGATAGATTACCATATAATAATACAACTTCAAATATCACACAATAAGAGTTTATCAAAATATAAGTCTTGACGTGTTCTGCAAAGTACACTCAACTCAAATGCGTAACAAAGAAGCAAGTAAATTGAAAATTATATCTAACTTTTTTGATTGGACGACTAATAATTATGGTATTTATGGTATAGTAACTATGGCGTTGGTATCAATATAGAATATCCATTCCCTAATGGTTTTTTCATCGTCCAGCCCAAACTCAAGTTTAACTTTTAATTGCTAATCAATTAAATAAATAATGGTCTCACGATATAATAAAGATACCATTCGTCAAGACCACGACTTAGGGACATCGGGTATACTTGAAGGATAAATTATCCGATCTAGTGGTAAACTATTAACTCATGTTATTGTTTTTGTTAAATGATGAAATCATATTTTTCATTATGTAGCCTACTTGACACATTTGTACGAGTATTTACTCATCTTAATCCATATATGAGAAATTTATTTATAAATTTCTTCTTATCTCTTCAACAAAATTACACTTTAGTATGAAACCATTCTCTGATGTACTGTTCTGAAAAAAATAATATAAAATAAATAAAAACGAAGTAATATATACAGTGGAACATACTAAATCAATAAAATGAACAAAATATTGCATACACTGATGCTCCACAAAGTCACAGTTCTTAAAACGCAGGACTAGTTTCAAGAGTTTTCTCTCATCCTCGGCTGCTGGTCAACTCATGGTACTGTTCTGGTACCTCATGGTACCTCGGCTGGTACTGTTCTGACATGTTTCTTTCCCAGTGACACCAAGAAAAAATGACTTGTCTTTACATTCAATTTACTCAATTAGTAGTCATAATAATTATACGGTGTATACTGGCCTATATACATATGTGTGTAATAAATACACTTTACAGAAACTTTAAAACAATAAATTGCTGGTTAAGGTTGATATTTTACAGTTTTATTGTAGCACTGGAAGATAGAAGTTTCTTCTTCAAGTATATCTTCAGTTGTCTTACTGAGGTTGAGGGATCTCCATATACAGCAATATTATCAAATAGTTCTAGAATGCAATCAGTTCAAAGTTCCTTCATTCTAGTTCCAGTCCACAGAACATCACTTAGTGATAATGCATGTATTTTCGTTTATAGCCCCTTTCGGCATTTGCTTCTGCAGTAAGGTATGGCAAGAAATTATATAGAATTACCTACAATACAAAGGCAATTTATCGCAACTGGACTACATCAATTCACATGCCATCTGTCGAATATCAGTTCGGTGAGTTTATTACGATACATTGTGTCTTTTTTTTACTGAGAAACCACTTAAACTAACTCATTCCAAGTCATTTGTCATATTTTGTGCAGTGCATTGGCAACTTTATTTATACTTTTCTTCCTGTTAGCAAATCGTTTCCTGTCCAACAAAAGCGAATCCACTGTCTTCTAGACTTCCTGGTGAGCATATTGCTAAAGCCGCGTAACTAGTACAGGAATAAACTACTCGGATAAGAAATCGTAAATAACATATAACCCTTACGTACCCGCCACTCGCATAGTACATGACCTTCCGACTTCCATCCAACTTTAATTGTTTTAAAAATGGCTGACTATAACGTTAGTAGGAAGTCAGCACGTTGTTTTTGATAACAATGACCAAATATCAGTAAAAAATAGCCCACGTTTTTACAGCTTGAAGTCATTTAGAAAAGTGTACTTCCATACCAATAACTAACAATAATGTAAATTGGTAGCTCAATCGTATATCCGTATATCGGAGAAAATTTAAGTGTAAAAGTAAAGCCGGTAAAGATTTGGGAAAATTTATTCCAGAAACCAAGACCTCAATTCTTATTCCATTCTTACCTGTGAATAAAGAACAGGCAATCCCATGACAGGTTACGAGTTTGTAAATAGCGTGTAACCTATATCAATAATGTGATTATTTCGGGTTTTTTACAATTTCATTCAGAGAATAGCTTTCTTGGTTCAAATCTATATTAATAAAAATGAATTACCAAAATGTATGTTGCCGCATCACTTGAGAACGGCTCGACCGATTTAGCTGATTCTTTTTTTGTTGTGTTCGTAATTGTCAGGACAATGTTTGTATGAAAGAAAATTTTTGGAAAATCCAAGGGAAAAGTCGGAAATGTGAAATGAGGCACAGTTAGAGAGTTCTGCTGTCAATTGTTTACATAAAAAAAGAGATTAAAAATTGAAGGGTGACAAAAAAGTGTGACATATTCACAGTTTGAGAGTTCCGCTGTGACATGTTTTCATAAAAAAAAAGTGTGAGTCTTGCAACCAAGCCAAATCGAAAATGTGTATTTATGTATGTGGGTATGTATGTTCCCTATACAAATCTACATTTCTTGACCAATTTGCACGAAATTTTGCACACATGCCCAGTTAAGCCCGGGAAGTAACACGGTGAACACTAAAATTTAAACAAACCAATCCTTCCCTTGAAAATTTATGTAATTTCTGAAAATATTATACTGAAAAATGAAATGCAATTCAGTTTTCATGACAACAGTGTATTGTTTATAGTGTTCACATAGGGCTTTGGGAACTACGTAATACTGGGCTTTAACAAATTCTGATGCTATCGATGTAATTAATATATTTGTGAAAATAATTCTTGAAGAATGAAATCCAAGAAAATAAAGCACAATGTGAAGCAGTCACATAAATTTCTCTACCCTCGACATGGAAAATATACTTTTCTCATTTCACATTTTGATGTTGAATAAGCGCTCGTATTGCAGGGACAGCTTAAGTGTGTGCCAGTGAGTATGCTATATCAGAAGTCGGTAAAAAATCCTATCCACTGATACGTCTCTCATAGCTGTAGGATCACAGGCCCTAAACATCTACAAGAAGACAAAATAGGGTGGAACATTTTCAGTCCTATGCCCGCAGTATATTATGTCCCAGGTTTTGGGGGAGGAAAGTATGAAAGTGATATTTTTTTTTTTTAATTTCACCTCCGAAACGGTTGTATGGTAGCATGAGAGTGAGAAATAAACATTTCCATAAAGACAATACAATCTTATGTAATCGGGATTTATGTTTCTTCTTATTTCAACCCCTCCCAGACATGGTGTGTAGAAGCAACGGAATGCAACATTCGACATCCTCTGTGAGCCATAAAAAGCTATAACTATCGTTTTCTGAGGGAATAGTTTGAGTGTGATAAGTCGTTCTTCCTCATTTCAAGTTCTATGTAGGCCTAAATATTATACAAGACCCTAGAGTTTGAAAATCGAAAGCCCTTCATAAGTTAATTTCAAATTACAGAATAAAAACCCGGGCGACGCCGGGCCTTTCAAGCTAGTTATACATAAATAAGGATCTTTTAATTACGTTATAGCTTGGGATCCAGCCAATCAGAAGAGATCTCGCACATATCTTACTTTTACCAATATGCATCCAGAGTTTCGAGTTTCTTCACGAGATGTTAATCATTTACAGAATTTGTTCAGATTCTATACAGTATTAATTTACGTAGATATTAAATAAATAAATGTTTAATAATAAATTAGTGTTACTTAAATATGTACAGTCCAATAATGGAGATTAAAACTTTTTAGTTTTACAACTAAAACAACTGCAGTCTTCAGCTATGCAAGCACACAATCAATTGTAGGTAAGTGCAGTTTATATGCTTTGTGTTCGTTCAGAAGTTGAGGCTTGCTGGAAATGGTGCTAGCAATAAATCCCTGCTCATATATACTGTCTATTATTGATCAATTATATTACACATTACCTTATCTATATACATTTTGTCTTTTGATTAGTAATATTGAGATATATAATAGGACAAAATTTGATAACTCTAGTTTCAAAGAGATGGAAGGTGGTAATTTCAATACTGTCCCCTTAATTAAAATACGTTAACATTGAACTCAATACCGTCTAAAGGAATGCGCTGATTATAATAAGCTAATGCACAACAAGGGCCGAAATACCTCATAAAAGAGATAATCGTTCAAGAAACGCTTTATAATTTAATAGTAATATTCAAAATATTATCCAGCCAAAATGCCAAATTATGAGAAAGATAATTTTAACATGTACTTCACTGGCATTTCCAATATCATGGTCTTCTGCTGGCCAAACTGACGTACTCCATTAAAGAGGGTCTGCAACTGTCAACTAGATTATATACTTACTACATATTATTAAATCTGATGCCACAATGCAATCATATTGCAAAGTTCGTATTTTTATACAGTGTTTCTTGATCAGCAGCGCTTCGCTTGTAGGCTATACGTAATTCCTGAATCAATAATTATGTAGATACAACATGGGTTATGTATATCGATGGCTTTACACTTGGTCTACGGTCTCGAATTGCTCCCTAATTTAAATATTGTAGGCCTATACAACATCGGATTCTTTGTCGAAGCTATACAAGTTACTTTGACGCGTTCTGTCAAAATTCGTCGCTTCTAGTGTGACCGAGAAAAGAGAAGGGCGAAATGGAAGGGGGGCTGGTGACTAACCTGGGCCCACGTGTCACAGCTTCTGATATTAAAAAATGCGTTCATGTCATGGCGGTAATGTATACATCAGAGCCTCGGCTATATAGAATTATATTTTCATAACAGAAAATATTGAATACTAGGTATATATCAACATAAAGAAAGTTCGGGGGTGAAAAGAGGTGAGCATCACTGTCGAATGAGATCGGTGACATTTTTATGGCAATAGAAATCTCCCGGGAGGGACGTCTGTTGATGTGGAGGTTTTTCGGGAAGCGGGAGGAGAGAATGAAGGGGGTGATTTTATATAGGGATGAACGTAGAGTAATCCCCTGGATTTTGAGGACACTAGCTGGTATCAGACACAAAAATATGCCATGATTTTTAAATTAAAACTGTCAACTGGGGTTAGAGACTTGTATATTTTTAAAAGAGCAATCCCTCTCCCTGGTATAGCATGTACATGTGTTATGATGCCAATTGATGATGATCTCTGTATCAATGTCTGTGGTGTTTGTGTGTGTTGATTTATTTGCTACTGTCCTGGGGGAACTAATTAACTGGTGGGTGTGAATTGTCGGACTCATAGCGAGATAGGTGTCATATCTCTTTGCCACGCAGCTAATACACTGAAGCTATTTTGCATTATGGAATAACTGCAACAGCCAGAACCATTATTCCTCGTTTTGTTTTAACATCACCAGAATGAATGATTTTGTCTCAAGTTAACACACGATAGGAAAACTCAATTAATATACTCACAAAAACAAATTACTTACAGCAATATAATATTATAAATAGCTGATGTTTTCGTAGTGTTATTCCTTACACTGCTATTATTAGATGTATATTATTGTTATTAATAATATTAGGCCTATTGTACATAAATACAATTAATTTATACCGACATTTGCATAAAAGATGACCAAACATGTAATGAACTTACTCTTTGATTTGTTAATCTACGTAAGAATTACCCATATTTTTCTGAATAGCGCAAACGATTTATACATACGTATTTATGTAAGATTTCTGACTATTTTCTTTCAAACTATCAGACGGAGTAGATTATTGATTTTATTTTAAAGGGAAGACAAAATGAATAAATTAAATTACTATTACGTTTGAATTCTTCGACGGGTTTTGGAGATTTAGTATAGAATGAACGTATTTCACTTATAACATTCTTTGCCAAGACTTTATTAAGTGCAAGAATGGTACTTTATGAAATGAAATGGTACTTCATGAATACTTTATGATGGGAAAATGTCTGCCCGTCTGCTGTCCGTCCGCCCGTGTGTCTGTACGCGCGATAACTCAAATACGCTTTATCGGATTTTCATGAAACTTGGTATTCGCATTAATAACATAATAAATGTCATTCACATCTACAACAGTCTAATCATTCACTTATTATCATTCAAGTTTACTCACTTCCAGATGAGTTAGAATTCCGTAATTTGGCTTTTAGCATAATATAACCGATGGGAAAATTCCAAAAAGTTCAGCATTTTAATTTTTTACCCTCCAAAACAAACTTTGAAATTTTTCGACTTTTTTGATTGCGTATTTGTACGGCTTTAGATGTTTTGACAAAAATAAAGGAATATGTCTGTTGTTGACGCGAGGAATTTCTTGTAACTCGTTTTGTTGATAGGCCTATTCTATTTATTGCACTTATTCCTTTAAATAGGCTTGTTAAAATTTCTCAAGAAACCGTGGCCTAAAACTCAATAGTTTCGGAAATACGGCCTATTAACTCTATCAGGCACTTGGTTACATTAGTTTACCTGATTTTATTATTTATAAATGTAGGTCTAAAGAACGCATAAGAAAACATAGCCTACATAGCATAATTAAACAATCTTTAACAGATCTATTAAATACGATACATTATTAACGGTCATTTTAACATTTCTCTACAATTTTTTTTTTTTTTTTTTTTTTTTTTTTTAAAGCATGACATGCATTTACTATACAGTATATTTGGGTGGAATTTTGATCAAATGAAATACGCAGTTTAACAGCAAGTTTTAAGATCTGTTCACTAAAATATTTCTTCTCCAGTTGTATAACGTGCGTAGACAGTGGACTGTAAAAACAATTAAATTAATTAAGGGTGATAAAGATTGTACACACGCTATACATTTCGCTTAGAATGAACGATAACAAGGTTATAAGCTAAATAAACCATAGGTGAGATAACACTGACACTTTGATCTTCTTGAATCACAAACACTCGTTGGAAATTTCATCGACGTCTTGAAGTCTTCTTATAAGCAGGGATGATTGATTCCGCCAGTAAATGAAAGAGCTTGCTGATTTAAAAATATATTTAATAACAATTCCGGAGGACCTTTGGAGTCAATATTCCAAATAAAATTATGTGAATAACAATGAAATACACACATGTACCAATTATATGCCGTATTAAGGTTCACAGTCAATCTTGTGATATTTTAATTCACCAAATAATACGCAATAATAATGTTACTGAATTTATATTGCGTGTTAAAGTAGATACAGCTACGTTGAAATAAAATCAATTTAATATTATTAGCTGTATGAAATAATTTTAGAGCTTTAATGCACTCACTAGGTAATAAGATTCCTTTCGTAGCTAATATTACCTCAAAAATAGTCCTGAAGTCCAAATCAGGTCATAATCAAGATAGTCAATTCATGTAGAAATGCCTGGTGGAAGCACTAAACGAATCCAGCCTTTTCTGAGACGAATAAATGTGAAAAATTGCTTCTGTGCAATTAATATCAATTATAAAGAAGCCTTAACTTGCAGGAAGCGAAGAATAAGGAATTATGACGTTAAAAAACCACTGCTAGTTAAGTCCAGATATGGACAATGATCCTTTAAGAGGATTTAAAAATGGCGAAGACGAAGAAGGAATGTTTGAAACAAGAAGAAAAGAAGAAAGCTAACAATATAAAAAACATATTGTAGAGAAATTCAACTGTCCTTAAAAATAATGAAGAGAATGCAAGGCCCCCTGAAAACGGGCGAAAAGCAGAAAGAAATCAAACCAACCATCCATCATAATAAAATTAAACATTTAGCAATAAAAATATTAACAGCTAAAAAGATCACAACATAACTGAACATATTGCCCGCGATTATTCACTAGGGAATAATCAAACAGAAATGCGAAGTTATGTTGGATCTTCAAAAACACCAATAAATCCTAAAAGTTGAGAAATAAAAGTAACTAAACAAAGAAAAAATGAACGACTGCTTTAGTCGTGAGAGTCATATATGGGAATTGGGGCTAGTTTAATGATGGGTCGTTTCAGATAACTTGTAGAAGTCCTGACCGTGACAACCCTCACAAGACCGTCTGGGCCTGGGTGAGTTTGAGTTATGATGCCAACAACCCATTTTAAGGGAGGCATATTGTCATCCATGATTAAAACTGGCGTACCTATGGTAACATTAGGCATAGCCTTCAACCAGTTTGAACGTCTCTGCAAGGAAGAAAGATTTGAAGAAGAAGATCCTCTTGAAATAAGATCTGCATGATTTTCCTTAGAGGCGACATGAGAACAAGAATCAATAGATGTAATCTCCTGAATATCAGCGGCTCTATTGGCCACAAGAGTTTTCAAAGTCGTGGGTGAATGAGTAAGCTGATTACTGATACCCTCATCAGACGTAATGAAGGCTGAGCAATTCACAGAAGACTCAGCGTAATTAAAGGGTCTATTTGATGAAGACCTATTCAACTCACAACGTTTCCTTCGCTGCATTGAAGGCATGTTATGATGCTTAAGAGGGAACGAAGGCAACTTGCCGGAGAAGTACCAGCCTAGCTGGGAGTTCTGAATAGTAGGCAAATTGGGAGCAGATATCTGTCCAGATACCATGATTTGAGAACATATCTCAACACCCAATAGCAAATCAATAGGCTTAGGAGAATTAAAACTGGGATCTGCTAAGGGTAAGTTAGGAGGAATGTTCCAACCTCTAGTATTAACAAAGTTTTTAGGAAAATTAGAAGCAGAGATCTCAGGCACTATAATGGCCTTTGTATTGTAGCGCCAATTCGTAACCTGAGATCTGATAGAGACTTCTGTAAGCCTTGAGACGCTTGCATTGGTAGAAAGGATACCAGCGAGAGAAGTACGCTGAGACAATGGCGACAAACCAAGCTGCTTGAATAATCTGTCAGTAATTAAATTACAGTCTGATCCAGTATCAAGAAGAGCTGTGGCCTGTACTGCACTGCCATCGTTACTTAAAATTATCACGCTAGCAGTAGGTAAAAGACTTTCTGCCGTGACTGGCTGGCAGACATGATATTGGCCGTATTTATGGCTTGAGAATTGCTTGGCCGTGAAGGGTCATGCAATAAGTTGCTGTGCCTGCCTTGACATTGTCTACATCTAAAAGTGTTACAGCTCGAAGTGTGACCATTTGAGCTAAGGCAAACACGACAAAGTTTGTGATTTTTCACGAATTGATCGCGGGATGAATAATTCAGCGATCTAAAGGCGTCACAATAAATGATAGTGTGATTCGATTTACTACAATAATTGCATTTCGCTCTAGGAGCGGAGAGGTTAGCCTTGACAGAAAGAGCAGATGAGGGCTTGACGGACTGACCTTTCAGAACCGATTCTGTCATCTGCAGCACCCTAACCCTAGACTCCAAAAAACTGAATAATTCCTGCAACTTGGGAAGTTTTCCTAACTTAATTGAAGATTCCCATTCTTTAATTAATTCTACTGGGAGCTTATCCACAATGATACGTGAAATAATTAAGTCAGACAGAGGAACATCAGTATTTAGTACGTTCAATGCATGAACCGTACTTGTAAAATGATCTAAGTATTGTTGCAATGAGCTTGCAGAATCTCCTTTAAGGGGCGGTGGAGAAAAAAGGTTATCCAAATGCGTGTTGGCAATTAACCTGTCATTATCGAATCTTTCAGCTAAAGTCTTCCAAGCTACATCAAAGGTGGCATTGGAGACCGGGATATTTTGAATTACAGTCATTACCTCCGGGGATAAACAAGATTTTAGATATTGAAATTTATCCATGTTGGATATATGACTGTGCTGAACAATTAATGAGTTAAATGTATCCCTGAATTCAAGCCAAGCTCTAGGATCGCCTAAAAAACTTGGTAGCTTAATTTCAGGCAATTTAGGTAAGTTCGGTAAAGGTGCAGACAAAGAAGAGTTGTGATTAGAGCTCTGCTCTTGATTCGGCTCATATAACAGTTTTGCATCTGCAATTGAAGAATTGATATAAGCTAAAGCCCTTGAACATTCTGACTGAAGCTGGCGCTCTTGAAACTCAGCCTCTTCATCGTAAATGTTACGATGCTGAAGACTTTCAACCTTATACCTATTAAACAATTCTTCTAGCACCGACTTAAGAACAATGGCCTCTTGATAGGATATTTTGTCCAGAATTTCAAATTCAGATACTGTTTGAATTTGAATCATGAATTGATTTTTTAGAAGATTAAAAATAGCTTCGGCTTTGGCCATGGCTCTAGCTTCAGCTTCTTCAGCTTTAGCTTTAGCTTCAGCCGCTTGAGACTTATTGAAAGCATTAATCTGCTTGCTAATATGAGAGATGGCCTTTTGTATGGTTTTCTCAATTTCTGCCATATAGGCATCTTCGGATTCAGAAAAGGCTAGTTCATTGATCTCGGACTGGACTCTGTTATATTCAGATTCAAGCTTGCTTAAATCAATCTTAAGCTCAAGAAGGTCTTGAGGAGAGGTTTCCTCATTGATAACGCAGTCTAGAATGCAATTAACTTTGCGAGTGATTCTCGACTTAATAGGCGTCCTTTTTGCCTTTAAAGTCTTAAGGGTGCCTTCTACGTCAGTCATGATTTGACAATTGATTGTTCAAATAGTATTCGACTTAACGTGATTCACTGTTTATGACTTAAATTGACCGCACTGAGAGCTTATTGAGCACTAAAGTTAGTTGCCCGCGGTTAGACAAAATGTGACAATAATGTGTGTGTACATGGATTAACAAAGGTGAGTCCAATTATGTAAATAATATCAAACCCTTTTAATAAATTAGTTTGAAGAGCTGTTGTCTGAATATTAGGCCTCACACGTGCAGATTAAAACACGGAGGCAGAAGCACTTAATATGAGATTAAAATTACCTTTTCAATAAGAAACTTCAAACTGACTGAAGTCAGGAATGTCAATTGTGCTTCAAATAAGTCAATTATTTGCTTGAATGATATTTGTGTTCAAACAGCATGAATTGCGGAACACCAACAGCTTGAATTATCTCAATAAAGTTTACTACGGGCGGAATAGAACGAGTGTAGGTTTACAATGCGTGTTACAATATTGTGGTTCTATCCGGCCTCGAAGGTACCAAAAGATGTATAACGTGCGTAGACAGTGGACTGTAAAAACAATTAAATTAATTAAGGGTGATAAAGATTGTACACACGCTATACATTTCGCTTAGAATGAACGATAACAAGGTTATAAGCTAAATAAACCATAGGTGAGATAACACTGACACTTTGATCTTCTTGAATCACAAACACTCGTTGGAAATTTCATCGACGTCTTGAAGTCTTCTTATAAGCAGGGATGATTGATTCCGCCAGTAAATGAAAGAGCTTGCTGATTTAAAAATATATTTAATAACAATTCCGGAGGACCTTTGGAGTCAATATTCCAAATAAAATTATGTGAATAACAATGAAATACACACATGTACCAATTATATGCCGTATTAAGGTTCACAGTCAATCTTGTGATATTTTAATTCACCAAATAATACGCAATAATAATGTTACTGAATTTATATTGCGTGTTAAAGTAGATACAGCTACGTTGCAATAAAATCAATTTAATATTATTAGCTGTATGAAATAATTTTAGAGCTTTAATGCACTCACTAGGTAATAAGATTCCTTTCGTAGCTAATATTACCTCAAAAATAGTCCTGAAGTCCAAATCAGGTCATAATCAAGATAGTCAATTCATGTAGAAATGCCTGGTGGAAGCACTAAACGAATCCAGCCTTTTCTGAGACGAATAAATGTGAAAAATTGCTTCTGTGCAATTAATATCAATTATAAAGAAGCCTTAACTTGCAGGAAGCGAAGAATAAGGAATTATGACGTTAAAAAACCACTGCTAGTTAAGTCCAGATATGGACAATGATCCTTTAAGAGGATTTAAAAATGGCGAAGACGAAGAAGGAATGTTTGAAACAAGAAGAAAAGAAGAAAGCTAACAATATAAAAAACATATTGTAGAGAAATTCAACTGTCCTTAAAAATAATGAAGAGAATGCAAGGCCCCCTGAAAACGGGCGAAAAGCAGAAAGAAATCAAACCAACCATCCATCATAATAAAATTAAACATTTAGCAATAAAAATATTAACAGCTAAAAAGATCACAACATAACTGAACACCAGTTGATTACAAATATGCATGAAATAAGTTCTAGTTTTATGGAGATAGCGTATGATTCGAAAATTATTTCAGCTCAGAATTTTGAATTGATAGAAAATTTCTCCTTAAAACCGTCCTGAGTTCCAAATGAAGAACGTCTATAACATATACAAAATAAATAAATGTATGTATACGTAATTTGGTATATTTTACCTCACATCAATTAGAATGTTTCGAATTTTTCCTGAAACGCCTTAACTGCTATATCACCTCTTTTACCTCTGCATAGCCACTGCCTATCTATATATATATATATATAAAAGGCTTTGTCCTGACTGACTGAATGAATGACTGACTGACTGATTGACTGAATGACAGGAATCAACGTACAGCCTAAACTATAACAGGTAGAGACTTGGAATTTTGACAGTACCTTCGTTTCATAATGTAGGTGCTCACTAAGAAAGGATTTTGAAAAATTCTGATTCTAAATGCCAAAAATTAAATGTTTTTGAAAATACTTAATCCCTTTTTACATAGAATTATCAATTCCAAATCACAGAATATATTGTTGCCAAATGGTATCAGGTGGGCTTGGAAGAAACAAATGAAATGCACTTTTGACAAATAAGAGAAGTTATCAAAATAATTCATGTTATAAATAAATATTACAGAATGAAATCCACTAAAATAATGAAATCACATAACTTTCTCTACCCTGGACATAGAGAAAACAAAACGAGGTATGGTAATGTGTATATTATTATATTATATCGCAGGTTTTTGGAGAGAAAAGTATGAAGGCTTTATGGTAACATAAGAGTGGGAAATTTCCCGCCTCGATATTACAATTTTATGTTACAGGAATTTCTGTTTCTTCTTATTTAAACCTCTACCAGGCTTGCTGTGCACTGTAAAAGCGATGGGATGCAAAATTCTAGATCCTCTATGAGCCATAAAAAACTATATCAAGCGTTTTCTGAGGGAATAGTTTGAGTGTAATAAGTCGTTCTTCCTATTTCAAATTATAAATGCCTATATAAGGACCTAGAATTTAAAATTGAAAATCCTTCATAAGCTAATTTCCAATTACAAAATACAAAACCCGGGCGACGCCGGGTCTTTTAAGCTAGTTTCTATATAATACGAGAAAAGAGAGGAAATAAGAAATGAAGTTGACGAGAAAGAGTAGAAGTATAAAATGTCACCGGTAAGAGAGCAAATAGTGGATGTTATTAACGTGATGCGATCGGATGGGCAGTGCAGTGACCGATGGAAGGAAGGTGGTTTGCGTTGCGGGTGGACAGTAACACAAGGGACTAATGGTTCTGTGTTTGTCTGCCCGGCTACAGTTACAGACGTTTGCCCGCTTGCTTGATCAACTCGCGTCCGATAATACTAGACCAGTGTTTTATGTAGACTTAATGCACATTGAATGTTAATAAACCATAAAATAATTGTTAAAATAATATTTAATTTGATCCTACCAACGAATGTGGATTTTTTATTTTATAAAACACGATTTAAAATCGTCTATGTCACAGTAACCTTATTTCTCAAGAATTAAAAGAATATTTCTAATTTGCAGTTGTGGATTTGCATAATTATTTTATTAGGAAAGGGAATGTCTAGGCATATATGAAAAAGTTCAGAGCGTACAGAGCTCTACCATTTGTGTATATCGAGAAAAGTCAATAAGATACCGAAAAAATGAATTATCAGCTTTATGAAAAGTAATTTATCGATTGAACGTGTACAATGCACCACTAAAAATGAATACAGGTAAATATTAATAATAATAATAATGGTAATAAAAGATTTGTAATTATATTAATTAATAATTATTACTACTACTTCAAATTATCATTAGAAATCAAGAATTAGAGAACGTGAACCAGTTCAAATACTTAGGAAGTGTACTGACGAAAGATGCCTATTGCACCAAGGAGATAAGATCAAGAATTATGGCCAAGAAAGCATTTATGAAGAAGAGAACTCTGCTAACTAGTAGTCTGAACCTAGAGCTACGTAAAAACCTGGTGAAGTGTTATATTTGGAGTATTGCTTTGTATGGATCAGAGACATGGACTTTGAGGAAATTAGAGAAGAAATATTTAGAAAGTTTTGAAATGTGGTGCTGGAGACAGATAGAAAATATAAAGTGGATGGACATGGTGACAAACGAAGAGGTTCTGAGTAGAGTGGGTGAGAAGAAGTCAATCATACACACAATTCGTCAGAGGAAAGCAAATTGGTTGGGCACATTCTCAGAAGGAACTGCTTATTACATGATGTCGTAGAAGGAAGATTGGAGGGTACAACTAGACTTGGAAGAAGAAGAATTCAGCTGTTGGACGATTTAAGGGAAAAGCGGAAATATTGGATGCTGAAGGAGGAAGCAGAGGATAGACAGTTTTGGAAAACAAAATTCGCGTACCAAGTTTGAAAACCTGCCGGAAGGCAGAATACTTACTACTACTACTACTACTACTTCTGCTACTACTAATACTAGAATTTAGTATTATTGTACAGTTCTTCACAGGAAGAAAAGGAACACATACAGAAGAAAAATAGACACGAGGAAGAGTTCATAAACCCCTAGAAACAGCAGAACACCATACAGATCAGCAACGGTGAGACGAGAAATGATAGATAAGCATAAGCTCTGACCCACAGAAGACCCACACAAAATTGTGCTACATGCATGTCACGGATTAATTCAAATAGTACAGTAGTTTGTTATATATGAATGAAAATAGTGAATTGAAGTGTGATAGTTTATGTTCATAAATATTCCTCTAGCCTGTACAGTTTTATTTATTTCAAATTGTTTTAATATTCTTGGATAACATTCTCATTCTGAGCTCGAATAATTTACGATACATATGCCATCTTCATGAAACTAGAACTCCATTCCTGCATATTTGTAATTGACTGGAGACGAAATATTTTAGTGAACAGATCTTAAACTTGCTGGTAAACTGCGCTATTTCTTTTCACCAAAATTCCACCCAATCAGACTGTGTAGTAAGTGGATAGCTACGCATATGGTACTTTCGATTTGAGAAATTTACTATTCATAATGATTTTTTGTTCAAGTCCACAATAAATAGCTTATACTTAAATGTCGTCAACGTTTACTTCCCTAGGCCTATGAACAGGTTTCTTTTCCGCTTATAACATATGAATTTATTCTGATTAGCCTTCTTTATGATAACTACTGAAAGGGGATTAAATGAAAACCATATTTTGCGTAGATAATTAAAAAATGACGGCCATGACATTTTTCTTACTTACATTCAATTCTTACTCAAATACATCCTTTAAATTACTTTCCAGAACGTTCAGATTGCCTACCATGAGGTTGATTTCTAGTGCACTTTCACAAGGAAGTAAATGTTTTATTTTTTGTTCTATTATGGTTTGCTATTACATAATCTAATGTTATTAATATTGTAGGCCTGTTTATTATTATTCTCGTGTTATACGAGATCTATAATGAATCACCACACATAAATTTGTACATTATTTTCACATCTCTTTTTGCTCATATGCAGCTTAAAAGTACCTAATCGTTGTATTCAATTATTAATTGTGATTAAAGAAGCTAACCTTCATAATTATATTTCAATAAAATAAACAATTTATTAAATTAAATTGTAACCCATTTCCTCTAATTATAAACTGTACCTTGACCTGAAATAGTATCAGGTATGAGGATACTTCAGTGTTCAGTCCTTATGAATTTACTTTACAATAAGTGCACGTAGCTGGATAAACTGAAAGTGATAACAATTAAAGGATAAAAGTATGGCACTTGACATGGGAACTTGAGATTGACTGAAGTTCCACTTATTGTAAAACTGGATTGTTACAGATTCATAGAATAAATGTAAATCTCTTCCTCACTCGTTCTTTAATGTTCTAGTTAGTCGCAAGTCGCATTCAAAATAAACTGTAACAGCAGAGTAAGTAAGCAGGAATAAATGTTAATACTGTAACAGCAGAGTAAGTGGATTCAGTGACAGCAGAGTAAGCAAGCAGGAATGCATGTGAATACTGTAACAGCAGAGTAAGTAAGCAGGAATTAATGTGAATACTGTAACAGCAGAGTAAGTAAGCAGGAATTAATGTGAATACTGTAAAAGCAGAGTAAGCAAGCAGGAATTAATGTGAATACTGTGACAGCAGAGTAAGTATGCAGGAATTAATGTGAATACTTAACAGAAGAGTAAGTAAACAGGAATGAATGTGAATACTTTAACAGTAGAGTAAGGAAGCAGGAATGAATGTGAATTCTGTAACAGCAGAGTAAGCAAGCAGGAATTAATGTGAATACTGTGACAGCAGAGTAAGTAAGCAGGAATGAATGTAAATACTACATTTTTCTGTAATTCGTTTATAGAAATGTCACAATCCGTTCAAATTTATCAGTACCTTTACTAAAAGTATTCAATATATTGCATAATGGGGATATTGTGCAATTTGACATTTCATTATAGTAAAACGTAATTACTGAGAATCACGAGTGACGACAAAGGGATACGCTAGAATCATACTTTTACAAGTTGGCATTAATATTGCATTCGACTGGAGACACCCGTGAAACATTTCAAGGTAAGCTTCTTTGTTCTTAGTCACTTCACATGGTGTCGCCTTAAATTTTTGTAACACTTTCAAAACCTTGATTTTTCTATATGAGAGAGCTGTCATACTAAAGAGGGCATGTCCTAATCTATACACTTCGAAAGCAAAACATGCAGAGGGCGTACAAGCAACATAAGTCTTCCAGTCAAATGAGAAATATGACTGTCAATTTCTTAACAAACGCAATATGAAGTTTTGAATAATTCAAGGGAGTTAAAATCTGGCAAACGAGTAACAATATGTAAATGGACAAAAATATCAAAATGCAATAATATTATATTCTCAGACATCGGTTATATGAACATAACACATTAAAATGTTCAAATGAAACCCAACATAGCAGCCTAATGCTACTGTACGCGAATTGTTCAAAAAGAACATCTTTAACATCCCGAAGATTGCCAATCTACTTGAGAGCTACTCTATGTGCAGTAGGCGCAATATGGCGATAAGATGGCAACTGCTGCAGGAATTTAGAGGATATATCGTAATCACTCTCACGTAATATTTCAAAATCCCAACACGTTTTTCTCTTTAAATTTAAAGGAGATGAGATTGTAAGACAATTATTTCACCAGAAATATAAGTTAAGGCTCTTTGGGCTCAAAAGATTCCAGTGAAATGTATGTGTATCTCTACAAGTGTGTGTATGTGGGTACGTACAGGTGATACCTTATACAGTGCTAGAACATTTCGAGTTAAAGAAAAAATGCCCAAGAATATAATGTACTGATTTATATATTTCGATTGTATTGATCCACATTTAGATAAGAGAGTGATTATTTATATGACAACTCAGTATCGATACAGTAAAACCCAGTGAATTTGTTATGCCTATTTACAACATAAACATAAGTTTACATAGATTACTTTAATTTTTAGGTAAATTTCATTTCTAAAATTAGAAAATACAAAAGTTATGTTTGGGATATAATGCGTTTTTTAATCAATGTTAATTCCTGAACCATGGTTCCACGGTTTCATAAACAGGGACAAAAATTAAGTTTTCATGTCCAAATCCAAACATATTCACGTGAGCTGTGTGTTCTGAAAGGGACGGTACCGGTGCATTTGATTTTCCTTCTATTTCTAAGCCGGACGCTGGGTGTAATTGCTGTTAATGCCATCACCTTCCGACTGGATCACGTTACCGCTCTCTGTCATACTCTACCTCGCCCTTCATACTTATCTTACAGCACAAATTATTTGTCTTCTTCAGTAAAATATAATATTTAGCACCATACTACTTACGTGACTTGCCGTAAAAATCAATAATTTTTTTCATCTTCCAAGTATTCTAGAAGAAAATTTCAAAGGATACACTTTCGAAGATCAAAATATGTGGAATTTTAATCAATCGTATATGTCAATCGACATACTTTTAAAGTTTCATTTTTATCACTTTCATTTATAGCATTTACTTGCATATGATTTTCTGTAGATTTTTAAAGTCTAATCACTGACACATCTTCATACTTGGAGCTTATTAATTTTATAAAAGAAAATAGTTATTATACACAGCGATTTAAATTTCATAATGCGTTTGCAAATATTTTCCAATTTCTGTTTTTGTATGAATAAATATTGAGTGGTAAGCAATAAGCAATAAGTCATCAAAGGAAGTTAAGTACTCTCGCGTTCCAGCTATAACGATTTCCTAGAGATTATTAAGTTTTTATGAAAGCAATTTTATATTCATTTCATGTTTTGCAGTATCTTAACATGTTTCATTAAACTCAAATGATGTGGTCATATCACAACATGTCTACATGATTATTGCCTTGGGTCATTATTCACATCTTCAATTAAGTTCAATTATAAGGAATCATTGCATCTTAGTGTCCGGCAATACACATTCCTCTGTGATGTTTTTTATTATTAAAAATATTAAGGAAGTAATTAAACTTGTTGTTGTCCAGATCAAGAAATACAGCACTTTTAGTTCTAGCGGATACACGGTGAACTTTAAGTTTTTTTAGGCTCTACAAAAAATAAAATAATAACTATATCCGATTACAGTAATTACTATAACAATGGCAGTGGTAGTAAAGATTGCAATCTTAGTAGTAATTGTAATAGTAAAAATGCAATAGTAGCCATAGTAGTAATAGTAGTAGTAGCGTTAGTAATTGTAGTAGTAGTTAGTAGTATTAATAGTAGTAGTAGTCGGGAACGGTGAAATGCCACAAAATCAAAGAAGGTAAATTTTTTTACATGGGGAAATATGAATTGCCACAAACCAAAGTTGGAGCACGATGTTTGTTCACTTGACAAGAGCATAAACTGTATTGGTACGTAAGTTGTCAGTGTCAGCCGTTGTTTTGTAATGTAGGCCATGTTTTATCCTGTTTGAATTTACTTTAAAACTTTTATATAGAAAAACACTTCAAAAACTCGTAAGTGCTTGAATAGGGTTGATAGGTTCCCTAGTATGGATCCCTAGTGTAAGTATTACTACATTGATTCTAGTAGGTTGTTGGATTTAAAAAAAAAAAAAAAAAAAAAAAAAAATTTAATGTATTTTATATCGTGAATTTCTGTTACACGAATATGAGACAATTTTACGAATATGTGTATTTTAGCCATAGTTTCATATTCATAAAACGTCAAGTGAGTTGGGTTAGAATCAATATACACCTGTAAAATCATTTAAATGTTGTTAATATTGCTGTATGTATTGTCAAATATTATTCAGGTAGCCTATGTGTCAGTGGTGTGATAGATAATTTATTGGCTTGACAACTCAATTTTCAGTTTTGGTTGACCTTCCTCCTTCTTCCCCTGTACCCATCTTTTGCAAATGTCTGTGCTAATATTATTATCAGCATGTGATTAAAAACGTGATACAATTAGTCTACCTTGCAATAAGACTCTATAAAATAGAAAATTATACGTACAATGTTGAAGTAACAATCAGATTATTCGTTACGGAAGTAAGTAAAATCATAATTATATAATTATACAAGTTTTCAGTTAACAATCAGAATGGTGTTTCTGGATTACCATATGTGATCTGAATTTGTATGTGCATTCTTTCAAAAGTATTGAATAATTAATATTTTGGTAAGCCATTATGGTAAATGTGCATGATAAATACACGTCTACCTTATAGCGTTTTTTATAGTTATTTTTAATTAAGATGCTAAGATATTAATTTCTCATCAATGCAATTATCTAAGTAGGTGTACATTTTATTTTGTGATATGCATTTCGATACGACATACAATCTTTACTATAGCTTACTTACAGAAGCTTGCAGTGACTTTGAAGCAACTCACGTATATTTGAGGTAACTCACATATGATTTTGTGTAAACTGATGTGTTTATGACAACTAAATAATTTTTTTGTGAACTCACATACGTTTGTTTAAACTTACATATGGCTTTATGGCAACTCATGTGTTTCATGCATCACATGTCATTGTAGTAACTCTCATTGTCTTTGTAGCAGCTCACACATGTTTGTATAACTTATATTTCTTCGTGAAACTCATAGTTCTCTTGTCCTTCTTCAAGGCAACGGGACATAATTTTGTTTATGACGTAATATACAGGTAAATAAATTCTCTCTCTGACGTCTAGATTGCGTTGAAAAGTCAACTGGGGGCAAAAAGGGACTGGCCCATGGGCCTTGAAATAGGCTTTGTGCAAACGTAGAAGTCACTGATTTATGAAATATATGAATAAAGACACAGAAAAGTAATTTCATACTGTTTTACATTCCCAATAATTCTCATGAACAAGAACACCCTCAAGATGCTAAATAGTTTAACATTCCATACAATTATAGGGATACAGTGATTCCCCGGTCTCTTCAAAAGTAGAAATTTGATAATGTTACTGTAGTTACTTTAACGTTACCTCCCCTCTCATGGCACTTATAATAATCCAATATCCAAAGAGAAGTGATGGAATAAATGAGTCGCATGTCCTGATGGATATGGACACAACAGTTCGTAGAAAAAATTATAGGGTACTTCCAGGATAAATCTCAACTAAATACCAGCCTGATATCCATTGATCCATTGGCCGACCCGAGATTTGAACCCAAGACCTCCCAACAATGAATCTGACAAGTACCGCCTTGGACTCTTTACTGATATTGATAAGTTATATTCAGAGGGCGCTTAGACAAGTAACGCAAGCAAAGCACTTTCTAACATAGCCCAGGTCGGATCATTCTCAACAGATTTTCGTGTATTTCTTCCTTGGATATAGAAAAAACCTAACATATAACCCTTAGAATGAAAGCAAGAAAAACTGGTGTCAATAGCAGAGATACACCAGTCCAGTGGAAAGGGGTGAGAAAAAGTTGCGATAGAAGATTGATGACAAGAATGATGACTCCATCAACAAAAACTATCCAGACATCTTCCTAAAGATGAAATGAGTGATGAGCTGAGGTTCATGGAGAAGTATCCTCTTAATTTGTCGGTGATTCAGGCCACTGCATGTTTAACGTGTTAAAAAAACGATCACGTAATTAAGTATAACTATTATTGTTTTGTTATCGAATAATATTGACATTATTAAAATTAAAGTTTTAATATCAACAATGTTCAAAGCAGGATGAATTTTCAGTACTCGCCATGGCACAGAGGTACACTTACTTTATGGAAACAAAACTATGAGTAAAATGAAATATAGATTTTTATATAGACTTACTACCTGTTTTTATTTAAATATTACTCCATATCATATTATAACAAAATTTCATAACTACGTAATTGTCCATTGACATTATTATGACAATTTTCCAATCGCATTTCATCTTTAGGAAGATGTCTGGATAGTTTTTGTTCATGGAGCCATCATTCTTGTCATCCATCTTCTATCGCAACTTTTTCTCACCCCTTCAGATCAATTAAATGAGAGACTAAAGACTATATCGAAGCAAGAACAACGTATATGTTGGGAGCAAACTCCGAAAACTATCGTTTGTAGTTTCTGTTGACAAACTTAGGTTTCGAGCATCGGATTTTACAAAACAGCAAAACTTAGGATTTCACAATTCGAAATCATCCAAAATCAGATGTTCTATTTCTAGCTCCTAATCGATTCTACCAAACTCCAACAAAATCTAACCTTACCTAACCCAAACAAACGTACCTTAACTTTTTTTTTTAATGTACTTATCTGTTTTATCTTTATTTTACCAAAAGTATTAACTTTTCATGAAATGTTATAGTAGTAGACTATCATAGTTTTGTTCCATTGTCAGTATTAAAGCTACAACAATATGCCTTGCCTCACAAAATACCAATCGGTGTTTTGTTGAAACTACCATTGGACATCTTCTGTCTGTACAGATCTAGATTTGACCATTATTTCACAATTCTCAAATGCTAATAACCTTCCTATTTCGGGCTTAGACAAATATTAACCTCTAAACCTAGGTAGGCCTTCCGTCTATTACAAAGACCCAATGGCGAATTTTTGCTCCCAGCATCACCAACGTTTGTTGCATCTGTTTTTTATTTTTTTAATTTTTTTTATTTCTGGAGTATGGTATCAGAGTTCATACGTTTACAGAGACTCCAAAAAACGTGTAAAAAAGAGAGACTTTGACTCAGAGATACGCGTGGCTCAGAAAATCAGTCTGGTTTCCTTCACATTTAATTAGATGAACGCGGTCATTATGAATATTGCAACACTGAATCACAATAATGCTTCTATCTGGAAGAAATTCATTATCGCATCTTACTCATAGTCTCCTGGATAAAAGTACAAATTTGTCACGGTATAATTTTACTAACGTTTAGGCTAGCATTAAGTCAACATGGACAGTATCATCAATCAACGCGCTGACGTGCTGAAGACCCGTGTCTTTTACGTCTGCTCGAGACAGACTGCATGAGTTTGATCAATGAGGCTTAATGGGGGAGACACTTCAAGTGGCAACCGCTCTAAGTCTTTATTTTGTCCACATTTTTATGTCATTTTCACTTACCCACACAACTGTCATTGTTAAATTATTAATTTCTTACCATAATGCCTACTTAGATTTATAATAAATTTACTTTTCCAACGTCCTACAGACTGTTACTAGCATACTGCAGTCATTACAAGGCCTAGATTATTAATAAAATCTGTATGTATTTTCCTCTAAAGATAAATATACTAACTATGAAAAATGTCATGACAAAAAGAAAAAGACATATTATTTATTTTTTAAACAACTGGAACGAATAGGCCTGTTTAGGTTTATGTAAAAAGTCAAAGAATAAATTATTTTATACAGAATTCCTTAGTGTGGTGATTTTTAAATTAGATTAGAACCAACAAATACAAAAAATAGGCCTAATCAGCGTTTATACGCATTCGAACTTTACTTCAAAATATGCCATCATAACATAAAGAATTACGACATAAGATAGAGATACTTAATTTTGAAACTCACGCTTTAAAAAAATTCAAACGTATTAATAATGATAATAATGACCACAATAATAGCTTTATTGTTCGCAGCAAAGGTAGAAACGAATTTTTAAAACAAATTAAACTATGTATTATTTATTTTTAATTAATCTATTATTATTTATTTCTTATTGTTGTTCCAGCACACTCATGAAAGAGCAAGGTCACATTAGGGGACTGCAGCAATAATAAAGGATTACCAAGTAAGAAAGATAGATACTCAATTCGTCATGTTAAAATAATTATTTTATTAATATTGATTACATATTCAATACTCTAAGAAAAATCATTAAAAACCTTAAGAAATTTATTTTTATTTTTTATTGTACATGCATTTGTACATTTGCAGTTTGAAGCTCAATATTGTTTTATATCCTGTCAGAAAATTGGCAGTGTGTCTTGTATGCGAATTTATCGACAGGGTCATAAATCTAAAGAGATAAACGAGGGGCAGTCAAAAAGTTCCCGGAATTTCGCTGTAATTATTTATTACCACAATATAGGTATACATTTAATTAATCGCCTTCAAAATAGGCCCCTTCAGAACACACACACCTGTTCCACCGCTCCTGCCATTGCTGGAAACAACGATGATTGTCCTATTTTGGTAGCTTCCGAAGTTCAGCCGTCGCGATGGTTTTGTTGTCTTCTACAGTGGCAAAGCGGTTACCTTTGAGGCCCTTTTTGATCTTGGGGAAGAGCCAATCCAGAGAAAACGCCCGGCGAAATGGCAAGGAGGATGGACACTGCATCACGATAATGCTCCCTCACACACATCGCTTGTTGTAGGGACATGGCTCGCAGAAACGAACATTCCACTACTCTACCAGCTCCTCTATTCACCATATTTAGCACCAGCGGATTTGTGGCTCTTCCCCAAGACCAAAAAGTGCCTCAAAGAACCGTTTTGCCACTTTAGAAGACAATAAAACCAACGCGACGGCTGAACTTAATTGTTTAGCATTATTATTATTATTATTATTATTGTTGTAATTTAGTATAACTTATTTAATGCTAGTACTTTTTTTATTTTTTCTTAATGTATTTTTCTTGTATTTTTATAGTTATATTGTAATTGTAGTTCTGGAATCCTGGTAGAGGGGAAGAGAAGACCTGATAGTCTTATCTCTACCAGGTTAAATAATTAATTAATTTAAAATTAAAAACTTCGGAAGCTATCAAAACAGGACTTTCATCGTTGTTTCCAGGAATGGGAGGAGCGGTGGAACAAGTATGTTCTGAAGGGGCCTATTTTAAAGGCGATTAAGTAAATGTGTAATTATATTGTGGTTAAATAATTACAACGAAATTCCGGGAACTTTTTGACTGCCCCTCATATTCCATAATCATGAAATTTGTTATTACACAGCCCAAGATTTTACGTAAGTTACTAACAGTAAAGCGTCCCCCTACTCGAGTCCTTTAAGACAAGAGGCCGTCACATTACGGCTTCTATTATAACAAGCAGTGACATTTAGATTCTTCTCGATATGGTCATTAATATTAGGATGAGGAAACTAATGGATATCGGCAGGCCACAGAAGCAGTTTACATCGTCACAGCGGTTGGTTAATACTTCGATTTTTTGTTCCTCTAGGGAAGGGGTTGTATTTGGAGGGCCTGCTGCCACAGGCCTCACGTATCTTCCGTTTCTTGATATTTTGGCATGGCTTGGTTACAATAAATCTTCGGCATAGTTTAAGTTCTGGTATCTGACTAAACACTGAATTAATTTACAGTACAATAACAAAAACTGTAATATGAAACTCTCACAAGATTCTTTCTATACTATGCATTGAGTCTGCAGTCCGGGCTATGGCACTGGATTTTTAGTCTGACTCTACCTTTCCACTTTAGCTTACACTTGGTCAATGTAAAATAATTATCACTTCACTGTGACCTAGTGGTTTTATGAAGCCCGGGCCTTAAAGTACTTACAGATTGTATGTCGCCACTGGGTTGTTATAGTGGGCCGTATTTTTTGCTAACAACGATAAGCGCGAAATTTTATAAAACAACCTCCCTTAGCTATATTTAGTTTTTATATGCTTAAAATACCAATATGAACCAAATTGAATCCACGAAATATCGCGAAATTTACTCGATTCCGCGAAATGTGTCTATAAGCGCGAAATATGCCCCTTCTGTCCGTAAAGTGAGAAATGAGCACGAAAATTTGCCTTAAAATCACAATATTGTGTTTTGGTGTACTGTATTATATTCTGTCTGCTCTTTCTGTGGCTGTCGAAGATTTACCGATACATCGATATTTGTGATCGATTGCAAAGATTGCAAAATTTACGCAAAAATTGTCTGTGACCTGGTTTGTACTGTTGAGTACTCTCCTTTCCTGCTATCTCTTTGCCAAGTTAGCGATGCCTAAGATCGATTACAGCAGAAGAGTGTAAAATGTTTGTTACTTGTATTCAACAGATTACGTCTTTTATCCACATTGGTATGGTTGGCACTTCTGTTTGCAAATAGCTATCTGATGGTGTTTAGTAGATATTACGATAATAATTCTCGTAATTATATTTGAATATTAACTCTAATCATGTCTAAATCGAAAGTTACTTCAGTTCATACAAGACAGAACAATATAGAAATGAGGGGGGGGGGGTGTTAGTTCATGTAAATAAAGAAGCAAAGTTTATCACTGCGCAAAGTTCCCAATGTAGTATAAAGTAATTGATTTCACGAAATACCCACCGAAATAGAAGGAACTTAACACCGAAATCAGCCATTTTATTTCACCAATAAATCAGGGCCCTACTCATACTGAGAACGCTGATTCTACACCGGGATGTATGAGCCAGTTGGAGAATGTAATGTTGTACCGGCACGTTGCCATTGTAGCTCAACTGGTAAGACCAGCGGCACGGAGAGCCAAAAGCCTGAATTAAATCTCTGCTATGTCATATTTTTCAGTCTGATTCTTTTACCCTACATACAGCCAATGTAAAAGAATTATAATTTCATTTTTAATATTTTTTAGGTCTGACTTATTTTGTTATGAAGCCAAACCTTAGTGACCTAAATAATAACAATTATAATAATTCAATTTTAAATTTATTCCCAGTCCATTAGGGGTCTTAACTATTACACTACCTGTATGAAGTATCCTTAGCCCTATAGTTTTAAATCTATCTAGAAGAAATTGCAGCAAGTTAGTTTGAATTATTATTTGTTGAAGTCAAGATATTGATCAATGTGGAATGTACATAAAACGTAGGAAGTTAAACTCCAATATATCAAATTCAGAATTGTGTTTTCTAAGTACTACGAACTATTCGATTTAATTCAGTTAATGACTATTTGATAACAATCTAAGTCCTTGAAGAGAGCAACAAAGCCTTCTCTCTAGCAATTTTAGATTGGCTCAAGCAATCCACTTCATTCAGACACCTACTTGAAATCAGACAATAGACATCGCCTTACAGAGAAAGAACGAGGTAGCTAACTTAATGGGGTTTACGTCTGTAAGATCGCCCCTAAACACTTGACATTTCCCCACACCCCATTTCTATCAAAAAGGTCACGGCAATATTCTCTTGCACAATATCTCTGCTTACAACTCTAAGAGATGGGGAAATTCAAAAGGGGCCATTTTCAACCTATTCCACAACTCTCCTTTAAATTTTGTTTCTTCTTCTTGGTTTCGATGTCCTTTTGTTCTTAGAGGGGGCTCATCAGCGTATTCAGATCCCCTCCTTTGCTGTGTACAACCTTTACAACGCAAACTAGGTTAAGTTTATTCCCAGTAGACAGACGGGTAATGGAGTCTGCTACTTACTGCAGCGTATCAATGCTACGAATATAGCTGCTTCCTAAATCTGAAGAAATGAATCGTAAAGTGATTTAATCTACAGAACGACCGTAACGATTAGTTAATTTGGTAGTTATGAGAATGATATGACGTAATCTGATTTTAGTTCACGTTCCTTCTTCTACGCTGCATCATTTGATTAGCCACATATTCTCCATGACGATAATAAAAAAAAACTAATTTCATATAAATTAATCTTGTTTGTAAAGTTATGAAGGCTAACAGAAAATATGCTGCTGTAAGAGACGATTGATATTGTAATTTTTATCCCTTCAATTAGAACCCAGACTGTGTAATTTAAAAGAGTACCAAACGTTCAGTAAATATTAAATTAAAAGTCTAGGAATTATGATAGGCTAGTTCCATATCGTAAATCTAAGCTTATATACTTTACGATCGTTTCATGATATTGAAGACAAATAATAATGGACTGCAAAGAAAATTGTATTATCTTTAGTCAAAAAATCAAGATCGAAGCAGTGAAAATCGACCTATTTCACGAACTACAGTAGGGGTACAAACGGTTAAGGTATAGTTGATAACACTAAAAGCAATAAATAACAACATACATCATCAGTTTCACATGCATTTGCACCAGTCAGGTCGATTGTAAATTGTATTTATATTATTTTCAATAATAAGCATTGTTTAGCAGAACTTTCTCCGTATGTGTAAACTTCCATTTTACGGGCTGAGTTGTAAAGAAAGGGTGCTAGTCTGTTAAGTGTAAATAAAAAGGTGCTAGGTCGTCACAATAGTTATTGAAGATATCATCAGATGTCACTGTCGTTGTTCCCCTTCCTACAAATAAATATGTACTTCCTTCATGTTATCCATTACAGGTACTAGCTACTGCTGCCACTACTATTATCCGGTATCTGTTAATTAGTTTACAATTGGAAATATAAATAACCATTTTGCCAAATCACAAACTTAAGGCAACACAGCAGTTTCTTTTAAAACATTACCCACAGCCTTCTATTCTGTCCTTTCCTTAAATCTCTTTAACTCTTTATTATACCGAACACACTATTTTTCAAGTACTTGCCACTTGAGCATCCCGCAGAACTTCAAAAGGAATACACATTTCTTAAGAAAGAAATCACGCTAACATTTTAATTTGTTAGCATGCAGTGGTTTGTTTTCAATAACTTGTTGCCAACCACAAAGTTCAGCATTTCGCTACATTTCATTACAGTACGAAAAAATAATAATAAATATATATTATTATTATTATTTTAACCACAAGGGAAAAAAAATACTATTCTACTTCCGTGCTTGCATGTTAAGTTCTATATAACTGTCATACCGCGTAATTAACTATAATATCACAGATTTAAATTTACTTTTCAAAATAACATAAAACGTCGCAGAGATCGGTTTGTTAACTTCTGCGCTCGCATATCAAGTTCTATATAACGGTCTTAGATCGCAAATAATTATAAGCCTAATATCATTGTTAACAATGAGGCGCGAAGAAGGTGTGGAACTACAGAAGATGAGTAGGCCTACTCTGTTCGTGGAATCCAACGATGACTTCAGGATGATTATCCGCAAGGGTCCGTAGAATGTAGGGACTATACTCTGTTTTTTTTTTTTTTGCCTTTACGAATTAAATGTTCTAAAGGACTTGTAATGAGAAATGTATATAGCATGTATATTAACTTACCCCGTATCTTCTGTTCATCGAGTAACTGCCGCTCAAGACTCTCCTTTACTTCTCGTTCTCTCAGTACATCCATCTTCAGTTCGGCTGCAACAGATAACATTAGTTTACGATTAATTGATGAAATGTACACAACTTATGCTATTTATTTATCCATAAGAAAGTATTTAGACCTATTTTACAAGTTTGGGAAAAATTAGACACTTTAAGGTTAGGTTTTCCATTCGTGAGCAAAGTAACAGCATGTAGGCCTGCTGATAACTCAAAAGACAGTATTACTTTTCATTTTTTCTAATTTTTTAGGATTTTATTATTGCTACCCGTAGATATTAGCGTAAAATTATAAAAATATTAATATAATAATAACAATAATAAATAACCTGTCCAAAGATAGCTCCCATCCTTTATAAAGTAGAACTAAGAAAAGTAACTGAATAACTGTTAAATGCAAGGGATATAAAATCGTGAAAAAAATATATTCTCTATGTCTGCGTACTCCATGCTTTTCTGGGTTTGTCATCCGCATTCATAAGTAGAACACTACATTGATAGGCCTAAGCAGCCACGTGTTTTTCCATCCACTCTAAAACACCACAGCTTTCTTGCACTGAAACAAGTGATTTAGATTATGCTTACCATAAACTAAACTGTAATTTAACAGTTAACTAGATAGTTACAAAAAATTAATGGAAAAGCCTACTGGTTAAAATGATATCATTATCCAATTATCTATTTAATTTTTATCTTGAAACTTGGATAAAAGATAATAGTTACTTGAGCAAGTATTTGCCGATTACCTGTATATCTTTCAATATCCGAATAACCCCAGCTCTTTATTTAGACCTACCTCAAAGCTTATTATTACGAACAACTCTTCTCTTACTAATTTCTCGTGATCCTACTTACTACTGCCCTTCAACCTAGTTTTAAGTTCTGTTATTGTCATTTTTCTGCATAAGTATTGCTATTAACTTCTTTCAAGAGCGGTCCATAGGAAGATGTCGTTTCCATAATTGTTAAATGCAAGGGACATAAAACTGCTATTTGGATATTATTATTTGCAGTTATATGGAATTTTCGTAAAGAAAAGGTATTCTCTACATCTGCGTACTATAGAGCGTGGGCTACTGTATACCCCCCATCCCCCCCCCGTGGGATTTTCCGACTCATATATTTTTTTGTTGGTATTGACATGTAGTTTCATATTTTAGTTGTTTGCCCCTTATCAATTACAGCATTTACCCGGAAACCCCGGAAATCCGGAGAAAACTAGTTTGTTTTAATTTTTCTTTGTTCTTTGCTCCTAATATGCCCAGGGAATTTCTGAATCACATATTTATTGTTGGTATTGCCATCTAGATTAAGTTTTAGCTGTTTGCCCCTTATCAATTACAGCATATCCCCGGAAAACAACGGAAATCCGGAGAAATGACTTGGTTTTAATTTGTCTTTGTTTTTTGCATCAAATATGCCCAGGGAATTTTTGACTCGCATATTTTTGTTGGTATTGTCATCTAATTTAAGGTTTCAGTTGTTTGACTCTTGACCAATTACAACATATCCCCGGAAAACCCGGAATACCACGTATATACGGAGAAAATGACAATGTTTTATTTTTCAATCTTTGTTTTTCCTTCTAATATTCAAAGGGAATTTCTGACTCATATTTTTTTTTTGTTGGTATTGCCATCTAGATTAAGGTCTCAGTTGTTTGCCCATTATCAATTACAGTATATCCCCGGAAAACTCCGAAAACCACGGAAACCCTGAGAAAATGACTTTGTTTAAATTTTTAAAAATCTTAGTTCTTTGCCCTAGTATTCAAAGGGCATTGGTGACTCATATGGTTTTGTGTTGGTATTGCCATCTAAATTAAGGTTTCAGTTGTTTGCCCCTTATCAATTACAGCATTTCCCCAGAAAACTCGGAAAACCACGGAAATCCGGAGAAAATTACTTTGTTTAATTTTTTTAATCTAAGTTTTTTCCTCCTAGTATTCAAAGGGAATTGGTGACATATATGTTTTTGTATTGGTACTCCCATCTAGATTAAGGTTTCAGTTGTTTGCCCCCTATCAATTACAGCATTTCCACATAAAACTCGGAAAACCACGGAAATCCGGAGAAAATTACTTTGTTTAATTTTTTTAATCTAAGTTTTTTCCTCCTAGTATCCAAAGGGAATTGGTGACATATATGTTTTTGTATTGGTATTCCTATCTAGATTAAGGTTTCAGTTGTTTGCCCCCTATTAATTACAGCATTTCCCCATAAAACTCGGAAAACCACGGAAATCCGGAGAAAATTACTTTGTTTAATTTTTCTAATCTAAGTTTTTTCCTCCTATTATTCAAAGGGAATTCGTGACTTATATGTTTTTGTATTGGTATTCCCATCTAGAGTAAGGTTTCAGTTGTTTGCCCCTATCAATTACAGCATTTCCCCAGAAAACTCGGAAAACCACGGAAATCCGGAGAAAATTACTTTGTTTTAATTTTTTAAATCTTACTTTTTTCCTCCTAGTATTCAAAGGGAATTGGTGACTTATATGTTTTTGTATTGGTATTCCCATCTAGATTAAGGTTTAAGTTGTTTGCCCCCTATCAATTACAGCATATCCCCGGAAAACTCCGAAAACCACGAAAATCCGTCATTTTCTCCGTTATTACGTGGTTTTCCGGGTTTTCCCGGGATATGCTGTAATTGGTAAGGGGCAAACAACTGAAACCTTAATCTAGATGGCAATGCCAACACAAAAACATATGATTTACCAATTCCCTTTGAATACTAGTAGCAAAGAACAAAGATTTTCAAAAATTCAAACGAAGTCAATTTTTCCGGATTTCCTTGGTTTTCGGAGTTTTCCGGGGATATGCTGTAATTGATAAGGGGCAAACAACTGAAATCTTAATCTAGATGGTAATGGCAACAAAAAACATATGAGTCAGAAATTCCCTTTGAATATTAGGAGCAAAGAACAAAGACTTAAAAACTAAAACATAGTAATTTTCTCCGTATATACGTTGTTTTCCGGGTTTTCCGGGGATATGTTGTAATTTGTAAGGGGCAAACAACTGAAACCTTAAACTAGATGGCAATACGTACAAAAATATGTGAGTCAGAAATTCCCTGGGAATATTAGGGGCAAAGAACAATAAAAAATTTAAACAAACCCATTTTCTCCGGATTTCCGTGGTTTTCCGGGGTTTCCGGGTAAATGCTGTAATTGATAAGGGGCAAACAACTAAAATCTTAAACTAGACGACAATACCAACAAAAAAATATGTTTCCCAGAAAATCCCACGGGGGGGGGGAGGGTTTGCTATTGGTAGCCCATGGTCTACTAGGTGAACGGCCTAGTAATATAATTATTAATGATTTTATTAATTTTTTCCAGCCCGGGCGGCTTGGGTCGCTTAAATCCTGAAAGGGATAGGTAAAACTAAGACAAAGAAAGAAAGAAAGAAAGAAAGAAAGAAAGAAAGAAAGAAAGAAAGAAAGAAAGAAAGAAAGAAAGAAAGAAAGAAAGAAAGAAAGAAAGAAAGAAAGAAAGAAAGAAAGAAAGAATTATTTCCATAGTGGTAGAATTAGCACTGATAATGGTGACACTGACAATAATCATCATAATTTATTATAGGGTTATGAATATGAAAGTTTAGCTACTTTAGTCATATTTTTTTTCCCGAATGTGTAGCCTAGAGTCTGGTCTTATGGTCTGCAAAGTTTCAGGACGTTATACGGAGAAAAATATTTAACTTTCTTTTTCTCTGCTGTAATTTATAATGGATTTCCTTTATTTTCAAACGACAAGGAGTCTACAGTTTTCATGTTAGGAGTATGGGCGTTTCTGTTTCCAAAAAAAGTTCGCATAGATTTCTTGCTATAATGAAATAAATATTTTGAAAACTTAATAAATATATAATATATATATATAATATTTATATATATAGATATATACACACACACATTCGTTACATAAGGCTAGAATACACATATTCTAGGAATATTAAAGGAATATTTTCCTTATTCTGAAAATCAATTGTGCGGAAATTGCAGGATCACGAAAAATACCTAAAATGCATATCAAGATCACAGTTAGTAGCTTATTTTAAGAACAGTGTCTGCACAAAAAAAAAAAAAAAACATTTACATAAAACACTTGCAAAATCTGTCTAATACATCCGCCTTCCCCCAGCTTAAGGTCGTTGCGTTCAAAGTTTGAAGGTTTCTCTCGTGCTCAGTATTATACATTTGTTTCTATAGGCCTAATAAGGATGGGAATGAGTCATGATATGCATTGTAAGACCCATCACAGGAAAATGGCATATAAATGTTTTCCCCTTGCGGTATCAGAATCTACCTTATATATGCAAGGGAACTACACTAATGCATAGGAACCTTCGGGCTGTTAGTTTTTAGATTTGAAGAAATGATTTACTCTGTTTTGTCTGCTCTTGAGAAGGGTCTTAATTAGCATTTAAATCTAAAACATTTCGTTACATGGCGGGTAAAGTTGCCTCGAGCACTACAGACTCCACACTGTTGTTATGCAAATTTGACAACAAGGACTCTGTGTCGGGATAGTAGTGCGATGTGATTTTGCACTGGGGAGTCAAGATATACGTGAAATGTGCTCCTCCACACTCCAAACTTACTCATATTCTATATCTGATGGTTGGAAAGTTGAAAACCATACTTTAGGCACTGCCGTTTAGCTTTCATGGAAAACTTTCATATCCATGTATCTATAAAAATATTGTCTGTGCATTTATATATGATTTTTTATACAGAGTGGAAGTATAAGCGTTTGAACATAGAAGTTATATCACGAGTCATGTTCTAGGTGTATACCAGTAGGGCATTGAGAGGCACCTCTTTATTTTTATTTATTATTGTTGATGGGTTATGGTTTTCTGTTAATTTCAACTTTTATACAATTTTAATTGTTATGACACAGGTTGAAATAGTGGCGAGGAGTCGAGGTAAGTAAACATTCAATTCGGTATTTATCTTTACTACTGGGAAATCAGGAAAACGTCCAAGTCAAATTGGTCCACCACGAGGTTTGAACCCGGGACCTCCCAAATGCGGATCAAGACTCTATCATCTCGGCTATGTCGCTTGGTTGAGTGAAAAAAAGTAGTTCCAGCTTTCTCAGAAAGCACATTCTGTTCCTACATTTTTAAACTTGCGGACTATTGTAATTTTTTTCTATGCATCAGCAGAGAAGAGAATAAGGAATATATTTTCCCGTTGCGGTTTTTCAATTAAACTAACAGTTTTCATGCCCGTACCATAGGTACTGTAATATCTTAAAAATTTGGAAACCAGACCCTCTAAATGGATCGCAAACAGGCCAGACATTGGGCTGGGTAAACCAGGAAATATAAGTGTCAACTTAGCGTTGCACAAGGTATTCATAACTTGTTGATGATTTGCGGAATTGCATTTAAAAGGTGGTTGACAGTCTAGTAATTGCGAAATACGAAATAAGTATTTTAAAGTAGTAAAGTTAAGAAATACGCGGAAAAGGAAATTGCAAGTAAGGAGTTTTGGTTTGAAATGTCACGGGTGCCAATGGATAGACGTTTTGACGCACGATGTTATAAAACGGGCGGACTGACCAGTTCGGCCCTCTTGCTACTCTACATTCTTCACGACTGGATCGACAGCACCCCGGTGCCAGTTTATTTTAAATTGTGTAACATTTCGTCATGAAGACACTATGTAAGTAATCTATGTAATTTCATTTAATTTTATATCTAAATAAACTAGTCATTTTATTATGTTTTTGGGAAAACTAGCTTTTGTAATTTGTACATGGAGATGTACCCTTCCTTGCCCTTGTCCTCGTGGTTAAGATGCAAATATATATTTTGAGCCATCCTGATAAATCGTGTCCCGGGGTAAAAGGTGTCAGAATAAATATAGGGCCCTGGGATACGACAGTACTATAGGTAGCCTACTATACATTTAATAATGTTTTCGACCCCCAAATTCGAAGTTGAGTTTTTAACATAAATACACGTTTTGAGGACCCTGAATCCAAAAATACTGTTTTCGGAAACATGTCTGTGTGTCTATGTGTCTGTTCATCTCTTAACAGCCTAACTCCAGAATGGAAAATCATATGAAAACAAAATTTTGTATTTGGGGTAGGTACCTTCTGTGGATGGGACATGAAGATTGGCTACAACTTTCTCTTATTTTTAAGAGGACTTTACATAAAGAAAATTTCGTTTATCGAAAAGGCTCTAACGATTTTCTTTAAATTTTGTGTATGGGCGCTTATACCAAGAGCTAAAGGTTTTAATAGAAACGTTTTTTCGAAAAAATTTCGGAAGGTAATTATAAGCCAACACTGTTTATACAAACCATGCTTGGAGTAAAGAAAATTACGTGACTGCATTAATAATGTTTTATTTGAGTTATGTATCCTTCGGGGATGCGATACGATGTGGTAAGGATATTCTCTCCATTCTTATAACCAATTTACATGAAGAGAATGGCATACACAATATATTATACTAAGAGGCAAACTTTGTTTCCGCAGATGAAGATATGTGAGTTTCACATCGGATTTTTAAGCGGTTATGCAATTTATGTCGTATTAACAAAAGTCGCCACACAACGAAAACAATCCGAATTGTGTTGACGGTAGGAACAAAGAAACAGTGCTGAATGGTTGTATACTAATTACCATAAACACGAAATTCTCCTCAGCGTTGCACAATGGATCTATGGAACTAAAGTTGACAATTAACATTTAACAATGAATCGTTGTGGAATAACATTGCCTTGCTGAAGGAAACATCTTCAGGAACAATGTCCATACTCTCCTAGTAGATACAGTTCCCATTTTGGAACTCTGAAGTTGCTCTTAACATGAGTCCTTTGATACAAGTAGATATTAATTGTTGATTGTCTGCGCCTCCTTACAGAGGAGATAACAGTAATGAATGCGAACGCAATTCTATTGATACTGTTAATGGCACTTCCTTTTCGCTGTACACCACCCTTCTCTTCTCAATTCCACTGCCGTCTCATAGCAATTGCTGCCTGTACAGAACACTCAAATAATGTAAGGATAATTACACACATAACATCGCATTAAGTATTATTATGGCTGTGCCTCATTCCCTATAATTGAATTAAACTACTCGCAGAGTGGCTCCTAGAAGAGAGGAAGGAGGGTGGTGGAAGATGAGGGTAGCTGTTTTAATGTTCTCATGTAGTAGGAGGCGTAGAGTGTTACTTTCTGAAGACCTCTGCTAACTAACCTCTTGTGTCAGAATGTAGTGTAAAGATTTGTTTGCCGATGACTGCTACAACTTTGCTAATTAAATGCCTTTTCCAGTGAAAAGAGAATGACGAATGATTCAAGTATGGGTTCTTTTTCGAAATATGTACGGAATGAAAACACAATTATATTTAAAGGGGAAATCTTTAAGAATAATATTCCATCTGTTAATCAAGCTTCAAAAAGAAGTATGCTGCTGTCAACTATTATGTGTTTATAAGATAGACTCATTAGCCATTGTTATAAGATATATTTAAAATATATCCAGGGTGTTAATGAATAACAGCAAAATATTTTACCTGTGTACAGAGGGGATTTAGACAAGCAACTTTTAGTAGGAAATTTTTGCCCTATGACGTAAAATGTGTTTGCTACAGGGCATTGAAGTCATTACAATTTGGTGCTCATAAGTGAATAATTAAGTGAAATAGTCTTTACATTTTTATTAAGTTGACTTCATGCCTTCTTAGTGATCGATAAAAACTTGATTTTTAATCATTCATCAACAGCTAGGTATATCATAATTTAGAGTTTTCTAATCTGCAAAATTTGCAGATGAATCACATGATTGGCCACCACTGCATTAGTTTTTTTCTTATTCATAACTACAGTGTTAACAACGAAGTTCCTTTGTTTTGCATTTTTTTCAAATGTTCCTTTGTTTTGCATTTTTTTCAAATGTTAGAAGTCAGTGGCGGCCATACCCTAAATTAGTTGTTACTATCAGGATGGCTATCACAGACTATCTTAATTTTTGGAACAAGTGAACAGAAAACAAGAATGAGAAGAGGAAGAAGTTGAAGATGGAGATGAAGAAGATGAAAGAAAATTTTCATTTCTTGTTGTACTGACTATTAGAAAACACTATGACAACACACATTGAGCCTTGATATTTTTAATATGAGTGCTCGTTGGTATGGCAACAGTAGACGCTAATGCGCGAATTAGATGCTGATACTAAGAGCCACCGTGTTTAAGTGTTTGTGGAACCACTCGTTAAATGCGGTAAAGTGGCGAGGTTCAAATTGTTTAGTGGTAATTATTCTTCGCCGTTACATCGAACTGAATGTTGGAAGGGTTCGCTGGAATTCAGCAAGGATACTTCAAAACACAAATACCTCTGAACAAGGCTCTTCACTCCCTTATCGTTTGCCTATTCAAACCATGGAAAATTGAATATAATTGCCGACAAATATTTGACTAATTTTAAGTCCTCTTCTACTGACATCTCTAAAGCGGGGTGTAAAAAATCTACAAAAGAAACTAAGTGTCTTATCCTTTTATAAACAAGCTGAAATTTTGGAATTGTTCATACTTATTACCTAACATCAATCACATGGAGATATTTATACAAAATCTAAACAAATCAATCGTTAAACAACTAAAGTAAAACTATATCTAACGTTTCTACTTTTTGTCGAATGAGTTAATTTTCTAATAACTGAAGGAAGATTAATTTAATACTGTCAATACACAATAGTACAACTAATCCCCATTCGTAAATTACTTTTGAAGTTCTTACTTCAAGCACATCATTTTATAAAGCCATTAAACAAGGATATATGATAGATGCATGACTTAAAAAAAATACTATTGGGTTTGAGTGACAGAATATAGTTCTAATATCCCGGAAATTTAAAGAATGAGTTATAAACATGTACAAAGCTCTATAACAACTCTAAACTACTTATAACTACCAAAAATAACACTGGATGATTCCCTTCACATCGGAGAAGTGGTGCATACGATGCGTTTAGGCTGTTATTTGTAATATGGATGAGAAAAACTGTCTCGACTCATTAGTTCGTTATCTGAAGACCATGTATGAGACAATAAAGTTGAATCCAACAGCATGTTCTTATAGTTTCTTCTTATGTGCTTCCAGAAACACATTTACCCTTCACTGAAGATCAGGGATGGCGAACTGGCTGCCTTCCTCCTCATTCTGTGCAGCCCGCAATAAAGCAATTAATAAAAATTAAAATATTTATAGCTTTATAATATGGGTAGTTTTTCCCGCGGATATCCTGATGCAAATACATTCCAAACTACATTCTTTGGGTAGAGGATAACAATTAAATATAAAATTTAAGCTGCTTCTCACAGATCAAATATTTATTGATATTTAATACTTATGCATATTAATCCATATTTGGAAGCACGTACTTGTATGAGTTCACAGTTTCCATTTTGAAGGCAGTTAAATCTTTACAAAGAAACAGACTTACCGACACCCATCTTTAAGACTCATTAAAAATGGAAATAACATCTTTCTAAATTGACTTCAAATTCCAACATAACTTGAGCGTTCAGAGTGCTCTCATTAATGTGTACTGCGTTCCCAGTCCCGATGTTCTCAATTGGGAACATAAACTAATATATTTTAATTACCATGTGTCATACATTTAAAACTGATCAATTGGTTCTGTGGTACCCATAAGGGATCGTCCGAAATTTGTGGCTCAAAGTGGTAAAACACGCATGCAAAGGTTTTATAGTAATCAAATGATTATAATAAATGAAAAATGTGATTATCCTTTTTTTAAAAAGTTGGGATTAAATGGGTTAACAAATAATAATTTTCCAGTATCCAAAACAGTGGTCCCATTAACGTGTACTGAATTTTAATAAATAATTTTAATTTTAATAAAAAATTTACTGCATTACAAAATGTGTGGCCCATGACTTCAAAACACATCATGCATTGGCCGTCATAAGTATAGAAGTTGGCCATCCCTGTTGTAGATCATTACTTTGTCACTGACTTAGTAAAGTTTGTAAATACATTGTCATTATCAAAGTTACATGCTGTGAAGAGGTTATTAAGTGAAGCTGGGTCTATAAAAAACCCATGAGGAGAAAAATCAATGGAATTGAAAGAAAAATATTGACAAATTTAAATTAAATAGCCAATGAGTGAAGAAATTTGTACCTCACAGCTTAGAAAAAAGAATGTAAGTGATCAGCGTGACAGAGACAACAACTGAAAATTTGTAAAGGTATATCAGAATTTAAAAATGCATCGGGTAAGATCCTGGATATTTCAGTGATCTTCGTAGTAACCAGAAAAAATCAGGATACATTGCCTTTCATGATATATTTTACTCTGGAAGGAGTAAGAGAAGAAGTGTGTTTCTAAAACCTTCCCCACTCAGAACAAGGATATGGATATCTATGAAGGAACACTAAATGTGACAATATTTACACTATGATGTAAGATGCCACCGGTTTATTTTCATCAAATGGGGAGAAGCATTCGACTAAAAACAAACTCCGTCTCTTGTCACCCTACTGCTCCGCATCCCTCCAGACAAGTCGCATCACTCCCACAAGACGATGAAAGCAAAATATTTTTTCAGACCCGAAAAAAAAAATTAGAATGACTTCTTTGCGTTGTGTTCCCCTGGTTGCCTGTGCATTTCACACTCGGGCTGACAGAGAGAGGGGTGGAATGTACACATGAATACATAACGCGCTGCAAAGGAAATTGAGGATGAAAGAAAGAGAAAAGGAAATCTCTAAGTAAGTTAAGTAATTCAATCCGCCATCCTGAATGAACCAGCAAACGGATAAAACAAACCTACAAGACGAGATGGGACTTTTTTTTTTATCAAAATGAAATAGGGAGGACCGTCCGTGGAAAAGTGGAGATGAAAGCTAAGTGGATTTGATATCGAGAAGTGAAGATAAACACAAGATACGCCAGCGAGAAGAAAATATTTCTTTCAAAGCAAGTGTTTTCATATGAAAGACAATTTTCACTTTTCAAGAGCCTATGAATAAGATTTTTTAATTTCATAATACTTATAAATTCCATAAAGGGACAGGGATTATCATTAGACTTCTCATCTACCTCCGCTTTTTCACGCCAATTTTCGACGGCAAGATTGATGGTTATCTTGAGCAGAATCTCTATTTCTTTGACAAGTGGCTCCTGAGTTATCATCTTTAGGACGAAAACACCCCGTTTCAGACCTTCCTGTTTCATAAAAATCCAAAGAGGTACTAAAGGTAGAAGCTGTCAAAATATTTATAATAAACAAATATGCCTTCAACAATAAATAACATTTTGTGTAATTCACAAATTTATTACAATAATCCAAATATGAGTTAAGAATTCAAAGAATTTTTCATTCTTGTGATATTACCCGTTTTCAGTTTCATTAATTTCAATAACTTTTTACTTTATAGGACTTTATAGTATAAGTATTTAACATCTTGAAACAGTTCACCCTTTGGCCACCGGACATTTTGAAAGGCTTTGAAACAATCTTGATCCAGCTATCCCGTAATGAAAGAAGAAATTCAATACTACATTATTCCTGCATAGAATGTTTTAATGTTAGTTCTATGCTGCTAAAATCTAGGTGGAAAAAATCTTAAGTCAATAGCTGAAATAATTTGGGAGCATAGGTCTAACGAAACTGATACCATCCAGTCTAAGACCGGCTTCCTGTAAACCGATTAGAAATGTCCACCGGTAGCCTATTTGAATATGTCGGTGGAGTAACATATCATTCTTTCAAAAATTTTACGAGAAATAAAGAAATGAGTAGTGATTAAAATATTTAATTGAAAATGTTAATTTTTTAAATTTGTTCACCATCACCGACCGATTTAGGATGTTTGAATCCATCTTTTAGACACGTAAGATACTTCACATGAATATTTCAGATTTCAACATACCAGGGATTCTGTGGTACCATGGTACAACTTATAGAACCCCATGAAGTTGATAAAATATTTAAGTATCAGCATTGTCTGATTTCAAAAGATCGCAACTACAACAAGCGCTCAACCTAGGGTTGACATCTCTTGAAAATGAAAATAAGAGATAATTTCCAAACAAATAAGGGACCTAAAGTTTACTACTCATTATACATAACGGTCACTTAAGGTACCGGTACTTTATTAAAATCCCTTCTTAAAAGGAAAAGCATTATACTGTATATCACTCTACAACAGGGCTGATTTAAAGAATTTCGGAACCCTTACAAAATTTACTGTTGGTTCCCCTCACGTTTAAAGCAGATTTATGAAACCAAACTATTTAACGTATGATGCAAATATTATGTAATTATTCCATTGATATTTTGGTTTTTCACATACTACATTAGAGTTACTTACGCATTTTTATAAACTGACATTTACTGTACTGACGCAGACTTTACCTGCAAAACAAAACGCAACGGTGTTTTACAAAATCTTAATCTAATTGCTTCCTAGGCCTACATGAATTTTAGAAAAGAAACCAAAAATGTCTAGCATCTTGTTACTACCACAAAGTTATAAAACAATTTCAGTTGCATAATTTGAAAACTGAATTAAAAAAGTTCCAATTAATATATTAATTTTAATACAATATTCTTTCTTTCGCATTCTTGTATTCTGAAATACAAAGCATAACGTGATTTCAATTATTTTTAAAAAGTTAACAGTCACAAACCTATAACTCTACGGGGATTCTGAAAATACGAAATGTATCTTGAAAAATAGGGACCCGGGATTTTTGTCCAAATTAAGTGAAGATACCGAATTTCCCAGTAAGAATGGGATAGTTGGCAGCTCTAGCTCGATCTGGTATGTTTAAAAGATACTTATGTAGGATGGAAAGGATTCTCATTTCAATCCTGATTTTGTATTTTATTTTCCACATTTGCTGCACTGATAATGCAGGCGATAATAATCTGCTGGCATTCTGTTTAACATTGTCATTCCTTAATACTGCTGCCTGATTCTGGTAACTGCAAACTGTACTGTAAAAGTCATTGGTTTAGTAATATGACAATATTACGGTATTATCTTGTCAGTGCAAACATTACGTGAATTTAAATTTTACATTAAGTTAAACACGTGAATTATATTTGTATTTGGGTTTTTTCTTTACATACTATATACTACATTTGAAATAAGTGTGGTTTATTTTGAAAGACTTGAAAGATTCTGATCCGTGTTTCTGCGCACATTTGTTAGTTTCATGCTTCAATTGGTTATTATTCCAAGTGTACTTTTTTCAATTACAGATTTTTTGTAGGAACGAAATTATTTAGGGGCTATTTGCTAAAATCTTTTTATGGTCAATATTTACTTTGTTAAGAGATAATTCTGTTAAAATTGTATTGAATTAGTGTTGATCAAGGAAAAACAGTATGAAACCACTGCGATAGTAAAAAAACAAAAAATGGATTTATAATTTAAAAATCAACATTAATGTTTTATGTAGATAGCGTTGGAAAATACACCACTGATTAGCCACATATTTCCTCCAACAGGCTGCAAAACTTAATTTCATTTTGTATCTACTTGGGTATAAAATGGAATCGTTTAATTTTGCGTTACTTGATATTGCAAGCTTGCCGCGTCACCTCGGGCGGCGTATCGACATTTGCAACATGGAAATGACACTGGATGTCCGGCGCTCTTAGCAACCCGAGATGATGGTTTTCGCAAATCGCTCAATAATAATTATTCCGGCTTCTGACAGCATCAGACTCATAACTAAATTTCACATTCACCCTCTCTCTTGTACTCACATTCCTCACTCATTGTGTCTATCTCTTTCCCCCACACCCTGGAGGCTGCCGGGGTTGTAACCCAATAAACAGATGACTACCATATCTCATGAGGATATATCAACATCAGCAGCTACTGTTACATGTAGAAACTTGAGTTCACCCCCTCTCACCCCTCAACATACAAACAATTATTTTACTTCCAAAACTGGTTACTAACAGCATATATCAGGTTCAATACAGATTTCACACTTACAGGTGCATTTTGCTTCATACCTTTTATAATTATTCTAAGTTGAATGAGTTATAACTCCCAAAATTTCAATAAATTATACTCTCATACAGAAACTTAAATATGTATACTTTGGAGTAGAGAATATCTACTGTTAGGCCTATATCGATTGTTAAAATAGTTTACTTTCGTGGGTTAATTATCTAAACTGATTTTATAACGATACACAGTGGGAAAAAGTCTGTGAAGATTTTAACAGTTGTTCCTTTTATTCAAACAAACAAAAAATATAAACACCATGACTATCCGAAGCGAGTACTTTCTACAGAAAACTCTAACCGTGCTTTACTTTAAAAGTATTATTTCACTTCTAATTTTCATTTCACATCTGCAAAGGAACGAATAAGGAATGCATATTCCGAATAAAATTGAAAGTTTCGTGGAAAATTAAATACAAATATTCATATGTGAACCACATATTTCACGAAATGTGGCAACATCAACAAAAGTGTATTTGGCAAGCAGTGTTGTTTTCAGATATGTTATTGCCATCAAAAGAGCGATTTGACTGTGCGCTGTTGAAATTCAGCGGGTGTTATTAATCTAATTGTCTCATTAACCAGTCTCATCATAAAACTAAAAATAGCTTTTCATTTATTTTATCTTCAGTTCTCTTTAATCCACCCAATATACAACCAAAATAACGTAGGCTACTGAAATTTACTTATCTAGATCTAAATCAAATATCTACAAAACAAAGGATATCTCAAAATCCACCCAGTTCTACTTTACCTTGTAACATTTGGAGTAAACTTGACTAATTAAGGAATCTAACCCCATAATATTTTCCAACAGATTACTTTCAACCGTGCTCCTAAAAAAAACTAGAATCTCGATCCTCCAGAATTTCCACGTTCCTCTAAAGGAACACTGACTATGAATGTATCAAATATTACTTCATTCATATCTATATGTTCGCTGTTAGAAAAAATAAATAAAAAACAGGGTAAACAGAGTAGCTTAGTAGTAAGTTATTTCAAAATACAGTTCTATTGTGTCCACAAAAAGCCAAAAAAAGCAATTAAACACCTTTTACATCTTAAAAGAAAGCTAGTTCTTAAAGGATCTTACACGAAAGGCCAGTAACCCCAAAAACCAATAGTTTTGCCGTTGTAGTGCAAAGTAATTTCGTTCATCACACAGGCCATGGTACCGTCTTTCATTCGACCAAGATGTTCATCTGATACCCCTGCGATCAAAAGACTTTTTAATCGTAGACATCCGTCTGATGTCTTGAAATTTGCTTATATTTAAAAGTAAAAAAAGAAAGAAAAACCTCATGAAATGTATATTACTTTTAATCAGAAGTTTTACTGAGATGGTAATACTGAATTGATTGTAGAAGGGAATCAATTTTAAAGAGAAAATACGAACGGTAAATATCTCTGTGTTTGTGTGTAAGAGAAAGATTAAGATACATAATACCATGATTCATCTCAGATATAATGTGATCTTCATTGAATACTCAGTGGGTATTCAAATGAACATCGAGTCCCCTCTGGAAGCTTCTAATAAATACTGTGCAAGCTACTAATACGGTGTTTCTTTGAAAACCATACGGCAGGCTCCTTCCTTTCTTTCTCAGTTTTTTAATCTGGACTGAAGTTGTGCCTGGGTTGCAAAGAACTGTCAGATCCCGCTATGATTTATATCGAAATAATTACTTTTCGTTGAGGCGCCAAAATGCAGAGGAAAGGGGTGGAGGAGTTAGAGGGTGACATGAGCGAAGGGAACTTTTGAAAGGAAGGGAGGAGGTGGTTGTGTATGGGAAGTGTTGGAATGAGATTGATTCATCATATAGTCCTACACTTTGTGAAGGCTCACCGTTTCGGCCATCGCTGGAACTAGTGCTACAGGTAGAAACTGTACGATGAGTACGAAAGAACACTACTAGTCCTACACAAGTTTTTACTCGTAATTTCTTTCAACATTTCATAATTTATGTTTCAAAAAGTATTAGTACGGGTGGCTTAGTACCTTATTGTTCCTTAGGGGAAACTTTGGTGATTAGCCTATATTCCTATATTGTTTAAAAAGCGTACACCTCATCCAAGCAAACGATTTTCTGTATAAACTTATATTAGTTTTCAGATGTCAACAATTATTGAACCTACTGCATGTGTCTAGGATTGCAAAGCAATGCCATTATCATGTTTACATCTACAAAACATGGAAGGAGGATAAAATCCTCTTTTCTCATACTAATTTAATTCCTGATGCCTGGATTAGGGGAATGCACCTTATGGTGTCTGTAATAATCAATTTTATAAATAATGCCTGGTTTTGCACATAAACACAGGCCTACATATAGCTCCAATATTTGGCGAGAGTTCCATAATTCAAAGACACCAAATATATTTAGTCTAATGAACTATATCCATGCAAGATCAGATGTAGATATAAAATCGGTGCGCTCTTAAAACCTCTAAACCTGTTGTACAGCCCCATAGGCGTCAGCAAGTGAGGGAAATTTATCTAGTAATCGTCACAGAACCAAGAACTGCATGTATAAATCTAAATAAAATAGCGATAAGGGGTGGCTAGATTCCAAATGCACATTTTCTAGTATGTTACTGAGTGCCGGAAGAATCGACGCTCGAATTGAACTCCTACCAGAAGAATTAGACCATCCGAAACTTCTCAGTCATATCATCAGGATCCGAGACGATCTAATTTGTTCCTTCACCTCACCCTTCTTTGTTAGAGAAAAGTTAATGTTTATATGGCCTATAAAGAAAAAAGCATAATATATATAATTTAAGACAATGGAAAAAGTAGTCAGCAATTCCATTAACAGCACAACTGCTATCACCACGTACCGAGGGAACAATTTTAATTCATCTCTTCAGATGAAAGACTTCTATTCCTCCGACGACAATTTCAAGGCGCGGTGATAGTGATTAACTAATAACACATCTCCACCCTAAGATTCTGAATTAAAAATACTTGTTTGTTGAGGAAACCCATCCTTAGAATTCTTCAGGGATAAAATTCACAATAGAAAAACTTCAATTAAGAACTTGCACTTAATAAAACATAGCTCTCTACAGAATTACATTCTCCTTCAAGACACGAAGTAATGTAAGGTTAATACAAAATACAGAATCTGAACAATAAACTACAAGAAACGACATATTCATTTCCTATAAACTTTGTACTGGGCAAATCACTTTTAGATCTGTCGGTTGAAAGATTAGGAGCTGGAGTGCAGGGGTGGGAAAGTCTTAGGACTACTGAATTTACCGTAGACTAAAAACATAGACTGCAATAACGAACATATCTGCAAGCGGAGTATCTCAACAAGATTTCCACTTCTATCCTACAGTCTAAACCAGGGGAAGACAGAAGTTTGCTCTGTGACGTCACTGCTTTCTGCTCTCACTGCTCGCGTTATATCTCTGCGAGGAGCATGTGAAATGTAGGCATCAGTGAACAGGGGGGAAGAGAGGGGCATTAGTATTGCAGGCAGCGGGAATTTAGGGGGTTAGAACTTACGTAATACGTGTTTCCGAGTTAATGAAACATCAATCGATTTTTTTGATAGTTTATCGGTTAATTACAGCGCAGCAGTTTAACATATTATAAATAATTCTATTTTTCTATTCTGTGAGAACAATTCCCTTTCCACAAAATCTATGTTCTTTGACAAAAATAGACAATAGGCTACTATCATTTGAATTAACATAATTCACTACAGTGAAAATGATAAAAAAAATGAACTGAATTAATTACCATACAAGCTCGTCTGCACCTTAGATGATACAAGATTACAGTAACAATTTTCTGACTTTCCTGTTTATTTTTCTTTAACAAGTTTATCAATGTTGGGACGTAATGTTTGAGCAATATTTAATCGAAGACTGCATTTAGGTTGTGATTTAACAATGTACTTCTTGATTTGAGCTTTGCACGTTTCATTAGTGAAAAAAATTGTTCGGCCACATATGTCGATCCAAAATTACATAATATTCGTGCGGCAAGTCTCGGGAATCTGGTTTCAGAGAAATTTCTGTAAAAGTTACCCAAGACCACTTTACGTTCGTAGGCCTATTAGTCCTTTAACAGATCGTCGCATTGTAAGTTTAGCAGTTCCAACTGATACCGGCAAGGAACGTCTTTGACATTAACTGAATATGGGGTAGCAAAAAGTTTAAACATTGGAGAAAGGTTTTCCACATCCTGAAACCTCGATTCGAACTGAAGAAGAATGTTTTGCAGAACTAACACATGTTCTGCAGAGAGAACACTATCAGGATCGCGTACTTGCAATAACTTTGAAAAATGCTCCGTATTTCCAACCAGAAGTTGTTCTACCCACAGAGCTAAAGTGAATAGGTCCTCTAGTACCTAGCTCTAGCGTACTCTAAACACCCCTACTACCGTGCGCTCTTGCTGACGTCACACACAAGGGATCCGCATGCTCTTGCTCCACAAACGTCATCACAAGACGTAGTTGACTTCCCCTGGTCTAAACCGTAATGGTAAAGTGATCGGGTTTCCATGTTTTTGAGGACTCCAGGAATTCACAACAGATTAAAAGGAGTTAGATGGTAAAAAAAAGTGTGACAACACTGATCTGATTACTTCCATTATTACCGCGTTGAATCAATTGTGTACCCATTGTTTCATATACCGTACTTGAATATTTCATATAACACTGTTAGATGCATGTCCTATTTTAAACGCTGCCAAAGATACCGAAGGCTTAGTACACACGTGTGTTAAGTACAATTTTGGGGTTAAATGTGTTGTGTGAAAATCTGGAAGCTCCTGAGGTATATATACTGTACACTCCATAAGAATGTAAAAAATGAAACAACAACGAGAACCTTAACATATAGTCATGGACATTGTAATTGGGTGTATACATGTAATGTTCATTTTTGATTAAATAAATAAATAAATATTTGTCACATATTCTTTATAATTTATTAGGTATTGAAATGGATTTACTGAAAGCTATAGAATTGCACTTAACATTGCATGGTTTTAATGTAAAATAATTACATTGTAAACATGTAAATATTACATGGTCCTGCATCTAGTTTCAGATAAAGACGCATTTATGTGGTAAAAGATTGTATCACTTTAATATGCAAAACTGATCAGGAAGGTATCAGCTCTACTTTCACAAGAAATGCACGTATGAGCAATATTTCATGCAGACTACAACCGTAGTTCAGTGAAAGTTCATTCTTATAATTAACGTGAGTTGTAACAATTCGTAATAATACCAGTACATGATAATTGCCCAATATACTGACGCTTATCATCTAGCTCAGGTTCTGGGCTATATTTAGCCCCGTTTCTCACAGGTGTTAAAAACCGTAGAAAGGCAAATATTACTAACCTTTTTATTATAAAATATTGTGGAAAATTTTGTCACTATATCTAAGACTTTACGATATTTATCTAGATCAGCGTTTATCAAGCCCAAGTTATCAAGCAAATCCTATAGGTTCTGCGAATCGTAAATGGTTTTAATCCTATTTTAAATTCACAGAGCACAATAAAATATGCAAAATATAAAGAAATAAGGATTTATTTCACAATATTAATACGAAAATTAATTAATATAACACAGTAATTACAGTAAATACAGTTACTAGTATGTATATTTCTTCACAAAGAAAACACGAAACAGACAAAATGAGGTTACAACTTTAATCCATAAAGCTAGATGTAAGAAGAATCTATAGGCTTTAAAAATATTCCACCGACCGTAATTATTGTTTGTTATTAATTATTACGCGAAACTGAATGGGAGTGATAATGTTGTGTCCTAATTATAATGATTAGTTTATTTTCTAATTGTATTGTTTTTTAATAAATTCATTATCTCAAATGAAATTGAAAATGTAGTATTTTGTCTATGTATTTGCATCATTATTAAAGTTTGAATTTTGAGGACTCCAGGATTGCACAACAGATTAAAAGGATTTAGACGGCAAAAATGTGTGACAACAGTGGTCTGATTATTTCCATATTACCATGTTAAATCATTTGTGTACGGATTGTTTCATATACATGACCATAGCACCATAAATCCGTTCAATAATAGTAGTAACTCATTCTTAGAATTTTTAATTAGTTTGCATATTTTCGTATAAATTTTATTTTCGAGTGATATTTCTAGTGAAATTTATTTACTTCCTAAAAAGTATTTGTATTGTAAGCTTACTTATATATCAACAGTTATTATTTAATACCAATTCATTATTCAACCACAGCAGGATTATAAAACGAATCACGTGACTAATAGTCAATAACATTGGAAAACGAGTGACTGAAGGCTATCGCTAGTTTGAAGATTTTCCAGCATCCATCCACTTCGGGATCTTCAAACGTCTGGTACGATACAAAAAACAGACAATTTCTGAGCTTAATAACAATTCTCCTTTTCTTTTAATTTCGTAAGTTCTCTGTTCGGCTCTGGACCGCTTTTTGCTCATGAAAAGTCCATTTGCTCCTCTGTGGATTATTTCCTCATATTTCTCAAGCTATAACAGTAAAGGGCAAGATGACTGTGGTTGGGACACAAGGGAAAGGAAATTGGGGTGGCAGAGGGAAGAGGGTGGAATGATGAAGGCAGTTATGAAATTTTAGCTAAGGCCAACCAAGACATAGAAGACATTTAAAGTGCTCATTGCACTAAACTTACATCTGAGAACTTCTAGTGCGGTGTGAAGTGTATGCGAATGTCGGATTTCAGCCAGCTTTGTAACAGGCTTCAAAATGCATGCTTCAAAACACATGAGAACTTGCACAAATACATCTCAGAACTAAACAATGTTAGTGATAAAAGATGCATTCTTGCGAACAAGAAAGAAAATAGAAATGCTGAAGTTTTTAATTTGTATGACAATTCATCGCGATGTTCCGCAAACTAATATACAAAGCCTACGAATATAATAATAATAATAAATAATAATAATAATAACAATAACAACAATAACAACAATAATAATAATAATAACAATAAACGAGTCACCCAGAGTACTTATATGAGGTAGGTAGCAGTTTAAATCTCCGAGGGCCAGTCTGAAGTTACGGGAGGTTTTCACCTTCAATAAGGCGAATGCCATATTGGAATTTGTTATCCACCTATGCAGAATTTACTTCTCTTTATTTCGAATAGTGCAAAAAGAGTATGTTTTACGTTATTGTGATTCTTCACACGAGAGTCCCTATAGGCCTATCCGTATATGTTTCTGCAAGTTGATAAGAACTACAAGACGAGACTTTAAAATTGTTAATTCCTATGTGTTCAATATGTAAAATCTACAGTGTGATCATAAATAGTCCGTAAATTTTGTAATTTTTGTATTCGTATATTACATCTAAGACTAAATGAATTCGTGCATATCTTCTTCATGATCTTGATATAATGATTGTTATTATTCATATTATCATTACTATAGGCTTAATCGATGTAATTGTCATTATCACTAGCTTCGTCATCATATTAAATTGAGCATTATTTTTATAAAAAAAATACTATACCTTTTAATATATGTCCATACAAATCTTTAAAACATATCACTGAAACTATTGAGAAAAATTATATGGCCTATAATTTAAAACTATTGTAAAGTCTGTTTTATACAGCGCCTAGGAACTTTAAAAACGTTCTCAAAATATGAAAGTGAACAAAATATATTTTTGAAGAAATGAGTCATATCAGGTCAGTAGGCCTAATAAGAGCAATAAGCTATAGTAATGAATCGATTTTAAAATTTGTAATAGAAATTAGATTAACTTAATTTCTCTGAGAGTGATCTGTTTACATGAGTAGTTATTTCAGTAAACATAGATTTCTCGTAAAGAATAGATAAGCATTCTAATGCTAAGACTTAAATGCCAAACTTTAAATATCAATGATTACACAAAATACGTATAATTCAATTTATTACACACAAAATTCTTAAGTGGCATAGTGCTTAGGAAAATAATCGTGTTGATGAGAGTTTAAAAAACAAAGTCCCTAACACGTGTCAGCCAATCAGATCAGGAGCTGCAGACAGGTGTAATAAATTTACAAAGCACAATCACATCTATGTCACCATGTTCATTGACCCGTGAAATAGAAATCAGATGTTCAGGGGGAGGCATTCAATTATACCGGCTCGATATCACTTCCGAATTTGGAAACCTCTAGGCGTGGTGGAGTAATGCAGTCTCTATCATAGAGGCGTATTTGACTCAGGTCTGCTTTTCTCATTTAGTGCATTAAGGATGCTCCCAGTAACTAATGCTTTACGTCCAGGATGATGGTAACATTTCGCAATGAACACAGTACATCAGTGATGTACAATGTTTTAAATCGTGGACCACACTTTTTTCCTCGACCTATGGAGGGTTTATCATTTTCTTTAAATGAATATCTTCCATACGAAGTCCCTGTTTATACTATGTTAGGTCAATCTATACTTTTAAATTTTAGAATAATTCGACCTACGAGTCTCATGCCCTCACAAAACCTTACAGAACTACTAATATAATAAACTGTCTTTTTTATGTGAGCTAATTTACCGAGAAAAATCTACAGGTAATATTGGGTAGGCACAAAAGGCTACCAGATTTCAAGATTTGCAATAATACTGGGCGGACTGCGTGAGGTGGCCAAGGCGACAATTTCAGGGACTCACGTTTGGGAGGCAGAGGTTTCAATTCCCATTGCCGTCAAATCTAAGCGTGGATTTTATCAGGGGTTCCTCTCCTCGCAAAGGAGACTGCGGTATTGAAGTTTACTTTCAGTTCCCAGAGGAGGCCTTGCGCTGAGATGGTCCCCCAAGAGTTAGTTTCTCTTTGTTCTGTCTAGTGTATCCTGCCTTAAGCAAACACTTCGACTGGGTGGGAAAAGCCGGTTAAGGAAAAAATAATATATTGCGTGAATATTCTTGAACCAAGTTACGCACAATGTCTCAAACCAACTCTCAGCATTGCCTCTAATGACATTTCTCAGTAGCTAATGATGCATACATTTTTATAGTAATCTAGTTTCCAAAAATTAAAATCTTCACTAGCCCATGAATTATTGCTGTTTAGGTATAAAATGGAAAGAAAGATGAGTTAAAATACTTGTAAAATTAATAAGCAGAGAATGGATATATATATATATATTAATGCTAAATCAACGGTTTATTACCTTTGTGTTTCAGCATGTATACTGTTGAAAAATGCTTTATTATTCTCCTTTAGGGTCTTTCCGCAAATTGTAATGATTTTAATCCTTATAACAATAAAATAAGGTCCTTATTCAGGCTACTGAATTTAAAAATATGAAACTACTTTGTATAGAAACCTTAAAAAATATATAAAACATAGAGTTTACATTTAAAAAGTTAATAAACCTCTCAACAATAGACGGCGTATTAAATTTTAACTTCACTTTAGTTTTAACCGATGTACAACTCACAAATAATCAAATTTGTTGTGCTCGGTTAAAGATTGTTAATCGTTGAAAAGTGAAAACTGGTGAGAGTTACGGTCAGAATTAGCAGAGTCAGCAAGTTCCAATTTTTTCTCAAATCTCCTGGTAGAATTGATGTTGTGCTCTGTCATGTAAGCCAATGTTGTTTTAACTAGGAGAGACACGGATAAGCCTACGTGCCTGCAATTTTTGACGAATTTAGGCTATATTGAATTATATATTCAGTTTAAAATAATTCCATATATAGCCTATGTTCATATTTTTATAATGAGTATTTATTTTAAATTTTTGTCGCTTTCACTAGTTACGTTATAGTGTTTACTTTAGTATTTTGAATGAAAGAAATTAAACTATGTAGAAACGAATTAGGGCTTCCAAAGATTACACATAATTATAATCTTTAATAAATATTAGGTTAAATGAACGATTAAAATATATCCTCCTCAGGCCCGCTGCTTTTTCCTACAACCTGCAAGAATATTGAATATTTTTTGGGAAAGGAAAGCAATGTTGATATCTGAAAGCCTCATTAAGCGATCAAATAATATTAAGTGACAAATTATTTAAATTGCGCACATGGAAAAATGCCCTGCAAAAATAGAATTGACTGTAAATCGATAAGAATTGTGTTTTTACAACAACAACAACAAAACAAAAAAACATTCATTTTAACTTCTCTAGCTCTGCAGGCCTGCATGATATTATTTTTAAAAATCTTATGTGAAGCGCGTAACTTTCTTTGACCAAATAAAAGTTTAACATCTTATTATAATATAATATGACATTCTCTTCACGTAAATTGGTTGTAAAAACAAAAAGAATGTCTTTACCTCATTGCATCTCCGAAGGATAAAAACCCCAAATGAAATGTTATTAATTCACCCACATAAATTTATTTACATTGCATGGGCAGTAGGCCTACATCTATCTGACTTCTCATTCTCAAATATGATGGAAGGGCGTATTGCAAAAAGCGCGTATTCAATTGTTTCGACATAATGTTTACTAGACAATACTGAGTTTCTATAAACAGTGGGTGGCTTATCACTACTCTTCAGAGAATGTTTCATTATTCATACGCCGCGTATTCGATATTGACCAATAACGTTTAGCAGTACCTCGGATATCGACCAATCACGATTGTTTATCTTATAATATGCTTCCTAGGGTTGCAAGAATGGAATTTTACCTGATAAACGATTCTTCGAATCGATTCATGGACTGTTCATTCATTTAGTCTGCAGGGATCTAACAGCTGACAGAATATTGACAAAAAAGTAAGGACATAATTATTATTTACAAAATCCGTTACATTTTATTCATGGAATAGTATTAATAAATCCTACGCGTTCTCGCAAATATATCGATTAACCCGTAGTCTCTCCTGGGATTCCCCATGAAAAAAAAATTGCAGTAAAAGTTTTAGCTCTTAGTATAAACACCTCATGTACAAAATTTAAACAAGATCGTTAGAGCCGTTTAAGAGAAAATCTCGACAAACGAAATTTTCTCCATGGAATAAGACCTTAAAGGTAAAAATTCAAAGTCTCCAATCTTCGTGTCACATCCTCAACAGGTATCTAATCCAAATACAAAATTTCCTTTTCATACGATTTTTCAATCTGGAGCTAGGTTGGGCACAGATTCTCAGAAACTCACACAGAGAAGACATGTTACTCAAAATAGTATTTTCTGTATTCAGGGGACCTAAAAAGTGTATTTTTGTCAAAAACTAAACTTAGAATTTCGGTATCGAACACAATACTATCGAACTATTTTATGTTGATGTGGTACCTTCATGGCATATTAGGCTTAGCAATAGTTTCTGAAAGAGATGTCTAAAAATACGCTCGATTGTGATATCAAGCAGGTGAACAGAACGGCCTTAATATCCACAGTGACAAACAACTGATCAGTCAAACATCTCACGTACAGAAACTAGTTAATAATCACATCGCGATTCTGTTCTCACTTAGAGAGTTCAAATAAAATTGCCACCTTCGGGGAATGAAATAAAATGCAAAATTTTCAGGTATGAAAGCTGATCCAGAACGATTAAGTCAGATCTTGCCTACTTTGATTAATTCAACGCCTACCTGTCGCCATAACAACGATATTACAATTATTTCGACAGTTCCCCGGCAGAATAAATCTACACTTTTTCCAGACATGTCCCCTCGAGGCATGACTGCTTAGATACTGGTTCATTTGTGTTGTTACGCCCATATTATCAAAGCTAGTCCCGTGCTGCGTCAATGAAGACATTAAGAAATACTAAGTAAATATTTTAAATGTTTGACACATTAATGATGAAAGTGATATTGGAGTACTACCTGTTAAATTGAAAATAATATAAGAAAATTTAACTTTGTAGTATGAAGTCAAGATATTAAATTACCATGCTTAAGAACCAAGTAAGTTACAGTCAATTACTTGTACTCAATTATTTCTAGGATTGTAGTTAGGCCCTACTGTTGTAGATTGTAGTATTACTGTTGCTGATAGCCTATACGGGGCATTTCAATATTCCCTTGCGTAATATTTGCAGAATGTATGCTCTAAAATTTTAAATTGAGTATAACATTTTAAATTGAGTAATGACAGTTCAAAGAGTAGGCCTATGTATAAGCGGATATGCCGAATTTCGCTCCCTTAACATTACCTCTAAATCAAGTGATCCATTCCGTTCCTTGAATTTTGGAGATTGGGTGAGACACGTCGAATTTTTTAGAATACCGAGATGGATATAATACAATACATAAGTATCAATATAGTATGAAGTAGAAAACATTTGTATCGACATACAATACAAAGCGTAAGTATCGGCAACACCATTCGTATCGATTATGTAATTTCCCTAACCCCAATAGGGCAATAGTCAGTCAGTTGTGCATTGGTTTAAAAGTAAGCAACAAACTTAATAGAAAAGCTGTTGAAAACCCAAGTGATCGACTAATTAAAACGTTCTATTTTAAGTTGTCGAATTATGAACTAATGCTTTGTCACGTAACGATGGGAGGCTGATAATATTGTATTGAGACGGAAAATATTGTTTGCGAAGGGACGGAATTCCAACACTACCCTTAATTTATCGGGGTGGAACTCACCCATGACCATATAAATTATTGAACAGAACGCCACCAGAACACTGACTGCTACAAGAAACTGAGTTAAATGTATCATTTGGAGAACGAAAATAGAAAGTCCTTAATTTTTTGCGCAAATCAATTACACAACCCAACATAAAAGAACTTTCTGTTTGGTGTCTCAGATGTTTTACCGGTTTTTGGCTATACTTAGTGCGCTGTTTCCAAATGTGTAGTCTAAACAGTTTTTCTCTACCAGCTCTACTTTTATATAGACTTCCTTATTCTTTGTACAAAATCTTGCTTGATAATATAGCTAGTGAAGGTTCTTGACCATACTTTGAACACGTAGGACGAAAATGGTACGAAGTACAGAAAAACTAAAATCTGGATTATTTTTGGCCCTCAAATTGACAGCTCATAAGTCACAAACGACCGTACAATATGTAATAAAATCAATTTTTTGGAAGACCCCATGTTATATTGTTATTGTAATGTTAATGTAATGTTAGTGTGTTGCTGTTTTTCTTCACATGATTTAGAAGCTAAAAAGAGGCACGGTTTTTAATTTATATCAAACGTAAAATGGGCAATATGCGTAATGGTAATACCATATCTCACAAAACTAAAGCTGATAGGGCAAAACTAATGGCACATTTGGCATCAGCGACCTAAATATACCCAAGAATAGGTATAGATTCTAGGGCAACAAAATGACTGTTGGTTTGTGTTATCACCAACATAATCAGTGTTATTCAATCGCTAGATTTTTAAATAAATTATTTAAGAGAAAAATAATTAAAACATATTTATTAACATATATATGCGAATCATTCATAAACTAAACGACTAATAATTATAATTAAACAGCTAAAAGTCCGGCTTTGGAGTTCATTCCACGATTAGAAAGCGCCGCCTGGGAAAAAACCTCAAATTCGAGATCCCTGGCCCAGAAAGCCCCTGCGTAGTGAGTTCCGTCCAAATCGATCAATGTTTGCCCATTCAGGCCTACATTCATTATCCCTTTTCCTTCTATGTTGAAAATTTAAGATGTCGGCGTGCGTTGACATTATACCTAGGTAAACAAACGTATCGACCAGGATGAGCTCACGGAATCGAAGCGATCGATAATGCCATGCGATAGCCTATATTAAAAAAAATCGCGATGCTTTTCATTTCAGCCCACCTATGTTTAAATTTTCAGATCTCTGAGTAGGCTATAGTATATTTCGCTGGGCATCGCGTAGACAAACACTTCCTCTTATTATTATACTAGAAGGTGCCCGCGGCTTCGCCCACGATAATTAATTCGAAGATTAAAAATTAAGAGCAATTAAAACACTAGATTTAGCCTATTAGATTCATAAATTATTCATAAATTATACGATTAATAATTATAATGAAATACTTCCTTTTATTTTATATATTTCTAGAGTTTAGTTATCTATTATTAACGTGTGTATTAATACTTCGCCCATATTGACAACCTCTAGTAACTGAGAAGTATTGTTCTTCGGTATAGCCTGTGCATTTAGACGTGAGCACTTGCATGCGGCGCAGAGATTGGGCGGGACGGAAGGGGAGTGTGTTGCTAGTATGGATCACGTGAGACTGATACCACTGCGCATTGTGTTTACAGTGCTCTCGTCTAAATGCACAGACAGTACGTTATAAACACTCTGCGTATATAGATATATACCAGTTAAGACTGGGCATTATAAATGGCATTGAATGGAGATAACATTCTATGCATTCCGTAAGTTCTTTTAAATCGACTTGGACCTTATAGGTGTAGGATATACCTCAATAAAAATAACCTTTACTTATAAGAAATTCATAAAATAATAAGAATATTTTAGGATAAAAGTTCATGTTCATAGATGTTTTGGCTAGTAACATTTTCATAAATCAAGTAAAAAAAAACTGTGCTTACAGTTTCATATAGATGGACTATACAAAGACTATAGACAGATTATACGGTATATAGGCATACAGATATAGATAGAGTTTAGTCGACTGAAGCAGATGAAAGTTTCTATTTCATTTTTGTTCTTTATTTTTTTTAATTAACAGTAATGGCTTTTTTCTTTAAAAAACATTTTAAAAGTTTTAAAAATTTCGACACCACAGAAAGTATTTAGATCAAACGTGGCACAATTGAAAATATGTATGTTTATATTTGTTCAGAGAAGCATTGCATTTGTTAATAAAATATGCCAAGGAAAACAAAATAAATAAAGATCACTCTTATGTTGCGTAAGCATACTCTTGAATGATGAATGGTTTATGATAAATCATTTCGGTACAGGAATAAAATTGCGTAGGAAATTGCACTTTGAAGGACATTCTGTTCTTTATTTTCACCTTAGGCAACTCTTTACAATGACAACCCTTTCAACCCTACATAAGACATCTTGTGAAACTCAGTGTCATGTTCGTGACGTAACTATGACAATTAACCTACTTAGCTTCAATTACTTGACATGTGTGTGCTTCCTTCTATTGGTTCGAGTGAAAACATCATTGGAAACCCCCATAGCGTCTCTGTAAAGTTGCTCCCTAATGAAATTAATTACAGACTACAGAAACTATTAAATCAACAAAACCGGAATAGATTCATGTTACCATCTACTGTCTTGTATGAGGAGGTGGAGCTCCGTTCATAACTCACAGTATTGTTCAATCACTGTTACCCACACTTTCAATTCCATATAAGGGAGCAACTTAGGAATTCTTTAACTGTCAAGGGGGAAAATGGGATCAAGAATTTGAAAGAGAAACTTTCTCAGTGAATAATGGCAAACTGATTCTCGAGAACAAGCGAATTTCTTATAGGTTCCTTTATTAACAAATTGTTTTCGCATTTTTCTACAATTATTATTTTCTTTCTTACTGTTATTAGTAGTATGAAATATTTCATTATTTAAGCATGTTTACTTTTTCTCAAACGGAACTAAATTCAGTTTAAGACAACTACTATCTATATATGTTATATAATTATAATACATTAACTACAATCGTTTTTTCAGTCAAAGATTATGCGTATCAATGAATAAATATGATACGAGTAGATAGAATAAGAGTAGACTTGTATTTTCTATTATTTTGTTAACTTTGATGTTATACGAACTATTTTACTTGTACGGTCAATTTTATTTATTTATTTAATACATTAACTACAGTCGTTTTTTCAGTCAAAGATTAGAGGTATCAGAGAATCTATTCAATGAATAAATGGGATAAGAGTAGATAGGATAAGAGTAGACTTGTATTTTCTATTATTTTGCTAACTTTGATGTTATAATTTACTAAGCTAATTTTTTACTTGTACCGTCAATTTTATTTATTTACCATCTATGTTCAATTATTGATTTTTATCTAAGCTACTCTTTTAAATTAAATTGTGTTATATTATTCTCACAGCTTTTTTTCGTAATATATATTGAACTGACTTTGCAGATGTGTTACTATATGCCACAATTTCAAATATATAACGTTTAATAACCCATGTTAGGATAACGAAACTACTTAAATTTTAATTACGTTAAAAAAAATAGTAAATAAATGATTAAGGACAGGTGATGATAATTATACACCTGACAAGATAAATTGTCTTTTCCTCATTTCTCAGTTGCCTGAATCTCGGATTCCCTTTAAATTCATTACGTACGCGCTTCAATATACATCTTTTGCTTCCTTCTACTCTCAGCCTTATAGAAAGAATGAAATTCAGATGTTAATTAGAATAATTGTTAAATGTATGCTGAAATAAATAATTATGAAAGAGAATTGTGAAAGGCATCATAATATTAAAAATGAGCGTACAAAAAGTGATAAATATAAAAAAATACATCTATATTCAACAACACAACATGCTATAACCACTGTTATAAAACGAAATTGCTTCAAGAAACTGTCCCATGAGGCATTACTGGCCCGTTTGAAAAAATTGTCTTGGTTCATTTTATATGAAAATTTTACTATAATCGTGCAAGGTTTCTATACTCTTCTGGCACGTCATATTTGCATATTTTGTAATAAGCACAACAACAACAGTTACGGCGAAAAGGAATTGCTGGGGCAGGATGCAGCGGTATCTACACCTACCTAGGGGGTTGTTTTTATTTTCCAAGGAAGGTAAGGAAGGGGGAAAGAAAAAGGAATGAAAATAGAACGAATGCGGTAATGCAGGGAAGACAGCAATAATATGGTTCTCAGTACATGGTTCGAAAGCCACAAGCAATAACCCTATATGCATACAAGCGCGGTCTTGGATTTCCAGAGGTGTATGTATGTCTTTATTTATGCATTACAATTTCCCTCAAGACGCGTATAGAGCTCGAAGAAGAAAATCTGCAACTACAGTAAAGTTTGGATAATATTGAAGGGGAAGAGGGGCAACAAGGGGTGTTTCCTTTATTTAATCCTGTACAGTCACTAACAAATCCTATAGGACTACTATTGTAGACGCTGTAGCCTTGAAACCCCTTACAGCACTATCTAATATTTCTCATCTATTGTACTATCACAGCATAATTGGTGCCTCTATTATTCTCTTGAATATTACAATTATTACAGTCGAACTTGGATAATTTGAAGCTGAAGAGACCAGCAAAAAGAACTGAATTAATCACGATTACGAATTAGAAAAGTTATAATTTGTGTATAGGGATGTCAAGGGATCATGTTCAAGCTCGAATTATTCAGGACTTCGAATTTAATAAGTTAGAATTATCCAATTAGAATGTATTATTAATATTATTATTATTATTATTAGAATTAGTAGTAGTAGTAGGCCTACCACAAAACGTGAGAAACTATGAAGATTACTAAGTCTAGAGCATAGGTGAGTAACTGAGGGGAAACGTTTTAGTCCCCATCCCTTGCTGTGACGTAAGAAACCTGTTCTTCATGTTCAGTGTCACATCGAAACTGCTTTATGCTGACGTCAAGGGCGGCTGTAGTGGGAGAAATTCCCCTACCGCACAGTGAAACAATGTGCACCAGTTGCGCACCCATGGTCTAGAGGGACTCTTCCAGACTTGAAGGTAAGTATTACTTCTTTTATTTATTTTGTTTTAGGAAAATGAATTAATGCAATAATATTATCCAGAATTATTATTTGTCGTAACTTATATTAAAAATATGCATGAGGTTTTGTTTAATAGTTTACTTCAGTAAGTTACATATTTCTTATACATTTATTATTTGTTATCGCCTCTTCAGAAGCGAAAGAAATGTTACATTATGCGATAGTGAATGGAAATTTACGCATTTTCGGTTTAACAATCTTAGTCTATTCTTTAAGTATACATTAGGTTAGGTCGTAGACCTTTATTAGATTATATTAATTACACAGATTTTCTCTGTGAACTTCACCTCATACTTCCAAACTTATGTATAATAATACATACTTAAATGTATTATTTACATCCTTTAAGGCGATCACAGTTAAAAGTTATAAAGTCACTGGCAGTCCTCCATTTATCGAACTTAGGCCTACTTAAATAATTAAATCTACATCCACTGATTATACAAGGTATTCTTCAACGAGCATAGCCATCTATGTTCATTACAACCGAACGAGTAATTCACACATAAGTTATCTACTACTTTTTTACGAATACCGTGAGATAATTCTCAAGAATATTTTGCTTTTCTCGTGAAAAGTAGAAACAGCGATAAGTCAAAACACCCGGTGGAGGAGTCGTGATTTTATTACTTTTTCGTAAGTCAATTTTTATCGGTATGTAGTTTTTTTTTATAATACTTAAATATTTAAACTACTAGATAAGTTTTAGTTTTAGGTTCTAAGGTAAGTTTTAACTAAGTTCATTGCTTTCAATCAATAGCAATTTTTTTTTGTTCCTTATTTTCCATACAACTATTCCTAGTTTTTAATGAATATACTTGGTTTCTACACTTGCAGATTTTCTACAATACTATTTTAGCACTCAAATGCGCTCATTCTCACTCACTAAGGTTACCATCTTCCAAGTCTGTTTGCTGGCAGCTTAGTGTCTATACATTTCTACAGAAGGCAAGTATCTTCTAGATTAGGTCTAAAGCCTCCTAGTTTCTATACTCTCATTCTAAGTCATGCCAAACTAATTCTATCACATCTGTTATAAATTGCTAAATACTTTCAGATAATAAAACTGTTTTTATTTTTGTGTTAGGCCTATTCTTCAGTGAGATCTTGTCATACATACTGGTAAACGATTTCTGTGTCCCTAAGTCAAGGCGTCTCGTCCTCACACCGTTTATTGCGTGTTTAAGTCATATTTTCTTGCCCATGGGATAAATCATAGGACGATATTCTCAAATTCGCTTTTCAAACCCCTCACTTAATTTATGATACAATATATTGATGCAATATATTTACAACATATTATGACTATTTCGTTTTCCTTCAGTTTTAGGAATTCTATACAAATACTTCTCTAATCTAATCATTATTTCTCCTCTATATATTGAATGAGAATTCCAACGCTGATAGCCTATTTGGTGTTAGTAAATGAAACATCATAATGCAAATTAGGAGCTGCAGGAGGTATTGTGGTACTTTCAGTATTTCAGCATTGAAAAGGATCGTACTTGTCGCATATCATGCAAATTTTTTCCTTCTGGTTAATGTATTTATTATTATTATTATTATTATTATTATTATTAATTAATTTCAAAATGTACATAACCCTATTTTACCAACTGACATATTAGGGTTACAGATAAAACAAATGTACAGAATATTCAATGCATCACATACACATATTGCAATTCATCAAATACGCTATTAAGTTAGTGTATTTGTAAAATTCTAATGTTTATATCTAGTAAGTTATTTCCATCATGCTATTCTTTCACGAAAGATTGCCGGATATATAATGTGGTGACATGTGGTGGACATCAAATCCTTATGTAAGCCTACACTGTATTAAAAGTTGTTACGACCCGTTGGACATATCGCACCCCTGGTGGAAGACTGCCATAAGTCAAAAAAATTGAATTTTGAGATAACTAGTACTTATAAGTGCTTGTCATCATGTCCATGTCCTGGAAAAGTGGCACAACCCAAATCGTAACGATAAGGATTCTACAGCATATAATTGATTTTTCTTCTCACTAGCATCTGATGTTTCAAATAGCAGAAAACTGCCATATCTCAGTTTTTTTATCATACGCAAGCCCGTAAACCCGAGATTATGCAGTGTTCTTGTCCGGAAGTGGCAGCAATTTTGTGTTAAAGTAATATTTACTGTTTTCATATTGCATCAAAATCTTTAAATGCTCCTCCTGAAAAAATGTTATTTTTGACTTGTGGCAGTCTTCCACCAGGGGTGCGATATAAGCAAGCAAAGGCAAATAATATGAAGGATTTTCAAGAGTTTTAATCATAATAGACAGTATTGTACAAATTTAAGTACAGTGAAAAGAAGACCAATTATTTAAGGCAACTAACACTGGATTTTTCATCGATACTGACGGCGACGAAGAACGTGTTAAATTAATGGTGATGACCAAGACAACGGTAACGATGAGGTATTCATAACGTTTACTTAAAATGTAACCCATACTTATTTGTTTTTAAATGAGCATTCATTTAACCAAAACTGTTACCTGGAATTCTGAACCATTATAATGTTGTCATAAATCATAATTCGTCATTAATCACATTGGCAAGAGAGAATAATTAATTAAAAACATTTGAGAAACCGAGGGTACTTTATTTACGACTTCTACTTACGCCATGATTTAGTTATCCTTCGAAAGACTATATTACAAGAGAAGGCTACTCAGAGGCAGTCATGTGTTTGTAGATGCATGATAGCAAGCTACGTTATGAATGAGTACCCCAAGGCATGAGCGCTTCTGCGACTTGTAAAAAGGTCAGCCGTATCTTTTTAGTGGTACAGACATTGTTTAATTAAATTATGTTAATGAGACATGCGTACCCATGTATGTGGTGTATGGAAAAGAAAGAAGCCTCCTTAATGAGAGCGGCCGAGCTGGCTTAAGGGCGATTCTGGTTTGTAACAAATGCATCGCGTAGGATTCACCTCACGACCGGTTCACAACTATTTTCATCACCTCCTGGAAATAATCAAATCTTTCACTCCGATTGTTCCAAAAGATAACTTTTCTTTGTTGTCAACACCGTGAATATTTATTTGTAGTATAGTATCACGCTTCCGTATTATAAATGTGATTTCTTCAGGCAGTGTTCATTACGACGATAAATTTATTTATTAATAAATAGCTAAGATCAAAATCATACGCACATTTTTTAACATTCTCCAGTTCACAGACATCATACGCACATTTTCATAACATTGAATTCAATGTTATGAAAATCGAACAGCTTTATAAGTTAAAATTATTATTATATTACCATAAAAAAAGATCTAAATTTATTTATTTCAGTCATTGTCAAAATACAAGAAGAAACGCAAGTTTTCGTTTCGCTGAATCAAAATGTAGGACGACCAAGGAGCAATTACGTGGACAAAACTATGGTTTGAAACTGTATAACACGTTTATTGCTGAGAAACTCGGTTATATAAAGTACAATCTCAAACATTTTAAAAGGAAAATAAAAAAGTAGCCTATATAATAATAATAGCATAACTTTAATTTTTTTATCTTCCAATGTTTCAACCCAATTTATTATATAAAAATTTTTTTCTCAGTTTTTTTGTAATTTCTATATAAACCACTGGTTAATGATGCAAAATTATTTTATTTATTATATACATTATACTCTTACATTTATAATTTTCGTTTGTAGAATACTGTGCATTGATATATAAATAGATTTATATTAATCTATTATACCCCTAAACACGAGCTTTGCTCATCTAGGTGCATACCTTACATTTTAAATGCTGAAACAGAAGTAGTATTTTCTGTTGGTTTTTGTATTTACTTTTACTAAATGTGAATTAATACAAATAATGAAATGTAATAATGTATGTAAGTAACAATAAATAAATAAATAAAAAATATCGTCTTTAAATATTTATACTTTCCCGAAGTTCCTTCACCATTGCCTATTTACATAATTACCATTAGAGGTCTGCGTCTGGAAGGGCTGTCACCACAGATGATTTCTTACAGAAATTGTCATTATTGTTACACTTTTTTGTCCAGGAGTATTACCTACAGAACTAATGAAATTAATATGTGGCTATGCCTTTGGCCTAAGTACGCGAAAAATATGGAAAAATAACAAACTGTTTTTATCATAACCTAATGTAAAAACTGCCTCATGTGAATTGTTATATAAAACACAAGTTCATTCAAGATTTTTTTCTGGGAAAAGTATCATCTAAACTGGTGTTAGTAAATGAACTAATAATCGAATATTACACACAAGCGAAATTTATAAAAAGAACTAAAAGTATTCCAGATTGAATGCGTACGAATTCGCGAAACTAACACGATTAACGACATGACAGTTCACAAATTGAAAATGGAATTTATAAACAACTATCTGTAACAACTATTTACTTTTATTTTCTGTTAATTCCTTGATACCTTTTATTTACCGTTATTATTATTTGAAATATGGCTGCATTTTTTTATTTTTAAAATAATATTGAATTTTCTCCGCTGAAACTTATTTCCACAGTTAAAAGTTCTAGCATAGCCTACCTATATCGAGTGTGGCAATTACGAGTATTATCTGCTTGAAATGTATTTTTAAATAAATGAACTAATAGAATTTGCGGAATTTTTAAAACTATTCGAACGAGGAAGCTTCTCATTAATTGATTTATAATAATTAAATTTAGTCGTAGAAATTGTAACCAGTTTATCCTGGTAACAGTTATATATCTGAGTCGGAAATATGGCACCAATAATATTTACGTTCGCATCACGCCAAATGCCTACTTTTCCTGAGGCCCATAGAATACACCATGTTGGCCTAAACAATGTAAAGGCCTATTCTGCATAAACATCATAGGCCTACTCGTTTAAAGTGGTTAATAATGAATCCTTAAGTTATGAAGCTCAAATGGCTCTGCTAATGAACAAGTGAATGTTTTGTCAATGAGTTTTACAATGAATGTTTTATCAGGCTAAATGAAAGACGAAAAATGTTACACGAATGTATAATTAGTTTATCATACTTCCTTTTATATCCGATATATTTACGTTTACATTCATTAATACAAACATTTAGGCTTCTTTATTCACTTTCCCACAGATCGCAGAATGCTTCCTTCTATATAATTAAAAGTAGACATAGATTCAGAACCATTATTAAGCACATATCCAAAATAAAATAATGAAACTTAAAAAATTAATTGCCTTGGAAAAAAGTATCAATGCAAACCATCTTCGTTGAAAACTTTTTAATTCATATGTCAAGTTACGATCTACTGAATGAAAGGCATATAGTTATCATAAGATGTTTTCTGGAAATAAAATCCTGTCATAAAGATACTCATAAAAACTGGTTTTGGGAGAAAGGATTCTTGCCTGGAGAGAGCTTGTCAAGTTTATTTTTATAGTCACGATTCGTTCGTAAACATAATTGGTGGTTTTAATTTGTTAGATGTGAGTTGGTCAGTCCAAGTTATTAACAGGTAATATGTGCAGATAAATTGTCATTCTGACGGGGATTTAAATTATAATAATGAAATATGTGCAGGTTTACACTACTTACCCAGACATGCTCTACCTATAATACGAGAAATCTAGTAAAACTGGCTTATAATCCATTTCTGTGAAGCTGTAAAACTCAATTGAATATACAGATGATCTGGTTATTATAGGCGAGTAAATAGGAATGCTCTTTTAATGTCTTCAACTCTATAGCACCTTATTAAATTAAGACATCACTGTATAGTCAAGATCGTAATAAAAAGAATTGATTAGGTCATATATTATATAAGAACGAATGTAAACTGGTAGGTATTTCAAATCATTAAAAACTCATGTGAGAAGTTTCTGAGTTAAGATAATTGCCTTGATATCCGAAAGAGTTATGACTGCGTCAATTCAAAACAGAGCCAGCGTGCAAAAGAATCTCCTATCGAATTGTTTTGAAGAACAGTTATTCTATATAATTATACCCTGTTTGCTTCTCTCTTTCCTCTATTTTTGCACTCTCTAATTGCAAATAAGACATATTCCAATTAACTCGTAATATTGCCCCCAGAAACTATACATAGGCCTTACACAGACTCAATTGCAGTAGGCCAAGAGTCTGGAAAGAAATGAACGTCTCAAGTTCTATATTGGACAAACAGGCCGAAACTTCAAAACATGATATAGACTACCTTCAAACAAAACACTGATTCCGCCTAAACGAACAACCTAATCAACACAGGACACGAATGTGCAGATGTAAATACAATCATTGAAATCCTACACACTCGCCCTAAAGGACACACACTCAAAAACCCTTAACAGTATGTATGAAACATAGAAACACACCAGGTAAAACATCTTAAAGGAGCATTTACAATACGGGTACAACTAAATCGTAGGTCTACAAGACTCCTCCCGAACCACACAGTTGGCAACACTGGAGTTAGTTTCTAAAGATGGCTGGCCATGTATTGTATGTGATCTATGCCCGGTTTCTACAAACTTGTGAATTACCTATGGGTAAATTATCCATGGACAAATTAGTTCCATTTCACCCACAATGATGTAATGAGCAAGGCCTTGGAGTTGTACAGTTAATTTAATTCAGAAGGCTTTGATTCTCATTGTTTAAATTATTATTGATCCTACAAAGAGGTTAAATTTTATCCAGCCATCCATGAAAGGATAAATTAACCCAAAGATTTACCCTTGGAAAGATCTAGCCCGAGTTTGTAGGAACATTTTTTCTGTCATTTTCATATTTACCCAGAGAACATTTATCTAGAAACTCGCCACAGGTGTATGTGATTGCTATCTTTAAATTATTTGTGTTTGTGTGGTGTTATTCTTGTGTAAATTCTGTCCATTGGATAATTTACCCATAGGTAATTCGCGAGTTTAAAGAAACCGGCCATTAATGAGGAAATTCTCCATTATCAAAATAATAGTCAGGTCTGTCTAAGTATTAATAAATAATTAATAATTTTTATGTAGTTATATGCTCTCTGTGAAGAAAATCAGTCTAGCCTATTTATTGAGTTGGCTTTGCACGGAAAATCTGCATTCTTGAAATACACACTTAGAGAAATAAAATCAGATAAACTGATATAAGAAAGTGCCAGGTGGAGTTAATAGTATATAGTTAAGAAAATATTAATTTTTAAACCACGGTATCTTGAGAAATTTTATAAGCATATGTGAAGGAATGAATGGGATTACTAATACATTAACAGAACGAATTTACAACAAATTTCTCACGACAAAAATAGGAACATTCCTTTATTATTGTTAGAGCATCTGAATCCGTGTTACTTGAAACCTAAACTTGTGATGTGACGTAGAAATATTTGAACAAAACGACGAACATATCTTAAATGTAATTCGGGAATATGCAGAGCTTAACAAGCAATGGCATTTATGTCGAAGACTGTACACTTAAGCCTAAGTGAACGCCTTAAGCGAAGGACAAAACCAAGTAAGAGCAACATCATCCTATTCATGCTGTTATGTGGGCTGCCTAGCATCCAGTGATCTCGAGAGTGAAAGGGAGGAGAGAGATATTGATAGACAGACAGACAGACAAATAGGAAATGAATGTGTGAGGGAGAGAGAAGAGAGGAGAGAGAGAGAGAGAGAGAGAGAGAGAGAGAGAGAGAGAGAGAGAGAGAGAGAGAGAGAGAGAGAGAGAGAGAGAGAGAGAGAGAGAGAGAGAAAGGGGTTGCTGTGGGAGTTTGAGAAAGAAGGGTGGGGGGGTTTGGGGGGTGCTCCTCGAAAACCAAACAACCAGAGGGCATAACGTGCTCGGGTCTCAAGTAGTGGGTTAACGGGAGGGAAGTCCCCCTTCTTGCGCATTTCCGTCTTCACTCCATCTCTAAACACTACAAGATTAATTTCTTTACGATTCAATAATTGAATTAATGCAGGAAGGCAAGGCTGCTGGGCGAATGGTAAAGCACAGTGTTGTATTCGTGGTTTTGGGAGGAACCAGTTTCTCTTGTAGCATTAACATCTCCGAAGTGCTGCTCGAGTTCTCTACAGCAATAGTGGTACAAGTCACGTGAATTCTATTCTATATCAGGTTCATATGTCATTTACTCAGAACACAAGGGATCGATCCTAATTACCACTATACAAAGTTGAGCACTGTGATTCTCGTGTTTTTAAGAATACTGACAATAAATTGAATCTCAATGCAATATGTTTTTGGCTTGAAGTATTCCTTCCAATGTTTCAAATATGAGGATTCCTTCAATATTTATAATATTGTTCTTATTGTCCAAACATTACATATTTCGTAAAGCATTTGGCTCGAATTTTTAGCTCTGATCGTGATAGCTCTGTTCACACGTTTACGTTTTTATATAATTAAGTCAAATAATACCTAAGAGATACTTATAAAATGTGCATTTAATTCAAAGATTCCGGTCCATGAATGGGTTATATACGGTGAATAAAAATCACGAATTATTTTGGTGACTTCGTGAGTTAGATTACTCAATCTTTCAAAGTTCAACTTAGAGGCCTGTAGTATGTGTTTCTTTCCATGTGTTTTCATCACGTTATATTATAAAATAAATACGTTACTGGCAGAAAATTAATAAAAAGTTTGTGTATTCAAAGCAGTTATCAAAATTAAAATTAAAATTAATACAAATACCATAGTAGTTTAATTAATTTTCAGTGTTTTCTTAATGCTTAACATCTTGCATACAAGGAGAGATTCCCTTGCATAACATCACTTACAAGTGCAATGCCGCAATGTATTTGCTTCATTCTCGATACTTCACCTGCGCATTAAATCAAAGTGGCGGAAATCGTGATTTTTAGCTCTTACCGATGCACCAGATGCCATAGCAACTGGGAAAGAAGAGCATCGCTGAAATATAGCGATTACCATCACAAAATCGAGAAGGACAATCACTTCGAGTTCTAGGACTCTTATCTTCGGAAAACGAGCTTCCCCCCTTGTCAGGTGTACGTGGGTTGTTCAAGAGTAGGAAATAAAAACAATATAATAGGCTGCATCTTATCAGTAAATGGAAGGAGACTTAATATGTTTTAACCGGAAAGACTATAAGGAAACCCGGTATTCTAAAACGTTGAAAGCAACAATATAATCATATAATTTTAAAGTCATAAATATGGAATGATTAATCCTTGGTAAATGAATGTTTTGTAATTATATTTCTATATTACAAACTAATTTTAGTTTTGGACTAGTTTGGTATTTCGGACTATGCTTATACAATATTTACATTATTATGTTTTATTGTCTCTTGGCATGAAAATAAATATTTAAATTAATTAACTAAAAATTAAGTGATATAATTCATGCAATTTATTTAAAAAAACCATGTCAGTTTAAATAAATATAATGTTTTAATTATTTGTCAGTTAAATAAATTGTTTAAAAAATAGTGATTGATATGATAAACGCGGGCGAAGCCGCGGGTACCTGCTAGAATATAAGGAAATGGATTTGATACTTGGTGCACATTTACCCGCACAAGTCTCACTCTTCTAGTTTACCTTCCCTGAAGCTGTCTTGTGGGAAATCGTGACCGGTTCCATGTACTTACAATCCGACGATTTCAAATTAGAAGAAAACATATCACAATAAAGTACATACATCTTGGTGATTTCAGTGCCAGCCTAACTGGATGTAATCAGCTACATTTATATTCTGTTCGCAACTCCTCTGGAAGAGCCGAGGGTAACACTGGACACTTTGCTTTTCACTTTCTCACGAGCAGTGGGTTTACGGGAGTTGTTTCCCCTACAGTGAATCAGGCCTTCTAACGCTATCACTGGCATAATATCATATACAAATGTATCAGTTCCGTAAGCTATATGATTGGTTAGTAATACAACAGACAATAATTTTTCAATAACAAAAGGCGATCTTTAACTTAATCTTTAACTTGATATAGGACAGAACGTAACAATATGCCTATTGGGTGTACTTTTTAGTTTTACCTCATTATAATAAGATAGTATATTCATTTTTATTGTATTCCTAACTGTAATATTGTTATTATTATTATTATTATTATTATTATTATTATTATTATTATAGCCTAGAATCTAATATCTTCTTGTATCTTGAAAAACTATCGAACTATCCTATCACCATTGCAAATCGATGCTGCAATATCGTTATATGAATTTATTGTTTTTTTACAAATTTGGCAATCAGTCACGTTTTTCCAAAGCACAATTTTATGAAGCAAAAGTATGCATATTTATAAGATCTTCATCTAAGAAAGAGAGTCGTAATATAGGTATAATTAAAAATACATAGTTTTATCTCGCTTTAAATTTTGTCAAACAGAATCAGCGCATGGATTTCCTCTGGACTACTTGCCGTACACTACAATAAGCAGCGCTAGCAGTGCTGATAAATTGAACGGGTGACAAAATTCTCTTCGCCTCTTCACGTCATGTAAAAGAAATCATACGGGAGACCAGCCATGGTTTGGAGGTCACATTAAGTTGCAGGTCTGAACAACTGTAACAACGGCTACTTTAAAAACAGTAAAAAAGGGTGGGATCTTCACATAGAAGTTCACGTTTCCGGATTAGTCACCCCGTCGACCATTTCTGAAATGGCTCTTCGCAATCTAAATATGGTCCCAGGCCAGTAGTAAGTGGAAGAAGAAGAAGAAGAAGAATCTCATACTGACCTACAGGAGTTATGCTTATTCATATGGTATTAGGAACAGTGAACTATTTTTATTGTACCTATCTATCTAAAAGTATCTATCTAAAACAATTAGTAATAATATTTTTATTAGAGTATATTAAAAACTGTAAACAAATTTATTTCTCAACTTTTATTCTGAACAGGAAAAATTACTTTACTAGGCATATCTCCTGTTGGTTTTATGACTTACCTGAATGTTTTACAGAGAATATTTTCTTTAATTTTTCTTAGATTTTTTCATGTTATTCTAACGTATTATTGTCAGTGCGTTTTTACTTTATCGTACTTATTCGGTACTTGAAAGTTTGAAATAAACTTAAAATTAAAAAAGGTTCTACATAATTAGGTACATTAACAATACATCGGTATGGGTACTCATATTGAATATTTTGGCAATAGATGAAGACTTTAATATATTTAAAATAAGGTGAATATAACAAACTGACCCTAACAGAATTCCAATTAAGCATATAAGAGAACTTAAAATTAATAGTTCCAGCAGAAGAATTGAACAAAAAATGGAAGAATTCCCTGACAACACCTATGCGCATTTCCACTGAAATTGAACACGAACTAGGAGATAGCGCAAGAGTTTGCCTTGAGAGGATTGCTAAATACAATGAGGAAATAAACAATCATTTACTGATGCCCCTGTATGCAAAGTGGGGAGAAAGCTAAGCCTGTTTGCGTAAAATACCATACAAGTCGGGATCTCGTTTGAGAAAGTACGGCCTCTAATTGCAAATCGTGTTCATGTGCATAACACCTTACCATGCATTTAAATTTTAAACAGACTTGCAGAGACCATTAAAATAAAATGTAGAATAGCTTCCAACCATCAGTGCACTAGTGAAAAAATGGCTACAATCAGTAATAACTATAAAGTATTCGTGAATAGTAAAGTAGAATCTTCATAATTAAATACGGGTAATTGAAAACAATAACTCGATATACGAGTAACAGTATAACAGTATGTCTGTCGAAGTTTAGATAACTCTGTACACTATCAGGAAGTTTGTAACTAAAGAAAGGAAATTTAGGAGGCTGTTATATTTTTAAGAAATAGCAAATATAATTATTGGCACCTACTAAAATCTAACAATGAAATTAATTATTTACCGGTAATTTATTAAATATTTTAATGTAAATGTATGAGTGTATGCCGTCTACAATGATCCAATAAACCTTGTAGGTACCGGTTGATGAGAGGTTCACAATACAATAGCCTATAATACAGTATTTGTTTGTATTGAAATAACCTATGTTCTGTATTAAGTTGTTAACACACTTGGTAATTAAAACTGATGAGCCGATATTTTGTGATGCCAGATCAATATACAAGTTGCATTAATATCTGATAATATGCTAGTACTATTTTTTGGAAGGATTAAAATCTTACAAAAGTTATTTGTTAAAAATAGTGCTGAAGTTGAACCGGAACGGACTTGAACGGACCGGAACGGCGCTCTGGCATAGTAAAAATCTACTCTTCATCGCTCCGGCTTAAAGGCAGGGAAGAAAAAGTAGGCCTACATATGAAATCGGCTAATATTTTGACAACACTTTTTCTTTTATTCAAGAACCATAGGTTAATGATCTTTTGTTTTTGTCGTGACAGTTGCCTTGCCCTGCATTGCCCTGCCTTGCATTGGTTGTTGCTTTTATAATATAACTAGCTGAAAAGGCCCGGCGTCGCCCGGGCGTTGTATTTTTTAATTTGAAATTAACTTATGAAGGACTTTATGTATGTAGAACTTGAAATGAAGAAAAAGATTTATCACACTCAAACTATTCCATCAGAAAACGCTGGATATAGCTTTTTATGGCTCATAGAGGATGTGGAATGCTGCATTCCGTTGCTTCTACACATCATGCTTGGGAGGGGTTGAAATAAGAAGAAACACAAATTACATAAGATTGTACTGACTTGACGGAAAATTTTATTTCTCATTCTCATGTTACTATACAATCGTTTCGGAGCTGAAATAAAAGAGAAATGCAGTATCACTTTCATACTTTCCTCCCCTAGAACCCGGGACATAATATACTGCGAGCATAGGACTCAAAATGTTCCATCCCATGCTTAGGGCCTATGATAAACATCCCTATTTCTCAACTAATACAAAGCCTACAGGTATGGATAACTTATCAGCGGAAAGGATTATTTATAGACTTTTGATATAGCATACTCACACACTTAAGTTGTCCCTCTTATTCTACATCAAAATGTGAAGTGAGTAAATATTTCTTATGTCGAGGGTAGAGAAAGTTATGTGACTACATCACACTGTGCTTTATTTTCGTGGATTTCATTTTCAGTCATTATTTTCGCCAATATATTACATCGATGGAATCATAATTCGTTAAAGCATTAGGCTATATACTTGCCAAGGCCCTATGTAATCATAGTAAACAATTTACTGTTGCCATGTGAACTAAACAGCAATTCATTTTTTCAGTATAAAATTCTCAGAAATTATATAATTTTCAAGGGAAGGAGTATTTTGTTTGAATTTTAATGTCGACAGCTATACTTCCCGGGCTTAACTGGGCATGTGTGCAAAATGTCGTGTAAATTGGTAAAGAAATGTAGATTTGTATAAGGAACAAACATACATACATACATACATACATACACACTTTCGATTTTATATATTAGATTTCTATATGAATATTTAAAAAAAGCAATTTTACTATAATGTTTAGTAGGCCTAACATAAAAACGAAAAATAAATAATAACTGCATATAAATTTATATGCTCCCTCTAGAAAAAATGTCCAACATCACCACTGGGTAAAAAGCCGAATGAAATAGGCCTACATTACTTAGAATTCAGTTCCCTTGTTCTAACAAATAAGTTGTGCTTAAATTATTATTGGGAAACTACATTCAGCTGTGGCTGGTAGATTTAGGATAAATTTCATTTGCGTCATTTTATACCGTACTAATGCAGTTACTAATAACTTGAGGTAGGCTTAAAATAAATTACCTGAAAGAGCACGTCATGGCTGGAAGTCAAGTTTTATAACAATGTGATGTTAATTCAACCCTCTCTGTGTCTGTTGCAATTACCGGTTGTTAGACTTTAAGAAATTATATTTCATTACTACGATATCAAAACTTGTGGCTCACTAAATATATATATTTATCTATCAAGTTTTGATATAGTCAATAGTCAATAAAGTCTCGACAAGTAATTCTCCGAACTCAGAACTTATAGATATCTCACCTGATGTATCTAGCCATTCCGATTCCATTACAATGTTATCATTAGGGTTAGGATGCTTATGACATGTCATGTTTTTTATCCTGACCGCCATTCTCGCTACAACACAAATTAAACACGGACTGCACTTTTGTCATCTTAATAGGACCCTTTTAATTTTGCATATAAAGTCATATTTTGGTCATTTTTATGCTCTTGGTCATATTTTGGTCATATTTGTAATTTAACATAATATTTCAGTTATAAATTATGTAAAAAGACCACTATTCTATAGCAATGCACTAAATGGCCGATTTTTTTTTTCGAGAATCATAAATATTTTGGTGTTATTGTAACTGAAAAGTGAAGGAACAATAAGAAGTGCAGGTTGTTGTTACGTGTTTTTAACACATTTGTGGTGTTATTTGAAAACAATAACAAATTATAAGTTCTTTACAAGTAAAACTGTAAATCATGTGCAAAAATTGTTAAAAACTGATTATCTGATTGAATTCATGTGATGTAATAATTCTGAAACATTAAAAGTTTTAAATTGGAACATTTATTTTTATAAAATATGTTCTTTTTTGAGGTCATATTTAGTCATTTTAAGGACATATCTATAGTCATATATTGCTTTTTTTTAAGTCATAAACATCCAAACCCTAGTTATCATTAATTTGGTTTCAAGCAAGCCATGGTGTGAGTTCAGAATAATGTAATATAATCCATCAGTTACTAACTTTTAGTTTAGTTTAGTTTAGTTTAGTTTGTAAGTCAACAGTGTCTATATTAAATCGCTTCATGTAGAAGCATATTTAATTCGCACCTTGTGCTGTGTGTACTTAGCAGCAATCAGATTGTGTGAGTGTGAAAGCTGTCCATATGTCACATCACTTTGCACAGAAGAGCCGATGCGATTGCCATCTGTTGGCGTTGCACTTGTACAAGCAACATTCTGCGTTTTTAATGTCACACGTTGATAACAATAATTAATAGCAGAGTTACACCAATCTGTATCTCTCGATAACATTTCATTTTTCTCCAAACAACCGATAATAATTAACGTTTTACTGATAATGTTCTGTCAGGAAGGGAAAATATAAGCCTTCTGTTTTAAGCATTGCTTAGCTGATTTCTATGAAACATTTGAGATTAGAATTCAACCCAAACTAATTTGAAAATGTATTTCATAAATATAGTATACTTATTCTTCTGAATATACATATGTGAGTGTGTGTGTGTTAATATTTAGTTTTACGTACAGCCTCCATTGTTCATATTCGAACTTCACAGCTTTAAATGTCATTTATGAACTTATTTTGTTTGGTCATGGATTCTGATATGAATGACTTCAGCAGCAACAAACAAACAAAAATAATAGAGAGCTGTACGAAATTCCAACTGTTTTGGTAAAATGTATTTGATTCATCCCCTATTTACATTTTGGATGCATGAATATACTGACCGAAATTTATGCACTAACCTCTTTCACATTTCAGTTTCAACATTTTAGAGAGTAGTTGTTTCGATCCTAATACAAATACATTACGAATAATTGAAAGGTAAGCGGTTGTGACTTACGTAAAATATGTTGGTATTTGCTGTGCTATCACTGGAGAATAATTATTGAGTAACTTTAAAAATCTGAAATGACAGTAGAGTACCCATAACTTTGATGTATGAAGTCGAAATTAAGCTTGTGACATACGCTTAAAATTGAGTTGAATTCGTTGTAGGTTAAATCTGGTTTTTCATTTTTTATTCAATGCCATGGGGACTGCTCTAGTTAACCAATTAATCAGTTTAATTCAGTTTATTTAAGCTATTACAATGGACGAATTTAACAATAATTCTGATTTACCTTAATAAATCTGAAGAATTGATTCCCAATCATTCAAAAAAATTGCTTGACAAAGGAGCAGAGATGTGGGGTAGTCCGCCTGTGCAAACAAAGGAAGTTTTCCTTGAACTTCCCTACACAGGTAGGCCCATATAATGATTTTTATGTGAATGCAATGGATTTATGATTAACATAATTTGGGAAAATGAGTTTCACCTTTAATGTTGCAAAGCATGTAAAGTATATGTTGCATACTGCATTACAGTATTATGTAAAACACTGTGAAAAAAATAAATAAAAAATTCAGTTAACCCCTGTTGGTTAATAAATGATTTCGATCCTTGGTAGCTATGGAAAAGACTTGTTCAACATTGAACTGGAAATAGAAAACCTGCCAATAGTGAAGGAACTTCGGTTACCGCTGGTTAGTTAGTCAGTTAGTTAGTAGGATAGTTAGTTAGCCAGTCTGTCGGTCGGTCTGTCAGTCAGTACTCCGTCTTCTCCATGTCCCTCGGTACGAACATAGTACATATGCATATATCGAAATGAAGTGTAGCCTATGGGATATTTAAAGACATTTTAATTTTTGAAGAATGCTTCGTAGTACCGGTACCTGTTTTGACTTTTGTAATTTTAAGGAAAAACCTACCTAGTAATAACAAAGTTGTTAATGAAAGGGATATGCTAATGCAGAAATAGACGAAGAAAAGTGAAAGCAAAATTAATTAGGATGAAAAATGGTATGACAATCACTTATGTTCGAGATACTAGAAGGGAACAATAAAATTATTGACAATTAATACGAATGAGAACACAGCGATTTTCATTCTGTTTGAACGACATTCAGAAAACTCATTATAGGGTTTAGATACGGAGGACGTCTTGACATAATGTCTGCATAATGATTAATCATTCTCAATGCTTTGGGCCAGTCTATGTGGAGAGTAACTAGTAATTTCATACAGGAATGTAATACTGCATTCCGAATTAGGAATAGTATTTTATAAAATGAAAAATACAAAACGTTTTATCTGATGTTCTGAACAGGTGGCTTAAACAGACCGATAACCTGCTTCAATGTAGTAATAGGCCCATTCATTTTCCACTACACCTTGGTCTACTGGAGTTATCAGCACTACAACTTTTCCGGTGGCTTGCCTCGCATGTCACAGCTAACAAGGAACTCCAGCAATTTCATACACTCCTAAAGAACTTTCTTGCATTTCTCCCATGAGAGTTCTTATAAAAATATGTTACAGCTCATAGTGTCACGAACAGCATGCGCATATGTTTAATTTAATTAGAGTTACATTTCTTCATCAGAAGACATAGACCTACAACTGCCCTGTCCAGTTTGTTCAATTATCTTTCAACGGGCATTTTTATTAATGTCATTATCTTCAACAGCGTACGCAAATGCACTTCTGTAACAGCATCTTAAAGCATTGGCAACAGTATTCAAAACCATGTCTGACAATTGTATAAAAAAGCTCACATACATAACACATAGCTTAACCTGCTTTTAACTCTTTTTCAATTGAGAAGGACAGTTTATTGGTTGGTTATCGTTCATGGCACCCCAGACGTGGCTTGCTGGTTTTATATCACATCGTACTAACTACCAGGAAAAGCTTTTTACTTGTACAAGTGGTCTTGACGTGTTAGCTTTTCAATACGTCCCATCCTGTTGTCTGGAAACGTTATCGGAACAATGTGGCCGATGTCTGCACTACAATTTTAATCCCAAGCCCCACGCATATACTTCTATAATACAGTATGTTCACGTGAAGTAAGATGGTGTTTCAACAAACCTACAACACTGATCAGTATTTTACCCAAAAATAAATAATTATTATAAAACAAATGCCTAAAATCATTATTTAAACAACTAAATACATATGATGGATTCACGGGCTATAACCCGAGTAAAATGATATATTGCATCCAAGCTTTCGGCCGCTGACATCTCTGCGACCGAGAAAGCCTCAAGTCTTACGAACTAAATACATGTTATTGAGAAAAAACTTAGAGAGAAAATAATAATAATAGACACAGCCATAATCGTTTTTAAAAAGTTTATTGAAATTATATGATTGAATACAGATGGTTGTGGACTATCGTTAAAACCCAAATTTAGCGGTATTTTTACAAATATTCTTAAGTTATTGTAGGATAAATTCTAAAACCCTATATTTTCCATCAAATATAAAGCTTTAATCATCAGTCATAGAATCTTTGTTTTTATTTTAATAACATAATTTCTGCGAGAATTATAAGTATAATAATTCTTTATTAAAAAAAATACCTTCAGTACATACATCAGTTGCATATCCATAAGATGCAATTCGGTTAATAGCATACTTCTGATTTTAAGTTATGGCGTATTACTGCAACGGAACACAACATTTTAGACGCTGCAATAATCTAAGAAATCTAAACTGTGTTATCAAGTATACAAATATGTACCACAGTGACCAAAACATAACACATTAACTAACTTCTTCTCTGTGTAATATTTAAATATTACGAATATTCGATACAACATTGTTTCCCAAGCTATAGAGACTGCAGTTCAAAAATAGCTTTGTTCTAGTTCTTGTCACATAATGTAAGGCCTAATAGCATGCATGGCCAATCGTTACTGTGTCCACTCTACCCCCGATAGTAATCTACACATGTTTCCATTGGCATAATTGCTGTAAATTTCAAGTACTGTGGAGTACAGATCGTAAAACATAACGTACTGATGCAACACTTGTTTCAAATAGATCCCCCCCCCCAATAGAAGAAAAGGAATAATTGAAGGAGTGAAGGTTCTAAATCTGATGTTAATAACAGAGGTTGTGTGAAATGAAACGCGCCAGAATTATTATAGCTTATGTGTGATTTGTAATGACAACATAATTAGAAAATTGAGGGATTATTAACACTACAGAAATCGCGATTCAGCAATAAACACAATCTTCAGCCTATGTGAAGTTCTCTTGATTTATATAGTTCTAAGGTCAACACACATATGTATGGATCTTTAAAACACAATATTATTAGATTTTTTAAACTACCAATTTATAATAGGCCTATAGGCCTACCTTACTTTACATTAATGACGATTTAATAAAAAAGTATTACTACTAGTACTACCTTATTTCTAATATTATTGTTACTATTATTATTATTATTAGTTATGAAAATGGTTATCTTAATAATAAGATGGATGGCGAAGACGCTAATGCTGATAATATGTGCAATTTACAAGCTACTGTAAGGAATTCTGGCCAGAGTTCGCTTTACAGCGCCAGATGGAACCTCTCTCCTATGACTGATTACGCTTAGTGGTAATTACCATTACCGTTTAAGAATAATCAGTCGTAGCTGGATAGATCAGTTTGTAGAGCAGCAGCACGGAAAGCCGAATGTCATGGGTTTGAAGCCAAGTGTCAGAGGATTTTTTCTTCAATAATATTCTCACATAAGTAATTAATATTGCAGACAAAAATAGAACGCCGACTTACTAGAAAATAATTTCTACATGTAAGCAAATATCAACAATTATAATAATAAGAATAAGAATAGTAATAAGAATGATAACACGAATAATAAGAATAGTACTAATAATTATGTTCTATTTAGGTATCCTTCCATCACTCTGAATATCTGTTAATGCCATTCATTGTAAAGGCGAGATCATAACAGCATTTTTGTACATAAGATGAATCCTTGAGACGATATGTTCCCACCTATTAATTACTGTTTTAATAATAGTGCGAGGGGATACAGGTGGTACATATTTAGCCTAATTTTAATACAGTACCCACTAGGGTAAAAGCTGCTAAGAGCAATGAAATATCGGTGGAATAATAAATTATTGCATATTGAAATGAAAAAAATATATATTTCGTTTAACTCCTATAAGTTACTTATAAAGCATGTCCTAAAAATCTTTCATAATTCCGTATTTCATTATTAATATCAAGGCCAATAAGTATAATAGGCTATACCGAGAGGATGCAACTGAAAAATCTAAGACAATCACTCATTTACAAATAAAATTGCCTTTAACAAAAGCTGTGTGTACAGTTAATTGGTTAATATGAATAACCGTTTCTCTTATTCCCGTAAAGGTATAAGAATTTCTGTTAAAGTGTATAATGAAAGAAACACAACCATGATTAAGAGACTCTTTCACTTCGCCATTACTTTAAGTACTGTGAAGTAAACGTGTGTGGGCTAAGGTGGGCTTGTAATAATTTAATATTTTAATTACTTTCTACCTGAGTGAGCATTATGAAATTATCATCTGCATAAAAAGGAGTAGTTTCAACATAGGTACACTGTTCTTATGTTATCGTGATGCAAGAGAACTGATCAGCAACTGATATAAATAACTTTATATAATTGCAACTACTACAACATAGCACAACATCCGTAACTTTTAACGAAGGCTTCAAAAATATTCAACTTAATTATTGCTTGGCATGTAATCGCATGTAAGTTATTATAATCTGAACACAAAAACCAACCAGTTATAATGCAACAGGGTTATGGAGTGGTTTTATTGTAATTCTTATCACTTAAGTTTCACAGAAATAGCTTAATTCCACAATTTTGTCGCTATGACAGACAAAAAATACAATTTATTCGTCTGATTAATAATATGAAATTTTAATTAAAAAACACTCATTTCAATAGTATTCCATTCTTCCTATGGGCCTACCAGTTGTAGACCTTCAAATGACTTAAAGTAAAATTTTAATAACGTAATGAATACAGTTGTAGGCCTATGTTACATTAAAAATCATTCAAATGAAACTGAAAACAAAACCCTTTTGTTATAATAATGCACACCTATAAATCAACGGTGGGTACACTTAAATACATGTTTGGTGAGAATGGTAATTTTTTAAAAATATATTTTACATAGTTTGCTACCTAAAGTTGATTAGTGTGTACTGTGTACGTAATTTCAAACTTATGATGAAAGTTATTGTAATTCTTGTATAATAGGCCTATCATATCTTCTAAATAGACTAGATACGAATGAATTTATAGGTAAGCATAGTAAAGATTTTTTAAAAGTACACACAAACGCAATCCAGATTAAACTTCAAAGATTTCCCGGGAAAAATTATTCAGAGGGAAGGCATAATCAATCTACTTATCTCAGAAGTTAATCCTTGCTATCGCAGTAGAAACTAGAGAGCTGTAACCATCACGTTAGTCGGCAGTGCACGAACCATAGAACTCAAATTCACATTGTTCAAATATTATAATTTATTTTTGTAAACAGGGATTTGAAACCTTGTGCTGCTATGAAAATATAATATTTCATTGATTACAGCATCTTCAAATAGTATAATGATATTTGAAACACTTAAAATACACTAAACCTCCTCAAGAGCCTATTAATAATTCTATGTTTGTGATCTATAGTCTAATAACACAGCAAAGTACGATTTCATTTTAGAATCACCTGATATGAAAGAGACGGTGAAATTTGCGCCCAATGATTTTCTAACCGTGCACATCTATATAAAGTTGGTCCATTGAATAGTAAAACACAGTAAAGAAGGAAATCTAGGAGTTCACAGAAGTTTCAAATGGGAGAGAAACAGAGGAAGTCTGTAAAGCACAAAAATAAGTAGGCCTATTTCATCTGTCGCTCTAAAACTCCTTCAGCATCGTATATAAGCGTTTAAGTATATGATTGAATCGCTACTTTGACAATCAACCGGAAGGCAGAAATATAAAAAAATATGTCTACATTTCTATCTCTCTTCGAGCCCGCGACTCTCTATCTCTCTTTCCTTTGTATATCATTAGTACAATGAAAATAGAATTAGTAATGTTCAGAACGGTTAATGTTGCATGTTTCGCACCTAACTCTGGAATTTTAATCTAGTTATTCAATGTGAAATATTACGTTGACATCTTGGATATGCGAGCGATACATTTAATCAAACATATTGGTACATACGAGGGCGATTCAGAAAGTATTTTTTATTAGCCAAAATAAGGTACATACAGGTAATTACATATATACATACTATTCTACAGACCTTACACTATTTTCCCATATAGTTACTACACTGGATCAGACATTTGTCCCATTGCAGCACTAAATTTGAGATGCCCCTGTCGTAGAATTTGTCCGGCTGACTCCAGAACCACCGCCAGACTCATTGGCCAGACTGTCTTGGCTTCATTGTTGCACTGGAAAATTGTGGGCTGCATTTCCCTGTGGATTTCGAAAGTACCGAGGGATTCTCATGTGGACAACATGGTTATGCTCCACGACAACGCAAGTCCACATGTGGCAATCAGAACCGCAGACAAGCTCCGGTCATTTCACTGGGAGAGTCTGCACCACCCACCATCCAGTACGACCTAGTGAATAACACGTGTTCGGTCTGCTGAAGAAGTTCCTGGCAGGACAGCGATTCACGTGTCTAACAATGAATCGAAGACAACAGTCTGGCGGTGGTTCTGCAGTCAGCCGGACAAATTCTACGACAGGGGCATCTCAAATTTAGTGCTGCAATGGGACAAATGTCTGATCCAGTGTCGGAACTATATGGAAAAATAGTGTAAGGTCTGTAGAATAGTATGTATATCTGTAATTACCTGTATGTACCTTATTTTGGCTGATAAAAAATAGGGGCAATGACTTTCTGAATCGCCCTCGTATTTTGTAGTATCCAATGGAGTAATAATAGGCATATTCAGTGGAACCGACAACAAAATAAGCACATAGGCTATTTAGTGAATTTGTAGACTCAATTTGTAATAATCACCTATAGACTCCTCTCGTTTAGAGCATACCTACGGTAATTATGATGATCCCTGTTATATTTTTGTCACCGGCTAACGGGAATTGTAAAACGTAAAAATATACCTGCTAAATGCTCTGTAAAGATCGAGCTTGTTCATATTCAATGAAGCATTCAGATAAGCTAGACCACGGGTGCGCAACTGGTTCACATTGTGCCACTGTGCGGTGGGGTAATGTCTCCCACTACATCGCCCTTGACGTCAGAATAAAGCAGTTTCGACGTGACACTGAACATGAAGAGCAGGTTTCATACGTCACAGCATGGGTGGGGTACTAAAACGTTTCCCCTCAGTTGCTCAGGTATGAGCTAGACAATAGCAATAGGCGTTAATCCTAAATAAAATTACACATAGCTAAAGCAATAGTAATATCAGTAAAAAATAACTGATTAAGATAAACTAAGTAATCCGTATTACGAAGACGCGTACAGTAAAGACTCTCGGATACCGGAACCAAGGAGTTGAAGCACGAAACGAGGCTAAGCAGGAAAACGCTATTTTCTATCAAACACTAGGTCTTCCAATCGGTATTCCGCTCCATAGTTTTTCCTTTCAAGTTACTCCAGTGCGTACTATTCGAGTTTATCAATACAAGCACTATTGTCAGCAGACGTAAAAAAACGAAAAGCAGGACATTTTTTCTTAGCCTATACATAAAGCGTAATTTTACACAAAAAACCTAGACATGGCATTAATTTAAAAATAATAGAAAGATAAAGTAAATTGTTAAACGTGGTGTATAACACCAGTGTGAAACTAGAAATGTTACCAGGAAGGATGCCTCATAGAACTAACATTTGTAACGCGTACCGGTATACCATGCGATAGTACAAGCAAGTGGTGGAAGTTCACCTCAGTAATCTGCAACTCGTAGACTATATTTACAGCAAACAGAAATTCTGAAAATACGTTAACGTATTCATTATTACTGAAAGCTGCTTACGTATTTTGTGTTCGAACAATCACCAGCTAGATCATGTAGACCAGTATAATCAATATTAAGTTATAGAATGTTTTGTTTGGTCATACGCGGTCATGATTCATATTTGTGTTCGCGATCTTTTTAGAATGAAACGTAAAGCCTTCGCACGTAAATTTCCATGGTCAGTAGCGCTAAAAAGCAGGACAATGTTTGATTTTCCACAATGTCTGGTCCGGTGAAATCCGGACGTCTGGCAACACTAATTATTAGTAGGCCTACTATTAGAATACTGTTACTATTATCGAAGAATACAACTGCTGTTATCGTATAGAAGATTTTAAAAGCCAACCGACCCGTAAATTATGAAGTATAGCCTATATCCTGCAGTAGATTATTTATACATCTTTATATGATTCATGTTTTAGTGTGTTTATATTTTAATTTCGCTACTACAAAAATCATGTATAATTATACTTTGAATTTTACGTGTTATGAAGAAAATAAGTTATTTTATATGCAACATAAAAATGCCCCAGTGCAATAGGCTATACCCCTACATGTCTTGATACAACTTTGTAAAGAAGGATGGGATCTGCAGCCTGTACTCTAAAGGAGAGAGATTTGAAGTTAATTCAATTCGTATTAAAATTAATTTAATTTGCGCGAAACAATTCCCGTGTTAAGAGGAATGAGTGGTAAAACAATTAATCAGAATATATTAATCACATCGACAACTTGTACCTTAATTGTAGACAGGTGAGAGCAAAACAGCAATAGTTTCAATTACATTATCTAATTTTCGCCGTTCTCAGAAAGTCAAACCAGATATAAAGCCAGTGAATGTCCTTGCTTGTTTATACTATTATAAAACCTGTCTGGTTTTCATGTCGGACTAACGTTTGGCAAAAATACGAATAACAAAAACCACAGTTTCAAAAAACGCATATTTCCATATACAGACAAGCAGCCAACCGTGAGGAAAAGAAGCTACATAGATTTGCTATTAATGTTATTAGTTTCGATATTTATTGATCGGACTACTTCGAATTTATGATCTCATACAATACAAACACAATCTAATCACGCAAATGCACAAATAAAAGAAGGCCTCGCTCATTTAACTGTGAGCACGAAAGTAGAATGGCTATTTAATATTCATCATAGTTAGTGTGTGTTGGGTTTTCTATCATACAAAAAGGAAGAAGCACTAGGTGCAAGAGGAAGAGAAGGAACAGGGCTTACATCAGCATTTAATTCTTCTCATGTTCCCCAGCTGAGCAGTTTTAATTTATGAGTAAATATTAGAGACTCCACCGAGCCGTCACAAGAAGAGATCTTTGCTGCCCGGTTACTGTCAGCGCCCCTACACTGTCAAAACAAGTTCATGCATCTCCTATACTGCATTTCAGCATTAATAAGAAGTAATGTACTTTGCAAGTGATTTTATAATCTCATTAATGTTAGCGCCTCTCACATGTCAAAAGAACTGTACGCATCTCCTATATTGGATTTATGCATAACCTTAGGCATTAATAAGAAGTAATGCACTTTGCAAGTGATATTGCAATCCCATTAATGTTAGCTCCTCTCACATGTTAAAAAAAGTGTACGCATCTCCTATACTGCATTTCAGTATAACCTTAGGCAGTAATAAGAAGTAAGTTAATGCTTTAGCAAGTGATCTTGCAATCCCGTTAATGTTAGCGCCTCTCACATGTCAAAAGAACTGTACGCATCTCCTATATTGGATTTATGCATAACCTTAGGCATTAATAAGAAGTAATGCACTTTGCAAGTGATATTGCAATCCCATTAATGTTAGCTCCTCTCACATGTTAAAAAAAGTGTACGGTACGCATCTCCTATTCTGCATTTCAGTATAACCTTAGGCAGTAATAAGAAGTATTGCACTTTGCAAGTGATATTGCAATCCCATTAATGTTAGCTCCTCTCACATGTTGAAAAAAGTGTACGCATCTCCTATACTGCATTTCAGCATGCCAGTACTATCAAGAAATTCACTTTGCAAGTGATCTTCCTATCGCGTAAATGTCAGCCCCCGTACACTGTCAAATCACCTATACGCATCTGCTAGAAGCATGTTAACATAATATTAGCCAGTAATAAAGAGAAATGCAGATCCGTTGAGTCAGCACCTCTTACACTGTCAAACTGAACGCATCTGCTTTATTGCATTTCAGCATAACTTGGGTCAGTAATTCACTTTTAGAGTGATATTTTCTACTGGTGACTTTTAGCGATTGTTTAATATTCTATACTGAGTTTCACCATTATCAAAGTAAATTCTCAAAATTCTGTGGAGTAGGATTATGAGTGGACTGCAGAGAGGAAAATCCTATTTTGAGTGTTCTATAATTATGCCCATAATCCAGAAAAAAAATAATCCTCTTTGTACTTAAAAGTTGCACAAATAAAACTCCAATTCTAACGTCTGTATATATAATAGCCTATATGTTCTTATTATATGCCTTTAAAGAGTGAAGTTTATTTTAATAAGGAAAGAAGGCTCTAATAATATTTACTGAACGGTCATGCAATATAGCACAATATTTCACCATGTCTCACTTATAATAAAGAATACATTGAAACAATATGCGGGCTATTACACTTACCTAACGCCATTCATTCTAAGATCAAATTCTGAAATCTAAAATATTTTGCAGACAGAGAATTAACATCATTATAATTTATTTGATCGATTTTCCTTTAACAAAAACAATATTAATAATAATAATGCGATTACTATTAACATAAATTTAAAAACACACACACATAATAAACATATATATAAATAATGTGGGTGCCACTTTTTAAATACTTCAAAAAAAAAACTTCTACCTGCTGATACCCTAATTCTTGTCGACCTGTCAATCAGTGAATAGAAAGGTAATTAGGCGTATTCGCACTTGTCTGCAGTCCAGTACAATGTTACAAAATACGTACCAAGTCACTTAGCCTACTTTACTAAAGAAGTAGCGAATGACAGCGACAACATTGGGGAAATCCACGCGACTACAAGCACGCCTATTCTTTGTCGGTTTGAAGTCTGTGCAGATTTTTGGATTAGGGAACAATGCTATTATATTCTTTTGTAGATAAACGATGGGTTGGGACGAGGCCTTCATAAAATGGCACAAACTCCATTTAATCCATCAAGAAGTGAACAGGTGTCAATCCGTGCAAAAGTGCATTCCTGAATCCCAGATCAATAAACGAAACGTCTGACGGAGTTCACGAAGAACAGGTCACAGGTATATTTTGCATAACGCTTCAAGCAGTGTAGACAAGTACGTACAGGATAACCACCATGCAATTATTCCGCATAAGAATTGCAAATATCTGACAGTAATTCCCGTTCCACGTCAGCAAAAAAACTGATAAATGACGAACTCAACTATGCGAATCTTAGAAACAAGCATTGCATGAACTGTGAAAACTATGTAGGAAAGTATACTTTTAATACGTAACTTTTTAGTAATATACGTAATTCAATCTTACAATATCAAATTATATTTTACTATAGTGAGAAATAATACATATAATGCATTTCAAAAAGGAATAGGAGAAAAGAACGTGGGAAGTTGAGAAAAACGAAAAGAAAATGAGAGAAAAAGATATATAGTAGCATAAAATAGTTAACGACATCAGAAGGTATATGAGGTTTATTTATTAACATTATTAATATTAATTACTATTGATAAAAACCAAAATTCTGAATGATAAAAACACTTTATTCTCCACTTACGTCACTTTTAATAACACAGGACTAGTTTCAAGAGCCTTTATTCGCTCCCATCATCGGCTGGTGGTTGACTGTTATTCTGGTTGCCATGTTGGTCGACCACCAGCCGATGATGGGAGCGAATAAATGCTTTTGAAACTAGTCCTGTGTTATTAAAAGTGACGTAAGTGGAGAATAAAGTGTTTTTATCATTCAGAATTTTGATTTTTATCAATAGTAATTATCAGTATACTCCACTGTTTATATAACTTATTTTTATTGTGTTTTATTATTAATATTATTATTATTGTTATTATTGAATCCTGGAAGTTTGCAGAACAAACTGTCACTGCTCCAACGATTTCAGTAGGCTAATAATTGAAATAATCTGAAATGGATGTTTGGGCTATGAAATCCATCCCTAATCTCTGATGCGAAGTATACTAGGGTCATAGTGCAAATAAGACTATCGCGTTAAATTGAATATGTTTTCTATTTTTCGGTACTTGTCTACCAACTGTATTTAACTTTTGGTAGGCCACTTAGCCCACACCCCCTCACGCAGGTGTGGATATTGCGTTAGTCAACAACATATATTATTGTTACTATTACTACTGTTATTAAAACGAATATAATCAAATAATCTGTATTGAATTTTGAGTCTTTGCACTTTCAGAATATTATCTTGCCGAAAGATCTTCATGGGTGGTTTAAAAGCTGATAATTCATTATAAGAAATAAAAATAATCATTATACATACAGTATAAGATATATCGGATACGCCATATATAGAAATGAACATTGGAAAAGGGGAAGAGATGTAATGAACAGTTGAGATTATAATATTGAACAAGTGAAATGGTGCTTCATTTCAGTAGGAGGATAACAACTATCTTGTTTATTGCTACAAGATGCTCAACAATTCAATACGCAATCGTTTCTTTCTTTTAATATGCATACGTAGAAAATTTATGACGGGTGATTATAAGAATGTAAAGGTATTTTTAATTAGTATGTATGAAGCAACTGCCTACACAGCCCGAAACACGAAAATGAGAGACTCGTTTTCAATATGTGTCGTCATGCAGCATTCATCTCCAATGGTTAAATTACATATTTGTTTTACTCGCTCAAAAGGTAAGGAATGGAGATAGAGATGATGTAGTAATTACGGATAAGTAACGCAAAAAATGATGAATGTAGTCACGTGGGACCGTCTGACATTAGGAACGTGACAGAGTGACATCTGCATACAGTACGTTATTAAAATTGTCTCTATAAGGTGTTACTGAATAAAATTTCCCTTCAGCAAGTAAATAACAGTGAAGAATTCCTCTTCAGCGTGTAAATATATGTGTAGAATTTCTTTTCAGCCCTACAAAAAATGTAAAATTCCTTTTTAGCATGTAAAGAAAAGTAAATAGCAGTGAATAATTCCTCTTCAGCGTGTAAATATCTGTGTAGAATTTCTTTTCAGCATTACAGAGAAATGTAAAATTCCTTTTCAGCGTGTAAAGAAAAGGCTTGAATTACTTTTCAGTGCGAATAATAGTATAAACATTGAGGAATTTCTCTTCTGTTCTTCAAAATTCTTTTCAGCGTGTAAGAGAAGTGTATAAACTGCTAGGAATTCCTCTTCAGCATATAAAGGTCAGTATAGAATGCGCTTTCTGCGTTTAAAGAACAGTACAAAAATCCTCTTTAAAAACAAAGAGTAATGTATAATTCGCTTTCAGCGTAAAAAAAAACCAATGTAGATATCCTATTTAGCATGTAAAGAAAAGTTTAAAATTCCTTTTTAATGCATAAAGAAGATAATAGAAAAGGGCAATATAGAATTCTTCTTTATGGTGTAAAGAAGAAGAGTGTAGAAATAATTTCAGAATATAGTGTATATACTGCAGAAATCTTCTTCAGCCTTTGTCCTAAGCTTTTAAAGAAATTCTAAGCTGTTACATCTGAGAAATGATATGTGTCATGTAAACTGGAGGAAAATGAAATTACATTAAAGTGAAGGTAACGGTGCACAGGGAAATCCGGGTTAAGAACATGAACTTATTGCTTCACTATTCCTGTGTATCCACACAACATGCAATCAACTTAGTAATTCCAAGGCCATAAACTAAAAATGTTATTTGTCTTTTATAATAATAGGAAATTTCAAATCGTTGTAACATAAATTTCTTGTTCTTAAGGTATCATAGCCTTATTTTGCATAATAATCAACACATAATCTTGATAAGTTCAAACGTAAATTAAAACCTCACACGATGCATCTCTTGTAATAGAAGCATGTACAATAACATCCTGCCAAAAAGAACACTATGTTATTTCAGTTGTTATAAATTAAATTTCTCATCTTAGGTAGCATGTATCAATAATGTATTAGGTAATAAGCAATACAAAGTATAGTATTACTTCTGTTGTTATTCGTTTTGGTTACGTGTTTTCTTGTAGATCACGTAATGGCTACAGAACATTTCAAGGGACTAGGTTTCTCCTATCTTCACCATTATTAAACTAAAGGTTATTAATTAAGTCAAACACAAACGATTCCCACTACAGAAATTAAAAATTTACAACTTATCCCTGAAACATTTGAAATTAATTTAACACGGGAGTTTTAGAAAATATGGGATTATTATTTAGAACAACTCATTTTAATGCAATGTTTTTGCAAGTTTATAATCACTCCTACAAAAATAATATCGCTGTGTTCAAGTTTAATATGTCTTGAATATTGAAAATAATTCTGATTAATAGAAGCTAGGAAATGTATACTTTGTAAAGGAAATGGGAACTTACTGAAAAGGGTCATCGAAGTGATTTGTATATTTCAGCTAAATGTATTGACATAATTATGCTCCCCTCTGTTAGGTACCATCATATGCTACAATGTGTCAGGAACAATACAATTTTATGCCCATTTAAATCATGCAATGGCAGCATCTTTAACAATATCATCTAACTTATATATTTGCAAAATTTTCAGATGGAAAATAGAACGACCACACACAAGAAAAACTATTTTGAACTCTTTAGTAGCAAGTAGTAGCCTATGTTTTGTACATGGTTCATATGGGCCTTACCGTCAAAGAGAAAAGACTTAAAAGAATATAATACAAGAGCAAAAATTTGAAAATTTTAAAAGATTTCCTAAGGGCAGGTGCCCTTAATATTTATGAAATATTTGGAAGATCATAAAATTATGGAATCATGTCTTCCAGACGACTGCTGACGCCATTACTGTATCTGGCCACAATACCAACGCTCAACATAACTCCGAAATGATACCGGCATTTTCTAAAGCATTATGCTTCTCATTGTACCTCCCTAAATGTCAAATTATTACATGTGATAGGGCCAGTCATAAAGATTGGCTACATGAACTTATATTAATGATAGTAATTTGGTATTAGAGATAAGAGCAAGTTTCGATGATGCTTTATATCAGGAAATTTTTCTAGTGTAATTTAACGCTATTCAGGAATTTTAATTGAATTCAACTCAATATGAGAATAATTTCTGAAAATCATAAATTTTCGGGCAATCATCCGGGTGAGTCAAACGTGCACCTGGAGAAACCAACGGTCACATTTGCAAAATCTTGGAAATATTTAACTCACTCCAGTGATTTCCAGTGAATTTTTTTTGTTGGTAACATCCGCCGGGAAGGTTCTAAATCATATACCTTTATAAATTTCTAAAAAATATGGCTATGTTTTCAACTCTATAACTTTACATAATTATTAAAATATTATAGTTCCAGAGTAACTATAAAGAAATATTTGATTAGAAGTACTAAATTAACTTAAAGGATATAAAGTTTAACAGTGTTGGTTCATTGTGGCATCAAATTTTATGACATTTTCTAATGTTATTTTTCTTATGAAATATAGGATTATTTTTTAGGATATAAGATGGTAAAAATCTTTAGATATCAATTCACATATCAAATGAAATTTTTTTAAATCAGTTCAGAAATCAACAACTGTGATTGAGCCTAGAATAAAATTACTGTGAGTTCCTCATATGTGATGATTAATGTCATAATCTATAAGGAAATGAGCATCACCTCTGAGGAATCATCAGTAATTTTACCGCAGAAACAAACCACATAGTTGGTATGTTTTAGTTGATCTGTGAACTAGATTTAATACTGTATATTTTCTAATTGACTCATATTATATTATATATTATGTATTTTACCAAATTTACAAAGATTTGACAGGTGGTTGGTCTTAAGGTTTTATTAATGTTATTACATAGGCCCATAGTGACTCCATAAGAGAATAATATGCCAATATTCAATTGAGCTTATAAATAAGCAAATCTTTGAATTTAACAAATATCTAGATAATCTTTTAGACATGGATGCACTTCTGGTTTGTACGTTTTCATCATTATTTTTTTTTTAAGTTCAGAAACAAATATTTCTTTAGCCTATTTGTCTCGGAAATTTTTTATCAAACGTTTTAAAGACATAAGTCACCATTGCATATTATTATGTAAGATTTCATGCCTAATTTAGGTCAGATATGGAAATAAAACTTCAAAAACATAAAAAAAACGGTTGCACAACATGATACTAGCTGTGATAAATGTTACTCTGAATAAATATATTCATATCACTGCTCCCATGCAAATATTAATACCTATAGGAATGCGAATACCATTTATTTGAACTCAAACTGTTGTTAGAAACATGTTGCAGAGTATAAATTACAAGACGGATTCATTTACTGTAGTTAATACTGTTCATAAAATATGTTGCCTGTATCTAATGGGACATAGTAACGTCCTGTTATTACCGGCTGTGATGATTGCCTATGTAGAGGAAATGTGATCCTCTTTTAAGATAATAAATTAAACCACATTTTATACTGCTACCTCTAGTCATGTTTTCACTGCATTCCAATCTAGTTCATGGGCATTATTTTGTTTGAGTGAGTCACTGAATACATAGAACTCAAAAATCTTTATACCTCGTTTACATGTAACACTTAATAGGAAACCGAAGTCGGAGGCCTACAGTAATAACTATTCAGTGCATTCGGATAAAAACCTAAGCAAAGAACTTGTTGAGTTTAATAAGAAGCTGTACAATGGCCGCTGTAATGACCGCCACCTGCTTGCCGTTCACACTTTATGGTTGTCCGGAGTACATTGTCTGTATTGTATTTGTAGCTGTTACCTTGGTATCAAGAATATTCTATCCTGTCTGGTATTCAAATCCAGATTTGTTACACGGCTTCTTCTTTCATAGCACTCCTACTTGCTTGCCTTGGTTAAATTAGAGGTAATGGATGGTGCAAATAATATGATCCTTGCTTCCCAATAATAATAATAATAATAATAATAATAATAATAATAATAATGATAAATATGAATTTATATCTCCATGAAACACACATTACTTACGACACTACTTGGATAGTCATGATGTATTAATGAAAAATTAATTAAAAACAATGATAAACCGAGATCGTCTTTCACCGAACACTCAAGATTTATAATGCGGCTGTTCAGCTGTAATGCCACAATGAACCAACACTGTTAAACTTTATATTCTTTAAGTTAATTTAGTACTTCTAATCAAATATTTCTTTATAGTTACTCTGGAACTATAATATTTTAATAATTATGTCAAGTTATAGAGTTGAAAACATAGCCATTTTATTTTAGAAATTTATAAAGGTATATGATTTAGAACCTTCCCGGCGGATGTTACCAACAAAACATTCACTGGAAATCACTGGAGTGAGTTAAATATTTGCAAGATTTCGCAAATGTGACCGTTGGATTCTCCAGGTGCACGTGTAACTCACCCGGATGATTGCCCGAAAATTTATGATTTTCAGAAATTATTCTCATATTGAGTTGAATTCAATTAAAATTCCTGAATAGCGTTAAGTTACACTATAAAAATTTCCTGATGTAAAGCATCAGAGAAACTTGCTCTTATCTCTAATACCAAATTACTATCATTAATATAAGTTCATGTAGCCAATCTTTATGACTGACCCTATTACATGTAATAATTTGACATTTAGGAAGGTACAATGAGAAGCATTAATGCTTTAGAAAATGCCGGTATCATTTCGGAGTTATGTTGAGCGTTGGTATTGTGGCCAGATACAAAAATGGCGTCAGCAGTCGTCTGGAAGACATGATTCCATAATTTAATATCTTCCAAATATTTCATAAATATTAAGGGCATGTAGCATTAATGTAGCATATAAACACTTAAATTCTAGATATGCAAAACTACATCTACTAATCTTCAAAGCAGATATGTTTGGAGAAGCCGGTTAAGAAGGTTCCAGATGTTGAAATAGCATAGTACTCCCTCACAGAAAGAAAGTTCTACAAGACTACCTACCAAGGTCTCCTTCTGTGAAACAGTTTATATTTAAGTATAATAACACTAACTCTTTCTGAAAAGAGGATAGCAATAGATATCGCTATCGAAATAATGTGTGTTCAGATAAACTTTAATCATTGCCATGTTATAAGAAAAATGCAAATCGGTTTGAAAACAATAGAATTTTTCTGAGTATAACTCTGTCAATTCCTAGGATGGTAGCAAATAAAATCATCCCCATATCTGGTGCATAGAAGATAACGAAACTGTAAAAATAAATCGTTACATTCTAGTGCATTTTACCTGCAGAAGAACAAGTAGCGAAGAATCTCGGGTAGTTCACCGAGCGTTGTAGTGGGCATGGTAGTCATTAGCATTCATCTTACTGATAGCTTGTAAAGCATCCCGGCAACCAAATGCGGATTTGCTGTTAGCGCGCGATAATAAAAGAGTACGCGAGGAGGACACCGTAATAAACATTGATATCGGCTGACTTCGTTAGTTTACTGCAGATAAAGCACCTGTTGTTCACAATAACTAAACAATACTAAGATAAGAAACATTTTATAACAAATCTTGTATTGAAATATTCAGGACTACCTTCTTAATAATCAAGGAAATTTAATTTCCAGTTTTTCTTGAAAACTTCGTAATTAATTATTCTTTACGAAAATATATCTCTGCAGTATTTTCACTTCATTTTACTTCTTTTTATAAATTTTTATGCTGTCCATCTTTTTTTTATTTAATATGTCTAATTACAATTAGTTTTGCGTGACTTGAGGCTTTCCCGGTGTTGAGAATGTATATTGTTTCTCGGGCTTTTAACCGGGTGAGTTGGAGGTTAGGTTCCAAGCTTTCGGTAGCTATCTCCGCTAGAAAAAATTATTAATTTTCTCCGCTAGAAAAAAAAATGTTTCATATGTAGGAGAAGACTGGATATGCTACTAGAACGGGGGGCCAATAGGAAAATTAGAAAATGGAACAATTAAATGGAGAGTTCTGATTGGTCGGGAAGGATGGCAGCGGAGATATCTGCTAAAAGCTTGGAACCTAACCTCCAACTCACCCGGTTGGAAGTCCGAGAAACAAAAATACAGTTATTTTTGTTTTTCTGAATTTTGTATGTTTTTTTTATAAAGTTATTTTTGTTTTTTTACGATTTGCAACGATTATTTTATTTTACTTGCAAGACACTTTTGTTTATTTTCGGACCTCTTTGTTTGGTTTATATTTCATGATTCGCAGGTTATCTACCATCATGCTATGTTAATAACATTTTGATATATCAACATAAGCTATATTTGTCGTTCACAAAGGAATAGTTAAGTAATACCGCGACAATTAAGTTTTTGAATATATACATCTGAAGCAATTAGGCCTACTAAACAATAAGTTTGTAAAAAATACACTTCTTGTCAGTTTTTTTTCTTTATGGAATGGGGGTATAAGGTGGACTAACAAACAACTACTTACCATACTGTGAAAAAAGTTAGATAAACTTGATTTCGAAGAATATAATATGACTTCTTTGATATCATAACACTTTAATATTATATTTAGATCTAGCTTCAGTTAACTGGCATCTCTAGATCCGCCTATGACTGAGACAAGTAGGCTACCATGAATCGCGTTTTAAATTTATGTTCGCTGTATGAGAAGCAGTAATTAAATGTGGTGTGTGCCGGAATCTTCTTCGAGTTGGCCACATCTATGTAAAGCCATTCAGATTGGCTACTTTTAACGATTGTTGGAGGGTCACTTAGGTCACGTGGTGCTCTCTGCCTCTGACACGCACGAGATGAGGCCCGCACGTTTTTCAAGTATAGTCTGCACATAATTAACAAAGATCACATCTAACGTCTTATTAAATCTTAGGCACTTAGTAAATGCTCGATGAAGTTGTGGACCTCATGGAAAAAATAAATATTTCTTTTGCTGTGCCTTCGACCACTGAAATCGTGCTTGAAGATGATGTAAATGCTACAATAATTTAAAATTTTATATTAATTCCTATTCGTTTATTGTCATTAGTCCTACCGAGAGGACTAATAGAGGAAATACAATATTCAAACCTGATATTAGATTTTGAGTTTTCTGGTTTCAGACGTTTTGACGTCAGTAAATAATAATAATAAAAAAACTAACGTAAAATTGATCACCCTACTTCCTTTCCCTCCGGCTTTCGACGTCTCCCATAGATGGTAGGGTTGGGGCAGGCCGTTATTGATGGTTTCTTGAGGGTAGCTGCTATTAAGTAACTCTTCAGTTTTCCTCTCGAGGTTAGGTGCACCCCATTCAAGACATGCCTACCTCAGAGGAATACGAAGAGCTACTGGGGATCAAACTTGACTTGCGAATCCATAGTTTGCATAAGCCAATTATTAGACCATGCAGGTGTCCCAAAAACATTTTTTATATAAAAAAAAGTTGTCTTTATGTCCCTGCGTGCGTGTGTATAATTTCTTTGTTTCCGTGTGCAAACAGCATAGGTTGAAAACGAATATTAAGCCTATGTGAAAACTAAATTTAATATTGGAATTGAGCATTGCCAATGGAGTTATACGAAGTATAATGACCTAATTATGATATTCTCCCTATTATTTTACATTATGATCTTTTCGTGTTTCATGATTTTCTTGCAAATTGCTTTAAAATTTTGTATATAATGCTATATTATATTTTATTTTATACGTCCCATTTTTCGTTGTAATTGTCTGAAGTATAGTTATAGTTATAGATAAAGGCTACTCTTCCCCAAAGTCCGCCAGGCGAACAACTTTGCTTCATACGCAGACAATTGAATCCGCAGGCGAGAATTGAGACTCTATGCCAGAATGAGGAGCGAGAAAATTTCAAAAAATAGATTTAAAAAAATAAAATTCAAATTATTTAAAAAAAATAGAGAAAGTCATGTGAGATATTCACATCAGAATGTTATGGTTTAACAGCGAGTGTTCTTTAGGAAAGGAAATAGAATACCTTGTTCACATCGAAACCATGGAATGCACAGGTGAGGAAATTTGCTTAAGAATACGGAATATGGATAATAGTCAAATAATACCGAATAAATTAAAATTATTCAAATAGGCTAATAGGCTAATTTGAAATGCACGTGAATACACAATCCTCTGAATGAGTCCTGAAGGATTTATATGAGCATGGTCAAGCTTTTTTTATATATATTTTTATTTTTATTTTTTATTTTAAACATATTTTAGTAGTTTTACAGCATAGACCTGTGTGTAATTTGTGATTAATTTTTAATCTGTACATATATTTTAAAGGTCTTTTTAATGTTCTATACATAAATATCAGTGTCACAGTGTGTTGTGTGTTTATTGTAATATCAGAGGGTATAAGGAGGTAAATACTGTTGAAAATAATCCTCCCTCTGCGGCAAATATGAAATTTATCAATGGTCAAGCTTGTTTATTATATATAAGCAAAGAACAAAGTATATTAGAACTGTTTAATTTGAAAGACTGAAAAAGGTATATATTATAGACATTAAAAATTCCTTGGACAGAATGTGTAACGCTTCACGTGGTATCGATATTTTATTGTAGTAATTAACACAACAGTAGACAAAGTAACAAAAACAGTACTTCCCCTGTAAGTACTATAGTTAGAGGAAGTATTGTGTTCGACCCCGAAATTCGAAGTCGAGATTTTAACACACATAGGCCACATGTTTTGAAGTCCCCTGAAAAAAAAAATCAGAAACATACCTGTATGTGAGAATGTTATAGGAGAAAAATTCCTAGGAGAGAGGTTCCATCCGGCGCTGTGAATTGAACTCCGGCTCAGCTCAGTTGGTAGAGCATTGGCGCGAATAGCCAAAGGTCCTGGGTTCAAGTCCCAGTGTCGGAGGAATTTTTCTCCTATAACATTCTCATGTAATGTCCAACAGAGACAATAATCTGTGGTGCATGAAAGCTTATATATCTATACCTGTATGTGTTTATGTGTGAACAGTCTAGCTCGAGAACGAAAAGTCGTGGGGAAAAACTAAATTTATATTTGGGTTAGGCATCTTCTGGGAATGTGACACGAAAAATGGTGACGACTTTCTCTTACATTTAAAGCCATTTTACATGAACAAAATTCGATTTTCTCGAGAATGACTCTAACGATTTTGGTTAAATTCAGTGCATGAGGAGCTTATACTAAAAGCTAAAACTTTTATTGAAACATTTTGTCGTAAAAAGTATTTCGAGGTTAGTTAAAAGCTACCTGCTGTTTTTAGAAACTCAGTCTTGCCAGGTAAACAGTAATGCTTTGCATCATATAGAAACAACAGAATACGCACTTTTGTTTAATTTTGCTACATGATTTCTATAATATGCATAATATATTTTTATGGTGTATATTACTTATTATTATATATATTTTCTCAAAGAGCCAAAACTTTTAACTAGCGTGAGCAAGTTATGTGTATCACATCAGATATTTTTAATGGAATTTTTCGGAAATTCTTTTTTTCGTTCTAATCGCCCATAATGTTAATTAAAATTTGTTTTCTCCTCTAAGTACCTTGTGAAAATAATTTCTAGATATGTTGTATAATGTAAGCCTATTTATCTAAAATGGTATTATGCTGGCTTATTTTCTTCTGGTTGTCTTTTTCTTTATTCATATCAATTTGCAATGTACGGAGTAAAAATACCGAAGGTGAACATGAGTAATGCAACAGATAGTTATCACCGCAAACATACACAGTTTACACTTAAAAAAGTACTATTCAGTTTTTAATACTGTACAAATAACTGTCCAGTTAGATTTGAAGAGACTGTAAATATTTTTAAGAGCTCCAGAAACAATAAATGCAGACAAGAGAAACAGAAACAAGTTAAATTGGAAGGAATAAAGCACATAAGTACACCCTAAGACATTTTTACAGAGTGGGCGTAGAAAACAAACAATAAACCTGGATCCTGCCATCAAAACATGACGCAAGGGACTGTTGTTTCAGTCCTTTTTATTTTTATTTCAACTTATTCCCATCTACTATTCTGTCTTTAGAAGAATGAGTAGTTTTTATTGTAGAAGGTCAATTCTTGTAAGCTCAGATGATGACCCTGTGATTAGAAATAACTACGGTTAAAGAATAGAGAGAAGGCGTTTACCTTTTTATAACTTAACGAGGAGGAAATCAAATCCTATATAGTTTAACCAGCTTTACAATCACGCCAATGTTACTGGGGTATTCGATAAATCGATGTTATTATATGACAGACTGGACCTGCTGTGCATTTTGAAAGCAGAGATAGCGAACCACAATCTTCATTAGCTTAAAGTGACTAGTTCGTGATTCTGAAATCGTTTCTCATGGTCGAAAAGAGTTTATTACATTAAGGCTGTGTAAGCATGATTTAAATTAGTTTACTTTTCATGTAAAATCTGGAACCATCTATTTGTCCTACATAGCAATGTAGTATCAACATGCCTTTTATAATGGTTTGTCTACTGGCTATTTATTTCCTCATATGCCAGTCTTAAAGACAGTAAGAATATTTTTATGCACTTTTCACTTTAAAAATTATCACCACCAATACGTTTTAAATTTACTTCTTTAGTATCTTCACAATAACACATAGATCTATGATTTATTACCATTATTACTGAGACTAAAGTATTACACAAAAAACTACATATATATAGAGAGAAAAAGCTAATTTTCAAGAATAGAAATTGAAATTAAAGAAATCTAAATCCTAAAATAAGTTTGAAATGTTTTTAGTCATGTGAAAAAATGCAACATATAAATATGCGTGATTTCCTATTTTTCTCAGAATTGCTTCTTATTTGAGTCTTAGAGTATACAGAAGAGGAGCAAACAGGACCATATAAAATGTATTTCAAACTTTCTAGACACTTTAAATTACGATGCTACTGAAGGATCGCTAACAATACTTAAAAATTATTTATGATCTCAATATATATTTTGTTCAATTAAGGGGTTAACAAAGTCATTTCAGTTTATTTTTCTTCAGTAAAATCTGTAAGCAGAACTAAATCTATTTAGAAATAAATGTGTACAATGTTAGTTTTAATAAATACGAGGAAAATATAGAACGACAGATTATATTAATCAGATAATCCCTATTTTGTCAAACTAAATGTAGAACGTTAACTTTTAATATATTCATCATTTACTTCAAGCTATTTTATATGTACTGTATATATTTTTTAAATCAGAATAAACCAAGAAATGCTGATTGAACACATAGCCTACGTTTTAATTCTGATAGGTATTTTATAGATCCCTGGGCTAAGCCAAAATAATGAGATATCAAGTTTGTGTGTACAGAACTGTTTGCACTTCCTACAGTTAAATTCATTTTACTACGAATGACAGAGTCTTCTTCCAACAATTGTAGGAATATGTAGAATACTGTAAAATATAACCCACTGAAGAAATTCGTATTTAAAACTACTTTAAGAATTGATCGTTTTTTGAATGATTCGTTTCAGACACACAGTTGTAAAAAGAAATACTAATGTAATGGAAAAATAAGATTGATCCACGTTATTGAAGGCTCGTTCAAACAATTTTACTTCCACTGAAAACTCCTACCGATAGATTTATTGGCATGCACTGATAGAAAACTTTTATAAATACAGACTAATTTATATCAATCAGTATGCAAGCGTAAAGAAATATATTTTGTGCAGGAATTATAAAATATTTTAAATATAGATGCTTTTCTAAAAACATAGTAAAATACAATGTAGTGCAATACTACGGAGACATTAATTTTGCGATGTGCCGCTGGAGCGCCTTTACCGGCGACGACTTGCTTCCAGGCCGCCGGACCGTGCGCTCTAGGCACATCGCAAAAATAATCTCTCTGTGTAACAAAGGCGATAATTTAAACAAAACGCAGCTGTGGAAATGGACTATCATCCATCTAGTAAGCCTACGAATTCACGAATTGCAGGGCACTGTAGACTGATCGATATTTCATGAAAAATATATTTCTCAATATCTCTGAACTGGCTTTCTCCCCTTATTAATACCACTGACCTATAGAGACGGTTTAGACAGCAAGGCTGCGTTTCAAATCACTTGTCGAGTGTTAATATTGGTTACTGAGTGAACTTACTAGCCCTAAGAATTGTTTTAAAATGCAATGATTGTCAAGTGCAACTATTTGTGGCTTTGTAAGAAAAATACTCAGCCGCATATAAGATTCATAAATATAAATATTCATTAGAGGACATTTTTACATTTGTAATAAATACAATATAACAATATTTAGTATGGAAACATGTGAAGAGGAAGAACATATGTGGCTGACCTAATGGGTAGGTTAACTTCCAAGAAGTGAACAGAAGTTCTTGTTTTTTAGACATTAATGCTGAGGATATTTATTCCATACATTTCTACAGAGCTAAGTGGTAATGTTGGTATAATAAAATTGGGGGAAGTTGAGGGTTCAGTGATTTAAGTGACTGGTCCAGAGAACTGCAATACTGGGCACCACACACGTTGTATCCTATCAACAGGACTTAACAACCACGACCGTGCCTGCGAAACCAATATGTAATCACATTCTGCAAGATGTATTGAAAAATACTTCTAAAGATCTCTTAACTCCAGCTCGCTAAAGGCTGCGTCCAAGTGTAAGTATTTTCCTCACATTGTTATTATCACATTTGCAAAGTGATTATTATCACATTAGCTTAACTTGGGTGTATATGGATCAGAATGCAGATATACTTATTAAATTATCATTGTAGCTGTGCTTCATATTTTCAATTTTCTGTTATTAAAACCGGAATTCCAATAACATTCCCAAAACGGCATAAATAAAATCACTAAATTCCATTCTTGCTCTGTCCAATTTTAAGAAATAACAATTTCTAGCTATGGAGAAATGGTCAAAAATCAAATCTTTTTATCACAATATTACAAAAAATTCCACATACGGCAAAATTATATTTTACTAAGCAAGACGAAATTGTAGCATTTAAAATCTTAAACCTATTAAAATTGATATCTTGACAGGCAAAAAGTCGGAATTCTTCAAAGCACGTAGGATTTAACTTGCTTGAAGTTTTAAAATTGTGTTAACATAGTCTATTTATTAAAGTCTTCATATCTCAACTGCTTAATTATTTAATGTTCTTGAAACGTTCGAGTGCAATTCAATGACTATCACGTAGCCTACATGCCACTTTTAGATCCGTGCTCTTCAACCTTTTTTAATTAAAAGGGCCACAATGATGTATTGAGTATTAATAGCATGATACCTACGAAACACAAATACATCATAATATTACAGTAACTATACATGTGTGTGTTTTATATTTTATCTTCCACTTTGCAATGTTAACAAATAACATAAAGCGCAGTAACACTCTTGAATTTAATGTGAGATCTGACACTGTTCCTTGTCACTAAATTGTCAATATTGGCATTAACGTTGGAAGATGAAATTCTAAGGCAGTTCTCTAAAAGAGTGTCGGAAAGTCTTTTGTTCAGTTTTCACTTCATGAAATTCATCCCGGAAAAAAAAGCTGCTCACAAAAGCCTATGTATGTGCCGCCAGAAGTAGTGCAATGTTCGTTTGCAGGCCGTGAAAACTTAAAAATAGTATTTGTTTGCAGGCCGCCAAAAATTAAGTCACGGTCAGCATGCGGCCCCGGGCCTTAGACCACTGTAAATAACATGTAACAGTTTGTTTTATAACAGCCAATCATAAAGCTTTATATTGAAAATTTTAACCATACCTGTTATCATAAGCAATTATTAAAATTTGTATTTTTCCGGCTGGAATCATTCCAATCGGTTTATAGTTTATTTTTAGGTTGAGTTTTCCTAAACTAACAGTGAGGTAGCCAACATTAACAATAATTCATTAAAAAAGAAAAAAGTTCTGATCGAGATTTTGAAAATATTGTGTCATAATTATGATTTTAAAAGTTCACTTCTACAATATTACGTTTCTGCGATATGATGATGTTATTCTGTTATTTGTGCATAAAAGAAAATAAGCCGATAAATCGATATTTATCCGATCAACAAGTCGCCAGCACTTGTCGCCTCGATATTATGGTCATATGTTCTATAACACATTTAAGGATTTGTTAACTTAAGTTTATTTGTGAAATAGGCTTACTAATTACCACGTGTAGTTTCATATTTTATTAATTATAATTTCGCACACACGCGAGAAACTATCGATAAGATATTATGCTCATATGCCTATTTAAATCCGATTTAGGACGAAGTGTTGCGAAATTCAGTAAATTCAGAAAATATTTGCTTATTGACCTGTAGATCATTAGGCCTATCGACGTGTGACGATTCATGTTTATATATATATATATATATATATATATATATAGGTACTGCTGGAAGTAGCATCGACTATAGGCTTTTTCATTAATACCATAGACACCTCCACCCCTTTCCGGTTAGCTGCCTTTGTTATCTTAAGCATCAAGTTTTCAATTATCGTGGTTACCAGTGTTGCAGCAGTGCTACCAACTACAACACAATAGTACATTAAGTAACACTTATACGGAATTTACGAACCGAAAAACCATGCTCGTGAGCTGTCAAGCAGAAACCATGACGGTTTCCATAGCTTCCATGTGTTGATATTTGTTGCGCAAACATGTTGATGTGAACATATGTTTCCATTTTTTGTGTGTAGAGCTCCTTTGCTAAGATAATTGTAGCTTAAGTTATTAATTAGATTTGAAATTAATTTTCTTTTTAACATAGCCTACGAACGTGGAGTTCTTTTTTCTAACAAGAGATTTTTACAAACTAAGGGTACCCATTAAGCTCTGAACTGCCCATCAGAAGAATACGTGCACCGGAAAGATGAATTATAAGAACTTGTAATTCCACTTTCGTTAATTCTTCTTTAAATATTCTACTGACTACCTTCTGACTTCCATAGAAAGCTCTTAATGTATTCACGTGAGAGCTACACAAACGTTTCCTTCATGCCCAGGACTGTTTGCTTGCAATAACTCCAAAGATTCAAATTTGTTTTCCATGCAGATATCCTTTAATATTATGTATCTGGATAAAACGCATGCCTTACAGAAAGATAGACAATACGCAAATCCACAATTATAATATTTGAGACATAACAATCCAATAAACCCCCATTTCTTTTTAAACATCTGTTAGTGCCAAATCCCAATTGGTTCGCAGAGTTAACTATCATCCAAAAAGTAGATATGGAAACCATTAAACCTTTATTAACTATCAAACTGCGAACACAAAATTGCTCATATCATAGGCTAATATTCTGAAAGACAAAATATGACGGAAAGAACATAATCCACGAGTGATTATCACAGGTAATGTAACAAGAGGAATCCCAGACCTCGGATTATATTTATTGTGACTGTTTAGCAACTAAAATGGCGGAATTGTTAATATTTTACTTACTTAATTCTATTATTACTAATACTTGCCTATGGTAGATGACGCAGCGGTCGGGTGGTAGGCCTTGTCCATTCAGGGACGTAGCGCCACGGAGTTTAGTTTTTAATATTCTTACATTCCTCTCTCTGCCAAGACAGTTGAGAATCTATTAATTTTAATTGTCATATGGATGCTAGTCAATTCAATTGTTTCCGGCAAAAACAGGGAAGTAGGCATAAGCTATACTGCTTCATCTTTCGCTTTAAATGCTTCGCTATTATGCAATCTGGTGTTATTATTATTATTGCAGGCCTACTTATTATTATGAGAGATTTGCAGCAAAGGCAAAATGTTTCATGGCATTAAATAATAACAATTTACTGGGCTATAAGGGAACTGGATTCTATAAATTATACAAGATTCACCTTTTGTTATAAAAGTTTGAGCAAAATATTTCATTAATACAGTATAAACTTTACTGTATATAACAAAACTTTCTATAAACTTCAAATTATCTATCATAAGGCGGAAACACTATGTTGAGTGTTTATATTTCTCGACAGGACTGTTGTAACGGAAATTATTAAAAAGTGCTCGGCTAACATAAATTATATACAAATTTTGCAAGTTTAAACAAGTGCATCAAAATGGCGACATGTAAACATGTGGCTATAAAAACCTCTGGTTACTTTCGCTGCATTAGCTGAGTGAGAAGAAACTTGCCGTTGAATAGACTGACAATAACAACATGACTCGAGAGAAGGGAAAAACATTTCGGTGAATAGAACTATGGGAAAATATAGCACTAGATATGAAACTATTTATATTTATTTCGTAACGGTGTACAAGATACTTTGTGATGTGGACTTTGAAATAATACTTCAAAACAAGTAGGCCTATGCTGTATTTAATATCCATTTGAAGTTCATAAAAATAGGGTTCGCGATTAATCAGCCGCAAGTTTGTAACTAATGAAACATAACAGCCACAAGAAAAGTAGACCCGAGTAATTAGGATTATAGTCGCGTTTGATTTAGCTTCTAGTTTTTGGGGTTGAATTATAATAGTTGATTTTATACACATCCAGTCATTCTGCAAAAATAACCAAACTCCACGGCGCTATATCCAAGGGGAAGATAGGGCCTCTCAACCGACCTATGCGTCATCTACCTCCTTTTATTGATAGAGACATGTTGTTAACACGCAGATTCCAATGGGTTTTACTGACTTCTTCACCGAACCTCTAATTCTTTATCAAGCAGATTCCCCATTTGTCGTCGTGAGGCTGAGTGTACCACGTTCCAGACCACCCTACCTCACAAAATTAAAGAATTTACCGATGAGCGAAGCCAGCCTTGCAGATCCATACTTAACAACGTTTACCATTAGGCAATGCTAGCGGACAATATTATGCGTATGTTTATAAATAATATACTTATACTTCTATAGTGTCATATTATTTTTACGAAAAACTGAATGATGAAAGTTCTATAATAGATTCAACACAAATGTTGCTTCTGCTGTAAATTGACTTACGATGAGACAATTTTTAAACGAGGCAAACCACTCAAGAATACTAATATGTCCTAAAATGTCCTAATATGTATAATAATAATAATCTCTCAACATATTTTTAATGTTCTCGAGACGAAACTTGCTTTCTTTAAAACTGGACTGCTTACACGAAAAAATCGAACTTAGGTCCTTTTACTATGTGAACAGAAGTTGAGACCAACTACTTAAATACAGTACTCTAAAACTAAACTCCAAGGCTCTACATCCCTTTAGGGGACTAGGCCTGTCATCCGACAGCTACGTCATCTACCCTAGGCAGATGGGAGGACTGGGGGGCTTGTGATCAGTATGCCGACTCCCACGGCCTTTATTGATGGCTTACTGAACCGGAGCCGCTACTTCTTTATCAAGTAGCGCCTCAGTTTGTGTCACGAGGCTGAGTGCACCCCGTTCCAGGTCTCCATATCTCATAAAAATCCGAGGAAATCCCGAGGATTGTATCCAGACCCTCGGATTGTTGTCAACAACGGTAATCACTAGACCACGCAGGCGGTTCATAAGTACTGTGTTAGATTATAGGCTACTCTTCGTTTCAGGGCGAAACGTTGGGTTTCTTGAGGGAGACTTCATTACGGAAGACGATTTTAGTTACGCTTATTTTCCTGAAGGGGTATAGTGAAAGGGTGTTATGTCCATCAATTTGGTAACCCTTAAGAGGAAATTAACATATTATTAGGCGTACTAGGACGTGGAAGGATTGAAAATTCGCGAATCTTTTTGACGTAATAACTTATATGAAAGGGGACCCACGGTTTCTATGCCCTTATTGAAGAATCCGTGCCCATGATATTTATGTCTATCGACTTTGACCGGATATGAACCTATGAACTTCAGCTCAGAGGGGCACTGAGATTGAAAAGACAAAGTTTACTGGTCTTAATTTTTAACAAAATTAGTTAGGCTTAAGCCTCACTCAGAAATCTTTCTATAGTGCACATTTGTTGGTAGAAACTTCCTGAAACTAAGTTCACTGTAAATGCGGTAAGAGTCTTCTTAATGTGAAGTGTACACATTAGAACTCGCCCACGAAACAAGACTGTGAAAAACTTTTCGTTTAGGGTAAAAATGGCGTGACGTAACACGTAACAAATGATCACCGGTGTCGTTACTCCGTAACCGCCATATAAATACACGGCTACAGCCGTATCTCCAGATTAAATCCTAAATGGGAGAGTTTAATTAACACAAGAAAAGCGGAACAAGATTATTTTCTTCCATTGTATTTGTTGAATCATGAGACTTGCGCCTTCTTTGTACAAGCACCAGACCTGCATTTGGCTCAAGGTGAGTTCCATACAATGACATCATTACCAGAAACAACAAAATAAAACCCATACCCGTGCTTGCTTTCTAAGGTTAGGGTCAATTATACAGCGATGGAATCTTAGCATTCTTTTTGTGACTATGTAAATTAGCATTATAGACGATTCGAAAGACTACTGCGTTACATAAAAAAGTAATATTTTAGAAAGATATTTACTGGACGCTGTGCAGAGACTATAAAAGAATTCCCTTTACTACTTCTCTTCCTCAGCCAGCATGGTATTGGTCTATAAAGCTGTGGATCCTTGCTTTAGGTATTGCAGGTCAGGCCAAATTACTGGGTCTATTACTCTTGTTGTTCAGTGCCTCTTATGAATATGTTATTGTATAAAAATCATATTGCAATATGGAAAATAAAATATATTATTGAAAATTTAAAAAAGTTGTGTCGCTACTGTCTACTGTTAGGCTTTAGACCCTAAAACGTTTTAAACGCTTTGATAATTTATTACCTTAGCATAGACAAGACAATTTGGATCCTTTTTTCGAAAAGAAAAATGATTTTCATGTTAAATATGGGGTGATTTTTTAATAGTAGGGGAGAGTGTTGAGGAACGCGAAACAGGAGTGATAGGACATTCAATTTAATACAAAACTACGTTTGAAATTCTCGCCAAATTGGTCTCAGAAGTCTGCCATAATAGAAACTATGGTGGATGTTATGCTGTAACTTTCAGAGAAATCGAGCTTGCTTTATTTTTGTCAATAAAATATAATTTTTTTTGAAATTTCTAAATAATCTGGTGAATTTTTTAAATTGGAAAATTCCAGTATTTTTTTGTAACTGATGAAAAGTCTGACTTTTTAAGTAATGTAGAGCAATTGAAAGCAAGACATTGGTCTGATAGTATTGGTGTTTTAAGTTGAATCATGTGATAACTACAATGCAGGATGGATGGGACATCTGTACGCAAGAGGGAAGGGACATCATTTTTATGAGAAACGTTGCCTCCCATATTTCCTGCATTTTAAGCTGGGCAGAGGCAATCCACTACAATCTTATTTATACAGAATTTCTGGTAGAAAATCTCAGACACAATAAAATCGGGGAGGGAGCTCTTCAGGTGCCGAATTAAAAGCTGATTATTATTACCCTTGGTAAAGGAGCATATTATGTTGACTATTGTTTTTATTGTAAGGAAAGCTGAGATATTTTGGACTTTGCACATGAAGTTAACTACTTACTATTGGCGTAGTTGAGCGAGTGCATTCACCCTAACCTTGATGTACACCGCGCAATAGTAAACTTGGCAAAATGTTTTGAGCACTCACCTGGCCAGCAATCCGCGAACATTAAAATGAGACCAAACGCCAGGAAACCCTCAAGTCATTCAGTTAACTTGGAATATCACTACTATCCTAAAAAGTGGTTTAGTGTACTCACTCTTCTCGTAGTTGATCTGACGCTCCTGTTGTCTCGCGTTGTCAGCCGCTACTTTGAGCAGACCCTGTATGTTCCTCAGTAGCGTCTCTGTGGAGGATATGCTGGGGTCAACACCGACCCCGACACCCACTCCTGGCGCTACAGCTCCCGCCGCTGCTGCCGCCGATGCTAGCGTCGAGTAGTTTATGGCATGTGGAGAGTCGCTTCCAGGGGCGCTGTTTAGACCCCCGATCTCCGGGACATCGCTAAGCTCCCCTGTAAAGAGAACATAAAGTTATTCATTGAATTCGTTCAGCGTTTCTGAATGTCATTAGAAGTTTTCTTGAGCTGGAAAGATGTTCAAAAGAGCCTCCTAACAAAGGATTAATTCGAACACGTGAAGTCAGAATGAAAAATTCAATGCCATAGCCAAGATTTGAACCAGGATCTTCGGCTCTCCGTGCCGATGCTCTAACCAACTGAGCTACCATGGCAACGTGCCGATATAACATTAAATTCTCCAACTGACTCACAATCCCAGTATACCACCAGGCGTTCTCAATATGAGATACGAACCCAGTGGTGACTTTCAACCTGTAAGTACTTAAAGACCCGGGCTTTATAGTAAACCACTAGTAGGTCACAGTGGAATGATAATTCTTTCACACTGGCCGTGTGTAGGCTAAGATGAACACGTGGGTTCGTATCTCATATTGAGAACGCCTGGTGGTATACTGGGATTGTGAGTCAGTTGGAGAATTTAATGTTGTACCGGCACGTTGCCATGGTAGCTCAGTTGGTTAGAGCATCGGCACGGAGAGCCGAAGATCCTGGTTCAAATCCCGGCTAAGGCATTGAATTTTTCATTCTGACTTCACGTGTTCATCTTAGCCTACACACGGCCAGTGTGAAAGAATTATCATTCCAAAGGATTAATTCCCTAGCGTCCGCAGACGACTTAGTCAAAAATGGATCGTTCCTGATTACTCAACATCTCAGTTCTGTTCGGCTACTTTACACCAAACCTATTTAAGTTTAACCTAGCGAAGGATTATAGGCTATCTGTTCCTTTGAAGACTGTGAGTTTGATTCAATGTACCACGCCCTCTATAGAAGGGAAGCACGTATTAGCTATAAAAAGGTAGTCAAACAAGCAGGCGAAGTATGGCCACAAAAAACTTAGTTTTTGAACTACAAAGGGAACTAACACTACTTTCAGAAGATTCACACATCACGTGATAGAACGCAGGAAAGAACAAACACAAGATGATGCCTAAGACACCCGAATTTGAGACAAGTCCGGCTTGGGGAAATGCTCAGATCCCCGGAGCCCTAGAAAGCAACACGGATAAGGCAGATTGCCGAAGACTTGCCTAGGAAGCTGCGGGATAGTGTCGCAGCAACCGATCTGAGTAGGTTCCTCGCTCTACCATGTGAATACCATATCGAGTACACGTCTCCCCGCGACAAAGGTCAAATGAACAAGAGTAAAATTAACTGAATAAAATGCCAAATCAATTCGTCAAATACTTTCCCTGGGTTCTATGATCACGAGAAGGTGACGCGACGATCTTAGAATGAAAATAGAAAATAGAATGTTGGACCGGAGACATAATAAAAAAAATCTGATGTGAAAGTCACATAACTTCCTCTGCCCAAATAAAAGTTAGCAGTATTCACATATCCTTGTACAGAATCGCAAGACACAATTTTACGCTAATTATCCTATAAATACAGCGAGTCTCAGTCAGATTGGTTCCGCCGCGCCGCGCGTTGGGTTCTCCCCAGATGACGCTCCTATCCCCGGTATGCGGCAAAGGAACTCCCCGGCAGTTGACTGACTTGTCCGTGCGTGACAATGAAAATAAATGAAATAAGTTTGAAAATAACGAAAATAGGCACCTACCTTATTACAAGAAATGCTGGAAGTGTCCTCCTCCAACATCCACACATTTTTGGCATCGTGATAGGAAATTCCGATCAATACGCATTAATTGTTCTTCCGTTATTATTGAGTTTATCTCTATCCTAATGTTTTATTTTAGTTGTGACAACATCCGAATAACACTTTCACGTCTGTACAACACGAGAACAATGCTCAACTGCAGGCTATGCAGGAATTGTTTACTTATCTGCGGGGACACAGCTGGCCGCGACGCGGGTAGTGTTGAGTCATCACAAGAGAAGCACGGCGCGCGACAAGCGGAACCAATTTGTCTGAGACTCACTGTACCTCTTCTTTCAATGATGCGACTAAAAGCGCAGGCTATATAACAAACTTTAAAAAAATAAAGAACAAATGACTGCAGACGTTTATTGAACTTTCCGCCGTAAAATATAATTTCCGAAATTTATCGAATATTTCCCTCAGATACTTCTTTACTCTATGCATGGCCACTTCACATTCTTCGAAATCTACCTAAAAACAGAGTGTAATGCACAAACGATACGTATAATCAATGAAACTAACGATCATTTATTCAAGTCGCCCAATGCGAGACCTAAGAATCAGACTCTGATCACTGCCATCTACCGACAGAACGGATAACTACTGAAACAGCTATTCCAAGCAAGAGTACAGAATCTAAGTTCCCAGAACCGACATGATTAATTTAGCAGTAACACTAAGTTGGCCGAGAGAAAAAAAAAACAGCCTACATTTTGGTAACTTGTTTAATAAAGCACGAAGCACAACATCCCAGAGAAACTACAGACCGCTTCTAAAGTCACTGTGGTGAGCTGTGCTATTGGCTCAACGTCAGTATAGTTGCTGTGGAACAAAGAAGCATGCTGGCATGGCCTACATCAATCAGCTACTATGAGCACTACATCTTGTTGTTAATAAGATACTTGCAAATTAATAAAGAGATCACAACAGAATGGTTTGGGATCACAGATTCAATAAGCATGATCATCCATTCAGCCAATCACAGCGCAGCAAACTTGTACGATCTGTTTTGCAAGATAATTATTCACTGAAATGATTCTAATGAACTATAAGACACACGTATGTAAGCTAGAACGTAGGCTAAGTATCAAATATCTCGTAAACGAATTCTCCATTTAGTTTCTGTGACCATAACATTATATCTTGCTTAGTGAATACCTAACCCCACTCCACCCCAACAAAATCTTAAAATAGCACAGGAACTTACATGATTCAGCCAAAACTCATCACGATGTATGTCCAGCAGATTCCCTGGCATCTAATTGACTTATTTAACACAACACAAATACAAGAAAACCACTCGAAAAGTACACAAATACGAGACACACGAAACGACAACGCGCGCGCGGTATTTTTCCACAGGTAACTCACTGCCCCGTAGATAGGACTGCCACTGTCGCAAAGTACAGTCATGATGAAAATTTGATGAGACACGTACGTCAGATGGCTTAGACTTTATGAGACAAATAAATTGATAAAATCTGATGTGAAAGTCGCATAACTTCCTCTACCCAAATAAAAGTTAGCAGCATTCACATACAAGGCCGTGGAAAGAAAGCAAGGGCCCCAGGGAAAAATTTCCCGGGCCCCCGTCAAATATTAAATTCACTACCCAACTAGCCCTATATAATGTATGCAACAAAAAGATTATGTAATGTCTGTCTGTCCGTTTGTCTGTAAGCGAGAAAACTCAAATACGCTTTATCGGATTTTCATAAAACTTGGTATACCACAATCGGTTAACTGATGCCGGGCAGGAAACGGAAAAATACATTAAAATGTTCTAATTAGGAACTGTTGAGTCCAAAAGGATTTGTGCTTCTACTCTTCAGAAATAGCAATTTTTCTTCAAGAGTAATCCGTTTCAGTTTAACTGATAGGCCTAATTCCGTGTCAAACTCTCGTGGACCTTAATGCTAAAATATACATGAAAGACAATTTCAGAATTGCATCACTTTACTGCGATCATTTTAAATTGTGAAGGCCACCTATGGAACTATGGAATTGAGAAGATAAAAATATATTGGTCTAAGGAATAAAAAGCCCCATCATATTTTAAATACTGAGAAACTCCACATAACTACATCAATCACATTTTCTCGTAATACAAACTAAAAGCAAACCCCAGGTTTCCAGTTTAGCTTGTGAAACAGTTGTATTAAAACTATCATTGATTTGTTCGTCCCTGTTCTAAAATATCTGTACTTATTAATCAATAAAACTCCCGTTCACATAAACATTTGCTAATGGGCCATGACATTACCAAAACAAAAAGAAAAATTATCACAGGCTGATATGTAAACGTATTCAAGTGCTCTTTCTTAGTTATATTCATGTTAAATTAACAGAACTAAAAGAATGCTTCAAATTGATGTATAACCTAATAAACGAAAAGAAGTTCCACGTTTGTGGGTCTAAAAAACTGGTATCACAATATACAATAAATGTGTACACCGTGTTTGTATTTTATTAGTGAGAATCGAAATGAACTAATACCTGGGTCATAAATCTGTTTGTATACATCACTCGCATGCGCATAAGAGTATGAATTCGGTCAGCAAAGAAGTATGGCCCTAGCTGGCTTGTAGGTGTCTTACAACCTGTTGTTTATTGGTCCGGATCACGAAGGCAATCATTTCAATAAGCAATTTCTCTATCTTTTCTCTCCATCTTCTTTTTCCATCTCTATCTCTCTCCCTCTCGCGTCTTCCACATCGGACCACCACATTTATAAACTGGGTTATAAATCCGAAAACAGAAAAAAAGTAAGCTGCCTTCGGAAATTATTTCACTTGGTCTAGCGAATCATAACAATAAATAATAGCAAAGAAACAAGCAAATATTATATTCGAATGGTAAAACAATATTTTAATGTTCATGAGATTGAAAATATATCTGTCTAATGGTGATGAGTGGTCCTTAAGTGCAGCAACATAATGCATTGCACATAAATTCAATCTTGATCGGATAGTTAGTTGGAAACTATTTGTCCTTCTGTCTTTAAACAAATACTTACGTGGGCTATTTGTGCTTTTTCAAAATGAAAGATTTTTAAAGTCCAAAAGTAATACATCTTTAAACATTAGCGATATGGTAAGTGAAATAAAATAATTCTTAATGGGGAGAAAAAATAATTGAAAATATTGAAAAGTTAAGGAGACCATAAAAAGTCATTGAAGCCTATGGTTAAAAACTTTTCAATTAAGCTACGTACAATAGATGAAGTTACAGAAAGCTATACTTTTACTGGTCATGTTCCATTGGATCACCTCGATTACTAAAAAAGTTGTTTAAAGTTAAAATGCATACCTTGGTCTTTGTCGTCTTCTTCGTCAACATCACTAACATTTTCGTCGTCTTCGTCATCCTCTGGCCCCGTGTGACCAGCTTCGCTCCCCGAATGTTCGCCACCTGAACCACCACCACTTTTAGACAAATTCAACACAGGGCTGTGGCCATTAGAAGAACCTAAAACAAATATAAAGTTTCAATAATATTTGAAGAACACTCCAGGGGGGAAAAAACTTAAAAAACATATAGGCTCTTCAATATTTTCAGTTAACACAAGTTTACAGACTTGTAAGTTTACATACTGCATTCTAAAGTCCTTTCTTTCTGTAGGCCTACTAGCATTTTTATTTATTAGTAACAAGTCAGAAAACACTGAAAATTGATAAACCTTCAAAGCTATTTAATGTAAGTTCTAAATTAGTTATCAGGGATTTACTGTTCTTATAATCAGCGAAATCTGCGTTACATTAAAACAAAAATATATAAACAAAATAGCTTTTGTCTAATAATTCAGGCGACCATATGAATAATCAAAACAATCTTATTTAGGCCTAGGAAGTTAGAATAACATTTTACATTTAACTTTCAGAGTTACCAACAAAAATTGGACAAGATTTGTGTTGGCTATAGAAATAGTCTCCAGGGGAAAAAACCCTTTAAGTCACATTTCTATATTTTTTTTTTCCATTAAAATGTTAAAGTTCACAGACTTGTAGGAGTCTGAATAAATTATATTTAGTTAATCACTTCTTTCTGTGCTATAATTTTTTTCTGCATTATCTATGCATTACAAGTAAAAGCATAAATTCACACCTATCACTTTAAAATATTACAAATTGTTTCAAAAGCGAAATGTCACAAAAGAACAAAGACAAACATTAACAAAAGAAATCGACATAGAATTTTCCTTGCCTGTAAATAAAATACAGACAGAAAGGAAAAACAATAGTAGATGCTATTATTTTCCAAAGTATTGCAAAATGAAAAGATATGAAAGGTATGAAAAATTATTTTATAAGAATGCATAAGATTTTTGTCATTTTCTGAAGTTGGCACACTAGCTCACTAATTAAAATTAAAGTAATCGCTATCATAAATGATTTGACAAAGTAATAATATTTCGTGGTAATAATGTGCATTTATACTTAACTAATTTCATCAATCCGTGGACACAGTTTCTAAACAGGCCATGGATTGTTTACAAGTTGCTCTATGAGGTTCAAAATTATTGCGGAGAGAAATCACGTTTGCAGAAGTCAATTAACAGAAACTGGGATGTTATTATTTTTAGATATTTTATTTTATTAATATTTATAAGAAGTTTGAATTATGAACTATATGCATCTACGTGTGAAAACAGACTTCCACCTCAAGTTTCCTTTTATTTAACAAAATCTGTATAAGAGAATGATAAAGATTCATAACTTAAATTCACGATGAATTATAATTATTTGTTTATGTGTAAGTTATACAGTGATTATTATTAGTTTATAAACTACAACTCTTTATGTCTTTGTGGCGATAAATAAATAACCCTACTATCTGTGTGAACGCCATTGTGGAAAGAAATGCTCATACTTCACAGTTATAACTTGACTGTCTTGCAAAGGACATGGACTGTGAAGGCCAGTTGGACGAGTATCGGATATAAGCGGAGTTTAATTTCCTCTCTCTCACGTACGGCCCATGGAGTGCAGATTTCTCACTGTCTTATCTGGAATCGCCGAAATGAATGGGCTTTCCGCCTGTTACACGACGACAACTCGCTCGTTTACAGTGTCCAGAATAAACTGGACTTAATTTTTCAGCGCCAGCCTTGCTCACTTTGACTCTCAATGAAATTCTGGTGTAGTATGCACCACACACATAACTGCTGAATATACCGTGTGATGATTTCAGAGAACTATTTGTTCAGAACTGTGAATAATTAGTAAATGTGCATGAATGTAATTCACAATGTTGAAAACAAATAAAAACAGGCGTACAAAATCTACCTTCCGTTTCGCTCACTGAGTTCCCATTATGTGCATGAATAGTTAACTTGGCTAAATGCTTAGAGAAAATTAATAAATAACTTACTTAATAAGTCTTCTTGGGAATATTTGTTATGGAGAAATAAAATAAGTAAAAGAAAATTGACTTTGCATTTACTATTTCAAAACCATACATTTTAATATAATCTATTACTCACTGAAACACACAAAACTACTTCGCGAAAAATATTATACTCAAACCCAAAGATTGCTTATCATCGCCATTTCTTAGTACAGTACCATTCTCGTTATGATTAACGTAAGCAGTTTGTAATGTATTTGAATATTTGAATATTTGTATGTAAATAAATATTTCTTAAATAAAATATTTCGGAATGGAGAAACATATAGATGTCTTTCTGACACAAACGCAATGCTTATTTGACTTATTTCTGTTCTGCGGCAGCAAAGCCAATTAGACCTATTACATAATGACAGGTCTATCTCAATTTAATATTATTTGCATATATGGGAATAAATATAACATCTACAAACGTCAAGCGGAACCTTAGTTTGTTCCGTTTATTTTAAAGGGTACAATATAAGTTTGCTGTAGTCTGTTACTAACTGTCTGTTCTAAAAGGAATAAAATATTCTGCTTACAGATTTAGTCAAACATTTTGTAGATAACGGTACAAAAAGTGAAAATTTCCTATAATTCGACTTTTGCCATTCAAAATTAAAATAAAACATCCAGTAGAAACATGTTTCGAAGACCATGCAATTCTGACTTAAAACAAACTGAAAATGAATATTATAACTATGGAGTTGCTTTTTATTTTCTGAATCGTGCGGTTTCAAGTTTTTAGTGTCTATTCTACTTAGAGAAAGCCACATTAAAATAAAACCTCTATGAAAATGTGTAGGATTTTTCTACAAATACATAGATACAATGCCTATTTCTATAGAAGTTAAGCAAAGCAAAGCAAAGCAATGAACAGCATATTCGAAGTCTCGAACTGCAGGGGCATTCTATACTGATAGGTACAGATACATTTAATGGTTTTTCACTCGGGTTAATTTTCCTTGCAATAAAGTATGTTTAACGACACTCACCATTATGTGAACTGAGGTCTCGGACTTTATGGTCGAGGGCGAGCGCTCTTTCGGCTTCTCCCCTCTCCTCACGTAACCTGAAACAAACAGACACAAACACTAAGTCCAATGTCTTCGTCAAATTTCTATATAAAACACATTGTTCATGTAAAATACTCAGACAATTGTTTTGAAGTATCATGTATTTAATAAGTATGTTCAAGTTCTCAAGTTATAACATTTTTTTATTCCTCTGCTTATCTAATACACGATACTTTTTAGTGATTCTGGTTCCAGTTGCGTAAAGCAGCAACGTTACAGCTTCAGCTATATTTTTGTCATTAAACGTGCAATGGATGTTGACAATGTCCGTTTATTGTGATGGAGATGTGTCGCGTTATCACCTACATTACAATTATTGTCATTATTGACGTCATTTGTTATTACACATTTCATGAGTTTCTTACGAAATCTAACGTTTTAAAAATGAGAGCTGGCAGGAGGTTTTACAAGCTGATATACATGTATAATTATATTTTTAGATTTATTCTTATTTTTATGGACCTAGGACCTTTTTTATTCTTCGTGGTGGCTACCAATACCTCTAGAGAAGAGAAGATTTCAAAATTGCGGGTTGATGGCTACTGAAGTGGTTATTATAGTAGAAGGAACCTATAGGTTAACGTGAAAACCACGAGTCTACAGCATTTTTTAAATGAGAAGCAATTTCCTTCACCGCCAATCACATGTAAGATCGAAGTGTTGCCAGCAGTAAGAGTCTCCCATCCGTCTCACAGTCTCTGATTGGACTGCGTATCTAAGCAGGAGAAAGAAAAATTGCTTGTCATCTGCAAAACACTGTATATACGTTTTGTTTAGCCTGAATTTTCAAGGGTGAAGGCAGTGATCACGCATTTAGGGTCCTTACATAACCCAGTGATTTTTTTTAACACTGCCTCAGCTAGCTTGATATTGAGTTAAGTCATTGCAATATATGTTTCCAGGTAAATTTCACTTTAGGAATTATTAAATTAAATGAAAGATGCACAGTCTGTAGAGTGCGCCACAATAATATACTCTACGGATTTTTAAAAATACTGATTAAAAATCAGGCTACAGACATGACTACAAATATTAGATTTCTTTATGGCAGCATTAATAATCTGGCAAGCAGCTTTACATTTATTAATGGATGAATTATTATAATTACAGTTGAAATTCTACTTGTGCAATCTGGTTAATTGTTATTAATTATTCTATACGATTAAATGCATACTTATTTTAATTTTTATAGAAGGTAAATTAATTGATAATTTTTACAGACATTTCAATCAACTACAATGTGAGATGCATGTTGCAAAAATTCTTATAACCGAGCGAGGTGGACGAGATGGTATCGTCAGACTCGCATTCGAAGTGTCCAAGATTCAAATCCCGTGGCCGGTCAATTTTACACGTTTTTTTTCATGGTTTCCCCAGCTATAAAGGCAAATGTCGAATTGGATGTTTACATACCATGAATCATCCTCACTATTTCCATTTAAATAATATCAGTGGAAATTTACTCCATAAAATACACGAACAAATTGACAACCAATAGTTCCATCGCTTACTCTACATTATAGACACAGATACCGAATGGCCTCGTAGCTAAAAGGTGTGTAAATAAAGCTGAATTAAAAAAGAAATTCTTATAGATTAAAAGTTAATTTGCTTGTGGCTCTGAGAGCTTATTCGAGAAAAATAATCGTTTAAGCAAAAAGCAATACATCTTAGTCTTACATGGACAGTTGACAATGCATTTTAAATTACGAATACCAGAAAAACACTTCAAAAGACTTTCAAAATTGTTGTTAGCCCCTTTTTATCTTGGTTGTCCAGGGTAAAATATTTACATTAGTAAGAAAAATTCAACATCAGCAACTTTATGTGGACACTTTTTAGGAAGTAGCTAAACACGATGAATTATTGTGAAATGTGGTAGGAGCACACTTGTCATCAGCGCCATATGGTGCTCATCGTGCAAACAAGAGCAGAGTTTTTATCTGAAAACCAACTCCACGAGTCGCTTCACATCGCGAAATGGGAAAAAGAAAAGTCAACCCAGGCCGATAACTAAAGAGCAATATTTCCACTATGTAACCAGAGTTACAGTGGTGTGTGAGTGCGTGTGCAGAAGTAATAGGAGCGCGTGGATAAATATTACGCAATCAGTGCCAAGTACTACCCAGGGCCATATCTGGCTTTCAGTTATATAGTCTCTGCTATACAGTTTCTTCCATTTTTTATTTTCTTTTACTTGCTCTGTACTTCCCATAGAACATTTCCGAAATTCTGATTTTATTGATTTATTTATTTATACAGATGTCTGAAAATCATTCATAATTTTTTTAACTAATAGATGTACCGTAGGCCTATTCTGCCAGCTACCTAACGCCTAAATTATTGAGAGTAAAAATATTTTTAAAAAACTGCTACAGAATATAGTAGTTTTAAATATGCCTACAAGTTTTTCTTAAATTACTGACAAATTTAAGACATTTTGAGCTAATACCCAAGGTTCAAATTTTGCTCGAAAGTACCTAGTATGTTATATTCATGGAATAAATATTTTTGAAGAAACTTAAAAAATGTACTCAACTTAATAACAGACTATTTTTCAAGCAGCATTAATAGGAACATTCACAGCTAACATGTTAACAAAGTCATCTACAACAGTAGATATGTCCATTGCAACTATAATAGTGAACACAATAACTATCTCTACTAGGTCTACCACCCGACCAATACGTCATCTACTAAAGGCAGTTGGCAGGTTTGGAGGGCATGTGGCCTGCATGCCGAAACCCACGTGACCGGAGTAGCTAATTCTTGATCAAGCAGCTCCTCAATTTTAATGACGACGCTGAGTGCATCCCGTTCCAGACCTACCTCAGAAAAATACGAGGTACAAGGGATCGAACCCGGGCCGACGAATCTGGGGTCAACGACGCTAACCACAAGACCACACGTGCGGTCCACAATACCTATTTGAATTTAAATATAACCGAATAAGTATTATAATGAAATAACAAACTAAACATATATCTAATCTCAATTTATATACTGAAACACTTCTGAATTGATCTCATATGTTACAAGAATAATAGGATACACAACGAATTATTCAAAACACAAATTGAGTATTGTAATTTCGTATCTGCTTCTAAAGTTACATGAATGGAAAGACATTTTACTACAATTCACAAAACTAAAGAAGTTTTATCAGGAAACTTGCAGGTATACAGCTCAGATTTGTAAAAAAATAATTTTTCGAGTTTTCTTTGCTTAAAAATATAGGTAGGTAGGACATTATTTAACATTATTAATCACCATCCTTTAACTGGTTATCGAGAAGCAAATGTAGATGTCATGTTTTTTAATGTCATACAGCTTAAGCATAAACACACAAGATTCCATTAAGAAGGGTTGTAGAATCGAAATAAAAACACGTATTTTCCTCTAATGTTATTAACGTAACTTACTGTAGGCCTAGCAATAGAAAAATACAGAATGAGTGAAAAAGTATTGGACATCCCTAAGTTACGAGCGGAGATTCACATGACGTAAACGTACAGAGTTATTTGCTCATTGCAAAGAATAAATTGCTTTCGCATCGAACAGGTGGGCAATTTTTGCGTGCAGTGTGACATTTCGCAATAGCTGAATGGACAATAATATTGTCCCCAGCATGAGGGGGGAGTCTGCCTAATGCAACGTGAACTTTCGTCCCGATGATTAAACTCCCAAACTTTTCACACGCGAATGAAAGACGTTTTTAGCGAGGGTTGCAGAGGAAGTGGATAACTATTTTATCTAATCTGCTGGCATCGATAAACAATGATGAAGTTAAATTAGATCAGTGAATTGAATATAGGCCATGACTCTAGGTAAACTGAACCAGTGATTTGAAATAGGTCATGATTCTATACTCATGTTTGCATACTAATATAGGCCGTATGTTGTATGGGCATTAGGCTCCGAATAGTGTGAAATATTTCCTTAGATCATAACACCGTTCCAACATTGTCATGAGGGGTGGGTTGTAATGAAGGGTGTAGGCCATTTTACACGCCATAATGACGCAACAAATAGGTCGAAATAATTGTCTTTAAAAAATAGCGATTTTGTCACTGCAAACAGGAGATGCATTTTGTCGAGGAAATCTCATACAGTTTAGAGCAGCCATACTGGAAACTAAATTATACACAGCAGTTATTTCTAACGAAGGTTGTATAATAAAATATAGTAGGCCTACTTATTGATTGTTAATCTATGCTTTCCTAGATGTAAACACCTGTTTGGTCTGCTAAGAGCCGAATATGTTCGTATTTATATTGTGTAGATAATGCGGAACAATTACCACGTTTACAAGGCGGGATTGAAATCTATCTGAATCCAATCCTAACTCAATACGTACCCTGTTTACATGGAAAGTTCTAGGAGTGTATTGAGATCAGCTGAACAATTCGCTAACTTGTATAAACAAATGCCGAGTTTATTCCGAGTTTAAAAATAATTAAAAAGCGTGGGTCTATATTCCATTAAAATTTCTAGTCACCATAGACAAATTATGGCATAAAAGAGTAACACAACAATATTAATATTGTAGTGTGAATGAATGCTTTTGATTTAATTGACGATCAGCTGACAGAACAAATGACGAACGACGTGCCCGCACCAGGATTAAGTTCGCTAGGGTTTACATGGAATTGAATACGACTTGAATCCGATCCGGACATTTCTATGAACATGTAACTTTGTAATGTTTTGTGTTTATGTTCACTTTTGTTTATTGTTTATTGTTTACTGACACATTTTAAAATTTTCTGCATGTCATAATTTTAACATACTTATTCTGTAACTATAGCCCTAGCATACCTAGGTAAAATAGGGCTCTTACTTGGAGATTTAATAAATAAATAAATAAATAAATGCATAATTCTCACAGATTTAGACAAATGGTATGAACATTGTAAATAGACACGATGCATGTTCGCAAAGCAGCCCGACCTCTTTCACGTGTAAACAGACTACCCTACACTGACTCACTTTTCAAGACTTAACGCACAGTAAAAAGGGAGAAGAAAAAATTAGGAGTCTAATTTAGCGATGAGATGGGTACAGAGCACCAACTAATTAACAGACTTGGGACTTACGTAGACCTTCTCTATCTCTTTTTTTGTATGTGTCTTTTGTTTCAAGGCGTGCAGAGCGGAAGACGAGAGCTAATTTTAAGCAACTCAGATAAGAGATTCCACAGTGAAACAAGTTCAGAGGTGATTGTTGTCTGTCACTGTTACGTAACTTTAATAAGAGAATCAGAAAGGACAACAGCAGGGAAGGAAATGGCTTTCAATTTCTAAATGTCTTCTTCCTAGTCCCTCTTCTAAGAGAACCATACTCCTTTAAACATGGAACAGTTCTATTTAGCATTCCCTCTAGACTGGGCTGTACATTCATATTATAAACAATGATAACACGGGAGCAATCAATTTACGTTTACTTTTTTGCATTTGAGAAAGTGAATTCCATAACATATAAATCCAGTTTTCATAATTTTTTAAGATTATTATTATTATTTTACCGATATAACCAATTAAAAATAAAAATTTATTATTTCAATTAGTGAAAAGATTGCAGTTAAATTATATTAATACAATTTAAAAAATCATGAAAATAAATACATTCTAGAATTAATTGACCTTTTAAAATATTTTAATTCAAAGTTGTGACATTTAGAGCAATTACTTTGATTACAAACGATATTTCGGAATAAGAGACTTGATGCTTTCCCGGGGTTAGTTAAGTATGAGAGTTCCTCGGGATTCCAACCGGCAGCCGAAAGCTGGGACAACATAAACCTCTTAAGATATTTCGGAAGATAAAATAAAATACATGATTTAATTTATGTGAATGTAAGCATAATAAAGTTGTTATGTATTTCACCGAATACATAAAAATACGTTAGTACAGTGGTTCCCAAATTTAATTTTTTATTTATTTAGAAATGTTAAATTCAGCACAAAACCTTTTAACATTTATTCTCATGAAATAACAGGCATATAAGTATTTTATATCATAAATACCGGTACAAAAAATATTTTTGAAACTTAGTATGTTCAAATTCATTATTTATTTAGTTATTATTAAATGCCATAATGTATGTCACATTAATTGAGTTATATGATTACGTTTTAGATTGTCAAGTTTTTAATAACAACTGCCTAACATAACTAATAGACATAACTAATAACGTAGGGATACATAGTGCTATCTGTATCTTGTTGGATAATAAATAATAATAATATCTATGATCTGTGTACATAAAATTAATTAGGCTTACATCTATCCGCGATTCAAAATCGATATAGTTACAAGTTCTAACACATGGAGCAAACAATGCTTTATATCGTGCTTTAATCACTTCAGCTATATAGACCATGTTTCATAAAGGTGTATTTTATTTAATTACATTCAATTATAATTCAAATGCAATACAGCCCACATTTACAATTTATTTAATCAATAAAATTATCTCTTACCTTTCGTTCGAGGAATAGCGTTTATAAATGTAACTCATACTTATGATAATACATTAAAACTTCTATAGCCTATACTCACACTTTCTCCTTAGCCTTGGGCCTATCATATGTTTTACTTAAATCATCCAAAATATTCCACCCGTTATTTGTGGAAAACTATCCCATAATTTAATTTTACTTTATACCCCAGCGATCCACAAGCTTAACTTTATGAATCACATATTCGAATATCGCCTCAGCTTCTGCAACCTCACGAACATAACTTACCCGTCACGGGATCACAAAAGTCGTTATGGTGGACTTTACACAATTCTTCACATTCAAATTGCAGTCATAATTTGTAAAATTCCCATTCTCCACAGCGCCTCTGTGTTATAAAAACACATTAAAATGTCTTCTCCATTAGTTTATTCCTTTTCTTAAAAGCATTTCCTCATTAGTATCATGCTACCCCACCCCCACCTCCTTATGTACGAAAAACTCACCCCCGCTATGGATAGCGAAATGCAAGGGAGAAGTACTTTAAAGCACTTTTACCTACTTATGTATTCCTCCGCTGGTTGTATATACGGTAGATTCATCCGTATCATACGAAGCGAGGCAGGGGACTATTTTCTTAGTGGCAGCAGCTGAGGCCCTGCCTTAGCAAATGCAAGTCATAATTCTTCATTTATTGCGCGAACATAGCATACCGCTTTTTACTCAACATCAACCACCCAAAACTGTTATTTTTTCCCTTTCTCTTTTCGTCTTCTTCTTCCTGAATTCCCGAAGGATTGAGATGCTAGGCTCTATTGTGTAAGACATCATAGTCTGCGTTCGGTTAATTCTTTAGAAAGCTCCTTACGGTGCTAACGTTATTTATTAGCAGCATGACGAATGAGTGATAACATGGAGAGACTTTTTGTTCCATATGACAGTTTATTCAACAACTTGACGTAGTTCTCATTTTTTCCCGTGGAGTTTTAAAATACGCCAGAAGTAAGCAGGGTGTTAAAAATAAGGCATTCAATATTCACTTTGGGAGGCAACCAAAACATTCTAACCTTAAATTAATACATTGTTCGAAAGAAGATCTTAAAAACTTGCTTCTAACGTGTATGAAGTGTAATAGCAGAAGATATTACCTTAATTTTAGATTTTTCTTTCTTGTCTTGATAAAAAAACTTCCATCTCTGAAAATATTGAATGTTATTTATCGTGATGGAGCGAATTAATTTTGCAAGTGTTATCTGGCACTTCACCCGAAAACAGTTGAACCACACATGTACAGATGGTGGTTGGTTTCTTGGATGCTTGTCAGTAGGAGGTTATCTACTGAAGGCTGCTGGATAACACCTGAACAATGACACTACAACTTCCCTCCATAAATCCATTAATGACCACTATCATGCACTATGTTCAATAACCATAGTAGTTTAAGACGCCATTAAAATATGAAGTAATAAATAATAAAACAGTAAAGTATTGAAATCGTTCTGGATTCGTCACACTAGGGAAGCAAGATACTTGTAAATGTAAAGAGCTGTCGTAATGAATACTAATAGGACTGGAAGCTTGTAGCTGCTCTGAGCGTTGTGTATATCATTCTTAATAATGACCTGAGTGACTTCTAACCTGTTCCATGTCCTCCTCTTCATGGAAGTCGAACTCAGTACTTCATTTTATATCTTACTGCAAGCTGACAGAATTATTTTTGTTCTTTTTCAGCTTAAAGCTTCTATATACAGTAGACGGTAATAGTACCAGAAGTAATAATAATAAGATAAACAAGTCCCATTGTATTTTATAGGCTATGTGTGTGTCTGTCTGTGTATGTATGTCTACGCATGAATCAAAATTATATTCTTACAATTTCTGGCAAAGAATACAATATATAATGTTACAGAAATAAGGATCTAAAATAAAAGTAATGGAGGTTTAACACAATGACAATAATTTAATTACTAATTAAGCAAATGGACATGCAAGTAAATATTGCCCGTAATCCATCATTGGAAATTCACACTAGAATTACTAACAAATTGTATATTAGCCATACAAATAATATACATGTGTATATGCAGAGAGAGAGGTAACTAAATTATGCTTAGTGATCCACGGGTATAAACCAACAAGGTGGGCATTTGCCTACTCTGGACTGTAATCAATCATAAACAAATATCGCATTTGCTGCCGGCTCGCGCACTGGATGACGAGCTATAAATCGCCCAATAAAAAGTAGAATATCAGTAATTAAGTATGATTCTTCGACAAAAGTTTTCTTTAAATTACTTAAAAATGAATGATCATGGTTTCAATACTTAAAAATGTCAGCAAATTTAAAGTATTAAACTGCATAATTTTGATTCATGCGTAGTCACCATATATACACATATATAATGGTACTTGTTTATTTTATTATCGTTGCTTATGGTACTATTACCGTCTATAGTAGTACAATGTGAGAAGTGTGGAGTAATTCCACACTTTGGGTTACTCTATTACAGTTTTCTGATCATTTCTATTTTTAAATAATTATTATACACATCGTCAAATAATTTCAAAAATGTGTTTTGAAAAGGCTTACATCCGTCTCATTGGACGTTAATGTGCACAGGATTCTTGAATAATTTCAGTAAAATAAACTTATTTCCAATTGACAACTGGGCCTATTTCTAGGAATGTTTAAGCAGTAAATCATAATTCATAATAGGAATAAAACTGATTGAAACCACACTAATTTATCGTGTACTACTAGACTGAAGTAAATATTATACAAAATACATAATTCATTTAGTACCCAGAACAAAATGTACCTAACATTCAGAGCTATTATCTTTATTGATACAGACGAGTAATTTAACCAATTAATAAAAGCTCTTGAAAAATCAATAATGGGAAACACAGAATTAATTACGTTCTTTTGACACGAGTTAAGTAATCCACAATCTTTGAAGGAATAGGTTTACCTTACAAGTCTGTAATGACAAAGAATGCCTTTTAACGACAAAGGGGTCAAATTAATTACTGATCCATGTGTTGTAATTTACAAATAATAAAAGAACTTCTAGCTTAAATATTTGGTTATTGACAAGCTCTGTAGAGTTTTTTTTTTTTTTAGTTTAAAAGAGGAACACACACACATCAACAAATGGTGGAGCATTACTGCAGTATATACATTGTAACGTCGTGAAGCAAAAAAAGTAGTAATAATCACCAAGAACAGTTCTTTCAGATAGCAACTAAATGAGACCGTGTATATAAAGGGAGAGGCAGGCTGCAACAAAGCTATTGAAAAGCAGTAGATTTATGATTAAGGTAGGTCCTGCGCCATTCACGAAACAATAAGCAGTATAAATGCAGGAGCAGCCTGTTAAGGAAATAAAATAAAACTTTGACATTAATGTAACATATAAATTTTACGTCTTGACAGCACATATATAGAATCTCTGAAAAATAATGTTAACAGCCCTATCCATACATTATGCTCTAAGGTTTGCTTTTTATTTTCTCTGTGATGTGCCAAGTGTGTTTGTATTTAACAGAAGTTAATTACTGCATTGCGATACTCGCCAGATTACGTGTGTACGTGAAATGTTATCACCAGTTTCAACAAGAATTATAGCTAGTGAGTAGAGATGTTTAGAGAGCGTGCTTAAATGTTTCTTTCAAGCATCTTGCATCTTTAGGAATATTTCAGTATGCTCTATTATTTTATTTTTAAAAATAAACTAATTTAGACGATAAAAATAGTTTCTAGATTTTTCCCTTTACTTCTCTTATGACAGAAAACTACCATAGAAATGGATAAATTTTTAAACTTTCCGAATACTGATAACTATATTTTTAATTTTTAATGTATTGACTTCTATGTTTCTATGTAAGTTATTAACTTCATCCCACGCACATCATATACCAATGTCTTCTAATTTTCTTAGTGTCAAAATAATTTGGAAAATCATGAACACCTAAAAACACAATAATCTAATCACAGTATACGATAAAGCAGCTTATCACGACATCCGACTGGATCAGATTTAGAACCGTTGCAGTTGCTCTATACTAATAGAATTTATACCTCCTGGAATACACAAAAAATTATATATTAATATGGCTGATAATGTAATTATACTGCATTGGAAAAAGTTGAGTATTCAAAAACAAAGATGGAAGGGGTGGCAAACAAAATAATGGTCAGTCATGTCGGCTACGGTGGTCTGGAGGTAACGTGCCCGCCTCTTGATCAGAAGGTCGCGGGATAAAACCCGGCCGAAGTCGATGGGTTTTTCAGGACTTAAAAATCCTGGTCACGGAGACCTCCGGGAGGGACTTTAAGCTGGGGGGTCCGTGTCGTAGATTTAAGGCACGTAAAAGAACTCCAAGCCTAAGAGCCTCTGGACAAAATTTCTCGGCCCTTTCACGTCCAAGTAATACCTTAGTTTCCGGAGGAGGGGGCGTTAAGGGGCGATGGGCTTGCCACCTGTCCCTCTGCCCTCTCTAGGGAGATAAGCGTAACAAAATTCACATCGGTAAACAGAAACCTCCACTTGGAGCCCCTTCGCCCCAACATGGGGACATAGGATGAGAGAGAGAGAGAGAGAGAGAGAGAGAGAGAGAGAGAGAGAGAGAGAGAGAGAGAGAGAGAGAGAGAGAGAGAGAGAGAGAGAGAGATGTCTTTGCACAGTCATTTCGACCTGGTTTTTCTTAAGAAGAGGAAAATTACCTCCTCTTATTATTATACAACTGTGACAATTATAAATCATCCAGCACATTGAACTAAGTGTGGAATCACTAGTAGTGAAGCATCTGCCATAGATCATAGTTGAGACTGTCTTCCAGCATTACATTGTTTTTGAACCGGTCAAGTTGGTTAGCTGTTTGTGATTCGCGTTGTGAATTATCGCGAAAAGAGCCGACCCGTTTAGGAAGGTTGCCACAACTCGGAATCGGAATCGGAATCGAATTGAGAATATCTGCAATAACTCTCTGCTCAGACTGCAAAAGAACACTCAAAAGGCTAAAATGTAAACGTGTCAAAAACGTGTACACCGCAGAAGAGCAATAATAGAAATAATGCTGAGTTAAATGACCCTCTTCATATCTGTGAAGTGGTTTTGGAGTGTAATGGTAGTCCGCTTATGGTTTGTCGGTGAAGCGGTGTGGTGTGGTATGCACAGACCGAAGAGCCCTCGTTGTTTAAATCCATGGAAATTACTTGGAAATTACTGTGAAATTGTTGGTTTCTATATTCATAATAAGTAGGGTTCGGATGTTTATGACTTAAAAAAGTGGAAAATATGACTGGAAATTTGCCCTTAAAAATGACTAAATATGACCCAAAAATCCTAAATAAGACCTATTAAAAGTACGATATTTTCAAAAAATAAATGTTCCAATTTAAAACGTTTAAAGACACTAAATTCTTACATCACATGAATTCAATCAGATAATCGCTTTTTTAAACAATTTTGGTGATTTACAGTATTACTTGTAATGAACTTATATTTTTAAAGAATTTTCTCTTGTTTACTCGCTTCATCAGCTCCAAATACTCGTAATATTTTGTAGACCTTGCATGTCCCTATAAAATATGAAGACCTGAATTGATTTTAAAACCTAAGTTACTATTAATTTGGCATAAATATTAAATTACTTAAATAAATTTCAAATTTAACTCTCCACGTAATTCTTACACTGTACGATTGTGCTCTTTTGCCGAATATATAACTGAAATATGACGTTAAATTACAAATATGGTCAAAATTTGACCAAGACCACAAAAGTGACCAAAATATGACTTTTTATGCTAATTAAAATCGGTCCGATTAGGATAAAAAGCTTGCAATTCGTGTTTAATTTGTGTTTACGGCGAGAACGGAGTTCAGGATAAAAATATGACATGTCATGAACATCCGAACCCTAATAATAAGTATATAATTATGTAGTATTCTGAAGTGTAAAATTTTACAAGGAAAGTGATTTTCGTAGGCTAAAGTATATATTTTAAAATAACATATCCTCTTAAAAAGTTTAGTCTAAAAGAATTTTTAAATTGTACAGTACTCTAGAAAGCTCCGCAAGTCTATTTTAACTTTCTGCACTAGTACATAGGGAAGAGTTGTGTTAAGGTTCTAAAATTTGAGGTTCCCTGAATCTAAAAATACAATTTTCAGACACTCGACTGTCCCTATGTCTGTTTGTGAATCAGTGTGTCTGTTTGTGTGTATGTGTGTCCTTTGTTTTTCTATGTCTCTGTGCTGGGTGTGAACAGAACAGTTCGAGAATTAAAAAAAACCGCATCCAATTAAAATGTTATATTTGTGTAAGATATCGTCTGAGTCTGTGACACGAAGACATGCAATTTTATTTTAATTACCATGAATTTCTTCAAATTTTGTAGGCTACAAGAGGGGCTTATATTGAGAATTAAACTTTTATTTCTTTATTTTCTTCGCAAAAATTCAGGTGTAAGCCAGTGTAAGCCAAACTCAGGCTTGAAGACTTGCTTGCCTATAGGCTACATTTACATGAGGGTAAGACAACTGAATACACACTCTCTACAACACAGCCTCTTGTTCTATATCAGAATATAAAATAGGAAAGATATATTATCCTTATTGAAGATAAAAAAATTTAGAGTATAACACATCGGAGATTTATATAATTTAATCTTCTGCAGAAATATTTAAAAATGATTCCTGAGTTGCTAGTTTTACCACAAAAGTTGTTACATACATAACCTATAGACCTACAACAATTTAAAAGTGCCTGTTTATAGTTTTTTATGTGAAAAAAGAGTGTAATATATAAAATACCATACTGCAAAACTACAGAATTGTTATTTCTCTCACGCAGAAAGTGAGATAAACATCCTGATTTTTTAAATTCGAAGGAAACTTTAGAATTGAAGTTTTTAATAATCTTCCTAAGTTTGGGATTGGCGATGAATTTGCTGTTTTGATGTGCTACTTTCTTATGTTTGTCCATGGCGTTCCTTCTCTTGATTGCAACTCTTGTAGCACAGTATTTGGAACAGAATCCCGTTGGGGCAGCATTCAAATCTCATTTCCTGTCTGAGGGAGGAGGTTCGGTTCATAATTAGCCAAGAGAAGGAAGTTACAAGCTCCCGAACTTAGCTCTGGAATCGGAGAATATCACAAGCCACCCCCTTCGTTCTGCTACAAACCCCTCAGTACATTCACTCTTGTTTTCTTCATTCCCAATTGACTTCATCAGTGGTAACTAAAAGGGGATGGGCAAAAGGAATCAAGTTTCTAGGCTGCTGACAGACAGGCCTCTTGCAGTGCAGAATCATATTCTCTTGTAAAACATAGGGTTTTAAAATACAGGGAAAAATATGATCTCACATTTTATATAGGGTTACTTCCTCTTAGAGTCGGCAGTAACTATGTGTAAAATAATTTCAAAGTCTAATATGAAATACTCTCTCTTCAGCTTTCCTCCTCACCCTGTTTATCGCCTTCCTTTACAGTTGCGTTTCTCCTCTCAAATCCATAATTTTAAATATAGCCCTACGACGATGAATGATTATATCAAAATGGAAACAACACAGTATGCATGTTATATCTACAAATCATACCATATCCATCTTTACTTACGAGTTCAGGAAATAGGCTATTTACATATTCATATAATTATAACACACATATACAGCCTAAATATTTGTGAGAATATTACAGGAGAAAAATTCCTCCGGCACTGGGACTTGAACCCAGGACCTTTGGCTATTCGCGCCAATGCTCTACCAACTGAGCTAAGCCGGAGCTCAATTCACAGCGCCAGATGGAACTTCTCTCCTATGACTGAAGTTCCATCTGGCGCTGTGAATTGAGCTCCGGCTTAGCTCAGTTGGTAGAGCATTGGCGCGAATAGCCAAAGGTCCTGGGTTCAAGTCCCAGTGCCGGAGGAATTTTTCTCCTGTAATATTCTCATGTAGTGTCCAACAGAGACAATAATCTGTGGCTCATGAATGCATATCTAAATATTTGTATATGTACATGTATGACCAAATACAACATATGTATGTAAATATAGGTCTACATAATACCATACATTAATATTATTAAGTCGCTAATTTTTAAATTATCTTGAATTCTTAACCACGAAAGTGATATAGTCTAATGTATTATTTTAAACTACCAAATATGGTTTATATATATATATCTGTGACTTGCTTCTAAAAGGGCCAATGTCAATTTATTGCAAAAATGAGATCTATGCATTATTGAGTTCGGCTAGTCTTTATTTTTCGTATTACAAAAGTGCCAATGCCTGATGCTATTAATAGACATAATACAGAAACCTTAGAGGCCAACGTCGGAATTTCTGAGAAAAAAATGTTACTTCTGCAAAGGCTTCAAAGTCAGTTATCTCAAAAGCAAGCTTTATGATATTGGTCCTATATATATATATATATATATATATATATATATATATATATATATATATATATAGAGAGAGAGAGAGAGAGAGAGAGTGTATTTCATATATACATGCATGCATATGTAATTGTATGTGTATGTGTTTATCCTTAAGCCTATATGAGACTTTTCTGATAATTCCTGCAGTCAATTTAAAGCATTTTCGAAAAGCAGTTATTTTAATGGGTCAAAAATTATCAATGTCCTCTAACTCCAGATTTAACTAAAGTAATACTGATAGGGATACATAAATGCAAGAACAGGTTCCGTTTTGAAACTTTATAGGTAGGCTTTCTGTGCATATGCATGTGCGTTTATTTGTGTATATATAGGTCTATGTATTAATAAAACGTGAGCCTCAATTGGTTCTTCGTCGCCATTTTTTTTAAAATACTTTCTAAAAGTTGAGGATTCCAAGACTGAATCTATGTTTTCAATTGCAAATAAATTATACTGTGTACTCACGTGCAGGCTTATTAATTTCATATGAATTTCTGATTTTTATGGAGTGATACTATACTTTACATACCTACATGCAGTGTGAATAATCGTAATTATAAAAGGTAGAAGTGATGGTCAGAGCAATAATTTTTGTAATCGCGTTCCAGTTTGGTTGATATAAATGATACCTCATCCACAGGAGGTTTTCAGCGAACGGAATTTTCCTACAAAACGCATTACAATAATCATCCAAGTGAGGAAAAAAAAAACCTTCAGTGTATGATAACTTACATTATTACGTTACTTTGTGATTTTTATTCATTTATGAATTACTGACCACCTTTCTTCACAAACAGACTTTACACTAAAATTTTCGCGAAACACAAAATAGCACAGAATCATAATGTTTTGTCCTCACAGACACAGACCAGAAGCCTATGTTACCTACCAAAAGATGTGTAGGCTAGTTTTATTTTGTCTTCTGTTAAATAGATAAATTGAAATAAATGTAACATTTTAAATTGTTATTAATATAATCGGAGGTAAAGTCAGTACAAGCTTATTTTATAGCAGGATAAAACAGAGTGAGATTCAGCTAAATTTTAACTATTTTTAATTGCCATCAATTCAAGAATAGTAGTACCAGACAAATAAATGGTAAAATGATAATGAATTCTGGTCATGGTTGGACATGTTGTTATAGCTGAGCTTTTTTCTGGAATAGTAACGGTAATATTCGATCTAACTCAAACAGAAAGATATAATAATAACGTAAAAGACAGATTTTAAAATGAAACCCTGAACATTCAGTATCCTCTTCATATTGTTCTCTGTGTAATGGACACAAAGGAGAAAAATTAAGAGTATGGGGTGAAAACGTAATGCCAGATTCCGCTTTATGAGAGGTTCAACCGTACGGCAGAATTATACCTGTGACTTCCCTCCCTCCCTTCCGCCCCCTGCTAACTTCAGTTAATATAGTGGACAACTGTTGCTCCCGTTGTACAGAATTCAAAATGGACCTCTAATATTAATGCTGCGCAGTAAATATTATACTAATTACAAATTTAATAACCAAAAGCGCTGCGTCATGTTTGGAGGGATGATACATCTCTGAGACTTGAATTTAATTGATTGAGTCTTAATTAGCTGTAAGTACTAATTAAAATGTAATTAAAGTTGCAAAATTGGAAATGTTCACCTCTTCTATAACCTCGTCTTCTTCTCTGTGTTAAGATTTATCTGAAACGTTTCTCCCTCTTGTGCAGGGTTGAAGGGAGAGACAGATGTTGAGTTGTTAAGTTATATTAAAATATTATGAAATCTCCAGGTTCAACTTATGACGTTACCGCACTGAACTAAAGGAAGTTGCTCGCTTACTTTCGTTTGATTGGATAGCCGACCTATGATTTCTATTATCACTAATACTTTCTTAGTACCCACGCAAATTAAATTGTTTTCATAGGAATAAAAGTTTATGAGCGAGGATTTCCAACAATGTGTCTATTTTTCAGCTTATCCAAATCTGTCTTTATGGTGATTCTCATGCAGGTGGGGACTACATTCAGGTCATAATTCACTATTTGAAATTACATCTTCAGTAACTTTAGGTATGAAATTAGGCTTTTGTAAATACGAATTTGTGTAATAAAAACACATAGGCCTACATGAAAGTTACGAAGAACATGTCACAATATAGCCATTAAGTATTGCCAAACTGAGGTCTTTGGAAGTGAGAAGTGTCCCATGTTAGTATAAATCATATAGCCTATAGTATTTTAAAACGTATAACCAAATTATTATTTTAATTCTGTCTTTAGATTACAATAAAACAGTGACATTACCTATTATTGAAAGTTACGAATACACAGACCGAATAAGAAAATGTATCAGTTTTGGATTGATTTGGTTGTTAGATTATGTTACGATTCTCTTTCCCCCGGTGTGTCTGTCTCCCTCTTTGGTCATATGCGCAATGCGAGTAATATGCTGCAGTGAGCTTTTGCTTACTTTAGCTTTATTCTTCAAGAGAAAACTGTTTAGGTTAGGTTTAACTGAGTTAGGTTTGAGTTTGGATTTAAGTTTTACAAACCTATATAAAGACTTCGAGCTTCAGTAAATATTAGACGTGCTAACCTATTGTTTTTTTTTTAACATTTATAAATTTAAAAATTTTCGCCCCAAATCTCACATATGTACATCTCACATTTGAACTATCGACTTTTATTTGAAAAACCAGCCTTTAATAAATCCAGTCACCTTACCCGGTAAAGTGTTTGGTAATACTCTACATTTATTCATATTTAAAAATTCGCATTTCTTTTAATATCCTGTCAGGCATAAAACAATATTTGAAGAACATATTCTAACCTCATCATCGCTTTATGTTTAAATTTATACTAATCCATTTCTTTAATAATTGGATTTATTTTATCAATACAGTTAGTAAAAGTTTCCTAATAATACTCTATTTCTACTTTTATAAGAAGTCAGTCTCTAACAATTTAGTATACATTCTACTGGAGTATTTACTAAACTGGACCGCTGCAGTAGAAAATTTTCATCCTAACCTTATTCACTGTAAGCTGAAAATAAGAACCGTTTGACTGTAACTAAACGTTACTTTGAATAAATTTTTCCCGGGTAGACAGCCAGGTTTGAAGATCAAGTGTCTCCGACGTTTCAGAGGCCCACGCTGCCTCCATCCTCAGGGACAGATTAATCAAGGAAGCGATCGAAATTAAGCTTGAGGCTAACAATTTCAATAGAGACGGAGGCCTCAGCATCAAACCTGCCTGGAATCACTGTCTCAAACAACTAAAAGACAGTAGAAGCCGATTGGCCGAAAAAAAGACGATGGAAAAATGAACTGACGCCTGATTGGTCGACTCCTCGCAACTCGCGATCTGTATATATACCACCTCGGCATGACAGACTCGACACTTCAGTATCCCTGAGGATGGAGGCAGCGTGGGCCTCTGAAACGTCGGAGACACTTGATCTTCAAACCTGGCTGTCTACCCGGGAAAAATTTATTCATACTCTTCGCCAGGAAAATCTCAAATCTTATATAAACGTTACTTTGCACGTGCAACAATCTTAAGTGCACTTACAGCAGTAAACATAATAAATGTTTTTAATGTTAAACAGCAACATGCACATATATACCGTACGCTCTCTAAACTGGAATTGCTATAAATCACGGCAGCCCAAAACACTGCCCGCGGGGGATATCAGGACTGACAAGGCTTTTTCTGTGGCCCGCCTAACTTACCTGATTCCAGTAATGAAGGAATATAAAAAGGCATTAGCAAACATTGTGAAATAACATAACAAATGCATAACAAATAATTTATCAAGAATTTGTAATTTCGGATGGGAATTTGAAATACAAAAATGTTATAATAGGAAGTTATGAGGTTTAAGAGCTTATCGCTGAGCATGGATAACCGTTCGCGAAGGCGAAGTTGTAAAGAGCTCAGCGTATGAAAACAATATTAATAACAATTTTTTGAACAAATGAACTCGCCATTTCTTCTCAACATATTATACTGTGTTTGCCTTTGTGTACTGTATAATTACAATTTAAGTAGATTGTTATTATCGTTTTGCCGTAACTAATTTGCCAATATTGCGCACAATCGATTTGGCAAAGAAATTTCAAAGTACAGCCTCTAAAGCGACATCAGACAAAGAGGTCCTGGTTTTACTTTTATTTAAATTCATAATTAAAACATCTGTTCGTATGTGTAAGTTGTCTCGAACACTGGCGTAAATTTTAAGGCAAGTGCGTGAAGTTTGGGAAATTTCTGTGGATGAATACCTTTGTAAAATGAAAGTAAATCGCCGGTGTAGTGGTAGTACATTTACTTTTATCACCTATGCTTGGAAGCATGGTGGTGATTTTCAGGACAAAATATGGCGTCAGAAATAATTCAAGTTGAGGTGCCATATCATTAATTTCTTTGATTGGGCATTGAATTCATCGTGCAAATTCTGTTACGACGTCTGATATTCTTCAATGTTTTCGTAAATAGACAAATTTAATGATTATAATGAAGGAAAATTGTCAAAATGCTCGACTTTAAGTTGATCTTTAAATAATAAAATTCTGCATTTTGAAAGCCTTCATTCTGTCACACATGGTGCTAACTAATTTCTAACTAAATATTTAAATAAGACTTTACATCCACCAAGAAAGCGAGGTCAGCTACCCATTGTGCTGTTTGACGCACACATGCAGTCGCACCGGCCGCTACGTGGGGAAGGAGAGCACCGGCGTGGTGCGCCCCAGCGCAGAGTGTTCGAGTTGGAGAGGCCTGGGTTATTGTCAGGATCAACTGATTGAGAAGGGGGAAAATGTTAGAGTGTGATGAGAGTAGGCTACTCAAGCGATAGATTTGCACACTTACTGGTGTTTGTTAGGGTTGTAGACATGGACTTCACAATTGCAGAAGAACTTATAGGAGTGAAAAGTATGCATAGAACCACAAAAGGTACCGGTAGAGACTTATTTCACGAGGTTGTAAAAGCTGAGGATGGCAAGGAACTTAAATAGAAAAGATCGTGCAGTTTAACTACAGATGGTGCACCCAATATGAGGGGAGTGTGCATAAATGTCATTGCAAAGTACATCAGGAGGCACAATGCGCAAAGGCAGCTAATCTCTGTGATGTTAAGCAGATTAATTTTTAACTTCATCCGTAGTTGGGCCTACTGCAGTTTTAACACTTTTCTAGATTAAAAGAATAGCAAATACGGCAAGCTAACAGCAGAACAGAATAAAAGCACACAAACAGGCTTGCACCTAATTGAAATTGAGCCTATTATCAATGTACATTTATATTATTTTAATTTCCAAACAAGTTCTGTTGTATGAAATAATGTAATTTTATTCTGTAAATTGGTAGTAAGTGACGTATTTCCTCACTGCACGTTGATACCTACATTTCCTGACACGAGTTGACGTTTTATCAGATAAGATCGCATCCATGTATTATTAGCAAGCATTTTATAAGATAAACGATCGTGATTGGTCTACATCCGAGGAATTGCTAAACGTTATTGGCCAACAATATCAAACACGCGACGTATGAACAGAATAGTCATTTTAATCTTCTTATTGGATTCGTGCTTTGGCCCTTATTATTTACTGTGATTGTAGAACTTGAAAAATATATTTAGAAGTGCGGGTGTCATTTTGATATTGAACACAGCTATTTTATATGTGTCATAGAGTATTGCAAGCCTGCATTTTACATACTCTCTAAATTATACAATCTTAATCTACTCTTGATAACTTATAAATGTTAAGAATGTTATGTATATTCATTATAATTGTTTTGGTTCTGTTATGTTTTGTTATAGACCTACTACACATGCTACATGTTGTAATAGACATATACCTCTGATTTGATAATTTTAACATATTCGCATGATTTAAAATAAAATCGGAAATAACACTCACTATCTGGCAATCTATTTACTACATTATTATCTAGGGTAGGCTATAAGGTGAATTCTTGGCGTCTAAAGTTACTGTCACCAGATGAGATGAATGCAAGTGCGGGGTGAAGAGAAAGGGTGGTACAGAGAGGACTCATTCCCCCGCGTCATAGCAACAGTCCAAAGTGACACGCGGTTGGTCTGGCGCCCCGTGATGGGGAGGAATCCGAACTTTCACGCCCGCTCACTGACTGAAAAACGGAAGATTAGGACGAGCCCGCTTGCAGGTAGACAAGTGGGGAGTGTGCTGCATTCCTGTAGCTTGCATTCTTCTCATCTGGAGACAGTACATTAGCCCGTCGTTGCTCAACATGAAATTCATTAATGCTATAATGTGGTTTCAAGTAACCCGTTTTTAAGTACAGGACTTCTGTCAAACCTTCTCCTGGATACTGTTTTCGGTATGTGTGTATACATGGTGTATACAGTGCACACTGCACAGTATTCACTAATCGAGGCGAAGCATTCGCATAACTAGCAGTCGTACAGTTGAAACAGAGAGGAAGAACAAAAGAATAGAACGAAGACTGATTATTATTATTATTGAATGTGAGGGTGAGCTTGATGGAGTGAGATGGAGATAATTTTAACTCGTCTCGATTTCAAAGAAACAAATTAGAACGACTGTGAGAGAAGGGGATAGAGCGACGATTGGGGTGAGGGGAATATGACTCACTATTTAATAAAGGTATTAGAATCAGTGATGACGAATTAATCTTAATTTTCTATCTCGTTCCAGGGTTTGCATATCTGAAATATCGTAAACTGTGGAATTCCAATCCACTGTAGGGACGATTGAATTGCCGCTGGCTATGCCGACCACAGCAGTCGACATTAAATATTTAACCATCCCAGTTATTGTTTTTAAAAGAAGGAATGTAACATCAAGGAGCTGCATCAACTCAGACAATCACTCACTCAATGGCAATAGACAATTCCTAAGCAAGCTAAAGGAATATTATCTATTTGTTGGAACCCAGAGGTACATTGCCGCGCTTACCTGAGCCCGCCACTCAACCCTATTCTGTGCCAACCATCCCTCGCTAATCCCTTAAGTCTCTCCTAATATTGTCCTCCCACCTACGTCCAGGTCTTCCAAGTGGTCTCTTCCCTTCGTGTCTCCCAGTCAATATTTTTCAGATATGTCTTTCCTCTCCCATATGCGCATCATGCCCAGCCCATTTCACCCTCCTTGATTTAATTACCTTTACTTCATCCGGTGACGAGTACAGGTTATGAAGCTCGTCGTTATGCAGTTTTCTCCAGTGCCCATTTTCATCACTTCAAGGCCCAAATATTTTCCCAAGTATCCTGTTTTCGAACACTTTCAGATCACGTCCTTTCTGAAGAGTAAGCGACCATGTCTCACATCCAAATAATACAACCGGCAGGATAATTGTCTTAGATTTTTTTGTTTTTAGATTTCTGGACAGAAGATGGGAAGATAAGAGTTTCTGAACTGTTTGAAAACAGGCATTCCCTGATTTGATTCTACACTTACCTTCTACCTTAACATTATTAGTGTCTGTAATAATTACAATACTTATTATTGCTCACAGATAATTGAACAATTTACCGCCTATGTAAAAGTTATTCATGGGCTAACAGCCGAGAAGATGGACTCAAGAGATGGAGTTCGAAAGCTCGGAGCTTTTTAAAGCCTCGACCCGGCTGTTAGCCCTGAGGAACTTTTACATAGTACTCGCAGAAAAAAATTCAAACCATTTACCACCTTTTCTATGTTGCATTATTTTGACGCTTCACGATCATATATTTAGTTTTTTCTGTATTAATATCCAATTCAACATTCCTGCAGGCATCGAAAAGACCTTCTGAATTTCTCTCGGTTATGTCTATGTCATCGCCCATCAGACAAACGTCATATGCATAACCTAAAATCGAATGACTGTCATTTGATTCTAAGCCTATCTAAATTTCCTCAAATTTTCTAATTCTATATTCCAAAGCGAAATTAAGAAATAAAGGCGATAGTGCATCTCCTTGTTTCAAGCCGTTTTTAATGGCTGCATCGACTAGAAGTTTTAAAAATATAACATGTAGTGTGTGTCCATATATATGTATATGGACGAAATAATTCCTCATTACAACAGTGGGACATTTTTAAAACTCACGTTATGAGCAGGGATTTTTAGATACATTCTTTCATTAGCTAATATTCGGATTAAAATGGATAAGTTTTTAAAATTGCACTGATAGACACAATATGAAAATCTTACTCCGCTTGTAATCCACTTCTAATCCGAATGATAGAAAATAAATGATTAATGAATAATGCATACTCAAAACAACAATAGGCCTAGTTGAATTATCCACTAAAACATACACTTTACCTTACTAAGAAGAATGGCCCAACATTGATGATCCACTTTTCACTCAAGGATGAAAGATGTGAACAATGGTTTTTTAGGAATAAATTTTCATGGCGTATGACAATGATACTTCAATCTATCATGGATTTTTAAAATATGTCAAAGTTATGGCCAAATAAATGCTACACAAAGGAAGTACCATGATCATAAGGTATGCCTATACGTTCTGCATGATTAAAACGGACTTTCTATTTAATTATGAGTAACCCCTGCGCTAATTAGAAGCTAATTGGAAGAGATACTAACTCGGTCCTCTTATAATATGTTTACTTTTCGGTCTGATTGCTGCACGATTTTTGTTCAATCTTTTAACATTGTTGTAATATGCGTTATGCGGCGTGATTTTTTAAAATTAGGATCTATATGCAGGAAATGCTACTCACATGCTCTGCTTGCTGAGTTAAGCATTTAGATTTGGTAACACAAGCACGTACAATTTCAGAAAATATTATTTTATATTAGAGTGATTTACGTATATTGTTTCTCGCAAAGAAATTTATTAATATATACTCGCAGGGTAAAAGGGAGAAAACTAAAGTAAATAAAGGACATGCAATTTTATAAATTAAAGTTAAGCGAAAGGATATCCAGAATTTGGCCCAATTATATTTTGGTTTCCGTTGAATCCAAGGATTGTCCAACATTACCTCTGCTTTTTCCTTCCTTTTTTGAAATATCCCAGAACTAGCTCTGGAGCAATAACTGCTTACTTTTCCTTCATTTTGTACTTAATCCTGGCATCTTTCCAAGTATTTTCAAATCCCGGGAAATCTTGTGTCATATTTGACAAGTTTTCTTGGAAGCGTTTTAATGGAAGAAAATTTAGAACATGTACAAACAGCTCTGAATATGTTCAGTAACCCACATCTTGTTAGAAACAACTGCTTTCACAACATCAACAAGAACAGAGGAAACCAATATAACACATACAGACTCATGCTGTTAATCTGAGATTCGAACCCATTGCAATATGTTTAGTGCACATAGGCATGCTGCTGTGCGATGAGCGAATCATGTGCGTAGCTGCTTGCTGTTTCATGCCATCAGTTAACTGGATTTCGTCTGGTCTACATAGAGATTTGTATTCGAGTCGGTGGCTAAAATTAAACTGAGTAGAAGCATTTGATTGTAATCTAGGTTCTAACTAACACAACATCCATGTCGGATTCCCAAGCTACGAAATTACATTCGTCCTCTGCTCATATCACCCCCTCTTCCTTGCTCGCTATCCAACGCTAGCTCTGGATGCTATTGAAATTCTCATTTATTACAGAAACAACTTAGCATTAGACAGTAAAGAATTAGCACATGTCTGGGATTAAAACGACAGGGAGCAAAATAAATTAGCAGGACTAGATGGAGTCCAATTTGAACGCAGTCTCGCTCCGCATTACAACTGGATCGTTGTCCGAGGCCGAGGGTATGTACTGTTGCAGGAAGCTATTTTAAATAATCTATTTATCTTCTTCCTTTCAATTAAGTTATTTTAATTTAAATAGGGTGAGAGGAAATTCCAGTGTATCCAGGAATACTGAAGAACAACTGCCTATATGTACCATTTTCTGATTTAGATTACTGCAATAGATTCAAATGCATATCATTGATCTAGAAAACTACTAACTCCTCAATAAATACATTAAAAGCTAATTATAGATGCCATAAGTTTATTTCTATACATCTGTGCAATCACAATTTTCCATACCGGTATCAAGTTGATTTCTCTACTACTGTAATTTATAGAACTATTATTTGTGTAATTATAAATACTTTTATTTATGGATTGATTGACATTATACTATGCGTTAATATTTAATATTAATCATATTATTTAATAAATTATTAACCCTACTTTGAGTAGATTATTTAATAAATGGGAAAAATTAACACAAATTAATAGGAATTTCAAAACAATATTGCAAATGTTGTACTGTATAATTATTGAAGGTGTGTGCTATTTTTATATTTTCTGGCTTACAACTAGCAGCTTAGCCGCCCGATCACTTGTAGAGAGAAGAAACAATATGAAATTAAAACTACCACTACCACTACTTCTATGATAGTAGTAAATAAAACAGTTTTTACTTCTTATTATTTAACTTGGAAGTGATTTTAAATATACTGTACTTTTTTAGAAATTACATAACCTATTTTTATGTTATCACATTTAAAAATATTTTCCATAACTCATAACTCACAACACGAAAAACACATCCATATGGCGTTTCCTCTTAATAAGTTATAATTCAATAATTAATTTAATAACTCTCTCTTTCTTTTCCTTTCCGTATCTTATTTTTACATTTCCAATTTTAGGATGTTTATGCGGCCCGGGCCTTCCAAGGCCAGACAGCAATAACACAAAGGATGAGACGCACCAGTCGCTCACACACTCACTTTGAACAAGACCTGGATGGATGAAGATAATAATGACAGCCAGGTAATATCCGAGGACCACAAAAGTTTAAGTTATCCGACATTATTTTTACGGATGAGGGAAACCCGGAAAAAACCACCTAGGTAAATTATCCCGACCAGGATTAGAACCAAGGCCTGCTGCGTGTGAGGACTAGTTTAAGGAGTAATTATACATAAAAACATTTATCCCATTACTCCTTGCAGTTACTGCGATCAAAGAGAAAAATGAGAAGCTTCTTAATGTACCAACAATATAAGAATACCAAGATTGCTAAGGCTAAATAATAATTCAACACTAATATCCCGATCATTTCGAACTATTGGAAACGTCACATCTAGTTTAGGAAACTTCGAACGCGTTTTAACCTAGGAAATCTATTTCTTTATAAATCCTATTTGGCAGAATTCACTTCCACGTGCTATTACAAAAATCATTGCACTGATATGCCAAATAGGAGCAACGATAGTCTTCCATATGTCTGGTCAGTATTAATAATTTTGTAAGTTTACAACAATTGTTTAATATAATAGTTGGTAACGACATAGAGTCAATTTCACATAGGTATTAGGCTACTGTTTACTTGTGATTTCTGTTCAAATAATAAAAGCAATTTGAAATATGGGGTTTGCACAGATATCCTCGAGTAAGGTTACAAGTTGAGTGTCACATAGGGTATAACCCTGAAACGGTAATCTCAGCCTATATGCCATTACAATGTTGATGGATATCACTAGCACTGTTGTACAATTCCAGTGTGACGTCACTCCTGTTTAATAATGGCCTCTCTCGCTATCTTTCGGCTTTCATCGCAGCTCAGTTCTAATGAAGCACACAGGCATGTATGTGTCTCTATTGTCACCTAATTAAAACCCGGGACAACAGCTAAATGCTACAGTTGCCAATGGGATGGGGAGCACAGATTTGGTGACTTTGATAAGCCACCCCCCTCGTGAAACAATCCCTCTCTCCTCTCCCTTTTCCTCCCTCTCTCTCTCTCTCTCTCTCTCTCTCTCTCTCTCTCTTCCTCTCTGGACTATAGGGATGTTTAACACACAAATACAGAGGCAAACGGGGATCTGATTTGAGAATCAGGGGTAAATCTTAGTGTCTCGTTCCCTCCCCTAGGAAACCTGCTGCTCACCGACCTTAGAGGTAAGCACAATGGTAGAATTATACTGTAATTACATCAGTATGGGTTAAAGCGTCTTTACATTATAGTGCTGGATTCACCAGTGCAGGCATTCAATTCAATATGAATCACAGGTAATTATAAAATGACGGTTTAAGATGGGAGAAGTAATAAAATCCTATTTCATTTATTTTTCTATTTAATAATTTAACTCATGATCGTAATCAAGTAGCATACATATCGTAATTAATACACCGATCTCAGTTTTAGGACCACATTTTTATTACTCACAATAAGAAAATAATAAAAAGGTAGGATTGGTGAAAAATGAATTAAGAACACAGACTGGTACATAGTCTTCAATAATAGCTTATAAACTTCATAGTAGTAAGATTTATTTCAAAAGTACATAAATCGTCCGAAATTCAATGAGTATGATCACTAAGGATCCAGAATACAACAAAAATCATGAAAGAATATTTACAATTAACCTTAAAAATTAACAGTTCAAAATTGCAAAGATTGTTAGACAAAAAAAAGTATAGTTCTGCTTCAGGTAAAGGTGGACGTGAAGTATCTGCAGAGGGTCTCTGAGTATCCGTATGCCAATTTCCCAGATTTCCTGGAAATTGAAGTGGAGTGCAGGATTTTCAAGAATGTTTTTGGTGTATCTAGGAAGGGTACCTCTTGCCCCGAACAGGAGATCTCTGACGACCAGAAAAGCTTTGACTTGTTATTCTGCTATTGTGATAAATCTCAAGAGTAATTATTTTTTATTTTCATTAAAAACCTACATAGGCTACTCGTATATTTCAAAATTTAGTTTTTGTAAATGGAATTAATTATGCTTATAAAGAATTATTCAAACAGAAATATACATTTAATGTAGTTATATTCAGTAGCATTCGAGTTTTTCCACTTATAGACTAAAATATATAAATAGGCCTATTCTCCAATACGATAAATGCAGAAGGAAATTTTACTAAAATTTAAGTTTACTTTCCAGACGAAACGATAGTTGCTGAAACAATGTATATTTAATTATTTAGAACCATACCATGACGTTGGACCAAGCATCTGATCGGTAGTCAATTATAATATATACATTATAATATTATAGGAGAAAAATTCCTCCGACACTGGGACTTGAACCCAGGACCTTTGGCTATTCGCGCCAATGCTCTACCAACTGAGCTAAGCCGGAGTTCAATCCACAGCGCCGGATGGAACTTCTCTCCTATGACAGATTGCCCTAATGGTCTACCTCACAGACAGACAAGTTATGTCATATGCAGTACTGTGAGGCACACTAATTAGTGATTTTTGTGACCGGGCTCCCACTGTTATTGTACAGTTGACATTCAAGATAGATATATAAGCTTTCATGAACCACAGATTATTGTCTCTGTTGGACATTACATGATAATATTATAGGAGAAAAATTCCTCCGACACTGGGACTTGAACCCAGGACCTTTGGCTATTCGCGCCAATGCTCTACCAACTGAGCTAAGCCGGAGTTCAATCCACAGCGCCGGATGGAACTTCTCTCCTGCCTCACAGTACTGCATATGACATAACTTGTCTGTCTGTGAGGTAGACCATTAGGGCAATCTGTCATAGGAGAGAAGTTCCATCCGGCGCTGTGGATTGAACTCCGGCTTAGCTCAGTTGGTAGAGCATTGGCGCGAATAGCCAAAGGTCCTGGGTTCAAGTCCCAGTGTCGGAGGAATTTTTCTCCTATAATATTATCATGTAATGTCCAACAGAGACAATAATCTGTGGTTCATGAAAGCTTATATATCTATCTTGAATGTCAACTGTACAATAACAGTGGGAGCCCGGTCACAAAAATCACTAATTAGTGTGCCTCACAGTACTGCATATGACATAACTTGTCTGTCTGTGAGGTAGACCATTAGGGCAATCTGTCATAGGAGAGAAGTTCCATCCGGCGCTGTGGATTGAACTCCGGCTTAGCTCAGTTGGTAGAGCATTGGCGCGAATAGCCAAAGGTCCTGGGTTCAAGTCCCAGTGTCGGAGGAATTTTTCTCCTATAATATTATCATGTAATGTCCAACAGAGACAATAATCTGTGGTTCATGAAAGCTTATATAAATATATACATTGTTTCAGCAACTTTTTGCTACAAAAAAAAATTATATTTCTTAACAATCTCATAGATCCTCCCGATGTAGATTAGAGGAAGTATTTAGTTCTTCGCCATTTTTCAGACATTCCTTTTTCATCACGCACATGCACTTGTAATACCATTTGTATTCCGTACAAAGTATCACATTTAAGAATTAACATTTAGATCCTGATGCAAGAGTTTTGACTTTCAAACACAAATTTGGAGTCACAAAATGGTACATCGCATTTAAGCAACTATTTTACTTAAAATTAGGAATTAAATTTGTAATATTCAATATAATTTAATGATCTCTACTAAACGAACTGCGGAAGACATATTCCTTTGTTTTGCGGTGGTGGTAAAACCAAATGCTTCGAATATTGCCAAACCAATGTGATCTGGGATCATGAGAAATTGGCTATTTCTGCATGCACATACAAAGCGTTGAGGATATGAGGTACCTACAGACAACATGAATAGCAATTCTGAAATTTACATTAAGCAGGGGTATAAAAGAAGATAGAAATAAGTTTAAATATATGTTTTGAAATAATGGCTCAGTGTTTTGTTATACGCACTTTGACCTAACCTTCCAACTAATGGATAGAAACAAAAGTATTCTCGAGCAAAGGATAACTGTTTAGTAAACGAACATAAAAAATAGTAGTCTTGTAGGAGGACGCGAGAATATCTCATTTATTAAGTTATAGAGACAAAATTTTGCAACAAGAGATGTGAATAGTGCGCATGAATATGTAATTCTTGAAGAACAGAAGTGCATACAACAAATTTTAAAATCATAAAATCTTAGCAGGTACGCCTACAAGAATATAAAAGGTTACTAATGTGGAAAGTAGCAAAGCCTTTATGAATGAACTCATAAGACACCAGAACCTATAGGCCTACGCTTTAAAACTACATAGAAAAAATGGCTTCCTGCTTCCATCAAAAAGCACCGAGTTCGATTTCTGTGTCAGCGTTTCTCCTGTTTCGCTTCTTATAATTCTTGTTTTTAAAGCCTTGCAGTATAAACAGGTAGTTAATTTGTACACTGCACATAGCCTATATTCCTTCATCGAAGGTTCAAGGTAAGTTGGAGCATGAAGGCTTTAACATTTTCTTTGTAAGAGGAAGTTACGCAAGAGTTAATTCATTACATGTGAGGTGGATTTGTTCATGCATAATTAGGTAACTCAATGTACTTTGAGTTTAACGTAATTTTCCGCAGATTTTGGAATGAAATGTTCAATACTGAAAAGTTTTAAAGTATTCGAAAAAAAACAAAAATTCGCTGAAATTGTGGTTTACGTTATTTACACAAATAAAATACAAAACTCAATGTAATGACGATATAGTGGCTAGAACACTGTTTTCTCCACACCCATTTCATTAAATCGCAATTTTTTTAAAATACAAATACAATTTGGTGCCTAAATATCAAAGCTATAGTTTAAATTGTATGATTTTCACACTTTAAACACACCTTATTTGGTCACCACAAGTCCAAAACAATATATGTTGAGGTAGGGTCCTTGGGATCTCCAGAAATCTTCCATATGAAATAAAATACATTCCAGACACCGAAAGAGAAAATCCTTGCTATTGCCTTATTGATATTGTTCACTATTAATTTGAAAACCATACTAAAATCTTCACGGATGCTACCTAAAGAGAAAATAAACAACTGTTTGTTGAGATCACAGTGTCCTCATGCTATAAGTGTCGCTTTAAAAGGGTCATGTTTTCGCTCCTTCCTCAACTTATTTATAGGGTCTGTTTATTTTGCTACATTTAAGTGGCAGATGAGTCATTTCACGAATGAATGTCTGGGGGTGTTGTCTAGTAGGACCCCAGAGGATAGAGAAGATCGCACTATTTTGGATTGTTGATTATTGAAGATGTTATTACTTTAGCGGGATCCCACATCTTAATGTGGAATACGAACCACGGTAAGCTCTCGTATGCATAATATAACGTACTATGATTACAAAATTTATACTAATTTATACTATATTATAATAATAGAGAGGAAATGTGGAGTTACCCAAATTAAATCGTATTTAAAGTGTAAAATGATGCATAGGCTATTTCCCTTTTAAATTAAGCATTACGCCCACAAATAATAATAAGAAAGTAATCTCATCTCAATGTTTTTAAAAGTTGAGGCATTTTCTTTGCAGAAAGCGTGAAGGAAGCTGGCACCCCTCACAGATCTCATTAGAGCTAAGAACTGCTTAACCGGATTACCGTTTTGAAAATGCTTCTTGGGTTGCGCATTATGTTTATTACTTAACAAATGTTGCATACTCAACTTAATTTTGTAACTGTTGGCTGGTGTGTCAGGAATTTATCTCTCGTAATCTACAGACATTTAAATACACAGACATGTTGCTCTGAACACACATACATGTCATCGACCAGTGCCGGGTTTGAACTCACGAACTTGGGAAACAAAGCCAGTAGCTTTTAAGTGGTATGATTGTTAGTCTACATAAGAACCCTGGATTAAATGTGTATTCTTCACAAAAAATGGGATTAGGCAGTGATACGGCACATCCAAGCCTTAGCGTCAGGTCCATGGACGTTCCGAAGACGTCTCCGATTACAAGAGCTTGAACAGCAGACATTCTCATTAACGCCCTAATACCACCCTAACAGTTCGCCCTGCTACACAAGTACAGCGACGACAACAATTACTACTGGGATGAATAATGATAATTATAACTTTCAACTGAAACCATTAGCTCCTACGCAAGGGAGTGTGAGGAGTGCTTCTATATGAAAATAATAAAGACGATGTCGTCATTCTGTAAGGCAAGCTAACGTAAGTTTGGAACCCCTTTGGGGATCAGCAGTGACTTTAATAATAACAAGAGAGAGAAGAAGTAGAAGATAAAAAGAGATGAGTTAGGAACGGAGTGGATACTGTTGCTGCTGTAACTGGATCCTCAGTTGATCTGACTTGGGAACTGGTGTAGGAGAGGACACTCCGTTGGACTCAGTAATTATGTGCTTCATATACATGTACAGTTGAAATTAGAAACCAAAGAAAATTTCACTTTGTTCCTACTGTGAAGGGCTATTATAATTCTCTCGGTGCTAAGAATTTTATTTCAGGCAAGGAGAGGAGTAACATGAGCTGTTAATAATGTCACAGGCTCACAAGTGGTAACTATCATCTCCTTATAGTCGAAACAATAACATATAGAACTAATATTGTACATTATCTAAAAATAAACAAAGAAAATTACTGTAATTGCAAACAAATGAAATTCCACTGCAATTTTTAACAAATAATTGCGTTACATCACATCAGTAAAATATTTTCGTTTTTATAATCAAATATGACCAAACAAGAATAAGCTAATTTAAATGACAAAACAGATATCCAAAGTATGTGCAGTATAGCTTATATAATAAATTATAAAGTGTATATCTGTTTTATTATTGAACAACGAAGTAACTTACACTCAGGAACCAAATTTACTTTCAGGACTCCATTTGGATTTCAAATCATAAGGAAGGATGTGATAGGAAACAAAGGGTCTTTCTCCATGAAATCTGATTTTTCTCGTAAGAGAAATTCAAAATAGTCCTTTGTAATTTTCAAATTGAAACGTTATTTTTGTCAGATGAATTTTTAACCTTGAAAATCTAGACATCAAAGTGAAAAAACATCTGAATCATGGAATTGGGATCTCATCATTAGCATTTACGTCATTTTGATATTAACGAAACTGTAGCATAGATTTTTAATCCATTAATTGCCTATAGATTTTTCTTTAAATAAAGAATAGGCTAGGGCCTTTTGTTATTACTTACTAAAATATCCCCAAAATCTAGCCAATAATAAATGCATGTTTTTAAAATAGTGAAATGCATATGAGAAGTACGTTAAATATCAAGAATATTTAAATCTTAGTACCAAGTTTTTGGATCACTATTTTTTCACTTACATCTACCAATTTTCAATGGAGGAATTCTATTTTAATAGATTTTTATCCTGTTCTTTAAAATCTTGTTTGTGAACATCTTTATTATATGGTAAGAAAAATCTTTATAAACGGAGACAGTCTATACCATAGAAATACTGTACTCCATTCAATATTATTCTTTGGTGGCCAGCTGGTATGACTACATTCATTATTATACTTAGTTCGAACAAAGAACAAGTAAATGCTCAGGATTCTGCGTACTTCAGGGACGGAAATACTATGTTGTAGGCCTATAGCTGGTCAATGAGACTTCTCGTCGCTTTCAATGTCCGCATGCGCAAAAATTGTAATGGTTAAGTCGTACGAAAAACCATGATAGTAAATCATCGTTCTTTGAGCACGACCTTCATTCTGTACGATCGGGATATTCCCTGATGAACTCAGTAAGTCAGATGTTTATTATATGGACCGACTCTAATGCGAAAGTAGCCAAGAATATCAACGGCACAAATTGACCATCCCACTATAACGTCAATGGATGATTAAGATACAAGATGATTATTCTTTCTTATTAGCCTATTCGGTAACATTCTGTCACTTCCAACTACGCAAGTATTTAGATTCTGTCTTTGCAATTGGTATCCTAGTTTTCATCCCCTTAATAAAGGACAAGCTATACGCAAAGACTCTACTCTATTCAGTAACAGGAAAACGAAAAGAAACAAATTAAGAAATACTGACGTAATTTACAAAGGGGAACAAGTTACAGGTGATCGCCAAGCTAATCCATCCTACACAAATAAGTTAGATATGTTTGGAGTTATAGCTCTTTATAAAGACTAATTAATTAGTATCCAGAGTTAATGACCAGGTAGTTCGACTAATCTTTATATTCCTACTGTGAAAGTATACATTAGGCTGTAGTAGCCAAGGGATATAATAAAACGAAGGAAGTGTCTCTTTGAAAGCAGATGGTAGACTCACACACAGGAAGATAACTTGTGGAGATTAAAAGCAATGGAAAATTCATTCGGCACTGCAACTAAAAATAACGGGCCCTGGTAATTTATTAATTCGTAATGTGGCATCATTAATCCTACTAATGGCTCCGTTCAGAATTCTGATTTCATTATTTACTGACAGTGGGCGTAAGCCTACCTTCTTTTAGGGATATAGGCTATTGTTTCATAAGTTTTGCTACCAATTTTTAAACAATGTCGTATCTTCTAGTAAAAATAGATTAGGCCTACATCTTCAGAAGAGATAAGCTATTCTGAATTGACAAAGGATATAAAAATAAATACCACCGTTCAAGTACGAGTTCTTCATGGTCAGTCTAAAGACAACATTTTTTATTACCGCTCAGATGAGACTGAAACATGTTTTTGAACATATCCTATGTTCTTGACCAGAAGAGAACTATTAACCAATAATGGCCACCGTATCATCCGAAAAAAATTATACCAGACACCTCCAGGAAATCCAATTGGGAAACGTATGAACAAGTCTCTCATGAGAAGGCTTCCTCAAACTATACTATATAAACTGAACTAAACTCACTGGCGCTACATTCCTGACTTTGCATGAGCCAATAAGAACTGTGTTAAAATGAAATTCGGAAGCAGGTGTTGGGGTGAATTCTTTATAGATGCTAATTTTAATTATCTGAACATATTCAGTGGCTCCCAATGAACCACACAATTTGTCTATGTATATAGGCCAATTATAATTAATATTATTTTATGTAAAAAAATCTCCTAAGTATTTCAGTGTGTTGTTATTAATCTTAGAGGGCATAACGAGAAAAAAAATTATTTGAACAAATATCTATTCTTAGATAAATCCTTAAGCGGCAATTTATGAATTTAATTTCGAAAGAAATTCTCTGATAGTCTATTGTACAGATAATTCAACATAAAGTAATTTAATTAACGGGTCTAATAAACTGAAATGAGAGCCATACTGTTTTGAGAAACGTTAAAATTGTATTATCAGTTCACAGTGTACAAATAACACAGCAGCAATAACAATGAGAGAAAACACGTAACCGAATCATGCAGTGCAAATCTCACTTTATGATCTGGAAAAGAATTTTAGGATATAGAAATACAGCACATTGCGCTGCATGCGTATCATGCAACATGCAATTTCCATAGTGTTTAGAAATCTATGCCGCTTGCTCATTGACAGCAATTCGTTAAATATGGAAATTCCTTTGCATGTGAAATTATTTTCTTCTCCTGCTCTATTTAGTCTAAACACTTGCATCTTCTTTCGGAAACTAATCCATTTAAGGCGTGTAAAGCTGTAAATTATTCTTATAAGCAAAATTTTTACCGGTGTCATCATACGGCTCAGTTTGCTGTTAACTATTAGTTTCTTTGGTAGCTCACCAGAATTAATATACGTAAATCAGAGAATTCAGGAGTTTTCTCCTGACCACTACAAAGCTGATAATGTAAATAATCATTTTTCTGCCTGTTCTGAATTCGTTATTATTAGAGAAAAAAATCTTGGACAGAAATACATGTTCAAAATGTTGAAAGTCACAAAAGAAAACATGGATACAAAGGAACTAGCCACACGACAATGTTGTATCTACTATAATATAATATACTACCGGTATATACTATATATAATATATAATATATAGTATTATACTAACTTATATTATAATATACTATATTGCAATATAGTATATTACGCTATAATATAACATATATTAGTAAGTCTAATATATTAATATAGGCCTAATATGTATTATTAGATTATACATTAACAGCATTTTTGAAGCATAATGAGGCTCTGTACCTTTAGAGCATACCTTTCCGTATAATAATGCATAAAAATGGTTGTTCTGTTGTTGTGACGTACATTAGCCTATTTTTTCTGCGTAACTTAGAAGAACACGTCCCACTTACATCGTCAAAGATGCATATTTTGCACATTTCCATAAATCTTACAATAAGGCCTTCTAATATGGGACAAAACTGCCATTCTCAAAAGGTATTCCTTCTACAAAAGAAACCATTGAGAGTATTAACGAATTTATTGCTTGGAACTCACTAAAGACAAAATTCGTATATAATAATGGCTTTGTCTAGCTAATATATCTTAAATGCGGTTTTGTTCGTAAAGGATCATTTGTCTATATACATACGTACTTGGACAAAAAATTCAACTTGTGGCGCCCAAATTCAGGTTGAACAAAACACTAAGTAATTTCTCAGGAATTGCCACAACAATCGGCAACAAGCTTCCTAATCTATGAGTGGGATAATATTAAAAGCTTAATTCAGAGGGCTTCTAAAATTTAGATGAATTTTTAAGCGTACATACAGGTCGACAAACAGATCCAATCCAAAATTTCCTTGACAACGTCAATACTATCTTTGTGCTTTAAGAAATGCTCGTTATTTATTATTATTGATATTATTACTACTACTACTTTGGGATTACTTGAAACTTAAGATGTATCAGTGTAGGCCTAAGTGTGCATATCAGTCCTTCGAATGTCAATATCTATACCTAAATCACATTCATGTGCAATTAATTTTCCATCTTTAGAATTAGCTGATAATATTTTTCTTTAGTCTCTGTATTAATTTCTCTGCACTGGTTTACCTTGTGAGTCCACACAGTGTGTATAGCAGATGGTGTGCACACGCAAAATGATGTGTTTACATGCAAGCTACATAGACCTATTGATATTTCATACTGCTTCAAGATAACCAGGTGATTTACAACCAAGTTATAATATACAATCGATTCTATCTACGAGAAAACAGAGAAAAGAAAAACAATAATGTTATGAATTATATCAATATACTACACACATGATAAGTGAATGTCATCAGAAATGAAAAGCTCTTCTAATACTTTCATCAGATTGGTAAGTGATGTTTCCCTCATTTGTCACTAAACAGTGTTATCAACTTACTGAAATGAAATGATATCATCCCTACCTTTACTCCGAATGAAGTAAAAACATGATCAGCTGAGATAAAAGCAAACACAATTTATAAACCTGCTATATACTATTACATGTGCGAACTAAAGACAAACAAGCTTAGGGCTCATTGCATTGCAGACTGGTTGGCTTTTATCGTTTAATATTCCTTTATAAATTATATCAATATTATATCACCTATCAATTCTTGCTTTCAATTTTATAACAATTATTATAATTTCATACTGGAGAATTTAATATTTAATTTGTCATGCTATAAAAATATATTACCGTATTTTGGATAAAAACTAAACTAAACTCCGTGGCGCTACATCTCTGAAGGGACAAGGCCTACTACCCGACCGCTGCGTCATCTGCCATAGGCAGATGGTAGGATTGGGAGGCATGTGGTCAGCATGCCGACACCCACGGCCGTTAATGGTGGTTTCCATGACCGGAGCCGCTACTTCTCTATCAGGTAGCTCGTCAATTTGAATCACGAGGCTGAGTGCACCCCGTTACAGACCTCCCTACCTCAGACAAATCCGAGGAGGTACCTGGGATCGAATCCGGGCCGACGGATCAGTAGTCAGCTAACAACAATACCACGCCGGCGGTCCGTATTTTGGATAGCCTTTAAGTAAATACCATAATTATTAACAGGCATTCTCTGTTAGATTATGAATGCATTAAAAATCAAGTAAAGAGAACATTTTGATCAAACCACGCTTTATTTAACCTTAACGATCTTTGCTTTTAGTAAGATAAGCCTATGACGATACATCCCTTTCACCAGTCTTTATTATTTCCATATGCCGAAACATTTTTACACTATAGAAATATGTATGCATCTTCATGATATTCAGAATCCACTTACGACCGCCATTTGGATGCGGTTTTATCATATGGAACACATATTTCCTTTAGAATCGCAAATCAGAAGCTACATTTCAAAAAAATCTCATAAAGGCCTTCTGTAACGATAAAATTGATGCAAAAATCGAACCAATAATATGGTGCTTAAAGCGACTTATCTCTTGGTTTCCTGGCTTCAGAATCCACCACAGAGATGGGGGAGTGAAAAAAGTTTCGAAGGGGTGTGTGTGTATGTGGAGATTCCGTGCATTGAGTGAATGAGCGTGAGATGTGAAATGGGTTGCCTATATGCCAGTCGAGAGCACTGAGCTGCTGAAATGACAGGGAGCATCGATGGTGACACATTGCGAACCGATAGAAGAAAGATGAAAAGAGGGAAAGGGATGAAAAGTTAGGAAGGAGGCACGGTAATCACCAGTCTATCCATTTCCTCAACCCATAAGAAGTCTCGAGATTCCTTCAGATAGAGTCGCCACTATTCTAACAATATGGATGAAAACGTATTGAAAATGCAAAAAACTTCTGCCTCTATATGCGTTCTTTGATAAGCTTAAAGGTATAAAAAAGAATAATATGTATAAAGATCTTTAAAGAAACAAAAAGGTTCTTCACGAAGGTTGTTTTCAATCTTATTCAGAGTTCTTCGTTAGAAAAGATAATATCATGTCACAGATTTAACATGTGAGCATCGAGAAATACGGTTAGCCTACAATAATTTAATTTTCCAAGTAATATTATTTCTAATGAATCCTCAGCTTGAATTAGCAATACAAAATATTTAAATTATTTATTCAATTATATTTATATTTATAATCTCTTCCAGAGATAGCAGTCCTTTATAAGGGATACCGTAGATAATCATACCGTAATACTTTTTAAGAATCAGCTATAATATACTTAATTAAAAAGACGTAGGCCTATTACACTTAAGGAAACAAGGTAGTCTGGGATGATAAAAAATAACATTAATGTTTTATTTTTTTTATTTTTAGCTGGGAAAAATATCTGAATCTTCCTGCACAAGCCTGTAAATACATTTGTATAGTGTTACGAAATATTTTGCCCACTTAAAATATATTTAATTTGAATTTCCATGAATTCAAAATAATAAAAATAAATAGTTCAACTGCTTTACAACACCAGAATATCCTATCCCCACTATATTTATTTATTTACTTAATTATTTATTTACTTATTTATTATTTATTATTGCTTCTTACGAAGAACTTTTCAGTAATCTACAATCCACAGTTTAGTAAAAGAGAGTTACCAAAGTGAAGTAAAAATATGGTTTAAATACCTCATGTTATTGTTTTCACTTGAACAACGCTTACTTCACACCTAATATTTTTTATGTGCCGAAAGTTGAAATATTTTTTCTGGAGCTCCTGAACGTTTAGTGTCAAACTGGTTAAAGCACATGTAAGGTCACTCTCCACGTTCAGACGACTGCGGTGTTTTGTTTTAATGACAGCCAGTGTCGAGAATCCGGTCTCACATAGGGAAGTAGATGATAACTGAATGAGATTTTTTAAGGCTTCGTTTGAAAAAAATTGCCCCACAATTCTTCAAGCCTAGTTTCTTTTGAGCTGTCCGCGCCCCTTGTAAATCTCTCACACTGATCTAAGGTGACTATCACTAGCAAATTTTGTGAGTTTTCTCATTATCAAAGCTAACTACTTTCCATTGGTTTTGAAGGTCTACACGTTGTAATGTCGACATAGCCCAAATGAAGGATATTATTTCTGGAATAGTTTAATCGGTCGTAGATCAGAAAGTTAGTCTGAATTTTTGCTGTGACTCTTACTTAGAAGCATGAAGAAATTACATCTGTAAATAAAGAGTCATAGCCATCAATGTTTTATTATCCAGATAATCGTGCTAAAACCAGTCGGTGTTATAAATTTTGAACCAACAATGTTATTCAAATGAGTTGTAGTATTGCGTTTTGCTTGCATCAGTTTATATCTCAAACAAACGCCTCGATGTGGACTTATATTACTTTCTCTACCCGTACTACGTACTTTAGTTAAAGGAAATGTGGAATCCATCCTAAAACTGGTCAATATTTCATCAGATTATCATGTTTCGAAGGGCCCTGAATCATGGCCGTCCGGAAGGGGGGGCAGGGTAGGGCCGCTGCCCCTCCCTGGAAATTGTTTAGACATAAACCTATAAATTAAATGACTATAAGCAACTAAATGTGAAGTGAGGTTTAAGTCTCCAAATACTGTTGTATGTTCGCGTTGTTTGGATGAAAACGAACTGTAACAGCTGACTAGATATTAGCTTGTAGGAATACTTTCTTCCCCTATACTTGAAACCATTTATACCCAGACATTTTATTATAAAGAAGATAAGGCAAGAAAATGTTATAGTACATATGAAATTGTAAGGTGTATGAAAAGTCATGTGAGTGTATACATCAGATGTTTTCTTTGTATCCATGCCATAGTCCAGCTACAGTAAATGAAGGATGTTGATTACATAATAGCAATAATAATAATAATAATAATAATAATAATAATAATAATAATAACAATAATGTGAATAGTAATAATAATAGCAATAATAATAATAATAATAATAATAATAATAAAGTACTTGTAGTAGCATAGTGATGGTGGTGGTGGCAGTAATTGGTGCATTGGCCCCACCTTGACAAAATTTTTGCGGACGCCCATGCCCTGAATCATTAAAATATATGTGTCTGTCAGTCTGTTATGCGTCTCCAACTTGACACATGCCGCTGGCTTTATAAAGAAAATTTAGTTTTTTTTTTCCGGAATTTTCTCGAAAATGATTCTGATGGTTATGTTTGATCAATACACTCTAATTTCTTGTCTTATGAACTAAAAATGTTTTCATCGGTAGTTATAAGGTCCTGCCTTCATAATAACTTGGATCCTGCAGGAATGTGAAGTGAAGCAAATAAAAGATGCTTGTGTGACTGATATGTATATTTTTTTATGTAAAGTAAGTCCTTACCGAATCCTGTTGTTAGACTCCCACACGAAAAACACGTGAAAGCCGCATTCTATTTGCAAACTCCCATCTTTTCTACTTAAGCTAATAAGCAGAGTTTTTACCACCCTCGCGATATGGTCCATGAGATTGAGATACTAGTGAGGCTATCCCACAGATTTTCTTAGTGAGTTAATTTTCATCAGTGACAGCTTCCCAGTTGAGTGATGAATGGGCATCTAGCAACACTACGCCGCAGAAAAGAGCGGAGGGGGTTCAAGAACACAGCCGGGTGGTTGAGGGTGGAGTTTTTTTTCTTTCTTTTAGTACAAGCGGAGAGGATGCGGAGTCATTGGGGTCCATACTTATGTAGCTGATCAAGTTCTTCAGAAGCTCCAGCAAAGTCGAAACGCCTGACCCACGCAGCACACACACAACAGTACAGTACGAGGTGTTGTCTATGTTCACGGGGGAAGAATGAGAAGTTTTTCTTTTAAAAAAAGATAGTGCGAAACACATTAATCATATTACACAACAACAAACTCTACTGTCACCAGGCAACATCCCCTTCTTTTCAGACAGCTTCTGCCTTTGGACAAAACCAAGATATTTAAGCCAAACAAGAAGAAAAAATCGTATTTTCTATCACAAGCAAACCTAACCGTAACGAACACTTAAAACTAACAACACACAAAGGGCTTACTATCTTACTACTTGATGGATTTTTAATGTGAAAATAAATCACAGAGTGAAAGAAAAAAGAAAGTAAATAAACTAGATCTGTATACTAAAATCAGGGAACTCAACATCGACTTCGAAAGGGTATATCTAAGTACTTTGCCCCTGAGTTGGATATCTAAGGGGGAACAATCAGATACTAATTAATTCTCTAGCTCAAAGGGGATGAAAACATCCTTTTTAATTCCCAAGGATCGGGCAGTTGATAACTAGCATATTATGATTATTGCCTTATATTTCTAATTTGAAGAAGAAGTGACAGGAGTTTGATAGATATCTCACTTATTGTTACTATTACTCTAGCTTTCTGGCATGCCTTATCTGCAATTTACGCACATCAAACCCTACTTTTCACTCAGGCGTCATGAAGTATTAGATAGAGCCTACTGATATCAAACGATTAAGAAACACTCCTCAACAGACTCATATTAAGCCTATGTTAAACGATAATTACTTTATACTAATCAATATGATGAAAATATTTCGATAGGTTAATAGTAAAAAATGAAATTCAAAGCAGCCTACTTGCTGTAGGAAAGCTTCTTGATCAGGATCAGAAAACTTAAAACCTATTTAGTAAACTCTCCCATAATTTTTAAAACTAATGAGATGAAAAAAGAAAGTTGGTTACCATGGAAAGTTCAAATTCTGAAGAATTTGTGTTAGTGGGTTTCCTAACTACCAATCATTAAAAAAATTCCAACCAATCACGGCCTTTGTAACAGTAAGCTTATTTAATTACATTGTCTAATGTGACTCGCAATTGTTCCTGTTTACTATAGGATGCACTTATTATCCAAAGTGATCAAAATATTATTATTATTATTATGAGCATTGCTTATCGGGGACAGGCCTACATTACAAATTCAAACATTAGGAGGTTTGAACCAAAAGGCCAGTCCAAACTCCTTCCTATATTATTTTTCTTCCTTTTACTAATAGCCTACTTAAATTACGCCCTCCATCGTCTTTGGACATCCCTGGTTCGGCGTTCATATCCAGGTCTGTTCTATAGCACGATGCGTGGAACACGCTCTTCGTCAATTATGAAAATAATATTAAAATAATTTTCGTCTTTAGTTTGTATTTTGCCATTGCCGGTAATGCATAATCAGAGCATATTATACTCCGCGCCTTATTTCTCCGAGCCTAGCCTACGTAACAGAAATTTAAACGTGGCAGAGGGTGGATAGAGGGAAGGAAGAGATAGAAGATGGTTGCTATACAACTAAGGCAAAACTAAAAACATGCGTGTACTCTCAGTTATACCTACTACAGTATTACGGTACTACACACTGATACGAGAATAGCTACAGGACTTTTTGATAAACTTATTTAAAAACAATTTATTATAGAAAGGAAATGATCGGTATTGTGGTTTAGTTTCGTACACGTCTACACTTCTCGTGGCAGCTGAAATCACCGTATGTTTTTGCACGAATAGTAAGGGATGATTTCGCATCGGTTGACCTTCTTCCCCACCCGCTAATGCCACTTTCTCCTGTGGAATTTTCAGAATTATAACGGCCGCCAAGCTCGGAGAAATAAGGCGGGCAGTATACTTAAAAAATCAAAATTAGAAGTTAATATAAACGTTAACCTAATATTTTTATAATGTTATTTTAGAAATATTTAATAAATTAAATGTCCTAAATTAATCAAACATCTTATAGCGTTCCGCGAACCGAATTGATTAGTTCATGGGGGTCGTGACACTTAAAAATAAACTGATGATGTACTTAACAGATTGTTAGTTCAGTTCAAGCTTTTAAAATGGTCGTCTCTAAAATTATTTATTATACATGTAAGAAATATAGGCCTACCACTGAAGGATTAGTTGAGTGATATAAACTAATACTTGAGTATAATTATGTGCCAATTGCAGATCTTTAAAAGCAAACTACGTGACTGTTTACAGCAAAACTAGTGTGTAACTCGCATACACACAAATGATTAAGCATGAAATGAGATGAGAAACAGGCTACTGGTTAAAACAACAATAAAATAGAAGGGAGAAAATAGAGGAAAGACATTCTTGGTAGCAATATACGCAGATATTTGAGATTCGCTTTGGTATTAATGTTTCACTCATACCACCGCTAGATGACTCTCTATTCATCGCACAAAGATGGACATAAGACGGAACACAGAATGCAGCTTTCATCTCAACAGTGAACCACTTCATTTTCAGCAGTCAGTTCAAATTGAAAACTGACCACTTCGGAAACTGCTTCAAGGTATTTTTTTATGGATTGTAAAGCCAGTTGTCGACCAAGAGCTAAGCTAAGTTAGTTTAGCTTATCTCACATACAGTGCGGGATTTCATATGTAGTTGTGCCGACAATAGGCTATAGGCTATAGTTGTGCCGACAAAACTACATATGAAATCCGGCACAACTATATATAGTTGTGCCGGATTTCATATGTAGTTTTGTCGGCACAACTATAGCCTATATGAAATCCCTCACTGTATGTGTCGACAACCGGCGTAATGGTTTATTTTAAGGACTGATCCCCGTCACTCCTTTATTGCTCATCCTACGTAGGAACACGAATATAGGCCTATTTCTGAATTTCACATCATTTTACTTCGAGAGTACGCATAGGACACCTCATTCAATAACACAATAAGGCACGTAGGCCTATTTATGTTCCTTATTCACGGTAAACAATATACGTCTTTTAACAGTCAATATATTATTTTATTCACATATTCATTCCCTTGAGTTTGTGTTCATGTATATGCATGCGCCTCTTTCAACAACCATGAATTCCTTTTGAAACGTCGATTTCTTCCTTCCACCATATTTCATAAATATCGTAAAGCAAAGCAAAAATGCCATTTATAAAGACATGCGCTTCTCTAACTATATTCATTTATCCGTCTACCATGGTCTCTTTCTCGTCTATCAATCTCTTTATACCTACCTTTCTTCTTTCTTTCTATGTTTTTTTCTATAAATAGAGAGATTGTGCAATGATTTGACGCCGTTTACTTAAGCAAGGTGCCATTCATCCAGGTCATTTTAAAATTCCCTCGCTCTGTCAGGAAAAGCTCATAAACATAGCCTACCTTTTTTTTTTAACAGCTTAAACATAGATTTAAATGTGAAACGTAAGTTAAAGCAAAAATTCTTTGAAAGTAAGGTGTTCTTCATGTAGGTATCTAGGATACAAATTCAAAGGCTAAGGCCTACTGCCCGTTCTAAGAAGAAATCTAACTTATTGTGTGTAATTTATTTTGTTGAATTAAAACTCTACTCTATAGTTTAGAGCAAGTGCGTTAACCCGTTATTGAAGTAGGCCTAATTGTACCATCATACAGATAGAAACAAAATAACTGCCCATCATATTTCATTCCCAAGAACTGTAATCTGAAGTAGGCCTACTTGAATATATGTAATTTAATGGACTTAAGATATTAACAAAGAGAAAGTAATAGTGAAGGTGATGATGATGGTGATGTTAAAGAGGGATACAGTTCAGCGAGTATGAAATTTTAAGCGGAGGCCTTGTTTTGTTACTCCCGATTCTATATTCGCAGTCTCAGACGGTTTCGTATCTCAGTTTTGAGTGAACACATTGTACCACAGTAAGGCATCTGAACGACTGCCGAAATGAATAATAACTGTTTGTTGTACGAACAAAAGGAAGGAATCTAATTGCAGGACTGCGGACAACTCCATGCATAGCAAAAGCTAAGAAGGGTGAACAGATAAAGAGGAACGATTTTATGAGTCCCTCAATATCGCAGCGAAAAGGGAGAAGGGAGGTAATGCCAAAACGAAAATTAAATCTTGGGGGATGAATGAACGAATGAAATTTGAAACTTTTTATGCCTGAATATGATATTCCTTTCTTTTCTTCAATACAGAAATCACTGGCTTTTATTAGTATGATCCACTAAGAAGAGAAAGAGAGGGGTTCAACTTTGTGGGTGGAAGGGGGGGTCTTTTGTTGTGGCTGGCATTAACCTGAGCTTCCTTCCCTATCTTAAACCCATAACAATCCAGCATATATAATTACACTTGGAGCCTCTACAGTTCTTAGACTTTTGGTTTGAAATCCAAGTGTACTCATGTTTATAACTTTACAAATACATTGTTTAATATGAAATTTGTTGCTAGAAATATATTAAGTTAGGCTAATGCTTTAATTATAAGATTTCTTAATCGGTATAAACGTATGAAAGATAACTTATACTTTAGTCAGAGTCTTTTGAGTCAGTAGAACGGGTAGTTACTGTCCGCCCTACAACTGTCCTAGCCTACAACAAGTAAGCCCGGCTCAGTCTAGAGTAAACACAGAACAACTCTGAACCTGAGGCGGAGCAGGCAGAATCACGTGACGAGTGACAAGCGAATGAGGTTGTTGCGGTGTTGTGCAGTTAACGGACCGTGCTGCCTCGCTAAAGATATGTAATTCACTTATTCCTTTGCGCGCTCAAAATCTATTACATATAGGTCTTTTCTGAAATCACCATTGGAAAGCTGTATTTATTTGGAAGCCGACTGTCCAAATCCCATATCTGTACGACGCTCCGTTGAGGAGAAAACGGCTTATTTAAAAATAATGAAATACGTTAAAACAATGCTTGCTTGTTCCTCTTAGTGAGTAGGCATGTATCTCCCTTCTTCTGTCTGTTAGACAGAGACAACTGCACACTGCTGAGTCGTCAACGCCGCACGTTGCGTAACATTCTATTGGCTTAACATATGTTCGGAGTTGATTTGTGTTTAGTATAGCACGTTACTCTATCTATGTAAGAGTGAGAGAGACTAACGTGTTTACTAACTTGTTTAGGACGGTTCTAGGGCAGACAAAATCTGCCTGTTCCACTATATGAAAGATAAAGTATATTTTTATAGGAATACTACTGCTCATACATTTTTCTTATAACATAGTGTGAATGTTGTTCTGAGAGAAAGTTGGAAGTCGCCCAGGTCGATGTCATTTATGTGCAGGGTTGAGAAACTCGGTTCATAGGGGAAGTACGTTTACTTTACTCGCTCCGCCAACCTAAACAAAAGTACAGTATATAGATAATCAAGCATGCTGGGTGCAGTGTCGGATATGTTTCGATGTCACGGATCACAATTTAATTAAGATCTCATAAGTCATAACCAGGCTTTAAAACTTAGTGCCCGATCGAATATGTTAACAGCAACCGTACTGTACAGACTTTGCTCGGCGTATGCCCTAGCTACCATATGCTAGTTCACGTGATAGTAAACAAACCGCAATACAGATATAGGAAGACCACAAAATATCTTCTCATTATCTAAACTCACATTATAAGCATGCAAAACGATACTTTCTCCTTTTTGTGTATAATAGTCCCTCCCAAATGTTTCAATATATGTTTGCGTTTTAGACCACTTTACTTTAGGCATGCCGAACACGTATTATAAATTTAAACACGCACAATGACAAGGTACACTGTTGACCAATTTGAGATGCACCGTACTACGAGAGCATTCACTTCTCAGTACTACTATCAATGACTGTCTTATCAGCCTACGCAATCACCCTCCACCCCCTATACTCAGGTTGTTGGTAACCGGAATCAACTCCGTCTGTGGGTTCGGGCACTAAGTTTTAAAGCCTGGTCATAACATATATAAGTATAATACACACAAAATGGATGAAACGTAATTATTAGACCAAATATAGAATCATCTGATCGGATCGATGACATTCAGAATCCATTTATAATATAAACTGTCTTCTGATTGGTTGGAACCAACCATGACCTCCTTTAATTAAATAAGTAACTTAGTAGGCCTATTTCTATTCAGATATACACAATAGTAATAGAATTTTAAGTTATATGATTAAATAACATCATTAACCTATTAGTCATATTTCTATATCGGGTACTTAGGTAGACTATAAGTCAATTATATTTTGACTATGCCATCAATTTTAATTGGAAAAAATTTCAAGAAAAAAGTATGTTTCAAAAGATAAGTTTGATAACATAATATGGCTGATATGAGCTTGGACTTATCGATAACTTATTTTTACATTATAAAGAGAATCTACTAGAGCTTACGGGTAGTCTAGAGAAAGTTAATACTGATTTATGAAATACCAAGATCACGAACGAATTATTAAAGAATACTTAGTTATAACCAGCCTACTGTCATTGCAGATACGACATGACAATATAGGCCTAACGATGTCAGCAATATTGAAAATAATAATTATATTAATTATAATAGTAATAATAATGATAATAATACAATATTAATATTGTGGAATGTGTTTTACTCACTATAGGAATAAATTGCTAGCACATACCTCATACACGTTATGAGAATCGTTTCCTGCTAGAGTTTGGTGCGTATGCAATATTTTTCTCTGTGAACTTGTTAAAATAACATTTTAGACAGTGTTGGAATTCCTTGTTCTGCGGGGAAATTATATTGCTCATAATTTTCTGTTTCAAGTCTATTCTTTCACGTACACGAATCGAATTTCAAGATTAGTTAGACTCTGTGGCTAAAAAATGCGATAAAATACTTTGTTACTGTGGCCCCATGTATTAAAATACCGTCGCTTTATTAATTATCAACATTTTTATCTGCTGATAATACTGAACAACACATACACAAGGGCAGAAACAACCCCCGCATCCGTTTTACTTGGCCCCTTCAAAATGTTACAATATTCTATAATAATAATTCTCAAACACAGCCCTTTACTATGATGCTGGGCACATGTATTGGTTTTCGTTTCGTTTCATATTATTGTATTGGATATTCTAGAAAAAGGCGGCTTTGAGATGGAAAAAGGTGGGATAGGGAGCAAGCGAGAAAGGGAATGAGGGATGAAAATAATAATTGTCGACTGTCGATATTTCACAATTAGAACGGACATGGTAAGCCAGATCCAACACAATGTGGATGAGAAAACTCTGCTCTAGGGCTCTATTTCTACCAGAGCGTCAAGTCTTTATAACACATAAAATAGCAAATGTGGATAAAATCAATCTTTGAACACAAGAACATTCACATGATACGCCATATTGTAATTCGTATAGGATAATAAGAAGACGAACTCGTCAGGTATTTGGTCTTTCGAAAATGTGTTTTTATCACAACTGTGACATATTATGTAAAAAATTGGCCTAAATGATTTTAGTATTTTTAAAAGAAGAACATTAAGTCGCGTGTCCGTTATAGATCTTTTCTTACGCCTTTAGGAGCAAATTCCGAAAGTTGTAGTTGTCTGTTTTGTCCAAACTAATGTTTCAATGCTCTAGATTTTGAATTTGGTCTTTGTAAAATCAAAAAGCTTAACTCTGTAGGTCTATGCAATTTGAAATCGTCTAAGGTTCAAAATCGTTTTGTCAATATCCTTACTTACATAACCCATCTAACCTAACCCTAGCCTGAAAAACATGACTATTGGCTGAGGTTTTTATTTTATTAAAATTGTGTAAAATATGAAAGTAGTGTCCACAGCATAACTGTAAAGAAATTAAATATAATTGGGCCTTTTAAAATATATCAGTGTTAAGCTCAAACTAACATTGAATGTTCCTTAATTGCAAAGACCTAAATTTGGTCATATTTACATTCAAATGTATGGATAATGGTTCTATTTCAGGCTTTGGCAAACAGTAGACACCCAAACCTAAGTCTTGTGAAAATAAACTATCAATGGCCTTTCTCGCAGCTTGGCTGCATACACATGTAGGCCTACATATTTTATATAATGCTACATATTTTCACAAATCGCTAAATACTTGACTTACTTATATGAGACTATTAATTTTTTGGTCTACTGTACCGCTCTGGACAGACTCGACTAAATACACTCGTGCTGTTACGCACGAGTTGTCTCCCAAAAGAACAGTAGGCCTAAGCCTAAATACTTCTTGCCATAACCCTAGGCCAGTGGCGTTTGGGTTTTAGGTGAGGGTCAGTTATAGATTAGAAACAATGCCATTTAAATTGTCATTGACATTCTTAAGGCAATTTTTTTATTACAAAAGACGACACCACTCCCGTAGACGCGTACTATTATATAAGATTATAATGAATGGGAGGAATATAATATGGTGGTAGTGTGTTCCTTAATTAAAGAATAATATGATTATCTAGGCTACACATGCATTATGTTTATCATGACACCACTTAAATGCGTAAAAATTGCGCAATTTACGATTTTTCTTACATTACGCATATTTTTAGGAAGAAACTGAGTTATGAGCAAATTCTGTTGAACAACATTACAACCTCAAATCTGGTCACTTTTTATGTTTCTAAAAAAAGCAGTAGATGCAAATAAAGCCAACTTTTTGCACATGCAACAAAACATTTAAAAATATAACTGGGATATACTAGAGTTGTTGCCTACTGATTGCAGCCGGAGTATTTGCATCTAGCAAGATATACCAGCATACTATACACACAACTAAAGATCCCGCACGAAATCTGTGCCGATTGCCTAAGTCATTGCATTACGTTTTCGTGGGGACTGTAGCGTCGATTGGCCTGCTACCTATATCTCTCGCACAACAGTACCTCCCTTTCTATTTGTAAAGGCCAAGCTACCTCTCTCTCTCGCACAATAGGATGTCTCTCTCTAGAGAGTAATGGTCTCACCGGCACAGATATCGTGTGAGATCTTTACCTCCAGTGAAAGCTGGTTTATCGTTAGTTAAAATAACCCCAAATTTAATTTTAAGGGTTCGTCACTCTAAAGCAAAACATGAAACTTAGTCCCAAATGCGAAGAGCTACCATACGTTTCTCAATATGAAAACCTTGAACTAATTCGAAACGTCACCAGAGGATTGGGAACCTCTGAATTAGTCTATAAGCCCACTTTTCTCTTCTGGTTGTGTATAACTTTTGTGGAATATCTAGTTTGAAATCCCATGCTCTAAGGGAGTTAAAATGGCAAAAATATTTTTTTTGGGAAAAGCTATTGGAAAAAGTTACTCAACTTGACCGATAGCAGTTTGCATTTTCAGGTTATCCATAATTTTGTTATCTTATTGAACTTCTGTTTTGGAAACAACTTTCTTGAAAGATTATGAGACTCTCATTTGGTTCAAATTTCGCTAGAATCGTTAAGTGGAATTTGTCATAAAATCTGCACGAGGCATTTTATGCTCTTTTGCATTAACTGAATCTGAAATGAGATTGGGACCCTGACGAACTAAGGCACAGGTAGGGGAAGTGAAGGTAATAATATTCTCTTGCATCAGCCTCCCATCTCTATCTCCACACGGGGAGATGACTAACGCTTTCCCAACCCCCTCGCAGTTGTCTTTGTACGCCCCGAAATGGGGTTGAATGGGGTGAGGTAGGTAGGTAGGCCAATATGAATATAAGCGTAGCAACAGCAGTAGCAGTAGCTATGTTGCAACTATCGATTGGCAAACGGCAAATATTGTAACTTCAAACAGTACATGACAGTAAATGTTGTTGTAATACCGGCGCGGCGCCCACATGAAAAGCCGCGTCTGCTATTTACACACATATCCCCCGTCATCCCAATGTTTATTATTAGATTAAAAGATAGATGATATAATATTTTCAGGTCGTCGCCACTGTAATTATTATCAACACATCACCTATGAGTTTTTAATTAATAAATCAAATTATAAAAGAGCGTAATTTTTAACCACTAACTCCCCCTTCAATGCCTTTTCAATCCGCAATTCCCCACCTATCAATATCACATTTTTTAAATTTTAATAACCATAACACTTGTTGTTCTGTTACATGCTGGGTAGTTTGCAATTTTCATATTATTACAGGGCCATCAAAATTTAATGTAAACTGTATGATGAGAAACAGATTTGTTGATTGCATGCATTTAAATTCAAATCAAAGGTCAGTCATGATACGTACAAGTTATCTGAAGGCTATTATTTTATCGTGTTCTGCTGGGGATATCTCTTTTCTGAACAACTGTATTTGCCCCGGCTCTGTATTTCTCCGTGTTGGGAAAATTTATTTGGATTTGATTGTGTTACTTCTTATGTTGTACGCAATAATTGTAGTTCTAACTTTGCTGTCAATGTGAACTGATGCATTCTATAAAAAGTCGAGAATCCTAGGTGAAGTAGGCTAATTTAAATGTAACCTAAGAACTAGTTCAAAGATGCAGAATCGACTGAGGATGCCAAACGCGTGAATAAACCGCTTAAAAGTTCCTCTGCTCAAACAGTTGCGGACACGCAGCAGGACGATGTTGCAGTATTGGATGCATCCAGTGTTAAGTAGTCGGCTCACAGATGGCCTATTCGTTACCTTATATCCTGAATGAAGGAAGTTGGAGTTAATTCTTCGCCTGTTTCAGAGAACCTTGAAACAATGACTAGATGAATTAGCCTAGTTGAATTGATCGGGAAAGAAATTTCAAGTTTTAAATTTTATTTTATGTGTAATCTCGAAAGAGAAGGAAAATTGTGAAAAGTACATTTTTGCATCAAATTAGTCTAAATGGAAGGTGATGAGCTTTATATATTAAAAAAAAGCGCCTTTCGGTTTTGTCCCAAGAAAACACGTCCGAAACGCGCGGCTTCCGCAAAGCAACTGAAGTCTCTCAGTATTCGTTGATTCCGTGGGAATCTATTTACCAGCGGGTCGCGAGGTCGATGTAAATCAGCTCCGCGCGGTTGGTCCATGCTCGGATTCCGCCGAGTATCAATTAGGCCTAAATGTCGACCTGTTGCTGAGCCCATGACTCATAACATTGCAAACATAAGGATTTACTATACATGTTAGAGGCGTGACTGGTACGTTGAGTGTACTTAGTGTGCTTAGGCAAAAGAAAACAATTTTAATAGATATTGAAAATTTTATCGATTTTCATGTTAGAAAATTACATCTGCTATACATCAGCTCATAGCAAACACATGGGCAATTATAATACAATATGTTGATAACAGTACGCTACTATTGCATTGACTTCAAGAGATGTGACGGTATGTAACTAACTTAAAAAGTAAACCGCCTACAGTAAGAACATTTGTAAGTACATTTGTATAATGGAATAGAATGTACGCTTTTTGCAGAATCGCAATCGTAAAGTACAATAAACCAGGACACTTCCTCCACGAATTTCATTATTACATGTTCTGTACATTACCTGCGTGTAATTTTCACTCAAATATTTTTAAGGCCTAGTGGGAATTTAATTGAGACCTATTAAATGTTAAGTCGAGAGAAAAATAATATTTAAAAAAATGACTCTGAAAACTATAAACAAAAATTGTCGAAAATAACTAGAAAAAATTAAAACCCCCAAAAGAATAAACAAAATATATTGAAGTCGGTTTATTTTATAAATATGATTAATAATAACAAACAGCTCCGAAGCTATGTTAAAATGTTGCGACAAACAGCTTTAACATAGCTCCTGAAAAATGTAGGCTGGTGAGGAAATTAACACGAATACAATCAAATGCACGTCTGTATCGAAACCACCAATTTAGATGTAAAGTTGTGGTATAATAAAAACGTACTTAACAGATATTAGAAAACAAGTATTTGTAAGCTCGTATAGCAAATATTAATATCTTCTACCAAGAAGTGAAGAAGCAAGCTGATAAGGCAGCATAAATATCAGGATATTATTTAGTGTAACAAATTTTTGATAGTAAAAACTAAAATAAAAATATATAATACAGCACTTAGGCCAATTTTGGCATTTGCATCAGAAACCAGAGCTGACATAGCAAAACCAAAAAGTAAGCACATGTAAAATGAAAATTGTAAGGTATATTAAGAGGATGACACCATTCGGCAGGATACATAATGTAAGAAATTAGGGGGAATAGCAAAATTCAAGGTCACAAAACGTATTATAGGTAAAATACAACACTAAAAGAACATATAGGTAGAATGGCGGAAGACATGCATTCACGTTAGATGGGAAGAGAGGAAGAGGAAGACCTCCAAAGAGATGGGCAGATATTGTACGAACATCTTCAGAGGAAGAAGCTTGAACAGGTAAACAAACAGGATACATATCCTTCAATCAACGAAGAAGAAGAAGAAGAAGAAGAAGAAGAAGAAGAAGAAAAGGTAAGAAGCAGGATACAGTAAGTATTTTCCACGATGTTTAAAACAGATGTACCTGTACAGTATTATTGTAACAGTAGTATCTTGTATAAACGTTATAGAAAAATTATAGACGCACCTGAAACTTACCTCAGCATGGAGGCTGAAACATGCCTGAAACGTCAGACAATCTTGATGTGTTAAAATTCCTTACAACATAAGAAGAAGAAGCATGGGTGCTCGAAAGAAGCTAAAAATTCGTATATCATTTGTCACTGAGCGAGGACTCCTTTGGTAATAACAACATAAAGGATGAGAGGAGGGGGAGGGAAGGACACAGCTGTGAACAACGTACGACACTGCTTTTTAATTCGGTTACATAGGGAGAAGTTCTCTGCTACTACATCGACAACACTTTTAAAAACCATCTTTCCTTCTTACAACAAGATCCGCCAGCAAATCAACCAAACTCGCATGCGAAAGAGTGGCATATCCACCTGATGAAGTTATCCTTTTGCATTGGGGTGAAATACAAAGTGTTCTGTATGGGTACTTTTACCGATTCGCTAGTTAAATTATCCATGTAGGCCTATTAAAATATCTCACATATTATACAAAATATTACTAAAATATCCTGCTTATTGGAGACTACGAAAACAAATTGCAGATGAAAGTAGGCTATCTAAAAGACTATATTAGCCATGTAGAAATTAGAACAGTCCAGTTTTCATCCAATAATTTCGACAGAAACTTTCGAGCTTGGTACCTGACTTGCTATAGGGTGGAGTAAAGTATAGGAAATGTTAGCACCGGCAATGGAACTTTGTTCGCCATTGACTACACTACATCGATGGCAATATACTCATCTAATATTTTGAATCTCTATAGTCGACAATGTTAGATTTATTTGCCGTCCATGAATCCGGCTCCTATCAAACATTGCGTGATAACGTAATATGTATATATATATATATATATGTTTGTGTATGTGCGTAGACTATATATGTGTAAGTTTATGAAATTCCAACAATTGATCTGAGCGGAAATACTGGAGAAGTATAAGTTAAAAATCTACTTATTTTTCTAAATGTACGTCTTCATGTGAGCAGTATATATTACTTAGGCCTATACCTAAAACTTTTCAAAGGATACATAGGGTACATATAGACCATATTCTAAGAACTTGGCTCAGAAAAATCTGTGTCTAGACAAAGCCTACTACTTCGTATACTTAAATATGTTTTTATAATATACATACTGATTATGTGCGCTTGTGTGTTTGTGCGTATGTGTGTACACTACAGAATAAGCCTCGGCCAGTGTTCTCCAATAATTTTGCCCGGTCAGCGAGAAACTGTTGACTTAGGGCGATGTGCATAGGCGCGGAGTGGGGGATAGGTACTTACGCAGAATGGGATAGACTATGCATCTACCTTCCAGCGCGACTTGCCGCTTACTGTTTGCCCTAAATATTCTGCCAATGTACACAACTCACGCCCTTATGCTCTTATATCAGCAGTTGGCGAACGTTGGCCTAGGCTTGCTATCACTCTAGTTACAAACTACTTACAGTTTATGTGTAGGCCTAGTCTAAGTTTAAGCACTTCTACCTAACTACATGAGTTATTAGTGTACTACCCAGTACCTGTTCCTTTCATGTGTATTGTGCATGATAGTAACTTATGTCATTACGTCGTGTAGAATTGGTATTTTGTGTTCGCCAAATGGGCCAACTGTTCCATTTGTTGGGAAATTATATAAGTAGGTCTATAATTTACTCAATGTAGATCCAGATTCACTAATCATGGTTATATATAAATGGAAATGAAGTGTAGCCTAAACTGAAAAAAAAATCTTGAGAATAGTTTTGATAGGCTTTTCATTAATAACTAATTTTCCTTTCATTTGTTATATAATAATTTAATATTAGGCTATATTATTATAAACATAATAATACCGGCAATAATTAATGTTAATTTATTAAAATTATTAATATTGTTATTGTTATTACTATTATTAATATTATTATTATACATGAACCAGAGAACATAGTTTTACCGGCTATAAGTCTACTAAATTCTACTACTAGTTACACAGATGCTAATTGGGTAAACAAAGTGTATTCTAAATAGGCCTATCTTTAGTATTTTTAGTTTTACGAGTAATACTACGACAATATTCATTTAATAAAAAATTGATTATTTTGGATTAATGGATAAACTATTTTCATAATTTTCTTGCTGGTAGTAAACAGTACAATGACATGCTAAATAAAGTAGAGGATAATAAGTTGCATTGCACTAAACTATATAGACCTACTTTGTTAGGGATTCGTGAGTGCAGTAAGATAAATTATTCTTGAGAATAGTTATTTCTATCCTATTTACATGCAATGCTTATTGCACGTGTTTTTCTACTGCTAGGCTATCAGAATTAAAAAGTAATCGTCAGCTATTCTACGCTCATAAATTATTCTAGTTTATTTAGTGTAACGACTGTTAGCATTAAAGTGCTTTGGACTTTTAAAAAATTTAGTTGTGCATTATCTCTTAAAATAACGACATATTATATTGATGTTCAATAAAAAGGTGTTAAAGTACAAAAATAGCAGAATATTAGCACTGACTAATGCTATCGCCAGTGTGCAATAAACTGAAGATAGCACGCGAATACAGTAATCAATCCAACTTGCACGGTTTTCATATGTTAAGTATGTGCACTTGCATGTAACAAGCATTAAATTTCCCATGCAGTAAGTAGGTTAAAGTCGCATGCACAATCCGTAGAATCTTATTTAAGGCTAATATATACCATTTTTGATCTCAACAAATCTGATAACTACTTGTTCCTCCCCTTTCACTACAAGATTCCACTTCCCCAGGAGGAAACGACACAACGACAAGAAAAAAAATGCATTACCACAAAATACCGCCATATTGTAGACAATAAGAAAAGGAACATAAACCATTCTAGGGAGAATAAAATAAAAAATGGGAAACTAAGTAAGGGCTTCAGTATTTCCCTTGCTGAGTGTGGAGAACATAAGGAATACAGCAGCCCCTCTAATATAGAGCGGGACAACAAGTTAAGTCGGTGACAAATCGGCTACACACTTCTGGAATTTGCTTATAAAGCAAAACCAACAATCAGAACAAGAGCTGCGGAATAAACTCCAATTTAAAGGAGTTATATGCTCTTTTCATAAACTGATACTCCACTTTTTATGCGTGGCCTGAATAGCCCATCTTACTTCTTATACTCACTGCAGCAATATTTCATTATACTAATAATTAAACTAAACTGAACTCCGTGGCGCCTACATCCCTGAAAGGACTAGGCCTACCACCCGACCGCTGCGTCATAGGCAGATGGCAGGATTAATTGGTGCTAACTACTACCAATAATTTGCTGGTAGTTCAAACTAATAATCTCATTTCTATCGATAGTCAAGCATTTAAGAGATTGGTCATCTTAAGTACGATATAAAATCGTGGACTGAATGATAAGTTATAACACCATTTAAAATGAACATATCTAACAATTCCGTTACTCCCAACTGGTCAATACAAACACATTTCGTATGTGTTCACTTTAACAATGGATGAGCTAGTTATCTGCAATAATATATCATATTCAATAGGCCTACGGTATACTGAAATGGTAGATTAACATTCCAAATGACTTTACCCTCCATGTTTATTATATAATAAAAAATATAAAAATTTCCTGACTTCCTTCCATATGTTTTCCCATCACCAAGTTTGAGAATTCCAGTTTGTTATTTTGTTCTTTAAAATATAGTGGTTATTTTAGCTGAAGCTTTATAGACAGCTGTAAGTAGGCCTATATTGACTTACGATTCAATTCGTTAATTATTCCAAGGTGCTATATTGTCCCAAAGGGTAACAGGGCCCACAATTCCGATAGTTGCCTCCACCTATCTACATCAGTACAGGTGGCAGGACTCTCTAACTCAGCACCAAAATCTCAGGAGATATTTGGAATCGAACCCTGTGGCTCTATAATCAGCAAGCTAACCACCAAACAACGCAAGCGATCCAATTCAGTCAGTCAATATAGGCCATAATATTTTGAATCTGATGAATCTGATGATACAGAACTAACTTAGAAATACAGTATAACAGAACTTTCTAAAGAAAGTATCTGTACTCCCTTACTTCTGGTTTAATCAGTATTCGTATCCGTGAAATACGTATTTAAAATTAAATTATTATTATTTTCTTTTAGAAATTAGCCTATGTTTGATCGATAAAATATTTGTTGATAATTTCCACGTTATAGTCCTTTCACATTCGCCAGAGGTTTCAAGGCCAAACGTAGCATGCCTATGATACCCCCACTTACCGTGCTCATATGACATCATACCCCTCCAATGCCAGTCACATGACAAGCTAGTAGGGAGTTCCCCCTTAGTGTCGTATGAGTGTGTGCGACAGCGCAGCTCCTCTGCGCAAAGGGGAATACTGTTACTGCTGTTCAGTGGGGGCATATTAGACGTGAGAAGTTGTGGCCTTGAAACCTCTGGCGAATGTGAAAGCACTATAAGAATTAAGATACATTAAGCTGTATAAACCTCAAGGTAGAATCAGAAACTTGAGTATAATATTTTGCAAACGTACTTCTAGGGAAAAAGTTATTAAGAATGCACCTATCAAACAAAAATGGATAGGTCTATTACGACCATTTCATTCATATGACAGTTCCAATTTCGATCAATAAAGTGCAAGGAAATTTAAAATGTCAGCCAAACATGATATTAACTTTTATATAAGAAGACCAGATCGGTAGCATTTGTCTGATTTTATCGCTTCCTTGGTGTTTGCTTCCTGTTTTATCGCTACCCTATTAAGTAATAAGACCGGCTGTTCCAATGGAAGTAATTCAACTGATATTTTTAAAAAATAATATCAATAATAATAATAATAATAAGCTTTATAGAACATTGATAGGACTTATAGTAACGTATGCTGCATACAGCTGGACACTAAGTAGGCTACGAATAATGGGAATGCTTGAAAAAATGTTGACGGAAAAATCACTAGACGCATATAAAATAATCTTTTTCATGTCCTATGTTAATTTCAGTATCTATCACTTAATGCTTTTATATTACTAAATCATATTTGTAACAATTAATTTCTTTTTTATCATTTAATGTATCTTAATTATTCAAGTATATATGTTCTAATTTTTTCTTTGTATTTAATGTTCGTTTCTTGTATTCATGTATATCAGTTCTTTTTAAATTTATTTTTAATCATTATTATTGTTATCATTATGTATTTCATGTTTTTGCCCTGGCTGAGTGGTAGAGAAGGCCTTATGGCCTTAACTCCGCCAGGTTAAATAAATAAATAAATAAATAAAATAATAAGACCGGCTGTTCCAATGGAAGTAATTCAACTGATATTTTAAAAAAATAATATCAATAATAATAATAAGCTTTATAGAACATTGATAGGACTTATAGTAACGTATGATGCATACAGCTGGACACTAAGTAGGCTACGAATAATGGGAATGCTCGAAAAAATTTTGACGGAAAAATCACTAGACGCATATAGGCCTATGGTCCAATGGAGAATAAGATCTAATTTAGAAATAAATAAGATATTGAATGAACAGGATATTGTTAGGCGTGTGAAATCACTGGCTAGGTCATGTATAAAGAAAAAAAAATAAAGAACACCAAAAGATCTACTGTATGGGGAAATAATAGGGACCAGAAGAAAGGGTAAAGCAAGGAAAAGGTGGATACAAGATGTAGAACAGGATTTGATGGTAAAGAATTTAAAAAGACAGGCTCAGGAAAGAGATACATGGAAGAAGATTGTAAAGGAGGCCAGAACCCACCAAGGGCTATAGAGGCGAGAAAGAATAATAATAATAATAATAATAATAATAATAATAACAACAATAATAATAACAATAATAATACGATTTATAGGGATATGATTTTCCCTAAATAAATTTATTAGCAACTGCAATGCTCGTAAATGTATTGATAGAAATCACAACCTCTCATGGTATTACCGTATCTAATGCAAGGCAAGCTACTGTAACAAATTCCAAGAACAAACTTTTAGAAATTATATGTTACGAATCTCTTTTAAGGTATCCTTGGTTTTCTGGTACATTTCAGATAATTTCCTCTGCTACGACAAAAGATGTGACATTAAACGAAATATAATTTCCGTAGTAATGATTGGTTGCCATCTATATTCGAAAGGAATGTATATCTAAATGCAGGCTAAACTCTATTATTGTAATTGGAAGGCTTTTAAGCAGGGTTCTCGTGCTACAGGCCAGTAATTGAAATATCCTGAGTAGAGCTGTCTTGTGGCCTTGGCGGTTTCCTGCAGCTCGGAACTTCTCTCAAATACCCAATACGGAGTGAAGCCGCAACTAACCTCTCCATTCATGTACGTACCAGAAATTCGAATGTACCACATCTAATAATATATTAAAATGCGTAATTACACGTTATACTATCTCCAGTTATATTTGGAAAGTCCTTGTTTCCTATCCAGAGTTACAAGGATAACTCCATAAAACCACAGTTAATAGGCTACTTTCGAAAGCACCAATAAAGTGGGGCAAAGAGTTGAACTAAATGGGGCATAGCCCAACTTGAAATACAATTAGGATCCCTATTACCGTAATATTATTATTGGTATTACTATCGTTATTGTTAATGTTGTCATTCTTGCTGTCATATCGTACATTCAGCAAGTATCCTTCAAAACTGTTTACACACAGACGAATTAGTTAAAGTCGGCGAGTTAGAACGCCAATGAGTGAGAACTTGGAATAGTGCCTTTATTTATTTATTTATTATTTCAGCTGTTTTTATACTCCTTTTAGCTTCAAAGCTATATCAGGAGTTCGGGAGCTTTGTCTGTACTGTAGGTTAGACAATGGAACTATTGCTTGTCAATTGTTTCTATTGTCGGTGTATTTTAATGGAGTAAATTTCAACTGATATTAAATTGAATGGATACGATAAAGGATGAAATGGTGAGGATAATTCATGGTATGTAAATATCCAATTCGGTATTTGCCTTTACGACTAGGGAAACCATGAAAAAAACTCATGTCGAATTGGCCGGCCACAGGATTTGAACCTGGAACCTCCCGAATGCGAGAACAAGACCATCTCGGCCACCTTGCTCGTTGCCTACATTTTGAACCTTTAATTTTAGATTTAAGTTATAATAATTCCTTTATTACAACCAATGGCCATAGTATGATGAATAGAGCTCTGGTGAAATGATATATGGCAGGGGAAACAGGAGCGCCCCGAGAAAACCTGCCCCGACCCATTTTGTCCACCAAAAACTCCACCGTGCAATAAAGAATAACCATCAGATTTCAAGACTTTATATGTTTTAAACGATAGATACTAATAGTTATTTGTAACATTGATTTAACTTTTGAGAGCAAATTGAGTAATTACCTCTATTTGTTCTCCGATTCACAACCAACTACCAGTACAGAACAAAAAGAAAACTTCAAAAATAACTAAGTAATAAAATATTTACTTTTCAGTATAATTGTAGTGAAACTCGATAACATCGTAACATTAAATTTAAATTAGGAGATTTATTTATCTTTACCTCTTACTGAAAATTTATTAGTGCAAAAGGGTATAAAATAGGTTCATACAATTAAATTAACAATAACTTGTATTTGTTATTTAAAATTAACCCCATTACCTTTCAAATACCTCAAGGTTCGATGCTGTCTAGATATTTCGTTGCTTCAAGGAAGGTCCGTAGAAAAATATATTTTCTAATAAGCAATTCCAATTCGAAATACTTATAAATTGCCATTTATACACCAGTATATTTACTATTTTTGTGTTTCAACATTTGTAGTGCTTGCAGGATGTTATTTCAGAATATGTGGCTTTTTGTTAAGGAAGCATATAGGCCTATTGCTAAGTTATGTGAGGTATCTCAAAAACTGTTGTATTTAAAAATTTAAGGAAAGATAGACAGTTCTTTCATTCTAATCCGAATAAACCCATGAGCTTCAACAAAGACTGTATTCTCATTATTGTTATATTATATTACTATTATTATTATGAAATATTTCTCCCTCTTCTTGAAAGTGTCATAACCAATATTTTACCTATCAAGAAAATGCTTGATGGCATGGCACTCTGACCACTCCAGAACCTCCGAGACCTGCCAAACCACATCGGAGAAGCAACAAGGCGAACTGATCGTCTCAAAACAATAGAGCTGATTTGTCTCACGCAAGGCAAGCACGGGACATCGTGATTCACTTCATATCTTATAAATGCAACAACACATCAAGACCAAATTGCTTTCAGTCCACCTCCATCACATTTTTATTACATTAATATCTATATCAATTCTCTTTTCCCTTTTCCTTCTCTTAAATTTTACCTGCACTTACATTTTCATTTTTCTGATATCGCAGATCAACTTTAATAACTACATTAATATTGACACGTACTCTTCATGTCATCCCTTGTACTCAATACTTCTTAATATACCCAAAGGAGAATAATGCAATATCATACTTTACTCGAAAATATTAGGTTGAGTGTTCTTGATCGAGCTGAATATTTAATCGGTTAGTCAGTAACAATTGTTCGATCAATCGATCGGTTAACCTAGATTAGATTATTTCAAATAAATAAAAAAAAGGCCAACGCTTTGGAGAATATCATTAATTTAATACAGTCACTAGGGGAAAATAATATAAATAAATAAAACTTAATTAAATTTTTTTGGCAACATCTTGACTGCATTTAATCAAATTAATATATTACGTTAGTTGCTAATAAATTAACTATTTAAACTAGTAGACCAGGGTTTTGAAACAGCGGGTTTCCTTAACCGCGTTAGCTGAGGCATCCAGTATAGCCGTGGAGCTGCGATGAAGAAGGCTGGGGGTTCGAATTCTGCTTCGGACATGGGAGTTTAAGTATGAGTAGAAAAAGAAAAGTAAATAATAAGGTAAACGGTAAACTAGAGAACAATTCATTCGAAAATTGACCATACGCCGGCAAAAATTATAGTCCTAAATAAAGAAAAGATGTGCGAATAATTTTTTTTTCATAAGGACTGACAGAAGTGTAATTTTACGTCCTAAATTTAAATAAAACTGGAGAAAATGAAACTCGTAATCAACAGTATTCTTCTTATTCTACCCTATTTACTTTTTTTGATCATTTTTTCCCTTATTTTTATCCGTCCTTTTATTCATATTCATCTTTATTTTCTCCTCTTCTTAATACTTTTTGTTCTACTTTTATATCACCTTCATTCTTCTATTTCTTTTTCTGTAATAATACTCCTACTAATACCAATTCCTTCTTACAATTGTTTTAACTGTGATAGACCTCATTTATTCAGTGAGATATCACCAATTTTGAATATATTGTGGAAAAGTTAACCATTTTAACCATTAATTGTTCACAAAACAAAATGGCACATTAACAATATTATAGGCCTATTGTAATTCAATATGACCAGTACAGCAAATATAATTCCTTACAATTCTGTATTCCTAGTAATAAATCCATATTCATATTCTTTCATAATATGTAGTTATCGAGACACGGGATCTGCATTTGAGTTCTTCCCCCTAGGGATTCTTGTTGTGCAATATGCTTGACTGCCATCTATTTAGTAATACTACTATACAAACCTAGGTCCAATGTGCCCTGTTACGTATATAAACACACTACGACAATAATCAGCTGCCATAGAATTCTTCGTGAAACTGCTTTCATACATAACGTATGAATAGTTCCATGTATTAATTTCTAAGTGCCATAATTATTCCTCGCTTTAAATAAGAAAGACCTCGCCATATTGTGCCCACAGAATTCAAGTTATTAATTACATATATGTAAGCGAGCAATGTACTCAAACTATGCATGCACAGTAGACATTTCATCAATTGAAACTATAGTTATAGCTAGCCGTAATTACATTGTTAACACTACAGCCATTTCAATTGTGGTGGTGGTGGGGTCCCTAGCAACTACACAGCCAGTCGTCAATATTAACTCAACAAACAACAATATTCAAAACCAGAGTCTAGTTTGCAAAACAAGGTGGCTAGATCACAGAAGTACCTTCAAATTACATGAAAGAGCCGTGTAGGTGAAAATAACGTTTACTATGGAGTTTGATATAACATTTATTTTAATTTATGTCGAAACTATTTCATAGACTAATGGCATTGCTTTACAACAAAATTAGTTTTTTCACAATAATATAGACCCTAATAGCTTTTTTATTCATCTTGTTGCAAGTTACCAACATAGTTTTATAAATATTTCAAAAGTATATGCCTAATTAATTGTAGAGATACATCTACGTAACCCGCACAATGGCTGAGAAAATGACAGGTGTTTGCCGGCATAGAGAGGTGGCAGCTTCCCGAGTTCGAGGAATTATCTTGAAATGCCTATTCAGTGGGTGTAAATATTATAAACCTTCTATCCGTCAGTGATCGAAGTTAGCAATATAATAGAATAGCCTGTACTGTGTGTTGAGGTATTCCGAAATGCTAGGTAGCCTTCCGCAGGATTAATAACGATGATGATGTTGATGATGAAGATGATGTTAATGATGATGTTGATGATGATGATTAACTGCGATAATATGATAAGATAAGCAATCTGTACTCTATATCATCGGAAACGATTGTTAGGCTTCAAAAGGCCGGTTTATTATCCGCGATAGATGAGGCATTCTGCCTAGGAGCCGCGGTGAAGGAGGCTGCGGGTTCGAGACCCGACTCAGGCATGGATATTGTGTACATTTAGAAAGGTAAAACAAAACAATAAGGTAAATTATAACTACAGAAATAAGCTGGCTAAAATAAAGCTATCATAAGTGCGAAATTGACTGGTTTATCTTAAACTATTCTGAAGCTTCAACCTCGACATGCCAAGGAACCGCCCATTAGTGCCTTCCTTTTCTCTGAGTCTTCTGATTTATTACGGTCTTATATATTCTATATTCTTCCTTAGACTCATATGGTTATTTTATGCCTTAATTTTTTGTTCCATCCTTTCGTTATTTATTTCTTTTCCGTAAAAGACTGCTTTCTTTTGCATTTTCAAATAACAAAAGACTATCAGTCATACAACCTACTTGATAGAACATTGAACTTTAGAAAACTTAAACGAATTTACAGTTTTAAACCACTGATCACAAAAGTTGGTAAAGAAAGTAATGTAATGTCTATCTGGTTTCACGACATCTTGTTGGCCCATTTTCAGGACGTGGAAATCATCAGAAGCATCTAGAAATTGTATGAGAATATTGCTACCACTTCCACTAGTTCGATACGTATTCATTTTCAAAGAACCAAACAGCCATGGCAAAGCTATTACGAATAGTAAGAAAATTGGACATGGGTGTTGCCTCCATACAATACAAGGCGGAGACTATGTTGAAGTCAGATGAAAGTAAAGTGTGTTAACTGTTGTAACAATGTACGTATGTATGTGTGAGAGAGACAGGAGGAGAGAGAAGAAAAGGAACCTGTCATCAGTGATATTCGTGTTCGGAACCTCCCACTCAATACAATTACCAAGCCCTTATATTAGGCAGAAAAAGAGATGATACAAAGAAAGAGTTAAAGATGCAAGCAAATAAAAGAATTGAAGTATTTTTTAACCGGCCAATGGAAAGAAGATCTGACCTCGTCAGTTTATAGTCAGTTAAGAGACGGCCATGTTTGAGATGAGAATCGAACAGACGTACGGTACCTTAAGTCCTTCCTGAACATCTACCTCATAAAATTATTACACTATTCACGAAATGCATGTAATCATACTGCGTTTCATTTCTGCATAGAAGTCATCTGGATATCTATGAACGGTGCTTTTATATTTAGGTGATGTTTCTAGAAAACCTTTCTACATAGGCCTACCATTCTAAACATCGTCATTCTACGTTTTTTTCTTCTCAAGAAAGGGGAGCTACAAATAAAAAGGTTTTAAAGGTCCTTTCATGTGGAGTAAATAATTCTACAGGCAACCAAGTGTATTATTCACTTTAAAATAAGACATACAGTATTTTTATATTTTACGCTGAAAAGAACAGCGCCTTCCATCAGATTTTGGCAAAACAAAATTATAAAATACCGGTACCCTTGAATTCAAATTAATTCAGGCATCTGCTTATCAACCAACGAAATAACTTATATCAATATACTGGCAAATTAATATTATTATTTGACATTAACCGATGTTTCCAAAAATGACCAAATGTCAAGCACGGTTTTAGAGTAGTCTATAGGCTAACATTCATAACCTTTGTCGAATACTGAAGTTATCTGATTCTAGCTGTGAACTGCTTAGATGGCAAAAATATTCCATTTGAAAAGCTAAAACTATGTAAAATATGTCTGTTTGTTTGTTTTTTTGTTTTTGTTTTTTAATTATATATAGTATTCACCATTTAAGAATAATTAAAATTATATTATATGCTACACATAAAGATTTACTGCAACAATAAATCATCTGCCTCTACTGAGGGTGACTTTGAAGATCCAGAAGCAAAACATTACACTGATATAGTGATTTATAAATGAATTTTCAAAATGTGTGCAGTCTTTGAAAATATTAAAGGTTATATTCTCAAAATTATAACTTGAAATATCAAACTTCTTCAGCAAGTTAGTTGTAAATTTACAGAATAGAAGTCCTGACTTTATAAAACGATGTTGAAATATTCCTAACGGGTGTTTAGATGGTCGTTGCAGGTAGACCTATGTAAAATATCCATATTCAGACATCATTCGTTATAATCATCATTGCATTTAAAATACATACGGCAAAACTTGAAGAAATTAAACGGTTTAATTTATTGTGTTTCCATTCCCTACAAGCAGCTAGAAGTATAGATGCATAGAATTCTTCATAGCACTAAGAAAAAAGTGACATTTCGATTGTTAATTAGCCTGAAGGATCTGTAAGAAAGGAATTTGGCTAGCTCGAGATACGATCCTTTTTCTGTGAACTAAATCACCTAGCAACAACTATGTTTACAATGGTATTAACAATGAATTACAAATCTAGCTAGAGGTAATAGAGTATTTTAGTCTGTCTTCAGACCCACCCATCCAATGGAATTGAACATATAATTGTGTGTTCTTTTGCCCGCCGGGCTTTGAATTGGAAGCTATGATAGGAATGCTTGTAATAGCTAAACATTAACTCTTATATTCCAGGGAGGTGCGTATCTTTATTCAGTAGGATTAAACGATGGGTGTTATTCTTCTATTGATGGTTGTAAAATATTCACTCCCATATCTCTCAGAAATGTCCAATGGATTTGAATAGGAATGCATCAATCAAATACAATATCTGGAAGGAGATTTCCATGTGAGTTAGATAGATAGCCCTCATTTCCATGAACATGATCAGGGGCACTTAAAGCATTCTAACCTCACTTAAACCACTGTTCTGGATCTTAACTGTGTCTACAACTCTGACCACAGGCTCAAATTTCTTCGATAGGAGAATGTAGTTGGTTGGTACATTGGTTATTTAACAACGGGGATGTACTGCAACTTAGGCCTGTGATCGTCGCTGGAATTTTGTCCCGCAGGAGTTCTTTTACATACTAGTAAATCTACTAACATGGCCCTGTCACATTTATGCACACATAAATACCAACGACCTGGGCCTCGGTTGTACCCGAAACCTTGGGCACAGAAAGCCAGCGCGATAGTAACTGCGCCATCCAGGCCGACGGAGAATTTGGTGTGATAATGCAGACATTAATATAAAATATCATGCTGTAATAACGGGAACAAATATTGCAATATTATTACTTATTGTTATTATAATATTAATTAGGTCCGCCTCTGTGGGGCAGGGGATGGATTCGCTCTTCTCACATCATTATCATCTTCATCCCATCCTCGCTGTGTTCGGAGTGAGTGTGTGTGTGTGTGTGTGTGTGTGTGTGAATGTTGTGTCTCGTCCTATGTGTTCATGTTGTCTTGGAGGTGGCCCCGGCAATGGGCTAATCACTCATACGGGGAGACCCTCCATGTCCTTGTCTGATCAAAAAAGTATGTATATCTGTGTTGTAATCATAGGCGTACCGAGGGGGGGGGGTTTGGGGGTTTGAACCCCCCCATAGATTAAAAAAAGGAAAATTGTATAATTTTTTTAAGTCTGCCCATAAATTAGACTACTTAATACAAGTATAAAGCGTGGGAATCTTAAAACTCGTTGTTTTGCGTCTTAATTTTTAAAATTTTCCGGGGGAGGAGACCCCCCGGACCCCCCCTCTCCCATACCCCCGAGACCCCGCGGATGTTATAACCCCCCCATATGGTCGGCCTGGTTACGCCTATGGTTGTGATCCATAGTTTATTCCTCTCCCGACAGGTCACGGCCCGGGTGGCACGGGCCGAATAAAGGTCCCTATAAGGGAGAGGTAAAACTACGAAAGAAAGAAAGAAAAAAAGAAAAATTAATTAGCCTAGCTATTATCAGAAACAGTGACAAAACTTTTTCTAGCAACTAAACTCAGCTGACCTCTCAAGATGCTTGATTAAATTAATGATACTAAACAAGGCCTGGGCTGTGTGAATCGCTTAAATGTCCCTAAAAAGGAGAGGTAAAACTAAAGCAAGAAAGAGAAAGAAATACTAAACAGGTTATTACAAACACTTAAACACAAAACTAGCACGGGTAATGCGAGCACCAATCTTAACCCTTATGTTTACATTGAATCTCCTGGGCACCCCTTTAACGCTTTAACTTTCAAAACATGCAGCATCCTTATTGGCTACAGTGCGAAAAATATGAGTCTCCACAGTGATCTAAAGGACAGAAGTATTTCTGTTGGCAACGGAGCTCTGTATCAATGGCGCGTCCTTCAATAAGAGTTGTGTACCTAACGGTATCGCGAGAAAACAGGGTATTTCGTTTTCTTACTGTATTGAAGGTTTTTACACAAAGTCTCTGGGTTTTTACGTATATTCCTCAGGAGCGAGTGTCACCGTTCCTAGAGTTCTTGTCTTGGGGAGGTAGCTGCACCCTGATTGGCTCAGCTGTCTGTCCCTGTCTCGCTCCAGCATTATCCCTCCACTCAGCTACTCGTATTATAGTATTTTCTATGACTGGCAACGTGCTGCATGATCTTCACTCTGTGCTCAACATTAGCAAAGTGATCTTATGCGCATGCGAGTCTGCTCAAGCTGGTAATGAGACGTAACTAGAAGCTCGCTGGCTGGGTAAGTCTTCAAGGCCAGATACTTTGTGGAAGTAATCGTACTCTACTACTGCTTCTAGTGACAATGTAGCGGGAGTACACGCTGCCAACATTACTGCGGGCCTAACTGGAGTTACTAGCGCATACATAATTTTCTCTCTCCACTATGGAGCTTCTGTCTTTTCGCATTGCACTCATACGAACAAGGCTCAAGTTATTCCTAAATTACCTAATTATAAAACCCTCACATAAAATACATTCTCGATATTACGTGGTTAATTTTTTCTTGATCTCCGCTTTAGGTTCCTATTTGGCAGAACAATAACAGAATAAACTATAATATCTACCACTGAAATCATTATATCGAGGTAAATTTATAAGCAATTCCAGGATCGCGTTTAATACACATCTAAGCGATGTTTGGATGTGTGTAACATTGCATCACGGAAAGGCAAACAATCAAAGTGGCATTTGAAACAGGCACACAACCAACTGCCGTCCGTCGGAATGACCAATCGACTGCAATCCAACACAACTAACTCCCCACTTGTTAATTACGCCCGGCTCCCTTCTCCCCCCCCCCCGTCTGTTTCACTACAATATAAATGTTTGGTCAGATGTATCAACACAAAAGCCCAATTTAAATTAATTGACCATTTTATATTTTATTTATTTGTACGTATGTTAGTTGACTTAGTTCGAAAAAAGAATATTAACCATGTTGGCTCCGATGCAATTCATTACCTACCAATACATGTAACTAATGTGATCAGTTCATTATGTAAGCTAAGCGTATCGAATAGCAATCAATAACCAATAATCATTCCGTTATAGTGGGCTACCTTGACATTTTCATTCAACATCCATGCCACAAGTAACAAAGAATGTGTACTGTCTCAATAACAACAACAGTAATAATAAATATATATATACTGTATATATATATATGAAGCGTCCAATTCCAAAACTGTCTCAATCCATTTTTTAAAAAATTGAGATAATGGCGGTTTCGTCATCTACCTACATATCTCTAACAATGTAGTAATGAATATTGTGCCTAAACTTCCTCTTTCCTTCCAAAATTAAGCTTCAGAAAAGACAAACAGTTCCAAAACTTTCTCATTCCATCCCATGTACTGTTACAAAACTGTCTCGTTCCATACATGAATTTCTTTTTCCTTATAAATAACCTTTCATTTTATGTTTCCAGCTGTTGTCAGCAGTATATTAGCACAAATTATAATTATGAACGTTGTAACTCTCATATACCCATTGTTAGAAGGCAACAAATAGTGCAGACTCTGTAAATAAGAAGATAGTGTTTTCTATGCATTGCTCACAAATACAAGCTAATTAAGCACTATTATTAAGAAATGGAAAGTAATAGGCTATATTGATATCACCTAGTGGTAAAGGACGGAAGAAATGGAAAGATCCTTCGAAATGGGGAGCAAAAAATAAAGAAAAACGCAAGAAGTGGGGGGGGGGGGGAGAAACTAAGGTCATGAAAGTGTATACAGTATGCAGACGGGTGCCCAGGACAAAATAAAAAAAACTACAATAATGGGAATGTTAATGTCTTGACTCTATAATAGCATACCAACTGTAAAGAACTCCATGTTATTTTCCCAATTGTCGGCCACTCTTTTCTCCCAGCCATTAGAGTTTTTGTGAGAATAGAAAATGTCATTAGGAAGAGGGATACTATTATTAAACCATGTGAATATAGAGACATTATTGCACAAAGTGCAAATCTGAAGGAACTGGGAGAGGATTTTGATATCATTGATTGGAAGAAAATAGTGCAAGCTACTCTCAAACCTAGTGGGGCATTTCCATTTTTCCACAGCTAAGCGAATCATTCTAAGAAAATTGCATCTGGAAAAAATGTGATTGTAAGAGGGGAAGTAAATTAATAGACATAGGAGCATTCAAATCGGTGTTAAAGAGAGGAAAAACATTTTTCAGATGACCCCAGAATCTCAGAATCAGAAGGAAGAGAAACTATCCGATCTCAACACTTTGGTTCCGAGTGGAGAAAAATGACTGATTTATCATTTTACAAGACCGTAATAGAGGGTGATTCAAGGTTAAACAGAGAAGAAAATGCAAATGAGGATTTATTTATGGAAACAGAAGACATAAAAATTTGAACTGAAGTGTAATAACCAAACAGAATAATCTATTCATTCTGTATGACCATTACTTTAATATTTGAATTCAATGTCATAGACAAAATAGAAATTGAAGTAATAGATTATTGTATTTACATTAATAAGAAGCCTCTTCTAAAATATTAGAAACAAAAAAGACTCTCTCGTTTCACCCTACAGTTTCAAAACTCTCTCAATCCAACCAAAAATATGAAATAACTCCTGAAATATTGATCCCTGATTTTCAGGAATATCACTCATGAGAAGAGTGTTTCTCAACTGTAAAATTAAAAAAAATTGGAACACTGCAAACAGTTAGGAAAAAAGTTATCAGTTTTTGACGTTTCCTGAAAATTGTTAAAACTGGATTGAGGCAGTTTTGGAATTGGATGCTTCATATATATATAGATGTATCCCTATGGTGTAGTTAAGACCTGAAGGCATTCTCTTCCACTAACTCAGAGGTGGATATATTCAAACATTACCAAATAGGCTAATCTAATTAAGAATAAATGAGCGAGACATGTTATTTATAATAATAATAAAATTAGAATAATAACAATAAAAATAATAACTAATAAGAAGCATAATAATACAGTAATAAGAAGAAAAGGTACCATGAATAAAGAGTGCGTATGTCAATGGAGGACGATGGAATTACCCACTGATAAAATATTATTTTGGTCTATAATTGCAGATCATAAAATGGAAATCGCCATCATAGATTGCTGACATTAGAACGCAAGAAAAGCACACGAACCAGCTAGCACTCCTATTCGAAATTGTTTTTAATAAATGAATATTTACAATATTAAATTTTTTTAACAAGTTATGCTGTATAAAATAATGTGTTTTCATTCCGTTCACTGGCAGTGTGTGACGTATTAATCATTGCATATTTGATGCCTACATGTACAGTAAAGAGTAGAAGTTACATAAGATAAAATTGCATCCTTGCGGCCACAGGAAGCATATTGTAAGATAAACGATCGTGATTGGTCTCTATCCGAGGAATTTTTAAAGGCTATTGGTCAATTTTAAACATGCGGCGTACGAGTGGAATGTATCTACATAATAAAGAAGAGTTGCATGTGTTAAACACAATTTTTGAGTGAAATAGTGGTAAGTGCGCATTTGGTAGCTCCTGAGGCATATCTTTACTCTTATACAAATATGTTAAAAGAAAAAAACAGTAGCTTAATATAGCCTACTTTCTGCTGGGCAAAATGTGGTATTTTTCCTAGGTGCTCATACTTGATAATTAGATTTACTTAAATCTATAGAATTGTACTTAATAAATGTGTGCCCTAAATCATCGTTATTAGGATTTTTCAATTAGCCTAATCCTTCTGATAACTCAATTTAGGCCTATAACAGAAACGAATACCCAGCCAGAACAATCCTGTAGGCAAAGGCTGCGGTGCATTAAGGCTGAGAACCTAACCCTCTACCTCCGAGAACCATGAGAGCTTCCCTGATCCGTTTGAGGATAATTTTTCCAGAATATTGTTGAAATGCCACCGAAGAAAAGAAAGAGTGTTGGTCACATAAACCTTGCAGCCAAAATACCGGAAGGCTATATAAGGACCTAGAGTTTGCAAATCAGAAGTACCGGTACTCCATAAGTTTGCTTCGAAGAATAAGCAAAATACAAAATCCGGGCGATGCCGGGTCATTTAAGATAATTGTCTTATATAAATACGTCTTATATTTAACATTGTTTTTAACAGTCAACTAAGCTTATTTAGATATAAAATTTGCAAAAAATATATTATAAGCAATTTAGCAATTCTTTTACATTTTAGTGGATTCATAACCATTCATTAATGTGACTATTATTCTTTGAATAAACCAATTAATATTAATGGTTTTCTATTACTGACTTAGACTGTATGTTCTATCTAAATGTGAGATGTGTATCTAAACAAGGTATTATACCAACAGTTTTTTTTACTTACTTACTTAATCCTGTCCTCTTGTACCTTTCGGTGTCGAGGAGTTGCAGAGAGCACGCCATTCTTTTCTATTCAGTGCCGACTGTTTGGCACAGTTTTTTTTTATATTATTTTATTAATGTCTCTTACTTACAATCTGACCTATTAACGCTATAGGCCTACATAAATAAAAATATAAATTGTTGTACTTGGATTTTATATACTTATGGTCTTCTAACCTAACTCTCCTAACTAGTTTTGACAACATAGTAAAATGCGAATTAATACTTCATTTCACAAAAATTTTTGAGTTTATACTATTATCACACCAGCTTTTATATCTTATAGGAATTTTTGGTCTTTCGCTTCTTAGTTTATTATCTTTCATTGAGGGTTTAGGCTAAAATTTTCATACAATTATACTTCTAAAAATTACCCTCAAATACAAGATGAAATTTATTAATTACATAAATAAGATGTTCAGATACCGTACATGCTATGTTTATATGCATCCCCTGAAGTGAATTGGTGTACAAAAGAAGAAGGATCAGCGTTTCTTTTTCTCTGCAAAGCACACAATTTTTAACTATTGATTAATACGATGTAGGCCTATAATAATGCAATTTAAACTCTATGATAACCACGACGGCAATGCGTGCCGACATCGGGGACCGGAAAACATCATGCAGCCGGTTCATAGTTCATTGGATCTCCCTGTATTAGTGAGAAAATAGCAATTAAGTTATTCGTGGGGAGGAAAGATAAAGTTAAATGAGGGAAATTTTCGCAAGGGTTTAGGCCTACTGTTTATTTTAAGAGTGCAAAATTTTATGAATCTATTTTTTTTATTATTGCAATTTCTTCATATAATAGAACGTTGTAAATCCACCACTTTCCAGCTTATGATGCAAGAGAAAGGATTTGAAGATCAATGATCCTAGCAAGTTGGGTTCGGTGTAGTAAGGTAACAACACACACCAAAATAGGTAAAGGAAAGCCGCGTGGAATGGAGATAACATCTCATTATGCATAAGGCACAAAGCAAACGATCATATTAATCATCATAGCATATGCCCAATTGAATGCATAGGCTACAGCCCGTGATTACACGTCACAACCACACATGACGATATCCCAATTAATGATAAGTTGCACCCACCACAAAATGTTCAGATTCGAATGTTCAGCATCACTAATCTTCAAACAGAGCAACTATCACAAACCCTGGTCACAAACATACAGTTATCGCTTCTCCAAATTACTCTTCATTGTTATGTCTCTCAATTATTCCCATTGCCAATTATCCTCTGATAGAGAGTGTTAGTTATGTCAATCAATTCAAACAAAGAAAGCATACTAGCGTAAATGGAAGAATAAAAAATATAAGAAATAATCAGACAAAGCAAGAAGAAAATTAATTGAAATGAGAATAAGAAAATGAACTGAAATTTACCAAATTTTTACTCTGAAATAAACAGAAGTAAATATACTTTAACATACAGATTCAGTCGCTTGAATAATTATTTATTGTCACAAAAACTGCAAGTACTCCCAATTTTGAAAGGAGTAGCCAATTAAAACAACATTTAATTGTCCATATACAGAGAATGTTCAGATCACGATTTCCAGACAATGCAAAATAGTTCATAAAGAAGAAGAGAACGCGGAAGATTTACGAAAAGATTGAGAACTCAGTCTTCAACATTAACCCATAACCCTTATTTCCCTGTAACAATGACGATAATGATAGAGATGGTAATATAAGGATTCGTTATTGTTCCTACGAGCAACCAAGTTGGGGCTTTATTGGGCTTAATGAATGATTTTTACTAAATATTTTTTTTTTCTAGTTAAAGAACGAATAAAATTGTATTGCTGAGAGAATGAATCTTTATTGGTTATGTACATTAGATTAAAGAACTTGTAACTGCAACTGTTATTTACATAAATATGTATTGCATATGCATATACCGTACACAGTTGGAAAATTTATTTTCCTGCAACAATTTAGATTGCAGTAAAATTGTAATTTTTTTTATCTGATTAACAGACAAATTAAATTGCGGATGTCAGGAAAATTGATTTCGTATTTTCATTAAAGGCTATAATTTATCATAAAAGTAAAATAGGCTAAATAAAGTGATTATAAAAAAATAATAATTCAGGATATGTGTGTATTCCACACTTACATGCCTATACAATACACATTTGGACATACTAACTTAACTTGCTTTTTCAGTATTTGCTGTAACAAATAATCATAATATAATTTAACTGCAACTGTTACTACTTACCTGTCAACACTTAGTCTATCAATACAATGATTAGCTTACCTTTCACGTCAAACAATAAAAGTTTAGACATTTTGGGGAAATTAAAAACCTACAAAATTAGTAGCGTTAGTTGTGATTTAAAATTTTGTCGACGGATATAATCAATTACAAATATTGGCTTTCAATCCCTGAAGAAGGTAACCGAGCGTGTTGCCGAAAACTTGGAGTGTGTTTGACTCATCGGGTGATTTCCCAAGAATTTGTAATTATAATTGGTACTTTTTTTTGCTCTATATCTCTATGTAGTAATTATAGAGCAGCATTGGAAACTCAAAACTTTCTTCGTAACGAAGATGCTGATGAATCATCGACAATTTATTCAGTCGCACAGATCTTAAAATGGATATAATTTCCTCGGCACGGCTTCTCATATCAATCCCCGTAGAGTCATGCTTGGCCCTTTTAAATAAAGCTCTCTTACTCCATGGAAGTACAATGAATGTCACATAACTATGTTTTTGGGCTGCTGTCTCTAATCCTATAACAGAATCTCCCCTTAAAAGTTGCACATATGCGATGAGTGTGTTGTATATATAATCCCATACAGAAAAGAATCAAATTGCATATCAAAATATTGGATTTCAATTCAAAACTCGTTTTTCTTCTGGGGATGAGTGACCGAGCCACCATTTGTCAACGAATTGACAGGCCGTCCTTCTCGGCGTAGTATAAAAAGCTAATTCTCTCTTCCCCTCGACTCTTCCTTTCAATTCGCGGTCCTCATCCCCTGAAACTTTACCCTCCGTCGAGTCACAACCAAATAAACACAGGAATCGACTTGCACAAATCTACACTCGTTTCCGCGTCCGCTATCCTATCGGATTTATTGACCCGTGTAGTCATTTTATTATCAACACTTTATCAGTCCCCCCGACCTATTTGTTTTGTTTTGTTTTTTGTTTTTAATTTCAATGTTAACTTAGAGTAGGATTACCTCCACAAAGTCTCTGGGTTTTTACGTATATACCTTAGGAGCGAGTCTCACCATTCGTAGAGTTCCTGCCTAGGGGAGGTAGCTGCACCCTGATTGGCTATCCCACTCCACGTGTTGTCTGTCTCTGTCTCTGCGGCATTATCCCTCCACTCAACTATTACAGTATTTTCTACCACTGGCAACATGCAGCATGATCTTTACTCTCTGCCCAGCAGTAGCTCACTGATCTTACGCGCAGCGAATCCGCGCATCTTGGTAACGAGACGTAACGAGAAGCTCGCTGGCTGGGTTAGTCTTCAAGACCAGAGACTTTGTGTGAGTAATCCTACTCTAACTTATGTAGGCTACTCCAGTGAAGGAATGTGGGATCTAGACTCACGACGAAGTCAATATAGCTTGCTAATCTTTAAGAACTGTCTGCTGAGACCTATTCTCATATCGCACTTCAATCTTTCCCTTTAACACTCGAACTTGTTTATTCACCAAATTTTCAAAAATATTCAAAGAGGTGATGGCTAGCAAAAAATGTTACTTACAGTTGCTGGGATCTGCACTTTAATGTGAAACTCATCTTCTGTATGCCCTCTAATCACTTAAAATAGTTACGGATGAAGACAGCTGTCACCCATCCACGCTCTGTCCTAAGAGAACGTAACGTAGCCTAATACAGTAACCAGCCTAATCAACCCTTCGTAGGAGTACGAATTATTCCTTCGTAGGAATTATGCAATTAGTAAGGCTGATATGAATGTAAAATGAATAAGCTTTTATTTTCTTGTGTTTATTTATTTTTTTTAATTTATCTCCTAAGGAATTAATTTGCCAAAAGGAAAACCAAAATAATTAACTAAGAAAATTCTTTTTTAGATTCCATACAGGCTGCCAAATATCACGGTTTTCTTTTTGGGATGAAAGAGATAAAACTGTAAATGTAGGCCAAACGATATTTTGTACCATCACAGTGTCTTCAAAGAAGGCATCCAGTGGGACTTTTTAATGGGAGGATTTTGCTTTGAAAATGAAATACATAGCTTACGAAGTATAGACATTAAATGTAATAGGCTATCAGAGGAAAGGACATTTTGAACAGAGTATTAATGTCTAAGAACGAAGCAGTTATCTTAATTCTAACCGTCTACAAGTGAAGTTGAAAGATGAAGCAGCGAACATATTGCGAATTGTTCGGAGAAAGAAACAAAAGATTAGACAACATTAATTAAACGAAAAATAAACTGCGTAAAATTTGTTGCACAAACTTCTTCACATGGGCCTATAACACATAGGCTACATGTTAAGAACTGTATTATTGACCAGTATGTATCATTCAAAAAATTAATGTATAACCTCCAGGTTAAATAGATTTAAGAATCTTACCGAAGTTTTTCATATATTTTACTTGTAGCATCACACATGTTAACTGAATAAATATTGCTCCGACTGTTAAATAGATTTATATTTCCTGGTCTGCTGTAATTATTGCTATCTTTATGTGATGTTTTCATCGATCAATATAGTACAATATCTGTATAGGCCTACTTTTATTTATTTATTTTTTAAATTCAGGTTTGTTCAAGAAAATATAGTACTCTAAATTTAAGCCTACCCTTTTCTAATATATCCATTACTAAAAGTGTACTTATTATTAATATTACTATTATTATTACATAACTTATTTTGCATGTTTGCATATACTGTACCAGGATTCTCTATAATTCATACGTAATAATTCATACGTATGCATCTATTTGTATTGTTCAGAGATTTTTTTATTACTTCTGATATTAAGTTTAAACTATTACAATATCCGGTGACATAGCGGCGATGAATTATGAAAAGTAAACAAGACCTATGAATCCGGCGTTTGCCTTTTCCAATGAGAAAATCATGACAAACCAAAATCAATTGGCCGGCCACTAGGTTTGATTTGAACCCAGGATCCCCTCGGTCTGATATGTTTTGGTGTATTAATTACTACTGAGATATAATCACTGGATTTGACAACAGTAAATAGAATACAGTTTTCAAAAGAATATCAGTAATATTTTAATAAATTAATATTTGTTCTGACATTCGCATTTAAGTATATATTTTTTCATTTATTTATACTCCTTTTAGCTATGAGGCCATATCATGAGTTTGGGATCTGTTTCTTTACAGTAAGGTAGGCCATGGAATTATTGATTGTCAATTATTTCTGTTGTCGGTGTAATTTATGGATTCAATTTCAACTGATATTACTTTAAATGGATATGATTCAGAAATGGTGAGGATGATTCATGGTATGTAACAATCCAATTCGGCATTTGCTGGCCATGGGATTTTAACCTGGATCTCCCGAATGCGAGTCCAAGACGTTACCATCTCGGCCATCTCGCTTGGTAATGTAAGTCTTATTTATTTCGTTTTTATCGTTATACCTATTAATTTTACAAATAAATTAGTTTCACAAAAGACATTCATTTTAATTTTCTCTACAACTTTACTGTGCTAAATTTTCCTGTGTCGCCTACTATAATGGCAACAACATACAAAAATTTGAAAATGGATATGAGTAAAGTACCCTTTTAGTCAACTTTACAGAAAAACGGATATAAACATTTTTTTAGTCATAGCTTTTAATTTTACATTTTTATTAAAATCGTTAGAGCCATTTTTAAATCAATTTTTTTTAAGATTTTCATGAAAATCATGAATATTTCAGTTATAAAAACCAAATTCTGGGCGTTTCAGTAAATTCAGTAACGTCCTTAAATATAAAAAAAGAAGTACAAAAGTGTCAGAAAAACAGACAAACAGACAGATGTCGTTCAGAAAAACAATTTTTTTCGCTTTCTAGGCATCGTGAAACAAGTTTCCCTGTGTTATCTCGATTTAGGATTTTTTTTATCATGATCGCAATACTTCCTCTATGCTACCTACATCTGAGAAAGTAAAATATGTCAAATAATACTTTCTTACTTAGCACCCTAGTAATAAAATGTCACAACACTGAACGTTATTGTATTCTTTTAGCTTCAACCATTTTTATGTTTTAACATGAACCCTTATTCTGGACCAGGATGCCAGTGTGGGGAGATAGGCTAGGCTCCCCTAACAGCTCAGAATGTTTGCACAATTGCCACGTCATTATACACAAGCATTGCAAAGCAATATATTATTCCATCTATCAGAAACACGTGGCTTAATTCCTCTATACTCCGAACATAGTTAAGAAGGAAGCTCTACACACAATAGGAATATCTCAAACATTCCATGTCATGCATTGCTTAAAAAAACAATAAATTTGTTTTAAAATGAGACCATAATCCGTGGGGGTTTCTGATGTACTTTCGCAAGTTCCATTTTTTAGATTCCAATTTTAATGATTTATGACTCCTAAATTTTATTTTTAACAATCCAAAATGAATTTGCTTCAATACACAGAATTATATAGAGGAAACTGTGGTAATTAGGCAATAAGGGTAATGTGGCATTGACTTGCCGGTAAATTTATTTGCAACTTATCAAAGTCTACTTTCAATGTTTTAATTCACTATCATACGAGTACAGACCCCATCACACGATACAGATTTTTTGTACAAGAGCAGTGCACATGGGTTGGAATTTAAAAAAAAATCGTTGGAATTTATAGCAGTTTACAGATTTAGCAATTTAATATTGAATTAAGTCTATTCTTTTATTCGCCAAAAAAGTAATTCATGTTTCCAGTCATGGATATGACCATGCGGTACACCGAAGTACTAGGCCTATGTTAAATTGTGAACTGTAAAAAACACGTTTCATTGGTTCAGTGTGCCAGAGAGATACTTAAAATTAAATATGGATAATATGGTGTGCAGAAATGACAGGGGAACGAGATGAGGCTATGGTGCAAACAAGAGAACATGCTTTCTCCATCTTAAACTTTTGCTTCTGATAATACTCCCACATTTGAATGGGTCTTCTTTTGTAACATCCTAGAATGACAAACGGAATTCGGACTGTCGCTTTTCTATGGCTATACTCTTCTTATGGGGTCAATCGCCATATTATCCTAAAGAACGGTCAATTTATCAGAATATGTTTTGAGTAGTAAATTAGCTAGGCTAAATAATGAGTTTGTTAATTTTTTAGTTTCAAAGTTTGGTATAAATTTATTTAAGTACAATTTTAAATTACATTGTGCTATTATTTTACTGTATGAAGGGTATATATATATATAAACTTTACTGACACATTTCCCAAGTCTCCCTAACGTAAATTACTGCTGTGTATACAAGGGCTGTCAATAGATTAAGGAACGTGTTTCCGTTGTTTCATAATTCATTTAACGTGATTTTTCATTTCAGTTTCTGATACCGAAATATTCTTCTCCATTTTAAATAAGTTAATGAAAATTGAATTGATTCCTACCTATTTTTTTTTTTTTCAAATTTGTTTAATCTGGACCAAAATGATAGCCAAGTTTAGTAAACTGAAAGTGAGCAGAAAATAAGTATCGACTTTCATCTAATTTGTGCAGAAACTTGTTTCGAGAGATGTAGGATAGATCAAAACCCACTTGCTTCTAATATTATATTATATCTAATATTATATTGCTTACGTTACATTTCCAATTATGCTTAAGCACTGTGACTCTAAAATATTAATATATGTTTCAAGATGATTCATGCATATTTATTAGTTCGAATTTCTAAGTACCCGGATCAACTTTCGTACAGTTAGTGACGACTTCCTGCCTTCATTTTCAAGTAACGGAATATTTACTGCAAGTTCTTTATCTTAATAATATAAAATAGCAGATCTCACAGTATTATTCCGTGCTCGGTTATGTTTTTATTCTTCGATATCAGTAAAGTCTGAAGTCAGGGGTTAGAATACAACGGATTATTATTGACAAAGAAGCTACATGTTTCGGCCAGCAAATACAGTGGGCACTAATGTAACCCTGCCCTATCATCCCTCTTTGTGTTCCCCTTACCACCCTTCTACTGTAAGAGACTGGAGGAAAAAGGAGTAGGAGGGGATGGGTAATATTGAAGTCAGAAAAGAGGGTGGTTTAACTTTACATATTCCTGTAAAAATGTCAGCTGATGGTTTTCCAGCATTTTTCCCGATAAATGCAGCATCAGCTACTATTGAAGAGCAGCTTGGAACACAGATATAATTTGATGCGGACTCCGAGTGTGTTTTTTATGCTATGCAAAATAGATCTTCCATACGCTTATGTGTACCAAGTGGTGGTGGAAGGAAACTTAAAAAATGGTTCAAACTGTCAGAAACAAAAGACCATCTCAACTGATACTCTGGTTCGCTACATACTAAACCCCGCATTTTCTTTCTTAAGAGGGTATTAATTCCTTCGAAATACATTTTCCTTGAATAAATGGAGATGGATGACCTCTCGACGACAGTAACATCCAGAAATATTAATAAAGAATGGATACCGTAAATTATTTTGCATTTTAAGTAATACCATTGGGCTTCTAAGCAACTCTCTGTAGGCCTATTTTTATTTTAACAATAAACTACCAGTCGGATAAAATATCCATGCAAATAACAAAGATCCCTATTATGTGATCATTTTTACTCTCGGATCAATTTCCATTTCAGAATTTTAAATTGTAAATTTTATCTACATTTTCGGTTGTGTGTAATTTGAGTAACTTCATTTCTGTGAACAGTTTCTCGAGCTTCCGATCGGATGACTGGGTCTGTATCCGAGCTTTCGGCAGCAAGCTCTGCTGCCATTCTCAGGGAGAAGTGGACTGTAATTATGTCGTGTACACCTTCCTTCCATTTTCTTATTTTCTTCATAGTCCTTCGTCATTTACACTTTATGTAATTAAAATTATTAATATTATTTTTGGATCATCAAGTGCAGACAGATTTTGGAATGTGAAATGGTTCTGTTTCAAGAAATTATGTCATGCATGCTTTTATAATAAACTGATCAAACGGCTAAGTAATCCCTCAATGCGACAAAGGTCTTGCCCATCGAAAGGGCCGACATACGAAAAAAAAATTATTACGGAAATGTCACCTGCTAACCTAAATACAAATGGTGCATTGAACGCTAATTGAACCAGAGTAACCGACTAGCTGAGGGCCGCCACTTTATTGATTAACCTATACGTTATACCAGAAATGTTAATCAATAGATTAATCAATGCAATAGTAAAAAATTGTGGGTATTTAGTGAAATGGTTCTGGGGTCCATATGCACTGCTACTTAGTATTTTCTTAAGCAACGAGTGAAGAACTTGTTTCACAGCCCAACAAAAAAACTGATATTACACTCACATAACTAGCAATATCCTAAGCATGGGCAATATAAATTAGTCATTTCACAAGGGAACGCATAGTATGTTCAGCATCAAGCAATGATGTATTGTTCGCCATGTAAAACAAAACTGCTTTTATGCAAACGAAGGCTGATTTATAATTACCCTTCAGAGATTTTTGCGAGAAAAAAAATTTCAAATAAATGTTTCAACTCTTAGCGTAAGCACCTCATGTACAAAATTCAAACAAAATTGTGCCAGCCGTTTTGGAGAAAATTTTGAAATCGAAATTTTCTACGTCGCCAATCTTTGGGTCATATCCCCCGAAAATATCTAACCCAAATACTAACTTTTGTTTTACGCGTTTTTTGTTCTTGAGCAGTTTTGTTTACAGGTGCACAGAGAAACATACACACAAACACTTCTCTGTAAAATGTATTTTTGTAAAATTGTATTGTACGTCCTCACTTTTGTCAACGTTATTTTTTTACACCATAAATAACCGTAGAAATGTCATTGGGACATTCAGGGTAGGTGTAAAACAACTATTCTCAAGGGACGTGTCATATAGGCGGTTTATTTACTGAAAGTGTTTAACGTCGGGGCTATTAAACATACTAGTGCAGTCATTGGAACAAGAGAACGGACAATAAACAAACAATCTTTACTATTCAATCTCTAGTTCTCTCCTCGTGGTTTGGCTGGCTTGGAAATTAACTTAGGGCAAGCAGACGGTTTATAGGAAGACAACAGCATGGCGGAGAGGGTTAAAGTGTACATAAAATCCCGAGCAACGTGAAATAAAAGGCAATGCGGTGTGATGTTTGTAACTATAAAAGCTTATATAAAACCATGAAGTGACTAATACGCTCTTTAACCACCGCTTCCTTCAGACTTCTTAAAATGTCACTTCCAATAAGTACGACTCGGGGACAGGTGCCCATTAGCATTTATCATCTGCTTCATCAGATTCTCTTAGCTTTATAAGTCTAGGATTCCTGAGATACCGTACAAGTCTGTAATAACTATGTCACATTTCCAATTAGCCTACTATAAAAGTATGTACAGTATAGACTATATACTGAATATCGTTTTACTACTACCTCGCAGTTTTACTGTTAACTGATAGAAAACTGTACGATTGGATGTAATTAAATGTAAACTCACTTATGAACTTACGAAGTGATTCGGTAACTATTTCATAATTGAACGTGTCATTGCAGAAAGATACCGAAGTCACTTGAAGCAAAGATTTAAGAAAAAAAACTGTGTAGATCGATAGCTTAGATACCTTTCTGCAGTGCAGGATTTTGAGTATAGGATTTGTCACACCTTTAGATATTAATGTCTTAGGTACATTTTGTTTATGTGGATGGATACCGACAGTGATCATAGTTCAATTTTCCACATATTCACATACTTCTGTGTAACTGAGAAACTTTCTTTCGTGGCATTGTTATATTGTTATTTTTTAAAACTGTTACAGTTTTTAAAACTATGCAAACATAGGTTTTCAACTGTTCAAGTGCTTCTTTTGTTTTGGGGATTCTCAGTCAAATATATCCATAATTGGAGAGTATTTAGGTCATTGAATTTTATATAGTCCACCGCTGTGGCTCAGGGGGTTTTCCCTCACCTATGTGAGGGGTTTTCCCTCACCTATGAGACAAATGTCAGGTAACTTTAGGCCCTTGTGGTCCCCGGATATCATACAGTATGGCCGCCATTATCATCTTCATCCTCATCCTCGCCTTGTTCTGAGTGAGTGTGTGTGTGAATGGTGTGTATCGTCCTAGGTGTTCGTATTGTCTCGGAGGTGGCCCCGGCATTGGGCTGATCACTCATCCGGGGAGGCCCTCCATGTCCTTGTCTGGTCAAAAAAGTATGTATGTGATCCAAAGGTAATCCCTCTCCCGACAGGTCGCGGCCCTGTAATTCCCGGGCGGCTTGGGTCGCTTAAATCCTAAAAGGGAGAGGTAAAACTACGAAAAAGAAAGAAAGAAAGAATTTTATATAACGAAATATAACAATAAGCAACAAACTTACATCTTATGCGGATTCAAATAAATATGTGGACGAAAAACCACTAGGATTTGATAAAACTTCACAAGCCCTATTAATTTTTATCCACTGATCTATATTTACACTTGTTTGGAAGTGACAAACACGAAAAATAAGCCTACAAAAATTTAAATGCATTACACAACAAAGCCACTTAACACCATACAATGAATATGAAACATGATATCTCAATGTTTATTATTTAATTGCTACAAGATGAAGTTATAGAATATTATCAGAATCTGCAGCATATTCTAGATATAAGTTTTGAAACCAAAGCAAAGAAGAAAACGTTTTATAGCATTAATTTTGAAACTTCTGTAAACAAACCTTGCTTATTGCATTTTCAACACACCTGAATATTATTTCCATGGCAGATTCTCAATCAAGTAGAGTTTATATCACTGAGAAATTAAACGTTGGATTTAACCTAATTTATGAACCCATTGAACATGTTTCCTCAGCTTGCTCACAATACATTTCATTCATTTTACTTGCTCTCATATTAGACTATAACCTCAGATTTGATTACGACAGGTAACTTAATGTTTATATTAAATATTTTTAAAAAGTTCCGCCTTAACCCTTAACATAAAACTCCACTCAAATCAGCATTTATATGACAGACACAAATATAAAATATTGTTGTCAAATAGAAAGGTCACAATTATGAAGATTAAAATATTTAATATTATAACCCTTAGCTGGAGAAAATGAAGTTTCTTAATTACTGTTTACATTGTTTAATAAATGATATGGAAGGGAGAAATGAATATAGAGTACATGCTGCATATTCACAAACAATTCAAAAATCATCTATTTTATCACCTTAGATCTTGAGTAAGTTCAAAACGGAAACCGGAAGTTTACATGACAACTAGTAACTTTCTACAGTATTACGTATAAGAAAGTATCAATAAGGACTTGGGAAATCCAATTAGTGAATGGACAGAAATTTGTTAAAGGCTTTTTGTAAACACCCTGCAGTAAATTCAATCCGTAGTTTCTGACGTCGCGTGACAATGGAAATAAAATCCCTCCCGCATCATCACGACAAAAGCAACACTATTACTGCTCCCGTGCTATATGCAACCCAATACACAACGATACATTAAACTATCAAAAAGTCCATCTTCGTAAATCTCCAAGCACACAAGAAACAACAAAAGATTTGGTGTGCGGTTTTCCGTTCTAAGGCTGACATTCATTGTTCACGATAAAATTACTGTACATTTATCTTGGCACAAACAAACGAGAAGCTCCCGCAGGCAGAGTAAGCTACATGTGTAAACGACATTCTGGATTTAGAGTAAAGGTGACTTCTTCTTAAGGTCACGTAGAATGTGTATGGGTACGCTTTGAAATCAATATATTGTTAACACTGTACTATATTTTAACGTAAATTCCATAACTTCGGTATTAAATTTGGCATTAGCTTGTTTTAATTTAAAAGATGTTAGCAAAATTGTTTTAATCTTTTCACGTCGTGAAAGAAATATACATTCTTTCAACAGCGCAGGGAACTACCGGAATTACACAGTTGTTGCAAGTAAAAGTGTGGAAAATCAATCTGAAATTAATATTTCTCCACGTACGATCTAAATTATTCTCACAGAGTTTGTTATGTACAGTTTCACGTGCCATATCCTTGAAGGTTTCCTGGAGTCTTTGTATTTGAAACCGATACTTCTGAATCTGCAAATCAGACGCGTTATCATTTCACTACAGTTGGAATTCAACATTTTAAGTTATAAGAAAATTCCTTCAGACCACAGATACTGTATGATAGAAAAAAAAACCTTGTAAGTACAGTATATTTATTTAAATTTTGCTGCTATACTAGATAAAGTAGTTAACTTACAAAAGGAAAATACTTAGTCGAATTACATTTTAGTGGTTTTAATTTGGAACAAATGTTATTATGTGAGTATTAAATCACTGGCATTAACGTTTCCTTGGCAATGCTTATAATAATTATATTATACACAATTATGTACAACCTAACTGGAAATGTCATCTAGTAGTGAACTGACTTCCTGTTTCCCCAGTTATGACATTTATTACATTTATGTGTGCTTAAATGCAACAGTTCCGTGTCTGTAGATTTACAGACATGTAAAAGGACATCATATGTCTTTCAAACAGGCTAGGTAGTATTTCTAAAATATTTCTTACATTTTTGTATTTTGTAATTTATACATATTTTGGCGTCTCCGCAATTCCAGCGGGCACTTAATCTTCAACTATGAAATCTATTTCAAATAACTAATTATAAGACTTAGGGAAATTCAATATACATAACAACACTGTAATTATAAGTGGAATGTCTTTGATGGTGCGTAGCGGCGAGGCTACTTATTTGCATAATGATGGTAGTGGTGAAGAATGAAGAAGAAAACCTGTGGATAATTTATTTGGAAGCTCAGCCGCTAATGTTTTATATACGAATGTGGTAAGGTTATTACCAATGTATGTTGTGTATTTCCTTTGACAGTTGTTAAATATATTTTTGAAGATAATTGGCTGCCTTTTTGTTGAGGTTAAATCCTCCATTCTCGATAGTAAATTCAATTTTATGTAGGTTTAACGTCTCTATTTGACATTTCAGGGAGACCTCATATTACAATTTTAAAAACTCGATCCTTTTTTATATTTTCTTAGGAATGTTTGAAGTTTCTTAGAATTGAAGAATATTTGTATAGTTGTACGAGTAAAGGATATGTGTCAGTACGAAAATTTATAAAGTTCCATTTATTTTCAATGAATACTGTATGTAAGTTACTCAAAACTTGTACACTAATCAGTAGGCCATAATTCCGAGGGATGAATGCATCATGAAAAATACAAATCTACCCCACCTTATGTCTATAACCTAAGGAATTGAAGACCTATCCCCACATGCCTCCGAGTATTTTTAGGCAGGAAGGCATGGAATGGTGTGCATTCAGACTCGTGAGGAGAACTTATGAGCTGCTTGAATTGTTTGGTTTAAAACAATCAATAACGTCAAAGTAGTTGGCATGCTGACCACATGTATCCAATCCAGCCATCTTTCAATGAAGTCGAAGTAAATGATGTAACAGTTGCATGATAGGGTCTGTCCTTTCATAGGACGTAGCGACACTGTGTTACTGGAGTATGGTTGTTTTAGGACAACGCTAGTATAAAAAATTATTGTTAACCTTATTAATATTTGATATAGGCATATTTAAATATAGGCTATTATAATATAGGCCTATTTGAAACGCCTGTCTCTTTACTTCAAGCAAGGTAAATAATTCCAAGCCTTGAAAAGTTGTGAGGGAAAATATGCGAGTTCTTAAGAATCTTCTGCTGTCGCAAAGGATCCGCATAATACTTGCTTTATTAGATAAACCACCAACAGTTACATAAGACTGTCGGAAATGCCACATATAACGAAAACTGTCAGAGATTCCAATATATCAAAGGATGCATCAAGGCTCTGTATATGGTAATAAATCCTTATTGGAAGTGATAATACCTTAGCAATACATTTTTAGTCATCTAGAGCATGTCTGGTTGATATCTTATGTATTCTAAATCTAATATAGCCTGTATCACACGAATGACAAATAGAAGATGCAAATGTAAGTCATATTACTGGCTCAAAACCAAATTAAGAGAGTAATCACTAGGAAAACGAAAGAAGGAATAACATTAAGCTACCACAAAGCGTGCCTTAAAAACTGTATATTAGGTATTTTTTAAAAACTCCTTACGATTGCTATCTCTCATCCATTCACGTTATGGCACATATTTTTGTAGTGTTTAATTAACTGTTAGTATGAAATGCATGCCAGGAGAGCAGCTGATACACAGCCACGATAATTTGTTTAAAGAACTTCGCATGTTTCTGGACAACTCGATCACGGGTAATGGTGATGCAACACCCCAGTATTAAGGAAAGAATATAACAACTTCATTAAACAGTACAGCAAAAGATTTAAGATAAAAAGAACATTTACAGCAGGAATCCCAGTCATATACATAAAATTTGTCGTTTTATGTATGTTATTCTTAATTATGTATAGACCCATTTGCAAATTTGTGAAAATAAGTTATATTAAATTCAGTTCCATCACATGAATGAAGTCATTAAATTTCCTCTGAAAATAATATTAGGCCTAATGGTTACTATTTGAAATATTATGTTTTGAATGTTACCTATTCAACTTACTGTAATAGCGTCGTATCTTTTCTGAAATAACAATAAATAGGCTACGTAATTTTATTCTTTTTATGTATATAAAGTAACTTAATTTTAAAGAAGTTCTTTCATTCTACTATCTTATATTACGTGGGTACTAATTCGGATATTACGGGTTTGATCAAGATGTCTAGTGTTTTCAAAACAAATATTTTTGGATATTTATTAAATTGTTTCTAAAGACAATTTTAAAAATATGAATTAAGGTCACTATGATAACAATCATACTGACAATAATAATAATAATAATAATAATAATAATAATAATAATAATAATAATAATAATAATAATAATAATAATAATAAGGTAAACTGATGTAACGAAAGTGCCAGAATGTTTTTGTCGAATCAATTATAATTGCAATTACGATAAGCAGAAAATAAGTTTTTTTAATCAGATTAAAATCATTCAGCATCAGCAGAACTTCAGATTTGTGATATCTTGACAATCGCAGACTCATATAAAAATTTAAAAGAAAAAATTAAAAAAAGACCAATGTCTAATTGGCCAGCTCCGGGATTTCAACCAGAGACCTCGAGAATACGACTCCAAGACGTTACCATTTCGACCAGTTCGCTCAGTTTAACGGTCTAGTTTGATAAGCATATGTGAAGTTAGTGTTATTTGTCAAAGCTAAATGTATTGCAACTTGAAATTCTTAAAATATGTCAACATTTCAAAAATTCAGTGGCAAAGAAGTCCGCTAATTATTTCACAGTAATATACCTTCTGTGTATAACTGTATTCATGTAGTACTCAGTTTCAACTTGATCAACGAAATAAACAAACATCTGACTGCCTTGGAGTCAAAGCCCTCAATGATTAGAAATGCGGCATTGTAATATAGACATGATTTAAATAAACATGTGACTTTTAATTGGTTGTTACTCTTGTACCGGCCAATTGATTTGATCCAAAATAAACAGGCTACTTGCCATGGACATTATACCATTGCCATAAATGCGTATACCAAGTTTCATGAAAATCCGATAAAGCGTGTTTGAGTTATTGTGCTTTTCTCATATATAACCATATAAATGCACTTAATTGGGCATTATTCCGATACCGGCCAACCGCTTTGGTCTAATATCAATAGGCTTCTTCCCATGGACATTATAAATGCGTAAACCAAGTTTCATTAAAAACTGATAAAGCGTATTTTAGTTATTGCGCATACAGACACACGAACTGACGGACAGACAGATATTTTCCCGTCCCCCACACAATATCATAAAGTACCATACTGGCACTTAATAATAATAACAACAACAATCGTAATAACACACCGATGTTTAATAAACCTATGGAGACAGCGGATCCTTGCTTTAGCAAGACAATTAGAAAAACCTTAAACTAGTTTTCAAGAAATTTCATGAAGTTGTAATTTCAACGAGAATGAGTATAAGCATTAAAAAGGAATATAAAAAATAGTGTAATGGCAACTCTCATAACTAGACTTCGGATTTTAGGTAAAAACCCATTGTAATCCTTAAGTGATATATGGACGAAAACTTGTATATGCATGTTTCATAAGTGACTATGCCTAAAACTGATACTTTTATAGGACCTATAACAACCTATTTTTACGTTAGAGCCTAATATTGCCTTTTTGCTTCTTTTTCCTCTAAAGTTCAAAATAAGTTATTTTTTGTTATAAATTCTAGCATTTATTTTCAGTTCGTACTAAATTTTTAGCTCGGAATGTGCAGTACATGACACATTTATGACGTGGTTAAATAGTAAGGAATGTTTCGTCTTTAGTAGAAAAATTCCTTGGAATCCCCAAGAAAATGCAGTGTTTTTCTCCCGACTCCCACATCCAGTTAAAAAAAATAGTAGTTCCCTGAATCACTGAGGGATACAACGGGTTGAATATGCTAGCGTGCGTAGCTTCTGGGCGCAGAGATTAGGTTTTCACTGTTATGGTAGTAATACAGGCCTTAGTATAGTGGAGACTACTTCTACATATACAACTTTCTTCAAAGCAATGCCGACAGACCCTTATAATCCGCAGTAAATAACTTGAAATGAGGGTGTCTTGGACAATAGAGTTGTATATTCTGGATTTTCAGCGTGTTTTCTTGGGCGTTGAATTTGCCTGACAGCCAATAGAATTTCGTGTGCAACCAATCAGTGCTCATTTCTGAATTTTTGACATTTTAGCTATGACTCCACGTGGGGCACCAGACGATTGCCGTTCAGTCATTACCATACCACTCCTTAAGTGCCAGACAATGGCTTAATCCTCAAAGTATCCCGACTGTCTACATAGGTCTAGCCTCCACTATACTAGGGTCTATATAATTCTGTGTGCCATAGGCCTATATTTGTGTTTTATCATGATTATTGATTAATGGTGACTTCAATAAATATAATATTATGCATTGCAATTGAAATATTTCAGAAAATTGGCAACTTAACGATTTTATAAGAGACTATTTTACGATTTTTAGAGCCTATTTTATGTACCTAAAACAGCATTTTTAGCGACCTAAAAGTCCGAAGTCTACTCATAACCCAAGTAACCTATGAGAAAACTTCAGCTTTGAATGTTTAATTTTTTTAAATGCAGGATTTGTTGTCTTCTTTTGACTAATTACTTTCTGCACACACTTCTTTCGGAGAATGGAAATAATTACAGGATCTCACAACTCCGAATGTTCAGTAGTCAGGACGCTAACGAAGCATTAAGTTCTTTAATTATCACTCGCTTTATAGTATCGTAAACCCGACACTCATGCTCATAACCTTATAAATATAAAGTCTTCCTTTCTTTGTGAAACAACTTTTATAATCTTTAACAAATCATTTTACTCAAATTTATCTGTAGCAAATTAAAATCCCTTAATCAAAGAGAGGTGCGTGCAGTTATTAAGTGCCAGTATGGTACTTTATGAGATTGTGTGGGGGACGAAAAAATGTCTGTCCGTCTGTCTGTCTGTCCGTCCGTCTGTCCGTGCGTCTGTACGCACCATAACTCAAGTACGCTTTTTCGGATTTTCATGAAACTTGGTATAAACATTCATAATGTCGATGGGAAGAACCCTATTGATATTGAACCAAATCGGTTCACCGGTACCGGAGTAATGCCCAATTTAGTGCCTATTTTAATAGATTATCACTCAAATACGCTGTAACGGATTTCCATGAAACTTGGTATACCCATTTATGACGTCCATGAGAAGTGCCCTATTGAATTTGAACCTAATCTGTTGACCGGTACCGGAGTAAAACCCAATTTAGTGTACATTTTAAAGACGCGGTAACTCAAATACGCTTTACCGGATTTTTATGAAACTTGGTATACACATTTACAATGTCCATGGGAAGACGTCTATTCATAATGGATAAAATAGGTTGATCTGTTTCGGAGTAATGCTCAATTTAGTGCCTATTTTATGGCAATATACGTATTCGAAAGAATTTATTAAAAAAATGAAAATCAGTTACCTTGACAACATAGCCTATTGTTTTACTGTGATCTTATAAGGCCTTGTAAATTAAAATACAGGTAGCTATGACAAAAAACACTATTGTTCTACATGCTCTTATCCAACTAGACCGTTAAAATGACCCAGGTGGCCGAGATGGTAGACCTTTCTTCTTCCGTAAGCCTTGCTTAATGAATAAATCTGGAGTTTAACTTGGAAATCAATTTAAAAAAAAAAACATATTCTGTATATCATAATTGCAGTCATAACTGATTAAACAAAAACATACTGGCACTTTTTTACATCAGTTTACCTGATTTTATTTATTAGTTATTTCGTAAAAGCTAATTCATTTTATAACAAGGTGCCTTTCTTTTAAGGCTATATCATGAAACCCAAAAATCATATAAAGTAAAAGTCATGTATTCTAAATCCATTATTTTTCATTCTACATAATCTCAAACTAGTGCAGTTCTTAATATACAAATTATATTTTAGGGGGAAAAGAATAGGCCTATACATATATGCCGTAGATAACAAATAAATATAAAGGTCGTTCCTATAATTGCAAGAAATTATTGAGGAAGTAGGAGGACCATTTAGGACGATTATGGAAACTATAGGCCCATAAGTATAATAGCAGTAATGTAAAAAAATGAAACTTTTTAATAAACAAACAAATAACCATGTATTTTGAAAACGATTCAATATTTACACCCTCATAACATGGATTTAGAATGGGGTGTAGTACTACTGAAGATATCCTTGCATTTATTTAAAAATATTATGAAGTTATAGAGACTGGTGTTATAACCCGGTTTTTATACAGATCCAAGGTATTCGATAGTTTCCCATGCCACACTAATTCATAAACTTGTTAAGTGCCAGAATGGTACTTTCTGAGATTGTGTGGTGGACAGGAAAATTTATGTCCGTTTATCTGTCTGTTTGTCCGTGTGCCTGTACGCGCGATACTCAAATATGCTTTATCGGATTTTCATGAAACTTGGCATACGCATTTATAACGTCAATGCGAAGATGCCTCAGTTCTCATGACAACATATGTTTTACAGTGTTCATATACGGCTTTGGAAGTTGCAGTACAGTAAGCTTTGATAAATAACACTACCCACATATTCCTTGACATATGCTTATCAAACTAGACCTTTGTTCTTTCGTAGGCCCTGCTTAATGAATCGATTTGGATCTTAACTCGGAAATCGATAACAAAAATTACTTATTTTATGCATAATTGCAACTATCACAGATTAAACAAAAGCATTCTGGCACTTTGTTACATCAGTTTAACTGATTTTATTTAGTATAGCTTTGGCCAATCCAGCTTAGAACAAAATCTTATTTGAGCAATATGTATCAACATTTTCTCATTAATGATAATGTATCTGATTAGAAATTGGTAGAATATGGTGTTTCGCAGTGCTCTGTCATGGGCCCCATCTTTATAATATATATTTACGACCTTCTCTCTACTGTATGGGAGAACTGTCTAACTACTTATCTTTTTGATGATGACAGTCTAGCTCTTGTATCATGTGATCGAATTGATTGTATTTGTATTGTCAATGCTTCTTCTGATATTACTAAATGGTGTCATGCTAATAATCTATGTCTTAATGCAAGACTGTTGAATTGACCATTAATCTCCATCGCTCCAATAATCTACTAAGGAATCCTGTTAGATTTTTAGGAATATACTGTATATCCAGACTAATTTGGAGTGGCATTCTCACATTGACTATGTTGCTAGGAAAATAAGTAGAGGTCTGAGAATATTCTAGGAGAGACAATCTGTGGTTCATGAATGCATATATATATATATATATATATATATATATATAAGTAGAGGTCTATTAATGATAGCATAGATGTTAAGTCTCTCTTGCTAGTTTATCATGCCCATATGCACAGTCAACTCAGTTATGGAGTCCTGTTATGGGGAAGACATCCTAATGCCAACAAAATCCTCATCTTGCAAAAAAAGAGCAATGAGAATGATCTCTAGAGCATCACCTATAACGTCTGTAAATCACTCTATACAGAACTTAATATACTTACATTGTTATCAGTGTTTTGTTTTGAGCTGCCTTCTTAATATTTGACCACTTGTATAATAAATATTCTACTGTCCTCACCTACTCTACCAGAAATAATGAAAACTTGTATACAAATAAATGTAAATACAGCACTACCCATAAAAGTTTTGAATATCTTGCCCTTAAACTAATTCCTTACCTAACAAAATTAAGAAGTTATCTTATGTTTCATTTAAAAGAACGATTAAATCTAACCTGATGTGCAACATCCCTTTCAGTATCAAGAAATTTTATGACATCGCCTAATGATAAATGTCTATAATGTATATTAATTTTACTTGTGTTTATTGTAATTCGTTGCTAATAAGTTGCATAATGTCTGTGCCAACTAAATATATTCTATTCTAGAAAGTGAAATAGGCTATACTTTTGTTCAGGAATACAAGATTATTTAATATGACGAAATATATACAATGGGACTAACTTCTTTATTTATCTTCCGAAGGCTGTCATGCTGCAAATTCTTGTGCCAAAAAATTTACGAACTTAATGTTTTTATACATTGCGTCTACTAACCACTCACCAGTAAGACTAAGTTATTTGCAAACTAGAATGGTAAGATTTTAAATGATTTTCAAACGCTTTTCCCAAAAAAACACTCCAACGGATAAGTAGCTCTTCAATTCCTGTTTAAATTATTGGCATTATTATTATTATTATTATTATTATTATTATAATTATATATGTAAATACTGTTATCATTATTATTGGTGTTTTTAACCCTAGTGGCTTCTTTGGATATTTTTCTGATCTGTAAATTCGGCGATTCAGATTATAGCCTACCCCAAACATTCTTTGACTTTCTAGTGCTTAGCCTAATTCCGGCAAAGTAGGCTAACCCAGCTTTGAGAGAACAATGAATGAAGTTGTTTGAGAAGATTATTAGAATGGATATTGTTACAAACTGTCGAATAAAGCGATATAGTAGTTATAAAATTATTTCACATTACCACTGCTTAATTGACGTGGTGTGTGTGTGTGTGCATAGTCAATAGGTATTTGTTAAAGTCGAGAATTCGTCTTGTAGCCTATTACATCGATTTGTAGAAAGAATGAAATAAAATATATTACGCTCAAGGCGTTTTACTTTTTGTATTATAAAATTAAGGCAATGGTTAGATGTAGCATAATAATAAATTATCCATATCGATATAAACTTATAACTTACTTATATATAACTTAAAATTACGTAAATATATTCACAACACAACAAGATTATAATAAGTTCAAGTATTTTAGTGTAAAGAAATTTAATTTGGCACATGGCAGCAGCTTATTTCATGCTGCCTGAAGTTAAGCTAATGAGGAAGAAAAGAGAAAGATATTTTTTGTCTTAAAATAATATTTGAACATTTTTTAGACAGACTTTGCCCCTAATCTATTATCGTATGACGTAGAAGGCTCTAGCCTGCCTTTTCTCTTCATTAGTTGTTGTTATCTTTCAATAAAGCAAGTTCTTAGAACAAGAGACATGTGTCTGTTACACATCTACACCCATTTTACGGCTCGTTTCTGTTGCTTTATGGCTTTGCCAATTTGTCTCTCCAAATTAATATATTTTTAATGCTTATTCGTTATGGTTGTGTTATATTTTTATAAGTTTGTTGCGCCCATCTCACACGTGCTCATCAGTCGACAGTCGCTAATGGTTTCTTCCACTCCACCCCATAACAATGTTATATGATTATGAACTGAACTTTATTTTAGTAAGGGGCCGTTCGTATAGCCTATTTAAAGAATTAAAATCATTAACATAATGGTACGTATATCATCATTTCGACACTAACGCATTTCTTCTGTTGTATATGAGTCTGAATAGAAAATTAACATATTCGTATAACCTTGCGCCTGTTATATTTAATATCATAATTTCTGGGGTACTTTAATATAATTCCTTTAAGCAACCTCGTTGAATGAAGCAACGGTGAAATTATAGGCCTACATGGCAGGTGAAAGAGGAGTATCCCGAGAAACCTATTTTGTCTTATACAAATTCCATATAATCACCGAGATTCGATCCCGGATTCCATTGATTTAACCAGGTTATAGACCTAGTATCTGCTCATCTCTAACATATTAAACGAGTACCGAGATAACCCTAGTGTAAAGGCGGCCGATGAATACCGCCTTCAAAGGTCTATGCCCATTTTTTTAAATTTCCGGAGCCCCATGTAAGGGCCAACAAGGCTTGTATTATGTTCCACTTTATGTACTAACCTATACAGTTTTACATTGGTTGAGACACTGACCAAACAACAAGGTCGCATGTTTGTCCCCCGCTGAAATTTTTAGAAATTTGCTGAATCCTACTAGCACTGTGATCAACCCAGTTAAGAGAAATTAGTACGGGGGCAATGCTGAGGCACAGTTCTAGTTTATAGTTTATAGTTTTATAGTTATAAAAGCCTATGTGTACGTACGAAAGTTTTTAATTTTATGGATTAGGAAGCATATAAGAAGAGTTTCTCTTTTGGACAACTTGCTGAAGTAGCTTCAAAAGATAGGACAAATATGTGAATACTAAAATTGTTTTGTGGAAAGTTGTTTAATGATTTTAATTAAAGTGGCTAGACTGGTCAAATTACTATACTGTTTCTAAATAATTTGTAGAGAATCGTTTGAGCAAAATGTTGTGAAGATAATTACTATACTTAAAACATTTCTTTCAGAGAGGCATCCAGCAATGTAATATATCTCTTATGGGATGGCTTCAACCAATTTTCTAAAAGACAAGAGACAAAGCATGCACTTTGCATATTGAGTATTATCTTGTCTGTAAAATGATATTGTACCACTAGGACGATAATTAACATTTTTATGTAATGTTAAATTGTTATGGCTTGAAAATGAGTCATATAGACATAATAACGACGGGATTTATTTATGGCATAAAAATTCATGTACCATCGAAAACCTTTTACAAAACAACATTATTTTCTATGCTCCATTTCATGCAAATCAGTTTACTTATAAACAGCATTTCTAACTAACTTGACTTGGAGGAGCTTTTAAAGTCAACCTCAATGATTTCTGAAGAACCTGATCTCACTTTATACAAAGCATTAGCCGGTGTTTTTAGACAATCACGTTAAATGCACATGTGTGCTATGTTCAGGTTTTTCCTCTTCCCCCCCCCCCAACCGATAATGAATTCAGTAAGGGAGTCTGGGGACTAGGTCTTCACGGCCAGTCATTTGTCGGCTAGAATAATCGTTGGCTGTGGTCACAAGATTAATTAATTTTCCATTCTAAATTCAAATCAGTGTATTTAGTCATTCAGGCGTTTACCCCCGCTCCGTCTTCCCCGTCCTATCTTTGACTCACTCTCACACTCTGTATTTGATTTTAATTGCTTTACTGGGCATACTTGAGTAACTCTCATGACGATACACTAACTTTGTTTGACATTTGTTACACATACGTACGTACACGCATGAGTTGCTGGTGATTTTTAAACGGTATGACACTATAGGAATAGGAAAACACTATAATCAAATACTTTTGTAATTACTGGCCGACACTTCATTATAATTTATTAAGTTATAATAAAGTGTTCATTATAACCTAACCTCAGATGTTACTTGTAAAATCAGCTCTCTATTTACTGACTCCACATTATCATGTAGGCCTACAGTACAGTACGCAAATTTACCCAAAATTATTAATGGCACCATGAGTGAGATGAAAATATATAAAAATACAACTTTATTGAATTCATATCTACATTGCCATTGTATGTAACTGAACAAAAGCCTGATAAGCCCTAATTTAAAAAAAAACACTGGTATAACTTTATAAAGCTTTTATATAGTATAATACAGATATAATAGCGAATTTAATGTATCATAATAATTTAGGCATTTTTTTAGTTATTTTGATTGGTCTGATTATTCTCAATAGGCCTAAAGAGAAAAATCTCTTCTGAAACCTAAATTTATACATTGTTTATGACTATGTAGACTGTCACTAAGTTAAAATAATAACATTAGAAAACAATGAGAAAGGAGAGAGCCGTACTGAAGGCTAAACTGTTTCCTTGTTAATACCTTCTATCCAGCTGTCAAAGCTTATTCATATGCAAAACAAATGCAGGTAACACTACTCAATTCTAATGAATCGTTCAATAAACGAAGTTGATGGTTATATACACATAAACACACACATATGTACATATAAATACATACATACAGAGTGGCAGTAGAAAAATTGAGCAGTAGATCACATTAAATGAGATGTGCCTAATTGAATTGAAAGGTTCTGTTGAATGGCAACATTGGCTCTGCCAGATACCTCTTCCGGGTGGCAATGACCTCTGTCATGCATATAAGAACAAACGCGGGAAGAACACTCTTGCCTCGACGTTGCCTTATCACGCAAAGTAGGGCTATGTGGTTCACGTAATAATCTTCGTATTTGGGATAATAAACTACTTATGGAACAAAGCACGGTTAAAATTTACGGATGATTTCTTTTTTTCGGGTAAAATGGGAATATTATGTATTAGGAGCGTTTGTTTCTACCGAAAGAATAATAACTTATGTTAAAATATCCACAGTTATACCACTTCCAACATCTTTATATACATATATATATATATATCTGTGTTATGAAGTGGTACTATGTTCGATTTGAAAGTGGGAACTACAAAATAACGTATATGAAGAGTCCACTGCAAAAAGGGGGAATGTCACTTTTTTTTCGTTTTGCGTAAAATGAATTTTAAACTTTAAAACCATACCACACTATATTAAACAAAAAGAAGTGGTTCATTTTTTTTTCACATAACTGAACACACATTTCTTTATTGATTCTTAACAAAATGAAGCACTTCATACTCCGTCTTCATTATCAAAATAATTTCTTTGTTAACTGATGTACAAAAATAAATTACAAAAAGGGGGAATGTCAGGTAACTGAACTTCTACAGCATGTTCATTTCTCAGGCTTCTTCCTATGAGGTAGTGCATTGTAATATTTTCTTGCTTGTGGACTACAGAACTACTTTAGTTGTTGCAAATCACTGAACTTTTCCCATGAAATTTGTAACAAATCTGAAACAGAAATACTGTAAGTAATGTTATCACTGCTTATGAGCTGTTCATGGAATCACTAAAATTTAAGTGCAGTAAAGTGATAAAGCTTATCAGGCAGCACAAACTCTCCACTCTGTAGTTGAATATTCTTCTCTTGTGTCATGACTGAAGTTTCCCATAGTCCATTCCATGAAGATCTGTGCTCCACCAGACGAGGATGGTTGAATGAAAAGACAATTTCAGTAATAGGTCTTGTTGCCATCGGACAGGTCTTGCTGAACATCGGAGTCAAGTACAATGTCCAGTTCCTTAGCATAGCTTGATCTACATGTACGACATGGTAAGGAGATGGCTTCATGCGAGCACTCTCAAATACTGCTATTCAGTGTTCTGGCAATTCAGCTGGATATCTTTGGTTAATGAGTGCCATGTTATTAATTACTATATTATGACAAAGAAAAAGTCGGCATTAATCATTGAAGCCACAACAATGAATGGTCAATTACTGCAGTGATGTCAACATTAATGTGATATGCTGAATATGAATACTGTTGCCTAATGCAATGCAGCAAACACATGACATTCCCCTTTCTTGCTCTGTTTTCCTATGACATTCCCCCTTCTTGTGTAGGAGTCAAAACTTTAAACTTCTGTCAGTGAGAGACTATCATCTTTTTTGTAATGCATTAAAGGCTATGTTATTCTACTCCATTTGGTCTATCATAATACACATTTATCTCAGTTTTCACAAAATTTTGACATTCCCCCCTTTTGCAGTGGACTCTTCATATACATATTTGGATAACATAATCATTTAGTTAAAGGCTAACTTAAAACACGCACAAACATAAATGGTGTCGTGCACATCGCCACAGTCGCATTTTCGTGCACATCGGCATAGTATTTTTATCTTCTAATATTATCGTGCTCATCGCCACACAGCCCGTTGGGGCTAGGGGTGGACATAGAGACTCAAACCTACAGCCTCCTTCACCACGACTCCAATGCAGCACCCCTTAGCTACCGCGGCTAAGGAAACCGGCCGTTGTAATCGTAGATAGGTTAAGTCAGGTTAGGTTAGGTTAGGTTAGAATAGATTAGGTTAGTTTAATTCAAAGTCTCATTCAATCGCAGGCAGCTACTTTATGAATGATTTCTAAACAATACAATTATGATATTAATGTACACAGTATGTATCTATAATAATAAAAGGAAGTGTTTGTCTTTCTGTCTACCTAGCAGTTACTGTAAACTCCATTGCATTCAATACGATAATATAATTTCAACTTTGTCTCTATGTACACCCCTACGAAGGGTGTGTGGCGATGAGCACGATGATATTGCAAGATAAAAATGCTATGCCGATGTGCACGAAAATGCGACTGTGCCAATGTGCACACAACCACATAAATATTATAGTCTACGTATTGAAATTAAGCAATGGTAAATGAACTTTGCGATTACGAAAGTGAACAGATAACCCACACGAAAGGACTAAGCGTTAAGAAACATACAAAAATCTTCAATATAGGCCTACTTTATCTCAGTTCCAGATTTTCTTTATACTTCGAAAGTTTTTCTTAGGAGAGCTTGAAAATATATTTGTTTATTTCACAGTGCCTTGAAATTGTCAATAACGTTGATACAAGTTTCTTAACAGGGACATTTGTCTGTCCAAATAACTGTCTTCAAAATTGTGTCTCTTTCTGGTGAATGTTCAGAAGCCCCCGAAGCGGACAATGAATCTTTGTAAATCTATTGCCGGAATAATATTTGACAAAACTTCTTCAAAATAGAAAATATGTATAATTTTGTACACAAATCGAGTTTGGTAAGGAGGTTGACCGCAAAGCATGGTTATTAATGGGGAGCCACCACAGATGACAAGCGGAGCAAACGATACGATAGCTGGAGGGTGGTTGATGAAGGAAGGAGCCTTAGGGGATAACAGATAAGGACTGATGCTAATGATGGGGGCAGAATGAGATTACTTTCTCATATGCTTACTTCTGTCCCTGCTACTGTTGCTGCTGATAACACTTTCACATGCATAATGAATGTGATTCTGATGACTTCAACTTCCACTTCGTCTCAAAGGTGCCAATAAGTTATATCGTGAAGAAACTCGCTATACAACGTGGACAGAATAAACTTCCGTCTCTAATGTCCCAAATAACTGATTAATGATAATTCACCTAGCAATTAGGCCTACTATATGTTTCTTATCTTAATCATGTGATGTGTTTCTTATCATTTGATTACACATTCTATAACGTGGCCAATAGATAGTATATGTGCTGAAAATACTAAAATGGCCTATAAACTGCAAAGGGAAAATTCTTCAAGTTTTGAGAACACAAGTTTTGCCGAAAACTTGCTCAAAATTTGAGTTCCAGCACGTTTAAAACTCACAATATTATCCATATTGCCTCTCTTTTGTAAAAAGGATACAAAACGCTTATATTTTTACGGCACAAGCAAATAATGTAACAAATAAAGTAATCTGTAAGCCACAAATGGTTGAATATTATTATTAATAATTAGTATTCATAATAATTTATAATTTTTATAAATATAAATAAAGTATTACTGAATGTATTTTAAATTTTTTATGTATAATATTTCGGATTTTTTCTTAATATATTTAAGTTCTTGAGAACTTAAATATTACCACTTTTTAAGAGCATAGTCCAGGGCAACAGAGATATATGTTAAGGCCCGACAAGTGAAACACATGTTACCAGGCTAAGAAAGACCAAAAGTCATTGTCTCATTACAACTATTAGATCCTAGTGGATCAGGGTACAAACACAAACGTACCTTACCATCCATATTCCAGTTTGTACGGTTCTTCGTTGCTAACAGCAATAAATCAGATTGTTCAACAACGTAAAGGGGTGAAGTCATATCAAGCTATAAATACTGTCTTTAAAAAAATCGCTTAGGCTTATGATTAAAACTAATTGAAACTAGCTATAGAGTTGCAGGAAGAAAAGCTGTCAGGTATCAATAATGTCAATAAAAGCAAACAAACGGTTACCAGGTTTCGCCTTATCGCAATAAATGGACATTTAACATGGAAAAGCTATAAAATTGCTATATAGGTGAAAACAAACGAATATCATCTGCCTTTTTACTTACGGGTAACGCGTAATTGGCTCCGTTAATTCTGATAATAACTCGACTGACAAGTCAGATAACGCGATCAATATGGATCAGCAAGTTCCCGAGTTCAAATTAATTTGAAGTGGTTTTCCATCGAATGACCTGTATAAAACAAGTTTCACTATACCAAACGCTAATATCCCTTACGTTGATCCATATTAATAGCATGGCTTTGGAATAATTAAAAAAAAAACCGGACTTCATTGTCAGGTATGACGTCAGACATTAATAAAACGTAGGGGTGGAAACCCGTGCACATGAACTGCTGACAAAGCAACATTTTCTTGCTTAAACTAAATCAATGTTATTTAAATTGCAGTTCCTTTTTGAAGGTAAGTTAAATAAAATTCGCTATAAGAAATCATCCTCCAAATTCTCCCAACACATCCATCAAACCATGCAAAAATCTACTTTAGGGTCTACAATGAGTAGTTAATTAGTACCAGCTGTGTAATTAGCATTTCCAGTAAGGAACAGGCTGTACTATAGAAGTGCATGTAGAACTGTCTTACATATGGATCATAGGCCTAGAAAAAACAAGATCTTTATGTTTGTTTACTTACGAGTAAGGAGAGGAATTATTCAAAACTAGTTGAGATTACCTGGATTGTATTCAATAATGGGGAAAAGGCATATTTCTTGATCTGCTGAATTATTATTCTTAGTGATGAATGATCGCAATGTTATGGTATGTGATAACGCATTTATATTTTCACATTATTTTTTATAATAGTCTCTTAATTATTTAATAATAATAATAGTAATAATAATAATAAGAAGAAGAAGAAGAAGCAGAAGAATGACGAATAAAAAAGTCGTTATGCATAGGCCTACTTATTTTAACATAATTTAGCTTCCTCTTTATCGAGCTATTAACATACTTAAAAGGTAAATAATGTTTGTCAGTAATTACTTTAAATCTAGCCTATGTATGGAAGACATAACTCACTAAGTTGTGAGTTGTGATATATTGACACGCTTGTAGGGTCACATGGATATGTACGTAATTAACATGTATATTTTTCAATTAGATATTCTACCATGGTTATATTGACCACTAAGCATTAATTTAAAATGTTCTATTGTATTACATATATTTTAATTTCGTAATATGACATATAGTTTGTTGGTTAGTCTAGTACCTTATATTATATTGCATTTAATGGAATGCTTAAAATATTGTATCTACATAGTCCTTTTATTACTTTAAATCCTATGCATGGAACAGGGAGAACTGAAATTGATATACCCGTCATTCGCTTAAAAATAGACTGCAAGTATATTTCGGTTATTTAGGATGCATTTTCTACCATAACATTAAAACTGCAGTGTAACAAAATAGGCCTATAGTCGTATATAAAATGGATATGGTAAAACCCAACACAAGTGATATAGGTTGTATCTGTTCATTGTCGTGTCTCAATTTGCACGCTAGAGCCGCCATAATACCGGATGATCGGGTGGACCAGAAGCCTTAAAATGAGTTACGTGCGTTGCCACTGTAATGTTTGGTGGTCCGGAAACATAGTTTATGGACTTGTCAACCTATTCCCGAGCGCACTCCCCAAAAAAGAGGGTGTGGGTGGTACAAACATACCCCCTTCCCCTAAATACGCTCTGGCGACGTAACAAGATAGGACAACGCGACTAATCACTGTCGCAATGCGAATCAACGACATAGGAGTTCTCCACCGAACCCTATCTTTACTAAGAGAGGTTTTACTACAGGATTTGTTACAGCTAAAATGTCACCCACATTCACCCCCTGCTTTAAATGCAAACATAAATACTCGTGGAGATAGCTAAAAAGGAAACAAAAATGAATCAACAAACCCATTTTCGATTTTAGTCACACAATTTACATTGATATTAATTTAAAAGGGACTGCAAGGAATAAACCAGTGTTTTTGCTTGAAGGTAGGGGGAACGTCCTTAATAAATAATAAGGTCTTAAGGCATTTCTCAAGATTTATATATCTAGGATGAAATAAGCTGTAAGCCCAACTCTCCGAGGAATTCTCTATCTTTCTAAACTACTTCATCATGCTGCTAAACCTTAACAATGCTTACACCTTCTTAAGCGGGATCCTTACTTAATAGGGTTCAATGCAAAATATCTAGTTTAAGCGCACAGATATGTTATTCAACTGATAACTTTGATTCCCAGAACATTACTAATATTACATTCTTAAAATAGATTATACTTTATTAAAATCAGTTTCAAATGAATTTCTGACTGCTAGTTTTGACAATCTTAGGCTTTATTATATTTCCAGAAAAAGTATGTTTATTAAATAACTTGAATTTTAAAGTTCTTACCTTTCCAGATGTTTCACGATGTCTTCGTATGCGGCTCGGCAGTTTTCCCATATACCAGATCTGTAATTAAAACATACAAATCTCATATTCACTTTGTAAAATTCTTCATTTTGTGGTGCGGTCAACAGATTGACGACTTGATAAACTGAGGACCATGTAAAATTAGAAGTAAGGTCACGCGCAGTCCTACTTAGATCCCAGGATCATTGCATTTTTTTAACTCAAAGAGATAGAGCAGAAATAATCTTCAGTATCGACATGATTGGTCTTGGCTAGGCCTATGCCGTAAAAATTTACTCAAGCAAAAAAGTTAACAAAATTAAGGAATTGCCTTAAGACAGAGAATGCTAATTTCACATTCATGAACTATCATTAGATTGATTCAAGTTCTTTTGTTGTTTCACATGTAAAATAACTAACCACATTATAATAGCAGGCCTATAGTCATTACTGAGAAAGCCTGATTCATTAAGTCTACAAATTCTTTCTTAATTTTGCTATTATGGAGTTTAGAGACACGAAACTTGTTAAGACAATATAAACAGTTTTTGTTTTTAAATAAGAAAATGAGTGTGTTTTGTCATACATTTGTAATAAATCCAAATAATTAAAAACTCATCCAGATGTTCATTGTTAGGTTTGCGGGATATTAGGTCTTCGACGAAGCAATCTTCAATTTGGTCAGTGGGCAGGAGATTCAGTCCAAACAAAGTTTTCAGAAGTCTTCCGATTTCAGACTCCTTTGATTTAAAATCATTTGTTAATCCCAATGATTGAATCTTTCTCCGCCATGACTATCCGAGATGAAATCTGCAGCCCTTTATATTCGTTTGGGGCCAAACGTAAGCAATTGCCTTGTGAACTGCCGTCTCAAAGTCTACGTATATAATTGGTGTTTGCAATTAAGGACAAAGTTTCCTTATAGGCCTATGTACCAATGGGAAATAGTTTTTTTTCAATTTACCCCATGGATTATAAATATTTGGTGGAACACTTAGGGCAACTCTTGAAGGTCCCATCTACAAATAAAATTCTCTACTCTTTCAGAAAATTTAAATTGGTTTGGCATGAGAAACCCACAATATTTTTTTCAGAGTCGTTGACAAATAAAAAAATGTCCTCCCTGTTTGTGTGGAAAACATTTTTCGCCAGTGCTTTACGTAATTCTGGTAAGTTTTGGGCAACTTCGGAAGTTTGCGTAATCGAGTGGTATTAATACTTTTCCTTATTCTAACCAAATCATGAATTGTGAGAGTGTAAATATCACCATTAGCTAACTCGAGCCGTATAAGTTTGGAGGGGCACACAAATTTTCTTCAGCCTTTCTCTTTACAATATTACTGACTCTCTGCCAGTTTAATATACCAGAGTCATCCTTTTCATGGGGTAGAGCACTATCTCCTTAGCATTACAATTTTCCTTCCTGGAAATGGAAACATTTTTAAATACACTTACTTTTGTTCAAGGAATTGATTACGGGGTAAAATTAGTCGTTTTTAGAACTTGATCTTATTTTTACCCACTTCATTGAATTCATTTTTATTACGCTTGAAACACCCCAGCCATATTAAGGTTCTGAGCGAAGAATAAATACCAACTACGAAGCAGGATGACCAACTGTCCATCTTGCATTAAAGTAAGTAGTGGCAGGTAGATTCTACTTTAGTGGAAGTTAGGTTAGGTTAGTTTGGTTATTTTAGGAAGGTTTGTTAGGTTATCAACCGTGATATTAGTTTAGTAGGGCATACTGAATTCATGCATTTCGAAAATGTGCTGTATTAAATCTCCCGTTAGGTTTGTCGTGTTGGTCAACCTGTTTACCCAGGTAAGATGGCGTCAGTTGTATGTTTTTACCATGAATTACGTATTTTATGGTAAGGGAATTACAGGATGTATTCATATATATTAACAAATTTCGCAGTTAATTATAATCCTTGCACCTAGGGACGCAGTTTAAACATGGTTTTGTTGAGTAAAAATTAAAATTGTAATGATAAGGAGTTAGGGCTGGACCCCTTTTCATGATTATGGTCTAATCACAATTTAAAGAATTTAATTTCACAAAACACTTACATGTTCTCTTCGTACACTTGTATCCATCAACGCCATCGACGAGACACTTATGGAAACAGAATTTATAATCGTCTAGCACCAACAGTTTCTTACCCTTTTCACTTGTCATTATATCAACATCGCTCACACACAGTGCACTGACTACTTACAAGCCTGACTGACCTGTCTGCGCGGTGGTGGAATGGAATAACGAAGCGCCACCAGCCGAAAGTTAGCAGGTCAACACGGATGTTATTGTTCGGCGAACTGATCGAAAGTGGGAATCAACTCGTTCACTATTCGACTGCAGGGGGACGCAAAACGGCTGTAGCGGATATATGAAGGAAAGTTTTAATGCGCTGTCTTACGGTTCGCTGTTAGTTAATATTGTTTCACAAATTAGCTGAAATACACAAACAACTCATTTTTTCTGGTTTAGGTCTATTGCATTTCACAAAATAATCTTCTTAGTCCTCATTACTTAAAATTCTTTAAAATATAGTTGTTTAGTTCATATAATTAATTATTTATCTAACAACAATGAAACTGTAATAATTCCATCGGTTAAAAGAGAAGTAACTAGAAACCAGAATACCTATTGAGTACACAGGATCTTAAATCTGTCATTTCAAGTAAGGAATCCATGAGCAATTATACCTTCATTGTTCACAACTTTGTTTGCTTATAATGTGTTCGAAAACCAACTGGAATTATAAGATAATTTGAAAATAACTTCCTTTTAATAAATAATTATAACAGTTTAAATAAGGTAAAGGATGGTTACAAGAGTTCTCGAATTCGATTCCTGAAAATTCTCGAGATCAAGAATGGTGTAAAAAATATTCGAATGATTTAGTGCTAGGAGAAGTTTGAAATGAGCACAACTTCTCGAGTAATCGCGCATTCGTATTACTTCGGTTAACTTTGTTAACGACTATATATATATATATATATAGAGAGAGAGAGAGAGAGAGAGAGAGAGAGAGAGAGAGGAGAGAGAGAGAGAGAGAGAGAGAGAGAGAGAGAGAGAGTGTGTGCACGCACAGCTACAAGCGCACAGAGCAGTGCACTGTTGCCAGGCTTAGAATTTTTAACAGACCATCGAACGGTAGACGATACAGCGTTGTTATCTTTTGGGTCTTCACTCTGTGAACGCTTGTAATAGAATGACGCTAACGCAATATCTGACAATGCTGCGTGAATGGTTTGTGATTCACTGTATGGGTGAGCCACACCCATTATCGGAACCAAAACCCTTATATCATGCAACATGATGAATTTTCCACACTGAAAATTCGAATGACGATTTGAGTTGTCAACCGAATCAGTCTTAAGTACGTAGTTGTCGGATGTCGACTCGAGTGACGAGTTCTTGGATCCCTGCTTTCTTAAATCATTCGATCCTGCCCATCACTAGTTAAAGAAGTGGAACTACCACCACAACCAGCACGCATCCCTTATCATTATAAGGGTATAGGCCTACGGCTTTAGTTGCAGACAGAAGTTTCGCTCCTACCATCATATAATATCTAATTTACTGTCAAAGAACTGATAGGCGTGGGCCTATTTGTTTGCTTATTATTTCTACAAAATGTATTACAACAGTATCCAAATTCGAATGTCGTATTCAACAAAACCCTTCTTTACCGGGCCTTGTTTACAGTATTGAAGAATAGCTTACTCTGTAATTCTGGTGAAATAGAAATATCGCAATAGATTATAAATTATAATACTCTATTAACTAGTATTCCCAAACGTTCTATTTTAGGCATAAACCGAATGTTATGTGCTCCATATTTAACTATAAAAAAATTACACCGTTATTAAATTAACAAAACAATTCTAATGCAAGTAGTGTTCTGGCCATAACTTTAATATTACTGTCTCGTGATTAGAGGTGCAGCATATCAGAGGCCACAGTAGTGTTTTATCCAAGTTATATTCTGAGTCCCTCTAAAGAATCAAAATTTAATTTTTATAGTCCTGAGTGACAGAATATGTTACAACCAAGGTTAAGGTATTTTAGTGATACTAATCACACTTCTTGTTGGAAAAATAAGTGTTCTTCTTAAAACAAAGAAAGAAAGAAAAAAAAAACATTGTGAAATGTTCTTTCACCCTTTTAAATATTAGGGACTTTTAGGTCATTGTGGCTCCATATTGATCACGAACAAATTCCTCCACTCTATTCTACTCTTTCATATTTTCCCATATCTACATATCTAGGCCAACCATCCGTCCGCTACATCAACCATAGGTAGATGGCTGTATCTTCCAAAGGCACAGGGTAAGATTGGGGACATGTGGTCAGGATGTCGACTCCCACGGCTGTTCTTTTGTTCCCATGGTTTTCGTGACCGGAGCCGCTACTGCTTTATCAAATAGTTCCTCGGTTTCACGCAATACCCGTCCCAGACCTCCCTACCTCAGAAACATCCAAATAAATTCCGGTGATCTTACCCATACTTGCAGTACCATAGTCAGCAAGGGTGGCCACTAGACCACGCAAGTAGTCTTTATTTACTACGTATCAAAGCATCATTATTCTTGGTTCCAATTACTTTTTTTTTTTAAGTTATCAACTATTTCAATTAACTTTTTTGCTTTCAACGAACATTAGGGTAGTGAAAATAACTGCTTTCAATCTGAGGACTGAAAACAAAAATAAATAGGACACCTGTAACATTGCGAAATACTGAACTTATTTTTTTATTTTACCTGAAAAATAATTAACTGTAAATAATAAAGTAAATTCAATTTTTTTCTCAGAGAACCAACTTACTGTTAAAAAATTGTATATACTTAGGCCTATTGTTTTGAGGTACAATAGTTTTTCGCTTATTTCAACCCTCTTGACTTGGGATTTTACATATTGAATATATGCTACGGATCCTATTGCTGTACTGTCCTAGTCACATTAAGGCAACCTTCACTAAGGCAAGTCTTCATCGTTTTTATACAGACGATTACAACAGTCCTGTTCCCTAATCAAAAAATCTGTACTGATCATATGCAGGTTTCTTCTTGGCGATCCCAAATATTGTCATTATTTCTTTCCTTTTTTATTTCTTTTTAGGGAAACGATTATTACCTCATCTTATTCCAGTGTCCGAGATCAGTCTACCCAGACTGTTAGAGCAACAAGTAAGTGTTTCATGGAATTGACGGCGATAAGCTCTGTCTTGTTGTCTGAGTACAGATAATTGCCTTTCTATCCGAAAAGATATGATTGTGTTGGCAGGAGGGTGTCAACTGCAGCAATTCTCAGAAAAAAAAATCCGTGGCCAGCATTGTATTTTAGATGCATATTTAGTTTCAAATGAATCCATTACAATTACAAAAAATAGCTGAAAGAGCATTTGATAAAATTCTTGAGAGATGGGCCTACAGCAGTTTTATTCCTTTCTTTTATTTAATTAACACATTTCCTCTTAATTTTTTTCACACCAGAACTGACCCTATTAATCCTAATACTGGATATAAATCCACACCACTCTCAAATCGTTCCACAAATCAGGCTTACGCCTACTACTAGCAAACCACATGACTGTCTTCTGTTTTTGGCCTAACTCGCGAAGATGTAGAGCGGCAGCCATACTGTGTGAAACCTTGTCAAAAAAGTAAATTTATTGAAAGTAAAAATTAATATCATATGTATTATACATATTACTTTATTTATTAAATAATTAACAATAATATGTATATTAATGCAATCAAACAGAATGCAACTATTACTAATCACACGTTAATGTTTGCCGTAATGTCGCAGTTTCTTTTCCTGCAGTATAATAAGTTACATGAGAGGCGACGCGGCCAATAGATCATACGTAGAGCTTCTATACCTGTACCATCCGGGAGTCTGATGTGCTTTAATTCCAAACAGAATAGCGCCCCTTGCGCCCCCAACCACCATAACCCCATCGCTCCAGAACTGAGAAACCTTCACAAGGAGAAGAGCTGAAGGGGGAAGTAAAAAAGAGGCCCTTCTCGCGCGTGCTAGTTGATTATCATTTCATCACTTTGCTTTTAATTAAAATGCAAATCTTTCATAAGAAGGATTATATGGGAAAGGGATGAGTGGGAGCGAGAGAGAGAGAGGGGCGGTATGTAAAATGTCAGAATCCGTGAGAAAAGAAACTGAATGATTAATCCACTAGTAGAAGCAACTAAGCAACTGAGGTGACTACGTGAGCTTCCTTCTCGCTTCTCGCTTTTTCCTTGGGGGATGTTACGCACTGCCCCCTCCTAGTTCCTCTGTACCCTTTGCAATTTGACACGTAAACACATTGTGGATCTTGAGAATCAAGAAATGAAATAAAAATACAAGGAAAAAGATATAGGATATATAAATAACAGAATACAAAAGACAGAAAGAAAAGGAATCCCAGAAGAGCAAATAAATTTGCAGGAAATTGGTCTGATAAGCTGGTAAATAATTAATAGCAATAAGTCATGGGTGGGTGGATGGATGGATGGATGGATGGATCAGTGGATGAATAGATGGATGTATTGATGGATCAGTGGATGAATGGATGGATGTAGGCTATTGATGGATCAGTGGATGAATGGATGGATGTATTGATGGATCAGTGGATGAATGGATGGAAGGGTTGAGAGAGGGTTGGGTGGATGGATGAATGGATGGATGTATAAATGGATGGATGGATTGATTGATTGCTGGATTGGAGGATCAATGGATGAAAGGGTTGAGAGAGGGTTGAATGGATGGATGCAAGGATAGATGGATTGATGGATCGGTGGATGAATGGGTGGAAGGGTTGAGACGGGGTTAGATGAATGGTTGGATAGATGGATTCGTTCATAATGTTACTTCCCTCGTGGTTCTTAACCACTGTATAAATTCTTCTCCAATTTTCGATTTTCGCAATAAATCATTCGTACAGAATAAAGTCTCAAACATTTAACATGAATAATTAGGAGATTACCTACTGTTACAAGTTTATTGTTAAATTGTGACTTTTTACTACATTTTTATGGCTAAAAATTTAATTGAACACAATATCATTACTACATCTTGATATCATTTACATCGGACTACATTACAAAAATATCACTCTTTTGCAGATTGCTTGCAAATTAGGTTTGGAAATATTTCCTTCAGAAAGAGTATTGTTTATTTATTTTACAGTTCTATAAAACAGAGTGCCTAGAACTTAAATCCGTAAGCGCCACCCGACGACTGCCGCACCTAACCATGCTTCATAACCTTGACCTACAAGAATACGCGTATAAGATGGAATTAAGAAATTCTGTTTTAAAGAAATGTCAAGTAAGTGGTGGGTTGTATAAAATAACTCACGTGTTGAGAAGAAACGAAAGATATGTATATTTTTTCTTCTCCTAGGACTTGATACTAAGCTGTGAAATTGGATAAAGTAGGGAACTTGTCTTGGAGGCCAAAAGAATTTTCTTTCTTCCGAGTAGTCCTAAGCAGATTAGAGAGGATTAAAGCCGTAGAAAAGTGAAGAGGTTTCGCTTGAACGAGCCCCTTGGGCTCACATCTGACACATCAACTTAACATTATGAACCCGAGGGTCATTAATGGTCTATATTAGAAGGCTATTAACTTGTACACTACTTTAGCATGTGTAACTAACAGCAATTGTTTTTATTGGTTATATTATTATTATTATTATTATTATTATTATTAACATCTTTATTATTATTATTATTATTTTTTTTATTATTATTATTATTATTATTATTAGTAGTAGTAGTAGTAGTAGGCCTCCTATTATTATTGTTGTTGTTAATGAGAATTATTATTACTAAGAACCTATTATCTGTTCATGTAATAGATAATCCTATTATCTGTTCCGTCCAGTCGTAGCCTTAGGTCCATTTACCGCATCCAATTCAATTGCACATTTTTTGTATTCCGAGTTGTTCAATATGGTGAAATAATAGTGAAATAATTATTATGCAATAAGTCAACTTCCACGTACGACAGAAGTTAGAACTACAACATAGCTTACCAACATGAATAATGTAATTACAATTCATAGATAGCATACCTCAAGAAGTTTTTTTTATCTTTAAAATTAAAACACGGAAAATATTTTCAAAGTGCGAAAAACTTTTTGAGATTCCGTAATTGCTGAGGATTGTAGATTTTGTGACTGTAGAAAACTGTAGATTTTGTGATTGTAAAAGGAAAAGAAAATTATATTAATTGCAATGTATTTCTCTAAACAAAGATAACTTAATATTTAAAGAAATATTCAAATCATGGCTTAAACACGTGTGTTTACATAATTGACATTGATCCAAAACATATTAGAAGTTATTATTCTCAATCCGATGGCGGGATTACGAAATTTGTAAATAAAATATTGGATTCACTTTTGAAGGTCTAAATGACCTCATCGTAAACATTAAAAATTATTAAAAATTCTTTAAGTATTATACTTTAACATTGATATATTAATATTTTAGTTACAAATTGTGTCTTGGCTTGGGCGGCTTGGGTCGCTTAAATCCTAAAAGGGAGAGATAAAACTACGACAAAGAAAGAAAAGAAAAAGTAACAAATTGTACGCTTACTTATCTTCTATCAAAACTGCTTCTTCTTTCTAATAGCCTGCATACGTTGTACCAGTATTATAAATGGCCTATTGGTTGTTTTATAGGCTTTAATCACTGTACCCTTGATCTTTAAAAAAGATTTACTATTATTAATAAAATTCTTGTAAGTTGTAATATGAGTGTATTTGTATTCTGGATCCTTGTTATTTTCTGTAGTTATAACAGATGGAACTATAACAGTTTTAAATACATTATATCAAGAAATTATAGGAAATTCCTCAAGGCGTTGTCTTGTGTCTCACAGTGAACTGAAGTAATTTACAAAGCCTCTATACGAATAGCTGGACCCTAATTTAGACGATATCTAGGAGTAATTAGGAATTGACAGTAAGAAATGACTCACCTTGCGATCGCGTCCATTCCTGGAATGCCCTGGTTCTTGATGATGGAGCCATCTGCCCTGGCAAGACCGTGATGGGGGATCCCCGCAGGTGACAAGATGGCAGTGTGCGCCGCAGCTGGGTGGTGATTCAGTTGCATGAACTGCATGTGGTTCAGATGTGTGGGTGGGTGGTTGTAACCGTTTGCCAGCAACGGTGACTTTTCAAGTCGCGGAGGATCTGAAAATAAGAAATAAAACATTATTAGCGAAATTCTAAATATTAATCTTTTGTACAAGGTAATTTAAAAAATATATAGATAGGCCTATTCTTTATTTCTGCAGAAAGTTTAAAGAGTTGGTGTCACTTAGCAAACTACCTATACTACAGTGTGTCCCACGCAAGAGTTGGCCAATGACGCGGGTTCCTGCGGCGTGGCGGGCACGGCTCCAACTCCCGAGCGATCGGGTGAAATATCAACGCTAATGAAGCCGCGATCGGTGTTATGATTTAGGTTCTCACATTTACAGTTAAAATTACAATGAAAATAAACACGTACCTCATCACAAGAGATGTTGGAAATGTTCTCCTCTCGCATCCACACAACACTGACACCATTTTAGGAAATTTTCTTTCACGCGCATAAGTTCAGCTTCCGAGACAGAGTTCATTTCTCTTGTGATAGGCCCATGTGATATTGTCTTTAAGTTCTTTTAACAGTATGTGAATATTATTTATGGAGAAACTTGAAAAAATAAAGTGTATAGGTCAACTTCCCGTACATTACAAAGGAAACGGGTGAAATGTCTACGCTAATAAAGCCCGCTGTTGGTGTAATGGTTCAGGTTCTCACAAAGAAAAACATATGTGATTTATCTGGCTGGCACCTGTGTTGTTGAACTGCCACGATCTTGACTGTATGGACAAAGCAGGTCAGTATTCCTTCTGCTAGTGTCATGTGTTGTTGCCACGACATAGGCCTACGTATACAATAGAACAAAGGATATTTATGTACGATTCGTATGTCATTACATCATCTTGCAAGGGCGCAAGACGTCGGTTTTTAGCAAAATTCCCAGGTGTACGTCCTCCAAGCAGAGAAGCCGTGCGAAAACTTGTAAGCAAACTTCGGGAAACGGGTTCGATTCTCGATAGGAAACGATGGACCAAGCGGCGCGTACTTACTGAACAGAAATTAGATCAAACCCACATACATTACAAGAACTTAAAGACAATATCAGAAGAGAAATTAATTCTATCTCGGAAGCTGAACTTATGCGCGTGAAAGAAAATTTCTTAAAAAGGTTCCAGTGTTGTGTGGATGCAAGAGGAGGACATTTCCAATATCTCTTATGATGAGGTATGTGGTTGTTTTCATTGTAATTCCAACTGTAAATGTGAGAACCTGAATCATAACACCGATCGCGGCTTCATTAGCGTAGATATTTCACCCGATCGCTCGGGAGTTGGAGCTGTGCCCGCCGCGCCGCAGGAACCCGCGTCATTGGCCAACTCTTGCGTGGGACACACTGTATGTAGGTATACCTATGTTACCTATGTAGGCAGCATAGAACTGTTTACGATTCCCTTCTGCAAAAATATGTTAGTGAACCGAAAATGCCCCAGATATGGAGTTTATACAACGTAGGATTTTTAAAAAATTAAAAACAGTTTTTCTTCGACCTTATTTCGACACTCTTTTTCATTTCGACAATGGTGTGGTATTGATTATTATCAAACATGGGACGATCTTGAGACCTTTAAAGTAGCAGCTGAAATCTGCATAATAAATGGCCTGTATTTAAAATAAAATAAATTATGTTCGCTTTAATTTTAATATCATACTAAAATTCCATTGGTTTCATCGAAATTGAATTTTTAATCATTTTGGATTTAATGATAATCCTGTAAATAAAGGGTATCATTGTACAAAGCCTGCTATAATAGCAAATACTGCCCCTATTGATAATACATAATGAAAGTGAGCTACTACATAATATGTATCATGTAAGATAATATCAATGGATGAATTGGCTAGAATAATTCCCGTTAGGAAGCTTCAATTTGACCGACGACATGAGCTGCCATCTATCAAAGAAGACAAGAAATACAACCAGCTGATGCGAAGGTCATGGCGTGACCATTTGTTTGAGCGAGTCTAAAATCTCAAAATTTAAACATTTAGACTAATGATGGCCGAACAAAAACAGTCGTATGTGCTCGTAATTTGCCTATAATGGTAATTAAGATACTCGTATGAAAATTATGAAGCTCCCTTTGCTCGTTTCATATTCATACTCGTATCTTAATAAATGCCATTATTGGATTGATGCACAATGTACTTTTTCGGTTTAGGCCACCTCTTCTTCTCAGCCAATTCCAGATCCATCGTGAAAGTTTATTTGAGCAATAACATAAAGATACCGTATTAAATATTTAAAGGTGACACCATTTAAAAAAAAAAAAATCCCTTTAGGCAAGCCTACAGGCTGAGGTAGATTTCAAAGTGCTTTCGGTTTAATTCACTGTCGCTGCGTAGCACTCTTCTTCTTTAGCCTTGGCATGACAAACCCGCAATAATAATTGCAAAAAAGAGGAAAGAGCACAATTCAAACATTCAAATCTCGCCTTAAATGAGAGCTATCGAGAAACTAGTTATTGATTTGTAGAGTACCCATCAAGAGCTTTTCAATGATACCCCACAAGACGTGGTTTCAAAAATTTCGAATTTCCATCCCCCCACCCCCACCCCCACTCATATCCCCAAAACCACCGAATCGTTAGTGTCACTGTGAACTCCATAGGGAGTACTCTAATTTATTCAAGCAAAGTTTCCCTCTATACTTCATAGGGGCAGAGATAAATATGTTTTAAAATTTCAACCCCCTCCCCCGACCACCCCCTTGGGCCAATTTTGCTCATTAACGAACTTGTTCGAACTCTTGGGCCTAGAAATAACATATTAAAATTTGGTACAAATATCTTCAAAATTACGTCCGCTATCGTGTAAAGATATATATATATATAGATAAATATCACGATTTTTTTTTTTTTTGAACGGGCGGTGGTTTCGTACTTAGGGGAGCATGAAACGTAAAGATATGAAAGAATTTTTCGAAAATCATGACTTGGTATCCATTGCAATAGGTAGATTTTTCTTCGAAATCTACCTAAAAGTTGAAGGTAGAATAGGATGCATGGCGTTTTAACAGTTATACTTCCCAATATATAATAATTCATGAGAATCAGGTGCATTCTGTAGCCTATATTACTTTTAAAATATAGACTGTAATTTTATCATTGCAAACACCTAAGGGACATTTCACGAGTTTGAGCAATTGTGGAGTTTGATAATTTCTTTAACTTTTTTGGATAGTTTGAAAACTTGCAAATGCTGTAACACGTCGCTTCAATTTGAAATCCGAATTTTATAAAACCGTTGTTCCAACATTAAATTAGCTATAGCCTACGCACACGCCTGACTACATGTGACTAAAGCCACTGCAGAAATAACCAAAAAGTTATTAGTAGGCTTTGTTAATAGACTATTCTACACTCATATGAAGAATATTTGATATTGACTAACAGTTTACAATACCTCGGATATCGACCAATAACGGCGGTTTATCTCAAAGCTAGGAAGGAGTTTTTAAATCAGCTTCTACAGGAAGAAATATTTCACCAAAGAATATTAGCACCCATTACCATACATAAAAGGCCTATTTATTTTTCTACTTTAATAGACGGGGAACAGTTGATGCAGCTGGGCGGTAGTAGACTGCACATTGTTGTGAAGTGGTCACATTTAGTAGGGTGTTATTTTTCTTCTAAGGCATGCAAACTACACACATTCTAGATGTTTCCTCTCGTTTCTGGGGCATGTAAACTGCACACACCTCAAGATAATATTTTACAGCAAATATAGGCAAAATATTTAAACATAAGATTATTTGTGAATCCTGAAAATTTAGTAAAGCTGGCTTTAGTACTTCCTTGAAATCACCTTCTAAACAGTAACAGAAATCTTACTATTACCTCAATTATATGGTTGAACGATTACTTCAAGGTTTTACGGATTTCAGCATTCGTGGGTCATAAAATGTAATCAAATAATTTATTTACAAATTTGGGATCACAGAGATGCTATGTCACTAATAGGCTAGTACAGGCCAACGTACATGTCTGATTATAAATTATATTACCTGTGACAACGCAGAAATAAGGAGCTGTTAATCTTCCACAGCGACGTCATTAAATTTTGCGATATCAGTTGGAAAAATTAGTGGTCGATAGTGAAATTGCCTATGGCAATGATTTCCCTATCATGCAGCATAAAGGCCGCAAGTTCATGCTCCGGATGTATTAAAAACCAACTGCACTGAGGTGTACCATAATTAAACTCGTTTTAAACACATAAACCCGACACAACTATTCGACCAGTTGTTCGAATAAATTACAAATCATTGAGCGTTCTTTTATAGTAATTATATATACATACATAAAACAATAATAAATAAATAATTACACAATATCCTTCACTACTTATCTATTCCCTCACAAATTAACAATCTGTTGTCGATTACTCTAGTAAAACTAGACTAATGCAAGAGATCAGTCAGAACCATGATGATTATGTTGTGAGCTGAATAAAAGTCAGTGTAAATTATCCGATTGGTGACTCCTCGAACCCCTAACTGGGAAGCAGTAAGGGACGAAGGATCTTAGTTCATTAGTCTCTCTCTTTACTTGTAACTTGTCGAGCTGGATCACGGTAGATGTGTTGGTTAACAGTTGATAGGGCACAGCTGTGATTTATTGTTTTCTGCAGGATAATTAGGCAACAAGAATCCTGACTGGATGCCTGGTGCATAAACTTACTCCATCCCTCCTAGACCCTCCTAGTTCCGACTGTATCAGCCCATGGTCACAATTAATAACTGTGACACTGATGACTCACAGTATATTATTCCTTGGTTCATTCCTAGCCAACACCATGGGTTATTTCACTCAATACTGAGTTGCTTCTGAAGGTCTAAAACACAGCTCTAGTTTTGGTCCCAGATTATTCAATTTCATTGTAAGAAATAATCCTGAAGCAATTAATTTGAACAATCGCATATTTAAGAAAATAATTAAATTTGATAAGCTTATAAATATTTATTTTTCTTGTTCCTTCTTATTTTTATACAATTTCCTTACTGTTCTCACTGTAAATTAATGTAATTAAATGCATTTTTGTTTAATATAATTTGTACTTTTATCAGTTTCCATTTTGGATTTTCTTACTGAAAATAGAATGTGGATAAACTGTAAACAAACCGTTCATGTTTAATATTGGTTCAAAATAATAAACCAACTTTTAACTTTAATCAATTTCAATTGTTCTCTCGAATTATTTTGTTTATTTAGTAAGAAATAAAAGGCTAGACAAGGAACTGGACGATCAGCAGGATGGTTATTAATAAACAGGTTTACTGGAAGAGACGAAGGCAGAAAAATAACTAAGTAAAAAGCATATACGAAAAATTCCACTATGTACAGAATATTTCTATTTTACTACGAATAGAATGACATATGTATTAAAGAAGTAAAGACGAAATGATAAGATTTCAAATTATTGCCTGGAATATTAATTCTTAATGGGTGTATTTTTACTTCATTAATTATTTTTAAATAAAGTAAGTTCTTGAATCTTTGAAGAAAGTACTTTACAGAATTTTTAATCTTGCCTTTCTTGTTGAGTTAAAATAATAATAATAATAAAATCAGAGTGAAGCCTAATTATAATTTTAAGAAACTTTGACATTATGCATTATTTATATTGTAATAATGATATTCGTACACTGAGCGAGATCAAAAGTAATTCTGTTGCTCGCAAATTTACTGATAAAATAAATAAATCAGAAGATATCTCCTATACAAAATTGTATTCTTAGTCTTGGCAGATAGACCTAATCGAACAACGAATGTATCTTCCAATTGTTAGGCCTAGGGCCTATACAGACCTAGTTACTTATATAAGTTTACATAATTAAAATAGGTTTATATTAATTGTAAATTGATAAACTTCATGTTTACCTTTGAGGGCCAATTTTGATTGAATGATGAAACATTCCTTATTCTATAATTGAGGGAATAAGGAGAATATTTCATCAATCAATCAAAACGTTTATATTGTATCATTGTATCATATCATTGTTAACCTGTTAACAATTTATGGCTAGTCCCGTATGCCATATATGTCGTCTCCTTTTCAAATATTTCAATATTGTTTTTATAATGAGTATTGTTGGTATCTGTTAGAAAACGAAATTCTACAAAATGAGAGCGGGAGGATCATCAGTCCTTGAAATACAAAAGTTAATCCAAATCTAAGACAGTTAGGTCGTGGTTTGCAGTGCTGCCGATAACTGTTCTTTCAAGGATAAATAAATATTTCACCGCCTATATGATCTATGCTGCTTTCTCGTTCTTTGTGAATAAAATATGATAGCAAACAACGTTCTACCCTTACATGCTTTTGTCCCTATGAAGCAGGTCAAGGCTACTCAAACCTTCATGCATTTCTTGTTCTAACAAAGTTGATTGACTGTTGTGGTTGTTTAACGAAGGTTATGTTCTGCTGCATATGCCTATTAATGATAGTCACCGGTGTGCCAGAACTTCGTTCCGCAGAAGTTCTGTTACATGCCTAATTCTATGTGCCATTCTGCAGACTTGGGAAATGCCACATAGCGCATATAAATTCATCCACCTACGCCGGGTCTTAACCTGAAAACTGATTATACAAAATCAGTATCTGGCTCATCCCTCCATTCTAAGAAAGCATGTACTAATAATTTTGGTATAATTTTTCCTTAATCGTTATGATAGTATAGCTAAATTATTTTACAGTATCCATTCTATTGGTGGGGAAGAGAAATCCAATAGTTTACTGTATATGTTCACTGACTGCATGTCAGTGTGTATGATCTATTTTGTAACAAAAAAGCAACATATAATGTGAGAATATTTTATGAGAAATATCCCTCTGATGTCGGGATTCGCATGCGTTACCATCGCTTTCCATGCCGGTGCTCTCCTAACTCAGCTAGCCGGAGTTCGATTCACGGCGCCAGATGGAATCTGTCTCCTGTGATTACCTTAATGATCTACCTCACTGGAAAAAAATTCACGTCATAGACTATGCAGTATTGTGAGGCACACGAAATTTAGTCACAAAATTACTAAATTACGTCATATACAGTATTGGGAAGCACACTAATTAGTGATTTTGTGACTAAATTAGTGTGCCTCACAATACTGTATTTGATATAAATAGTTTCCTCTGGGATGATAAAAAAAAAAAAAAAAAAAAAAAAAAAAAAAAAAACGTTAAGGGTCATCATAAGAGAGATTCCATCTGACGCCGTAAATCGAACTCTGGCCAGCTCGGTTGGAACAGCATCTGCACGGAAAATCAAGATCGTGGCTTCGAATCCCAGTGCCAGTGGAATGTTTTTCACAAAATATTCTCATCCTAAAGTTCACGCACAATATTCTGTGGTTCTATGAATACACAAATATAATAAGTTTACAAACACGTAGGTCCTAGAACAAGAAAAACCTTTATAATTCGTATACACTAGCCCTAATATTCTGACCACACGTGTCTAGTAATGTTTGAACGTTCCTAAGGGAAGTTAAAAGTCAAGCTAACTCCATAAATGATTAATGGATAATGAACGTCTAATTTTGTTGTGGAATTTAGTTGGAGGAAAGGAAAACAGGAGCCGTGTATTTCTTACCTGTAGAAGAGATGCAAAATAATTGCGATGCATAGAGAACTAGAGGGCTGGGGTGTTTGGACAGTAGCGAATTTCTGAGCCAGTGTATGCGAAAGCACGGGCCCCAGAGTGACGCGTTGATTGATGACGTTAAGTCCCGAATCTCGGCAGTTTAATCAGTCTCCGTCTCATTGTATTCATTTCATTTCGCGTTTTAAACTCTCCCCTCCCCTTTCCCCCGGATGCAGTAACTGGGAGATAAGTAACTTGTAGGATTTACTGTACCACCATAAGTTGCCAGGCAGGATTTCCCTGTTATTGAGGAGGGGGAGGGTTGTAACTTGCATAATGCTTTATTACAACATTTTTATTCAGTTTTTTAATTTAATGTCTCCTAGTCCCTACGTCATATTAACCAGAATATAACATCATGATACAGATTAACTTTTTTGTTAGAAGCACAGCTTCGTGAAATTTTCCTGCACATAGCACGCTACCAACATTATACCTCAATCATATTATATCAATTAACTACATATTCAACCTGACCTCAAGAGTTGAAATCCTAAAGGCTACTAGTCAAAATCAACGAAATTGCCTTCAGCTTACCATAATAGGAAATGAGGCTTATTTCATAAACTGGACAATTGTATAAGCTGCGGATGAATTTTAGGCAAACCCTCAATGGGAAATATATCTATTACAGTAAAATTCTACGTGTTAAATTTAAACAAGTGACAATATTACCCTATATAAATGTTCTGACAATTTGTGTCATTTCTGTTTCATACAATTTCTGTCAAAGTATTCTACGCATAACTTTGGTATTCAGATACTTAATGAAGGAAATGTATTTTCTATATTTTGGGTACATCTTTTGATGAATGAAACACAGTATTTTTAAATCGGCTATGAACATTTTACTTCCTAGTGACGAAAAAGCTAAAATAGGCTTAATAATGTAGACTATACGAGGGAGAAAATACTGAAAGAGTTAATTGTAAAAATCGTATTTACAGAAATTCTTAGTGGCTCAATTTCGCGGGATAGATCTCAGCCCTTGTAAAATTTATTCATGGCTGGGTAAATGTCTGCATATTAGCAGACATATAAACGAAAGCCAGCGGGTCAAATTCCTGCCCACGTAATAAATTATTATATACATTATGAACATTAATATTTAATACTTTAAATAATTCAGAAATCTATTGTGTTGGAAGGCTATCGTTTCTGTGAAAATTTCCACTTAAGACTTTTCCTAGAATGGTTGTTATTTCCCAGTCAATACAAAAAAGTTAAAATAATATAAGGGTGTAGTACACGTAGCCTATATCGGTGTCAGAAATAATGCAAGAAACATCAATAAATCGTATACTAATAATTACTCGTTACTGTGTGCCCTATGACGTGGATAGAGACATCACGACTAAGAGTGGGCAAATAATAACTTCGGTCACCACTCACATTCCTCACTTAACCTACAATAAAACCGAGCTCAGAAAATCGAAAATAAATAATTTAGGATATTAAAATCATAGCAGTAATATGTCTCTTCTGTTTTATAGCAGGTCATGTCCACTGACATGCACACTTGGATTAAGAATAGGCTAGCCTAGTTCTTCCTCCGGCACCCAGATCCATGTTTCATCTAGCCATTGTCTCATCAGAATTCATTTCTTGTCACTTTATCCTGGGTATGATCTGATCATACTACAGTATTCCACAATTTACTATATCTTCTGTTCCTCTCGCTCTTTCATTCCACACACCTCTTGTATTCAAACATTTTCACACACACACACACACACACACACACATATAGTCTAACTTACATTCTTCAAAAAATAAAATTCCACAAAGACCGTCAATAATCGTTATTCAAGAAACGAAGGGTTGAGCTAAGCAACAATATAGCAAATCAGCATAACTTGGGGCGGCATTCTTTATTTCACTAATAGTACTTTCTGGGCCATGAATAATTTGTATGAGGGTCTAAAGTCTCTTGAAATTTTATTCATCTCTCCCTTGAGGTAAAATCCCGGGAAGAACCCCAACTAGGAAATTATCCCTGCCGGGAATCAAACCCGGGCTCTCTGTTAAGAAAAGCAAACGCATCCCCTGCGCTACAGCGGTGGACATGCACCCATTTTTACAGCAGTCCATTAGGAAGCGCCGCTACAGTATTTTTCAAATGAGAAGCTATTTCCTTCACCGCCAATCACGTGTACGAGCTAACGAAGTGCCGCTAGTAGTAAGAGTCTTCCCTCCGTCTCGCCGTCTCTGATTGGACCGCGTAATTAAGCAGGAGAAGGACAAACGGCTTGTCATCTGCAAAACACTGTAGCGGCACATTACTAGCCTACTGTTCAAAATATTGTTACATGTTTGAGTCGTATTTATATTATACTGTGCCTATAATAGCAATATATCATTTTACAATTCAATGCAATGTTACAACTAGATGCTTTCACGACATATTTGTGTTGACTGTCGGTAGATGACACTGCAGTCAGTTGACGTCTTTTTTTCCCCCGATACGTATCTATGGTGTTTCACGCATAAACTTGTATAACTTTGGCCAGTTACAGAGATTATATATAACGAAAACTGGACAAGGTTTGTGTATAATTTGACAATGATCAACAAAACAACCAATACAACACACGTATAAGCAAGTACGGCAACAGGTGTAAAATTTATATTCTGGGGAAGGAATTTTTCTTTTGTATATTCTGCAGTAGGCCTATATACCATTGATGGCTTATACACTAAGTGGCAGTTTTGCAACGTCCTATCTACCCACTTTTTTTCCGACGCCTAAGCATCGTTGATCGTTATGATTCAAATAATATGTGGTTCCTGTGTTACGAATGTAATAATTATTTTTATAATCTAGAGTTTAAATCAAATAACCATGGATTACCAATAAGTCAACTCAAGGTAAATTGGTTGTAAGCTGTTTTGGCAACCTAGAGGTCGCATGTTGTTGATATAGAACGGACTGCTTTCTAATTAGGTAATATAAGAGCAGCTATGAGTGGATGATGGTTCAAACCGTATTGAAAAAAGTATATTCCGAAGATAAAATACAGCGCCCTTTTCGGATTGTGTGCGGACCGACTCTCCTCAGACACCGGGGGGTCAGTCCCATAACAAGATTCCCCGCTGGGTCAAACCTCCTCAGACCCGCCGGCAATTTCTTCGCCAGTTATATTAGGAATAACGAACCGAAAAACAACCAATATAACTTGCTGGAAATGTAGAAAGAAATTAAATGCCGTATCCAAACAATAAACCTTGGTTCAGATCCCTGCCGGCATTTAAACGAGCTACAGCATGCAGCTCTAAAGTCATTCGAGAAATTCGCTGAACTAATAATGGCACCAATGATAAAGACACAGACACACATATGTTATGATCAGGGTATGGGGTTAGTTTTCGAGGAATGAACTAGTACTTCTAGCTGTTGTAAATTGCTCAATGTGCAAATAATACATACTATTCCTAATCTAGTCCGGCCTTCCCAAAACATAAAGACTTATGAATGAAATCTGCTATGAATTTGTTACAATAAACCATTACAGTTGAAATAATAATACGAGGGTCATTTCAAAAGTTCTGCACACTGTAAGATAAAATTAAAGAAAATAATTTATTTTGCAAAATACCTTTACAGGCCTTCAATATAATCTTCATTCTTGCTTATGACAGCTTTCCAACGTTTTGGCAATTTTTTTATTCTGGATAGGACACCTTCATAGTTGAGCTGTCTGATTACTCAGGTCACCTCACTGGAAGCTTCATCAATTGTAAAAAAAAAAAAAAATGTTTTCCACGGAGTGGTTCCTTCAATTTGGGAAACAAATCAAGTCTGGTGGGCTCAAATCAGAACTGTATGATGGGTGGGGAAGTCTTTCCCATCCATAGACTTGGAAAACGTTTTGTTACAATATTGATGAAGCTTCCAGTGAGGTGACCTGAGTAATCGGACAGCTCAACAATGAAGGTGTCCTATCCAGATTAATAAAAAAAATTGCTATACCGTTGGAAAGCTGTCTTAAGCAAGAAAGAAGATTATATTGAAGGCCTGTAAAGGTATTTTGCAAAATAAATTATTTTCTTCCATTCTATCTTACAGTGTGCAGAAGTTTTGAAATGACCCTCGTAATAATGAAATAATAGTGATAATGATAAATGGTAGGCCTAATGATAATAGCAACGCTTCAGATCCAAGGTAATGCAAGTTTTAGAAAACATTACATTTCAGCATTAATTCCTTGGCCGCGAACCACTGGTTGACTACCACAAGTCGTACGTTAATCCGGGTGTGATATGGTTCAAGGTTCTTTCCATATGAAGACGGTCTGTAATTTATGTACCTAACCGCAATAGGCCGAAGCCTAATCTGCAATCATCAGAAATGTCATAACGAGCAAAGAGATTTATTAGTGATAGACATGTAGTTGTTTCGTGATTCTTCTCTCGTACAGAGTGTGAATTAGTGTTACGTGCTAAGCCAAACGTTTAATACCATACCAATAGAACGATTTAATATTTTCACTCGAAACACTCCTTGCAAACCACAAGGTTCACTAAATGTTCTTTTATGTTAATGCTTGCTGCTTATACTACCGATATTTTGATTTCTACAGATTGCGGCATTTATCGCTTCCTATTTTCAAAACCATGCAACACATTTATTTAACAAAGAAATAAGCTACATTGAATATTTTTAAATGTCTCACAGTTTTGGATTTTCAATTCTGATCTTACTTTTTGATAAGGATGGGTCCTCGATACTTTCGATACCTCGATACTCTCGATACTTCCATGGTATCGGCATCGAACGATAGGCCTACTTCAGAAAAATCGCTCGATACTTTTTCGATACTTTTGTAATTCAGAAATTGTGGAATTAAGTGAGAATGCTAGTATATTTTAACAAAAACTTGTAAGTGGACTGTTTAAAAAACTAATTTTAGTTTCAATGTAGAGTTTAAAAACAATTAGGCCTATACGCTACTGATGATATTAAATTTTGTCTCATTAAATATGCATACTTAATTAATTTAGTTGGTATTACACAGTTCTCTCAAATTTTAATTTTTAATGTACCTATTTATTGAAACTGGAAATGTTGAAGGTATCGAGTATCGAAGTATCGAGTATCGAGGAAAAAATCATATATCGGTATCGAGTATCGAGAAAATCTGGTATCGACCCATCCCTACTTTTTGAATATGGTGTCCTTGAGATTCCCTCTATTAACTTCAACACAATGCTGCAATCTCCCTCGTACACTGGTCATTACGCGATGTGTGATGTCTTGCGTAACGTTTGCAATTTCCTGCTGAATTACGTTTTTAAGACTGTTAATGTCAGGGAGGGCTTGAGCGAAAACTTTAGATTTCAGATAGCCCCACAGAAAAAAAAAAAAAATCTGGTGCAGTAAGGTCGGGAGATTTGGAGGCCCATTGGATATCACCAAACCTGGAAATAATTCGGCCTGGGAAAGCAGTATGAAGCGTGTCCATTGAAAGATGTGCAGTATGTGCTGCAGCGACATCCTGTTGAAACCACAGTCTCTCAATATCCCGGTTACGATGTGTCAACTCTAGTAGGAAGAAAGATTGCAGCATGTGATTGTAACATTCAGAGTTGACAGTCACCGAAGCACCATTATCGCTTTCAAAGGAAAAAGGACCAATATTACCCTGCGCTGCAATGGGACACCACGGCCTTAGGACTGTGAAGTGTCCGCTCTTGGATTATGCGTGGATTTGCAACGCAAGACACCACACATCGCGTAATGGCCATTGTACGAGGAAAATGCAGCAATGTGTTGAAGTTAATGGACGGCATCTCAAGGACATCATATTCAAAAAGTAAGACCAGAATTGCAAATCCAAGACTGTAAGACATTTTAAAGTGTTCAATGTAGCTTATTTCTTTGTTAAATGTATGTGTAACATGGTTTTGAAAATGGGAAACGATAAATGCCGCACTCTGTATATAAGAGAATGTAAGCAAGTACGATTAAACTAAAGGAGTACACTGGTTCTTCAAATGGTTGAGGCAATCCAATACAAACCGGAAGATTACAGCTTCGAACTCCATTAAAGTCTTTGGGATATTTGAATTAATCTAATCTTTCTCGTGGCCCTGGGGTCAATTCAGACTTAAACAGAATTAATACCAGGAGCAATCCCGGTATTGTCAACCGGTAGACCTGCATAAGGCTGACAACTTTACCACTCTCACGTGCTGACTGTTTAAAATTCCAGGAGCTTTCATTTTCAGAGACTTTAAGGCCCTCAACTGTCTGTGCACTAGGGGGTACTTTGCCTCTCTCCGCATGTGTGGTCTAATGATGAGAACACTGTCAATTATGGTTCCGCAGAGTTGGGTTCGAGCCCCGATACATCCAAAGGATTTGTATGAAGTTTTGAAGCCTAGAATGCAGCACTCAGCATCACTAGAGCAAATGATAAAGAAGTAGAGGTTCTGAGCAAAAATAAACATTATTAGGCCTAATAGATCTACGTATCTGACCTCATTCCCCCGTTCTTGCTATCTCCTGATGAAATCATAAGATGATAGCCTCTATCCCTTCCTGATTGTAAATAATAAATTAATACGTACTTACTATAACTAGACTACATATAACGGAAATTTAGGTGTTAAATCCCAGATGACACCATTGGAATTTTTCAATTTATGCCCTGCATAATCCTTCTACTAGCGCAAACGCCTTGGGGCCGACGCAACCGAATGAGTACGAGCAATTGGGGCATTCAAAGGCAGCCGATGCGCAAGGCTGAGAAATTTACCACCTTCATGTGCTGATTGTCTATAAATGTGGATGCCTGAATCTCCTACTATTCTAAAGATCTCCAAGGTTTATAGATAGAGGAATCACTTTAAGCCTATTTTACTTTGATATAATTGTATATTTTAACGTGGTTTAAAGGCGAATACTAGTCTATAGGCTGTTGTTACTTAGAGCTGGAGTAAGCAATTAAGATTGGGAATGTATTCCTTACACGCTGGCAAAATATGTAAATTCAATGCCTTAACATGAGTATTAGGCCTACAATGTTGAAAACATTTAAAATAGTAGGCCTATAGATTTTCTTAGATAACAGATTAAATTAATAAAATGTAAGTAGAGAGATATTCCCGCGAAAGGCAAAGGCAGATCTCCGCCGTATCACCCTTGCCTGGTCATGGTCATGGTCGTGCTCGTGGTCATCATCCCATGGCTTCATTCCATGATTATACCTACCTTCGAGCAGAACATTCATCATCAGGGTGATATTAATGGAAAGTTATAGGGAAGAATTTATTCTAATGCCCACTTCAGTTCTACATACAGTATATCTCAGTAAATTCCTGCCTGATATCGTGGTTCGCGTCGCTGGTTACGGATCAGCAGGCCCGATTCGTTTCCCAGCACCTCCTCAGATTTTTCTGAGATAGGGAGTCTGGAACGGAGTGCACAGAGCTTCGTGATACAAACTGAAAAGCTACACGGAGACCACAATTAACGACCGATGGTGTCCTCATGTTGACCACAAGCCCTTATCTGCCAACATTCGGATGGTAGGCCTAGTCCTTCAAGGAATGTAGCGCCATAGAGTGAAGGTTAGTTTGATTTATTTTACTATTACAATAGAGATCTAAGTAAATGGCCAATACCATAAGCATGAAACAAGCTGTGGAATAACACAGTCATAATATAGCCTATCAAGGTAAATTGAAGACTGAAGTAAGTCTTCTCGATCCCGTTTTGCTAACTACAAATTTAATCTTAGAGATATAAAATCCTGCGATAAAGTGGATGTTAATTCACGAGAACTATTCTACTTCCAAGAAACGTATTATTTTGACTGCACGGCTTATCATCAAACAAGAGAAATTAGAAACAATTAAGTGATATAGAACGACCCATACATGTACTGAGATATAAACCTAAAATATTAGAGCTGTACCTTAGCTATATAGTACTGGGGGGGGGGGGACTTTGGGCTAACTAAATCTGTAATGGTACATCCGAGGCAAGAAGGTGATATGTATGAAAATTTCAATCTAACTTATACTGTGACCATGCAAATCAACTAGAAAATGAATTCACATAAAGTATCATCAAGAAGAGAAGCTGAGGAGATGCATGTCAAGATGGTGTGAAGATCCAAGATCATTGGTAGCACCGCAGCCTGCGATAGAGAGCAGACAAATGAAGCGGTACAGGTGTCCTGTCTTCATAAATCCAGGGCAGGTGACACAGGATACGAAGACCACCTCCGAAATAGCTATACGTGAAGCACCTCAAACCACATCTCTAGACGTATCCTTAAGAATAACAAGTCGTATACTTAAGAATAACAAGTCACAAATGTATACCTTCCTCGACTAATTACTCTCTTCTATCTTTATTTTTATTTATCTTACATCTGTCCAGAACAATCTAATCGTTCATTTTTCTTCATGCTGATTATCATACACTATATTTTCCTTGACTAATTCATTATTCTTTTTTAAAGAGTGGAGAGTTCAATGATGATATTTTTACTATTGCATAAACATAGCACAACATAAACTCTACAGGCCTACAGATTAAAATGCAGTAAACCCTTATCCACTTTCAAAAGGAGGTACGCGGTGATATAGGCCTGGTTGGTTGGTTGAGGCACGGCCCTACAATCTGAAGGCAACAATTCCGTTCCCCGATGAGACCACACGAATTTTTTTAATGGGCTAATCCTTCAGGTGCCTCTATGACTCTGGGGTCAGGTAGTCTCTAACAGAAATGAGTACCACGAGCAATCCTGGGGTTTGGCCGGTGCATAAGATTAACAACTTTACCACTCTCGCTAAAGGCCTTGACAGCTTGCATACGGAATAGGCTACTTTACTGTTACAGGTTAAAAAAGTGAAAGCATTAAGTTTGAATGGATTTAGGAAACCCCTAGTTGCTATTTTTGCAGCTCGATTCTTCAATACGTCAACAGCATCGTCATCCTTAATATGCTCATCGAACTCCTCATCACTACCACTATTATAAATAACCACCAGTATTAACATTAATTTGGAATAGTAGTCTTATAGAACAGCATGGTAGACTATATTATTACAAAGAGCCCATTGTAAAAACATATGAAAAAAGCTGTAAGAAAACACATTAATAAATGAAGTGTGAATGCGGATAAAATAAAGTAAAAGGGAAGAAAGAAATAGAGACAGACGGGAAGATAGAAACGCAAGAAAGAGGAAGAAAACCAGAAGAATATACTGATAAATTCTTTATTCACAGCCTATACTTATCATATTACTGCTTTTCAAAAATTAGGTCCATTTTAAACCTAGGTATGCAGAATAGAAGGAGTAGCAGGCAGATTTTAACAGTTTATTCTTTATGTTAAAAAACCAATATCACATTAACTGTTCGAAGTGAGTACTTTTCTCAGGAAAAAAAGGTGTCCCCAAACTTTGCAGTTTGCGTTAAATACAGATATTATTACGTGGAACACAGAATACATGACATAAGACAACGTCAAAGCGAATGTGAATTAGTTGTTTCCATACGTGTAAGCTTAAAAGAGGAAGTTGTCGCGTGAAAAAGATAGTTGTCACTTGAAAGGAGCTATCTGACAGTACACTGTTGTAAGTCTGCTGAATCTTGCGAACTAATTTTTTAAACAATTAACTGAAAAAGTTGATGCAAAATGGTTTTAACGCCCCCTCCAATGAGCCCTTTAGTCCTGTACAGTATGTTCAATACTATACACTTTTATCTGAATCATACAATAAGAAGATCTTAAGGAAAAAATAAAGAAATTATGAAAGAAAGAGAAAAGAAAGAAAGAAGGAAGGAAAACAGGCCGATAAAGAATGAGAAAAATATAAAAGTAAAGTAGAAACACCATATAATAGCCCGAAAGAAGTTTAAAAGAAGGCGGAAAACGAGACTTCAAGGTGTTTATAGCACCATATACATAAACAACAGTTACAAAATTGAGCTCTGCCTTTATTAAAATTACAAGGTTGTGCTTACTGAAATTTTTATTTCGATCATCATTTAATTTGTGTTATTTTTATAAACTGTTTCCATTCAGCAGTTACTGTAATTTGAGATAGCTTTTATTTTTGTTGATGTAGGTTTGACATGAAAATGAGGGCTGAGCGGGCAGCCGTAAGACACCTGGAGTCATAATAACTACTATTTCGCGAAACACTATCACTGGATCATAGCTATTCTAACAGTACGCATCACACAAAATGACACACCAAACCCCACACTTAACCATCACTAACTCTTTCCTTTTTTTTTATCGGTGTAAGGGTTGAATGTTTTTGTTCTAATTTACATTACTAGAAAGAGAGGATTTATACACATGTCTTTCCTTCTGGCAATACAAGCCTGCAGTTAAAGAAATCCTAGTAAGCCACGAACGTTAACTGTTGAAGGTAAAATACAACCCATATATCTGTGGATATTACGGATGTTATTCCAAGAAAAATGAACACGTAATAACTTTGAAGAATTTTATTTTTAATTTTATTTCTTGATTTTTACAGTCTTTAAGAGGACGGTTTCTTTTAACATAAAGATAGCTGAAATATTGCTTTATGACGAGAATGTTGTCTTGTCTGTACATAGTAGTTATTAAATATATTTTTTTTAACTTATGAGCATTAAAAATCTAACTGTTAAACATTAAAATAGTGGATTAGAAAAAGAGCTATAATAGATACTGTGCAAGCCTCTTTAAGATATTTTTAATCAAAACTTCTCAGTAGTTGATTCAATAAGGATTTGTTTTTAAAGGTAAGAAAATATGTGAGCAAAATTTACTTCCTAGAAAGACATCTTGCTTAATAACTAAATCTCATGGGAAAGAGTCCACCATTCTACCGCTGCGGAATCTACCTCCGATTTAATCTTCACCGGTAGATAGCAGAATTAAGGGCATGTCGCCAGCTTGGTGACTCCTATAGCTGTTACTGATTATTTTCTTGACCGGAGCCGCCAGTTCAGTATAAAGTGTAGTGCTCTCGTTTTCATCGGCCCCACTCATCGAGTCAAACGTCGGCATTTCTTTTGCGGTTTGCAGAACTATATTAATGTTTATTCAGGGTAAACATTAGTTTGCATTCTCTAATACAAGCAGGTAGTAGACTCTGTTGCCAAGTCAATCTAATAACAATAGTAATATAATACAAAATCTGAGCGTTTCTTTGATTCTCATTTCCGACTGAGACATGACAACACTTCAACACGTGGCTATTAACGAATGTGTCCTTCTTGCATTAAACAACACTTAAGTTAGCTAGACGGTTATGGCTTCTCAATTTTCCTCTTGAAGTTGATTGCACTCTGTTAGAGATTTTCTTATCTCAAAAATACACTTTGGTGTCTGGGATCAAACCCGAGCTTCCTCACGGATGACCCACGCAGTCAGTCTTTCTTAACTGAAATTCTGGCTGAAGATATCTATATATTGAATTTATGTAGCTTACTATATAGTCCTACTCATTTTACCTCCTTTGTTTGGTTTCATTCATTATCGTTGTTATTCTCACTGTTGGGCTTATGCTGTCCTTCTTGTGAAAACCATTTTTTTTTTCCCTATAGTAATTTTTCGACTGCATTGAAGTTCAACGGCAGATCATGTGTACATATAAGAAGACTGATTTTTAACAGCCCCAAAATTTTATATAACTATAAAACTATACAATAAACAATCAACGAAAGCCCTATACCTGGAATAGAAACATGATACGGTTTACTCATCCGCCGGCTCAAATGCTCAGGAATTTTAAATGCCGTTATGATTGACATAACTTATTTATTACTTTTATCTTTTTCTGCTGTTACTACCGAGCCATTTTAAAGCGAACAGATGCCGCTATTCTTCCTTTTACAATATTGAACTTACAAATAAATTTACAGTTCCCTGAATAATGCTTCAATTTTGGTTCGTAAACACAAAAGTTTTCTGTATCTATCTGATGTTAGTTTACTATCTTTATTTTTTATCGTCATCATAATCGATTACATTTTTCCATTGTATAGATACTATGCGAACTGTTCTCTCTATGTACTCTATAGCTCAGACCCTATTATATTAATTTTGACGATGATTTGATGTGACTCATTGTACAATAGCATCTTAACAAAAGATTGCGGGGATGGGTTTGGAGGCGGAGGGGTGGCTTTTGGCCCCTCCGATGAGGGTAGACAAAATGTTAGGGGAGTTGTTTGCAACAGTACAGTACATGTAAGTGCACCCTCATATTGTACGCTGCATGTTTCAATTTCAAGAGTAAACACTAGCCAATGTATTGAAACGCTTCTGTCTATGTTTATGATCTCGTATTTCTAGTTACAAGCAAAACTATGTGCATAAAGTAAACATGATTGACATGGGCTCTCAAGCTCATAAGAAAAACTGCCACGTTTAATCCGTTTAAGATTTAGCAAAAATGTCCCTTTGGCAATTTCCCGCACTACGCAGTTTGTTTTCAAACAACACAGTGTTTACAAGCCCTCAGGGTAGATTCTCTGCACTTATTATCAAAATTAAATCAAATCGACCTATATAAGCCACCAATGCTGCTTTATATAATGTACATGCTATAGTTCTCCAATTATTAATTACTAGGGCTGAAAATCGATTAAAATTTCTAATAGAGTTAACGCTTGACTTTAATCGATTAATCGACCGATTAATCGACAAACAGGTCGGTATTTTAAACGACACCAAAGTGAACATTTAATATTATTTTACACGTTTAATAACTACTACATGCCCGGGCGGCTTGGGTCGCTTAAATCCTAAAAGGGAGAGGTAAAACTACGAGAACGAAAGAAAGAAAGAAAATAACTACTACACTACAGATAATCAGAAGAAATCCTGAATTAATTAATACCATTATTAGTTAACTAGTGAGAAAATATATACAAAACTGTGTGTGCAGCAAAATTTGCTAGATTCCAGTAAGAAAACTTTCTTCCCTTTAGCATACTGAATATTAGTAGGCTATCACGGCAAACCTTGCAAAACTAAATTATCCTTCAGGTTTCTGGATAACGAGAGAAAGGAGTTTGGTCATTTGACCCATTTCTCGAAAAAAAGTTTTTCGCAATTCGACTAAACCGATTAATCGGAAAATGTAATTGATCGACGATTAAATGTTTCATCGATTAATCGAGGCGATTAATCGATTAATCGAGGCGATTAATCGATTAATCGGTACAGCCCTATTAATTACCCGTGGTTGTAGCGCAGGGTTTACTTACGCCACTTGTATTCGTACAGCGTCACTCTTCAGTTGATCAAGTCTCTCTCAAAAACCCGATGTGGCTGTCACGAACGACGGAACTAGACTACGGCAAATATGCGCGGGCAATGCGTCTGCGCAGGGGATTTATGCCTCCGTAGAGCTATACAGTAGGCGCGCAAATGTTTCAGACGAAGGGGGGGGGGGGTATAGAGCTATAGGCACTCTAGAACCGGTCCTGAAGTAAACAAGTATGTCTGTCTCTCTCTAGCACATAACTCGTATCTACATAAGAGTGAGACAGACATAAGTTTTGTTTACTTAGGGCCGGTTATAGACCGGACAACACCTATCCATCCCACTGTCTAAAATATTTGCGCGCCGACTATAGCTCACTACACTTAACATAACATAACATTTCTGTAATGTTTGTGGCAATAAACAATCAATCAATCAATCAATCAATAAGAGTACTAAAAATAGAAATATATTTACACTTTTCATTAAACTATTCAGTCTATCTAGCTATGACATTTTATATAACGTTAACGTTAAGATAAGTAATTCCTATTAAGCTAGTAACTGAATTTAGTTACACTTGTCTAGTTAGGCTACATGAAGGGCAGTATGATAGATGGTAGGCCTGTATCACCGTTTCACTTTTATATGACACTTTTTAAAAGTCACTTTTATATGACTAAGTCACTCAAAGGACATGATTCACCGACAATTTTGCTCAGGTGCTCTTTAAAGAATCTAACATCTCAGACTTGGAACCAAGGCTCCAACGTCCTTCCGGAGGATCAGTGTTGAAGATATTTTCAATCTGTAGTCCTTGGCATGTAATGAGCAAGAGACTCTCAGGCTCACAGTCCGCCGTGCCACCGATTGAGTTATACAAGACTGCTTCATTCATTAATAGTTACTGTAGAAATAATTTTGGAATGGTAGTAGATCTGTAAGTCCACCACTGTGGCGTGGGGATGCGTTCTCTCCTCACGCAGCGGTTCAAATCCTGGTCGCGACAAGTTACTTAGGTGGGGATTTTCCAGGGTTTTTCCTCACCTGTGAGACAAATTTCGGGTAACTTTAGGCCCTTGTGGTCCCCGGATATCATCTGGCCGTCATTATCATCTTTAACCCATCCTCGCATTGTTCGGAGTGAGTGTGTGTATGAATGGCGTGTCTCGTCCTATGTGTTCGTGTTGTCTCGGAGGTGGCCCTGGCATTGGGCTGATAACTCATCCGGGGAGGCCCTCTATGTCCTTTTCTCATCAAAAAGTATGTATTTGATCCATAGGTAATCCCTCTCCCGACAGGTCGCGGCCCTGTAAGGCACGGGCGGCGTGGGTCTCTTAAATGCCCCTACAAGGGAGAGGTAAAACGAAGGTAGAGACGGATAGATAGATAGATAGATAGTAAATGTATAAACTATAGGCCTATCCAATAGTAATACTGCATTTGGGAAGAAAAATGTGGCTTCTTGATTATGATAATAACAAATAGGACGATTTTGGTGAAGAGTTCCTTTGTCATATGTCATATATTCACAAGCGTGATCTTCGTGAAACAAGTCGTGTAATTACTTGTAGGCCTATTTTATGAAACCCTTTTTTTTATTTTTACTCACAGCGATCGCTTACAATATAATAAAATAATAACACACAAAAATCTTAATTTAAGTTTTCAATATTAATTGAAGATGAATACAGGGTTATTTCAGATGATGAAATAAACTGAGTTTCAATTGCGAATTCGTATGCAGTTACGTGTGGGACATTGTTTCTTTGTTTTAATGGAATGTCTCCAAGGAAGACTGATATTCTTTTTACGCACAAAGCATAACATAAAAGAATGTTTGTCACTCTCTACTAGTAATGGGCTAAAATATATCTTGATGTGAGGGCGTTTGAATACGCAACCAACAGTTAAATCTACCAAACTACGAGGTTGTCAATAACAACAACAAAATAGGCTTATAGTAATAAACAGTACAGTAATAATATTATTTCTTGATGCTATTATTTTCAAAATATCATTTAAATTTGAAGTTGATTATTGTTTTCTCGGTGCCAATATCCTTTTGATACAACCCAGATTCGTTAATAAGAAACATAGCAGCTGTTACCTCTAAATTACTTGCTCTCTTTTCTAATCCTTTAAAATGTAAATTAACAAACTTTTGGAAACAACTTGTACCTTTTAAATGAGAAGAAGCAAGACGAAGCAGTTCCATATGCCGGTCTTGGCATTATGATTTAGTTGGTCGGCTAAAACAACGAAATAACGCTAAGTGGTGGGGAGGGTTTCTTCAAATGAAATGGAATGAAATAAACTGCAGTGTAATGGAGGGGCGTTCAGATACAAGAAATGCAGATAATAACCCGTCCTAGGAATGGAAAGGAAAGGAGGCTGCATTTCAGCTGTGTGGGTGACAACCCATAATTACAACCAGAGTCAGACCGCTTCACAACCTGTCAACCTGCAGAGAGCCTTTACCCTCCACCGTGGACACACGCACACAAAATATTATACACTTTCTGCCTTCTTTTGCACACAATTCACCCATGAGCAACATATTATGTAAATTAAATGCCCCAACCTGTCAAGTCCCTATTTTTCATACTTGTAAGACCTAGTGAACCACGAAAGCTTAGAGGTTACTTTAACTAATCGCTTTACTGATGGCAAGATTCTTCGGTGATGTACGTAGTAGTATACTCTAATAATAGCCTAATGTATAAAATTTAGTATCACCATTTACTTCATAACTTTATTTGCAATAATTCTTAAATTTATCCTTATAATTTTAAAAATCTTGACAAAATAAGAACGTGCGTTACTCCCATGGATTATAATATTTCGTATGACGGGTTCCTTTGCCACGGCGTACTTATAACTCGATCGGTAAGACCTGAGCCAAACACGCGCAGATAGCTTTTCGTCCGCCGGTAGCACTGGAGTAAGAGCAGAAGAGAATGCATTTACTGCACTATTCATTCCAAACTATGCGGTTCATAATAGCCCGTAACTATTGAAAACAAAAATAAAGAGAATAAAATATTTGTTCTTTTTTTTAGTTATGAAATATTATTTAAGTAATGGTATGTAACCCACAGAATATCGCTGTTGGGTTTTCACTATTGAATTCTGTGAGGCTAACTAAGATGTTTTTACACGGTCTGTGCACTATGAACTAGCAAAGAACATGCTATGCAGAACGTGCTATGCAGGTCAGGCAGGTCTAGATTACGTCAGCGTAGACTACTGCGCAGCCGTTTGTTTGGCTCAGGTCTTACCCATCGAGTTATACTTAGGCCTACTTCTTGCAGTTATAGGCCTCTACGAAAGATTTTTCTTTAGATTTGAAGAAAACCAGACATCAACAGCAATGCACGATAACAGAATGAAATACAGAAAATGCAGAAGGTCTGAAGAACGGAAACGAGTAACCCCAAGATAAGATTCAGATTCAGGAGCTGTTAAGAGTAATTCAGATTCAGGATGACATTTTTCCCTTTCGGATTTTGCACAATTATTATTAACAGCCATAGTAGCCTACATACCGCGTTAATATTCTGTAGGCTTAATTCGAAGAGGCTTTTACCATGCACAACGTCGAGTTTTGTAAGCCTAATTTGACCATGATGTCGATGTTTTCGAAAAGCTAATACATACAGAAAGTTAATTTGTATACCGTTGTAAATTGTATTGAGAGAATTAAATAGAATATATATTTGAACAGTCCTCCCAGCAGGTTTCAAAATTCTCTATGTACAGAATGGGTAAAAAGTTCGTCACAAAGTTATTAGATTATATTCATGCAAATGCTTAATGAAAATCTTATCTTGGTTTCTTAAGCGACCAGCTATTAGGCCTACTTTAGTGAGAATTCAATGTAAAAGTAAAGAAATGAAAACAGACAACAAACGGCCAATTTATTGTTCACATCGTTTTTCAAAGTGAACATTTTTCTAAGTTAAAGTGTGTTCTCTTTAAGTACGTGGTGAGCATCGAATGCATCATTAAATTGCAACTAAGATTTCCTTGTGTGTGTACACCGAGGATAGCTAAACAAAAGAGAACCTGTCATCTAAGCGATCCGCAGTTAGTTTTTACCATTCTCAGGTCTAATATTCTCCCGTAACCTCATCTGTTTTATTATATAGTACCAACACTTTTATTGTTTTTATTGTTGTGGCTCCGCTCTCCACCGTATTTCTCTTTCTGTAACGCCGAGAAGATCTACTTCCAACTCTTTCTGCTCTTAACCAATTTCCCACTTTATATACAGTCATATAAAGGGGCGTAAAAACTATCCGAGCGCTTTGCCTTTTAAAAAATGAAATAGATTTACAACCACAACGCGATTCCACACGAAGTGAACATAGAAACTAACGAATGGTATGGAGCACATAAAATGTCTCAATTAACAAGAAATGCTGTAGCACTGAAATCTATATCGTTTTATAACCAAAAGGGTGGAATGGGTGGGGACGAAGGCAGGAGCTTTTCAAATTTATCTACAGAAGTAAATTATTTGTTCAGCGGTCAAATGTAACTGGAAAAGAAAAAAAAATATTTGCAATAACGAATACTTTGTATTAAAAACCAAATGGGTTGTTTTTTTCGAGTGCATCTTAAACTTAGTAATAAACGTGTTTGCTGGATCGTTAAATTCTGCACTGCATTAATTTTTCTTGAAGTAAGAGGGTTATCACCTGTGCTGTAGTTCGAACGTTCAAATGTTCTTCAGTGTCGAGGTCGACTTAAAATCTGAACCATTTCGCGAGATTAATTATTTATAATACCGCAATGTTTAGTGTCTTTCTTTCTCCACTTATGTATTTAGAAAAGTATTTAAATTTTTCAGGTCTAAACACTGCAATGTTTAGAATTTAACTACAAGAAGATAACTACAACAAAAAAGAAGTTTCAACATAAATTGCTACAAACTAACACATAAACAATACGCTAATGCCTCCAGATGTATTTTTAATAAGGTATTATAAGATAATATCTTTACTATACATGATATCAGACGATTTGAATAAGAAAAGTGGGTTACAAGGCAATATATTATCATCATTAAGTGTACAGTGGTGTATATAAAATAAACATTGTTATTAGTGAACATTGATAATAAAAGGATCGATAAGATTCTCTAAAATAGATAATTATTGTACAATAAAATATTATAATTTTAAGGTTAAATTATAATTTTTAAAACTGACATTTTAGAATTTAGCAATAATTATATTGACTATTGCGACATCAATCGCTATTTTAATCTTGTATCTTTTAACTTGTGTAATTATATGATATGATAAAAAAATTTTAAGAATAATTGATATAGACTATTGCGACATCAGTCGCTATTTTAATCTTGTATTTATTTATTGACTTGTATGTTCATATGTAAAAGCTTATAATAATATAATAATTTTTAGATACCGTGTATCCAGTTTACAATCTCTGTTATTTTATTGTTTTGTGGTTAAGGTGGAACTTTGAATTACAATTAAGCTAATATACCACAAACGGAAATGAAATTCATTAATCTAGAATTTATATGTTTTATGAACTTGAGCAGCAAGTATTGTTGAACATTCTGAATATTGAATCGAGTCTCTACTCATTTTGTGAAGTATGTTCTTGGCATATGGGGAAAGCTTTAAAGGTGTCGGATTATTAGCCTACTTGTTATAATATGTGTACCTAACCGATAATAGGCTAATCACAGTACATTTACGTTTCCCAAACTCTTCTTTCTTCCTTCTCTATATAAAAACAGAGGATGGTAATTTAATTCTGTGACCTGCTCTCAACTCACCAACGTTTGTTTATTACTTAGTCAGTGTTTCAAAGAAGCAGAGATTTGTTTAATATATGTAAAAGGTAAAGTTATCCCTATACAGGCCATGGAAGCCCAGAGGGTTCCAGGAGGTTGAGGCTCCCAGATTTTGGACATTCGGCACATGAAGATGGTAAGGATGTCAGCCTTACGCACCGGCCGCCTTTACCCCCTTTGCTCCTGGTACTCATTTCTGTTAGAGGCTGAGTCGACCCCAGGGCCATAGTGCCACCAGAAGGATTAGGCCAATTGAAAAATCTCAACGACCTCATCGGGAATCGAACCCGCTACCTTCCGGTTTGTAGCGCAGCGCCTCAACCACTACGCTATACCAAGGTATAATTAATGTAGGAACAGCTTTTCCCAGTCCCTAGAGATGCTTGTTCGAAATTACCCCGATTAACAAATATAGTTTTTGTTCGACTACACTATAATACGCTTATTACGTGTTGCGTAACGGTATCATAATGATACTCATTTCGAAACTGATCTTCATTATGACATCGGTGTGGTACCGATTATTATCGAACACGAACTATATTGAGGCTCTTGAGGGTAACTGCGCAATAAATAGCATGTATTTAAAATAAAATCAATCCTTTTGTGTTAGTTTTAATAGTCTATCGTATTAAAATGAATTCATTTCGTGTTGTCAAAATCCGTTGGTTTCAAGAAAATTAAAATTAAAAAAAAAAAGCTTCGATTTGACCGACGACATGAGCTGCCATTTCTTGTATTAGACAAGAACTTTCACAACCATCTGATGCGAAGGTCATGGCTCATTGCCATTTGTTTGAGTGATTCTAAAATCTACAATTTTTAACGTTCAGATTAATTCTGGTCTAACAAAAACAGTCGCACGCAACTTGCCTTTAATGGAAATTAAGATACTCATAGGCCTATGAGAATTATGAAACACGTGTTGTCTTTTCATAAACATACTCGTTTATTAATAAATGGCACTATAGGCCTATTGCATAATGTACTATTATATAGTAAATGAAAACTCGGCAATTTTCTGGATGCCTTGAAACATTTCTACCATCTACCTGGCCTATCTAGCCTACCACAGGAAGGACAGAAGTGTGATCAATGTCATGAATAAAATTAATACCGATTATCTCTAAAACAACCGCTTTATGACACACAATGAAAACCTGTGAATTACTGGCGTAATATTATGGTATAAGTTATTAAGATAAAAAAAATACTCATAGGCTATATATATAGCGTTTGTAATATATCTGGTGTCATGGTACACCATGTGCGATACCTTTAACCTTTTCCATCAACTCGGTGTGAACTGTGGTCCCCGCCTTGCAAGGAAAGACACGCGCCGAAACAACATTTCCATCCAAGCTTACGAAACTGTCATCCACGCTTTATGAGACTTAGCAATGAACACCCAGAAAATGAATAATTTATAAGGTAGGAATATTACAAAATTCAAAATTATATGAGATAATGCTATTTTTACACACTTATTATAACAGAAGTCTTACCCATCAATCTAAACCAAGAAGTGTTTTATAATTTAAATGGAGATTAAATATAAATCAGATGTGAAATACTCACATAACTTTTTATCTTAAGCACGGATTTTGAATATCTTGCTGCACATTCTGGCAGAAGATATGGAGGTGTATCCCCTCAGGCTGTGGCAAAGGTGCTTTGAGCAGAATTTTTTTTTTTTTTTTTTTTTTTTTAACGCATCATTGCTTGCATTTGCAGAAGTTACTAAATATTGTCGTAAAGGCTGAAGAAGACGAGACTGATCCTTTGTCATTGTGGCATTGCTCAGAAATTATTCGCGGATGTTTAAAAATGTGTTTTTGGTTAATATGATAAATGGGAAGGGGGAAAAAAAAGTGTTTCAGAATTTTCTTCGCGTGATAAAAATATATTTTTTAAAAATATTTTTCAAAACATCAAGTTGGCCGTGTCACTGCAGTTTCATATCCTATTAGAAACGCAATATCCAATAGGCCCTATTGCGAAAGCATATTATTATTTGAATACCTACAAGTCAATGTAGGCTATCAATATGTAGGTAGCCTATTGTTAGGATTGGAATGATAATTATTTCACACTGGCCATGTGTAGGAAAAGGTGGAAAGGTAGAGTCATTCTGACAAAAATAATTCCATAGCCGGGATTTAAACTATGATCTTCGGCTCTCCGTGCAGCAGTTCTTGCTACCATGGCAACTTGCCGGTACAACATTAATTTTCCAACTAGAGTTGACCCTTACGGCCATCATGGGTTAAGCTGTTCTAAGAACACAGGGATATATTCAAAGCATTCCATGATCAATGACCTAATGAATAGAGCCTTACTCTCTGCTGATGCTCCGACTATCTTGGAACTAGTTGGCATTAGTCGATCAGATGGTAAGAGACCCGACGGATTGACCTTGTTCCCTTGGGTTAGGGGTAAATCACTTTTATGGGATGCAACCTGTGTCGACACATTAGCTTCATCACATTTACCGGGTACCTGCAAAAATCTGCTGCGATTTCTGCTGTATCTTTGATGTTGAAGAAGTACTATCATATAGTTGGCCAGTGCCATTTTGTTGTTTTTGCTGTCGAGATACCTGGTCCATGGTGTGCAGAAGCCAAGGAGATAACTTCAGAGAAAGGTAGAAGACACTGTTGCAACAGGGGATTCTAGAGCTGGCGAATATTTGAGGCAACGTATTCAGCATTGCCATACAAAAGGGGAATGCCACTAGTATCATGGGAACCTTTCCTCCATCTTCAGTCCTTGATGAAATGTATTTATTTTAGTTATTATTATTGTATCATAATTCATTGTATTTCTTTGTTGAATTTATTAATAATAATGTATTTTATACTGACTCACATAACACAGAATATCACTAGGCTTTCCCAATTTGACATAACAATTGTTAGGAATGGTTGTAACATATACTTTCGGTATTTAAAATGTTATTGAAAGTTTTTTCATTAACCCTAGACTGAAGTTAAAGGCATCAGAATGTTATGAGGCGGGGAAGAGGATGTAACAACTTTCACATGAACCCTCAAACAATTAAAACGTAAATACAAGTTTGACTGGCCAACAGGTGGAATTCTAGAAGAACCCTTACACTGCCTTGTGTACAATGATAGAAATTAGAAAGAAACTTCTCGGTTTTCCCCTTTTAATACTGAATTTTAATAATTTTTCACTCTACAAAAATACGGCTTCCTTGAATGAATGACCAACTAAAATACCGTTGGAAACAAAATAAAAATGTTTTTATTCGTTCGTGGTATCGTATGTCGTATAAAGGAAATAATTAAATATAAAAATCCAACAGCAAAACATTTTACAGTTATGAGTTATCCTTATGTAAAACTGAACTTCTGATAGACGTTCCAATTAGCTCCATAAAAAAACATTCATTTTAACCATATCTGTTATAACAAGGCAAATGGCCTATAATACAAGCAAACACAAAAGTTTAAAACATCAGCGTAAGCCCAACCCCATTGTCACAAATCATTGGGCACTTATCACGGCACACCTGAATTAGGATAGGACTTCTACAGCCATATAGGTCAGGATCAGAAACCCCAACATCAATACAGGCCGTGAATTCACAATTTTTTTATTTGTCATGTAATTTCTACTGAGGGTTTCACTGAATTAAATTTTAATGGGGCGTAAAATAATATACCGGTATTTAAAAAAAAAATAATCAATTCTAGTCGTCCATAAATAAAAATCATTATAGGCCTATCTGTCTCAAGAGAAAATTGTGTTTCACTTCGCTTGGTCAATGAAAGCAGTAAGGTTACTTGTAAAGAAAATATTATCTATTATTATTATTATTATTATTATTATTATTATTATTATTAATTATAGTCCATTTATTCTAAGAATTGATTGAAAATTAACGAAAACCAGTTCTTGTGTCTTACTCTTAGAACATTTGAGAAGTGTTCTACAGTGAGACAGTTTAGTTTCAGTTCTTATGTTGAAAGGACTAGACTATAGTGCACATAAAGAACGTACTAAGGACTGAAGGACCTCAAAGTTATACAGCAATACTGGGGATTAAATTACTAATAAAATACATGACAAATAAATATGTAGGCTACTTAGAGGAGCTTAGGAGAGTGATCTATGGTTAAAGTGCAGGTATCGAAGAATCCTTGATGTTAAAAATGAGTTTCATGTCTTGAAGAAAAGTGTTTATTCGGAAGGGAAATAAAGCAGCTGTCACTTAATAAAAAAGTTATTGCACATTAAAGAGTATCATACCCCAAGGGAAAGCATCTAAATAAATTTTCATCTTCTATGCTGTTCCTATGTTATTCCCAGAGATTCAAGACAAGGCAATTTAGTACATGAAGCGAAAGATTAGACGGCTCATTAGGGTCTAGCTACTTGCATTGTTCATACATCTCCTTTTCCTCAAGTTGCAAATAAATATAGGCTACTTCTGTAGGCTTTCCGGATGACACATGCCTAACCATAATGAACGCACTTCTTCATTCAAGAATATCACAAAGCAATCCATTACCAGAGGTCATTGTCCTATTTATGAGTGCTCGATTATTAAAACCTGTTTGGAACAATACGTTTTAAAGCTCGTAGGGAGAAAAAGTTGCGAAATAATTTGCGTATTTATTTAGAAGACAAAAGCTTGCGACATAATGGTTTAGAGAAATGAACTGTGAACATCCGCGTTTGCGCTGGGGAGCAGAATGACATACGCAAGGAGGAAATGTTCAAACAACAGATTACTTTTAATGACATTCTTCCGTCCATCCCCCTTCCATCACTGTGTTGTATGCATACTGAAAGCAATTGTTTGCTTCTGTTCTTGCACTCCGTCGTGCAAACCTCAAATTGCACTCCATTATACTCTACCACTTATATCATTTCCTGAAATAGTTCAGTAGGCTAGCCTCAACAAATATAATTGTATTTATAGTGTAGCATTGTATATAGATAAGACATGTAACATTCCTGCATAGCATTTGCTTACTTTATAATTAAGAAATTTATATTTTTGCCAATAGGATTTTGCGTAGTTCCAACAAACATATAAATGTAATTTAAGGATCCTTCAAATTTCATGGAACATTTGAAGCATCTAAGAATCGGAAATACTTAGATTTTTTAATTATCTGTATTGACTTTGTTGATTATTTTAACATTTCATAGAAATAACTGTTTTAAAAGAATTTCCATGATACTCTTTCAAAGCACTGAGCCAGATTAAATTTATCCTCGACATAACCTACTTACAAGGGAAAATCAATGAAGTAATTTAATTTTTGAAAACTTATATAAGCTTAAAAGTTTTACCCAGTATAAATATATTTTCTTCAATCTTAAGATCAGAAGTAAAGAACAAAAGTAAATAATATTAGTAAATATTAGTAAATATTTTCTATCATTATTTTTACAAAATGGGTACTTTCTCTCACACCCACATAACTCATTGCTCAACTGCCCTTTCTCTCACCGTATTAATCTGACTTAAAACCGTTATTTTCCATTATTTCTATGGGCCAATTTGGGTCCATACATTATGGAAATAATACAGTGTGCCTATAAAGAGTTTCTTCAGATGAATAAATTCTATTAAGTAGTTTGCTATTTGTTTTTATTGAAATATACAGCATGTTAATTGGAGCTCGAAGCACAATACCACGCCATGTAGTTAACGTCTGGAAGCACTTCCGATTAATTATATAGTTCTTCAAGCTCTGAAAGGATCCCTCCATATTTACAAAAACCACTGTATAGGCCTAGATTATGGTAATTTCAGTTTATGGCCATGGGTGTTGGCATTCTGACCAACATACTGACTCTAATCTTGCCGTCTGCTTATGGTAGATGATGGAGCAGTCGGATGGTAGGTCTAGTCCCTTCAAGGATTCAGTGCCACAAAGATATTTTATATTTCAGTTTACATAGTTCAGTGAAATTTCAAAACTCTTTGTTGTTTTTTGTTACTCATGTTTGTTTCTAGAATTGTAAGAATTTAGCTATTAATTTTAAATAAGAGTTTATAATATATAAATTATACTTTGTCTTTAGGCAGCTAACAGTTGTGCGATGTGTTTAAAAGAAATAAGAATGGTCAGACGATTTCTTTTATCAACAATATGCCTACCAAACAAGCTAGGTGTTCTTTCAAGGTTGATTTTGTACACTCGTTTTGTGGTAGGTATTTTGATACATTGTAGTTGAGGATTTCTTTTAAAAAAATTTTGTCAACTTAAAAATGTAATAATAATAATAATAATAATAATAATAATAATAATAATAATAATAATAATAATAATAATAATAATAATAATAATAAATGTATTACGACAAATTACAAAATAACACTTTACAAACGTGCATTTCAACGCCACCCGAAAAAGCAAAGCTTGTGCTCAGGGGCGGTTCAGTTTATTACAATGAAATACACAAATATAATTATTTACAGTAATTCAAACAAAAAAGATTATCTGCAAACATAGAAGAGTATGAGTAAATAATGTTATAATTAGGATACAACAACGTATATGTATGAGTCAATAACTCAATAATAATATATAAAATTTTGAGTTAAATTAATTTTAAGGCAAAGTAATCATATCCAAATATTAAAAATTTAATATACAAAAAGTTATAATAATGACAGAAGTATGGAAATAATTTGAAAAGTAATTATATAAATTGTCTTATTGTATACTTAAATTGATTGAAGTTTAAGGTACTTAATTCAGATTGCTAATTAATTCAGATGGTTGCTAATAAATGAATTGAATAGTCATGGTCAGAAACTTGAACACTGCTTAACTCCAGCAGTTGTAAAATTTTGATGCAGTTAATAAATTTAATTGATTCCTTCTAGTGTTATACTTATGATCTTCTGATCTATATTTGTCACGGTTTTTATGAAAATAGCGCAATAGGACGTACTTGTTAATTTGGTCTATGGTGAATACGTTAAATTCAGAAAATAATAATTTGCAAGAATAGTTTAGAGACATTGATAAACACAGTTTTACTAAGCGTCTTTTTAAATACGGATCCTTTTTCTTAACTCCTCCCCACTCAATTTTGACTTACTGAATAACAGAGTGAATTAGGGCTACATAAACAGCCCAAATACTTGAGCTGGTAAGAAGTTTGATAATAAGTAGGCCTACACCTACAACATTAGCTATTTTCTTCTCAACAACAGATTCAGTAAAGTTACTTGTATCAGCCTCGCTTGAAATGCTTGTGAAAGTAGTTACTTTTATACGTGTCACACAATATGCCGTGCTAATTAAATTAAATTCTTAATAGTAACTTTACGAAGAGAAGAGAACAAGGTAGCAATCTATACGGACAGTAAAATTACCCTGGACTTACTTCAGAACAACCGCAATCACAGCTACCTTATCGAGCAGATCAGGAACTTAGTAAGAAAACTCAAGGATCACAAAATACATTTTGGATGGATAAAGGCCCATGTGGGATTTGCTGGTAACGAGATGGCAGATAAGCTAGCTAAGGAAGCAGCAGGAGAAGAAGATACAGAACCGGTATACTCAAAAATTCCCAAAACTGCAATAGTTCGAGAAATTAAAGAAGAAGGTCTAACAAAATGGCAGGCGGATTGGACCAACACGACTAAGGGAGCTACCTGTAGGGCCTTCTTCCCATCAGTTCGTCAGAGAATAAGACAAAGGATCATAATGACATCACCAATCGCAGCAATAGTTACTGGACATGGAATAACCAAATCCTACCTGAAGAGATTCCACATATTGAATGATGACACGTGCTCCTGTCTTCAAGAGGCCCAAACTGTAGACCACCTATTATACAGATGCAGTAAACTCCAACAACAGAGAGACAATTTAAAAAAGCACATTGCAATCAAACACGGGCAATGGCCGGTTCCTCCAGATCAACTCATTGTGAAACACAATACATCATTTAAAAGCTTTATACACGCAATAGACTTCAGTTCAATATAGTTAATAATAATACAAGTTTAGATAACACAGCTGTACAATGATAGAATTTTATAAGAAAGTTGTAATTATTGGAATTTGCTCAGAAACTATTACCTTAATGATTTAATGTATCCAACATTGTAGATACTTGTATATACTTAACTTTTTTAATGAGACATAGCATGTAGTATTGCAGCACTTAAGCAATGGAACATGCTGTATTAATTCCATTAAATAATTAAAAAAAAAAAATAGTAACTTTAGTAGATCTACAAGATATTTGGGATAATAGTTTATTGAAGTTTTAAAATAAAACTAACATTTAAAAAAAGACAAGCGTTTTATCTTCTTGAATATTGCAATGTATTCTTGATAATGTCCACTTAATTGTCCAGTCGTTAAAGCGCTGTAAAATAAAACATAAATCCATGGACTACCACGAGTCAATGATACGAGACACATAAGTTTAAAATCGCTGGCGACGGAATAGAAAAATGTCGCTAACAAAGGCTTATTGCTCTTTCGTTCTATTGCTTCAATAAAATTCTTAATATTACGAGGATCATTCTCCATTCTTCCTCCACCCATGCCGCAAGTGACTAGTCAGGCCGTATAACAATCATTCAGCCTTCACAAACACAAATAGAAATCTCTTACACCACTCCTGTCTGCACTTCAGAATGGAAAAATGACTTAAACTACAGCTGCCAGGATATAGCCTACAGGCCGACTGACCACTTTCATTTCTGTCGAAACTATTAGACTTTCCTACACTATTTCCATAGGAAAGAGGTAATAATAAAATATATTCTGAAGAGAATTGAATATCGCCCATACTTAGAAAGATAATATAGTCCTATTTTGTATTAGTAAAATATGCCATAAGGAAATAAAACATCGATCTATGTAATGTAACATGTAGGCTACCTAAGGCTTATGTTATTATGAACTTAACAAATTGGTTAGTTAGTTATCCATCCATTAAACAGTACAGTGTGGTTCATGATACAATAAAGTATTTTATTACTAAACTTTACTCAAGTATTTACGGTAATACATTTAGGTTTACTAAATTAAATTTTAAATACAAACTGTACAATATGCAATATCACAAGATAAACGTCATATATTTTAGACAAGCTACATCTTACAATTGAATGTTTTACATTACATTTTAGCTGTTGTGCTTTTAAAATTAGTATGTAAATAAATATAACATTTTTGCTAATATGAAATTCAATAGAAATTACTAATTTAACGAAGAAATATAGAAAATTACAAAGAATAATAATTGTCTATATTATGGAGACAATTGTCTATAAGAAAAAGTTTTTAGTGTATTCTTAAATCAATTTTTTTTTTTGATGCGATGTGAGGTGGGAGTGAATTAAATACTTTAGAATATACCTGCAAGTTAATTTGTTATCGCCTAAACTATCTAAATAACTCTTCAGTTTACATTACTCTTAAACCCTGAATTAGGCCTATTTTTTAGGTCCTCGGACTTAGCCTTGGGTGTTGTAGTTGTGATCGAATACCTTCGTGGTTATTCCGTTAGCGTATCCGGTTCCAGTTCGGGAGATCGCTGGTTCGTTAACCGGCACTCTGATATTTTTAAATGGGTTTGGAATATTAACCACCACGAATATGAAATTTAACAACAGAGTGGTAAGAAAATCAAGAGTCGAGAAAATGGCATATTGCACACTAGGAACATTTAACCCTTTAAGATGACTTTAGTTCGTAAGCTGTGGCAGTAGCTTCATTAGCCTTAAATAATTATATTATTTGGAAATCGACATTAATAATAACAATAGAATAACGATAATAATAATAATAATAATAATAATAAGAAGACGAACAACAACAACAACAACAAGAAATACAGGAAATTACAGCAACAATCGTATTCATTATGGTATTACTGTACAGCAAATTAATAAGTAAGAATTGTATATGTTAGTAGCGTGAAAAAATTGATAGCCTATAACATAGAAACTAAAGCCCCTTGTGGCATTTTTCTATTGAAGGAAGGATGTATCACTTTCCTGAACTGCTTGACTGCCGATATAAAAGGAATTGTATTGAGCGTCGGATAATAGTGTACATAAAAGAATATGTGAGGAGGCTGTGCGTTGGGATTTGGGCGGTCGGATAGCATTATAAACGCGGTACATATACCCAGATAATATGAGTGCTACTCCTATACGGCCTCAATGCCGCAATAAAATGCGTTTCATTAGTTTTTATGACAAATTCACGACTTGTCCTATGTGTGAGTGTAGTATGGGTAGACTGGCTTGTTTTTAAACCCCAAGAAATCCACTTTGAGGAAGTAAATATCTGCAGAATTTGTACAGTTGGATTATTACCACAGAGTCAACACAATCTTTTCCTCACCACAGGTTGCGAGTACATAAATTAGTCGGTACTTTTTAACTTGAAAGCCTACTATAAACTACTCAATTGTCTTTGTTGTTCATACTGAACATTCTTGATCAGTAAAGGCTATCTGTGGAAGGAAATTTAATTTAAGGCAAGCATATCTAGATTTTTTAAACAATTCGGAAATATCCTACCAATACTTGCAAATCCCATGATCTACTTTGAACAGTTAAGAACTTATCATTATGTTAGGCCTATATTCAATCATAGGCATATTATTCTCGAACAGGATTGCGTACAAATTCTTCGTAAAACAAATACAAGGAACTATTTTCTTAGTTGACTAGTAATGTAACGGTACAACTAGAAACTAAAACTAAACTCTATGGCGCTACATCCATTGAGAAACTAGGCCTTCCATCCGAACGCTGCATCATATACCAGAGGCAGATGGCAGGATTGATGCCAACTATTGATGGCTTACTGAACAATAATCAAATTATGTAGCCTATGGGCTAAATATTCTTAAAATAACGTAGACCCAATTATTTATATAAAGCTACATGGCCTACATTTCTTCGAGCGAGGAAATAAGTTACATCTAGCCTATCTTGGTAGTATTTAATAAGACTGTTTTTAGTATATGATGCAAGCTAATGAAATAGCGAAACAATAACGATAAATATACGATATATATACATATACATGTATTCTATATTTATCGTTATTTTATATATATATATATATATATATAAATAACATAGTTAATATACGTATTATTTGTTCTTCAAATGTAATCATAAAAGACCTACTATTTTCAAGTATAATTTGTAAACTATCGATAGCTTGGCATAGCAATATCTCCGCTTGCATGAAGCACCACATACAAGCTTACAGAGGTGACAAACCATAATAATTTAGCTACTAACTGACTAGTTGTGAAAACCTCACTGATTAGTTAGTTATGAGTGAAGAAGAAATAATCGTAACTAATTGATACACACTAAAATATATTTAAGACCCACTGATGTAGGCTACAGAAGGACAAAGTTTCATGAGAAGTCTATCATAAGTTATTTTATTTTCAACAATTAGTATGCTGAATAATGTTTTTACATAATATATTTAATATAAGTTTATTTATGGACGCGTCAAGTCATAAGTACCGTGTGATGCAGTATAATTTATAATAAAGAAGTGTGAACTCTTAAGAACCTGAGAAACTTCACACTTTGTTCCCACAGAACATGACACGTTTCCGGACCCAAAGACATTCCAACATATTGTACAAAGAGCTATTAACAAAATATTTTAATCACTCAAAAGAAAATTTGAAGCATAACTTCTACAGCTGAATCTTCAAGTTAGATTTTGGGTGAGTTAATTAGGTGAAATATGCACATGACAAATTTAATAAATTGAAAGGAAGTTCAGATTTGATCTAAGTGTGCAAGAAAGCACCTTCGTGACAGTCATGTTTCTTTGTTCGACATTTTATACAAGTGTAAAAAAGAGTTTTATCTTGCATCTTGCTAACAATTTTACATATCTTGGTGGACAAAAAATTGTATAAGCATAGCCCAATTCTAGTTCTATCTAAACCAGTATTACCATTTGCCAAGTCATGGCCACTGACCAATAAAAACACATAAGGTGATCACAGCTTTACTATAACGCATTGCCAGACGATTTACAACAAACACTGCATAATTATTAGCATGTAATTAAATAATGCAACTGTATAAGTTAACTGATCCTTACAGTACAATAGATTTTATTCAGCACATGCTAATTTCTCAAAAGTAAATGTTCAGTGGTGTTTTAGCAAGTCCTGATGGTGTCTGTCACTCAATTGGTTTCTTTGTGACAATTTAAATGCCTCCACAAACGTATGTGCATCCAAAATGTTTCCCCTCTTCATTCTGATTTATTGGTACATTTAACATTTAGGCCTAAAGCATTTTTACTTTCTCTATTAATACCTTAGGTGTTATAGGAAGAGAGAGTATTGTGTTCAGCTCTAGAATGCAATTTTCTAAAACATGTCTCCGTGGGTTTATCTGTCTGAATCAGAAAAGAAAGATAGTGTTAAAACGAAAATCTACATTGTAGATAGGCTAGGCATCAGAGAACGTGACATGAAGAATGGCGGGGACGTTATCTTACTTTCGTTACGCTTTACATTATTATTATTATTATTATTATTATTATTATTATTATTATTATTATTATTATTATTATTATTATTTATTATTTTTTTACAATTTTGTCGAAAAAATCTCAAAAGTATTTTGTTTAAATTTCGAATACAATTTATGATGATAAAGAGATAAAATTTTATTTGGAACTTTTCTTCGTGTAAAGAAACTAAACGATAGTTATAACATACATTATTCTGAAACTGAGTCTTGCTTTTTACTGTAAATAAAGCAGCTTCTGAGGCGCACTTCTGCAATGTGGCTGCTTGCTCTGTGACAAAATAACTTTTAAAGTGTGGAGAAAACCGTGTGTTCCACATTTGTTTTCTTATATGACTGTACAATACCTTGTCTCCTATAAAAATAACTTGTCTCCTATAAAAATAACTCGTAACCTACTCGTTCTTATATAGGAAAGATAATTAATGGTATAATAAACATTTTGATATAATTTTAATACAAAACATAACATTTAACACATTTTTTGCCGTCGATTGGCCGCCTTGCTTTAAGTGTTTTATGAGAGTTTAAGTGAAGATATGATAATACTTAGTGAATAGGATAGAGAAAAAAGCGTAGCTTTAAGATCCAGATTTATCATGCCTCATAGGCTACTATATTCCGAGGAAAGTTTTAGTGGAAGTAGACCTGCCTGATCCATACAATACTTCATCAAAAACTAGCACATTATGTAAGTATTTAATCTGTATGCGCATTAGCTGGCGAAGCAGGTATTCATATAATTATTTTTGTTCATGGTACTGATTGACGATAAGAAAAAAGTGGAACTGAAATGTAATATATCATCTGACTTGCACGTCGCACTGTAAAATCATTTGTAATAAATTCATACACACAAACAAACATAAAGAGCTCGATAAAGTCACCCCACCCTGCCTGTACAAAACAACAAACACGCAATTCTACACGTTACCAACTCTAAAACAAATAACAAGGCACAGTGTTCACGCCAGCAATTTGATTCCTACTCAGGTATGTGTAATGCAGTAGAGAACAGCTTATTCAGTGAAGCCAGACGACGATTAAAAGACCGAGATAAGAAAGTTCCAAACCCTGCGAAATAGCAAAGAAATAGGCTTACGTCAAATTCTCAAGCAATCATTGCATTAGAGTGTGCATAAACAAATATTGCAAAGAAGTTTCGGTAGACAGAAAAATTATAGACTGAATAAATTAATAGATTATTTAAAAAATCTCCTGTTCGATTAGTACATTCTTTGTTTAAAAAAAGAAAAAGCTACGCAAATTCTTATTTATAGTAGGCCTAAGGAAATGCGGGACGCCAAATGTAGAAGATTGGAAGTTATAAAAGGGCAGGGATGATTCATAACTATTTGCTACATTTTTGAAAATTATAATAAAATCAGGTAAACTGTATATAACAAAGTGCCAAAATGCTTTTGTTGAATCAATTATAACTGCAATTGTGATATGCAGAAAGTATTTTTTAAATCAGATTAAATTCGTTCAGCATCAGCAGAACTACAGATTTGTGATATCTTGACAATCGCACACTCACATAATATATATATATATATATATATATATATATATATATATATATAAGTTATGAAATAAGGTAGGCTACATAAAGTACAGAATAACGTTAACGCCCAAATGGGCATTGCTCATGTGTGGTTGAGGTTCAGCATTAATTTTTCATAAATACCAAAAACAAACATTAATAATTCGGTAAGTAATTATTAAGAAAAATGTATTTAGATTACAAAACACTTTGAAGCAAAGACAGAATTTCACAAACTAGCCAGTGATCACTAGAGCTAGAAATAAATAAGCTGTATAAAATAACTGAATGTTGTACTATATTATGTTAGGTCTATATTAGGTTATATTAAATTGTGCTGTATTACATTATATTACGTTATATCGTATTATAATATATAGTATTATACTATGATAAATATTACATTATATTACATTTATTATATTATGTTATGTTATGTTTAATATTATATATTATAGTACACTATATTATACGCGTATTATAAACTGTTTTCAGTAAATCTATGTGGGCTACAAATTGATATGGTAGCCTATAAGGTATTACAAACGTTTGTAAACGGTATCAGCTAGGCCTACAATAACCGGATTGCTAAGTATGAGAATACCATGGTCCATGAAGGGAAACTGGTTGGAATATTGAGAGAGAGAGAGAGAGAGAGAGAGAGAGAGAGAGAGAGAGAGAGAGAGATAGAGAATGCAAGAGCAAGAGAGAAAGGGCGAGATGGTAAATGTTTTAGGGTAAACCCGAAAACACAATTATGACGTGCAGAGAGATGGAATGAGAGTAAAAAGTTGAAAGTATGGAAATCCATTTCAATGTTGCGGTTTCAACCAAATGAACGGTAGTAGGTGACTGGGATGGAGAAAAATAAGCTTGAAAAACAGATGGAAATATGTGCAGGAAGGGATAAAAAAAAAAAAAGAGCATTGTGGATTATAGGAGGAAGAGAAGAATGCCAAGTGAAGTAAATAGAGTTGGGGAGGGGATGGCATAGTAGTAGATAATACAGGAATTGAGGGAGGAAAACACGGGAAAGGAGGGTAGAATCCGACTCTTTGGACTTGCTGAGTAATTATGAAATTAAGAGAGCAGAGGAAATGGTTTCACCTTCCCCACATTCCCAATCCACATGACCTGCTCCCAGTAAATTAACACCGCACGACACCAAATAAAATGCTGGAATGTTTATCTCCTAGTTTGCAAGAAAGAACAACGGCATGAGCGGAATACACCGCTCATTAAGAAGTAGCCTACACATTCCTCGCAAACGTGATTTCGTTTGTTATAAACGCTGCTACATTCAGATAAAGGTGATTGATACGCATATTTTTATACGTTTATCTTTTCTATGTGGCCTAGTAGTTAGAGTCGGTGACTGTAATCCGCAAGTCTTGGTTCGATCCCTGTCATTTTTCGATTTTTTCTGGAACGAGGTGCACTCAGACCAGTGACACCAACTGATGAGCTGTTTGATAAAGAACTAGCGGCTCGGGTCAAGAACACCACCAAAAACGACTGTGAAAGCAGAGTATGCCCCCAATTCTGCCATTTGCCTACTGTAGGTGCACAGCGGTTAAATGGCAGGCCTAGTCCCACAAGGGATGTATTGCCACAGAATTTAGTTTTAATGTTCTTATGTGACCTTCAACAAATGAAAATTGAAACATGAAAAACTGTTTGGAATGTAGTATTCCGATTACATTTTTTCTTTCTAGCAAGCTTATAGCCCTATAGCACGGACATAGAATGGGCTATTCTAAGTGAAGAAAATTACCTGTAATACTTGATGGTCATTTGTTTTCATCACTCACTTCTGAGGATAATGGTGGGCAGATTGTTGAGGTTTGCCTTCACGTTGAAGGGCAAAATTCACATTTTGCACAAAAAAAAAAAAAAAAAAAAAAAAAGACAATCTATTGTATATAACTAACATAATCTGAAACTTGGTTTTCACCTTTTTGCTTTTATAAAAAATACGTAAAAAATGCTAATTTTCAAAATATCATACGGTAGAATTGCCAAAAAATTATACAATCGTGAAAAATCTTTACTGATTTGATTCTTTTCATGCCTAGAATGTTATGAACTACGCTTTTAAGTAGTAGCATTAAGCCTACTGGAAAGTTTTTTTTTTCAAAAATGAAAAAATCCCCAATAGCAATACAAAAAAACCTATCAGAGTATTGGGAAACCCCCAGTTCACAACATTCCCGTATTCATAAGCTTTAATTTCATGTATAAATGAACATTCTACCTCAGTTTTAGTAGGCCCTATAGGTTTTATTCTTTTGAAGGGTAGAAAATGTAAGAAAATATGTTAAGAAAAAAAAATAAGGAAAATGTTGCACTCGAATTGTAAAACGTGTGCACACTGTGACATTTAAACTTGTTTTAATGACTTCCTGTTTTAATTTTCACATAAACTAGGTGCGATTTTGAAGAAGATAGGTGTTTCCTTTATACATAAAAAACAGATTTTTGACCAAAAATGCCATTTTCAACGTGAATGCATTAAGTGGTAGTGTTGTAGAAAAACTAAATGTGAAGGGAGTAGAGACAGCAGCGCACCATAATTAATATTATTTTTAATTATCCATACCGTTCAAGTACTTTCTAGTCAAAGAAGTCATGTGTTTCATATCTGATTTTTATGGATGCTTATTGTTAAACCGTTCTTCTTTAACTTGCATGTACGTTGTACTACTAAACAGGATTACAGTATATTGAAAATAGAATTACTCAACTAGCAGGCCTATCAGGGTATCATTTTGATAAGGGAGATGTTTGTGGCCAGCCCTATACATATCGCGAGCTATTCGGTTCCCACGCGGCGTGTTCCGGGTGGGTATAACTTGTAGGGGAGGGCGTTGTCATGCTGGTTGGAGAAAAGCTGTTAATTCGGCAGAGGCTCCTCTCCCTCTCCTCCACCCCATTAATCTGCATGCCATAGAAACAATATGGGTTTGTTGCTGTCTCAGGTATTAATTGATTACAGGCATTGTAGAAAATCGGTACTCGAATACCTATTAGCTTACGGATTCCTGTTGTAGTTTTCTAATAAGTAAGTACACCCACTGATTGTTTTAATGAACAATGCAACACATGTCTGTGTTACCAGGAATCTGAGAAATGCACTGCAATGAACAATGAATAGCTTCCTTTTCTTGCCTACCCAACCTTCTACACCAGTGTAAAAGGATTAGCTGCTTACGTTAATTGCATGTTATTTATTGCTAGTGTTTCATTTAATTATATGGGTAGTAGGCGTTAGTATTCCAAGTGTATATAACCCATTCATCTGTGTTTCCAGATCCCTGTAACTTGAAAGCTATTTTGTTTGTATTAGTATTCTGGAGTTATCGATGAACAATGTTATTGTTCAATCTGTGCGGTTTGACTACTTTAATTTTTACATACGTATATAATATTATCTGCCTTAACGTTTATTATTTTTAGATTGCATCAATGATTCTTCTTACAAGAGCTAGTAGTGAAATAAATTAATGTTTAAAGGAAAACAATAACATTCTTCCTCAAAATTCATCATTTCATACCTGAATTACAGTGAACGCCACTTAATGTAAACGCGGATGTCATCAGTAGGGTAATGTTATCACTTTTATGAAGTCCCGTACGGATCAATACTCATACATTGAAAAAAATCCTGTTTATTGTGATCAAAGATTCGGTTTATGTTATCAAATTTTCCGTTTTAAGGCTTTATTTCCAAGTATTGAACGTCATTCAATTTTTTTTAAAGGATTTCGTTTCTAACTCAACTGTACTGTGTTGTATTAAGGTAGTGTTCCCAGCTGATAGGACGACCTGTTCGAGGGTATGGCCTTGGGTATGGTATTCCCTAACTTTCTCTTTTAAGCAGTAAAACATTTTTTATCCCTCAGTTTAGCTGTTGGTTTTGATTTGTGAAGGTCACAGTGATGACATGTAGTGATGGTTAGTGTAAAATGAAAAGACTTGAACAGACAGACGATAGAAGTTTTGCTAAGTGGTGTTCATCACAGGTCAATAAACTTCCAAACAACACTATGAGTATGAAATATTGGTTAATGGACTTCAAAGGGAAAACAGAAACAATAAAAACTTTTTATTCCTTGCGAAAATATTTGTTTGCAGGCTATTATGAGTGGTTGAATGATTCGTAGTTATGAATAAATAGCTTTTAATTCTGCTTTTGTAGAGCATTATCTTATATATGAATAAATATCCTTCAATTAATTATTTCGGCTACTGTTATCAATCGGTGAATATTATCACCAGATTAGCTGCGTCCAGAAGTGATCACAATAAGAGGCGTGCACTGTATTGACTTAAAGGAAAAGTTGTAAAATAAAAAATTGATTCAATAATCAGGAAGGTATTCTCAGGGATGGCTGGAGGGATATTACGAAATTAGGAGGACTGCCAATTATGACACGCCCTTGCAGAAAGCAAAAGTGCGGGCCCTCCTTCAGTAGCATCACATTAGATGGGCTGAGCTCTATTTTTTTAATTCTCACGCCCACTGTGGTGTCAGCTTTTAACGGCCTTAAATCACGGAACGTCGAAGTAGGGGCTCTGTGTTAACACGAACATGCAATACGGATAAATGAATGATACTGATGGCTTGTACACGACATCAATGGAAGTTATTACTCATTAAGCTCATAACTAAAATGAAAGAATTGTGAAAACTGGAACTATTATATAAGTTTCCTCAGGTTCTACTCAGCAGCCTGGTACTAGAGTTATAAAATCTAAATTATATAATGGGCAAAGCTACGATAACTTTGCTAGTAAATTTTAGATTTATAGGTTATGAATTTATTGTTTTCATAGGCTATAAGACATTCAACTGTTATAACACCATCCTAGAATGAGTGAATTCATTCTTATTATAGCCTATACTTATATAAGTTGGTAGCAAATTCTGTAGTTTAAGTTGCATTTAAAGTGATACATAACAAAAAATAGAAGGGGCAATAAACAAATTAAAAATGCCATACTAACAAATATTTCCTGTTAAAATAGGCAGGTAACTACAATACACATAACATTCTTTCGTAGTCTGAATTTGAATAAATTGAGAGTCATGTCAGTGTGAAAAAACTAAATAAACTGTAATAATTTACATTGTACTATAATAATTATTATAACTTCGAACTTAATTATTATTTAATTATTATTTCCGCTTGATCAACGTTTTACTAGACAGGTTTGTTATTGTAGAGACTATTTTAAGCACTGCAGATATTTGGAGGAAACGACAATTATAGGTCTGAAACGCCCAACTAAATTTATTTATAAAACAATTTAATTTAACTTAATAATTTAAAATCTCCAAAGTGCGAGATATACTAGTATTAATTATTTTGTCATATCTCTATGTCATTAATTATTCTATGTTGTTTCTATAAAAATAATAGGTCTATTAGACCTCTAGTGGTCAATATTACCACATATTACCCAAAAGTTACTGACTCTTAGAATTTGGCTCTTAGATCTACTTAGTGTACAGGTGTCAGTTTTTCCTTCTATACACAAGGGAATCCACTTTCAGAATGTATTAACAAGGTGTTTGAAACAGGATTATGCCAAAATGCTCTTCGTTTGATAGAGTCCTGAAGCAACTTGTAGTAGTGTCACAGCATGTGTGTCTCTGAGATTACACGAGTTTATTTGAAAGGATTTATTATTTCTTGCGTTCATTATAAGCACATCAAGCCACCGTCTATCGTTTAATTTTCTACAACAGCAAGTTTATTAGTTTCAGGGCAAATACATTTTTTCGTGACAGATTAGAGCCGGAGTGGGGCAGCCTGTGTTATATCTGTGTATATACACATACGTACTGACGTATATGTGTACATTAGCAGATCGCCAATTCACACAATCAACATGGGCGAGCCAGCACTAACCACAAACAAACATACATATTGTCATCTAACAGGTAGTACTTTACTGTTGACTTCGGGAGGGGTGGTACAGGATATTACTAAATGTTTGCCACATCCCACTGCTGTTAAATGTATATCTGTTTGCACTTTATATATGCAACAGCAAATGACATTGTTTAAGTCTCTGGTACCGGTACTTCAAACATTACAACTTCATAATTAAGCCTTCTCACCTAATTAGTATATTTTCTATGGGTCTTTGCACTCTTGCGGTAATTGCTGTATTAAAGCAAACACGTAAGTTAAAATAATGATACAGTATAATTTAGTTTAATATAATATGAGTCATACAACTAGATGTGTTAAACACAAACATATAGAAGAAATTATATGAGAAAAGGGTTAAAATCTAAAAATTGAGTGCGAAAATAATCCGACTTCCAAATATAGGCTTATAAGACACAAGCAATTAAGGATCAATAGAATCTCTTAACATAAATTACACTTGGCGATTCAGTACTAAAATGCATAGATGTAGTGCCTTACATGAAAAAATATATTGGGAAGTCTTACCCTCCCCATGGTAGCTTCCACAAAGGAGGATAGAAAATATTTATATAGGCCTATTCCCGCAAAATATTAGTCGTAAGAAATGTGGAAATGTAATTTAATTTTAATAACTTAAAACCTAATATATTTTGCAGGACTCCGCTTCCCCCCTCCCCGCAACTAAAGCACTAAATAGAATATGTTTTAATATGGTTTAATACAGTATCAATGGTAGAGTAATTAGCCTAACTACCTAAAGCAGATCCACAAAGAAGAAACATAGAAATAGGAAAATAAAATGTGTTACCATACCTTATGTTTCAAGAAGTGAGACTCCCAGATTTTCAGAGATTAAACAAATGAATGTGGTTTGGTTGTTAATCTTAAGCACCGACAAATTTACCCCATGATTGCTCATGGTATTAATTTTTGTTGGAGGGTGAAACAACCCAGGATCATAGTGCCAACAGAAGGAGTAGGTCAATATAGAAATCTCAATTAGCTTATCGGGGATCGAAACTGCGAAGTTCCAGTGTATAGTGTATAGTTCCTCAACCAACTTCATTACGGAATAGCTTACTTCATAGTAGCGAGATAGACTATATGTTACGGGTAGAGTTAGAAAATCGGATAAACCTAGGTACCTGGGTAATGTGCGCTTTACCCGATGAGTATGGGTAAAGAAAGAATTATAACAAAATGTTCTTCACTTTGGACTTGATCCGAGTAAAACGCGCCCTACTTTCATGCCTCTGAATAAGTATGGCTTTTTATTTTGTTAAGCGTCTGTTTATGCACAATATGGGGTCTGGGCATTTCCCAATGAACCGGGGTCGTTCTCGCGGTATGCAAGTCCACACGGATGTTGAGATGTTTCTTTGTTTTCCACCGAAGCAGGATGACCAACTATGCTTCTTGCAACTTGCTTTTCACGATATCAGTACAATTTGTATTTTACCCTTGATTAGTGGCAGTTAGGTTAGGAAGATGTTATATTAGCGTTAGTGACATGTAAAGCTAGGTTAGTGTTAGTGACATCTTGAGCTAGGTTAGTGGCAGTCACGTTAGGAACAGGGGTATTAGTTTAGCAGGGCATACTAAATTCCTTGCGTTTCTTAATGTGCCATATTTTAATCTCACGCATGATTTGTTGGATTTGTCTACCTTTTACCCAACATTCTCATTGTTTTCGCTTTTGTCCTGACCCATATTGTGCATACCCAGACCCCTAACAAAGTAAGAAGCTAGAGTTGCTTGTTTGAAATTCATCTTTACTCAGTAGAGTTTGGGGAACCTAAGATTACCTGGGTAAAGCTAGAAACGTATAATATTTTATTCCAACTGTATCCAGTGCTTTTATGATAATGTGCACAATATCCCAGTAAAGCTAGGCTTATTTAATTCCCAGTTCTACCCGTAGGCCCAGCATTCAAGAGAGAGAGAAAGAGAGAGAGAGAGAGAGAGAGAGAAAGTGAAAAAGAGTTAGAGAGAGAGAGAGAAAGTGAAAAAGAGTTAGAGAGAGAGGAGAAATAATAGAAAAGAAAGCAGCAATAATAATTATGCATTACTTAGGCCTTTATTTTTCAGCTCTTTCTAGACTGTAAATCATATTGTCTGGATGTTTTTTCATTGGGTTTCACGGGGATAAACTTGCAAGATAATCTTGACAGTACTTGAGAATTCTTGCACTTTAATATCATCTTCGCCTTGTCACATGGTATACCAGCTGCAGCAGCTCGGGATAAGGAAATGCTCCGATTGAGAAGAATTTAAGAGGCCCGATCTTGGCATATGATAGAACAGTTTTTAAAAAAGTTATTCACACAAGACATTATTAGAACCAAAAGTAATTTGATGGAAGACGGAGTTTCCAGTCTGTTAGATAAAGGTGTGTGTTTGTGATTTAACGTTAATTCTATATCACTGTGACGTGTGATAGATTACCATTCGGTCCATTAGCACAATGAGCTCAGTTGAGCTAATGTGGACTTCCATTATAAGGCCTGCCAGCAATCGAGACGTCAGATAATTGGAGCAAATTGGTAGTGGCAGCAAGCGTGCTAATACCTACAGCTTTAAATGCCGGTCTGCTTCTTCCATTACTTAACTCTGTGTAATAACACTTTGATTTAGATACGCTCTGGATTTCTCTGTACATTCCTAGAGAACACATATAAGTTAAGAGTAATCATGACGACCTTAACTCAGATGTTCATACATAATTAAGAAATGAAGTGACATTCGTAACTGTAAAGTTGTTTTGAAACATAAACAAATGAGTGAAACATCAACATCTGTCTTAAATTTATTTGGTTTAAATGCAATAGGCCTAATGCGAGTTAAGTGAACATTTATGAGTACAAATTAATAAATTCTTTAAATATCATTACAGTTTAAGAACGCTTTCTTCAAGTAAAATATAATTAACTCAGTTTTATATTACTTCAAGTAAGAATGGTAAGGAATTCTTTTGTTGTAACTAAAGAAATTCGATGACTACATTCGAAACCACGGGAAGGAATTCAATCGTGTCTTTATTTACCTGCCACCACCTGCAAGGAATTCGAGTTATCCGTGAGCAGATGCCTGTAACTATCAAAAACTGCATGCAAAAACAAATAAGAATTTTTTAAGAAAATATTTTTGTAGTAGACTAACAATGATTGCAGCATACTGCTCTCAAAACATGTGAGTACACACTTAGCTGACATGGAAATCAATAGGCTTACTGTTGCGTTAGGGTCGTGATGGGCTGACACTCTGCAATCAGCCTCCATGACGGCAACAATGTCGCACCGTGTTGACACTGAGTATGTGAAGGAGAAGTCTCAACAACCCTTCAGGAAGTGGCATTGCACAATATCACCACTTACCCTTTCAGCATTTCAGAAAATGAATAAGAATATATAAACAATTATGACGTTTGAAATTAATTAATTTGGTCTCACCTGTACATAAAGGAGATAGGACTTTTTAAAAAATTATTTTTATGAACTAGTTTAATAATGTTTAAATTTCCTTTATTCTAATTATTTATTTTTATTTCTACGGAACAAATAAAAGTCTTTAATGTTAACACGAGTATTACAAAGTTCATCCTTCAGCTTTCAAGACAAAATAAAGGAAAGCAATTTATTTAGGGACTGTAATTTAGATTCGTCATCTCCTTCCTATCTTTGAAGCTTTGCGAAGGGAACCAGTATCCAGCATGATAATCTCAACTAGTATCTTGCACCGGAAGAGAACCCTATGAGAATTTAACATACGTTTAATAGGCTATATTTGTCATGCTCTTTTTTGGTTGCTAAATGCTATCTGTTACGTGTAATAATATGCAATTTATTGAATGGGAAAGGGCACTATGAACCATTTGCTTTAGTGGTATAGAACATTAAAGCGCAAAAAGCTATCTTCAAAATAAATAAAAACCTAAATTTCAGAACTGGATATTTAAAAATGTTAAATGTATGTAATTTTTACTTGTAGTCTATGTAAAATAACTTCTTGTTTCAAAGAACTTCATATTTAAAAAGCTGATAAGTTTTGTGAGGTAGTGTCTCTTACCTTCGGAGTACAGAAAAATAAGCCTTATTGGCAATCGGTTTGTGCTCAGACTGTGTAAAACAATAGTCTCATAACGCTGAAGAGAATTTAATGAAACACAAATAACATAAAAGTACTAGATATCGTAGAAAAATATTATACCCGGTTAGATCAGTCAGGGAAAAGATAAACCAGACTAATTTAAAGACCTACAACCTCTATTTATACTTCAAAGAATTAAAAAACGAATCCCCCGTCTTTTGAAAGATAGGCAAATAAGCTTGAGGAAAGGGAGAGGAATAATAAAAATGGTAGGAAATGCGGATGAGAGGGAGACAATTAGAAGCAGTTTATATAAGAGGTGCCTTTGAACTGATGAGAGGGTGTGAATTTAAACGTGTACAAACATTTCTATTGAATGCCGACTCCGCAGGTAGCGACAACAGACAATGGCTATTTGCTTACTTTAACCCTAAAGAGAAGCGTGCTGTTATTTCAGCCTGATTCTTTATTTCTGTATCGATTTAAACTTAACAATCATCAATGAAGATCAAATTCTTGTTCAAGAAATCTTGTAAGGAAAAGTCCCTTCGAAAGGCAAAGCAAATCACTCACTAGCCTAGCCCTAGTACACTCATAAAAATCAGTCAGAAATTAACATTGAACTAGGAGAATGTAAAGAAATTACCGATATTAAAAAGGCCTACGTACTAACAGTACTAGTCTTAGTTAATTTTTCGTAAGTTCGATTTACATTCTTTACCTTACTATTTTGTATTCAGCCTGTTAATTTCAATTCATCATGATGATGTAGATACTCAGAATTCCAATCTCAATTTATAAGGGAATAAAATGAATTACTCGTATCTAAAATAACAAGTTACTCTAAATCTAAAGCACTAATATAACCCATTAGTAGGATCCCCACCAATTAGAAATGTGACGTCCTAAACTAAGAAAGTCAACTAATAAGGGTGAAAGGTCATGTCTATGAAAGACCCTTAGATGAAGAAGCATGAGATAAGATGTTGAATAGTGATTTTTCTCAGGGATTCCGTCATCTAGACAGGGGGTTATAAGGTCAGTAAGTCGATATCGAGAGGACAGCATATATTCTAGGCTATATTTTCGAATGCTGGAGGAATCGTATGTTCTGAGTAAGGTAGAATATGTACCCACGTTTCTCAGACATGGAACTACTGAACGCTTCGGTTAATCAACCATGAAGAAATGTCAGGGAAAGTATAGACGGTCGAAACCAATCCTTCCCTAATACTTTGGACAGAACAGTTAATGTATTAATTTGTTTAACAGATTACCCAATGCTGCACAGTCAGTTAAATCGAACAAGTTTAAGGCTGTTTTGAGAGAGTGCTTGCTTTAAATCCATTTTATTCTATTAATGAGTTTCTTGAAGTTAATACTTTATCGATATTGTATTTTGAATTGTCTTCTTTTTTGTTGTTGTCTTGTCACTAATATTGTACTTTAAACTGTCATATTTACATATTCTGTTTTGCATATAACCTCTCATTCTGTAAATCATATACTGACAATTGCATTTTGGTGCAGTTCAAAAGCATAATAAGTTTTGATGTATTGAGCTTACGCCAATGCAGATCAGATGAAAGCAAAAAATAGCAAATACAATGCTTTGAGAATAATCAAATCCTTTTCACAATCTTCGCTATGTTTCATGTAACTAATTTCAGTTTTTGTTGTTGTAAAAATGATAAATGTATGTCGACTTACATCCTAGTATCAGTTTATTGTAAAAGGGAGATAAAGGAGAAAACTTAGCTTCTTATAACTTACGTCCTGTTGCCTATAGCATGTTGCTAATACTGGACTTCCATGGGGGACGGGGTAGAGTGCGGTGAACGAGCTGGATTACAAGGGAACTTTCTGTTTCCTTCCTTGAATATGGTTAGGCTATAGACCTATGTAGCGAACATAATGCAAGAAACCGAATTTACTATCATCTCGAAATTTCATATCAACTTATAAGGGACGCGCAGTTTTACGTCTGGATTTCTGAATGACACTACCATGGAAAATCTGAGTTCTAGAACGTTCCTTCTAGTAGGCCTATTACCTTCGCACCCACAAGTAACCTATGATATATGAAGTATGGCTTCGAGGTGAGTACATTGATGTTTAATTTCTTCAGGGCTAGTTGTGCTTTTTCTCCCTCTTACAAGCAAGTATTGATTGCATTACTGCACTACATCTGGGTCATGTTATGAATTCATCAGCTTGAATTTAACCATTCAAATTATATTATGATTTCTCTACGGTTTCCCTTTATTAAGCAATTTTCTTCATGAACCATGCTTTTGGTACATTGAATTCATCCATTTTTCTCTGTCTATCTATTTATTTATCTATCACCAAGTTCGTGTACAATAGGCCGTAACTTGCACTTCTAAAGTCTGATATAATTTTTAAAACACCTTTGAAAGGCATTATATAATATCTTCATAATGTATTCAGGAGAATATATTTATTGTAATCGATAATTGACTTTTTGAGAATTTTTATTTGAAATTGTTGTTCGGAAATTGAATTGGCAAAATGCAGTGACAAAAGTCACTACCCTGTGGTTCAACAACTTTTTAATTTATAAATCTGCCAAATTGGTTTTATTTTATTAAAGATTAACTTAGTCTAATATCATACCAACAAATAGGCCTTTTTTATCTTTGATTATGTTGGTAAGCCAATTTATATATGTGTATGACGTTTTTCCAATAAATTACTACTTAAAATATGACTGCTACAATTTTTTCCTTGGGTTAACACTTTCAGTAAAATTAGCCTGGAATTTTATGTCTATCTAGTTCACTAATTGTTTCTTATTTAATGATATTTATAGGCTATATGCATTAAATTCTAATGGCGTGTGCTTAGAATGCCAAAAGGTTGTGTAACTGTTGATGTGATCCACTGTTTCCTATTAAATTCTGTTCATTTTAACTGATATTTTAATTTCAGTGTTTATGATAATAGGTTAAAAACTGCGGGAATGCGTAATCCAATCTCGACTTTGCCTTTCATGAAGGAGAATACACGAATAGTTCCAAGTCAAATTGGTTAAGCACGGGGTTTAGAACCCGGGTAGTCCCGAATGCGAACTCATGACTCTTCCGACTCTACTCGCTCGGTTCCACTCTTTGTCTCTGACTCCTTTGTTGCATTGGAATGTAGAACTACTGACATATTCTTCAGACACCGCGAAGGCAGCTTTGAAAATCGTGGAGCAATTAAGAAAACAGTGTCTTAAGTAAAAACAGAGTGCAGTTTGACGCGATAACTACTAGCAACGATATGGCAGTGATGGAAATGTCTATAAGCCATTACAAGAATTAAAAGGACACAAACATAATCTACTTGCAAGAAGATGGATGACGGCTAATATGAAGCTACACCACGGGGGGCGAGGGAAACAAAAACTCATTACGCCCCCTTGCTTTTCTTAATAATTATCCTTCAGGTCATTGTAATCGTTTTATTCTGTCATCTTTTATATAAGGGATCATAGCCCGATACATGTTTAGTTTCAGTATTAACCTAGCTCTGTGCTAAATTTTAATACAATATTGCATAACGAAAGTAACTAAAATGTTTCCGATAAAGGCCAAAAGAGACTCTTTGGCTCCAGATTTCTAGACATTCGGTAGGCCTATATGATGTTGTAAGATTGTTAGCCAAACGTATTGGCCGGATTTGCCCCTAAGGGTTGCTCCTAGTAAGGTTTAAGGAGGGTGAGGTTCCCAGACGTTTAAATATTCGGCAAAGTGAATGTTATTAGTTCATTCGATCTACGAACCGACCGCATACCCCTGGTACTCAATTCCGTTAACGCTGAGTCTCTCCAGGGCCAGAGAGTCACCAAAAGAATTCGGCCAACTGAAAAATCTTCTGACCTCTTTGAGGATTGAACCCGCGACAATTCATGTTGTAGCACAGTGTCTCAATTAATCGCATCATGAATTTCCGCATAACACATCATACCAGTGATACTGATGGCAATGATCACGAAGATATTGATGATGATAATAATAGAAATAATTTTTTTACTTTATCTCGAGGGATGGAAACTCTATTTCATAATTTTCATTTAATCTCCAGGGATGGAAACCCTATTTTACAATTTTTATTTAATCTCGAGGGATGGAAACTCAATTTCATAATTTAATTAATCTCCAGGAAGGAACCTCTATTTCGACACAAAGACATTTTAGGGCGGTGGCTAACAAACTAGTTATATTAATTATTAGATGGGCCTAATTCATTACAGTCGACCGTGAAAATAAGATATAAATTAGATAAATTATTTTAAAAAGCATATTTTTTTATAAATGGAAACGTGGGTTTGAATTTTTTCACATTTAGCGTAGTTGCATGTATTTCACACTTTCTGTTGACAATTTACTTCTGCAACTTCTGTAATATTTTTTTTTTTATTAAATGAGAAATTTCCTCAAAACAGAGGTTTGTCTCCAACCAAACAAATACAACAGTCAAGCACTATCACATAACTGTTTGAACCTCATAAAATATCTCCCAAACTTTTCATGTTAAAATTGTGTTAAATTTATTGAAATAGTTGTTATAATGATTACTTTATTAAATCAAATGCTATGATAATTATTACCAGAGCTTTGAATTTTAATGTTCGGTGAGACCTACTCATCACCTGTTTAGACGATAGAAAGGCAAGTCATGATGTAGTGTATACCACAATTACTTTTCATCCTAAACAGAACATGAATGAAGAAATTGAGAAAGAAATGGAAACATGAACAGAAAGAGAAATGAAAAGAGAGAGGGAAAGATAAAGAGAGATGGCTCAACGTAGAGAGAGAAAGAAAAGAAAGAAAGAAAGAAAGAAAGAAAGAAAGAAAGAAAGAAAGAAAGAAAGAAAGAAAGATAGAAATGAATCGAGAGAATTCCCAAAACGCATTTCAAATTAAGTGTATTTTATTTATATCCCCACAATATAGAATATAGTTATTAATAGTCTATAAGTTACTTTGGTTACAATTCTGTATTTTGAGACAGGTTCATCCCTAAGTTCAGCCTATGCAAAACCACTTAATTGTGTGGAATCACTCTGAACTTCAAAAATATTTTCATGGCTGAAAGAAGGTTGCATTTTTTTCACACCAGAACTCCATTCTCTTTAATATTAATAATTGTGTTAGACCAACACTGATGTTGGAACATATATCTGATTTCGGATTCGTATTGTGGTGGACAATTTTATGTGTGGCAGAAACAAACATTTTCCCCTGAAATGTCCCTAATATTGTAAGTCCTCGTATCGTTTAATTCAATGAGGAATTAAATAGTGCAATAGGTCTAATGACGAACATTATAATTAATTATGTAAAAATGTATTTCTGTCTTCACTGTACAAGGAGATACGCTACACTCTAAAATCAACTTTCTAGATAAGGAAATTTGTCAAGAGATCAAAATTATTCTGAAATATTTTGTAATAAGTTTACTCTTAAATAACATAATGAAGTTGCTTATAAATTTAACACACTGAGAGTGTTTTGTTTTGGTTTTAATTTTGTCGAGGCAATCACATACTAAGCCAATTTCTGAAGACATATCGCTACAGGATTTGGATTGAACAGAACTAGCTAGAAATATTGATTTTGAAAGGATTACTCACCACCAAGATGTCCGTTTTCGTAGCCTGGGTACTCGCCATTGTCGAGGCGGTGTTTCTTCAGCTGATGGTGGTGTTGGGCTAGATGTGTGGCGGCGATGGAAAGACCAACTGTGGCCCTCTTTGGGGGTCGTCCGGGCCTGGAGCTGCGGAGTAGCAGAGAGTTACTGTGGTTAGAGGAACGCGAGTTAGTAGAAAGGATAAGGACCAAGGTGAGGGTAAGCTACGGGTACATTTGTACCCTCCTCATTCCCTTTGTCCAGCCAACTAGACAGTGGTTCTTATGTCAATACATAACAACTGATTCTGTTTCGTTATTAAATTAATTTTTACACTGTCGTTAGAGCTTTCAAATTTTTTCTGTTGCAGCTTGATCAGTTGGATAAACGACGGAGTCTTATTAAAAAAACTAAACTTTTTAATCTAAATTGAATGCTTCTTTATTGAAAATACTTATAGAATAATCAAAGAAGAATATTGTAACTTTATTGTTATGCTGCTATCTGTATACAAATAATACATTAACTTTTTAAGACTACAATGCCAACAGACTGAAAAAATCCGTAAGAGTAACAGAAATTTTCCTTTCTGTGCTATTTGCAATAATTTGTCACAGCCTTTAGATTTTGTTACTATGTGGAAGACATGTGACCCTACGTCTAGCCTGCTACATACCTCTGTTCACAGGTAATCATTATTGACTTCTCGCTCTTCTTTGTTTTGGGATATCGAATCTTTAGAAAAGATTAAATACAACTTCTGTATCAGTAAAATTTATTACCAGGTTTGAGGAGGATAAGTATTAGTAGGGGAACACAGCAAAGCACAGTAGTGTCATATAACTTATAAATACGAATGATAATGCCAGGTCATTTCCTAAAGCACTGGGTTCATATGAATTCATATATGAAATAGGCTGCTTAGTAAATATGAATAACTTTTCCTGAAATACACTTAGTCAATATTTAAAGTTTTAAAATCAAGACAAAAACAAATTTAATAAATAAATTTTGAAAGGAATAAAATCTGAGATGGAATCTGTAAGCATTTATCATTCATATCATACAAGGATGAACAAAGTTAGTTAGTTAACAGAAGTTAGTACACACAACATTTTAGGCTACTTTCTTTATAACACAGGTTACCAGTTACTCCTCGTAAATTAGTGAATATTTTAAAATTGCGCTTCTCTTCTGTGAGTATAATATGTTAAGAGGTTAAAATAACAACATTAAATTAAAGTTAAATTATTTTTAACTTCATACACATTTATTGTTGTTGGAAAATTCATTTAAATATAACTGATTATAGGAAGAAATGATATGATTAAATAAATAAACAGCAAAACAATAAATATACTTCAGTTTGTACAACCCTTTAAAGCCTCAATTTGGTAACCACTGTGGGACTTCACTTTACTTTTTAAATCTTCTTTATAAGCTACAATGAAACATTACCTCAATTAAAAACTGTGAAAACCATTTATTTACAGGAAATGTGACACTTCTAATTTTATTTTTGTATTCACATTCTTCTTTGCAATGATAAGGATTCATGAAATATGTAACAAACATCATAATATCTGGTAAAACGTTAGGAAATCTTGAAAATATTTGCAATTTTAACTACGATAATCAGTGTTAAGAATAGGTATAATACTAATATAATGGTACTTATTTTTGTCCTACAATCTATTACTCGTTAGACATTTCAAATCACTTTACATATTTTACCCTATTCCGGAAGATTTAGTTGGATAGTTGGATAGGAAGTCTCACCTCCTTCTCTCGTAAAAGTAGGCTAGCTTTGGGAATGTGTTCACTTTAAGTAAATTTAAATTTCACTTGGGACGGATTTTGCTCGTAACTTTCCTCTTATATTTCTGACATTTCCTGATCTCGTAACCTTGCCATTGTACAACAGCAAAAAATGCCAGAACTTAACAGTATAAAATATTTATGTTTTGTGTGTACTGAATTCGAAAATGCATCCTTTTTCCCCGAACCACGTCAGACTTTTGTTTAGTAATGCAATCCCATTTTCTTATAAAGCTTCGTTTAACGAAGAACATCCTTAAGCTTCAAGAGTAGTTTTATAGTATCTAAAAGACAGATCCCCAAAATTGAGTGAAGGAAAATTAAAGGCTGTTTAAAAACACATGTTCGAAATTCCTAGGAAATTTTAGACCAGTTAGCTACATCGAAGTTGTGAAAACTTTGTTTAAGTGTATATAAGCCTAAGGGCTGCAAAAGCCTATCTCCCTTAAAGCCAGTTCTCGCACTCCCATTTTAACTTATTTCCAACGAGCCTGGGATAGGTCAGGGATGATGAGCATGAAAAAAGGTTTCACCAGCAAATATCCCGAATGAAAAGGCGATAAAACAGTTGTCCAATAACATGCTTGCTGACTACTGTTATCTATTCTGAGAATTCAGGGCCCAGTTACAAACGAAAGTATTCCAGAAAAAAATATTATTACTTTTGTTGTTATAAACCTTTCTTTTCTTTTAATCACTCTCTGACTTTGACATTGTATTTTCTGATTAGCAGTCATCACATCCTTTTCAATAAAATTCGTTCCTCTGATCAATGAGTGTAGTAAAATCTTAGCTCTGGAAGCGAAACTAAGGAAAATCATTGTATAAAAAATTGAAATAGTTGCCACAAAAATGGTGCTTGATAGGGGATTTTATACTTCAAATTCAAAGTTAGAAAACATTAATTGCTAAAAGTGAAAACAACTTTTTTACGGTGAAGCTTGAAGAAATGTGTTTCAAGTAGATTGCACGTTCAAATTATTCTTTCCTATGGAAGTGAAATCAGAAGAGAAAATACAAAAATTTTATATTATTTTACACCTTTTAATTTAATTCTGTTTTCATTATATTAAAAAAAAATAACATCCCTGCTTAGTAAATAGATTTACATGGAAGAAATTAAATAGCTTACAGCTGGTGAGGTTTCAAAAAAAAAAACAACTTTCATTGTCTCTTCATAGATCAAACATAACTAAGAGTATGTAAATAATTAAAATGGATTTAAGACAAAGGTAAATTAGTATTTGGCTATGGTCGGTCGACTTTTGTGTGTTGAATAAATTGATGATGCACCTCCAGACCAAATTAAATACAAACCCAAGAAGGTGTGAAAGATACCGACGCTCCCTTAGGTCTTGATTAAGGTACACAAAAAAGTGTAATCTAATATAATTACACATGAAGTCAGTCTCGTGCGGCGATCTAATGAACTGAGTCTGACCTTTGTATTAATCTTAACGCTATGTGGCGCCTCCATTATCATCTGAGCATTAAATTATTAATATTGTCATTATTATTATTATTATTATTATTATTATTATTATTATTATTAATGTTATTATTGATGGTGTTGAAGATGTTATTGCTGAAGTACTTAAATGCCTAATATAATATTTATGAAATTTTCTTATGCTCTCAATGCTTACTGTGTCATCTTTGGAGCAAAGAAATTACTAAAAAACAATAAGATTACCCTTATGATAGAAAGTCAGCGGTGAAGTTGCAAGATAAGAAAAAGTTGAACCAAATAAGTATTATAATAATTCTTGCAAACTGGCCGTGTGTAGGCTAAAATACAAAGGTGAATTGAGACTGAAAAATTCAATACCCGGCTATGGCATTGAATTTTTCAGTCTGACTTCACCTTTCCAACCTAAGTATCATAGGCCTAAGTGTAATTTTAAGGTTTTTTTACTTCAACAAATCGGATGAAATGCAGTTTACACTTATGCCGGTTCATATTAACTTAAACTGAAAAAAAACTATTTTCTTTAACCTAGAAAAAATGTGTTTTATAAATTAAGTAAGACAGTCGTAAATTCCACACATCAATCTTCTTTATACATAACTTAAAATTATCCAAAAATATAACATTAGATATTATGTGCATGCTTTTATAAACATAACTGATAATATTCACAAGCAAAAAAAATCATTATTTTTATATAGTCTGTAGACCTGCAATATTTCATACCCTCAATGATGATTTTCGCAAGCACTTTCACATAATAAGAATATCTATTATAGTATTGTTTGATACATTGTTTTGAGAATCTAGGCTACACTCTAATTTGGCTTGTTGTAATAAATGAAATGATACTGTCATTTTGCAATTTATATACACAGTATAGGCTATTAAACAAAACCAATAAATTATTTTTGTTTTGAATGTTTTATCAAATTCTTCATTAAATTTTATTCAACACTCCTTGCAATGTTACTTTAATTAAACCTTCTGTACCTAACAGTGTTACACAGCAGTACCGGTACTGAATTCATTTTTGTAATCAGGTCCTTCTTGTTCCCTCAGTTATTTCGGCATTAGGCCTATAATGTAATCTTCAGTCCATAGTATATATAGTATGGTATCACCGGGATATTTCTGTCAAATTAAGCACTCCCTGTACCACACAAAAGGATCACAAACTTGTAATCATAAAAATTACAAAAACGATATAAAAAAATTAAATCAATACTGCAGTTCCATTAGCTTTTAAATGCTCTTATTTAGGGCAAACTTAAATTAAATTTGGTGTAACATTATAAACTATTTTAAGACATTTTTATGGAATAAGATATATATTATAATTGTGTAGGCCAATTCAGAAAAGTATCTACGATGACAATACTTATTTTATTTTTGACAACATACCAAACCAAAGAATTAATTTTTATGTGATACCTCCAGAACTGCAATAGGTATTCTAATTACATGAGGGTACCATATGAAGTACAATATTTAAGGCATAAGATGGTAATTAAATCAAAATCTAAGTTTAATTTAATTCAATTTAACTGGACATTCCAGTAAATATAACAGTGGTACAAAAGGAAGTAGGTTATAAGTGTATATAATATCTATAGCCTGTATGCCTTTTGAGCCATAGGAAACACAGACTCTGGTGTTATAACTTGGCCTTGCCGGAGCTAATCCAGGCCCTTAAAGACACGTATAAAAAGGAAATACAAAAGCGGAGAGGTTCGAAGGAAATGAATGGTATAAACTCCGTGGTGGCTATTTCTTATATTAGAGCTATAAAGAAGAAGATGGCGACACTTGACAGAAAATAAAACGGTGACCAGTACATCGCGTTTACTGCACGGAGAGGACTGAAAGCAATCTCCTGCCACCAAGCCAAATGAACACAGGGGTGGCAAAGAGATTCGTTTTGCTGTGGTATATCCGATTGTCTATAGCAAGCTCTTAGACAATCTAGAGGGAATTTTGGAGAAATTGGGTTCCTTAGTTCGAGGTAATAGCACAGCTGCGGATAATCCAAATGCACAACATCCGCGTTAATGACTTTTTTCTCTGAGGATTATAGGCTAATACCTATCCTTTGTTAAAAAAAAACAAGGAGCATAATTTAAGCAAAATAAGAATAATTCTGATCATGAAGATGACAACTAATCGGTGACGGCGATCATCATCATCATAATGAAAATGCTAAAAAAGTTTTAGGAAGTTATAAAGCGAATCGATGTATCATTTAGACTATAATGATATTAACTCGTATAATGTAGCTTATTTCAAAGTGCACTGATTCCTCAAATATCAACACGACAAAGCTGCAAGATGATATGAGACGAACAATAACACGCAAGTATAATTTTTGCCATTCATTAAATAAGTCGT